>CM073525.1:7502500-10002500 GCA_037074615.1 Leucaena leucocephala
AAATAATATAAAGTTTTCTAATAATTATAAAATTATTTTAAAATTTAGGAATCATGAAAATAATTAATAGGTAGAATATAATAGTAAATCAAACTTCCAAACTCATGTATTTGCATTGAATAATAGGATATTAGAATATTCTAGCCACTCATGTCAAGCTTTCATGGCCAGCCATGTTTGCCCTTCGCTGTCCGTGCTTGCATTCCATGGGAGACGTAGGGTGTTGATGACGATGATGGCTGAATGATGGAGGCTGAATGATGGGAACGGAGAGAGTGCTGTCCTGGGAGATAGAGATGGGAGTGCTGGCAGCTGGGTGAGATCGTGGTGGGAATGGATGATGAACGGCTTTGTCGGTAGGGGGAGGGTGCCCCCGGTACATGCTGTGTTCCTTGAATAAATGATGAAAAATCAATAAAAAAAAACTAATAGGCCAAATTTTGGTGGTTATGTATAATTTCTGAAATTATGGTTCTTTAATGTTATTTATAAGTTTTAATTTTTCTAAAATATTTGAAACAATTATAATAATAGAATAACTTTTATTCTAAAAATAATTATTTTGAGAAAACCATAAAAATGTAAAAATTATGCCTATGTTAAGTATTAATTAAATGTAATGCATATTAATCTAAATGGTACACAAATTATACAATTAAGGATCAAAATAATGATAACAATCTATCAAAATAATATAAATAAATATATAAAGATATATGTTTGTCACTTTTAAAATAATTACACACTACTAAAAAAAATCTTTAACACTAGTTAAAATAGATTTTTATGATCAGATTTAGCTTCAGTTTAGATAATTTTCTACATCAAATCTACAAAAGGTGTAAAATTTATATTAATTGTGATTATAATTGGTGTAAAGAGGGAGCGTCCAATAAAAAAATATTTACTCTTTATACCAATTATTATTATAATTAGTCCCAAGAGTGTGCATTTTTTAATTTAATTTCATATTTAACAACTTTTATCCACCTAAAACATTCTGATAATCTAATTAAAAACTAATTATGCAGCAATATAAATTCAACAATTAGCCCAAATATTCTAAAATAGAATTGAAAATACAATATAGGTTTTAATTACATATAAACTGATTAAACAACTCATCAATCTAATAAGATGATATATCTTAAACTTATTAAAAATATATCTATAAGTCAATTATACCCTGGCTTCAAGCATTCCTCATTTATCCTCCATCGAGTCTTTAAAATAAAAATTAGTTGACTTTCTTAAATAGTTTAAGAAAATCAAATAAATTAATAAATTATAATTAAATATAATTTTTGAGACAAAATTATATTATATACTCTTTAATCTATCTAAATTAATCAACTAACTTTTATATTAGTTATAATTAACTGATTTATTTAATTTTTTTAATAATATGTTAAAAAACTCAACTTTAACTCTTATATTAAGAATTAATTAATATAATTTATCAGATATTCCACTGCAGCGAAGCAACATATGCGCTCTCATCCGCTCAAACAACCACCAATTCACGAAAACCACAAACTCAGTACTTATACACTCCATTTTCCATATACTCTTCGTATGTTGGGATGTGACAGGTTTCTAGAAACTACAAAGTACGAACATATACATTAACTTAGTTAAACTTGCCAACCAAACTTGAACGTAATCGGACAAAAAAAAAAACGAAACCTTGAACGTAATATGTAGAATTTGATGTTGGGTCAGTAAATATCCTACAGCTTGTTTAACATATACTTTGTCAGTATCATAAGTCACTGTTTAACTTCGTTCAATGCTCATTTTTTTTACTGTTTAGGATGTTTGTTATTTATAAGTTGTAATACATCTTATAGGTTGTTATCCGTTTATTAGAGAGATGACCTTTGTAGTTTTAGTTTGGTATATTAGTTCCTATTTATTTGTGGGTGCATGTTTCAAATTTTTTCAAATCTGTTTGTGTTTTTATCAATTATTTTGTTATTTTATTTATTTGTTAACTGGTTTATAAACGTTAGTTCCTATTTATTTTCTATTTTATATATTTGGTTACTATTTGAGTTTGTTTACATTTAAGGGAATAACATATCATATTTGGATAAAATCTAAGAGAATTACTAAGGAATATGAAGATAGGGTAGAAAGGCTTCTTGAATTTGTTCATAGGAATCCTTTGAAGAAAATGGATGGGTTGTTTTTCTGTCATTGTGTTTACTGTTTTAAATATCACATATTGTCTATTCATGATATAAGAGAGCATCTCATATGTGATGGGATAAATTTAAGATATACAAATTAGATTTAGCACGGTGAGATTAAGATGACTCCTTTATGTGAGAAAGTTGTGAACTATAACTTTATGGATAGAATTTTGGATATATTTCGTGATATTGGATTCAAATACTTTCCAAAGTACTCTGTTATAAATTAAAGTTTGCTAAATGATTTTGAGATACCATTGTACTTAGGGAATAAAGATGAATACACAAGGCTGAAATTTATATTGTGATTGATGAATTTGAAAGCTAGAAATGGTTGGACATATTCTAGTTTGACGGAATTACTCGAGTTATTGAGTGATGCCCTTCATATAGGCGATACACTACCAAGATCAATGTACGAGGCAAAGAAAGTATTATGTTTTATGAGTTTGTCATATAAAAAGATATATGTGTGCCCTAACGATTGTATATTGTATAGTAATGAGTATGGAGGATTGAAAAGTACCCTAAATGTAGCACTTCAAAATATAAAGTGAAGAAAGATGGTGAAGATTGTGATGAGATTACCGAAGGCTCTCATTCGAAGGTATTGTGGTATCTTCTAATAACACCATAGTTTAAACGTTTGTTTTCTAATGCCACAGATACAAAGAACTTGAGATGATATTCTGATGGGAAAATAAAGGATGGAAAACTTTGTTACCCAGCTGATTTCCTCAATAGAAGATAATAGATCAGAAATTTCCTAAATTTAGTTTTGAGCCCAAAATTTTTTGGCTTGGGCTATGTACAAATAGAATCAATCTGTATGGTAATTTCAATAGGACACATAGTACTTGACAGTTTTCTTTGTGAATTATAACCTATCACCCTTATTGTGCATGAAAAGAAAGTATATCATGTTGTCTTTGCTAATCTCAGGGCCAAAACAGCCAGAAAATGATATAGATATGTACTTGGCATATTTGATTCATGATTTGCAAAAATTATGGGAGGACAGTGTCGATGCCTTTTATGCATACAAATAAGAGATATTTAAACTCCGGGCATGATCTTCACCATGATAAATGACTTTCCAACATATAGAAATTTGTCAAGCTATAATGTTAAGGGGCATAAAGCATGTCCTATATTTGAAGAAGGTACTAACTATATGCAACTCAAGCATGGAAAGAAGACAGTCTACCTTTCATATAGAAGGTTTTTTAACCGACACCACCCTTACCGTAAGTTGAAGAAGGCATTTAATAGCAGGAATATGAAATGGCTCATGTTCCTTTAGTTGGAGAAGAAGTGTATCAATGTTTTTAGGGTGTTCATGTTACCTTGGGTAAAAGTAATAAGAATAAGGCACTTAAAAGAAATGTATGAAAAAAAGATCAATTTTTTTTTTATCTTCCATATTGGCAGAGTCTTGAAGTGAGACATAGTATAGATGTCATGCATGTGGAGAAGAACATGTGTAAGAGCCTTGTTGGTATGCTCCTGCATAACTGTGGAAAGAGTAAGGATATGGTCAATGCTAGACAAGACTTAGTTTAAATAGGAATAAGAGCACCTCTACATCTACAATAAAGAGAGGGTAGGAAGAGAGTTTATTTGTACCCAACAACACACACTTTATCCAAATATAAAAAAACAATCATTTGTAAGTGTTTGTAGTGTATTAAGGTGCCACAAGGGTATTCATCAAATTTTAGGAAGCTTGTATCATGCAAGATTTAAAGATAATGGGTATGAAGTCCCACAATTGCCATATGTTGATACAACAATTACTACCAGTGGATATTCGAGACATTATGAAAGATGATGTGAGGAGAATTATTACTAGACTTTGTATGTTCTTCAATGTTGTTTGCAACAAAGTGATTAATCCTACTGAGTTGGATGAATTGGAGAACAAATGTTGTGTTATCCTCTCCCAGTTACATATGTACTTACCTCCAGCATTTTTTGACAACATGGTCTATTTGATTGTTCACCTACTACGTGAAATTAGATTTTGTGGCCCTATGTGTTTAGTGAATATACCCATTTGACAGATACATAAAAATCCTTAAAAGGTATTATAAAAAACCTTATCGACCTGAGGAATCAATTATTTAGAGGTATATAGATGAGGAGGCAGTTGAGTTTTGTAACTTATATATTGCTGGGGTAAAAGCAATTGGACTTCCTCAATTTTGACATTGCCAAAGTGAAGGGCATGTCTTGCCAATTGGTGTTCTGTGGTACTTGGATGCTCACAAGAATATGCTCAGGAATATGAACCTAAGAAAGAGCAATATGTAACTAGCTAATGAGCATAACAGGTTTTTTTTATAATGGTTCAAGGAAGAAGTGTTGAAGGATAACAATCCTTCTAAGACAATACAAAGGCTAGCTGTAAGGCCTTAATTTGAGGTTATGTGTTAGTAAGGATAGAACATAAATTGCTACTCTTTTTATACAAAAGCCCAAGATGACAAAAGTACTATGCAAAATAGTAGGGTTATGGTTGTGGTTAAAGCAATTCATTTTACTAGTTTAAAAGATAAAATGCCAATATTAGCGTCTCATGCCATATTATAAAGTGATTGAAGAGATATGGAAGGTTAGTTACTCGAGGTTTATAGTACTAGTCTTAAAATATAAGTGGGTTAATAGTAATATTATCCAAGTAGATGAGAAATTTAGATTTGTTTTAGTTTATATTCAATGAGTTAAATACCTAGATAAACCATTCATCTTAGCAAGTCAATCAACTCATGTGTTTTATGTCACCGACCTAGAAAATAAATATCTTTTCATTGTGTTCCAAGATAAAAGGCAAGCGATTAGTGACGATAGTGACTTAGGGTTCAATCTCGATGAAACCTCACCTTTCACAACGGCTCTACCTATAACGATAACAGAGTTTGAAAAGGAAGATAATGAATATGCTGCTAGGGATGATCATTATGAAGGAATTTGGGTTGATACAAACTAGTAGGAAATTAGTTTATTCTGTTGTAATAAATGTCCTTTTCATTACTTAATTCATTGTATGATTAATATTCTTGATTCTTACATTTACTAATTGTTTGTAAACATGATGAAGTACATTTTCTATTAATACTTTGATACATGGAATTGTCTTTTAATTTGTTTAGGATTCATCTTCAACCATTTCCTTCTTTTATATATGATGTACAAATGTATAGGTTCATTGAAAGTTTACCAATTTGTATGATTGCATGACCATTTAGATTTTGGGATTGTTGACTTCATACTTTGATGTATGGAATTAATTTATCTATCTTGACTATACCTAATGTAGGGTGACATAAAATGATAAATAAAACAAATGATTCGTGTAAAGCTTATAAATAAAAAATGACTACTAACGGCCGTAAGAAAATTATACATTAACGGCGATTAATAATATAACAACCGTTAAAGTATTACACTATAACGACGGTAAAACCACCGTTGTAAGTCTACCATTTAATGGAGGCTTTAAAACTGGCTTTAGATGTTAGACTTACAATGACAGTATAATTGATGATGCTCTTAAAACTTCTATAAAATATTACTTTTAACTGCCGTTGTAAGCTTTTTTTTTATAGTGGTGTAATAAACGTCCTAAGGCTAGAAGTATGCTTCAACTACTAAGTCCCTAGCATACGGCACCTTCATAAAAAATCTAACTTTTTCCACCACCTACAACATAATATATGTTAAGTTTTCTTGTTCTTTTTTTCTTACAAAAGATTTTAGAAAGGGGTTGGACTCACCCACAATTTAAGGGCAGGGCGAAATTTCCCTTTCTTCTATACGATACAAATGTCGGGCAAGGCAAGCCGTCAATTACCCTCAAGCCGTCAATTGACTTAGTATTTTCAATTTCTTTATCTGTAAGCCATAATTAATAATTCCAAACAATAATTCTATTTTAATTTTTGAAAGATTTTGAGTCACATGATAATAATTAATCAGTAATCCCATTAGAGTGGGACTCAAAATCTTCCCATGATCAAATTTTAAAATTATATGATATTTTAAATTTTTAACCATAATAAAAATTTATAATAATCATAAACAATGAATTAATTATAACTAGTGGCAAAATTATGGGAGGAATAGGGGCGGCCGCCCCTCCTATCAGCTAAAATTACCCTGTATTCCCTTGCCTACTCGAACTAATATATTTATAATGTTATACTCTTTCTGATCCTAAATTTCATAGCTAAATAAATAGTTTAATTTGATCCTAAATTTAAGACTCCCATTTCACTTTGTGTCCAAAAAACTATAATTTTTCTCTAAAATATTCCTATATGATTGTATATTTTAAGATGATTTCTATTAAGGATAATTTAAATATACATAATTAAATAGATATTTTAGAAAAACTAACACACAATCATCACAAATAACTAATTTAATTACTCTTCTTAATTTATTCAAATTAATTTAATTACTCTTCTTATATTAATAACTAATTTAATTACTCTTCTTTAATGCATTCAATATTTTACAGAACTGTTAATAAATACCAAATCGATGATTAATATTTTGTTAACTTTGACTCCACAGATTGGAAAGTAAGGAATAGAAGAAATTTTAATATTACTTCGTTGGAATTAATTAGGGGGAGGGGAGGATTTTGATATTACTTTATTTGGTGTGAGGCGAGAAAAAATATTTTTATCTAGACAACTTTACCCTCATCAATATTAATTAGATATAATAATAACATAATTAATTAATTTTTAAAAATATACTTGACCAAAAAATAATTAATTAACATTTTTAATGTGTCACCGAGTATACGCATCATGGTCGAAGGTGGTTTTGCTAGCATGAGAGTTGTGGACAAAGGTAGGAGAAACCGTGTTATGGTGGGCCTTTTGGAGTGAGTAAAGGGTAGTCTGAAAAAATTAAAATTTTTATTTATATAATAGTCCACATCATATCAAAATATTATATTTTTCCTCTAAATTCTCTTATTTTTGGGAGGGGAAAAATTTTCCCCTCCAAAATTTCAGAAGCTAAACAAAGAAAAAATGAGTAAAATCCCTCCCCTCCTTTTCCCTTATACCAAACGCACCTTAAGTTTAAAAATCCTTTAAACAGTTGGCTATAGCCACGATTGTGTGTGTGTGTGTGGTGATTTGTATTTAGATTTCACCATTAAAGTTGTAATTATGTTGAATGTTCGATATATTATGTTGCACGAAGAGGAAGTTAACGACGGACTGCCATGTTTTTGCTTTCGTTCAGATCATACTAAACAATAACTGACAGCAGCTTGCTTTGGGATCACAGGAAAAGCCCAGCATCTCATATACTTAATTCTATTAGATATATATTTATGTAAAATGACCAGCCTTTAGTTTTTAATTTGTTTTCCTTTGATACAAAGTTTTTTTGTTCGCAATTAAGGTACTTTTTTGAAAGAAAAAAAAAAGAATAATGAATATGTGGGGATGCTATAATGTTTTCGGCGGACCACACCAAATGGCTGGTTCTCACACGGTCATATTCTGTATGGATAAGAAAAATGATAATTAATTTGAAGTTTGGAAATCCGTTAGTTTTAAATTTTGATCAAAGTAATGTGAAAGGGATTTTCTCTTAAAAGTTACAAAAATTCTAAGACATATAAACAAACGGACAAAAATTCTAAGGATATCTATAGGATCCTGGAGGAATGAGGATGGATTTTTTTGATCTAGTTAGCTAAACAAATGGCAATGGGGAATTGATCCGTCTCCATCAAGAAGCTGTCAATTTTACTATTATTGTTGTTGGCCAAAACAAATAAAAGGTTATCCTACCACACCACGTTACACTCACATAAGGCAGTTTTCAATGAGATGATGACACTTAGAGAGACCAACTACCAATTGAAGATTCCTACCAAGTGGTCATAATTTCAAAATTAATTTATTTAAACATTTCTCTTATTTATTGTCAATGTTTTATGTTATAAAAGTTAATGATATAGTTGCAAAAATTTTATCTATAGATAGCTTTAAAGTTTAGAAGACTAGTACCAAAATTTTCAATGATCCACTTCGTTATGACTTTAAGAAATTTCACGTCAAGAGGTTATGTGAATTCATCATTTTGAAAGAGGAAAAGAGTGTAAGAATAAAGCAGGGATGTGATGTTTTGTAGATTTTGCAGAATCAGTGTAGCCATCTGAATCCGTACGTGTAAAGCGCGTCCATTAAGCGAGTCATGTTTAGAATTCTCATCGACAAAGGTCTCGGCACTTCCGTTGTTGGTTCGAGCAGTCCCTCATCTGTATCCTTCCACGCACTCATCACTCGCCTTTTCAAGTCATCAATGGCGTTGTCTCTCTTCACGCCATGTTGCTTCTTGTAGCACCCTATGGCTGAAGCAACATGCCCTCTCTTTTGCTCAATCTAACAAATACGGCACAAACAAATAAATTATAATTTATAATTTCAAAATTAAACAATGTTAAATTTTTTAGAGATAGTATTATTATTGATCCTTATAATTTGATTGAATCTTAATTTTAGTACTTAGAGTTATCGCCGTTAAATACATAGACCAAAACCAAAGCTTAAACGAACTTCAACAATTCTTGTACTTTTAATTTTTGTTTTAGTTCATATACTTTTAAAAATTTTAGTTTTGGTTCCTCTAAGTTAATACTATTAAAATTAGATCAAGTCTTTATAAAATTATAGGGATAAATAACAATATTAACCCAATATTTTATATTTGAGTACCTCGTTGGAAACAATGTCATCCATGAGTCTGCTGTTGATCTCTGAGGCTCTGAGAATTTTGGGGTCAATGGCTAGCCATTCGAAAGCTTCCTCTGTGGCAATAGGTCCCATGCCAATGAATGATGTGGATGCAAGCATACGGTACGCACAATAGACAAGTGCTTTGCGCATGTACTTTTCCCTTTGTTGGGGTATAATTTCTATTACACCATTCGGCTTCCACAAAGTGACTGGCTTGTAACAAGGTTTTCATCCTTGTGTCGTTACCATGTAATAATTAACTAATTACTCTTTAGGTCCTATTTATAGTGTGCTGACTTTATTATCTCAGTATGTAATGTGATTAAATAGAAATAAAATTAAAAAATTATTAAATTTTAAAGTAAAATTAAAAAATTTTAAAATTTTCTTAGCTTATAAGATATATTAGGAATGATTAATAAATAAAATAAAAGATATATAACCGTGCATTGCAGAGTAAATATAGAAACCATGGGCGAATTAATATAAATAGTACGTCTCATTTCATCATGGGCATAGTTCACACGATTCTCTTACATCTTTGCTCATTTCTCACTTGATTTCATCATAAACAGTCAATAGTGCTTGATACACTACTAAAAAATATACTTATAACAATATTATTTAATAGCAGTTAAAAAAATACTATAAAAAAATAAAATATATTTATAAATAAATCTGAATTTTAAAATATTTTCACGATAAATTTTGAAAAACTCACCGTGAAAACACATTTTGACTCCAATTATCACACGTCACTCCAGGATCACTTATCAAAGTTGTTTATCAATTTTTAGAATTATATGTGACCCAATTATTACCATTAACAAGCTCAAAAACTTAAAAATTTTCTTTAAAACTTTGTTACCAATAGCAACGAATCTTCTTAAAACTCTGAAAATTCATATTTAGTTTAATATAACTCTAAAATACCCAGTTATTAATTAACCTGTACAAAACTCTTATATCATACTTCTAAATTTTATGGGTTATCTAAGATATCTCTATAATGTTTTAGAGACTTATTCCCATATTAACCCTATTATAAACTTGTTCCAAACTCAGTTCATAATAGTTAATAAAGACTAACGTTATTACTGTGCGTAGTTGCTAGGCTCTAGCATTTATCTAAAACGTCCAAACCACTTATCATATCATAGTTTGCTCACAGTTAATAAAAAAGCTAAGTACATATAATCCCAAAATAACAGTACATATCACGAAATAGTAAATCTAGCTTCTTTTAATCTCTATCTTCTTTACTATTTTGCCACTAGCTTCGCCTTGCCCAGAAGTACTTGCTTTTACTGTGGGTACATAGGAAAGACGGTGAGATTTAGAAGAATCTTTGTAGTAAAACTACAACTCAATATATAATATACAATGATAATTAACTAAGTAAGTAAACATTTAATGTAAGAAGAACACCTTACAAGCAAATACACATGGCCACAGCACAAACTCAAATAAGGATATTACATGTTCAAAAGCCTAACTATAGTATACATGGCAAATAAACATGTAAGCAACCAAGCACAAACTATATAAGAGTTAATAAGTTTTAATAGCTTTATCTTTCTCCTTTCCACTTGCATCTTTCTTGATTCCTTTCCTTGTGTTATGTTGGAGAGCTTGGTCACAAAACAAAAACCTAATAATTATATATATGTATAGGGCAGATTAATATTCATCTTCGATATACTTTAATAGTACACTTAATGTCTCTCAAATCCCCACACTCCAACTCTTTAAGTTCGCTCCTGTTACTTTTAACTTGCTTATTTTCTTACTTGTTGGGAATTCTTCTCTCATGCTCGCCCCATACAACTCGGCACAAGGAATTCATCTTCATACATTAACTCATCACTAATATTATACTACATTAGCATTTGGTCACCATGATTCCTTCTAAATTTCCTGATTACGGTGTTAATCATTATTTTAGAGTCCTTTTGCATGCTTAGCTTTAATCATCTAAAAAGCTTTGCCTCATATCTAATTATTTTTAGATAACTAAAAATATAATTCCAAAAATCTCATTTAAGTTTGCACTGCTTCCAACTACATATCAAGGAACATTACTTTATACAACGCTTTATTTCAAATCTATTGGAAGCCTTATATTAACAAAAATATATCTCTAACATGTTAATATATCGAGCTTTCCCATTCCATTGATGCTAAAACCCTTTTAGATATTTCCTATAAGCGGTTTATATCCACTTAGGGCCTGTTTGGAAACTCTCCAAACTTAGGTTTGAAATCTAACTTTAGATCAAAACCTTGGTTTGGGAAATTTTTTAAACAAACAGTCATATTTGTTCAAACGGGCTTTTGGATTAAACCATAGTTTAAAACCAAAGTTTCAGATATGCTGGTCAGAGCAGCTTATGAAACAGTAAAAGAACTTATAAACTAACCAATTACTATATTACCCCTATTTTTTCTTACACCCTCTCTCCTCTCTCCTCTCGCTTCTCTCCTTTCATCTCTGATCTCTCCTCATTTAATACTCATACCTTTTTTCATAATTTACCAATTATAAAACCCCTTCTACAAATAACTATTTAAATACTCATTTATTTAAAATCACTTTTTTCTATAATCTCTTTTAGAAAAGCCATTTTCCATATGCGGTCTATAAACCCATTTTTTTCATAAGCTCGTTTGTAAATTTTTTTCCAAACACACTTAGTATACTTCCATCACATCTGGGCATATTAGTACTGTGACACTTCCATCTTTAGATATCCAGAATCTATCTTTACTCCCTTTTACTTTGTTTTCAAAGAACACGATGACATACCCATCAAAACAGAGAGTCCTTGTTTCAGTAATCACTACCCAAGCACAACCACAGCAGCTGACGCCCATATGCATCAGAATATATATGTATTTTTCGTGTTCTTTCCTTCTCTTCCTATCTAATCTCAACGCTACGCAACAGAACAGCAGCATCCTCATGTATATATATACATACATATATATATCCTTTTCAATTTAACATAAATTGAATCTTATTTCCAGAACCGTGAAATTGCCTACACAGAGACAATAGGTCTCTATTTCTCAGCAAGTTCACAGAGCAGGGAAGAAGAATTTGATTTACCACTCAAAACACCGATTTAAGGATTGATCTCACTTTCTTAAACTTCTTTCTCTACTTAATCAGTGATTTAACTTAAAATCCCCAATTTAATCGGTTAATCCAAGCCACTATTCAAAGAAAACAGAGGCATCGGAGGTGAAGA
Source organism: Leucaena leucocephala (assembly GCA_037074615.1). Classification (NCBI taxonomy): domain Eukaryota; kingdom Viridiplantae; phylum Streptophyta; class Magnoliopsida; order Fabales; family Fabaceae; genus Leucaena; species Leucaena leucocephala. The sequence goes on from CM073525.1 coordinate 7,514,717, forward strand.
CGGACTCACCTCAGGTCGCCAACGGCGTCGCAAGCTTGGTCACCCTTATCCGAACACCTCCCCACGTCGCGTTCCTCTGTCCAACGCTATACTCATCTGAACTCCAGCTTTCACTCACCTCAAAAATCCTTGAGTCAGAGAAGGTGAAAGCATAGGAGGGTATAAGAGGCCCACCATCGTCAAACTCCGGCGTCGCCACGACCTCCGTCGCTATACTCTGTCGCGTCTCTCTCTCGCGCTCTGGCTCTATTTCTCTTTTCTCTCTTTGCGTTCTCTGCTTTCTCTTTTGCCGATGATGGTGAGAAGTGGGAGGGAAGAGTGCTCTGGACGAAATGAAGAGCGTGGGCTGCAGAAAATGGTTTAGTGAAAGGAAGAATTATTATTTTTCATATATAAAAAAATGTAGGTTTGTTCAGAGGTTTTCGTTAGGATGCTAGCAAAAGTTGAAGTTTAGAGAATATTTATAAAAAAAAATAATGATATCATTTAATTTTTTTTAGTATAAGTGAGGGGTATATGTGTACATAAAATTAGATTGAATCCTAAATTCTTCTAATTATACCCCTTAAATGTGAAAGGTAAGATTAATATATTGTTATAGATCTTAAATTTTCTTTTATTAAAGTATCTACAATTTAATTTTAACTTCTAAATATATATTATGACTTTACTCTTTAAGAGAATTTTAAAAGACTATTTATTTATGTAAATAACAAGCTACATCTATTACTTTTCAACTTTGACAACATCTCCACCACATTGACATCTGACTTAACAATATTTTTTTAAATCTTATTTCTCAAGTAAGCTTTAATCTGTTATAAATGTAGCTTATTAAAGTAACATTCACTCTTGAGGAGGATATAACCGGGGTGAAGGATAAAAAGGGAACAAAAGGGTATGGTGTGACGTGTGGGGTTAGGACGGAACATAAGTGTAGGGTCAATCCCATGCGGGTTGTCTCGGAGAGATACTATTGTAGAGCGTTTGGGGTACCCCAAGCTCTATTCAATATTGAGAAAAAAGGTGTAACAAAAAAAGATATTGGGATAAAAGGCCCACACGTTCCCTTAAATCTATCCCTACGCCTACGACCCTATCTCCCTCTCCCCCATATTTTATTGTGCGTACTGTATGGCTGTATGCTTGAATCCACATCATTCATTGGCATGTGACCTATTGCCAAAGAGGAAGCTTTCACATGGCTATAGCCAATGACCCCAAAAATTCTCTGACCCTCACAGATCATCAGCAGGCTCATGGATGGCACTGTTTCCAATGAGGTACTCACAAGTCAAAAATTGAGTTAATTTATTATTCACTAGAAAAAGGGGCTTAACATAGAAGGGTTTTTCTAACAGCATAAATTTTGTAGCCATTATAAATCTATAATTTAACAATAATTTTATAATCATTGTTAAAATATACCTTTCAATTTTAACAAATCTATGTGAAAGTTAAGATATTAATAGTAGTTATAGAAAATTATTATTAATATTGTTATTTTTATTATAGTTTTGTCTAAAACTGTTGTAAAAAGATTTTTTTTTTATTTTTTCTATTTACATATTTTTACTATGTTTTTTTATATTTTTAAAAAAAAATTTAAATTTTATACTTTTTAATCTTTCCGCTATGGTTTTTTATGTTTTTCTATTTGAATTTTTTTATGTTTTTTATTTATTTTTCAGTACATCTTATAATATATTTAGTATAATCAAAATAGACCAATTAATTCCATACAAGAAAATATGAAGTTAGTAATATCATAATCTAAATGGTCATAGAATAATCTAAATTAGTAAAACCTATATCTTTCTACATCATATATACAAAAAGGAATGGTTAACTGATGAATTTTAAACAAGTTAAAAATCTATTGAATAAATATCATAATTATAAAACAATAAATAAAAGTAATAACCAAAAATAGTAACCATGCAATGGAAGAATCTTTATTGATTATAAGAGATGTTAACAAATAGCCTTCTAATTGTTAAATATCTTATTTTAAGTTTTAAAAGAAACTCTTCTCCTTCTCAATAAAAGTAAGGATAATCGTATCTTTTTATAATTAGAATATCTTTCCTATATGTCTCTTGGAATCTAACAATAGTTTGAACATTTCATGGGACCTCTATGTAACAACACTTCAGCCCACAGTCCCTTTGTACCTTGTACCAAATGCCATGCTATCTTTATTTAGCATGCATTATTTAATACATGTAATCTTTTGAAACCAAGACCTCCATGTGTTTTTGGTCTGACAATTTGGTCCCACCCAATTGGATGATAACCATTACTACTATCAGAGTGACCCAAATGAAATTCCTCTGTAATCTTTCAATTTTATTACACACTAAAATAGGTAATCTAGCTACCTACATATGATACATTAGAATTGAACTTATAACAGATTTAGATAGAGTAATTCTTCCTACAACTATTAAGGTTTCCTCCTTCTATGCTTGCAATTTTGATTTCACCCTATCTATAATATAATGGAAAGTTTATGTAGGTTTTCTTCCTCTGATGAACAGAAACCTTAGATACTTCACAATATCAATAGAAACATTTATACCACTCCTCTTACTAATCCTACACTTTGTACTGTTAGTAACCTTTGGCGAGAAGAAAATAAAAGATTTATCTCTACTAACTTTTTCTCCCAATGCGCCACAATAAATATCTAAGCAATCTAGTATACAATGAGTTTGTTCCTCTTTAGCAACTCCAAATAGAAGTAAATCATTATTAAACATCAAATGAGATACATTTGGGTCTCCATTTCCAATGTGAACCGATTTTCAAGCTCCAAAATTAACTACATCATCTATAATATGAGATAATATGTCCATACATAAAACAAACAAAAGTGGTGAAATTGGATTTCCTTGTCGGAGACCTCTTTTAAGAAAGAAATACTCATTTTGAAAACCATTCCAAAGAACATGATATAAAATTGATGAAACATAACTCATAATTAAATTAATAAAATCATTTTCAAACCCCACATCTTGAATTACTTGATGAAAGAAATCCCAAAGTATTATGTCATATGCTTTTTCTAAGTCAATCTTCCAAGCCATCAACCTAATCTTCCCTTTTGACTTCTTCATAATATGTATAATCTCTTGCCCAATAATGATATTATCTTAAATATGCCTCCCTTTAACAAAGCTAGATTGGTATGGAGAAATAATCTCATCCATAATACTTCACAATCTATTCACAAATACTTTAGAAATAACCTTATAGTGTGTGGTACATAGGGAGATTGGCCTAAAATGGCTTATTAATTGAGGGTTCTCCCTCTTGTTGGTAGGGCTGAGCAATGAACGGGTAGGCTAGCCCGATGGTGTTATGATCAGGAATTTTAATTAACGAATATATGTATATTCCTTGTAGAATATCTCGTATGGGAAGCGTTGGCTGAATAGTTCAAAAGGCAAAAAGAAAACGTTTGGCCCGTGTTCGAATCCCAGCTGGTGCAGAAGCGTAAGTTATTCTGTGAATTTCCTTTTTCCCCTCTGTTCACTTTCACCAAATCCCGACCGTCTCCCCCATTTTTTTCCCTTGTGAGCAGAGATGGCAGGGCAGCAGCGGGGCGTAGGTGAAGAGTGGAAGAGGTTCAGCGTGCGGCACGGGAGGAGAGTACACAGCAAGAGAGGTCTCTGTCGTTGTCCTTAAGAAGTAACCCGGCCCGCTCTCCTTCTTTTTTTGTCATCTGTGAGGTCGCTGTGAGAGTGAGAGTGGAAGGCAGGGGTGTCGTGAGCTCTGTGAGTTGGGTTCTAGCACCGGTGAATGCTTCTTCCCGTAGACCATCCTCGTGGTCGTCGCAGTCACCGGATAGCAGTCATCCGTCGCCATTCTCTACTACTGTAGCAAGTCTTTGAATTTTATTTCTGTTTTCCTTCGCAGTGGTCAGTTCTGTGGGCGATGTGGGTAAGCTTCTTGAACCATATTCCATATTCATGTTCTTTCTTCTATTCCTGGATTACTACCGTGAGCAACTAAGCTCACTCTGTTCTTCAGTGTCGTCGTCATTCCCCGTATCAGGATGTTTGTTGTAGTTGATAGAAGGAAAGAAGAAAGTGAGAAGCTAGGCTCGGTCATTTTCCTGCTCTGTTCCGTAGTGTTATTGCTGTGAATCCCAAGTGCGGTAAGGGTGGTAAGTTTTACCCTTTTTCCTTGTTTTCTCTGCGACCGTGGCTGTTACTGCTTGTGTTATGGACTGCTGTTTTGGCAATTCCTGATATGGTTTGCTCTGTTGGGAAGGTTTCTGTGATAATATAGATAATCCATGGTTATCCTGGTTTGTTGCTGCCGTGTGCATACTGTTATGCTGCTGATGTGAATCAATAATGAATGGAGGCTGTGAGCTTGGTTGAAGGAAATACATGAGTATATATGTGTATGCACTGTGGTCGCTGCTGCTGTGTATATTCTGGGTGTGTAGTGTATGTGTTTTTGGGGTATTGTTGCAGGATTGGGCTGAGTCAGGAAATGCTATGTGCATATAGGTATGGGAATGTATTATACTATCATGGTAAATATGAAATCTGCTGCTGTGGGGAGGAGATTGGGCATTGTTGCTATTTGCATATAAGCATGAAAGTTGCTTTTAAAATGAAAGAAGAATGTCAATGATTTAGGATTGCTACTGTTATACATATGCACATAGATACATATGTAAAAATGAAATAGAAAGTTTATGGAGTTGGAGTATTAGAATTAAGTAGTTTGGAGAGGAATTTTGAAAGTTACAAAGTTGTGCAAAGGGTGTGTTCAAGGTTTAGAAATGATTAAGTGTTTGCCTTTATGTTTGGCTATAGTTTAAAGGTGATTTATTTCTGTTGGAACTTTGAATAGAATATTAATATACTATTTTGGAATACCAGGGGATTGAGAAGTGATGGTAATTGAAAGTGTTTGGCTGAACAAAGAAACGGTTTAGGAGCGTGGCAGGTGAGTGAATAACGTTCCCTAAAATTTATATTTTTCAAATGCATTGTTATTTCAAATGATGAATTTCAAATATGGATTTCGGAAAGCAAGTTTTATGAAAGTATGGTTTAAATCGTTAGAAATGATTTTCTTTCGATTGATTTACAAAGGATTACGATTATGCATGAAAATGGATAAAGAGGCTTTAGAAAAAGATTTGACAGTGAACTGATGTTATTCATGAAATATTTCTATGTGAATTGCATATGTTTTCACAGTAACTTGATTTTGAATGTTCAGGCTGGGGTTTTTGAAATTCAAAGTGGTTTTTACCAACAGTTATGGCATTGAAACAGTTGAGATTATTACATGTGAAATAAACCCCACGCATGATGGAAACGTTTTAGAACAGAATACAGAACGCTGGTTGCTAACAGCAGTACTGTTAGTCCTTGATGCACCTTGGTTACTCGAGCTCGACAGTTTGTGGCCTTGAGCCACCAGAATTATTTCGTGGGATTTATTCTTGCGATAGTTTGTGGCCTTGAGCCACCAGAATTATTTCGTGGGATTTATTCTCGCGACAGTTTGTGGCTTCGAGCCACCAGAATGGTTAGTTATCCTCGTGGACTGTGTGTCCACATCTATTTTTGTTCTGTTGAAGTCCTACAGAAAGATTATGGTTTTGAAAAGATTGTTTTGAATGAGTTATTTGAAATAGTTATTTCATACTGTTATTTCCCCTGAAATACAAATGTTGAATAAAAGGTTTGCATTAGATTACGAAGTGTTATGAAATACATTTTCAATATGATTATGCATTGTTTATTTTCCGCATTCTTTAAATCATGTTTTTGGGACATTATTCACGAGTAGATTATTTGGCTTCAGATAGTGCAGGTGACCCTAATCCTCCAGCTAAGCGGTAAAGAGCCTCGCTGTTGATCTGAAGCTTCGTTTGATAAATACTACTTTTGATGTAATTGCTTCTTAAGAACTTGTATTATTTTGGAAAGGATAATGCTCTGCATAAACCTTAGGAAATATTTCGTATGATTTTGAAAAATGCTATGGAAAATTTAAAGGTTTTACTTAAAATGCTAGGCTTTTAGAATATGAGGTATTTATATTCTGTGCCGGTCACAGTCCAAAAATAGGGACGTGACAGATGGTCAGCCTATGCCTTGTTCATTTATTTTTTTCTGGGCACGGGCTAGCCCATGCCTGTGCCTCAGCCCGTTTAAGCCCTCATTAAAAGGGTTGGGCTAAACCTGTTTAGGCTCCAACGGGCATGGGCAACCTGTTTATTAAAGATAAAAATATTTTTTATTTAAACCCATTTGAAGTTCTAATAACAATGAAAATAAAATAACAATAGTGCACACATGATATGATTGTTTATCCTAAAATCAGAAAATAAAATACCATAATAATAACTACAAATTTATAACCACATAGTCCACAATGCTCACATAATATAATGATTCATAATCTTAATTATTCAATTAGATTATAATTATACATCATGTTTATTATATTTGCTTGTAATAGTTGTAGATAAACTTGCCTCTACTTCTACAAAATAAATTAAAAAAGTATATTAGTATGTAATAAAAATAAATTTAAATAAATATAATATAATAAATTAATAAAAAAAATATATGGGAGGGTTACGAGCTGCCCAATGGTCAGCCCGTAACCTACCTATATATTTTACTGTTTGAACTCGTTTAAAATCGCCCGTTACGGGCCTATTTTGGGCGGGTTTAAACGGGTAAAATGATATCGGGTTGCGGGTAGTTCGACGGGTTACGGGCACATTGCTCACCCCTACTTGTTGGAAATTAAAGTAATCAGGGTCTTATTTGCCTCTGCAGTTACCATTTTTCTCATAAATGCCTCTTTAACAAATCTGTATACTGATCCTCCCACCTTATTCTAGTTGTTTGGTAGAAAATAGGGAAAATCCATTAGTACCCAGAGCTTTATAAGAACCCATCACCATGATTGCTTGTTTAAACTCCTCTTCTGAAGGAACAGAACACATACTTTTAAATGGCTCATGATTAATTTTAGGGAAATTTGTAGTAGTATTTATCATATCAGGACCATCTTCTTCCATCTCAGAAAGTGACTTAAAATAATCAAAAATCATAACTTTCAACTTCTTTTCATTCCCTACCCAATTACCCATTGCCTCCTTTAGAGAAATAATTTTGTTCCTTCTTCTCCACATGTTTGTTTTTAAATGATAGTATCGAGTATTCTTATCCCATTTTGCAATCTACTCGATGTGTGTTTTGAAACCATTTTATTTTTTCTAACTTCAAAATTTCATCAAAATTAGCTTGCAATTCCTTCTCCAACTTAGCCAAAAAAATTGAATACCCATAAACCCTTGATCTTTATATACCATTTAGCCGAGTAAGGATTTCCTTTTTCCTCTTCTCAATCATTCCAAAAATATTTTTATTCTAGTCTATAAATAATGTTATGAACTTTTACAATAGTCCATTTAATTCTTGACAAGAATCCCAATTTTCATCAAGAAAGTCTTTAAAGTTATCATGCTACAGTCACATGGTTTCAAAACAAAATGGTCTAATCCCAAACATGGTATTTTGTAATTTTAGTATTGATAGAAAAGGGTAAAATGATATATTCATTATCATAAGCCCAAAAATGAATTTGAAACCATTGCGAAGCCCAAAGTTGAGCCCAAATAGAGTTTCCTCATCCTCATCCTCATCCTCTCACACACACACACACACACACACACACACACACACACACACACACATGTTATTGCTTTGCGTCCCTTATTTGATGAGACAGCACTACTGTCCCCTCTGTTTTGCAATAGTTTTTTTGTATCATATATATATATAATAAAAAAATTATTATTTTTAATATAAATATATATTATTTTTAATAAAAATTTAAATATTAATTTAATATATTATGAATGGCTGATTTATTTTTTTTATTAAACTTAATCCCCTTAGTCACTTGTGTAATAATTTATCGATAACATTTGGGTAACATTACGTTGACAAATTATATGCTTAATTCATTACAAATAGAGACTTGACACGTTAGATGTATTTGTGCTCTGCTGCGGGTTTAATCCCAACCACCTAAATCAAATCAAAACAATTCATTTGTTATTGTTTGAAGGAATATTATCTCTTGATTATACCAAAACAATAAGAATTGAGTGAATAAATTACTTTTGACCGATTATATAATATTTTTATTTATTTTAATTATAAAAATTAATATATTTTTTTTAAAATTAAATAAATTAATTATAACTAAATCAAATCTTTCAAGATGAATTCATATTATATATTTAAATTAACCAACTAATTTTTATATTAATTATAATTAATTATTTTATTTAATTTTTTAATATATTTAAAAAATTAACTAATTTTTATAATTAATACTAAAAATAATAAATCATTGACCCCTAGCAGGTAGCTCGTGGGCAGGCATTGCCTGCGGAGTGATTTGATGAATTTATTGGGGCCGTAACATTTTTGCCAAGTGAGTCACGCCTTCTCTACAGTATCCTCCACACTCCACTGCTTCCATTTTATTTTTGAAAAAAAATATATTTTTCCTTTTTAAGTATTTATAGCTTGTGACTTTTTCATTCATAAGATCGTCAAAGCTAGTACATTTACATACTTCTGACTAATGTATTCTACAAATATATTCAGTTTTATATACTATATGTTCGGTACTTACCCTTAAAAAGAAAAGAAAAGATAGAAACTGGATCCTTTTAAATTGATTTTTTTTACAGATGTGGTATATTTATGTTAGTAGAGGAGCGTCTTAATTTTCTTCTGTTCCTTCTACATCAGTAGCGAGTCCATCCCTAATACTGCCTTGCTTATCCTTAAACTTTTCAAACACTTATGGTTTATATGAAAAGTTAGATGTTTTAATTTGTTATGTGAGCTTGATTATATTAGGTAGATGTGTAACATCCTTAATTTTGATAGAAGGAATTTATAAAGAGTAGATAAGGTTAAAAGTATTTTTTTAAAATTAAAAAGTTTCAAAAATTAAATTTTACGAAAATGGTAAAGGAAATAATAATTATTAAAAACATTTTTGGCCTCCGAAAAATTAAGAAAAAATCATGGAATAGATATTTTGGGGATCTAAAAAATTTTAGAAGAATTTATTTCCCTAATAGACAAATAAATTATTTAATAGCTATTTTTTAAATTTTAAGGCTATATTTTTTTAGAAACTTAAAAAAAAAAGAGTTTGAACATATTGTTTACCCTAATTTTTTTTAAAAAAATTACTTTATAAGCTAGAGAAGCTTTGGAGAAAGAAAATTATGATATACTAGTAAAGATTATTTTTTAAGAATTTTTGAAAGATTCAATATATTAAATGAAGGATGAAATATGGAATAAATAAAGTTTAGGGGTAAAAATATCATTTTTCTCACCTCATCCACCTGTCCTGCTCCACTCATTCACCATTGTCACCTTCTTCCTCCAAAACAGAGCAACCACGCAAGAGAGAGGGAAAGGTGAGAGCGAGAGAAAAGCATGAGAGAAGGACCAAAGTTTGCGACATCAAATGGAGTGATCGGAGGTCATACATCAAGCTCGTGACGCCGTAGACCAGGTGAGTTCTCTGACCCCATCTTCACCTTTGACTTCACCGATTAGATAAAGCGTAAAGCTTCTGAGCACGAAATCTAACTAAAATTAAGAGATTCAGTTGCTGCATATGTATTAGGGTGTACATAAAGCCCGTGACATAGTATGCCTACCCAAGTCCACAATAAAAATACTCTACCCAGCTCAATAAATATAGGGCTGGGTTGGGTATCAAGCTATGAAATACAATTTATATTTTTTTTGGGCTGGGCACCGGGCATGGAGCTGCCCTAGCATGCCTTGCCTATGGACATCTATTCTTTTATTTTTTTTTTACTTTTTTTCCTATATGCTACACTTGAAAGGAGAATATGATGGCTACTTGTGACTAGAGGGTCATTTTAGAAATATGAGTAGTTAAATATATAAGTTGTATATTTTAATATTTATAACTATATTAATTTTTTCTTTTTTTAACTTTGTTAATCATCATATGATTACATTACAAATTAGATTGTTTATTTTATTTTATTTTCAGATACTTCATTTTTGTCAATATTGGGGAGATTGATACAAAGTTGTAATTACAAATCACTTTGACTTCAAGGCTTATTTTTTATATGCAATGGATCTAAAAACTTTAATTATTATCTTTTTGATACCTATTCTTAATGAATTATATATATTATTTAACTCTTGAAGATATATGAATATGATATTATTTTAAAAGTTCATAATTGTAGATTTTTTTATAACATGAGCATAGCATCACAACTTGGGTATGCCTAGCCCAAAATGGTTAGAGCTTTTACCAGGTAAGGCTAGGCATTGGGCTGCAAAATATAACCATTCTTTTTTGGGTAGGGCACAGAGCAGGGGGTTGCCTTTTCTAGCCCTACCCATTCACACTCTTAATATGTATTCTTTGCTCTAGATTGTGTTTCCTAAAAATAGGGGTGATTTAACGGATAAAAAACAAAGCTTTGAGTGTGTAAATGTTTGATTTGGTGAAGTTAAGGAAAAATATTGTTTATTAACTTGAAATCTAGTGAAAAGCTAGAGTATTGGTTGCGTATAATCTTTGTATTAGACTATGATTTTCAAAAGAAAAAAAAGAGAGCATCTTGTTTGTTCGTTAAGGGCTTTGGATTTTTGGAAATTGAAGCGTTAAACTGATTGAAAGCAAGGACCCATCGTTTTAAGAAATTGTCAAGTAAAACTTTTAATGGTCAAGGTATAGAGAGAGAGAGAGAGGATGCGTATAATGTTTGAGGGGATTATTGTGTCCGCTGTACTTGGTCTCAAGTGATGAAGAATTTGTTGTTTTGGCATTATTTTTGGGTTAAAAAATTGTTTTGAAAGCTTATGTTATGTTAATAGAGTCTTGGGTTATTAAAGCAAGCATAAAGGCTTTAAAGTAATGTTAGAACAAAGGTATTAATGCTAGGAGATGATTTTGAATCTAGACCTTGATGTAAATGGAATTAAGTTGTTGAAAATGAAGTTTACGGAGGAAGACACTGCTGTAATTTTCTTTGAAACTGAAAAAGAAAAATTTAAAAAGTATAAAGGAGATATCATATAAGTTGTTATTAGAGTTCTAAGATGATTTCAGTCTGGGGCTATAAGGGGTTTTAACCATGAAAGCTATATTTTCATAAGAGATTGTTGTTTTTTAAAAAGAAAAAATTATTTGGGTTCCTAAAGTCTTTAAAAGGTTGTTGTTGAACTTGGAATCTTTGAATGGATGTTTTGGAAAGTGTTGATATCACCCAAATGATCTAAAAGAGTCACAAGAGGGTAGTTGGTTGCTGATTTTTACAAAATGGCATAGGATTTTTTTTAGCCGAGTAAAAAGAATACATGATGGTGAAATATTTAGTGTTTTAGAAATTGAAAGATTAAAAGAAGTTACCCAATGTTTGAACAGCAACATTCTAATTACAAGGGAACTAAGTTGCTGTGTTGGGGTTCTTTAATGCTAAACAAGTGTTTAAGTTATTACTTTGTGGTTTAAGAGTTTAAGTATTGAATACTTCCTTTGATGGTTTTTATAGTGCTCATAGATCTTTAAATGATGGTTTGAGCATTTTTCTTAAACCTGGAAATAACTTTCAAATTTATTATAGTCTTGCTATCCAAACTATTGCAGAGAGGGATATTCTTGGAGAATTGAAGCTTGTTGGGCATTTAGCTGTGAATAAAAATAAGTTGAATCGAATTAAAGGAAATTTAAATGAATAGAAATTACATTCATGTGTGTAAAAATCTATAATGTTGAGTTTATATTAGTGATCAAGGGGATGATAATCTTGGTGCATGAGTAAGTTAAGGTTGAATGACTTGCATTGTTTTGGTTCTATCTTTGTTGCTTATTATGCTAGGAGAAGTTTCTGGTCAAGGCATAATAAGAAGGATGGTAATAGAATTAAAAAAATTTGAAATAGTGATTGAAGGACGGTTTAAAACTAGAGTTAATAGAAGTCCTTTCTTTTGAATAATCAAGTAGCTATATAGAAAATTTCTTGGAGTCTATTTAAAATGTCAAATTGAAGCACTTGAAAGTTAACAGCTGAGTGAATAACATCGCATGATAATAATATTTTTAATAATATCTTGCTACTTGATATATTTTATTTAAACTATCAATTTTTAAGCATGATTTGTTAAAAGCATATTTAGTGGAATTGTATAGTTGTTATTTTATATTTGAATGTTTAGTTAAAATAACAATGATAATTACTCAAGTGTTCGGCATGATTTTATTCTTTACAAATTTGCATGCATGAGGATTTAAAGGAAATTTTGTGCAATGATTTTCATGTTGAGGTCCTTGATTATTGAATATTTCTTGTGAGATTTCGATATAGAAAGATCTTATTCTTTATTAATGTTAAATTGATCTCATGCATGCTTAGAAATGTATATGGAAATAACTAAATACAGAACTCTGGTTATTAACAGCAGTATTGTAAGTCCTTGGTGCGCTGTGGTAAAAATCAAATTCGCTTGATATTCGTGAGCACAATACTCACACATGATATTTGTGGGATTCGTTCTCATGCCTGTTATTCGTAGGTCTCGTACTTGCGCTTGATTCACGAGTTCAAGTTACACCAGAATAGTTAGTTGCCCTCATGGACTGTGTATTTATTCCTATGTTCATGGCTTCGAGCTGCACCAAAATGGTTAGTTACCCTCATGGACTATGTGTTCATGTATGCTAATACATTTTGTTGAAGTTCTACAAAAAAAATAGAGATTTGAGGATTTTCATTTTAAATGGATTTCTTTAAATAAGATATTTTACTGGCTATTTAGAATAGGTTAATTAATAATTTTTATACAGTTTCATTTTGTTATAATTCTATAATTTAGAAATTTAGATTTATCATAAAGCTTTATTATTCAAAGTTAAATATGTTTAAATTATTTCTTTATGTAATTTATTTATTTATGAATAGGATGTTATTTATTAGAAGATTATTTTGGTCTTAGATAGCACCGCTGACCAAACTATATTTTTATATATTTATGCATATTATTTTAATAGATTTTTGTCAACATTTTGGTCCTTAATTATATTATTTGTGCACTAATTGAATTAACAGGGGCATAATTGTCATATTTTTACTATTTTTCCCAAATAATTATTTTTAGAATAAAAGGTATTGCATTATTATGATTTTGTATTATAGGAATATATGAGAAGTCATAATTTACAAATGATAACAAAGGACCAAAAATTTATAAATTATATATAAAGACCCAATGAGTCAAGCCTTGTGATTTGGCCCATTATGTTACCTTTTTTAAAGTTGCCTTGAGCAAATCAGAAAGGGGGTGGCAGCAAGAAGGAATTGAAAAAGGAGGAAGAAAGGACGCACACACATATACATACACAAGGGCGCTATAGTAGAAAAGAATAGAACACATCCAGGGAGCATTATGTCACGAGAATCATTTCCTCTTCTACCATCCTCCATATCCACTCAACCTCAATCTGTATCACCCCTCTTTCATCACAGTAACCAGCGGTAGCAGTAGACATCACAGAACAATGACGGGGCATCTACATACAACAGCATTATCCATGGCTGAGCTCTTGAAATTGGAGTTAATCTTTGTGGCTATGCGTGGCTAGTTCATCCTAATTCTCAATTCAATAGCAAAGGCATAAGTTTAAGATATCAAAGGGGAGTATAAGTTACTCTAATTCTCTACCGAATAATTATATTATGACTCCTAGATCTTATGATTAATTTTATAATTATTGGAAATATTTATAATTATTTATTTATATTTATTGAGGATTATTGTGACTAAATTTTTGCTTAGCATTTGATATTAATCTTTAGTTAACTTTAATTTTATTTATTTTGATCTGGGTCAGACATTATTTTGAGATTTTTGTGAATATTTTGTGATTTTTCAAGGTGACTTGAATTATTGGATCGTTGTGTCTCTTGTTAGCTTAAATTATATTTTTATTAATTACTGAGTTATAATTAAGTATTAGATTTTAATATCTTTATTTCTAATTTAGTATCACTATGGGTATTTGGACTAAAGATATTAAAATCCAATGCTTAATTATAACTCAATAATTCATAAAAATAAAATTTAAACTAACAAGAGATACAACGATCCAATAGTTCAATCTTAAATACACCATTGGGCGTATCACCGTTATCTCCATTGCTCACCCTACTACTCAAAGGCTATGGGATTACTAGGGAACAATGCAATAAGTATTGTTACTGTTTCCTCTCTAGTTTAGGAATCTTATGGCAAAAGGAAAGAAAAATGGATTAAAGATTACATGTCTAGAGATGAATACTTTCTCAGATGCACTAAGGCATCTATGTTCTTTTTTATGAGAAGCTGGTCCAAGATAAACGCAGCTATGATATTGGAGTTTATGCTCATTGTAAGGTTTGAGGCAGGGATAACAAGCGCACCCAAATGGTTGCATAAGCTTATAATTTGGCTCAGACTTGTATAATCGAGACAATGGAGTTTCTCCATTAATAACTGGAGTTAGCAGGCGATTAATGATATATACAACCATATTAAAGACCCAATAACTAAGAAAGGCATTTTGGCTTGAGCCAATATCATCAGTCCCATATCAACAATATGCCGATCTTTATGTTTAGCTATTTTGTTTTGTGGTAAAGTGTAGGGACAAGAGATTCATAGGAGTATTCCTTCTTTTTGAGCAATTGGAATGAGAGGTTTGTATTTAGTACCATGTCACATTGTATTACTTTGATTTTAGCATTAAACTGATTTTTGACATGAGCACAAAAATGATTGAAGGTGTTAACAATTTCTCCTTTATTTTTTTAGAGGATACGACCAAGTGAAACTACTAAAATATCAATGAAATGAGTGTAATACCTACAACTACTAGAGGATTGAATAGGAGTAGGACCCCACAAGTCTGTGTGAATGAGCTCCAACGAAGAAGACGCATGAAAGGTGGATTTTTGAAAAGGTAATAAATTCAATTTACCAAACTGACAGGCCTTATATACAAAATTTTCATTAATAATAAAGTTCATTGTACACTTATTCATAATGCATTGTAGCGTCTTATTGGCCAGATATCCAAATATGTGGTACCACTTGATGAATTTTTCCTTAGTGCTTAGTGTGTATTGGGCAGCATGTATCTGGGCTCTGTCTGGAATTTATTTGTCATTGGATAGAGGTTGTGTCTAGGAGTTCCCTGCATCATAAGTTGGCCTGTTCTCTTGTCCCTCACAATCCACCCAAAATTAGTGAAATTGACAGTAACACTATTATCTTCAATTAGCCTATTCATACTCATGAGACTTTTAGTGGTTGATGGCACAAGTAAGACATTCTTAAGCAAATGTTTAGATTGAGAGCAGGGAAACGAGCCTATACCAATGCCCATAACATGGTTTTTCTCACTAGAACAAGTTAGAATATGTAACTTACCTATTGGCATGATGTGATCTAAATATTTAAAGTGAATAGTGACATGATAGTTAACGCTACTATCCATGTACCAGGAGGGATCAACCACTGTATCTGGAGTAGTGTAGAGCACTTGAGAAGGAGGATGTGGATAGGTTTATCCACAGTATGGTCAGTTGTCATTCTTGTTGGGAGTATCATGTCCACCGCGACAGCTACCACGTCGGTGACCTCCTTACTACGATCATGGGAGTTGCCATTACCATCTATATTATAGCATTAGTTAAAGGTTGGATAGCGAGAGAAGAAAGCTAGTTCAACTATTCAAGATGACTCTCAAAAGTTAATAGGGAGGCCTGTGCATCAACCCAAGAGAGACCGTCTTGATCAGAGAGTTTAACCACAATTGGATTATAATCAATATCAAGCTCATTCAGTGTGTAGAGTATCAAGTCATCAGTATCAACTAAAGAACTAACAAAATCGAGTGTTAGGAATGCTCTTCATTTTTGCTAATTTTTAACCATCTTTATGTTGTTGTTTTAGAGTATTATAGAGCTATATTTTGAACACCATAACACATGATTTGGTCAACGCACAAGTTAACTGCTGAGCACTAGACCAAAGCTCCTCCGTAGTCATGTAGTGAAATAATTGTGCTCCCATATCCTGGGACATTGTGTTGTGTAACCAGCCAATAAGGAGACAATCAATAGAGTACTATTTATCAAAGGCAGAATTTAGTCGTGTCCCGGCACTATCAGAGACTAAACACAGAGATGTTGTATTAAGGCCGTTAATGTGAGATTATAGGTGGTTCCCTTTAGTGAGAGGGAGAACGACATGCTCCTATACGAAGAAATTAGTACGAACCAACTTGATCATGGAAGTTTGTGCTGACAAGATGAATAGAGAGTAGGTTTTCAGTGTGGGAATAGATGACATATTTGTTTCATAAGTTGAGGAGACAATAGACATGGTGATCAGCTAGCTCTAATACTAAGAAAGAATAAAGACCGAATATATAGAGTGCAAAGGTATATTGTAGGCACACTGATAACATGCCACTTGTGTTTCATATATATACAAGCATCTAGGGTTACATAGGTTTGGTGGTGCCAACAGAACTGAGAGATTCTAAGAGATAAGCGAGGGAGGTTATAGAGAATATATATATGCAAGATATACATGATAATGATAATGCATAATAATAAAGACAATGCTTTTGGATCATTCTCTAATAGAAAGTTAGTTAGTTAACGTACTAGATGCGTATGATAACCTTGTTGCCCGAGCAAACGAAACGAGGGAAATGGTGTGAAGATCTTTTGCTTCAAAAGGAGGAGGGTTCTTTTGCATATTCTGCAATATCTTTTCAATCTCCCTTTCAAAATGATGAGAGATACCCAAACGTTTAATGTTATTGATTAATAAATCCCTATTTTATCATATTATTTTATATCTATTTCAGGGAATATATCATGTTTAATAGGCATTATTGTAGTAGTTGTGGCTATTTTGTGCTTTAATTGATTATATGAATTAAATGATTAAAATGTCCTTTTATTGTGTTTTTATTTATTATTTCTCTTAATTAAATTGATTTGCATGAATGTATTTTGCTTTTATGTATTTCATGAAATTAGGAAAAATAAATAAATAATGACTGTGACTTACAGTAATTACTACATAATTATATTATATAAGAAGGTTAATTAAGGAATTATAAAATTGAAGGAGGAAATTATAATATCTAATTAGAGAAAATAAAATACTTCCAATCATATTATATTATAGTAATATTATATTTTATTATAGTAATTCATTCTTTTAATATAATTATATTAGTATTATATTATATTATATATATCATTTGAATTGATTCAAAGATAATTCCTCAATATACAACATTTGAATCTAATAAAAGGATAATGATAAATATGTTATCTTTTCCTATTTTCTTATTAATTATTTTATCTCTTTTATCATATTACTTTTTATTTGAATTGTTTATAGGATTTTGAGTTTAAAAATATTATCTCAGGAGATATTAGAAAAGATGACAGCTTGAAATGATACTTAATATAAATGAAGATTATCACTATCTTTTAAAGAGCCAATTAGTGAAGAGACCCACATTAATAGAATTCACTCCCAAAGGTTATATAAAGGACCCTAAGGCTCCTCCATTTAACACACCAATCACTACCATCACAATAATCTTCTTCTCGTTTACAATTCCAACATTTTCCTTCTAAGTTCTCGAGAAGAGATGTTATTATGGCTTGAGTTCCCCGTGTTTTAGAGTTAGGAGTTGAACAATTTTATGTTTTGATTTTTTTTATCTAAATTTATGATTTCTTAAATTTAGATTTTGAAATTTGTATATGTTCAACCTAGGGTTTTGATTGAGATACATTTGTAATCAAACCCTTGCGATTTATTATTTCAATTTATGAATTGATATTCTTTATTTAATATCTTTAATTTCCTCTTATAATTATTCATGTTGGATTTACATGTTTAGTTATAAGATTTTTGATTGAATATCTATGTTAGAGAAACAAATCATTTATTGTTTAATTTATTAAATGCTAAGTGGATATTCACTAATCATTATTGATACAATTGTATACTAGATCTAGGTATAATTGTGGATTTTATGATTATGACCATGATGATTGTTTGGGGTTTACATATTAGGGACTTATTATATATAATTGTATAACTTCATTATATTATTGAATGATGATAGCTACATATCAATCATTAAAATCACTCTTCTTATTGGTGATATTTTCCATACTATTACTTTTATTTTATTATTATCTCCTTTTAAAAATTATTAATTAAGTTCTCTTATACTACTTCTCCTTCTCACACTTAGTCTAATCTAGAGTTAAGCCACATATTGACTTGACATAACGAATACAATCTAGGTTGACCTCTATACTATATGGAGATTAATTTAGTAAATAATTTGAGAGTTAACGACAAGTAACATCAAATTTTGGCGTCATTGCCGAGGAGTCAATTCCCTTGACTACTATACTGATTAAGTATGTTTCTTTTTTTTTTTTACATTTATTTTCTTAGTGCGTAGTAGAGTCTAGTCTTTAGATATTTTTTAGTTTAGTAAATTTCGGTTTGATCCTCACTACTTTATTGGAATTGTTTCTAACTTGTTTAAAAAAATCTGAGAAAATTCATACTATAATTGTCGACGTTATAAACATTTTTAATAGTTTTAGCTATTAGATCTCACCTATGTTTGCCAGATTCGAACGTTTGAGTCAGTTTTTCTAATTTTTTATATTTTATATTTTTTTTTCTATTATTCACATTTTCTTTGTTTCATTCTCTAAATTACACGATGGCTTGGTTTAATCATCATCATCATCAATATAATCCAA
Organism: Leucaena leucocephala; assembly: GCA_037074615.1. Taxonomy (NCBI): domain Eukaryota; kingdom Viridiplantae; phylum Streptophyta; class Magnoliopsida; order Fabales; family Fabaceae; genus Leucaena; species Leucaena leucocephala. Next base: position 7,533,657 of record CM073525.1, read on the forward strand.
ATCTAACGATATCCTTCTTGTCTTTCACAGGTTATAATATTTCAAGGGATCAAGCAAGAAAACAAATAACTATATTGCACAAAAATCCATGAATGTTTTACTTAATATTTTGATTGATTCTAATACATCCTGCATAATTAGTTGCATCACCAAATACCTAATGAATACCTCATACTATATTTCCATAAGGGATTGAAAGAGCAGGACCAAAAAATAATATATGGTGCAATAAGAGGAGACTTATTGGACTTAACTGTAGATGAGGCTTGGGAATTTCTTAGATTATTTATTATGAGTAACCAACAATAAATGGCTCAATTACTACCTCAACTATATGATGAACTATCCTTCCCACCACAAAGACCCCACTCTGAGCCTCCATTTACAACATATGTGCCAATCCAAGACTCACTTAACAAGAATGATAATATGACATTAGTTCTTAAAGGGATATTAGATCTAACCTCTGCTATATTAGGTGTAAATTCTCAACTCTTAAACTTGTCATCCCAGTTTGATATAGAGAAAACTAGTATAGATGCCAAACTTGACAAACTAGCCTCAAGGTGTGCTACCCTAGATAGTGGCAACAAGGTAAGCTTATTAGAAAATGATGATGAGAGAAATACTACTGAAGGTATCACTGAAGATGCTATTGAAAACATACATGACCACATCATTAAAGGTGTGGAAGACATTACTGACATCCCTGAAGTGCCCAAGCAATCAAAAAGTTTGAAAGAGAAATAACTACTCAAGAAAGATGAGGCAGCTCAAGTAAAGACTTCCCTAACTATCAGTAAAGATGTATTTGTTTCCCTAAATCTTATGCTATGAGTAAGAGGACTACTAATAAGGAACATGAAAGGGAGATTTATGACTTGTTTAGCAAACTTGAGGTGAATATTTTATTGTTAGAATTACTTAAAGATATGCCTAGAGTTGTCAGATTCATCAAGGACCTGTGTTCCTATTATTATAGGTTTATACCAAATAAAAGAGTCAAAGTTTCTTCTAATGTTTATGCCCTCTTTAAACCTCAACTTCCAATTAAATATCAATATACAGGGGCTTTTACAATTCTTTGCACTATTTAAAAATGCATATTAATAAAGCTTTTTTAGATCAAGGAGTAGCTATTAATGTTATATGCCTACAATTTAGGATAATAAAAAGAGGGTCCTAGTAAGGATGAGATATTATCATGTGACTTGTCACTCGATAAAGAAATAATCACTAATGATTATATTTCAATTCCCCATTTTGAAGTCAAGACTCTTACTGAAGGATGTCTTATTGATTTTATTGGATGTGAGAAATACTTGTGTTCTTATATGTCTTATAGAGTTCTCATATATGTTGTCTTGATTACTAATCTTGCAAGCTTGACAGCTTTTCAGGGCTTCAAGTATTTTGATTCTTATCCCACACTTGGAGTTGGAAAAGGTACTAAGTGCGGTTTGTTGAATCTCTTACAGGCACTTCACTTAGGAGAATTTTATGGTGATAATCATATTCCCTATATTGTAGCGCCTCTACAAGTTGAACCTGAGCCACCACCCCAAACAATTAGTGAAATCTATGTAGAGAAGGTGCACTTATATAAGAACATGTTCCTTATCATATATGATAATTTCAATTTTAAGACCCTCAAGTGGCATAAAGGCACTAGGTTGTCTCTTTCCTTATCTTATCCTTCTATATATTTTGAGCTTTATTGTTTGAGATAAGTGTGGAGGAGGGACAATTCTACTGGTAAAAGGTAGATTTATTTCTTTTAACAATTTCCTAGAATATGTTACATTTTAAAGATTTATGAATTTTAGTTATTTTTTCTTTGAATAAAATATCCTCTCTTAACACATGACTCTTTAACCATCTTCCATTATCCCTTTATATATGCTTTAGTGCTATATTGAGGACAATGCATGGTTTAAGTGTAGGGGAGAGAATGAATTAATTTGATTAACTGTTTGATTAAACTCTTGAAATGCCTTTTTTTTAATTTTTCCATACTTATGCTTCTAAACACTCCTATTTTAAATTAAAATATCATCTTGATTACGCTCATACAAGTATGAATATTTCAAATCCATTGTTGATTGTCATAGTTTAGTTAGTTAACATTATGAGAGTTATTATAGAAACAAGTAATGTAATGCATTGAGAATAGTTGAACTTTTCAATGAGGTTCTATGAATAAGAGTGAAGAGAGATAGACTTGTTAGAAGGATTCTCGGCCTTATATTCTTAAATTGGGTGAGTATCTCTTATGTTAGCTACTTTTCAGAACTTGTCTTAGTTCTCTTATCTGCTATTTAACTCATGTGCAACTCTTTAAAATGATCGAAGCCATTATACATATTATATTCATAGTCACCCCTTTAAGCCTATCTTTTTTCTTTTTCTATCATAGAATGTCATATATGCATGAACATATTTTTGAAATAAAATTTTTATTCATGTCATAAAATCATTATTATTGTTTTGCTACATCTTTTAAATACAAGGTGCCAAATAAAAACAAAGAAGAGAAAAAGCATATTGCACAAAAAAGATAGTACAAGAAAAATACATGAAAAAATATAGAAAGTGAAGAAAAGACAAAGAAAAGGAAAAAAGAAAGAAATGAGAATGAGAAATAAAAAAAGCATTATTGTTAACTCTTATTAGCACAATTACCAATTATATATCTCTTAAGACATGAATTCATGCTATATATTCATTATTACATATACTACTTTCTATTCTTCATATTCTATAATATATGGCTTATTTCCAACATTACAAGTTTATAGAGTCCTCTTGATTAAAGAAGGCACATGTTACTGACAGTAGATACTTATAACTATTATAAGCCTATGGTAAAGAGTTAGTATAAGCAGGTTTGAGTGAAAGAATCCCTAAAAGGTGAGATGAATGCGAAATAATTATATCATTGAATGTACTCTATTATATCTTGTTCCTCTATCTTAAATGTGTTCATAGAAATTGTTCTTATTGCATTTATTATTATATGATTATCACTGACTTGAAGAGTTCGATTGATTTAATTATCACTTTCATGCTTGAATTAGTTTGATTCCTTTACTTATTTTCAGTGTTTATCATGATGTTCTTCATTGCTTTGCCATGAGTGCAAAGGTTTAAGTGTGGAAGAATTTGATGAATCCCTATTTTATCATATTATTTTATATATATTTTAGAGAATTTATCATGTTTAATAGGCATATTATAATAGTTGTGACTATTTTATACTTTAATTGATTATATGAATTAAATGATTAAAGTGTCCTTTTATTGTGTTTTTATTGATTTTATATTTCTCTTGATTAAATTGATTTGCATGAAGATAATTTGCTTTCATGTATTTCATAAAATTAGAAAAAATAAATAAATAATGACTGTGACATACTTAAACTATTACATAATTATATTATATAAGAAAATTAATTGAGGAATTACAAAATTAAAAGAGAAAACTATAATATATAATTAGAGAAAATCAAAATACCTTCAATCAATCATCTATCAAGTTCAGTTTTTCTGTGGGATTGTTCTCAATCCGTGCGAGTATCAAGTTTCAAAGTTTCTCCTTCAGATGTTGTGATCGCTGTAGGACTTCCAACTCTCCATTATTCTGCACCTTCAAATTAATGAGAGTTTTCTAAGCATGCGCGCGAGAAGAAGAAGAAGACATCTAAACAATCTCGTAGTATATTAAGCAGGGTGTGGTTTAAAACAAGAAAGAAAATGGTTAAAACAAAAGAATTACCAGAAGATCAGGAGGAGAAGCAAAGTTGAAGAAATGGTATCCCCAAATATTGGGACTGTAATCGGCCATGGGACGCATAACTTGAGAAGTGTGATTTTCTGAATACATTCTTGTGTCTGTGAATGCTTGTTTGCTTGGCTGAGTTTGAAGATCTTCAATATGTGCATTGCTATTTATACTATTCTTCATCACCTATCAACTCAGAACAAATTAATAAAAAAAAACTATATATTTAGGCAAGACAATGGAGAGATCACTATGAAGCAATTTTAACTTTGATTTGAGAATTAATAAAATATTTAAATGTCTAATTAGCTTGTTATTTAACGTGATAGTATGTCCCTTGATAATTTCCTTGGTGAAAATGAATACGAATGTCTACCTTATCATTTATTTTGTCTAGATCCTTTTCTCCTCCAACTTGCACCAATGATGGAATTGAATGAGCATGACTAAAGGTTTGTTTGAATTAATATTGGTAAAAGTGATTTTTATTTTAACTGATTTTTGCAAACTGAAGTTGTGGATTACTAAATGTTGATTAGTATAATATGATTTGTATTTGGATAATTTTTTATAAAAAAATTAATTTAACATAAACTTATTTAGATGATATATTGAAAAGTTAATTTAATAATGTTGAAATTTAAAAAAAAAACTAAAATCTAAAAATAAAAAAGTTAAAGTGGTTTTGGGTAAAAAGCCAATTGCTCCTCAAGCCATGTCATGCATCATTTTTTCCCATCTAATATCTGGTTTTGGTCCTAATTTTTTTTGGGTAAAGTTGCTTCTCTCTCTCTCTCTCACACACACATATATATATAACCAGCACTTAAAAGTTCTCAATTCTAAGTGATATAGGATGACAAACTCATATTTTTATATATTTATCATATTATTTTAGTGGGTATTTGTCATCATTTTAGTCTTTAATTATATTATTTGTGTATTATTTGAATTAATAGATCTTATATTAAATTAGTGTTCAAGAGGAGTATAATTATCATATTTTTATTATTTTTCTTAAACAATTATTTTTAGAACAAAAGGTATTACATTATGACGATTTGTGTTTTAAGAATTTTGGACAAATCAAAATTTATAAATGACAATAAAAGACTATAAATTTAAAAATTATATTAAAAGATCTATAGGCTAAAATTGTTTAATTTCCCTAAGCTTTGAAAAAGGAGAAGGTGCATGCAGAATGAGGGGGTGCACACGAGAGGACACTAAGGGAAGTGCAAAACCATTCACATAATCTACACGCAGCCTTCAGCGATTCATTGTCCACACCTATTAGACCTCTGCCACGAATTCCACCCCACTTACCATCACCTTACCCCATTTATTATCTTCATCAACAGCTCCTCCACAAGGCTGACGTCCCACTGCTACGATACAACAGAACCTAGCCTCCACAGCACCTCTGCCATAATTCTCTCCTGTATCTATCGTAATCCTTCACCATAATTCTTAATTTATTGTGTATAATTTATATATATTAAAATTATTGATTACTTACATTATTAAATTAGAGAGTTGATTTTTTTCATCTATTTTCTATACAATATCTATTTTATAAAAAATACTAAAAATAAGTGTAACATCATAAATTTTGATAGAAAGAATTTACTTTCAGCGGCGACTTTTTTGTCGCCGCTGAAAAATCATCACCAAAGCTCTTTCCCTTTTTACAGTTATTAACCTTCTGCGGCGACAATTAGTGTCGCCACAGAAAGTCTTCTCTTTCCCTTTTTATAGTTATTAACCTTCTGTGGTGACAATTAGTGTCACCACAGAAAGTCTTACTTTTGTCGCCGCTAAAAAATCATCACCAAAGCTCTTTCCCTTTTTACAGTTATTAATCTAATTGTCGCCGTTAAAAGTCTTACTTTTAGCGATGACAAATTAAAGTCGCAGCAGAAAGTCTTACTTTCAGCGATGACTTCTTTTGTTACTGCTGAAAAGTCGTCACCAAAACCCTACTTTTTTGTAGTGAACTGTGATGCGTCAACATATATTTTATCAAGATCTCTTATCTTGCTTTGGCAAGTTCAAATATTATGCTAGAGGGCCTTTTTAACCTGCTCCAACATCATCATTCTTGTTCCCTTTTCTGCTTTTAGTGTTTTTTCTTATACTTCTTTTAGTTCCATTTCGTATATTCCTGTTTAAGACCACGTATTGTGTTTTTTAATTTTAATGATAATTTTGTCCCCCTTCAAAAAAAAAAAGATAAAAAAAATCAAGTTATACTTACATATTATTACTTATGAAACATGATATTAATTTTTTATATTGTGAGAAACTAGTATCTTCTGCTAAATTTAATTTCGTTGATATAAGGATATATTTAATGATTGATCGTTGATATCATGTGCATGCATAACTCTAATATTACTTTGTTTGGTTTAGGAAAGGAGGAGAGGAAAAATATTTTATATAAATAAATTTACCCTTATATTTTTGTAGAATATTTTAATAAAGTATAATATATAAATAAAATTTTATTATAGTAATTAATTTTTGTGAAATATTTTAAACTGAGCCAGCGTTTTGCTTATGCTTTTCTTTGTTTATTTTGTTTTATTTTCTTTTAATGTACTTCTTTTGTGCCCCATTTTTTCTTCTCACTTTTGTTTCTTTTACTTCTGCCTAGTAAGTGATTTGGTTCTTACTTCACTAAGAGAGAAACTTATGTCATAAACCCTATAACTGGAAGCTCCAAGACGAGCACTCAAAAGTTCTTTGTTTGATCCACAAAGGAGCTGGGGAAGTATATAAGCAATGCTTATTCAGTAATTATACAATTTCTTGTTTGTTTGAGTTGATATTTTTTATAAGATTTCAAGATGTGGAACAATGGTCAGATTGCACTGCTAGGAACAATTGGCTTTTCGTTCCACCACCTCTTGCAGCGCAACTCTTGTACATGATGCTGCCGCCTCTTCCACCTCTGGCCCTAGCTGAGGTTGAGGCTAATGTTAAGGCGAAGCACGAGGAGAAGGTTAGGAAATGATAGTAGCTAAAATTGTTAGGCTTTTCTGCATTTATACGATAAAAGAGTAATGTTGGAATATTAAAAAAAAATTATAGACATATTAATATGATAAAGTAAAAATATTACCACTCCCCTCTAAATTCTCTAAATTTTGTAAAGGGGTTAAGCTTGAAAAGGAAGAGAAAATTTTAAAAAAAAATTCCTTCTCTCAAAATTTTTAGATAACTAAAAAAGGGGAGGGGAGTGGATTCTCACCTTTCCCTAAATCACTCATACCAAACGAGCTCTTATAAACAAAGGGCCATTGTCTGAAGACAAAATAGTTGACTTTGAACCATCCATTTTTGGCCATCGCTCTCATTAATTTCAGCATGTATGTATTCAACCTTTTTGTCATATAAAAAAAGGTAACCAAAAGAAAACGAAAAAGAAAATTACTTATGTATCTCATCAATGAACACGTGAATGAGAATGGAATGAAGTTTAACAGAATAAACTAAGTACATGTTCATATGGATATTTCTGAATATCCCTAACATAAAAAATTGAAATATTTGTTATGAATTTTTTACTTACTAGAATTATTTTTACGTCTTCTTGATGAAAATAGTAAAATATTTCATTTTAATTTCTTTAATTTGTAAACATCGTTTTAATTTGCTTACAATTAGAAAAATATTTTTAAACCCCCGAACTTCTTTTAGATATTTTAACAATCCTTTTATATATAATGATTTTCATGGAAACAACAATCAAATATCGATCTCACGCGAAAATATATTAAGAATGTTATTTTCAAATTTATTTTAATTTGCTTACAATTTAGTCAATGGAAAAACTTGGTCTTTCGCTACTCATGAGAAGGAATAGGCATTCATAAAGCTCCAAGAATTATCATTCGAAGGAATGATATCACACATGCACAGTACAGCTTGAAAAATCCTTGTTATTCCTTTCCTTTTCTAACAGTGCTGTTTCTAAAATCAAAGCTCGATTTCAGAAAGTAGAAAGTGGGGGTAAGCCTGATTTCGGTTTTTGATTAAAAGCAAGCTATATCCTCTTCTCCTTCTTTCTCCTACCTTTGATTTTCCTTTTTAACTATAGAGGGGTGGTCTGATCTTCTAACAGCATAAAACAATTGCTGATAAAAGCTTTTGGTTTGATTAGAGATTTGTTAAAAAGTGTATGTGTGAATTTGAATTTTGTTATTTCATGTGAATTTAATTAGGATTCTCCCATTATAATTTATTTTCATCAATAAATATTTTTTTGGTAGGCCAGTAAATTATTTTTATATAAAAATGACATCAATAAATATGTATTGTAAATTGCTTAATTGACATAGATGATTTTTAATGTGTAGCAATTGAATTTTGTTACGACGAACACCATATGGCCTGTTGCTACATTTCTATGACCACATGCTTTGCATGATACGCACGGGGAATTATATTCGTTTCCATTCCTGTCTTGATTGAAGATTAGCTTTATAATTAAGATTATCAAACTTACTAGTTTAAGTAAACTCGTGATAAATAGGAAAATAAATTTAGATCGTAAACTTGGATTATAAAGTCTTACAACTTATAAGAATTTATTTTTATCGATAAACATCTATTTAATAGTATATAATTAAATAATTAAAATATAAAAAATCAATAATTTAATTTAAATAATTAAAATTAAATCCATATAATGAAGGTCCAATTTGATTTCGAAACAGTAACTTTTGTTTTATTGATATCTTGTAGTGCATGCTTCCCGCGCGTGGCACGGGGATGCAAATTATGCTTGTTATGTTTTTTTTTATATAAAAATGACAGTAATTATTTATGGGGCCTTTTTCAGCTACCCAATTTTTTCTTTGATACAAGAGGGTAGTGCCCAAAAATAAAGTAAATTTATAAATGTGGGGAAATGATTCCTAAAATAGTTGTTTTTAATAAACTGTATTTTGCTAGAGGCATTTGGTACATAATTAATATTCCTTGAGATATGCTTAAGTTGTAATTCCCATTTGTAGTTTATCATCAATTTAATTTGTAGAAGAACAAAGTTGCAATGACTATTATTGTTATTGTTAATCACATTCTTTAAATCAGATTTAGCTACCCAAGTATAGTAAAATTACTTTGGAAGAAGATCTTCATAATCTTGCACTTCTCTTTAGGTTGCTAAGGCAACATGGATATGGCATTTCACCTGGTATGCCTCATCCTCTCTGTCTACCCACATCAAACCCCTTTGCTCTCTCAATCACCTAACATATACATAATCAAACTAACATGACAGTTAAAAAATATCTGACTTGTTTCGTATAAACCAGATGTGTTTGAAAAGTTAAAGGATGAGCAAGGCAATATTAGGGAAGGACTCGCTACTGATGTAGAAGGAATGCTGAGTTTATATGAAGCTTCACATCTTAAAGTTCACGGAGAAGATATATTAGACGAAGCTCTTGCTGTCACTTCATCTCATCTTGAGTCTATCATCATCCATTTGAATCCTTCTCTTGCTGCAAAAGTCAAGCACAGCTTAAGGCACCCACTTCACAAGAACCTTCCAAGGCTAGAAGCTTGGCGTTATATTTCCTTTTACCAAGATGATCCTTCCCACGAAGAAACTCTGCTTGCCTTCGCAAAGCTGGATTTCAATATGCTTCAAAAGTTGCACCAAAATGAACTCGGAAATATTTCTGAGTATTTTTTCTAAATTCTACTAATATTCTTAATATAATATATATGTAAATGATGTGTAACTCTGACACTTGGTTTTGATTTAAAGGTGGTGGAAAGAATTGGGTTTGAGAACCAAGTTGCCTTTTCTCGGGACAGGTTGGTGGAATGTTACTTTTGGATATTGGGAGTGTTTTATGAACCTTGCTATGCTTTTGACAGAAGGATAACCACCAAGGTGATATGTATAGCATCAGTCCTTGATGATATATATACACGATATTAAAGGCACCCTCAAAGAGCTACAGTTTTTTACTACAGAGATTGAGAGATTTAAGTTCAATAAGTCTAAATTACTATCCCATCGAGACTTTTTCTTTATTTTTTTTTAAAAAAACTTGAAATTCTATTTTCAAAAGATTTTAGTTAAAATTAAAATTCTCAAACATATATAGGTGAGATATGAGGTGCCTGGAATTTTTGCCAGAATACATGAGATGTTGTTACTAAGCAATATTGGATGTTTATGACGAAGTCAAGCAAAAAATAACTAAGGAGGGAAGAGAATTTTGCATGAACTATGCCGAAGATGAAGTACGTACTTTCATACTAATTCATCATCCACGTTTTCTATTTTTAACACTATAAATTATTGGTTATTTATAATAATGTCGAATTCTTTTTATTCCATGCATGATCAATCAATTTTTAATTAATAATTATGTAAAACTTTGTATAATAACTAATAGTTGGTAGTATATTGCAAGATAATATCACTAGCTACTTCATTTACTCATCGATTAATCATAAGCACAGATGAAAAGGTCGGTCCAAGCGTACTTTGTGGAAGCGAAATGGTATAATAGCAATTACACACCAGCAATGGAGGAGTACATGGGCAATGCACTTGTCTCTTCAGGATACCGTATGGTCACAGCCATAACTTTCATGGGAATGGGCTCCATTGCTACAAAGCAAGTCTTCCAGTGATTATCCAATAACCCCAAAGTTGTTAGAGCCTCACATATCATCATCAGGCTCATGGATGACATTGTTTCCAACGAGGTACTTACAAGTTGAAAACTTCTACCTTGTTTACTGTTCAAATTCTAAATTATTTATTTTATAAAAGGTAGAGTAACATCTAACACCGTGATATTATATATGTCTCAGTTATATTGAGTACTCTAATCTTATTTATAGTATATTTAACATTTTTAGCTATAACTATGATTAGGTGTTGGCTGTAATTGGAAAATAACATCAAGAGGTGCTACATACATCAAGAAAATAATATCTAAGAAGCTATATAGATACATCATAAATAAGATCAATTAAAGTATTAGAAGTAATTAAAAAATAATATCTGGATGCTACTTTACCCCTTTATATATGGAGTTAATAATAATTTGTGTGTTTGTGCCATATCTATTATAAAACAATTTGATATTTAAAAGATTTTAAACCTTATGATGGTAATTAATTAATAATTTTATTATATTTTTAATTTTTAACTATAACTATAATTTATAATAATAAATTATTCTATTTTTTTCACTTCATGTAATGCACGGAGGATAATCTCTTGTTTATATTTAATTTGTGCGTGCGCGCGTTTTTTTAAAATATTCAAACTTTTCTTGAATGACCAAGTCATGCGACAGAAAAATGAAGATTATAAACTTGAAATGTTTTAAATAAAAAGAAAAATATATGACATTAAGACTAGTCCTTTTGTAGGCCAACCCATTGGTCATATAAAAATGATATTGATAGGACATAGATGTATGTAAGCAGATTCAAAGCTGTGAGAGAGGCAAATTAATTAAAGATGGCCCCAGCCGTGGTTTGGGTGTCCTGAAGAAAGCCTACTAATTAATTAGTTTATTGAAATTGAACAATAATTTGTTTATAAGTTACTATCATTGATCAATCATCTCCTATTCCCTTGATATGGACTGCAATTACCAGATTGGACACATAATCAATATATATATGATTACTGACTGACACACTATGTTAATTGTTCAGAAGTCTCTTCGTCAGTCCAATCAAACAATCCAATGTACTGATTATTATATTTAATTTGCACAAACAATCCAATGTACTGATTATTATATTTAATTTGCACAAACAATCCAATGTAGTGCTCACCATTATTCACAAACACTTCAAGTAATGTGAAAGCGATTTGTTTCAAGAGATACAAAAGCTCGTATTTAATGGCAACTGTCTGTCGTACTCATATATCATGCCATAGGCCATTCTTCATTTGTTTTGGCCCTCAAGGTAATTAAATACTCCCCCATCTTTTATCATTTTTATAAATAATAATTATTTAAACTATATAGATTCAAATGTTATTTAATTATAATGATATTTGAGAGAGAATAAGTTAGAGAGAGACATATAATTAATTAAAAAATAAAAATAGAGTGTATTAAATGTTTTAGACAAATATAAATTATTACTTATATATACGATCATCTCTATGAAAAAATACTATTTATAAATAAGACTAAAGGAGTTACAAACATACTCTCTCATTGTTCGCAAGCTTATATGCTCAAGGGAATTGGATAATATGAGGAGAAAAGTCAGCATGCCAAACAAAAACGTGGGAACCATGAAAGCCCTATAAATTAGAAGTAGATCTCTCCCAGTTTTCCTTTTTGAACTTTTCTTCTCATAATCTCATCTCCATATATGACTAATGAATAATGACAAATCTATAGTTTTTATATATTTATTCAAATCATTTTAGTGAAATTTTATCATTATTTTAATTCTTAATTGTGTTATTTATATACTATTTAGATTAATGTGTCTTACATTAAATTAATTCTTAATAAGGGTATAATTGTCATATGTTTTCTCTCTTAAGCATATGTTTTGAACACACATAGAGACACCGACTGCACACCATCTCTATCTCTCGACCGTCAACATCGTCATCTTCATCACCTCTCAGCATACCCATGCCTCCATCCCTTCATTCACTCACATCTCCATTCCACCACAGCACATCACCGTCAGCACCTCTGTCATCGTCTCATCTCCCTTCCAGAATAGCGAACATCTAGCATAGAAGCAACGACGTCCAACAACAGTGATAAGCAGAAATAGCAGTGGTGACAGAGCCCAATAGAACTGGTAACACCATGACAAAAAAAAAAAAGAAGTAGCAGCGACTGAGATGGAGGCAGCAGCCAAAATGACAATAGCACTCCCTTCCATCCAAATCATTCCACACATTTTGTTGAATATGTTTGTCTGTGAAATCGTGATGGTGGCATCAATTCCCATGGCAAAGCATGGCTAAAGCGTCCAAATCTTCCGATTTAATAGAAAAGACAGGAGTTTGAATTTGAGTTACTGGAATCTCTATCTATTAATTATCTTATAATTCCTAAGTCTTATGATAATTTTATAATTATTGAAAATTTTTATAATAATTTATTTATATTTAATGCAAATTATTGTAGTTGTATTACTATTTAGTATTTGATATTGCTCTAATTATAACTTAATTTTATTACTCTATTTTGTGTCAAGACTTTGCATTGAGATTTTAGTGAATATTTTATGATTTTTTAAGGTAGCTTAAATTAGTAGATCATTGTATCTCTTGCTAGTTTTAATTCAACTTTTATGAATTATTGAGTTATGATTAAATATTAATTTTTAATATCTTTAGTCCTATTTTATTATTCTGGGGACCATTAATAAATTGTGATTTTAGAAAAATATTTTATGACAATTCAAGATGGCTTGATTGTTAGATTAAAAGTTTAATTATAATTCTTAATTTATTATTTTTAATTCCTATATCTGTTGAAGCTATAATTATCTACTCTATTAAATTGGAAGGTTACTTATATAATTGTTGATTACTTTTTCTTTCATTCCATTCATTTTACTGTCATTCCATATTCCTTAGTTTCATATAAAAAATACCAAAAATATTTTATTTAAATTTATTTTAATTTATGGCATTTAGTTGTTAGTTAATCAAATCAAGTCCCATTTTATAACTTATGTTACATTTCATTTAGTTACTTAGTGATTTAATTTTATTTTTGACTCCTCAAAAGAGAACGACCCAATTTTGCATTATAAGCAATCATTGGTTAAATTTTTTAAGTAAATATAAGGTGACATGGGACTAAGGTTGTTTCAAATAGTAAGGAATTCAAAACGTTGGTAAATTGCAAGATAATATCGTTACTTTCACTTAGTCTGTAATCATAAATTGTTAATTGTGGTACGTCGCACATATGAAAAGCTTGGTACAACCCACCTTGCTAATTTTTACCAAGTATACCTATTAGAAAATGGGTCATTCCACCCTTCGTGGATTAGGCCTAAGTCCATGAGGAGCTATGTTGGAGGGAACACTTTTATCTTTTTTTTGAAAGAAAAATAAGGGATATGGGAGTTATGAAGATCCCACTCCCCACCCATGCACTTTCTCCGGAAGAGAATAAGGCAGCAACAATTGTGGTTATATTTTCCTTCTTAAAAAGAAACAAACGGAAGTCTAGCAAGTGTGTGTGAGACAGAAGCAAAGAAACAATCCTTTCCTCTCCTCTCTACGTGTCTCTATTCTTTCTTTCTCTGTTAGTGTGATTTGATGTGAAATATACCAGAGTCTATACAAGGTGCTCCAATTGTATTGTGGGTATCTTAGTGGAGAAGAGACAATATCAGGTACGTCTGAAATCCTTCAGTGGTATTAGAGCCAGATTCTGAGCTTTCGCATAGATATTGTAATTTTCTGTTTTCCTAGTAGCATGCTATTATTGCCTTTATTTATGTTCAAAAATATTTGTTATATGCTAAGAATCATAGAGCATGCATTTAAACCATAAACAGAAGCATATTCAACGTCCACATAAAAGAGAGCTTTTATTTTTGAAGTTAGGTCATTAGAAAATAGAGGTTTTAGGCCTTGAAATTAGTCCCATTACGTAGAGTACAAAAAAATAAAGAAAATGACACTAAGAACGTCGTAATTGGACATCGGATGAAGACGTTACAGTAAAAAAATGAGTCAGGGTCTAACGGACCTGACTTTTTTTCTAGTCGGGCCAGGGATTATCAAAACACATAATTTTGATCATCCCAAAATGGCATTGTTTTGACACCTGAATGAAAAAAAGAGAGCAACACTGTTCCTACAGACTGGGTTGCGTCCAGCCCAATCCAACAAATTTTTTTTTTGTGCTGACAGAAGGCCATTTCTAAATATTTTTTCTCGAATTAGGGTTTATGGGCCAGGTCAGATCATTGGATCCCACCCTGACCCACATAAAAAAAATAAGTTTTTTTGAATAAAAAAATTAATTTTTTTAAATTAAAAAAGAGAGGAAAATCTAATGACTGACATGTCGCAGTGGCCACGTGGTAGCACTAGACTGGCGTGTGCAATGCAAGCGCCAGAGGCCTAGAGTGAGCTTCGTTCAGTTTTTTATTTTTCTTCTTGTGGCACGTGAGGGAGGGTGGGACCTCCAATTGAGGTGCAGTTTATTCTTAAAAATCTCTAAAATCAAGATCTTTATTTTGATATATAATTTACCTAATATTGGAGATAATTTTGGACCTATTTATGCATATTCAGTGTATTTTTTGGTATTGTTTAGTGTTTAAAAATTACAAAAATTTATGATAATTAATATTTTTTATTATTTTTGTGAAAAGGATATCATCTAGCATTGGATCTCTGGGATATACTTTAAATGATGATATCTTATTTTTGGATGATGTCAATAACCTAGAGGAGAACCTTCAAGAGGACCCCGAAGGGGAACCTGAGGAGGATCCAGAACAAGATTTTGATGAACTTTCTGAAGAAGACCCAAAGGAGTTGATAGAGGAAGTTCCAATAGAGGAACTAGAAGTAATATATGATTCTGAACCGTACTCAGAAACTTTATTCCTTATTGAACCACTTCCTCTACAACCTTTCATAATCTCTTCAAATTTAAACTCCAAGATGATACCTACTCTTAACAGTGAATCTCCAGTTGAGGACGGAGAGAAAGTGAACTAACCTCTTACCCATACTTTGGCCATGAACATAGCTGAAAGAGATACAGCTAAACTAACAAATATAAAAGGCGTTAATGGCGTGATTGGTGATTACATTGAATGCATGACAGATAAGGAGAATATGAAATTCTACTAGAAAGTCATAATAGAATATATAAGAGCAACAAGGGTTAGAGGCAAGCCCAAAATAGGACGCATGAGCAAGACATATTGGCTTAGAACAATATAATTTATATTTAACCTTATAAAGCCACCTCGTGAGCTTAAGAAGTTAAGAAAAACAATGTTAGAATATTGTAAAGCTCATATCAAATGATGTATATTTGTATTTTGATTTCTATTGCTTTACTTTATTAAGGACATGCTTTATTACTCTTTCTTTGTAAAGACTTGTCATTTATTACATGCCTTATATATAAGAAAAATATGTTTCATTTCATTTCTTTATTTTAGTTGTGATTCATGTATACCTTTTTATAAGTGGGAGCTTTTTAAATGATGAGTATTCTAAAAGTAATATTTGATGAGAATAATGCTTATATTAATTTTGATAGGAAATGATAGCGTTGCTAGTGCTATGTGATGGGAGGTACAAACGTATTCTCCTGATTATGGGTCTAGTGATATTATTTTCTGATAAAAATGATAAAAGTGCGTGACATTGTATTCTTTACATGTGACATATATATGTAAATTCACTTAAATGTTCTATGGTTTTGTTGTGGCTAGGAATTTTATTTGGATAAATCAATTTAATAAAGTAATATATATTATTTTTTGTAGAGATTTTTCAATGTGAAGGAGTAACTTAATGGTTCAAGGACGGAGAGAAAATTCATTTGACCCGTGTTCGAGCTTTGGCCAGTGCAATAGGGGAGAGTTTTTTTTTCATTTTCAGGGATAAAATGACGAATTTGCCCCTCTACTTTTTTACCAACTCCTGACTTCCTTCCCTCATTCTCCTCTATGCAGTTACTGCTTCCATGGTGCACAGCATCGATTCAGTGCTACATGAGGGCAAAGTCAGCGAGCGGCACAGGGAAGGCTTCCACTTCACGGAAGCTCTGCTACTGTTACCTTTAAGTTTGAGGCACTCTTTCCCTATTTCATTTTTTCGTCGACAGTGGGTTTAGCGACAGGAGAGTGGAAGGGAAGTCCTGCTGGGTGTCACAAGTTCTGCAATTGGGTTATACCGCGGGTTCATACTCCTTCCAGTAGACTACCCTTATGGCTATCGCCGTCATCGTGCAAGCAGCCGCCCCTGTCGCCGCTGCTCTGTGCAACTTGTATTGTATCTGCTACAGTTTTAAAGGCTCTTCCCTATCTCTGCACAGAAATTAAGTGATTTAGAGTTGGGGTGCGTGGTTTGGTACTGTAGCTACTGCAAGTTCACCGAGATCCTTCCTTATCTCTGTCCAGTTCCTTTGGGATAGTGGTACGTATGAACCACTTATTCTCTCTTCTATATGGATCAGTGCTCACTATCATGGGATGATTTAAATTTCTATTTTCTCTTCTCTGCTTGTTGAGCTGTGAGGATTGAATGAGAGAAGGTTATGTGTGATGTGATATTGTTTCTGGATGGCTTGTGTGTGTATGTGTGTGGATGTATTGATTGAAAGGAGATAATTATGCATATATATATGTGAGGGATTGAAATGGTGCTCCTCTGTTGGTTGTAAGTATTGTAGCTGTAGGGAAAGTTTGGCTATTGCTATTCTGGTATATATATATGCATATTTAGTTGCTATTTTGAGAAGTTGCACATATATATACATGTGTATACGAGTTTGTATGACATATTTGAGGACTGTTGTTATGCGTGTGGACAGGAGACATGGAGTTATATATACATATATCTGGAAATTGATTTAAAATCACTATTTAGAGTAATATTCATAAAGTTGGAGGTTTAAACTGTTACACCATCTGTTAAGGCTCAAAATGACATTGGAATAGTATTATTGAAGCTGGATAATTTTCTTTAAAATCACATTGAAGGATAAATTGAAAAGAGGAATCCTTTTTTTGGTGCTTATAATTGTCAGTAAAGGTAATTCAAGTGTTGAGTAAAGCAGTGAGTGAAAGTTATGTGCATGTAAAGTGTATTGTTAGGACTCATGGAAAAGTGACTTTATAGTGTTGTTTAAATTTAAAATCTTGAAGAATTAAAGATGGTTTATAGTTCAGGATTCTTCTTCTCTAATCATAGTTTTGATTATAGTTATGATTGTTATGAGTGCTACGTCTGTTTGAAATATGGTTCTCGAGTGTCAGCTTACGAAATGTGTTGTTTCGGGATGCCAAGAAATTGAGAAGTGGGACTAAGCGTAAGTGTTTGGCTGAAAAGAGTAACAGTTTAGGAGCGTGGCAGGTGAGTGAATAATGTTCCCTAAAATTTATATTTTCAAATGTATTGTCTTTTCAAATGTTGAATTTCAAATATGAATTATGAAAAATAAATTTTATGAAAGTATAGTTTAAATCGTTAGAAATGATTTTCTTTCGATTGGTTTACGAATGAATTACAATTATGTATGAAAATGAATGAATAAGCTTTTGAAAAGAGTTTGGCAAAAGTTGCATTAAACTGATGTTATTCATGAAATATATTCCTATATGAATTTCATATGTTTTTATAGCAACTTGATTTTAAATGGACATGCTGTGGTTTTGAAATTCAAAGTGGTTTTTACCAAAGATTATAGCGTTGAAACAATTGAGATTATTACATGAGAAATAACCCCACGCATGATGGAAATATTTTGAAAGGACAGAATACAGAATGTTGATTGCTAACAGCAGTATTGTTAGCCCTTGGTGCACCTTGGTTAGTCGAGCTCGACGGTTAGTGGCCTTGAGCCACCATAATTATTTTGTAGGATTTATTCTCACGATAGTTAGTGGTATTGAGCCACCAGATTATTTCGCGGGATTTATTCTTGCGATAGTTAGTGGCCTTGAGCCACCAGAATTATTTCGTGGGATTTATTCTCATGACAGTTAGTGGCCTTGAGCTACTAGATTTATTTTGTGGGATTCATTCTCGCAACAGTTAGTGGTTTCAAGCCGCCAGAATGGTTATTTACCCTGGTGGACTATGTGTCCACGTCTATATTAGTGGCTTTGAGCCACTAGAATAGTTAGTTATCCTCGTGGACTATGTCCACGTATATTTTTGTTTTGTTGAAGTCCTATGAAAAGATTATAGTTTTAAAAGGATTATTTTTAAACGATTTATTTGAAATGGATATTTTAGATTATTGTTTTCCCTGAAAGGAAATGTTTACAGAAAGGTTTGCATCATAATACAAAATATTATGAAATACATTTTCATAATATTATGCATTGTTGATTTTCGTATTTATAATCATATTTTTGAAACGTTATTCACGAGTATATTATTTGACCTCAGATAGTACAGGTGACCCTAATCCTCCATTTTAGTAGTGAAGAGCCTTGTTGCCAACCTGAATCATCATTTTTGACAAAACTTCTTTTGATGTAATTATCATTTAGAAAGTGCTTGTATTACTTTGAAAAGAAGGTAAATGCTCCACATAGTCCTTAGAAAAGATTCTGTTGATTTTGAAAAATGTTATGAAAACTTGAATGTTTGTAATCTGTTGTAGGATCATCGGGGAGATCGGTTATACAATGACGATCCTGTCAAGATTCCTACATAAGACTTGCTTTTGATTTATGAAATACAATTTATTATGGTTTTTATTTTAAAATGTTTCATTTAAGGTTTTAGGCTTTTGGAATGTGAAATTATTCATATTCTGTGCCAGTCATGTTCCAAATGTCGGGACGTGACATGATCAATAAATTAATCTGGTAAAGGTTTGTCATATAACCGATATTGAACAATAGCATCAAATAACATTATCGCTGAATTAAACAAGGGGAAAAACTCAACGGGGACAACTAGGATATTTGGCACTGAAAGGTCCAATATATTCTAGAAGAACAAGATACAATTGAGCCATTAACAATGGTTATAGTATAGCCTGAGGCTAGAAATACGGCCCATAACAGGAGAAACCAGGAAGCATACTTGTCCTAAAAAAGGAAGAATAGCATCGTAAGAATCACATTGCTAAGTGCAATGCTGATAATTTAATGTGTGAGTTTGAGATACACAGAATGGCTCAAGTAATGTGGATTGCCTTAAAGGATAAGTTTGGGAGAGTCTCCAAGACTAAGTTTAGAAGGTTGACGATTAAATTTGATACCTATAAGTTAAAACCAAATAATCATATGAGGTAAAATTTACAAGAGATGTCCACAATGATTCGTGAACTGAAGGAAGCTGGACATAATCTATCTGATGAACAGTAAGTACAAGATGTCATCAGGTCGCTCCCTACCAATTAGGAGCATATGAAAGTTAATCTGACCCATAATAAAAATATTATAATTTTTAATGATGTAGCTAAGCATTTGGAGGTAGAGGATAAACGTCTAGAGACTTATAAGGCCACTGGACAAGCCTATTTGACCGAAGGTGCTGGTCATTCCCAATCAAAGCCTAAATTCAAAAAGGGCAAGAAATTTAAGAAAAATAGGAAGAAAGACAGTCCTCCACCTAAGTAGGGCAAGCAACAAAACAAGAAGAAGGGAAAGAAAGGAGGCAAAAAAAAGTTAGACGTACAAAAGGTCAAATGCTTTGCGTACCACAATATGGGACATTTCGCACATGACTATTCTAAACAGACTGAGAGCGGAAAGGTAATAGTAAATTATGTGAATTCACATGTCTTATTTGTTTCTAGCATTGTTTTTCTGATAAACTTTTTTTTTGGATTATTAACTCAGACTCCGCAGACCACATAAATTGAGATCGAGGATCTTTTGTGGAATTCTGTCGAGTGCCATTTCAAACCAAGTGGCTTTTCATTTGCAATAATGCAAGGATTAAGGTTCGAGACATTGGCACCTGTAAACTTATTTTGCGTGGTAGAAATACCTTGATTCAGCATGATGTGCTTCATGCTCCTGACATCCGACAGAATTTAATTTCTGTAATTTTCTTATTAGACTTTGGATTTAATGTAAACTTTTATATTAAAGTTTCATACATTTATTGCAACTCAATATTTTATGGTTTAGTTTTCCGATTTCAAAAGTTCTTTATTTTGGATCTTGCTAGTGATTTTAATGTTCATGACTGCTTTGCTATTACTTTGAATAATTCAGATATGAATATCTGGCATGCTAGACTAGGACATATTAATCAAAATAGAATAATTAAACTAGCTAAAGAAGGCTTGTTAGGGGTGATCCTTAACATAGATATGTCATTATGCGAAAGTTGTCTAGCTGGTAAGGCTACAAGGAAACTATTTGGTAAGGGAATATGAGACGAAAATCTGTTGCAATTAATCCATTCTGATATTTGCGGTCCAATGAGTGTGATGATAAGACACAGAGCTTGGTATTTCATTATCTTTATTGATGATTTTTCACGATATGGTCATGTCTATTAGATTTCACATAAGTCCGGTGAACTAGAGTGCTTTAGACGATACATAAATGAAGTAGAGAATCAAATGGACAATAAAATCAAGGCATTATGTACTGATCGAGGTCTTGCATACCTTTCAGATCAATTCAAATAGCTCTGTGAAGAAAAAGGGATTATTAAGCAACTAACTATCCCTAGCACACCTCAATAGGATGGGGTTACTGAAAGAAGAAATAGAACTCTTCTATACATGGTTACGTCTATGATGGCTCAGGCGAACCTTCCAATTTCATATTGGGGTGATATTTTATTGACGATAACCTTCATACTTAACCGTGTGCCCTCAAAGTCAGTCGCTTCCACACCCTATGAGTTATGGACTAAATGTTAGCCATATCTAAGCATCCTTAGATCTTGGGGCTCGGTGGCATATATCCATGACAATTCTCATAGACATAGGAAACTGGGTCTTAGAGGGAAGAAATGTATTTTTATAAGGTACTCTAAACCCTTAAAATGATATGTATTCATAAGAGAAATTGAAGATGGAACAGTGATTAAAACAGAATCAAGAAATGATATATTTATTGAGACAAAGTTTTCTAGTAGAAGAGATGTTGACCTCACTGTATCTCTTTATGAGACTCAGTAACAGGACAGTGTCGAACAAATTAACAGACCATAATCCTCTAGGTATGTCAATCTGAGTAGGAGAAAAGAACGATCAACACAAAGACCGAGACAAATGAAAAAAGATAAGCAAGTTGCTCATACTAGAAAGAGTAACAGGGAGCGTGTTCCAAAGAAATACTTCCAAATAGAAGGCGAAGCACTCTTAGTTACTCCAGAAGGGGATGATGGACCTTGCACTGTTCATGAGGCCTTGGCAGGTCCTGTCAATGAGGAATAAAGAAAGCAATAAAAGAGAAAATTGACTCAATGATGAAAAACTAAGTTTAGGAGTTGGTTGATCTGTTAAAAGGGCATAAAGCTATTGGGAACAAGTGGGTTCTCAAAATCAAGAGAAATGTGGATGGATCAATTGACAAATTCAAAACTTGATTGGTTGCAAAGGGATATACAGAACAGGAAGGTATAGATTATGAGGATACTTTGTCACCTGTTATGAGCTTCAATTCAATAAGACTTATTCTGGCAATAGTAAACAGTTTAAACTTAAAGTTACATCAGATGGATGTAAAAACTGCATTCCTAAATAGTGATCTGGATGAAGAAATCTATATGAAACAACTAATAGGTTTCATTAAAAAAGGGTTTGAACAGAAGAAGTGTATACTCAAAAGATCCATTTATGGATTAAAGCAGTAATCCAGACAGTGGTATTTGAGGTTTCACAAAGCGATAGCCTCATATAACTTCTAGATGATAGAGGAAGACCACTGTGTCTACGTTAAGTGGTTTGAGGGTAACTTTGTGATATTATCCTTATACGTAGACAAAATACTTTTAGCCGAAAATAGTCTTGACTTGACGATAGCTATTAAAGAATGACTTTCATCAAATTTCAAGATGAAAGACATGGGTGAAGTAGAATACATACTTGGAGTCAAGATTCGAAGGAATTGTTCCAATAGAATCCTTACTCTTTCACAAGAGAATTATATCAAGAAGATACTTGAGCGATTCAATATGAGTTACTGTAATCCCATGGATATACTTATAGCCACTAGAGTGGCCTTGAGTTCTGACATGTGTCCTAAAACTGAATTAGATAGAAAGCAAATGGAAAGAGTTTTATATGCCAGTGTCATGGGTAGCTTGATGTTTGCAATGATGTGTATAAGACTAGATATTTATTATGCCGTAGGGCTAGTTAGCAGATTCCAGTCCAACCCCAGTGAAAAATACTGGAAAGTAGTGAAGAGGATCTTGAGATACTTAAAAGGGTACAACTGACTATGCAATATGTTATCAAGGAAGCAATCTGCGCCTAATCAGATATTCTGATGCTGATATAGGTGGTGATGAAGAAGAACGAAGATTGACTTCAGGATACATCTTCTTGCTTAACAACGGCGCCATATGTTGGAGTAGCAAGAAGCAGACGTGTATTGCTTTACACTCTATGGAAGCTGAGTTTGTTGCATGCACTGCAGTAGCGCAAGAGGCTATTTGGGTGAAGATATTTATAGAACACCTAGGATTTGGGAACGAGAGCATCAATTTGGTGTTGATACACTGTGACAATACTGTAGTATTATGGAGGTATGTTTGGCGATTGCTACTTTAGTATATGTCCTATGGTCAAATCATATATGGACCAAAGGTATTATTCTAGGAAAGTGGTTAATTCATATCCAAATGTTATATGGGAGAAAGAAAGATTGCTAGAATATACACATCCATGCTAGTGTCTGTTACTGGTCATTTGTGATATTATTTTGTTAATTTCATAAATATGGATACTATGAATAAGTGGAGGCTATATGAATTATATGCTAACTCAAGAGGGATTATATTAGCCATAGGAAAAGTGTATGGGTAAATCTAGAATATTCAAGGCACTATAACTTATTCTAATCGAGCTGCACTAAAGGGTTGCTTTGTGCTGGTCTATTAAAAAAGGAAATTTCTAGTACAAACAACCGGAAGAAGATGTCATGCCTACGCGGTCACGGCAAAGCACCTAGTATGAAAGAAGGAAGAGAATGAGATTTTACGAATGACATCTAATCCATCAAGTGTGAGTGAGAGATGTTAGAAAATAGGCCATTCCACCCTTGGTGGATTAGGCCCAAGTCCATGAGAAGCTCTGTTGGAGGGAACAGTTTTATATTTTTTTTTTTTGAAAGAAAAATAAGGGATATGGGAGTTATGGAGATCCACTCCCCACGCATGCAGTTTCTCTTGAAGAGAATAAAGCAACAACAATTGTGGTTACATTTTCCTTCTTAAAAAGAAACAAACGAAAGTCTGATAAGTATGTGTGTGAGACAAAATCAAATAAAAAATTCCTCTCCTCTCCTCTCCGCGTGTCTCTGTTCTTTCTTCCTCTGTTGGTGTGATTTGCTGCGTACTAGAGTTCATACAAGGTGCTCCGGTTGCGTGTGGGTATCTCAGTGGAGAAGAGACAATCTCAGGTATGTCCGAAATCCTTCAATACCACATCTGCCTAACTCAAATAATAAATGTGATATATAGAAGCATAATCCATTTTCAAGGAGTAAGTTAATTATTCATACATTATGTATTTAGAGTTTAGTTCTCTTGTCGAAATAATAATTGATTATCATCACAAAAAGGCACATTAATGATCAATAAGTAATATATGAATTAAATAATTTTTTGGATTTATCTACCAATATCTAACGCTGCCAGAAACTGACTAGTCTAGTTCGCGGGAATGTAGACTCACAATGGAGAACTTTGCTACCTCTAAGTAATTATTGTGGCTGCATACCCAAGACTCTAATATGAGAGGACTAGTTAATCTAGAATAACTCACAACTAATCTATCCAAGTATTTGGTGGTATTAAACTAAGGTTTTTGTTCGGTCAATTTGAGTTTTTTTAATTAATTTCTTTATTTTATTACGGAAAAAAAATATTCGAAGACAAACCAACGGACAAAGAATCTAGGAGCCTGGAGGAACCAGGATAAGTTAGCTAAACACATGGCAATGGGTTCAGATCAGTCTCCATCGAGAAGCTGTCAATTGTTGTTGTTGTTACTGTGGTAGTGGTTTTTATTGGCGAAAACAAATAAAAGGCTATCTCCTATGGGCCATGTTACACTCACAAACATTATTTTTGTCCCCTTTGAGATGATCCTGAAGAGACCAACTATCACTTCCCAACGGGGGTTGGTCCGAGTGGTAAGCGGTTTGATATCGTTTAAGCAAGGTCTCGAGTTCGAACCTTAGCGTATGTAGAAAATTCCCATTGGGAGACTCACCCATCATAGTCAGGTGTGCGACGTGGGTCAGATCCAGATATAGTCGGGGTAAAACTCTGGTGAACTGGGTGAGCAACAAAAAAAAAAACTATCACTTCCCACCAATTCATCATAATTTTGAATTAATTTATTTAAATATTTCTATTAATTTTTTTCAATGTTCTTTACTAAAATTTAATGATTTAGTTGTAAATATTTATATAGATAGCTGTAAATTTAGGAAGACTAGTATCAACATTCTCAAAGATCCACGTTAAATTTCAGAAATTTCGCATCAACAGAGGGGTTTTACGAATTCCTCATGTTCAAAGATGAAAAGCAAGTAATAATAAAGCAGTGATTTGATGTTTAGTTGATTTTGAAGAATCAGAGTAACCATCTGAATCCTTATAAAGCACGTCTATTACGCGAGTCAGGTTTAGAATTCTCATCAACAAAGGTCTTGGCACTTGCGTAGGTTCAAGTAGTTCCTCATTTATATCCTTCCACTTACTCACCACTTGCCTCTTAAACTCTTCAACGGCATCTTCTCTCTTCACGCCATGTTGCTTCATGTAGCATTCTATGGCCGAAGCTACATCCCCTGTCTTTTGCTCATCCTAACAAATAAGCCACAAACACACAAATTATTATTAATGTCTCAATATCAAGCATGTAAATAATTCATAATTTGAACAATAAACTATTAGTAAAATATGAGTCCTGAGTCTTATATTATTAATTAAGAGAAATGATTAAAGGTATATAATTTAGATAGAAGTTTTATCAAATTAACTTGAGTTATTTTGATAGAAAGATGATCCCAATATATATCTATACCTCAAAATTATAATATAAACAAAGAATTTTTTTTTTACTCTGAGTACCTCGGAAACAATGTCATCCATGAGCCTGCAAATGATCTGTGAAGCTCTAAGAATTTTGGGGTTATTGGATAGCCATTGGAAAGCTTCCTCTGTGGCAATAGGTCCCATGCCAATGAATGATGTGCTGGCAAGCATACGGTACCCACAAGAGACTAGCGCGTTGCCCATGTACTCTTCCATTGTTGGGGTATAATTTCTATAATACCATTTCGCTTCAACAAAGTAGGCTTGTAACAAGGTTTTCATCTGTGCGTCGTTACCATATAATAATTAACGAGTTACTCCTTTAATTCTATTTATATGATAAAAAGAAAATAAAATTTTTTATTCTATTTATAAGTCAGATCATTAAATTTTTTATATAAATATATAATTTTATCTTTTATTTATTAATGTACTGACTTTGTTATTTTGGAATATAATATATATTAAGCATGAATAAAGTTAAAAAGTTATAAAATTTTAATGTAGAGTTAAAAAGTTTTAAAATTTTCTTTAGTCTATATAAAATATGTTAGAAATAATTGACAAATCGGACAAGAGGTCTATAATTATAGATTCTAGGATAAGTATAGAAAAAGTGGGCAAATTAGTATAAAGAGTACGCCTCACTTCATCTTTGGCGTAGTTCACGCAAAATTCTCTTCCTTCCTTGCTCATTTCTTGCTTGATTTCATCATAAACATCCAATATTGCTTGGTAACAACATCTCATGTATTCTGGCAAAAATTCCAGGCAGCTCATATCCCACCTGAAAATTAAAATGATATTTTTGAGAATTCATAATCAGTTAATTTTAACTAAAATCTTTTGACAACAGAATTTCAAATTGTTTGTTTTTAATAGTTTCGATGGGATATTAATTTAAACTTAATGAACTTAAACCTCTCAATCGCGGTAGTGAGAAGCTGTAGCTCTTCGAGTGTGCCATAAACATCGTATATATCATCAAGGACTGATGAGATGCATATCACCTTGGTGGTTATCCTTCTGGCCAAAACATAGCAAGGTTCATAAAACACTCCCAATATCCAAAAGTAACATTCCACCAACCTATCTCGAGCAAAAGGCAACTTGGTTCTCAAACCCAATTCTTTCCACCACCTTTAAATCAAAACCAAGTGTCAGAGTTACACATCATTTACATATATATTATATTAAGAATATTAGTATAATTTAGAAAAATACTTAGAAATATTTCCGAGTTCCTTTTGGTGCAACTTTTGAAGCATATTGAAATCCAGCTTTGCGAAGGCAAGCAGAGTTTCTTCGTGGGAAGGATCATCTTGGTAAAAGGAAATATAACGCCAAGCTTCTAGCCTTGGAAGGTTCTTGCGAAGTGGGTGCCTTAAGCTGTGCTTGACCTTTGCAGCAAGAGAAGGATTCAAATGGATTATGATAGATTCAAGATGAGATGAAGTGAAAGCAAGAGCTTCGTCTAATATATCTTCTCCGTGAACTCTAAGATGTGAAGCTTCATATAAACTCAGCGTTCCTTCTACATCAGTAGCGAGTCCTTCCCTAATATTGCCTTGCTCATCCTTGAACTTTTCAAACACATCTGGTTTATATCAAAAACGAAGTCAGATATGTTTTAACCTGTCATGTTAGTTTGATTATGTATATGTTAGGTGATTGAGAGAGCAAAATGGTGTTTGATGTGGGTAGACAGAGAGGATGAGGCATACCAGGTGAAATACCATATCCATGTTGCCTTAGCAACCTAAAGAGAAGTGCAAGAGTATGCAGATCTTCTTCCAAAGTAATTTTACTATTTTCAACATAACTATCATGAATCTGTTGCAATATATCATCAATCTCAAGCTCAAAATGGTAGCTCACACCTAGACGTTGGATTGAATCAATCAAGTGCATTTTTGCTACGACAGCTTTAGTTGGAAGAACGAGCATCTTCCTCACTTGTTCCTTGAGCATTATAATCTTCTCCTCAATTTTGGCGGGCACTTCCTGCAGATTCAACTGTTTTATTACTCTATTATAACTTGAAAATACAAGGACCTATACATATTGGGCTTCAAATATGCTGTGTAAATAAATATCTCTAATAGGCTAATTAACAAAAAAAAAATACTAGTGATATTATTTATTATTATGATACTGCGTACAAAAAGCATCAGATTGAAATAAAGATAATTTACGTCGGCATAATAAGCAAAAAAGAGGGATTGGCAATACCGTACCAAAGATTGGGAGGCATATTGGATAAAATGATCTCCCCAGATGCTGGGATGATAATTTGCTGAGCGCCGAGGGCAATGGGGTGAAGCAACAAGTGGCGAAGTTACTAAAGACATGAGGGACACTGAATTGGCTAAATGTCTCTCTTCACTTATGCTTTCAACTAAAGGCTTTGCGTGAGAAAACCTTAAAGACAGCTTCGTAATTTATAGGACTTTTTCAGTGAGGAAACATTAATGCTATGTTTCATCACGTGAGTATAGTTAAAACACGTTTTGTTTATGAATGTTGGATGTAAGAAAAAACAAAAAAGAAAAAGAAAAGAATGGCCAATGGTATGATGGATATCATGCATTTTTGGAACCACATGCGATGGTATTTGTTCTCATGAAAATTTGTACTTCTACTTATTTTTTAATATAAAAATTAGATAATTAATTTATAATAATTAAAAAAGTTAGTTAAATTTATATTATAATCACCTTTGATAAAAAAAACCTTTAAATATGTGCAGTAATTAATAATAGTTTAAAAAATTACTATCAAAACAAATCATATAACTAGATTATATTAAAAAAATTAATTAAATTTGCATTATAATCACCTTTGATAAAAAAAAACCTCTAAATATGTAAAATAATTAATAATAATTTAAAAAAATATAAATTTAAAAAATAAAATAAATTGAAATCTTGCCTCCCCTATCAAAACAAATCACATAACTAGATTATATATTTATTACCAAAGAGGGTTTATATTTTTAAACGAGTGATATGTTCTTGTTTTCCTTTGCCTTGTTTGTTCACAAGGATCAGTATGTCGTATGATCGATGTCATGTTATGCTTTGCTGGGACCACAACCGATCATCTCATGCAAAAATTGTATTCTATTTCGAGAGGTGTGATGCCAATGAAATTTGTCGTACGTACGATCGAGCCACAAGGGATGGTTGCTTTTTCTCGTATCTGTGAGTACAATTCAAACACGTCAGTTCCATTTTGTCTTTGATTACTATATTGGATGTCAAAATAACAAGAAAATAAACGTCGGTGGTTTTTGTTTTTTTTTTGGGCAAGTCATATATATGATGAACAGGCATTTTACCAAAAAAAATGTCATATTATTATAATATATTAAATCCCACGTTTACTCTTGAGGTGAATCTTATCAAATTAGTTCAAGTTATTTTGATGAAAAAAACAACAACATAATATATATACTTAACTAATTAAATAAAATCTAATATAATATTAAGCCAACTCTATCATGCATTTTTGGGACCACATGAGATGGTATTGGTTCTCATGGAAATTTGTACTTATACATATCTCTAATATAAAAATTAAATAACTAATTTATAACAATTAAAAAATTTAGTTAATTAACTTAACATTTAATATTATTATTTAATTAATTTTAATTTTATTTATTTTAATCTGAGTCAGACTTTTTATTGAGTTTATTGTAAATATTTAGTAATTTTTTAATGTGATTTAGATTATTAGAAGATCATCTGTCATTTGTTAGCTTTGATTATTTATATTTTAAATCTCTAAATTATTTTTAATCATTGATCTCTAATATCATTAGTCTTATTTTATTATTTTAGTGGCAATTAATAGATTGAGATTTTAAAAAATATTTTGTGATAATTTAAATGATGAAAATATCTCTATGAAGCAATTTGAACTTTGATTGGAGGATTAATAAATTATATATTTAAATATCTTAGCTTGTTTTTTCTTATTAACCCCGATAAAAACGTGATCTAAACTGCCTTGTTATATATAATTTCCTTAGAGAAATTAAAATGACAGGAATTTCTACCTTATCAAATTTTGAAGCTTGAATTACATTATACTTCTCATGAGGTTAGATGAGCTGTTTGGGGCTGTTTTAGCTAAACTACATGTCTCAAGTTCAAAATGTGGGTACTCAGTATCCTAAGGGTAAGGGATGCCAACTTTAATGGTTTCTGACATGCCTCAAATCAAGATTAGTTTAGGCCTGTTGAGTTCCCCGTAACAAGGCACTCGCTTGGGATACCGGGTGCACTATGCCAAAAAAAATTATACTTCTCATATTCTGAGGGGTTATTTGAAAAACCTCTAAACTATAATTTTAAAAGGGTATTTGGCTTAAATTTTAATTTAATTTTTTTTTAAAATAAACAGTTATATTTGTCTAAAAGAGCTTTTAGATCAAATATTAGTTTAAAATTATGGTTTCATATATGATTTAAGATAAGCCAGTAGGAATAACTTTTAGAACAGTAAAAGAGTTTATAAAGTACTCAATTACTATTTTACCCTTATTTTTTCTTATACTATCTTTCCTCTCTCTTCTCTTTTCACCATCTCTCTTCTTTTCTCTCTACTCTTTCCTATTTTTAATAAAATCATATTCTTTCTGGTAATTTTAAAATTACAAAAGTCCTTTTAATAATAACTATACAAACACTCATTTATCCAGAATCACTTTTTTTCATAAACTCTTCTCCAAAATCCCTTTTTCAAACGCTACCCAAAGGCCCTTTTTTTTCATAAACCCTTTTCTAAAAATCTATCCAAACATACACTTAATATAGGAATTATTTAACTAATTTAATTCGATTCATAAAGTTAATTAATTATAATAAATATAACATCTTTTTCCTAATATATCCTTTTTGCAAAAGAAGAATCCATCATAGTTGATATTATTTTTAAAAGAGCATTAATAAGAATAATTAATATAGGCAATATATCTTATATTTAAGACTAAGACTAACCCTTCAATTAGGCTCTTATTAAGGACTAAAGGAGTAGTTTGTTTGATGATCTTTTATATTATAAAATTAATTATCGGTGCACCGTCTTTTGGGTTATCTGGGTCCTTTTTCCTGAAACTTGCACCAGTAATGAATTGAACGAAAATATATATTAGAGAAGCAACTATAACTTTAGGTATGTTAAGTCAATAGATTTCGCGGCCTAGAAAAACAATAATTTATATTGCCGTGTTTATGCTCAGCAGTAGGGATGTGATGGCGTGTTTGTAAGTGTTTCATGCAGGTAAAAGATGAAAACCATGAAACGCGTGGTTGACATTATTCTTTATTGGTCCATTGATACTTAACAATAAAAAGATAAAGGGACAAAGATATATACAATCTAAAATGGTGGCTCGAAATGGCTGAATTCTTATAAAGTTCTTAGACGCCATTCTAGAGTTAAATTTTCATGTAATAGCCTAATAGCTTTCACATACCCAACAAAAAAAAAAAAGCTCACACCAGTGTCATCCGTCGGAGCTCCGGTTGCTAGCCACCATCCCACGGCTAGAGAAGTGTTGGGTAAAGATTGGTCAATGTGTGATTTGATCCCTCACTACCTATCTATAGGCCACTCAAACTTATTCATAATATAGAGCAAAATATTATATAAGATAATTATCAAGCTTTACAAGATATGAAATGACAACAACATCGAGACAAGTAACTTACGCTTAACAAATGATATGGAAAGTTTATCAACAAAATCTGACACAGTTATAGATGGTTAGTCTCTAGCTAATACATGATTTCATAGATTTGAACCAAACTAGAAGTATAGAAGATGCTTTATTAAGAGATAAAACTTTATACTTTATTAGAAGATAAAATTTATTTCAGTTATCTCTATATTTTAAGAAAAGTAATCTATGGACTCTATCAAAACGTGCCATCTCCGATCTCCAACTTGAATCCAGTATTGTCTATAAAATTAATATATTATTAATTTATTCATTTATATGGTTAAAAAAAATAGATTGAAGAGACCAATATTGCTTACAAGTGAAATTTGAGCTTGAATGCTTGCAGCAGAGTCAAGATCTTGGCTTGGCGGTGCTGTCCTCTCTGATGCCTTCTGCTATTACATGTCGGTTTTGGTTTTGATCCCCTGAAATTATTTACTATTTCTTAGTATTTAAATTCACTTTAATAAAAATATTTCAAATTAAATAAACTAATAGACACAGAATATAAAAAAGATAAGTACTTTTACAAAAAGAGAGAAATCATTTATAATAATAATAAAAAAACACCACAAACCCCAATGATATATGAATTGGCCGAAAAAGGAAAATCAGCGATATACATTTTGTCCAAAAAAAACTTAAAATAATATTTTTTACTAACTATTTATAACATCATTTTCATTAACTTGTAGTCAAACCGATGTTGAACCTTAAAAACGAGTTTCAAGAGCCTAATTACGTGTTGAACCTTAAAAACGTGTTTCAAGAGGCTAATTACGTGTGAGAAATAATAAAATTACGTGTGACGCTAATTACGTGTTGGACATTCAAAACGTATTTCAGGAGGCAATTACGTGTTGAACCTTAAAAAACGTATTTCAGGAGGCAATTACGTGTGAGACAAAAACTGTTTACAAATACTTATTTTTAATGTTATTTTTAATTCTTTTTACAATTATTATAAGGATTATTCAACTTTATATTTAATTTTTCTGAATTTCTAAAATTAAAATAAATTATAGATTATAGGTTGTTAATTACAGTATCTTCTGTTAAATTTATTTATAACAAACAAGTTGATAAAATGGAGTTATTTTTTAACAAGCTTCATTAATCTAGATATGACATTATGGTCCGCATTCTTGATGAGCATGGAGTGCTCAGCAATCCATTTGCTGCAATTTTTATTTCTTTTCTTCCGTTCTTGCCTTTTTTTTTTCCTTTCTCTCCTTTGACAAATTTTTCATCTCTTCAATTTTTTTTAAAATTTAAATTTTGCTAATTAATCTTTTATTTTAAATCAAAATATCACTTTTAATATGAAAACTATTTAAAGATTAAGGTGCATCTAACACTTGAAAATATTTTTTCATAACTGTGAGTATGTCCCACACTTTAAAGTATTTTGTTATACAATTTTGATTATTATACAATCCAAGAAAGTAGCGGAAAAGCCGGCAATCAAAAAATAATAATCAAGATCCCCACTTATTGATACACACCACATAAACTTCACTACTCATATCTCTTCCAAGTATTTATTTGTATTGCCTACTGGATCCACAACCAATGCTGCAATATCATGTTTCAGCAGTTCAGCATGTGTGCATCTATCTGCAAAGTTCCATACAGAAGCTCTATCATACTTGAGAAATTCACTACACAAACCAGCACGACCTTTGCAACAACTACTTCTGGCTTCAAGATTTCTTCATTTATATCTTTCCAGGCGTCCTTCTGCAGAATTTCATAGGCTTCTTCTTCTGAAATCCCATGTTGATTAATCAAACATTCCACTGCAGAAGCAACATGTGATCTCTTCCGCTCAAACTACGTACCAATTCAAGAAAAACACAAAATACTTATAAAGATCATCATAAGAATTAATCACAATGTTATCCATAATTTGAATTATTGATTTTCTACCTAGTGAGAACCCATGTCACCAGTTAATCTGCAGATAATAGCTGAAGCTCTCACAATTCTGGAGCATTGGACATTTAATCAAACAAATGTTTCGTCGCAAAGTTGCCTAGACCAAGGAAAGAAGCTGTCTGGAGCAAAGGGTGAACAGATGTGACTACATTTTCCATGTACTCTTCGTATGTTGGGATGTAACCTGGGTTGCGCCACTTGGATTCAACCATATACGCTTCTGCAAGTTTTTGAAACTACAAAGTACAAACATATACGTTAACTTTGTTAAACTTGCCATTCAAACTTACACATAATAATAAGTAGAATTTGATGTTGCCAACAAGTATACTACAGCTTGTTTATCGTACGGAACAAAGCATGATTTTCCATCCTTTGCAGTCAGGAACTCCATTTCATTGAATAGTTCTAACACAGCATGAACTACCACTTTCATGCATTCTGGAATAGGATCTAAAGGACAAGCATCTTTCAAGTAACGATATTAGCTTTTGTTGATTAACTACAACAACAACAATAAGCTTTATCCCATTAAATAGGGTCGGCTATATAGATCATATGACGTTATTGTGCTCTATCAAAAACTAAATCCTTGGATAGATTATTGACTATGAGATCCTGCTCAATGATCTCGTTGAGCGTTCTCTTTAGTCTTTCACTACTCCTTTTAACTGGTGTCCATACTGTTTGATCTACCATCCTCACCGACCCATCATTTAGCCTTCTTTGCACGTGTCCAAACCACCTAAGACAGTTTTCTACTATTTTCTCTTCAACAGGTGCCACACCAACTCTTCCTTGTATGTATTCATTACGAATCTTATCTTTTCTTGTATTCCCACACATTCATCTCAACATTCTTATCTCAACTACCCCAACTTTATATTCTTGCTGTCTTTTTAAAGCCCAGTATTTACTTCTATAAAGTATTACTGGTCTTATAGCAGTGCGATAAAACTTTCCTTTTACTTTATTTGGTATTTTCCGATCACATATAACCCCAGCAGCCTTTCTCCATTTAAACCACCTGATCTGAATTCTATGATTAACATTCTCCAAAATTTCACCGTCCTTCTGTATAATTGATCCTAAATATTTGAATTTATCTATTTGTGGAATAACTTGATCTCCCAATTTGACGTCCAAAGTACTTCTAACTTGCCTCTTATCAAAATTACAATGCATATATTCAATCTTACTTTTACTCAGACGAAAATCCTTCGACTCTAAAGTACTTCTCCATAACTCAAGTTTAAAATTAATCTCTTCTCTTGACTCCGTCACAAGAACTATATCGTCCGCAAAAAGCATACACTTAGGGATTTCTTTTTGAATAGGCTTAGTTAGAATATCCACTACTAAATTAAATAAATAAGGACTTAAGGATGATCCCTGGTGTAGACCAATCCTTATGGGAAAATCCTTTGTTTTGTCCCACTACGTTTTTAAAGTAGTTGTTACACCTTTATACATATCTTTTATTGCTTTGATATTTGCCATGCGTACACCTTTCTTTTCCAAAACTTTCCAAAGCACCTCCCTTGGTACTCGATCATATGCTTTTTCTAAGTCAATGGAGATCATATGCAAGTCTCTTCTTTTACTCCGATACCTTTCTATTAACATCTTTAATAAATAAATTGCCTCTATTGTAGACCTACCCAGCATAAAATCATATTGATTCTCAATAATATTAGTCTCTAATCTCAACCTGTGTTCAATTACCTTTTTCCACAACTTCATAGTGTGACTCATAAGCTTTATCCCTTGTAGTTTGTACAATTTTGAATATCCCCTTTATTTTTGTAATTATGAACTAAAGTACTTTTTCTCCAGTCATCCGACATTTTCTTAAAACTTAAGACCACATTAAAAAGTTTGGTAAGCCCCACTACCTTCAGTCATTTGTTGATTAACTACAAATGATAAAAATGGTAATGGAAGAATATAATTAATAGTCAAATAATTTAACCTCCGGATTGCTTCAGTGAAGAGTTCAAGTTCTTCAAGGGTACCCTATGCATCGTATGTATCCTCCTCAACAGCAGTAGTAACCGCAATTAATTTGAACAATATAATTCTTCCGATGATATACTGAGGCTCATAATATACACCCAATGTCCAAAAGAATGCTTCAACTACTCTGTCCCTAGCATATGGCACCTTGCTCTTAAAGGCTAACTTTTTCCACCGCCTGCAATATAATATATGTTAACCTTTCACGTTCTTTTGAATATGATATCTGACCTTATATATATATATAAGATTCAGAAAGTTGATCTTACTCTGTGACATGTCGGAGTTCCTCTTTGTGAAGAAGCTGTAAATATCAAAGTCAAGGACGGCAAATTCTAACAGTAGTGGGTCATTTGGAGAGGCCTCAGCTAATCTTGGCAGTCCTTTGCGAATAGGGAAGTTCAATGCATGACATACTTTTCTTTAAAGGTTTTGGCTCATGGAACCCATTCTTGAGTTAAGGCGATAGCAAGTGAAGTGTATAGCTTTGTCAATAACATCTTCCCCATGGATGCCAAAATATGAAGCCTCATATAAGTTTAGAATTCCC
Source organism: Leucaena leucocephala (assembly GCA_037074615.1). Classification (NCBI taxonomy): domain Eukaryota; kingdom Viridiplantae; phylum Streptophyta; class Magnoliopsida; order Fabales; family Fabaceae; genus Leucaena; species Leucaena leucocephala. Next base: position 7,569,613 of record CM073525.1, read on the forward strand.
ACCACATCCTCCACCATTGACTTCTTGAATTCACCATTTTCATCCCTGAATTGCTAAAATATATCTGTGCACACAAATGTACGTATGTATGTAAAACACACTCGCACACTTTTCTAATGCAAACAAAGGAGGTTTAGGGGAAAGATATATGCAACAAAGGAGGGAAACAAAACAGAAATGGAGAGTGTGTGGGGGGGGGGGGGACGTAAGAGGGGGATTAGGCAGACAAATGAAGGAAGTGGTAAGAAAAGGGGAGGGGGAATAGGAATAGCTAAGTCATAACAAAATCTATTTTCATTATCATCCAAGTCTCTTTACAAAAATACAAAATAACTTCTGTTTATAGGCTAAGGTTTCCTTCCCGTTAAAGAAACCCCCAATCTTTTGCCACCCACTTAAAGAAAACAGTTAAAAATATCTCACTTGCATAGGTTTCTTACCCCTAAGAAAATCTAGCTACAATTGGCAAATATAAAATAAAAGGCATCCTAAACAAATAAAGGAGAGAAGGAGGGGGTCAATGAATATGTTCAGGGTAAACATATAATATTAATTAATTTAACTAATTTATTTAATCTAATTAAATTAGTTAAATAGGCAGAAAATAACCATGCTAAATGAGCAAACCAAACCCGAGGGAAATGGTGTGAAGATCTTTGGCTTCAAGAGGAGGAGGGTTCTTGTGCATATTCTGCAATATCTCTTCAATATTGCTTTTGAAATGATACGGCACACCCAAACGTTTAATGTTGTCGATCAAGTTCAGCTTTTCTGTAGATCCTCAATGGTTGCGAGTATCAATTCTCGAACTTTCTCCTTCAGATGTTGTGATCGCTGTTGGAGTTCCACTTCTCCATTCTCCACCTTCAAAAATTAATGAGAGTTTGAGGTATTTCTTGTTTATATATATATATATATATATATTATATCCTTCCTCTAATTCAATTATATTTCATACTTGAGTTATTTCAACTTTGACTCATGCTTATATAAGTAAAATGATCTCAGTTGAAATCAAACGAATTACCAGTTGATGAGGAGAAGCAAGGTTGAAGAAATGGTATCCCCAACCAAATATTGGGGCTAAAATTGGCCATTGGGCGCATAACTTGAGAGTTATGACTTGCTGAAGATATTTTTGGGTGAGTGTATGAAATCAATGAAGATCTTTATTGATTATGGCCATTGCTATTTATACTACTCATCATTACCTGCGTCACGAATTAGTAAAAACAATACTCCTTCCCTCCAATTTTTAATATAAAAGATAATTAATTTAGATAGATTAAAAAAATTAAATAAATTATGATAGTGAGTGGGTACGTGTTTCATGCTGTAAAAGATAAAATCCATGAAATATATGGTTGATATTCTTTATTGGTCCCCTGATACTGATCAATAAAAAAAATAATGGTAGAAAGAGATATAAGTATGTACGAAATATAGAAATTTCAAAACGATCTCTTGAAATGTTTTAATTCTGATGAAATCTTTATGAACCATTATAGAATTAAGTTTTACTTTGAAATGATTTAATTGTCCTCACGTATAAAACAAAAATTCCCACCGTCGCCGCCATTTGCTAGAGCTCCGGTCGCGCTGGGGGCTGGGAGCCTGGCACTCCGGTCCCAAAAAATATCTCCAACTTGATCGGATAACAAATGAACCAGATTGGTATATATTAGGCTTTCAAAATGCGCCATCTCCAAATATCTCGAACTTGTATCTGCAACAGCATTATTATTGTGGATATATGAGATCAAATTTACTATTTGTTTTTCTGTTTTTAAAACAGTTTTTTTAAAAAAATAAAAAGTTTAAAAATGTGTTTTCCGTTATATATTCTAGAAAACATAAAGGTTAACACTTATTTTGAAAAACAAAAAAAATAAGAACATTTTTTTATGTTCTGTTACTTTTTATTCTAGAAAATTATAGAAAAAGACAATAAAAAGGATCATATTTTTGTATACAAATATTTATATATGTTGAATTTTAGAGACTCACTAAGGTCAATATATGTCCTTAAATTTAAAAACTATTTATAGAAATATTTATAAATTACCAATAAATAAGATTTAAACTCACTGTCTTATGAGTTATGAACTAATTTTTTACCAAATGAACTAATATTTATTAACTTTTGGTTTGATTAATGACAATTATACTAATAAAGTAAATTATTCTTTCACCTTTCACTTCAACATTTTAGACATGTTTTTTAAAATAATGACTCAAACAAATGTTTTTTAAATTTTTTATTTCCCAAACTCGTTATACAAAATTACTCTAAACAATTTTTATAGGAACCTTAAAAGGGTAGAATCAAACCGGCCTTAATATATTATTGATTTATTAATTTATAAAAATAGGATGAAGAGACCAATATTTCGTACATTGGAAATGTGAGTTTGAAAGCTACCTGCAGAGTGCAGATCTTGGGGGTGTTGTCCTCTCTTCCGATGCCTTCTGCTATTAGCCTATTATAGGTCGGTTTGGCTTTTGTTCCTCTGAAATTATTATCTTTAAATTCTCTATTAATAGACACAGAAGATAGAAAAGATAATTACTTTAACAAAAGGATAGAAATCATCAAAGATGTTTCAGAGGAAATAAATTTAAAATTTAAAATATTAACTTATTACTTATATTAATTCAAACTGTTTTTGTTAAAAAAAAACACTTAAATAATAAGGCCCAACCCTACATAAAACTTCTTACTTCTTCAGGGTCTCCGAGAAACGATGTCAGCAAATCTTTTACCTATGAGATTTGGAATTTGTTACTAATAGCTCTCCTATGAGTATAACAAGACTGACAACCGGGAGTTGTACGGCTAAATAATATATTTTTAATTATATAAATATTATGATAATAGGGTAGTAATAAATATTATTACTAATCCTATAAATTTTTTAAATATAAAAATACTTGTCTAATTAAAGAATTAAATTTTATATAATTTTTAAAAAATAAATACCTTCCCCTTTCATTTAACAAAATTTCATCCCCACCCACCCCCAATATTAATAAGAAACTTAAACACAGTTATAATAAAATTATATGACTGTTATGGCCAAGAAAATTAATAGATTTTATAAAAAAAATTATTTAACAAAAGGTTATATATATATTTGGTGCAAAAATTGTCCATGGGTACAGGTTGGTTGAGTGGTCTTGAACGCTGGGATGAACTTTGTGATCCTGTATTCAAACCTTGGAAGCAGCAGGAAATGGGTTTTATTTTTGTCTCTCTGTAGCATGAAATTACAACTTTGCTTTTTTCCCCCTCTTTTCCTTCAGACACCGTACGCTCTCCCCATTCCCTCTGAATTTTTTTCTCAGCGACGCAGCAGGAGAGACAGGGAGAGCAGCGGCAAGCGTGTCACACCAACGAAGCCGTGTGACCAGACGTTACTTCCGTCAGACGCTCTGGTCATGTTGTCACCACTGGAGCTGTCACCTCTAGCACAGTTATGGCTGTTCGATAAATGAAGTGAGGGGGAATGGTGGACAAGAGTGACTGGCAAGGAAGGAGTGGTCGCGGGGTGTCAGAAATTTCATGATTGTTGGTCTGCTGTCAAATTCTGGCGCTGTTAGCAAGCACCATGGTTGTCACCGCCGTTTCAAGCATTCTGGGTATTGTAGCAAGTGTCTACTTTCAAGTTTCATTTCTGTCGCCGAAAGCTTCAAGGTCAGTTGAACCGTTTCCTTGCTCTCCTCAAATTCCATAGCCCCTGTTGCTACCATCAGTGTTGCCGTGCTTCCTAAATTTGCCTTCGTAGGAGAAGAGCAGAGTAAGAGTATCAGTGAGGGAGTAATTTGGTTATTTTAGTAGTCATATTTTGTTGAGATCCTTCACTACCTCGGTCATGTTCCTTTTGGTTGGTGGTACGTATGAATGAAAGATTTCTTTTCTCTTCTGTATGATCAGCGTTCACGGCAGCGGGATGCATTGTTCTCTGTTTTCTCTATTTGCCGAGTCTAGGAAGGGCGAAAAGTGAAGGAACTTTTGGCGCAAGGGCTGTGATGCTTTTATTGAGTTCATAAATTGTAATTGGTAAGTATTCCCTATTCCCTTTCACCATTACTTCCAGTTGTCTGAGTGTTTGGGGGTTGCTCTGTCCGATCAAAGTTGGAGCTGGTGGGAGTAATGTTTGATTTGTTGTGGATAACTATATATTGAAGCTATTTAATACGAAACTTAGCTTAAATCAATAAGCTTGGTTGCTATTTGTGCTGTGGTGATTTGAGTTGGGATCGTTTGAGCAGATTGAATTTTGTCATTGGTGTGTGTGGCTTTCGGATCTTTGAAATCAGGATAATAAGAGTATAGCTTTCAAAGCAAAGTTAATGGAAGGAACTGTTCATGATTTATGGTTTTTAGTTAGTGCATTCAAACTGTGAAGGCTGAACCTAGAAATGGATATATATTTAAATCATGAGTTGTTGGAAATTGTGAGTAAATGATTCAAAGAACTTAAGTTAGAAAGTTAAGTTATTGATGTTTGAGTAGTAAAGTTTGGGTGATAAGTTCAAGAACCAAAATAAGTCGCTATTCAATATTTTATCTCTATCATAGGGTCTTATTGAAGACTAGTGATGAAGTGGATTTTGGTTAAAGGTGTGGGAATGGAGAAATTTTGTTAAGAATCTAGTCGATTTTTACAAGGCTAGAGTTAGGTGATAATGATGCATATGTATATGGGAAATGTTACGGGAAGAAGGAAGAAGAGATAATGGACGATATTACTTTGGCACACCCATACATTGTATTCAGTGTTGTTGTTGGTGTACATGTATGTGCATGACTTGTAGTTTTGGTTAATATATATGTATACACGTATAAGATGGGGTTCTTAGATCAGGGAACTATGCCTATGTGCTGGAAGCTAAATGATATATATATAAGGCAATGTTCTTATAAATTGCAAGAAGAAAGTAAGAAGAATAACGGAAGAAAAAGGGAATTCTGATGCTATGTGTGTGCGTGTAAATGATTAAGTGTTTGTCTTCATGATTAGTTGTAGATTAAGGGCGATTACTTTTGCTGAGAATTTGAATAGAATATTAATATATTGTTTCAGGATACCAGGGAATTAAAAAGTGATTTTAATCGAAAGTGATTGGCTGAAACGAGTAAAGGTTTTGGAGCGTGGCAGGTGAGTGAATAATGTTCCCTAAAAATTTATATTTTTAAGTACATTGTTATTTTATTGAAATTGTTGAATTTCAAATAAGATTTACGAAAAGCAAGTTTTACAAAAGTATGGTTTAAATCGTTGGAAATGATTTTCTTTCGATTGGTTTACCAAGGAATTATGATTATGTATGAAAATGGATGAATAAGCTTTTGAAAAGAGTTTGACAAAAGTTGCATTGAAATGATAATTATTCATGAAACATATTCTTATGCGAATTTCATATGATTTTACAGTAACTTGATTTTAAATGTACATGCTGGGGTTTTTGAAATGCAAAGTGGTTTTTACCAATGGTTATGGCTTTGAAACGATTGAGATTATTTCATGTGAAATAAACCCCACGCATGATGGAAATGTTTTAGGATAGAATACAGAACGCTGGTTGCTAACAGCAGTACTGTTAGTCCCTGGTGCACCTTGGTTACTCGAGCTCGACAGTTTGTGGCATAGCCACCAGAATTATTTTGTGGGATTCATTCTCGCGACAGTTTGTGGCCTTGAGCCACCAGAATTATTTCATGGGATTCGTTCTCGCGATAGTTAGTAGCTTCGAGCCGCCAGAATGGTTAGTTACCCTCGTGGACTGTGTGTCCACATCTATTTTCGTTCTGTTGAAGTCCTACAGAAAGATTATGGTTTTAAAAGGATTGTTTTTAAAGGATTGGTTTGAAATGGTTACTTCAGGTTGATTTGAAATGGTTATTTCAGATTATTGATTTCCCTAAAATACAAAGGTTTACAGAAAAGTTTGCATCAAATTATGAAATATTATGAAATACATTTTCAACATGATTATGCATTGTTTATTTCTGCATTCTTTTAAATCATGTTTTTAGGATGTTATTCACGAGTAGATTTTTGGCCTCAGATAGTATAGGTGACCCTAATCCTCCCGCTGAGCAGTGAAGAGCCTCGTCGCAGATCCGAAACATTGTTTTTGAACAAGATTGATTTTAATCTTTATTAAGTACTTGTGTTAATTTGTTAAAAAGGTAAATGCTCCACATATACATTAGAAAATATTGTGTTTATTTTGAAAAACGTTATGGAAACTTTAAACGTTGTATTTGAGGTTTTAGGCTTTCGGAATATGAAACTATTCATATTCCGTGCCGGTCACGGTCCAAATTTCGGGACGTGACAATGACATAAATAAATATCTATTAATATAAAGTATTACTTTATTTCTAATCAATACTAAAATCTAAAATTCTCCAATCAAAACATTTTTATTAAGATTTTTTTTCATACCAAAAATATTTGTCATATATTAACAATGCATTGGCATATATTATCATTCTCAACCTCTAAAATATTAATAAGAGAAAATTATAAAAGCGCCCAACCAATTCATTGAGATTTTTATTCTATAGTTAAAACCTCAATAAATGCAAATTTCACAATTGGCAAGTGAATTTAACCAGGCACTCAAAGTACGCAACCCAGAGCACCATTGCTTTACAGGAAAACGTCCATGGGATGAACCTCAAGATCATGTTTTAGTGAAGCTTGCGCCAAAAAGCTCCGCACATGTGCAATATACCAACGGGGACCTCTAAGTTCATTAGCAGCCACTTAGAGGTCAATCTTGCAGTACTGCATCCTTCTTCCTCCGTACTTTGTTCCTTTGCTTTGTTTAATTTCTTGTTCTTTTCTTTTCTTTGCAGATCACAAGTCTCAGCTTGGGTTCAAGTCGCTTTTGATAAAAGAGAGGCTTGCTTCTGGTTCAACCTCAAAGTCCTTGAAGATAATAATCAAGGCATTTTCAAACACTCTATGTGGTGTAGGCGTCATGAACCACCGGGAAGATCTTTTAGTTCATGGAGGCCTTACCTTTGGACTTCCACTTAATGATCATTGCACCATATGATCGACATGTTCGACTCCTGTTCACCTCCATCTCGAGCTCCTCAGACTTCTGGTCCATGGCTCGATTCCTTCTCACTGGTGTCAAACTGAACTTGTGGTTAGGTCCATGCCTCTAAAGATTAATTATTATACAATCTAAGATAGGAGTTACACAATGTCACCATCGGATTATTTTAAAAATTAAAGTAAGAATTACATAATCCCAGGTCATTATTTTTTATGAGTTAAAAATTAAATTAAATTTTTAAATAATTAAATACAATATAACTTAAGTTAACAGGGTTTGATTTGAAATATTATTAACTGAATTAAAAATTAATTTAAATAAAATATTTTTGATATTTTTAATTTAAAAAAAGTAATAATGAAAGAGAATGAGTAAATGGAATGAAAGGGATGGTAATTAACATAATAAAAGTATTCATACAATTCAATAATGCAGGCAATCATAACTTTAATAGATATATGAGTTAAATATAGTTAATCATAAAATTATAATTAAACTTTTAATCTAACAACTTAACAACCTCAAATTAAAAATATTTTCTAAAATTTTAATCTATTAACTGCCACTAAAATAATAATATATGACTTAAGATATTAGACACAAATATTTAAAAATAACTCAAAGATTCAAAATAAAAAAAATTAAAACTAACAAATAACAAAATGATCTAATAATCTAATACACCTTAAAAAATACTAAATATTAACAATAATTTCAACACAAAGTCTAACCTAACAAGTGAAATTAAAGTTAATTAAATAACAATATTAAATATTAAATAAAAAATTAGTCATAATAATTCTCAATAAATATAAATAAATTATTATAAATTTTTTTAATAATTATAAAATTATCTTAAAACTTAAAAATTATAATATAATTAATAATATAAGTAGTAAATAGAAAATTAGAATAATTTAAATATCCCCCTTACCATTTAAAAGGAGGATTAGGACAATCCAGTCATGCCTAGCCATACAAGAGGCTGCCGTGCTTCCTGCTGTGATTGCCATCGCTACTGCTCCGCTGGTTCTGTTGTACTGCGTCTGTGCCATGCTATTCTGGCTCAATTTGCTGCTGCCGATGATGATGACCCGATGGTGGTGGTGGAAGATAGGGAGAGGTGTGAAATGAATGGTTGACGGTGATGTGAACGGGGAATGGAAGTCGAGTCTGCTGGAGGTGCTGCTGAGGTCTGCTACTGCCGTCGACGTTTGGGTGTGTGCTTGGAGGGAGACGCGAAGAGGGAGATGAAAGGTGATGGAACGGAGATGGCGTGATGGGAGTCACGGCAGCTAGGGGTATGGTCTGTCGCGGCCGAAGTCTGATGGTGCTGTGAAGTGGCGCCGCTCACCCCTGTGCGTGTATGGTTTCTTAGCGGCCCTCTCTTCCTCTGCGTGCACGCTGATTAAATGCTGAATAAAAAATAACTAATCGCCAGATGGCAAGGTTTGGCCATACGTCCTCCTATCCAATTTTTGAATTTATGATTTTTTATTGTTATTTGAAAATTTTGATTTATCTTCAATATATAAAATACAAATCATAATAATATAATAGGTTTTTATTTCAAAAATAATTACTTTAGAGAAACACTAAAAAATATCTATTAAGTACTAATTAGATGTACAAATAATATAACTATGACTCAAAATAATGACAATAAACTATTAAAATAATATGAATAAATGTATAAAAATACACAAAGCAAGCAATCCAAAAGAACATAATCAAGATCCCTACTTACTGATACACAAACCGAAACTTTACTATTTATTTCTCTGCGAATTTTCTATTTGTATTGCCTACTGGATCCACAACCAATGCTGCAATATGATCTTTGAGCAGTTCAGCATGTGTGTATCTATCTGCGAAGTTTGCATACACAAGCTCTATTATACTTGAGAAATTCACTACACAATCCAGCACAACCTTTGCAACAACTTCTGGCTTCAACTTCAAGCATTCCTCGTTTATATCTTTCCACGCATTATCTAAATCCTTTTGCAGAATCTCGTAGGCCTCTTCTTCTGGAATCCCATGCTGATTCATCAAACATTTCACTGCAGAAGCAACATGTTCTCTCTTCCGCTCAAACTATACCACCAGTTCACCAAAGCCACATACTGATCAGTACTTATAAGAGCATCATGAGAATGATCAATCTCAATGTTATCTATAATTGGAATTGTTAATGTTGTACCTTGTGAGAACTCATGTCACCTCTTAATCTGCAGATAACAGATGAAGCTCTCACAATTCTAGGAACATTGGAGATCCAATCAAACACATGTCTGGTTGCAAAGTTCCCAAGACCAAGGAAAGAAGCAATCTGGAGCAAAGGGTGAACAGATGTGACTACTCCATTTTCCAGGTACTCTTCGTATGTTGGGATGTAACCTCGGTTGCACCACTTTGCTTCAACCAGATAGGCCTCTGCAAGTTTTTGAAACTACAAAGCACAAACATATGCATTAACTTACTTAACCATAATATGTAGAATTTGATACTGGCAATAAGTATCCTACAGCTTGTTTAACATATGGAACAAAGCATGATTTTCCTTCCTTTGCAGTGAGCAACTCCATTTCATTGAATAGCCCTAACAGAGCATGAAATACCACTTTCATGCATTCTGGAACAGGATCTAAAGGACTAGCATCCCATCTGATGAGAAACAGTTTGAAGCAACAATATTAGCTTTGTTGATTAACTACAAATGAGAAAAATAGTATTGGAAGAATCTAATTCTTTTAAGAAAATAAGATTTTAAATTATTAATCAATTAATTTAACCTCAGGATTGCTTCAGTGAAGAGTTCGAGTTCTTCAAGGGTGCCATATGCATCATATGTGTCATCAACAGCACAAGTAACGGCAATTAATTTGCCCACTATTGTCCTTCCAATTATATACTGAGGCTCATAATATACACCCAAGGGCCAAAAGTATGATTTAACTACTCTGTACCTTGTATATGGCACCTTCGTCACAAAGTCTAACTTTTTCCACCACCTGCCATATATTATATGTTAAGCTTTCCCGTTGTTTTGAATATGATATCTGACTTCACATACATATGATTCAGAAAGTTGATCTTACTCTGTGGCATGTTGCAGTTCTTGTTTGTGCAGAAGCTGTACGATATCGAAGTCTAAGACGGCAAATTCTAGGAGTGGGTCATTTGGAGAAGCCTTTGCTGAGTACATTGGAATGAAATATCTGGATTCCAATCTTGGTATTCCTTTGCGAATAGGGCAGTTCAACGCATGACTTACTTTTCGTTCAAGATTAGGGTTCATGGTGCTCAACCTTGAGTTGAGGTGATAGGAAGTGAAGTGTATAGCTTGGTCAAGAACATGTTCTCCATGCATGCCAAAATGTGCGGCCCTATTCGTATAAGCTTAGCATTCCCACCTCATCGCCCACCAGTGACTTCTTGAATTCACCTCTTTCATCCCTGAACTTGTCAAATATATTTGCGTGCATATATGTCTCACTTTCAGAAACGAGAAGGCCCGACAGTTGGATGAGAACTTAAACAAAATATATATGAATAGAGTTACTTTAACGTACCAGATGGTGCAAGATAACCTTGTTGCCTGAGCAAACGAAACCAGAGGGAAATGGTGTGAAGATACGACACACCTAAACGTTTAATGCTATTGTTCATATTGTGCAATATATCTTCAATCTCGCTTTCGAAATGATACGACACACCCAAACGTTTAATGTTATCGATCAAGTTCAGCTTTTCTGTAGGATCATCCTCAATGGGTGTTAGTATCAGTTTTCGAACTGTCTCCTTCAGATGTTGTGATCTCTGTAGGACTTCCGCTTCTCCATTATTCTGCACCTTCAAAAATTAATAGAAGTTATTTCAACTTTTACTTGTATATATATACACCGACTGCCAACACTTGGGTCGAAGTAAATAAAATGATCCCAAGTACGTAGCGTATTAAGCAAATAATGAAATAAAATAGTGAAAGGAGAAGAATTACCAGGTGGGGAGGAGAAGAAAAGTTGAAGAAATGGTATTCCCAAATATTGGGACTAAAATCGGCCATGGGACGCATAATTTGAGTAGTGTGACTTTCTGAATACCTTCTTGGATCTGCGAATGCTTTATTTGATTGGCTAATTAGTTTGAAGAGAGATCTTAATTATGGGCGTTGTTATTTATACTACCCGTCATCACCTATCACCTCAGGCACATATTAATAAAAAGAAGAAGAAGTATTTATAGGCAAGAGAAAAGGTCAAATTAAATCATAGGTATGAGAATGAATATTATGTTTATAAATATCAAAAGAGCTCAATTTTAACTATAACACATTAAAAATTAACAGTATTACTATTAGTAACTAATCTTTTATACTCAATTCTCTCTAAAATCATTTTCAAACATGCATGAAGTCAATTTATTATTAATAAAAAATAAAATCTTTTAATATTAAATTCTCATAAAAAATATTCTATAATCCAAGACTCTAACATGAAAATTAAAATAAAATCTCAAAAAGTTTATTTCAATTTATATGCAATAAAATTCTTTTTAAATAATAGAAATTATCATAAGAATATTTTAGAGTGAAAAACATCTCAATGTAAAAGTTTACAAAATATTTTTTAAAACTTTATTTGTCCATTATACACATACGTATGACAAAAAGAAAAATCAATAACAACAATCAAATCCTTAATTCATATAAACATGGGTATCATTGTTCATAATGTTAGAATATTAAAATATTGATAAAAATCAAATTTAATAATGATAAATTTAAATAAAATTTCCCTAGCAAAAGAATAGTTTTAAAAAATATCACGAGATATTATTTACTTACCTGTCATGCTCCTAAATATTTATTCTTTTAAGCTAAATAACTTCTAATCATTTTCATTTCTCAATTCCCTAATACCCTAATACAACATATTAAAATTCTAATTATATTTTTTATAATTCAAAATTCTATCCCAATGATCAATTTATAATACTTTAAAATAGAAGAAGAATTTAAACTTTAATTCTTATTTTTCCCAGATAGTATCATGACAATTTGAATTATAATATAACTTATCATCTTTAGTTAACAAATCTAATTTTTAAACTTTAGAAATCATTGTCAATTTTTCCTCTTTCTCCTTGTCAAGCTCAAATTTAATAAATTTAACTGCCACCACAGTAATAATAAATATTCATATATACATGCAACTTTAATTCTTTTCTCTAATTTCTACATAGAGATTAGAAGATTTTAATTAAACCAAATCCTTGTATATAAAGGGCATCCAATTATTTTCTACCCACTACTTTTCCATGAACATATAAATATGCTAATTCAAGTATTTGTTCTCTGAATCTTCAGTCCATAAACTTCAACAGAATCATGAAACCCTACAATTTTTAAATTTCAATGTAGAACAACAAATAACTTCTATTTTCTTCAAGCCTAACCAAAGTGTAAACCATAAACAACATATACCCGTAAATTTCCAAGCATAGCTCCTTAAACAACAAAAATGATTTCTCAAAGTTTTCTCAAATCCATAATGTTTGTCTATGATACTTTAACTATATCTAGTTGTTCCTTATAGCTTTAAAGTCACATCTCAGACATTTTGTATATGCATTCCACAAAATCAACATAACTTGACAAAATCTTGATTTAAGCAAATTCTATTTAATACCAAAATTTACCTTCAAATTCTCCTTTGTTCCGGTACACAAACAGATCAAAACTATAGGATAATCAAAGCACAGTCCAACTAAGCATAGATGTAACAAAGGGAAAAGGACTTCAAGAATACCGCCCAATCAAATGCATTAGAAGACGAGAGTGACAATGGTGCTGGAGAAGATTGAAGAACGAAGAGGGAGAAGGAGAATATATCAGAACGGCGGTAGCCTAAGCTCCGAGCGAAAGAGAAAGGCGACGGCACAGTCCCCAGCAACGGCAGCACGGACGTCGGAAGCAGAGGGAATCACAGCTGCGGTGAAGTCTCGGTGAGGATTGCGAAGCTTCTTCTCCTATGCTCTCTCTCTCTCTCTCTGTCGTGTTGTCCGTGATCTAAACGGAAAAGATGAATGATGGCAGACGAACAAAGGCACAGTCGCCGGCGGTAGCAACGGGGACGACGACGGGAACTGACGGAGTCACGGCAGCAGGGGGTTTCAGGGGAGAATGGCGAAGCTTCTTCCTTCTTCTGCTCTGTTCTGTTTTGTCGTCGATGGGAGTGCTGGCATTTTAATACGTAGATATAGGGTGTGAATGGATAGAGATGTATAGGTAACTCTTTGCCTTGTTAACCTATCTAAAAATAGTATAAGTTATATTTTACAATTTAATACCTAATTTTATCTAGTAAAAATTTTAATAATTTTAAATTAGATATAGGTAGATTAGGCATGCTTAAGTCATAATGCCATGTTCATATTATGAAAAAAATTTACAATTATAAACTTCTAAAATAATATTATATTCATATATCTTCAAAAGTTAAATAATATATATAATCTATTAAGAATAATATAATAAAAATAATAATTAAAATTTTGAGATCTATTGCATATAGAAAATAAGTATTAAAGTCTAAGTAATTTATAATTATAACTTTGTATCAATCTCTTTAATATTAACAAAGATAAAATATTTAAAAAAATAAAATAAATAATTATAATTTGTAATATAATCATATGATAATTAATAAAGTAAAAGAAATTAGTATAATTATAAATATTAAAATATATAATTTACTTACTTTACTACTTATATTTTTAAAATGATCTTTTAGTTTTTAATAGCTATCATATTCTCCTTTCTAAATGTAACACACTAATATATAGAGAAAAAAGTAAAAAAAATATAAAAGAAGGGGTGCTCATAGAAAGAGTAAGACATGGCAACTATTATACACAATATCTAACTTAAAAATTATATAGACTGTATTTTTCAACTAATTAACTAGTCTCATCCTATATTTATAAGGTTAAAATGATATTTTTATTGTCGATTGGAGTAGATATATCGGGTCACGGGATTCCCGATCACTGGTCTGTTGGATACAGAGAATGGAGACATCCCGCAATTTGGACTTCAGATTGGTTGGAGGAACGTGATACTACTGTTATTTTCCTCGGAGAAAATGAATAGAAATTTCTCCGCCTTATCATAATTTATTTTATATTCAAATCAAATCTCGAAGCAACATGATGACACACAAATATTGACCAAGTGAAGGGTCTTCTAGCGGCGAGATTTTCCATATAAACAACATGTTGGATCCGCGCACGATTGAACAAGAAGTTTCATTACGATTGAACCTTAAACCTAGTGCTACTAAGAATACACTTTGTTCCTGACAAACTTTCTTGTCGAAAAGAAGAAACTTATCCCCACCAAAATTTTCTTTATCGGTCCATTGATACTGATCAGTAAAAAAATAATGGGAGAAAGAGATATAAAGCATGTACGAAATATATAAATCTGCAAATGATCCCATGTCTTAATTTCCGAAGAAATTCTTATGAACCAATATGGAAATAAGTTATGCTTTGAAACGATCTAATTGTTCTCAAGTAAATAAAACAAAAACTCCCACCATCCCCCATTCGTTGAAGCCATGGTCGTGCTGGCTGTTGGTCAATTTTTTAGTTAAGATTGGTCAAAGCACTTTTGGTTCACAAAAAAAAAAATTATCTCCAACTTGATCCGATAGCAACTGAACCAAATTGTTAGTAGCAACAGCATTACTGTGGATATTATTGATTTATTAATTTATATGGTTGAAAAAATAGGATGAAGAGATCAATGTTGCCTTCATTGGAAATTGAACTTTCAATGCTTGGTGCAGAGTCCAGATCTTGGCGGTGTTGTCGTCTGACGTCTTCTGCTATTGCAGGTCGGTTTGGTCATTTTTCTTTTCACACCCCGTATCTTGGCCAACTTAGTGATTACAAATCAAACTAATTTAAATCCGACCAAAGTAGGATTCATATAGACAGTAATCCTATGTAATTGTTAGATTTCTAAAGGATTGAACACATGATCTTTAGTTAAGTTAAAAAAAACTTTTATCAATTGATCCTAAAGCTCTGTTGCGGGTTTAGCTTTTAATTGTTCTACTAAAATTATTATTATTATATAAATTCACTTTAATAAAGATAGTTCAAATTAAATAAATTAATAGACACAGAAGATAAAAAAGATGATAACTTTAACAAAAAAGTAATCATTAAAGATTTTTCAGAGGAGATAAATTTAAAATGAAAAATGAAAAACTTATTGACTTATATTAAGTTGAGGGAGAATCCTAAGAAAATCTTTTTGAAATAACAAACATTTAAATAAAGCCTATCATTTCGACTGATTTTTAATTAGGTCAATTGGCCTCATTAGGAATCTTTTAATGCTGTTAAAAGACCAAAATACCCCCGTATAGCTTGAGGGTTTTAGTTTGCATAAA
This sequence comes from Leucaena leucocephala, assembly GCA_037074615.1. Lineage (NCBI taxonomy): Eukaryota > Viridiplantae > Streptophyta > Magnoliopsida > Fabales > Fabaceae > Leucaena > Leucaena leucocephala. Next base: position 7,585,161 of record CM073525.1, read on the forward strand.
ATTGAGATTTTTTTAACAAATGGTGATTAATGCAGACAATTTTATCTCACTACAATAGTAGTATGTATCCCTCAGAGCGACGCAGAAGTGCGACAGGTTTTGACCAAGGTGACTTTTCTCATTGTGCCTTCTCTTTTCTTGTTTATGATAGGGGCATTATGCTCATTTGATTAAATTCTAAAATCCCTAATAATACCTCTTGGCCTAATTAGGAATTAGTTAAAAGTGTAGGCTTGTTTAGGTTTTGGTTATTCTAAGGGGATTTTATTATAATTCTTTAACTTAAACTGCTTTTATTAAAGATAACTTAAATAATATGGCCCAACAATATACATAAAAATTGCTCGAGTTCCATTCTAAAACAACGAACTCATTATACGGGGGGGAAAAACGACATATGAATTGGCCCGAAAAAGAAAGTGAGTGATATATAAATGCAGATCCAACTTTTTGGTGATTCCCTTTGTTCCAAAAAAAAACGTATGATAATGTTTTTCCTATATAACATCATTAGTATGGTTCATTAACTTAATCAAGTCAGCCCTGTTCTTTTTTTTTATAAAAAAAAAAAAACAGAGCTATCTTGTTGCAGGCCTGAACCGAAATCCTTATGGTAATGTGTTTCCTTTCGGTTTTGCAACAATCTTATGAGATTGCATTACGAAGTTGTCGAATCTGATGATTCGTGCAAATGGACATGATTGTCTTCTACTAGTATGAAAGAATGACAGTGAATTTTAGTTCCAAAAACATTACTACCTCCTGTAATTAATATAGAAATGAGTTAAAAAGTTATACTTACTCATAAATATAAAATTCTAATTAATTTTATATCTAATATTTATTATTCATATAATATTTGGATATCATTGAAGAAAATGGCTTTAATAATGGCTTCAGTAAAACTCATTTTACATTGCAAAGCCCACACCCTGCATAATATATATATATATATATATATATATAAACAATTATCAATAACCTATACACTTAAAATCTTATAATATCTAATTCAATTAAATATATATTTATGTCGATCTAACTCAATATTTTCAATTTATTTATCTATAAACCACAAATGATAATATCAATAGGCAATCACATTTGATATTAGAAATATTGAGTCACATGGTAATAATTAATTAATAATTCCATTAACGGATCATATAATACTTTAAATTTTGAATCATAATGATTATTCAAAATAATCACAAATCACTTTAATTTTAGAAAGATTTAAAGCCTCATGATGCTGATTAATTAAAATGTCATTAACTAATTGTATGGTATTTTAAATTTTTAATTATAATAATAATTTAAATTTATAATGATCATAATAATTAATTAATTATAACATATTTTTTCTCGTGTAACTCAGAGATATTTGGATAAATGAAAGGCAAGATCTAATAATAAGGTGAGGGAGAGAGACGCAACGTAGGGCACTGCGTATTTAAAAATTTCTGCCTAAACAATAAAGCGAATGTGTGGGACAATGTACATGCATACCATTTAAACGATTGGGATGGCTTAGACGTTTCAAAGCATTATCGTTTCAAGTGCCCCACACCATGCTTTTTAACTAATTATCATTATTTAAATATTAAATTAAGTAATTAATTAAATACCCTAAGTGTAGCCCATAATCAGCATGGGCCCGGTCCATATAGGGTTACTAACTTAATCAATTATTAAATAGTTATTATCTCCAATGGTGAGAGTTTAACGGACAGCAGATTGAGTGAGCCACATATCAGAACGTTCAGCTCTCAAAGGTTCCTTAATTCAGTTATCCTATTTCAGATCGAGAACCTGGAAACTTGAGTTGATATGCTTGCAGCAGAGGGCAGATCTTGGCGGTGCAGTCCTCTCTGATGCCTTCTGCTATTGCAGGTCTGGTTTGGCTTTTGTTCTTTAAATTCACTTTAATAAAGATAGTTCAAAATTAAATAAATTAACAGGCACAGAAGATTAAAAAGATAATCACTTTAATAAAAGAGAGAAATCATTAAAGATGTTTAAGTGAAAATCATGAAAGTTCATGCTCCTAATTAATCGTACTTTCAATTCCAACTGTCTGCGTGCATTATTAAGTTGGACCGAGATAGGAGGTAGTAGTATTTTATAAATGGTGACTGTAATTTTTTTACCAAAAGAAGAAAAAGCTTTATAATAAACGCCAGCCAAGAAGCATATTGCCATCCACACACGGGAAAAATATTTTTCACGTAGCTACTTTAGATATAAGTAAAACTGTCACAAAGAATAAGTGATATTTTCATAAATAAATTTAGTTTTAGAACACTCTTTACAACACACCATGAAATATATTTTTAACTGTAGAGTAAAACTATATTTAGAAGTATTTCACACTAGTTTAAAAATTTCGGGTAGAGTAAAAGTTATCACAGCCTTTAGAAAAATACCATGACAATTACTTTTAACAACAATTTTATAAAAATTACTATTAAAAGTTTTTAGAAGAGATTTTTAACTGTAATTTTTTACAAAACGGTTGTAAAAAATCCTTCAAAATTTAAATATCATGGACCCAATTTTAATTTTAGTTTCAATTTTATTTTTTACAAATATCTGTAGTCTAGTTTCTCTTCTCTGTCACCACAGACTTAAACAAATGTTATTTTTCCAAATTTTCTCCATATTTTTTGTGCTCATCTCTATTGTTAACATCATTCTCTATCATCTCTATTATTATTTCCTATCGTAAAAGTTATAAGTCATTATTTAACTTTTTTATTTACTTTTTATTTTATTTTATCGGTTATTTATTGTTTATAAACTATAATATATTATATGAGCTATATGTAATGATTTAAAGATTTATAGAATATAAATTTTCTCATTTTTTATATGGGTCATCCCTTGATTTCGAGGTGTAATAGTGTAGGTCTGGGGCAGAATCAGATGAACTGATGAGTCGCATGGGCCTAGGACGGGACCAGATGAATTCCAAAGGAGAGAATACTCGCTTGATGATGCATTCGACGGAAGTAGGTGATAACGTGAAAGCAAATGATTAGCCAAAAACTGGAGAAGCAAACTTGAAGCAATGATGACTACACACAAAGGCTCAAAACTAGGTCGCCATCATGTGAAAATTAAAGAACTAAAAGTAGAGTGAAAATAAGAGATTTAGAATATTATTAATTTTTAAATAAATGAGAACATAAATATATTTTTATATAGATAAAAATATAATTTAATAAATTAAATTTATAATCATATCTTAATCATAATATCTCATATTTATTCTTCTAAGATATAATAATATAATATTCCCATATATTCATAAATAATATCTAAATTTAATTTTAAATAATTAATATAGTATGTCAACAAATATATTTAATACCCCTTCAAACTCAAGATGACTTGAGTTTGTTAAATGGAAGTGACCATTGGACTGAAAATGATTGGTAAGCATAATTAAGCTATATCAATACAACAATGAAACATTGAAAGTATTTGTATAATATTATAACTTCAAATGTAAAATTTTAATTCTACATGTTTGATTGTTTTTATGTCTGCATGGAGATTCATGTTCAAGTCTTTAATATAAAAATTACTTATATAATTTAAGTTGATTAGAAAACTATTTTAATCTTTCTTTTTTTAATTTAAAGGGGCAACAATAATATCATAAGAATATTAGTTAAATTGAATTAACAAACTCTCCCTTATAGATAATTTTTTATATCACTAGGTCGTATGAGCAAAAACTGTTTTCTCTGTCGTGTAAATCCAACCATCACTTTTTTTTATAAAAAAAATTTAAAAAAATATTAAACTCAACTATAATCTAAAATCAGCGCAAAGTTTCCCTTCTCTTAGACAATATCAATATCGAATAGGGTGAGCCTTCAATTACCCTTAGGCATAAATCTAAGAACCCAAGAATTAGGATGTCTCCTTAAGTACCATAATTAGGACCATAATAAAATAGTATTTTCAAGAATCGAACACACTCTTAATGATAACATATCTCACCTTTTTGTCATTTGAACCACTAACAATAGGTCTAATCATCACATTTTTTTGTACAATTTTTTTTAAAAAAAAGAGTTGAATTTACCCATTTAATAATAAAATAAAATTTCTTTTTTTTTTAAATGATATAAATATCATCACTTGCTAAGTCGTTAATAGTGCTCAATAATAGTTGAATCCAAACTTTTATGACAAATGGACTCAACCAAGCTAGGCCTGTGAAACCCAAATATGTAATGACACTATATGTGTTTTCTTTCCATGCTCCAGCTGGCCTAATTTCCACAGGATTACTATAGACTAGTGAATTAAAGAGTTAAATTAATTAATTCATGGCTATGTTTAAATTAATTTTTAGAGAATAATTTAAAAAATTAATAAAAATAATTTTAGCATAGAATAGTTTATAAAAAAGTAAAAAAAAAATTAACTTCATGGAAAACTATTATTTTAACATAAATAATCAAATTATTAAATTTTATGAAATATTTAGATAGTCTTTCTCAAAAACTAAAAACTATGGTTGAGTAGCCAATCAACCACGGGTTTCATTGCAGAGTCCCCAAGACCAAGGAAAGAAGCTGTCTGGAGCAAAGCACAGATGTGACTACTCCATTTTCCAGGTACTCTACGTATTTTGGGAAGTAACCTTGGTTGCACCACTTGGCTTTAACCAGATATACTTCTGCAAGTTTTTGAAACTACAAAAAGTACAAATATATACATTAACTTTGTTAAACTTGGCAATCAAATTTAAACATAATATGTAGGATTTGATATTGACAATAAATATCCTACAGTTTGTTTAACATATGAAACAAAACATGATTTTCCATCCTTTGCTGTCAGCAATTCCATTTCGTTGAATAGCTCTAACACAGCATGAAATACCACTTTCATGCATTCTGGAACAGGATCTAAAGGACCAGCATCCCATCTGAGAAACAGTTTCAAATAACAGTATTAGCTTTGTTGATTAGCTACAAATGAGACAAATAGGATTTGAAGAATCTATTTTATAAAAAATAATATTTAAAATTATTGATCAATGTCAGTTTTTTTAATTTAACATCCTGATCGCTTCAGTGAAGAAGAGTTCACAAGTTCTTCAAGGGTGCCATATGCATCATATGTATCATCAACAGCACAAAGAATCGCAATTAATTTTCCCACTATTGTCTTTCCAATAATATACTGCGGCTCATAATATATGCGCCCAGGGCACCTTCGTCAAGAAGTCTAACTTTTTCCACCAGCTGCCGTATATTATATGTTAAGCTTTCCCGTTCTTTTTAATATGATATCTGACTTTATATATGTTTGATAAAACGTAGAAAGTTGGTCTTACTCTGTGGCATGTTGTAGTTCCTCTTTGTGCAGAAGCTGTACAATACCAAAGTCAAAGACGGCGAATTGTAGGAGTGGGTCATTTGGAGAAGCCTCAGCTCAGCTGAATACATTCACTACTATTTAAAAAAAAAACTTTTAACATAGGTTAAAAGTAGTTTTTCACGCTAGTTATAAGAGTGCTTAAATTTTACCGCCTTTATAAATCTATTTTTTAACGGCGATTTTTTAATCACTATTAAAGGTAATCTTACATGACGATACGATGTTAATTGTTTTTTTTCCATGACAATAATGGCTAAAATCGCATTAAAAAGTTAATTTTTTTTATTTTTTATTTAGCTTTCATCAACCTATACCCACCATCAACTACCTTGACTACACTTATCAAAAGCATCAAACAAGATCTAGAGAGAAAAGGTCAAAGATTTGATAAAAAAACTGAAAATTTAGAAGTTTCTTCTATTGAAGTTCTTCAAACTCTTTCAAATAAGATCTATCTTCTACCTCTCACTAGTAACCACTATAGTCAGTCTCACTAAGTATTGGTTTAAATATGGAGAAAAAGTTACATATCTGGTAAAAAAAATTAAAGATCTAGAAAGCTTTTGTTATTGAAGCTCTTCAAATTCCTTCTGAAAACTAAAGAGATTCAAAAAAGTCTGAGGTAGAAGAAGTGAAAAGAAAGAGGACGAATAGAAAAGGAAAATTATAAATCTTTAATATAAGAATGATATCACATATTATGTATTACAATTTATAAACAAAAAATAAAAAAAATTAAATTAAATGGTAACTTACGACTTTTACAATAGAAGACGATAATGGAGACAAAAAACAATATTAATGACAAAGATATGCATTAAAAATAGAAGAAAAATGCATGAAATTTATTTTTGTGTAAATCAATCTAGGTGAAGCTGAGAAATGAAATTATAAACTATAAAAACATGAAAATAAAAATATAATCGGGGTTAAGGTTTTTGAATTTTTAAAAGATTTGTAACAACAATTTAATGAAAAAATATCATTAAAAATTTCCTCTAATAATTGTTAATGACAATTTTTTTAAAAAATTATCATTAAAAATCCCTATATATTACTTTTAACAACTTAAAAACTGCAATTAAAATTTTCCTACTTTACTTTTACTCCACACAATTTTTTAAATTTGGGTACAATACTTTTAATGGAGTTCTTTATAGAACTGCAATTAAAAGTATATTCTGTAGCATTTTTTTTATTGAAATCGCCATAAAAATTATTTTAAAATAGAATTCATTTATGAAAATGTCATGATCTTTTTTTATGACAGTTTTATTTATAATAATTACCTTGAAGTAAGACAATGATACAAGTGTTTTTCTAATACTGATTGGAATATACTACCTGGATTCCAATATTGGTATTCTTTATCAATAGGGTACTTCAATGCACGACTTACTTTTCATTCATGGTTAGAGCGAAGCCAACCTTGACTTGAGGTGATAGGAAGTGAAGTGCATAGCTTCGTCAAGAACCTCTTCTCCATGCATGCTAAAGTATGAAGCCTCATAAAAGCTTAGTATTAGCACCACATTATCAACCAGTGACTTGTTAAAATCCCCATTTTCATCCCTGAATCGGTTAGTATTACCGACTTCTTCTCTTCAGGAAACAGAGCAAGACGCGAGAGAGGGCTCGCGACGGCCGGAGGAGGGACGAGCTCGCGACGCTGGAGATCGAACTCGCAGCGCCGTCGACCAACAAAAGTGAGCTCTCTACTTCCGTCTTCTTCTCCGACTCCTATTTTCTTTCGTATCTCTGCGATATGGGTGTTGGGTCCGATGAAAGTCGAAGCTTGTGGAAGAAAATGTTTGAATCAGTGAAGATAAGTAAATCTGTAAGCTTTTTGACACTAAATCCTTCATAAATCATGAGTTTTGGAGGTTGTATGTGTGTTTTCGGAGTTTGTATGTGTGTTCTCTGAAATGGGTATGATGTTCGAAACAGAGCTTCTTGTTCTGGTTTGTGTAATTTCGAGTTCTCGGAAATTGAAGTGAAAAGGGAGTATAAAAGAGTTAGATTAATGGCCCTTATGGTGGCACTCCTGGAAATAATGAGAACGGTGCTCTGTTCTTCCTGGCGGTCAAAATGCATATGAAGATGGTTATGCTGCTGCTTAGATGTGTGTGAACCCTATTCTTAACTTTGTTTGTGGTGGTGTAGTTTTAAGTTTTGGTTCCATTTAACCTACCATATTGGTAGGGAGGAACTATATAACGATATCAAGAATGTGGCTTATGTGAGAAATGAAAAAGAACTAAAATGCTATTGTGTTTTCTTCAGTTAAAAATTTCATCCGAACTATAGTTGATTCTAAATAAAAAGATTAAACGCAAATGTCTTGCAGAGGGCAATGGAGAAGAGAGTAGTGCAGAGACATATAAGGAGACGCGCGTTGTCGGTTTAGATGCGTTGTTGTTTTTTTTCCAATTTTTTTATCAAATACACATGGTGAGTTAGAAGCCAAATGGCAATTTTAATGTCTTCAAATAATATTTTTTTGCCATGTCGGATAACAAATTGATGACTCAATAAATTATATATGAGAAGGACTAAATTATTAAATGTGGAAATATTAGAGACTAAATTTTAAGTGAGTCAAAAAATCTAGAGATCAAGTTATATCGAATTATAGTTAAGGGATTGAGTTATAAGAAAGTATTCTAACACAACTTAATTAATACTTGCTAATCATGCCTCTAAACCATCTATTTGTATTGTGAATTATCGATGGGATCCACGACCAGCGCAGCAACATGATCTTTGAGCAGTTCAGCATGTGTGTATCTATTTGCAAAGTTTCCACACACAAGCTCTATTATACTTGAGAAATTCGCAACACAATCGAGCACAACCTTTGGAACAAGTACTTCTGGCTTCAAGCACTCTTGGCTTATATCTTTCCACGCATTATCTAATTCCTTTTGCAGAATTTCATACGCCTCTCTTCTGAAATCCCATGCTGATTCATCAAACATTCCACTGCAGAAGCAACATGTACTCTTCCGCTCAAACTACCACCAATTCACCAAAACCACAAACTCAGTACTCATTAACCATAAAGTTATCTATAATTTGAATTATTAATGTTGTACCTTGTGAGAACTCATGTCATCTGTTAATCTGCAGATAATAGCTGAAGCTCTCACAATTCATGGTTGGAAATCCAATCAAACATATGTTTGGTTGCAATGTTCCCAAGACCAAGCAAATTAAAGAAGCTATCTCACAAGATGTGACTACTCCATTTTCCATGCACTCTTCGTATGTTAGGATGTAACCTTGGTTTCACCACTTGGCTTCAACCAGATATGCTTCTGCAAGTTTTTGAAACTACAAAGTACGAACAAACACTAACGTTGTTAAATTTGCGATTCAGACTTAAACATAATATGTAGGATTTGATATTGACGATAAATATCCTACGGTTAGTTTACCATATGGAGCAAGGCATGATTTTCCTTCCTTTGCAGTGAGAGCAACTACATTTCCTTGAATAGCCCTAACACAGCATGATATACCGCTTTCATGCATTCTGAAATAGGATCTAAAGGACCAGCATCCCATCTGAGAAACAGTTTGAAGTAACGATATTAGCTTTGTTGCTTAACTAAAAATGAGAAAAATAGTAATTTTTAAGAAAAAAATATTAATAGAATTATTGATCAATTAAATTAACCTCCGGGTTGCTTCAGTGAAGAGTTCAAGTCTTCAAGGGTGCCATATGCACATAAGTATCAACAACAGCAGAAGTAACCGCAAATAATTTACCCACTAGGGTCCTTCCAATTATATACTGAGGCTCATAATATACACCCAAGGGCCAAAAGTATGCTTCAGCTACTCTGTCCCCAGCATATGGCACCTTGCTCTTGAAGTCTAACTGTTTCCACCGCCTGAAATATAATATATGTTATTCTTTTTGGTTCTTTTTACTGTGATATCTGACTTTATATATATATATATATATATATGATTCAGAAAGTTGGTCTTACTCTGTGGCATGTTGCAGTTCCTTTTTGAGCAGAAGCTGTACAATATCAAAGTCAAGAACGGCCAGTTCTAGGAGCAAGTCATTTGGAGAAGCCTCAGCTGAGTAGATGGGAATGTAATATCAGGATTACAATCTTGGTATTCGTTTACGAATAGGGCAGTTCAATGCATGACTCACTTTTAGTTCAAGGTTAGGGTTCATGGTGCTCAACCTTGACTTGAGATGATAAGCTGTGAAGTGTATAGCTTTGTCAAGAACATCTTCCCCATGGATGCCAAAATATGAAGCCTCATATAAGCTTAGCATTCCCACCACGTCGTCCACCAGTGACTTCTTGAATTCACCATTTTCATCCCTGAATTGCTCAAATATATCTTCATATATATACACATGTCTCAGTTTTAGAAATGACAGTGTCTGATAACGTGGATGAGAGTTAGTTACTTAACGTACCAGATGGTGCAAGATAACTTTGTTGCCCGAGCAAACGAAACCAAAGGGAAATGGTGTGAAGATCTTTGGCTTCAAAAGGAGGAGGGTTCTTTTGCATACTCTGAAATATCTCTTCAATCTCCATTTCGAAATGATGAGAAACACCTAAACGTTTAATGTTGTCGATCAAGTTCAGCTTTTCTGTAGGATCGTCCTCAATCCGTGCGAGTATCAAGTTTCGAACTTTCTCCTTCAGATGTTGTGATCGCTGTAGGACTTCCAACTCTCTATTATTCTGCACCTTCAAAAAGTAATGAGAGTTTTCTAAGCACGGGCATGAGAAGAAGAAGAAGACATCTAAACAATCTCATGTAGCTTATTAAGCAAGGTGTGGTTTAAAACAAGAAAGAAAATAGTGAAAGCAAAAGAATTACCAGAAGATCAGGAGAAGCAAAGTTGAAGAAATGCTATCCCCAAATATTGGGACTGTGATCGTCCATGGGACGCATAACTTGAGAAGTGTGATTTTCTTAATACATTCTTGGGTCTGCGAATGCTTGTTTGCTTGGCTGAGTTTGAAGATCTTCAAACTTCAATACGTGCATTGCTGTTTATACTATTCTTCATCACCTATCAACTCAGTCATAAATTAATAAAAAAAAACTATATATTTAGGCAAGACAATGGAGAGATCACTATGAAGCAATTTTAACTTTGATTGGAGAATTAATAAAATATTTAAATGTCTAATTAGCTTGTTATTTAACGTGACAGTGCTGCCCTGTGATAATTTCCTTGGTGAAAATGCAGAGGAATTTCTACCTTATCATTTATTTTGTTTTCAAGTTTTGAACCTTGAATTAAACTAGTTTGTTTGATGATCTACATTGTAAAATTAATTATTGGTTCCCTGTTTTTCATGTTGTCTACCTTTTCTCCTGCAACTTGCACCAATGATGGAATTGAATGAGCATGACTAAGGGTACGTTTGGGAAGATAGAAGAATTTTTAATAAAAGAGAAAATAGAAATAAAAATAGAAGTGAAAATAGAATTAAATTAGAAATATATTTTAATAGATGACTAATTGTTTTAATATACCATTAAAACGTCTAGAAAGCCATGTGGATTCATCCATTAATTATTAAGAATTTTTTTCCCTAGTCTGCTGTCGTCCCTTATGCAAAGCGTATAACTTAGTTATATTTTTATGAAATTGTAGTTATGACTTATGACATGTGTCTTGATCCTAATTTTAGAAATCATACTTTGCTACTACGGCAATTTTTATGAACTGCGGGTAATGGCGACAAGAAAGAATTGGAGGGGAGGAGAGACTCCTTTTTGGCTTCATAAAATTTTTAGGACGGAGGAGAAATTTTTTTAAAATTTTTTAGTCCCCTCTCCCACTAACTCTCCCCTCTAAAATTGGGTATATATTATAAGTATAATTATTAAATATTTTTTAAAATTTTTAATATATAACTTGATTTAAAAGTTAATCTTAGTCTAAAATATAAGATATTTTTCTCATATTTATCTATTTTTTAAAATTATTTCTATCGATACTCTCTCAATAATAATTAATGAAAAAAGGAACAAAATTAAGGAAGATATAATATTTTTTTTAAAAATATACTATATTAAATAACTTAACTAATATATTTAAATTAAATTAGTTAAATAAGTAAAGTATTAAGGACCAAAATAATATATTTTTGTGTTATGGCTTAAGAATTTTCAGATTTTAAAATCAAGTTAATACAGGATAAATATATTATTGATGCAGAAAATGGCAGTGAGGAGGCGTTAGCTGAGTGGTCAAGAGGCAGAAGTTAATGTCAACATCCTGTGTTTGAGTCCAAGTAGCTGCAGAAGAGGGAGTTTTATTTTTTTCAGGCGTATGAAATTATGAAAATCCCATACCCCTTTTACCTTTCAGACATTGTACTTCTTTCTTCTTTCTGCTCTGAGTTCATCAATGACATAGAGGGGAATCAGCGAAAGCGTAGAGAGGAGTTTCACGCCATCGATGCCGTGTGACCAAACTTTATGATGTCGTCGCCACCGGAGTTATCCCATCGCCTAAAATTTCCATTTTTTTCCTTTAAATGTTGTGAGCAGGGGAAGCAATGGAAAGTCTGGGAGGTAGGGCGAAGGTGTGTGGCAGTCGACATGGCTAGATTTCTCTATTGTGGGGTTCTACTAATGTTGTTGTCTGCTCTGTTTGCTGTCGATGGTTATGAACAATGCACACAATTGTGACTCTATTTCTGTGGGGCTGTGCGCTATGTATGTGTGTGTCTGTTGTGCTGCTATGAGTTGGAAAGCATATAAGTATATAGATGTATGAGTAGTACTATGAAAATGCTACAGGGGAAGAAAAAGAGGAAACAAAAGCATGCTGTAGTAGGTTGTGTTGGATTGAATGGAAAGAGTGTATATATATATATATAGCTTGCAGTGTGGATTGTTATATATATATATATACAATAATCAGAAATTAATAAATAACTTAATGCTTTTTTTTCCTACTCATTATCCAGGTTCCTAGAATTCAGCCACAAGAAATCTGGAGTTGAAGACTTTTCAAATGTTTGTTGAAGATTCTCCTGAAATCACCTCCAACACATTTTGAATCAAATCTCCAACACTGCCCCTTGATTCAAAATCACTCACTCCAAGTAAGCTTATAAGATACACATGCCTCTGAGTTGATAATGCTTTGGTGAGGATATTTGAAAATTGAATTTCAGTACCGCAAAACTTCATAATTAATTCTCCTTTTGCAACTAACTCACGGATATAATGAAACCTCATATCTATATGCTTGGTTCTTCCATGGAACACTAGATTTTTTGTCATTGCAATAGTTGATTTGTTGTCACAAAATAGCTCAGTTCCTCCTTTTTGCTTTTGCTGCAAATCATCTAACATTCTTCTAAGCCAAATACACTTACTTGCTATTGTACTAGCTAAGATATACTATGCCTCTGCTGTTGAAAGTGCTACAGTAGCTTGCTTTTTTGACATCCAAGTGACTGCTCCTGAACCTAAATTAAAAATATTTCCATATGTGCTTTTCCTGTCATCTACTGAGCTTCCCAATCACTGTCACTAAACCCAAACAATTTAAACTGAGTCACGTGAGTGTACCAAATTCCATAGCCTACTGGTCTAGCAACATATCTCAGAATTCTTTTTGCCACACCATAATACTCCTTAGATAGACTACATATAAACCTTGACATAACACCTACTAAAAAGGATATATCTGGTCTGGTATGTGTTAGGTACATTAAGCCACCAATGAGACTTCTGTATAGCTTTTGATTTACCTTTTTAGCTTCATCATCTTGCTGTAATTTTAGCTTCAGCTTCATTGGATTAGGCTTTATTTTGCAATTTAGCATATTGAACTTTCTCAACAGCTTCGTTGCATATTTCTTTTGACAAACAAAAATTTCAGCTTTATCTTGAACTATCTCTAAGCCCAAAAAATAATGTAACAAGCCTAAATATGTCATTTCAAACTTGTTCATCATGCAACCTTTAAATTCTTTTGACAAAGATAGATTTGAGCCCATATAAATTATATCATCTACATATAGGCAAACAATTATAAAGTAAGTACCTTGCCTTTTTATGTAGAGAGTTGGCTCATTTTCACTTTTTGCAAATCCATTATGCTGTGGAACTAAGCATCAATCTTGCTATACCAAGCATAAGGAGCTTGTTTTAGGCCATAGAGTGCCTTTTTTAGCATGTAAACCTTCTCATCTTTTCCTTTGACTTCAAAACCTTCAGGTTAGGCAACATAAACTTCTTCTTCAAGGTCTCCATTAAAAAATGTAGATTTGACATCAAGTTGATACATATTCCATTTACGTTGGGTTACAAGAGCTAAGAGCAATCTTACCATTTCAAACCTTGCCATAGGTGAAAAAGTCTCATCAAAATCAACTCCTTGTTGTTGAGAATATCCTTTTGCCACTAGACGAGCTTTGTGCTTTTGGATGCTTCCATATGCATGAAGCTTTGTTTTAAAAAAAGACCCATGTCAGCCTAATCATGTTCTTTCCTTCTAGTAAATCTGTTAGCTCCCAAGTTGAATTCTTTTCTATGGTTGCAAGCTCCTCCTTCATTGCATTCGTCCAAACTTCTTCTCTTGCTGCCTCTTGATAAGCTATTAGATCAAAAGCTAACATAGGATATTCATCATTTTCATAGATCTCTCTCAAAGATCCAAACTTCCTTAGTGGCGTCTCATCTGATGATTCGCTTGTTGAGTTTGAAATGCCTTTTGATGGTGTATTTGTTAAACTACTATCATTTGAAGTGACTGGATTGACTGGATTAATTGTGGCTGAGATGTCTTCCTCAATTAAAGGTACCTGTAATGAGTTTTTCTCGCTATTTGCAATGTTGTCATACTAGTTCCAACCTGCATCTTCATTAAACACTACATTTCTACTGATAAGTATCTTTTGATCAACAGGATCATACATCTTATATGCCTTAGAATCAGAATAATAGCCAATAAAAATATATTTATAAGACTTCTCATTAAGTTTTTGGTGATTTTGTAAGTTAACTAAGACATAACAAATGCATCCAAATACTCTTAGATGGCTTACGGTAGGTTTCCTCCCCTTCTAAGCTTCATTTGGAGTGTGATCTTGCACATCTTTTATAGGGGAGAGATTCAGCAAGTATACTCCTGTTGCTACAGCTTTTGCCCAATAGGAATTTGGCATATCTTTCCCTTTCAACAAACTTCTCGCTATCTCTATAACCGTTCTATTCTTATGTTCTGCTACACCATTTTGTTATGGAGTATAAGGTGCTATCAATTCATGCTTTATGCCATTCTCTTCATAAAAATGGTTGAATTTATTTGAGAGAAATTCACTACCTCTGTCAGTGCGTAGAACTTTAATATTTGCTCCACTTTGCTTTTCCACCATGGCTTTGAATTTCCTAAAATTCCCAAATGTTTCTGATTTGGATTTTAGGAAATAAACCCAACTCACCCTGATGAAATCACCAGTAAAAAGAAGAAAATAATAGCTACCACCTCACGATTCAATTTGCATAGGACCGCATATATCATAATGAATAAGCTCAAGACATTCATTTGCTCTCCATGCCTTTCTAGTGGGAAAAGACTTTCTACTTTGCTTTCCATATACACATCTTCACATATTTCAAGTTCAATAATTTTTGGTAAGCCAAAAACAATACCTTTTCTCTCTAGCAACTGTAACCCATTAATGTTTAAGTGTCCATAGCACAAATGCCATAGCTTGGATTCATCTTTTTGACCAGCCACTAAAGCATGCTCTTGCTAGGCTTTGACATCAAATAGGAACAATCTATTATGGGCCATCGGTATCCTTGCAAATATTTGATTTGATGCCTTATGTGTGATAACACATTCTTGGTTGTCAAATAAAATGGAGTATCCACTCTCCATTATTTTGCCTACGCTCAACAGGTTATGTGCCAAATTAATAGCAAGTTGAACATTATCTAAGCATTTAGTTTTACCTGGAGCAACATCAATTGCTACTGTTCCTCTTGTTTCAACCTTCATTGATATATTATCTCCAAGTCTTACTGTCTTCTTTTGAGTTTCATCAAGATGAGTGAAGATGGCTCTACTACTTGTCATATGATTTGAGCACTCGCTATCTATAAACCAAACTTCACCTTTTTCTACAATAAGGTCAGTATAGGCTATAAATAATTTTGATTTATCATCATTTACCTCAGCAAAACTTGCTTGCTTATCTTTGAACCAACATTTAGCTTTCATATGCACATATTTTTTGCAGTTGTGACATTGAATATTTCTTTTATCGTTGTTCCTAAACATGCTACCTTCTCTACCATGTCTGCCTGAATATTTTGCCTCTACCTTCTCTGCCTCTTCCACTTCCAGCACCTCTTTCATGCTCCTTTGGACTTTTACCTTCTGCTTGCAATGCTTTGTCCTCATTCTTTGACTCTTTTTTGTTGATTCTTGCCTCATGGGATTGTAGAGAACACATCAACTCATCAAACAAATAAGTTACAGATCTTTAGACTCCTCAATGGCTACAATAACATGGCCAAACTTAAAAGGTAGAGATCTTAATAACTGAGTCACCACTATCTTTTTTGAAATCTCATCTCCAAATAATCTTATCTGATTGACTATTACTGCCACTTTGGTCATATACTCCTACACTGATTCTATATTGTTTATTTGTAGAGTCTAGAATTCACGATGCTTGGTCTGTAACTTGACCCGAACCACTGTTGATGAGCTATGGAAAGACGTCCAGAGAATTGCCCAAGCCTCCTTTACTGTTGAGGCTATAGTAATTTTTGAAAAAAAAGTAAGTCATCCACTACTTGTTGGATAAAGAACAGAGCCTTTGAATATCTTTTCTTATTCTCCTTCAACTTTGCCTCCTCATCAGTCTCATTGTAGCCATTCTCAACCAAGTCCCATAGCTCTTGAGACTTGAAAAGAGTCTTCATTCTGATGCTCCAGAACTCATAGTTTTCTCCTTTGAAGATGGTAATAGAAGGCTGGGAAACATTCACTGAATTGTTTTTGTTTGCTATAATCTCGCCCAAGTCTGACCGGAACCTGCTCGGATACCAATTCAATGAGAATATATAGTTATCTATATCTATTCTTTGATCTCCATTGTTTTCATAATATGATGTTTTGTTTGAATATGAAAACCCCACTCCAACTGATGACTCTAGGAACAATATATTGACAACATAGTTCCATGCATATATGATTTTTAATAGGGTTTTGCCATCACTGTTGACTCTAAAGGGTCCAAGTTCTTCCATGGTTCTATAGGCAAGAGATGATCATCTAGGCCCTCTATTAAGCCAGAGAATGAGGGGTGAATTCTGCTTATTCTTAAATGCTTCATTGAAATAATAATAAAAGGCATGCCCTGCTTCTTCATTCACAGTTACATATCCTCCATACTAAGAAAACTTAACTAGAGGTTAACTTGGAAGCTTCTCGATTTTGTCTCTCTTTCAAACCTTCTTGATCCTTATGAACATGAGCTTCGATATCAATAATCTCTTCTGCTTCTATAGGGAGAATCTTCAACACATCCCTCCATTCATTCACACCTCCATTCCACCAGCACATCACCGTGGGCACCTTCGCAACGTATCCTCTCTTTTGTCTCCCTTCCAGAATAGCAAATGTCTAGTAAAGAAGCAGTGACGTCCAGTAACAGTGATAAGCAGAAATAGCAGTTAAATAACTTTTAAATCTGATATCGTCTTGGAGTTACTTCAAAAATTAAATCAATGATTGCATATAGTATGACCTCGGGTCGTTCTCTATGATGAGCCAAAAATAAAAATTAAATTCCTAAGTAACTAAATGCAATGCAACCTAAATTAGAAAATAAGATTTGTTTTGATTAACTAACAACTAAATACAACAATTTAAAAATAAATTGAAATAAAATATTTTTGGTATTTTTAATTTAAAGAAAGGAATAATGAATGATAATAAGTGAATAGAATAAATTATAAAGTGATCAATAATAATAAAAGCAATCCTCCAATTCAGTAACGCAGGCAATCATAATTTCAAAAGATATGATAGTTATAAACAATGAATTAAAAATTATAATTAAGCTTTTAATCCAATAACCGAGTCACCTTGAATTGTTATAAAATATTTTCTAAATCCTAATTTATTAACTGCCACCAAAATAATAAAATATGACTAAAGATATTAAAATCTAATACTTAATTATAACTCAAGAATTAATAAAAAATAGAATTGAAGCTAATAAGATATACAACGATCCAATAATTTAAACTACCTTGAAAAATTACAAAATATTCACAATAATCTCAATACAATGTCTGACGCAGATCAAAGTAAATGAAATTAAAGTTAATTGAAGAACAATGTCAAATGCCAAGCAAAAATTAAGTTATAATAGTCCTCAATAAATACAAATAATCATCATAAATATTCCCAATAATTATAAAATTAATCCTAAGACCTAGGAGTCATAATATAATTATTGGGTAGAGAATTAGAATAACTTATACTCCCCTTTGAGATCCCAAGCTCATGCCTTTCTTATTAAATTAGAGAATTAGGACACCCTAGCCACGCCTAACCATCACTGTAGTGTCTAACTGTTGTTGTACTGTGATAGCGACGTTGCTATTCTTTCTGTGATGTTCGCACGTGTTCACGTCTGTTGCTGCTCTCTTTCTTGTTTTGCTGCTGTTGGAGTCTGCTGTTATGCTTGGTTATGGTGAGTGGGTGGTGGTGCAGATGGATGATAATGGAATGGATGGAGGATGGTTGAATGGAGATAGCGTAGGTGTGGAAGAAATTGGCATCGCGCACTCTGCTTCTTTCTTCAATTCTCTTCTGCATCGGCAGCGTGTGTTCTCCTTTTTTATTTTGCGTCTCTGGCTCATGTTCAGCGACTTGCATGGCTCCTGGGGTGCGTCCTCTGAATTGCTGAAGGAAGAAACAAAAATGTGACCTAATTTGCCAAATCGCAATATGTAGTTTATGAATATGTGATCCTTTGTTGTCATTTGTAAATTCTAATTTCTCCTAAATTCCTAAAATACAAAATTATAATAATGTAATACCTTTTATTCTAAAAATAATTATTTAGGAGAAATAATAAAAATGTAACAATTATGCCCTTGTTAAGCACTTATTCAACATAAGGCATATTAATTCAATTAGTGCACAAATAATATAATTAAGGACCAAAATATTGACAAAAGCCCACTAAAATGATATAAATAAATATATAAAAATATGGGTTTGTCAAGCAGTAGTGACGAAGCCCAATAGAACCAGCGATACCGTGACAGAAAAAAAGTAGCAGCGACTGAGATGGAGGCAGCGGCTTGAACAACGATAGCACTCCCTCCATCCAAATCATTCCACACATTCTGTCGAACATGTTTTTTTGTGAAATCTTGATGGTGGCATCAATTTCCATGGCAAATCATGGTTAAAGCGTCCAAATCTTCAAATTCAATAACAAAACCAGGAGTTTGAATTTGAGTTACTCTAATCTCTATCTATTAATTATCTTATGATTCCTAAGTTTTATGATAATTTTATAATTATTGAAAAGTTTTATAATAATTTATCTATATTTATTGAAAATTGTTGTAGTTGTATTACTATTTAGTATTTGATATTTTCCTAATTATAACTTAATTTTATTACTCTGTTTTATGTCAATACTTTATATTGAGATTTTAGTGAATATTTTATGATTTTTTAAGGTGGCTTAAATTATTAGATCATTGTATCTCTTGCTGACTTTAATTCAAGTTTTATGAATTATTGAGTTATGATTAAGTATTAATTTTTAATATCTTTAGTCATATTTTCTTATTCTTGTGACAATTAATAAATTGAGACTTTGAAAAAATATTTTATCACAATTGGAGATGACTCAATTATTGGATTAAAAGTTTAATTATAACTCTTAATTTATTATTTTTATTTCATATATCTCTTGAAGCCATAATTGCCTACACTATTAAATTAAAGGGTTACTTATATCATGGTTGATTACTTTTGCTTTCATTTCATTCATTTCACTGTCATTCCATATTCCTTATTTTCATATAAAAAATACCAAAAATAATTTATTTACATTTATTTTAATTTATGCCATTTAGTTGTTAGTTAATCAAATCAAACCCCATTTTATAGCTTATGTTACATTTCATTTAATTACTTAGAGATTTAACTTTATTTTTGACTCTTCTATAGAGAATGACTCGATATTGCATGATACATCATCATTGGTTAAAGTTTTTAAGTAAATCTAAGGTTACATGGGACTGACATGGGACTAAGGTTGTTTCAAATAGGAAGAAATTCAAAATGTTGGTAAATTGCAAGATAATAGCGCTACTTTCACTTGGTTCAAGCCACCTTGCTAATTTTTACCAAGTAAAACACATATGCCTAACTCAAATAATAAATGTGATATATAGAAGCATAATTCATTTTCAAGGATTAAGTTAATTATTCATAATTATGTATTTAGAGTTTAGTTATCTTGTCTAAATTAATAATTGATTATCATCACAAAAGGCACGTTAATGATCAATAAGCAATATATGAATCAAATATTTTTTTTGGATTTATCCACCGGTAGCTAGCGCTATCAGAAATTGACTATTCTAGTTCACGGGAATGCAGGTTCACAATGGGAGAACCTCGCTACCTTTAAGTAATTATTGTGGTTGCATAACCAAGACTCAAATACAAGAGGACTAGTTAAGCTAGAATAATTCACAATCAGTTGATCCAAGTGATTGATGGTATTAAACCAGAGTTTTTGTTCAGTCAATTTGAGTTTTTTTAATTAATTTCTTTATTTTATTGCTGGAAAAAAATTTGAAGACAAACCAACTGACAAAGAATCTAGGAGCCTGGAGGAGCCAGGATAAGTTAGCTAAACACATGGCAATGGGTTCAGATCAGTCTCCATCATGAAGCTTTCAATTGTTGTTGTTATTATTGGGGTGGCGGAAACAAATAAAAGGCTATCTGCTATGGGCCATGTTACACTCACAAACAGTACTTTTGTCCCCTTTGAGATGATCCTGAAGAGACCAACTATCACTTCCCACCATCTTGGTTTCAAGAAGTTATCATCTTTTAATAGAGCTTGTGGTCCCAAGATAGCTTGGAAATTGGTTAAAGGAGATAAAGGATTATGGGTAGATGTGTTGTTTCATAAATATATGCTAAGGAATGAAGAAAATCTACTAGAGGCAAGGAAAGGAGATTCTGCACTATGGAAATTCATCTCACAACAGTAAGAAGTAGTTAATGCAGGTACAATATGGCATATCAGGAATGGGCAACTAGTGAATTTCTTTACAAATAATTGGCTATTTTATGATAAAAAACTTAAAGGAATTATGCATTCGGACACTTACAAGGGAGGAAGAAAATAGTAAAGTTGCAGATTGGATCATTTCTGGGACTTTGGATTATCAAAGACTTGCTACTATTATCCCTGGTAATGTTTGTCAGAGATTGATTAGCATGTTACCTCCTATGTCGGAGGCGGGTAATGATGTCATGGTTTGGAATAGAACAAATGACGGAACTTTTACGATTAAAAGTGTACGCATGCATATAGCTCTGTTTTCAAACAAATTTGGAAGTAGAAAGGGGCTGAGCGTATTCGTGTATTCATGTAGATAGCATTTAATAATCGCTTGTGCACTAATGTTTTGAGAAGTAGGTGGTCCTCAATTAATGCAGCTTGCCAATATTGCAATAAGGACATGGAGGATGTTTTACATATACTCTGTGATTGTTTTTATGCTAAACAGCTTTGGATTAGATTAATTCAACCTAAGCATTATTCATACTTGTCTACAGCACATTTAAGAGATTGGTGTGTTATGAATTTCAAAAAGGAGCTAGGGAATACTGGGATTAGTAATTGGAAACTAATTTGGGGGGTGTCAATTTGGACGTTATGAAAATGGAGAAATCAATTTATATTTGATAATAACTTTTTGAAGCCCATAGATCCTTATTTGGTGATATTGCAAACATGGAAGACTTATGTGCATGTTCAAGATGAATATTCATCTAATGATTTAGTTGCATTAAGTCCAACTCTTTGGAAGCCTCCACCAGCAGATTGGATTAAAATTAATATTAATGGAGCTCTTACAGCAAATCACAGTAAGGCAGGGTGTAGTGGAGTTATTAGAGATTGTACAGGAAGCTGCATTGCGGGATTTACCAATAAGCTAGGCCCCTGTACAGTAATTGAAGTTGAGCAATGGGCAATTTATAAAGGGCTAAAGTTAGCATGGGGTTTAGGATTCAAGAAAATTATTCTTGAATCGGATGCAAAGAATGTGGTGGATATGATAATAAAGTTGAAAGTCGATAGATGTAGTCTATTGGTTTCACATATACAGAATATTATGAAGCTAGAATGGGAGCTAAAAATTCAATACATACCTAGAGATCAGAACCAGATTGCAGATACTATGGCTAAGGAGGGGTTGAGAACTACTGCATCGTTACATTCATGCCCTTCTCATTTAAAGGCATTAGTTGACAAAGAGTGTTTGAAATTTAATCCCCTTTAGATTAGTTTCCTTATTTAGAGCATATTAGCCCTTTCTTGTACCAAAAAAAAAAACACTATCACTTCCCACCAAGTCATCATAATTTCGAATTAGTTTATTCAAGTATTTCTATTAATTTTTTTCAATGTTCTTTACTAAAGTTTAATGATTTAGTTGTAAATATTTCTATAGATAGCTGTAAATTTAGGAAGACTAGTATCAAAATTCTCAAAGATCCACGTTAAATTTCAGAAATTTCGCATCAACAGAGGGGTTTTAAGAATTCCTCATGTTCAAAGAGGAGAAGCATGTAATAATAAAGCAGTGATGTAATTTTTAGTTGATTTTGTAGAATCAGAGTAACCATCTGAATCCTTATAAAGCACGTCTATTACGCGAGTCAGGTTTAGAATTATCATCAACAAAGGTCTTGGCACTTGCGTAGGTTCAAGTAGTTCCTCATTTATATCCTTCCACGTACTCATCACTTGCCTCTTAAACACTTCAACGGCATTTTCTCTCTTCACGCCATGTTGCTTCATGTAGCATTCTATGGCCGAAGCTACATCCCCTCTCTTTTGCTCATCCTAACAAATACGCCACAAACACACAAATTGTTATTAATGCCTCTATATCAAACATGTAAATAATTCATATTTTGAACAATAAACTATTAGTAAAATATGAGTCCTGAGTCTTATATCATTAATTAAGAGAAATGATTAAAGGTATATAATTTTTATAGAAGTTTTATCAAATTGACTTGAATCATTTTGATAGAAAGACGATCACAATATATACCTATATCTCAAAATTATAATATAAACATAGTAAAAAAAATTTACTCTGAGTACCTCGGAAACAATGTCATCCATGAGCCTGCAAATGATCTGTGAAGCTCTAAGGATTTTGGGGTTATTGGATAGCCATTGGAAAGCTTCCTCTGTGGCAATAGGTCCCATGCCAATGAATGATGTGGCTGCAACCATACGGTACCCACCAGAGACAAGTGCGTTGCCCATGTACTCTTCCATTGTTGGTGTATAATTTCTATTATACCATTTGGCTTCAACAAAGTAGGCTTGTAACAAGGTTTTCATCTGTGCGTCATTACCATATAATAATTAACAACTTACTCCTTTTGGTCCTATTTATAGGGTATAAATAAAATAAAGTTTTTTGTTCTATTTATAAGTTAGATCCATTAAATTTTTATATAAATATACAACTTTATTCTCTTATAATATAATATATATTAAATAAAAATAAAGTTGAAGAATTATTGAATTTTAGTGTAGAGTTAAAAGACTAAAAGTTTTCTTTAATCTGCGTAAAACATGTTAGGACAATAGGTGTATGATTATATATTGTAGATTGCAGAGTAAGTATAGAAACGTGAGCGAATTAGTATAAAGAGTACGTCTCACTTCATCTTTGGCGTAGTTCACGCAAAATTCTCTTCCTTCCTTGCTCATTTCCCGCTTGATTTCATCATAAACATCCAATAGTGCTTGGTAACAACATCTCATATATTCTGGCAACAATTCCAGGCACCTTATATCCCACCTGAAATATCATATTTTCGAGATTAACCATAATTAAATAAAGTTAACTAAAAAGATCTAAACGGGATAGTAATTTAGACATGATGAACTTAAACCTCTCAATTGCGGTAGTGAAAAGCTGTAGCTCTTCGAGTGTGCCGTAAACATCTTATATATCATCAAGGATCGTTGTGACACAAAACACTTTGGTGACTATCCTTCTGGCCAAAGCATAGCGAGGTTCATAAAACACTCCCAATATCCAAAAGTAACATTCCACCAACCTATCTCGAGCAAAAGGCAACTTGGTTCTCAAACCCAATTCTTTCCACCACCTTTAAATCAAAAAGAAGTGTCAGAGTTACACATCATGTACATATATATTATATTAAGAATATTAGTATAATTTAGAAAAATTACTTAGAAATATTTCCGAGTTCCTTTTGGTGCAACTTTTGAAGCATATTGAAATCCAGCTTTGCGAAGGCAAGCAGAGTTTCATCGTGGGAAGGATCATCTTGGTAAAAGGAAATTTAACGCCAAGCTTCTAGCCTTGGAAGGTTCTTGCGAAGTGGGTGCCTTAAGCTGTGCTTGACTTTTGCAGCAAGAGAAGGATTCAAATGGATGATGATAGACTCAAGATGAGATGAAGTGAAAGCAAGAGCTTCGTCTAATATATCTTCTCCGTGAACTCTAAGATGTGAAGCTTCATATAAACTCAGCATTCCTTCTACATCAGTAGCGAGTCCTTCCCTAATATTGCCTTGCTCATCCTTGAACTTTTCAAACACATCTGGTTTATACGAAACAACAAGTCAGATATTTTTTAACTGTCATGTTAGTTTGATTATGTGTATGTTAGGTGATTGAGAGAGCAAAATGGGGTTTGATGTGGGTAGACAGAGAGGATGAGGCATACCAGGTGAAATGCCATATCCATGTTGCCTTAGCAACCTAAAGAGAAGTGCAAGATTATGTAGATCTTCTTCCAAAGTAATTTTACTATTTTCAACATAACTATGATGAATCTGTTGCAATATATCCTCAATCTCAAGTTCAAAATGGTAGCTCGCTCCTAGACGTTGGATTGAATCAATCAACTGCATTTTTGCTACGACAGTTTTAGTGGGAAGAACGAGCATCTTCCTCACTTGTTCCTTGAGCATTATGATCTGCTCCTCAATTTTGTCGGGCACTTCCTGCAGATTCAACTTTGTGTTATTACTCTATTGTAACTTGAAAATACAAGGACCTAGGCATATTGGGTTTCATATATGCTGTGCAAATATAGATCTCTATTAGGCTACTCAAATACTAATGATATTATTTATTGTTATGATACTGAATACAAAAAGCATCAGATTGAATATTCCTTAAATAACGATACTTTAAGTGGGCATAATAAGCAAAAAAGACAGAGTGGGAATACCGTACCAAAGATGGGGAGGCATATTGAATAAAATGATCTCCCCAAATGCTGGGATGATAATTTGCTGAGCGCCGAGGGCAATGGGGTGAAGCAACAAGTGGCGAAGTTACTAAAGACATGATGGACACTGAATTGGCTAAACGTCTCTCTTCACTTATGCTTTCAACTAAAGGGCTTTGAGTGAGAAAACCTTAAAGACGGCTTTGTAATTTATAGGACTTTTTCAGTGAGGAAATATTAATGCTATGTTTCATTACGTGAGTATAGTTAAAACACGTCAGTTCCATGTTGACTTTGTTTATGTATGTTGGATGTAAGAAAAAGAAAAGAATGGCCAATGGTATGATGGATATCATGCATTTTTGGGACCACATGCGATGGTATTTGTTTTCATGAAAATTTGTACTTCTACAAATTTTTAATATAAAAAATTAGATAATTAATTTATAATAATTAAAAAAATTAGTTCAATTTGTATTGTAATCACCTTTGATAAAAAGAAACCTTTAAATATGTGCAGTAATTAATAATAGTTTAAAAAATTACTATAAAAACAAATCATATAACTAGATTATATTAAAAAAAAACTAGTTAAATTTGCATTGTAATAACCTTTGATAAAAAAACTCTTCAAATATGTACAGTAATTAATAATAGTTTAAATAATTATAAATTTAAAAATAAAATAAATTGAAATCTTGCATTTGACTATCAAAACAAATCACATAACTAGATTATATATTTATTACCAAAGAGGGTTTATATTTTTAAACCAGTGATATGTTCTTGTTTTCCTTTTATTTTTTTTGTACAAAAATTTTTAAAAATGGGTTAGGCTCATTGACTATCCAAGAGCAGGAGGAAGTCTCCCTTCCTCTTAAGCGATACTAATATCAGGTAGAACGGGCCGTTTATTACCATCAGACATAAACTTAGGCATCTATGAGGTAAGATGCCTCCCTAAATATCGTGACTAGAAACACAATAAAATAATACTTTTTAGAGATCGAATATATTTTAAATGATCGCATATCTTATATATTCGGTAATTAAACCCACGCATTGTTTTCCTTTGACTTGTTTGTTCACAAGGATCTGTAAGTCGTATGATCGATGTCATGTCATGCTTTGCTGGAACCACAAGCGATCATCTCATGCAAAAAATTGTATTCTATTTCGAAAGGTGTGATGCCAATGAAATTTGTGGTACGTACGATCGATATTACGCTTTTATGAGCCACAAGTGATGGTTGTTTTCTATTTTCAAACACGTCAGTTCCATTTTGTCTTTGATTACTATGTTGGATGCCAAAATAACAAGAAAATAAACGCCGGTGATATGGGACGGGATTTGCATACGTTGCTTTGTGTTTTTTTTTGGGCAAGTCATATATATATGATGAACAGGCATTTTACCAAAAAAAAAGTCATATTATTATAATATATTAAATCTCACGTTTACTCTTGAGGTAAATCTTATCAAATTAGTTCAAGTTATTTAGATAAAAAAACTAACATATAATATATAATTAATTAATTAAATAAATTCTAATATACTATTAGAGCCAACTCTATCATGCATTTTTGGGACCACATGAGATGGTATTGGTTCTCATGGAAATTTGTATTTATACATATTTATAATATAAAAGTTAGATAACTAATTTATAACAATTAAAAAATTCAGTTAATTAATTTAACATTTGACATTGTTCTTTAATTCACTTTAATTTTATTTACTTTAATCTGAGTCAGATATTTTATTGATATTATTGTGAATATTTAGTAATTTTTTAAGACGGTTTAGATTATTAGAAGATCATCTATCATTTGTTAGCTTTGATTATTTCTATTTTGAATCTCTAAGTTATTTTTAATCATTGAACTCTAATATTATTAGTCCTATATTAATAGATTGATATTTTAGAAAATATTATGTGACAATTTGAATGATGAAAAGATCACCATGAAGCAATTTGAACTTTGATTGGAGGATTAATAAATTATATATTTAAATATCTTAGCTTGTTTTTTCTTATTAACCCCAATAAAAACGTGATCCAAATTGCCTCGTTATATATAATTTCCTTAGAGAAATTAAAATGATAGGAATTTCTACCTTATCAAATTTTGAAGCTTGAATTACATTATACTTCTCATGTGACCGTAGATTAGATTAGCTATCTGGAGCTGTTTTAGCTAAACCACGGGTCTCAAGTTCAAGATGTGGGTACTCAGTATCCTAAGGGTCAGGGGCGCCAACCTTAATAGTTTCTGTCATGCCTCAAATCAGGATTAGTTTAGGCCCGTTGAGTTCGCGTGACAAGGCGCTGGCTTGGGCCATGGGATACTGGGGGCACTATGCCAAAAAACAGAAAAACAAAATTATACTTCTCATATTATTAATATAAAAATTATTTAACTAATTTAATTAAATTCATAAAATTAATTAATTATAATAAATATGACATCTTTTTCCTCAGATATCCTTGTTGTGAAAGAAGAATCCATCATAGTTGATATTATTTTTAAAAGAGCATCAATAAGAATAATTTAAAAAAAATAATAAATATAGAAAATATATCTTATATTTAAGACTAAGACTAACCATTCAATTAGGCTCTTATTAAAGACTAAGGGAGTAGTTTGTTTGATGATCTTTTATATTAAAAAATTAATTATCGGTGCACTGTCATTTGGGTTATCTGGGTCCTTTTTCCTGAAACTTGCACCAGTAATGAATTGAACGAAAATATATATTAGAGAAGCAACTTTGACTTTAGGTATGTTAAGTCAATAGATTTCGCGGTCTAGAAAAACAATAATTTATATTGCCGTGTTTATGCTCAGCAGTAGGGATGTGATGGCGTGTTTGTAAGTGTTTCATGCAGGTAAAAGATGAAAACCATGAAACGTGTGGTTGACATTATTCTTTATTGGTCCATTGATACTTAACAGTAAAAAGATAAAGGGACAAAGATATATACAATTTAAAATGGTGGCTCGAAATGTCTGAATTCTTATAAAGTTCTTAGACACCATTCTAGAGTTAAATTTTCATGTAATAGCCTAATAGCTTTCACATACCAAAAAAAAAAAAAAAGCTCACACCAGTGTCATCCGTCGGAGCTCCGGTTGCTAGCCACCATCCCACGGCTATAGAAGTGTTGGGTAAAGATTGGTCAATGTGTGATTTGATCCCTCACTACCTATCTATAGGCCACCCAAACTTCTTCATAATATAGAGCAAAATATTATATAAGATAATTATCAAGCTTTATAACATATGAAATGACTACAACATCGAGACAAGTAACTTACGCTTAACAAATGATATGGAAAGTTTATCAACAAAATCTGACACAGTTATAGATGGTTAGTCTCTAGCTAATACATGATTTCATAGATTTGAACCAAACTAGAAGTATAGAAGATGCTTTATTAAGAGATAAAACTTTATACTTTATTAGAAGATAAAATTTATTTCAGTAATCCCTATATTTTAGGAAAAGTAATCTATGGACTCTATCAAAACGTGCCATCTCCAATCTCCAACTTGAATCCAGTATTGTCTATAAAATTAATATATTATTAATTTATTCATTTATATGGTTAAAAAAAATAGGTTGAAGAGACCAATATTGCTTACAAGTGAAATTTGAGCTTGAATGCTTGCAGCAGAGTCAAGATCTTGGCTTGGCGGTGCTGTCCTCTCTGATGCCTTCTGCTATTACATGTCGGTTTTGGTTTTGTTCCCCTGAAATTATTTACTATTTCTTATTATTTAAATTCACTTTAATAAAAATATTTCGAATTAAATAAACTAATAGACACAGAATATAAAAAAGATAAGTACTTTTACAAAAAGAGAGAAATCATTTATAATAATAATTAAAAAAAACACCACAAACCCCAATGATATATGAGTTGGCCGAAAAAGGAAAATCAGTGATATACATTTTGTCCAAAAAAAACTTAAAATAATATTTTTAACTAAATATTTATAACATCATTTTCATTAACTTGTAATCAAATCGATGTTGAACATTAAAAACGTGTTTCAAGAGCCTAATTACGTGTTGAACCTTAAAAACGTGTTTCAAGAGCCTAATTACGTGTGAGAAATAATAAAATTACGTGTGACGCTAATTAGTGTTGGACCTTAAAGACGTGGTTCAAGAGGCTAATTACGTGTGAGGCTAATTACTTGTTGAACCTTAAAAACGTATTTCAGGAGTCTAATTACGTGTGAGACAAAAACTGTTTACAAATACTTATTTTTAATGTTATTTTTAATTCTTTTTACAATAATACAATTATTATAAGGATTATTCAACTTTATATTTAAATTTTTCTGAATTTCTAAAATTAAAATAAATTATAGATTATAGGTTGTTAATTACAGTATCTTCTGTTAAATTTATTTATAACAAACAAGTTGATAAAATGGAGTTATTTTTTAACAAGCTTCATTAATCTAGATATAACATTATGGTCCGCATTCTTGATGAGCATGGAGTGCTCAGCAATCCATTTGCTGCAATTTTTATTTCTTTTCTTCCGTTCTTGCATTTTTTTTTTCCTTTCTCTCCTTTGACAAATTTTTCATCTCTTCAATTTTTTTTTAAATTTAAATTTTGCTAATTAATCTTTTATTTTAATCAAAATATCACTTTTAATATGAAAACTATTTAAAGATTAAGGTGCATCTAACACTTAAAAATATTTTTTCATAACTGTGAGTATGTCCCACACTTTAAAGTATTTTGTTATACAATTTTGATTATTATACAATCCAAGAAAGTAGCGGAAAAGCGGGCAATCAAAAAGAAAATAATCAAGATCCCCACTTATTGATACACACCACATAAACTTCACTACTCATATCTCTTCCAAGTATTTATTTGTATTGCCTACTGGATCCACAACCAATGCTGCAATATCATGTTTCAGCAGTTCAGCATGTGTGCATCTATCTGCAAAGTTCCATACACAAGCTCTATCATACTTGAGAAATTCACTACACAATCCAGCACGACCTTTGCAACAACTACTTCTGGCTTCAAGATTTCTTCTTTCCCCGCGTTTTCTAAATCCTTCTGCAGAATTTCATAGGCTTCTTCTTCTGAAATCCCATGTTGATTAATCAAACATTCCACCGCAGAAGCAACATGTGATCTCTTCCGCTCAAACTACGTACCAATTCAAGAAAAACACAAACTCAATACTTATAAAGATCATCATAAGAATTAATCACAATGTTATCCATAATTTGAATTATTGATTTTCTACCTATCACCAGTTAATCTGCAGATAATAGCTGAAGCTCTCACAATTCTGGAACACTGGACATTTAATCAAACACATGTTTCGTCGCAAAGTTGCCTAGACCAAGGAAAGAAGCTGTCTGGAGCAAAGTTGCGTATATGACTACATTTTCCATGTACTCTTCGTATGTTGGGATGTAACCTGGGTTGCGCCACTTGGCTTCAACCATATACGCTTCTGCAAGTTTTTGAAACTACAAAGTACAAACATATACGTTAACTTTGTTAAACTTGCCATTCAAACTTACACATAATAATAAGTAGAATTTGATGTTGCCAACAAGTATACTACAGCTTGTTTATCGTACGGAACAAAGCATGATTTTCCATCCTTTGCAGTCAGCAACTCCATTTCATTGAATAGTTCTAACACAGCATGAACTACCACTTTCATGCATTCTGGAATAGGATCTAAAGGACAAGCATCCCATCTGAGAACTTGTTTCAAATAACGATATTAGCTTTTGTTGATTAACTACAAATGATAAAAATGGTAATGGAAGAATATAATTAATAGTCAAATAATTTAACCTCCGGATTGCTTCAGTGAAGAGTTCAAGTTGTTCAAGGGTACCGTATGAATCGTATGTATCCTCAACAGCAGTAGTAAACGCAATTGATTTGAACACTATAATTCTTCCGATGATATACTGAGGCTCATAATATGCACCCAATGTCCAAAAGAATGCTTCAACTACTCTGTCCCTAGCATATGGCACCTTGCTCTTAAAGTCTAACTTTTTCCACCGCCTGCAATATAATATATGTTAAGCTTTCACGTTCTTTTGAATATGATATCTGACCTTATATATATATATATATAAGATTCAGAAAGTTGATCTTACTCTGTGACATGTCGGGGTACCTCTTTGTGCAGAAGCCGTAAATATCAAAGTCAAGGACGGCAAATTCTAACAGTAGTGGGTCATTTGGAGAGGCCTCAGCTAATCTTGGCAGTCCTTTGCGAATAGGGAAGTTCAATGCATGACTTACTTTTTCTTCAAGGTTTTGGCTCATGGAACCCATTCTTGAGTTAAGGCGATAGCAAGTGAAGTGTATAGCTTTGTCAATAACATCTTCCCCATGGATGCCAAAATATGAAGCCTCATATAAGTTTAGAATTCCCACCACATCCTCCACCATTGACTTCTTGAATTCACCATTTTCATCCCTGAATTGCTCAAGTATATCTGCTCAAACAAATGTACGTATGTATGTAAAACACACTCGCACACTTTTCTAATGCAAACATAGGAGGTTTAGGGGAAAGATATATGGAAACAAAGGAGGGAAACAAAACAGAAATGGAGTGTGTGTGTGTGGTGGGGGGACGTAAGAGGGGGATTAGGCAGACAATTGAAGGGAGAGGTAAGAAAGGAGGAGGGGGAATAGGAATAGCTAAGTCATAACAAAATATATTTTCATTATCATCCACGTCTCTTTACAAAAATACAAAATAACCTCTGTTTATGGGCTAAGGTTTCCTTCCTTTAAAGAAACCCCCAATCTTTTGCCACCCACTTAAAGAAAACAGTTAAAAATATGCATAGGTTTCTTACCCCTAAGAAAATCTAGCTACAATTGGCAAATATAAAATAAAAGGCATCTTAACAAATAAAGGAGAGAAGGAGGGGGTCAATGAATATGATTAGGGTAAACATATAATATTAATTAATTTAACTAATTTTTTTAATTTAATTAAATTAGTTAAATAGGCAGAAGATAACCATGCTAAATGAGCAAACCAAACCCGAGGGAAATGGTGTGAAGATCTTTGGCTTCAAGAGGAGGAGGGTTCTTGTGCATATTCTGCAATATCTCTTCAATATTGCTTTTGAAATGATACGGCACACCCAAACGTTTAATGTTGTCGATCAAGTTCAGCTTTTCTGTAGGATCCTCAATGGTTGCGAGTATCAATTCTCGAACTTTCTCCTTCAGATGTTGTGATCGCTGTTGAAGTTCCACTTCTCCATTCTCCACCTTCAAAAATTAATGAGAGTTT
Organism: Leucaena leucocephala; assembly: GCA_037074615.1. Lineage (NCBI taxonomy): Eukaryota > Viridiplantae > Streptophyta > Magnoliopsida > Fabales > Fabaceae > Leucaena > Leucaena leucocephala. The sequence continues at coordinate 7,617,441 of CM073525.1, forward strand.
GAGGTATTTCTTGTTTATATATATATATATATATATATATATATATTATATCCTTCCTCTAATTCAATTATATTTCATACTTGAGTTATTTCAACTTTGACTCATGCTTATATAAGTAAAATGATCTCAGTTGAAATCAAACGAATTACCAATTGATGAGGAGAAGCAAGGTTGAAGAAATGGTATCCCCAAATATTGGGACTAAAATTGGCCATTGGACTCATAACTTGAGAGTTATGACTTGCTGAAGACATTTTTGGGTGAGTGCATGAAATCGCTGAAGATCTTTATTGATTATGGGCATTGCTATTTATACTACTCATCATTACCTGCGTCACGAATTAGTAAAAACAATACTCATTCCCTCCAATTTTTAATATAAAAGATAACTAATTTAAATAGATTAAAAAATTAAATAAATTATGATAGTGAGTGGGTAAGTGTTTCATGCTGTAAAAGATAAAAACCATGAAATATATGGTTGATATTCTTTATTGGTCCCTTGATACTGATCAATAAAAAAAATAATGGTAGAAAGATATATAAGTATGTCCGAAATATAGAAATTTCAAAACGATCTCTTGAAATGTTGTAATTCTGATGAAATCTTTATGAACCATTATAGAATTAAGTTTTGTTTTGAAATGATTTAATTGTCCTCACGTATAAAACAAAAATTCCCACCGTCGCCGCCATTTGCTGGAGCTCCGGTCGCGCTGGGGGCTGGCAGCCTGGCACTCCGGTCCCAAAAAATATCTCCAACTTGATCGGATAACAAATGAACCAGATTGGTATTAGGCTTTCAAAATGCGCCATCTCCAAATATCTCGAACTTGTATCAGCAACAGCATTATTGTGGATATATGAGATCAAATTTACTGTTTGTTTTTATGTTTTTAAAACAGTTTTTTTTTTTAAATAAAAAGTTTAAAAATGTGTTTTCCGTTATATATTCTAGAAAACATAAAGGTTAAAACTTATTTTGAAAAACAAAAAAAATCAGAACATTTTTTTATCTTTAGTTACTTTTTATTCTACAAAATTATAGAAAAAGACAATAAAAAGGATCATATTTTTGTATAAAAATATTTATATATGTTAAATTTTAGAAACTCACTAAGGTCAATATATGTCCTTCAATTTAAATAACGTTTATAGAAATATTTATAAATTATCAATAAATGATATTTAAACTCAGAGTTATGAACTAATTTTTTATCAAATAAACTAATATTTATGAACTTTTGATTTTATTAATAATAATTATACTAATAAAGTAAATTATTCTTTCACCTTTCACTTCAACATTTTAGATATGTTTTTCAAAATAATGACTCAAACAAATGTTTTTTAAATTTTTTATTTCCCAAACTAGTTATAAAAAATTACTCTAAACAATTGTTATAGGAACCTTAAAAGGGTAGAATCAAACCAGCCCTAATATATTATTGATTTATTAATTATAAAAATAGGATGAAGAGACCAATATTTCGTACATTGGAAATTTGAGTTTGGAAGCTACCTGCAGAGTGCAGATCTTGGGGGTGCTGTCCTCTCTTTCAATGCCTTCTGCTATTACCCTATTACAGGTCAGTTCGGCTTTTGTTCCTCTGAAATTATTATCTTTAAATTCTCTATTAATAGACACAGAAGATAAAAAAGATAATTACTTTAACAAAAGGATAGAAATCATCAAAGATGTTTCAGAGGAAATAAATTTAAAATTTAAAATATTAACTTATTACTTATTTTAATTTAAACTGTTTTTGTTAAAAAAAACACTTAAATAATGAGGCCCAACCCTACATAAAACTTCTTACTTCTTCAGGGTCTCCGAGAAACGATGTCAGCAAATCTTTTACCTATGAGATTTGGAATTTGTTACTAATAGCTCTCCTATGAGTATAACTAGACTGACAACCGGGGGTTGTACGGCTAAATAATATATTTTTAATTATATAAATATTATGATAATAGGGCAGCAATAAATATTATTACTAATCCTATAAATTTTTTAAATATAAAAATACTTGTCTAATTAAAGAATTAAATTTTATATAATTTTTAAAAAATAAATACCTTCCCCTTTCATTTAACAAAATTTCATCCCCACCCACCCCCAATAGATGACATAAATAAATATCTATTAATATAAAGTATTACTTTATTTCTAATCAATACCAAAATCTAAAATTCTCCAATCAAAACATTTTTTGTAAAGATTTTTTTTCATACCAAAAATATTTGTCATATATTAACAATGCATTGGCATATATTATCATTCTCAACCTCTAAAATATTAATAAGAGAAAATTATAAAAGCGCCCAACCAATTCATTGAGATTTTTGTTCTATGGTTAAAACCTCAATAAATGCAAATTTCACAATTGGCAAGTGAATTTAACCAGGCACTCAAAGTACGCAACCCAGAGCACCATTGCTTTACAGGAAAACGTCCATGGGATGAACCTCAAGATCATGTTTTAGTGAAGCTTGCGCCAAAAAGCTCCGCACATGTGCAATATACCAACGGGGACCTCTAAGTTCATTAGCAACCACTTAGAGGTCAATCTTGCAGTACTGCATCCTTCTTCCTTCTTCCTCCGTACTTTGTTCCTTTGCTTTGTTTAATTTCTTGTTCTTTTCTTTTCTTTGCAGATCACAAGTCTCAGCTTGGGTTCAAGTCGCTTTTGATAAAAGAGAGGCTTGCTTCTGGTTCAACCTCAAAGTCCTTGAAGATAATAATCAAGGCATTTTCAAACACTCTATGTGGTGTAGGCGTCATGAACCACCGGGAAGATCTTTTAGTTCGTGGAGGCCTTACCTTTGGACTTCCACTTAATGATCATTGCACCATATGATCAACATGTTCGACTCCTGTTCACCTCCATCTCGAGCTCCTCAGACTTCTGGTCCATGGCTCGATTCCTTCTCACTGGTGTCAAACTGAACTTGTGGTTAGGTCCATGCCTCTAAAGATTAATTATTATACAATCTAAGATAGGAGTGACACAATGTCACTATCAGATTATTTTAAAAATTAAAGTAAGAATTACATAATATCACAGGTCATTATTTTTTATGAGTTAAAAATTAAATTAAATTTTTAAATAACTAAATTAATATAATTTAAGTTATAAAATAGGGTTTGATTTAAAATATTATTAACTGAATTAAAAATTAATTTAAATAAAATATTTTTGATATTTTTAATTTTAAAAAAATAATAATGAAAGAGAATGAGTAAATGGAATGAAAGGGAAGGTAATTAAACATAATAAAAGTAATCATACAATTCAATAATGCAGGTAATCATAACTTTAATAGATATATGAGTTAAATATAGTTAATCACAAAATTATAATTAAACTTTTAATCTAATAACTTAACAACCTCAAATTATTATAAAATATTTTTTAAAGTTTCAATCTATTAACTGCCACCATAATAATAATATATGACTTAAGATATTAGACACAAATATTTAAAAATAATTCAAAGATTCAAAACAAAAAGAATCAAAACTAACAAATAACAAAATGATCTAATAATCTAATACACCTTAAAAAATACTAAATATTAACAATAATTTCAACACAAAGTCTAACCTAAGAAGTGAAATTAAAGTTAATTAAACAATATCAAATATTAAATAAAAATTTAGTCACAATAATTCTTAATAAATATAAATAAATTATTATAAAATTTTTCAATAATTATAAAATTATCTTAAAATTTAAAAATTATAATATAATTAATAATATAAGTAGTAAATAGAAAATTAGAATAATTTAAATATCCCAAGCATATGCGCTTACCATTTAAAAGAAGGATTAGGACAATCTAGTCATGCCCAGCCATACAAGAGGCTGCCGTGCTTCCTGCTGTGATTGCCATCGCTACTGCTCCGCTGGTTCTGTTGTACTCCGTCTGTGCCATGCTATTCTGGCTCAATTTGCTGCTGCCGATGATGATGACCCGATGGTGGTGGTGGAAGATGGGGAGAGGTGTGAAATGAATGGTTGACGGTGATGTGAACGGGGAATGGAAGGCGTCGAGTCTGCTGGAGGTGCTGCTGAGGTCTGCTACTGCCGTCGACGTTTGGGTGTGTGCTTGGAGGGAGACGCGAAGAGGGAGATGAAAGGTGATGGAACGGAGATGGCGTGATGGGAGTGACGGCAGCTAGGGGTATGGTCTGTCGCGGCCGAAGTCTGATGGTGCTGTGAAGTCGCGCCGCTCACCCCTGTGCGTGTATGGTTTCTTAGCGGCCCTCTCTTCCTCTGCGTGCACGCTGATTAAATGCTGAATAAAAAATAACTAATCGCCAGATGGCAAGGTTTGGCCATACGTCCTCCTATCCAATTTTTAAATTTACGATTTTTTATTGTTATTTAAAAATTTTGATTTATCTTCAATATATAAAATACAAATCATAATAATATAATAGATTTTTATTTCAAAAATAATTACTTTAAGGAAACACTAAAAAATATCTATTAAGTACTAATTAGATGTACAAATAATATAACTATAACCCAAAATAATGACAATAAACTATCAAAATAATATGAATAAATGTATAAAAATATAGCTATATCATGGAGCACAAAGCAAGCAATCCAAAAGAACATAATCAAGATCCCTACTTACTGATACACAAACCGAAACTTTACTATTTATTTCTCTGCGAAGTTTCTATTTGTATTGCCTACTGGATCCACAACCAATGCTGCAATGTGATCTTTGAGCAGTTCAGCATGTGTGTATCTATCTGCGAAGTTTGCATACACAAGCTCTATTATACTTGAGAAATTCACTACACAATCCAGCACAACCTTTGCAACAACTTCTGGCTTCAACTTCAAGCATTCCTCGTTTATATCTTTCCACGCATTATCTAAATCCTTTTGCAGAATCTCGTAGGCCTCTTCTTCTGGAATCCCATGCTGATTCATCAAACATTCCACTGCAGAAGCAACATGTTCTCTCTTCCGCTCAAACTATACCACCAGTTCACCAAAGCCACATACTGATCAGTACTGATAAGAGCATCATGAGAATGATCAATCTCAATGTTATCTATAATTGGAATTGTTAATGTTGTACCTTGTGAGAACTCATGTCACCTCTTAATCTGCAGATAACAGATGAAGCTCTCACAATTCTAGGAACATTGGAGATCCAATCAAACACATGTCTGGTTGCAAAGTTCCCAAGACCAAGGAAAGAAGCAATCTGGAGCAAAGGGTGAACAGATGTGACTACTCCATTTTCCAGGTACTCTTCGTATGTTGGGATGTAACCTCGGTTGCACCACTTTGCTTCAATCAGATAGGCCTCTGCAAGTTTTTGAAACTACAAAGCACAAACATATGCATTAACTTACTTAACCATAATATGTAGAATTTGGTACTGGCAATAAGTATCCTACAGCTTGTTTAACATATGGAACAAAGCATGATTTTCCTTCCTTTGCAGTGAGCAACTCCATTTCATTGAATAGCCCTAACAGAGCATGAAATACCACTTTCATGCATTCTGGAACAGGATCTAAAGGACTAGCATCCCATCTGATGAGAAACAGTTTGAAGCAACAATATTAGCTTTGTTGATTAACTACAAATGAGAAAAATAGTATTGGAAGAATCTAATTCTTTTAAGAAAATAAGATTTTAAATTTTTAATCAATTAATTTAACCTCAGGATTGCTTCAGTGAAGAGTTCGAGTTCTTCAAGGGTGCCATATGCATCATATGTGTCATCAACAGCACAAGTAACGGCAATTAATTTGCCCACTATTGTCCTTCCAATTATATACTGAGGCTCATAATATACACCCAAGGGCCAAAAGTATGATTCAACTACTCTGTCCCTTGTATATGGCACCTTCGTCACAAAGTCTAACTTTTTCCACCACCTGCCATATATTATATGTTAAGCTTTCCCGTTGTTTTGAATATGATATCTGACTTCACATACATATGATTCAGAAAGTTGATCTTACTCTGTGGCATGTTGCAGTTCTTGTTTGTGCAGAAGCTGTACGATATCGAAGTCTAAGACGGCAAATTCTAGGAGTGGGTCATTTGGAGAAGCCTCTGCTGAGTACATTGGAATGAAATATCTGGATTCCAATCTTGGTATTCCCTTGCGAATAGGGCAGTTCAACGCATGACTTACTTTTCGTTCAAGATTAGGGTTCATGGTGCTCAACCTTGAGTTGAGGTGATAGGAAGTGAAGTGTATAGCTTGGTCAAGAACATGTTCTCCATGCATGCCAAAATGTGCGGCCTCGTATAAGCTTAGCATTCCCAACTCATCGCCCACCAGTGACTTCTTGAATTCACCTCTTTCATCCCTGAACTTGTCAAATATATCTGCGTGCATATATGTCTCACTTTCAGAAACGAGAAGGCCCGACAGTTGGATGAGAACTTAAACAAAATATATATGAATAGAGTTACTTTAACGTACCAGATGGTGCAAGATAACCTTGTTGCCTGAGCAAACGAAACCAGAGGGAAATGGTGTGAAGATACGACACACCTAAACGTTTAATGCTATTGTTCATATTGTGCAATATATCTTCAATCTCGCTTTCGAAATGATACGACACACCCAAACGTTTAATGTTATCGATCAAGTTCAGCTTTTCTGTAGGATCATCCTCAATGGGTGTTAGTATCAGTTTTCGAACTGTCTCCTTCAGATGTTGTGATCTCCGTAGGACTTCCGCTTCTCCATTATTCTGCACCTTCAAAAATTAATAGAAGTTATTTCAACTTTTACTTGTATATATATACACCGACTGCCAACACTTGGGTCGAAGTAAATAAAATGATCCCAAGTACGTAGCGTATTAAGCAAATAATGAAATAAAATAATGAAAGGAGAAGAATTACCAGGTGAGGAGGAGAAGAAAAGTTGAAGAAATGGTATTCCCAAATATTGGGACTAAAATCGGCCATGGGACGCATAATTTGAGTAGTGTGACTTTCTGAATACCTTCTTGGATCTGCGAATGCTTTATTTGCTTGGCTAATTAGTTTGAAGAGAGATCTTAATTATGGGCGTTGTTATTTATTCTACCCGTCATCACCTATCACCTCAGGCATATTAATAAAAAAAAGAAGAAGTATTTATTAGGCAAGAGAATGGATATATTTTTTTTTTATAAAGGTCAAATTAAATCATAGGTATGAGAATGAATCTCACAAATATTTATTGTGATTATTATGTTTACAAATATCAAAAGAGCTCAATTTTAACTATAACATATTAAAAACTAACATTATTACTATTAGTAACTAATCTTCTATACTTAATCCTCTCCAAAATTATTTTCAAACATATATGAAGTCAATTTATTATTAATAAAAAATAAAATCTTTTAATATTAAATTCTCATAAAAAATATTCCATAATCAAAGACTCTAGCATGAAAATTAAAATAAAATCTCAAAAAATTTATTTCAATTCATATGCAATAAAATTCTTTTTAAATAATAGAAATTATCATAAGAATATTTTAGAGTGAAAAACATCTCAATGTAAAAGTTTACAAAATATCTTTTGAAACTTTATTTGTCCATTATACACATACGTATGACAATGTTATAAGCTATTTGAAAGAAAAATCAATAACAACAATCAAATCCTTAATTCATATAAACATGGGTATCATTTTTCATAATGTTAGAATATTAAAATATTGATAAAAATTAAATTTAATAATGATAAAGTTAAATAAAATTTCCCTAGCAAAAGAATAGTTTTAAAAAATATCACGAGATATTATTTACTTACCTGTCATACTCCTAAACATTTACTCTTTTAAGCTAAATAACTTCTAATCATTTTCATTTCTCAATTCCCTAATACCCTAATACAACATATTAAAATTCTAATTATATGTTTTATAATTCAAAATTCTATCCCAATGATCAATTTATAATACTTTAAAATAGAAGAAGAATTTAAACTTTAATTCTCATTTTTCCCAGATAGTATCATGACAATTTGAATTATAATAGAACTTATCATCCTTAGTTAACAAATATAATATTTAAATTTTAAAAATCATCATCAATTTTTCCTCTTTTTCTTTGTCAAGCTCAAATTTAATAAATTTAACTGACACCACAGTAATAATAAATATTCATATATACATGCAACTTTAATTTTTTTCTCTAATTTCTACATAGAGATTGGAAGATTTTAATTAAACCAAATCCTTGTATATAGAGGGCATCCAATTATTTTCTACCCACTACTTTTCCATGAACATATAAATATGCTAATTCAAGTATTTGTTCTCTGAATCTTCAGTCCATAAACTTCAACAGAATCATGAAACCCTACAACTTTTAAATTTCAATGTAGAACAACAAATAACTTCTATTTTCTTCAAGCCTAACCAAAGTGTAAACCATAAACAACATATACCCGTAAATTTCCAAGCATAGCTCCTTAAACAACAAAAATGATTTCTCAAAGTTTTCTCAAATCCATAATGTTTGTCTATGATACTTTAACTATATCTAGTTGTTCCTTATAGCTTTAAAGTCACATCTCAGACATTTTGTATATGCATTCCACAAAATCAACATAACTTGACAAAATCTTGATTTAAGCAAATTCTATTTAACACCAAAATTTACCTTCAAATTCTCCTTTGTTCCGGTACACAAACAGATCAAAACTATAGGATAATCAAAGCACAGTCCAACTAAGCATAGACGTAACAAAGGGAAAAGGACTTCAAGCATACCGCCCAATCAAATGCATTAGAAGACGAGAGTGACAATGGTGCTGGAGAAGATTGAAGAACGAAGAGGGAGAAGAAGAATATATCAGAACGGCGGTAGCCTAAGCTCCGAGCGAAAGAGAAAGGCGACGGCACAGTCCCCAGCAACGGCAGCACGGACGTCGGAAGCAGAGGGAATCACAGCTGCGGTGAAGTCTCGGTGAGGATTGCGAAGCTTCTTCTCCTATGCTCTCTCTCTCTCTCTGTCGTGTTGTCCGAGATCTAAACGGAAAAGATGAATGATGGCAGACGAACAAAGGCACAGTCGCCGGCGGTAGCAACGGGGACGACGACGGGAACTGACGGAGTCACGGCAGCAGTGGGTTTCAGGGGAGAATGGCGAAGCTTCTTCCTTCTTCTGCTCTGTTCTGTTTTGTCGTCGATGGGAGTGCTGGCATTTTAATATGTAGATATAGGGTGTGAATGGGTAGAGATGAATAGGTAACTCTTTGCCTTGTTAACCCATCTAAAAATAGGATATGCAATATTTTACAGTTTAATATCTGATTTTATTTAATAAAAATTTTAATAATTTTAAATTAGATATAGGTAGATTAGGCATGTTTAAATCATAATGTCATATTCATATTATGAAAAAAATTTAGAATTATAAACTTTTAAAATAATATTATATTCATATATCTTCAAAAGTTAAATAATATCTATAATCTATTAAGAATAAGATAACAAAAATAATAATTAAAGTTTTGAGATCTATTGCATATAAAAAAAAAGTATTAAAGTCTAAGTAGTTTATAATTATAACTTTGTATCAATCTCCCTAATATTAACAAAGATGAAACATTTAAAAAAAATAAAATAAATAATTATAATTTGTAATATGATCATATGATAATTAATAAAGTTAAAAAAGAATTAGTGTAATTATAAATATTAAAATATATAACTTATCTACTTAACTATTTATATTTTTAAAATGATATTTTAATTTCTAATAACTATCATATTCTCCTTTCTAAATATAGCATACTAATATATAGAGAAAAAAATAAAAAAAATAAAAGAAGGGGTACTCATAGAAAGAGTAAGATAAGGCAACTCTCATATCCAATACCTAACTTACAAATTATATAGACTGTATTTTTCAACTAAATAACTAGTTTTATCCTATATTTATAAGGTTAACATGATATATTTTTATTATCGATTGGAGTAGATATATCAGGTCATGGGATACCCGATCACTGGTCTGTCGGAGAGAGAGAATGGAGACATCCCGCAATTTGGACTTCAGATTGGTTGGAGGAACGTGATACTACTGTTATTTTCCTCGGAGAAAATGAATAGAAATTTCTCCGCCTTATCATAATTTATTTTATATTCAAATCAAATGATCCCATGTCTTAATTTCCGAAGAAATTCTTATGAACCAATATGGAAATAAGTTATGCTTTGAAATGATCTAATTGTTCTCAAGTAAATAAAACAAAAACTCCCACCAGCCGCCATTCGTTGAAGCCATGGTCGTGCTGGCTGTTGGTCAATTTTTTAGTTAAGATTGGTCAAAGAACTTTTGGTTCACAAAAAAGCAATTATCTCCAACTTGATCCTATAGCAACTGAACCAAATTGTTAGTGGCAACAGCATTACTGTGGATATTATTGATTTATTAATTTATATAGTTGAAAAAATAGGATGAAGAGATCAATGTTGCCTACATTGGAAATTGAACTTTCAATGCTTGGTGCAGAGTCCAGATCTTGGCGGTGTTGTCGTCTGACGTCTTCTGCTATTGCAGGTCGGTTTGGTCATTTTCTTTTCACACCCCGTATTTTGGCCAACTTAGAGATTACAAATCAAACTAATTTAAATCCGGCCAAAGTAGGATTCATATAGACGGCAACCCTACTACATAGATTGTTAGATTTCTAAACTATTGAACACATGATCTTCAGTTAAGTTAAAAAAGTTTTATCAATTGATCCTAAAGCTCTGTTGCGGGTTTAGCTTTTAATTGTTCTACTAAAATTATTATTATTATATAAATTCACTTTAATAAAGATAGTTCAAATTAAATAAATTAATAGACATGGAAGATAAAAAAGATGATAACTTTAACAAAAAGAAAAAGATAGTAATCATTAAAGATGTTTCAGAGGAGATAAATTTAAAATGAAAAATGAAAAACTTATTGACTTATATCAAATTGAGGGAGAATCCTAATAAAATCTTTCTGAAATAACAAACATTTAAATAAAGCCTATCATTTCGACTAATTTTTAATAAGGTCAAGAGGTCTCATTAGGAATCTTTTAATGTTGTTAAAAGACCAAAATACCCCGGTATAGCTTGAGGGTTTTAGTTTGCATAAAATTGAGATTTTTTTAACAAATAGTGATTAATGCAGACAATTTTATCTCACTAAAATGGTAGCATGTATCCCTCAGAGCAATACAGGAGTGCGACAGGTTTTGACCAAGGTGACTTTTCTCATTGTGCCTTCTCTTTTCTTGTTTATGATAGGGGCATTATGCTCATTTGATTAAATTCTAAAGTCCCTAATAATGCCTCTTGGCCTAATTAGGAATTAGTTAAAAGTGTAAGCTTGTTTAGGTTTTGGTTATTTTAAGGGGATTTTATTATAATTCTTTAACTTAAACTGCTTTTATTAAAGAAAACTTAAATAACATGGCCCAACACTATACATAAAAATTGCTCGACTTCCATTCTAAAACAACGAACTCATTATACGGGGGAAAAAAACGACAGCAACGGCAAACTCAAACCACCGACATATGAATTGGCCCGAAAATGAAAGTGAGTGATATATAAATGCGGATCCAACTTTTGGTGATTCCCTTTGTTCCCAAAAAAAACGTACGATAATGTTTTTCCTATATAACATCATTAGCATGGTTCATTAACTTAATCAAGTCAGTGTTGAACCTTAAAAACGCGTTTTAAAAGGCTAAAAGTGTGTGAAATAAGTGTCATAAACTAAATACTCATTCAACTCATTAATATACGATCACTACAAACTAATTAGATCTTATATATATATATATATATATATATTAAAAATTAGAGGTAGTATTTCTTTTCTTATATATATATATATATACACACACACAAAGGAAGGAAAAAGCCTAAAACATAGGGGATTGCAATCAAATAGACAAGTAGTAGTGAGTCCTTCCTTTGCTAACATATAATAATTAAATTGCACTCTCTAGAAAAAAATTGTGGTTGAACCTTCCATGCCTTTGAGAGAACTGGATGACAAGTTTTTGTAAACCCTTAGTGTATCTTTCAATCAGCCCTGTTCTTTTTTTTATTAAACAAAAAAAAAAGGAGCTATCTTGTTGCAGGCCTGAACCGAAATCCTTATGGTAATGTGTTTCCTTTCGGTTTTGCAACAATCTTATGAGATTGCATTACGAAGTTGTCGAATCTGATGATTCGTGCAAATGGACATGATTGTCTTCTACTAGTATGAAAGAATGACAGTGAATTTTAGTTCCAAAAACATTACTACCTCCTGTAATTAATATAGAAATGAGTTAAAAAGTTATACTTACTCATAAATATAAAATTCTAATTAATTTTATATATAATATTTTATATTTATATAATATTTGGATATATTGAAGAAAATAATGGCTTCAGTAAAACTCATTTTACATTGCAAAGCCCACACCCCGCATAATATATATATATATATGAACAATTATCAATAACATATACACTTAAAATCTTATAATATCTAATTTAGTTAAACATATATTTATGTCGATCTAACTCAATATTTTTAATTTATTTATCTACAAACCACATGATAATATCAATCAGCAATCACTTTAATATTAGAAAGATTTTGACTCACATGATAATAATTAATTAATAATTCCATTAACGGAGCATATAATATTTTAAATTTTGAATCATAATGATTATTCAAAATAATCACAAATCACTTTAATTTTAGAAAGATTTTAAGCCTCATGATGTAGATTAATTAAAATGTCATTAACTAATTGTATGGTATTTTAAATGTTTAATTATAATAATAATTATAATAATTAATTAATTAATTATAACATATTTTTTCTCGTGTAACTCAGAGATATTTGGATAAATGAAAGGCAAGATCTAATAATAAGGTGAGGGAGAGTGACGCAACGTAGGGCACTGCGTATTTAAAAATTTCTGCCTAAACAATAAAGCGAATGTGTGGGACAATGTACATGCATACCATTTAAACGATTGGGATGGCTTAGACGTTTCAAAGCATTATCGTTTCAAGTGCCCCACACCATGCTTTTTAACTAATTATCATTATTTAAATATTAAATTAAGTAATTAATTAAATACCCTAAGTGTAGCCCATAATCAGCATGGGCCCGGTCCATATAGGGTTACTAACTTAATCAATTATTAAATAGTTATTATCTCCAATGGTGAGAGTTTAACGGACAGCAGATTGAGTGAGCCACATATCAGAACGTTCAGCTCTCAAAGGTTCCTTAATTCAGTTATCCTATTTCAGATCGAGAACCTGGAAACTTGAGTTGATATGCTTGCAGCAGAGGGCAGATCTTGGCGGTGCAGTCCTCTCTGATGCCTTCTGCTATTGCAGGTCTGGTTTGGCTTTTGTTCTTTAAATTCACTTTAATAAAGATAGTTCAAAATTAAATAAATTAACAGGCACAGAAGATTAAAAAGATAATCACTTTAATAAAAGAGAGAAATCATTAAAGATGTTTAAGTGAAAATCATGAAAGTTCATGCTCCTAATTAATCGTACTTTCAATTCCAACTGTCTGCGTGCATTATTAAGTTGGACCGAGATAGGAGGTAGTAGTATTTTATAAATGGTGACTGTAATTTTTTTACCAAAAGAAGAAAAAGCTTTATAATAAACGCCAGCCAAGAAGCATATTGCCATCCACACACGGGAAAAATATTTTTCACGTAGCTACTTTAGATATAAGTAAAACTGTCACAAAGAATAAGTGATATTTTCATAAATAAATTTAGTTTTAGAACACTCTTTAACACACACCATGAAATATATTTTTAACTGTAGAGTAAAACTATATTTAGAAGTATTTCACACTAGTTTAAAAATTTCGGGTAGAGTAAAAGTTATCACAGCATTTAGAAAAATACCATGACAATTACTTTTAACAACAATTTTATAAAAATTACTATTAAAAGTTTTTAGAAGAGATTTTTAACTGTAATTTTTTACAAAACAGTTGTAAAAAATCCTTCAAAATTTAAATATCATGGACCCAATTTTAATTTTAGTTTCAATTTTATTTTTTACAAATATCTGTAGTCTAGTTTCTCTTCTCTGTCACCACAGACTTAAACAAATGTTATTTTTCCAAATTTTCTCTATATTTTTTGTGCTCATCTCTATTGTTAACATCATTCTCTATCATCTCTATTATTATTTCCTATCGTAAAAGTTATAAGTCACTATTTAACTTCTTTATTTACTTTTTATTTTATTTTATCGGTTATTTATTGTTTATAAACTATAATATATTATATGAGCTATATGTAATGATTTAAAGATTTATAGAATATAAATTTTCTCATTTTTTATATGGGTCATCCCTTGATTTCGAGGTGTAATAGTGTAGGTCTGGGGCAGAATCAGATGAACTGATGAGTCGCATGGGCCTAGGACGGGACCAGATGAATTCCAAAGGAGAGAATACTCGCTTGATGATGCATTCGACGGAAGTAGGTGATAACGTGAAAGCAAATGATTAGCCAAAAACTGGAGAAGCAAACTTGAAGCAATGATGACTACACACAAAGGCTCAAAACTAGGTCGCCATCATGTGAAAATTAAAGAACTAAAAGTAGAGTGAAAATAAGAGATTTAGAATATTATTAATTTTTAAATAAATGAGAACATAAATATATTTTTATATAGATAAAAATATAATTTAATAAATTAAATTTATAATCATATCTTAATCATAATATCTCATATTTATTCTTTTAAGATATAATAATATAATATTCCTATATATTCATAAATAATATCTAAATTTAATTTTAAATAATTAATATAGTATGTCAACAAATATATTTAATACCCCTTCAAACTCAAGATGACTTGAGTTTGTTAAATGGAAGTGACCATTGGACTGAAAATGATTGGTAAGCATAATTAAGCTATATCAATACAACAATGAAACATTGAAAGTATTTGTATAATATTATAACTTCAAATGTAAAATTTTAATTCTACATGTTTGATTGTTTTTATGTCTGCATGGAGATTCATGTTCAAGTCTTTAATATAAAAATTACTTATATAATTTAAGTTGATTAGAAAACTATTTTAATCTTTCTTTTTTTAATTTAAAGGGGCAACAATAATATCATAAGAATATTAGTTAAATTGAATTAACAAACTCTCCCTTATAGATAATTTTTTATATCACTAGGTCGTATGAGCAAAAACTGTTTTCTCTGTCGTGTAAATCCAACCATCACTTTTTTTTATAAAAAAAATTTAAAAAAATATTAAACTCAACTATAATCTAAAATCAGCGCAAAGTCTCCCTTCTCTTAGACAATATCAATATCGAATAGGGTGAGCCTTCAATTACCCTTAGGCATAAATCTAAGAACCCAAGAATTAGGATGTCTCCTTAAGTACCATAATTAGGACCATAATAAAATAGTATTTTCAAGAATCGAACACACTCTTAATGATAACATATCTCACCTTTTTGTCATTTGAACCACTAACAATAGGTCTAATCATCACATTTTTTTGTACAATTTTTTTTAAAAAAAAGAGTTGAATTTACCCATTTAATAATAAAATAAAATTTCTTTTTTTTTTAAATGATATAAATATCATCACTTGCTAAGTCGTTAATAGTGCTCAATAATAGTTGAATCCAAACTTTTATGACAAATGGACTCAACCAAGCTAGGCCTGTGAAACCCAAATATGTAATGACACTATATGTGTTTTCTTTCCATGCTCCAGCTGGCCTAATTTCCACAGGATTACTATAGACTAGTGAATTAAGGAGTTAAATTAATTAATTCATGGCTATGTTTAAATTAATTTTTAGAGAATAATTTAAAAAATTAATAAAAATAATTTTAGCATAGAATAGTTTATAAAAAAGTAAAAAAAAAATTAACTTCATGGAAAACTATTATTTTAACATAAATAATCAAATTATTAAATTTTATGAAATATTTAGATAGTCTTTCTCAAAAACTAAAAACTATGGTTGAGTAGCCAATCAACCACGGGTTTCATTGCAGAGTCCCCAAGACCAAGGAAAGAAGCTGTCTGGAGCAAAGCACAGATGTGACTACTCCATTTTCCAGGTACTCTACGTATTTTGGGAAGTAACCTTGGTTGCACCACTTGGCTTTAACCAGATATACTTCTGCAAGTTTTTGAAACTACAAAAAGTACAAATATATACATTAACTTTGTTAAACTTGGCAATCAAATTTAAACATAATATGTAGGATTTGATATTGACAATAAATATCCTACAGTTTGTTTAACATATGAAACAAAACATGATTTTCCATCCTTTGCTGTCAGCAATTCCATTTCGTTGAATAGCTCTAACACAGCATGAAATACCACTTTCATGCATTCTGGAACAGGATCTAAAGGACCAGCATCCCATCTGAGAAACAGTTTCAAATAACAGTATTAGCTTTGTTGATTAGCTACAAATGAGACAAATAGGATTTGAAGAATCTATTTTATAAAAAATAATATTTAAAATTATTGATCAATGTCAGTTTTTTTAATTTAACATCCTGATCGCTTCAGTGAAGAAGAGTTCACAAGTTCTTCAAGGGTGCCATATGCATCATATGTATCATCAACAGCACAAAGAATCGCAATTAATTTTCCCACTATTGTCTTTCCAATAATATACTGCGGCTCATAATATATGCGCCCAGGGCACCTTCGTCAAGAAGTCTAACTTTTTCCACCAGCTGCCGTATATTATATGTTAAGCTTTCCCGTTCTTTTTAATATGATATCTGACTTTATATATGTTTGATAAAACGTAGAAAGTTGGTCTTACTCTGTGGCATGTTGTAGTTCCTCTTTGTGCAGAAGCTGTACAATACCAAAGTCAAAGACGGCGAATTGTAGGAGTGGGTCATTTGGAGAAGCCTCAGCTCAGCTGAATACATTCACTACTATTTAAAAAAAAAACTTTTAACATAGGTTAAAAGTAGTTTTTCACGCTAGTTATAAGAGTGCTTAAATTTTACCGCCTTTATAAATCTATTTTTTAACGGCGATTTTTTAATCACTATTAAAGGTAATCTTACATGACGATACGATGTTAATTGTTTTTTTTCCATGACAATAATGGCTAAAATCGCATTAAAAAGTTAATTTTTTTTATTTTTTATTTAGCTTTCATCAACCTATACCCACCATCAACTACCTTGACTACACTTATCAAAAGCATCAAACAAGATCTAAAGAGAAAAGGTCAAAGATTTGATAAAAAAACTGAAAATTTAGAAGTTTCTTCTATTGAAGTTCTTCAAACTCTTTCAAATAAGATCTATCTTCTACCTCTCACTAGTAACCACTATAGTCAGTCTCACTAAGTATTGGTTTAAATATGGAGAAAAAGTTACATATCTGGTAAAAAAAATTAAAGATCTAGAAAGCTTTTGTTATTGAAGCTCTTCAAATTCCTTCTGAAAACTAAAGAGATTCAAAAAAGTCTGAGGTAGAAGAAGTGAAAAGAAAGAGGACGAATAGAAAAGGAAAATTATAAATCTTTAATATAAGAATGATATCACATATTATGTATTACAATTTATAAACAAAAAATAAAAAAAATTAAATTAAATGGTAACTTACGACTTTTACAATAGAAGATGATAATGGAGACAAAAAACAATATTAATGACAAAGATATGCATTAAAAATAGAAGAAAAATGCATGAAATTTATTTTTGTGTAAATCAATCTAGGTGAAGCTGAGAAATGAAATTATAAACTATAAAAACATGAAAATAAAAATATAATCGGGGTTAAGGTTTTTGAATTTTTAAAAGATTTGTAACAACAATTTAATGAAAAAATATCATTAAAAATTTCCTCTAATAATTGTTAATGACAATTTTTTAAAAAAATTATCATTAAAAATCCCTATATATTACTTTTAACAACTTAAAAACTGCAATTAAAATTTTCCTACTTTACTTTTACTCCACACAATTTTTTAAATTTGGGTACAATACTTTTAATGGAGTTC
The DNA here is from genome assembly GCA_037074615.1 of Leucaena leucocephala. Lineage (NCBI taxonomy): Eukaryota > Viridiplantae > Streptophyta > Magnoliopsida > Fabales > Fabaceae > Leucaena > Leucaena leucocephala. The sequence continues at coordinate 7,635,507 of CM073525.1, forward strand.
TTTATAGAACTGCAATTAAAAGTATATTCTGTAGCATTTTTTTTATTGAAATCGCCATAAAAATTATTTTAAAATAGAATTCATTTATGAAAATGTCATGATCTTTTTTTATGACAGTTTTATTTATAATAATTACCTTGAAGTAAGACAATGATACAAGTGTTTTTCTAATACTGATCGGAATATACTACCTGGATTCCAATATTGGTATTCTTTATCAATAGGGTACTTCAATGCACGACTTACTTTTCATTCATGGTTAGAGCGAAGCCAACCTTGACTTGAGGTGATAGGAAGTGAAGTGCATAGCTTCGTCAAGAACCTCTTCTCCATGCATGCTAAAGTATGAAGCCTCATAAAAGCTTAGTATTAGCACCACATTATCAACCAGTGACTTGTTAAAATCCCCATTTTCATCCCTGAATCGGTTAGTATTACCGACTTCTTCTCTTCAGGAAACAGAGCAAGACGCGAGAGAGGGCTCGCGACGGCCGGAGGAGGGACGAGCTCGCGACGCTGGAGATCGAACTCGCAGCGCCGTCGACCAACAAAAGTGAGCTCTCTACTTCCGTCTTCTTCTCCGACTCCTATTTTCTTTCGTATCTCTGCGATATGGGTGTTGGGTCCGATGAAAGTCGAAGCTTGTGGAAGAAAATGTTTGAATCAGTGAAGATAAGTAAATCTGTAAGCTTTTTGACACTAAATCCTTCATAAATCATGAGTTTTGGAGGTTGTATGTGTGTTTTCGGAGTTTGTATGTGTGTTCTCTGAAATGGGTATGATGTTCGAAACAGAGCTTCTTGTTCTGGTTTGTGTAATTTCGAGTTCTCGGAAATTGAAGTGAAAAGGGAGTATAAAAGAGTTAGATTAATGGCCCTTATGGTGGCACTCCTGGAAATAATGAGAACGGTGCTCTGTTCTTCCTGGCGGTCAAAATGCATATGAAGATGGTTATGCTGCTGCTTAGATGTGTGTGAATCCTATTCTTAACTTTGTTTGTGGTGGTGTAGTTTTAAGTTTTGGTTCCATTTAACCTACCATATTGGTAGGGAGGAACTATATAACGATATCAAGAATGTGGCTTATGTGAGAAATGAAAAAGAACTAAAATGCTATTGTGTTTTCTTCAGTTAAAAATTTCATCCGAACTATAGTTGATTCTAAATAAAAAGATTAAACGCAAATGTCTTGCAGAGGGCAATGGAGAAGAGAGTAGTGCAGAGACATATAAGGAGACGCGCGTTGTCGGTTTAGATGCGTTGTTGTTTTTTTTCCAATTTTTTTATCAAATACACATGGTGAGTTAGAAGCCAAATGGCAATTTTAATGTCTTCAAATAATATTTTTTTGCCATGTGGGATAACAAATTGATGACTCAATAAATTATATATGAGAAGGACTAAATTATTAAATGTGGAAATATTAGAGACTAAATTTTAAGTGAGTCAAAAAATCTAGAGATCAAGTTATATCGAATTATAGTTAAGGGATTGAGTTATAAGAAAGTATTCTAACACAACTTAATTAATACTTGCTAATCATGCCTCTAAACCATCTATTTGTATTGTGAATTATCGATGGGATCCACGACCAGCGCAGCAACATGATCTTTGAGCAGTTCAGCATGTGTGTATCTATTTGCAAAGTTTCCACACACAAGCTCTATTATACTTGAGAAATTCGCAACACAATCGAGCACAACCTTTGGAACAAGTACTTCTGGCTTCAAGCACTCTTGGCTTATATCTTTCCACGCATTATCTAATTCCTTTTGCAGAATTTCATACGCCTCTCTTCTGAAATCCCATGCTGATTCATCAAACATTCCACTGCAGAAGCAACATATACTCTTCCGCTCAAACTACCACCAATTCACCAAAACCACAAACTCAGTACTCATTAACCATAAAGTTATCTATAATTTGAATTATTAATGTTGTACCTTGTGAGAACTCATGTCATCTGTTAATCTGCAGATAATAGCTGAAGCTCTCACAATTCATGGTTGGAAATCCAATCAAACATATGTTTGGTTGCAATGTTCCCAAGACCAAGCAAATTAAAGAAGCTATCTCACAAGATGTGACTACTCCATTTTCCATGCACTCTTCGTATGTTAGGATGTAACCTTGGTTTCACCACTTGGCTTCAACCAGATATGCTTCTGCAAGTTTTTGAAACTACAAAGTACGAACAAACACTAACGTTGTTAAATTTGCGATTCAGACTTAAACATAATATGTAGGATTTGATATTGACGATAAATATCCTACGGTTAGTTTACCATATGGAGCAAGGCATGATTTTCCTTCCTTTGCAGTGAGAGCAACTACATTTCCTTGAATAGCCCTAACACAGCATGATATACCGCTTTCATGCATTCTGAAATAGGATCTAAAGGACCAGCATCCCATCTGAGAAACAGTTTGAAGTAACGATATTAGCTTTGTTGCTTAACTAAAAATGAGAAAAATAGTAATTTTTAAGAAAAAAATATTAATAGAATTATTGATCAATTAAATTAACCTCCGGGTTGCTTCAGTGAAGAGTTCAAGTCTTCAAGGGTGCCATATGCACATAAGTATCAACAACAGCAGAAGTAACCGCAAATAATTTACCCACTAGGGTCCTTCCAATTATATACTGAGGCTCATAATATACACCCAAGGGCCAAAAGTATGCTTCAGCTACTCTGTCCCCAGCATATGGCACCTTGCTCTTGAAGTCTAACTGTTTCCACCGCCTGAAATATAATATATGTTATTCTTTTTGGTTCTTTTTACTGTGATATCTGACTTTATATATATATATATATATATATGATTCAGAAAGTTGGTCTTACTCTGTGGCATGTTGCAGTTCCTTTTTGAGCAGAAGCTGTACAATATCAAAGTCAAGAACGGCCAGTTCTAGGAGCAAGTCATTTGGAGAAGCCTCAGCTGAGTAGATGGGAATGTAATATCAGGATTACAATCTTGGTATTCGTTTACGAATAGGGCAGTTCAATGCATGACTCACTTTTAGTTCAAGGTTAGGGTTCATGGTGCTCAACCTTGACTTGAGATGATAAGCTGTGAAGTGTATAGCTTTGTCAAGAACATCTTCCCCATGGATGCCAAAATATGAAGCCTCATATAAGCTTAGCATTCCCACCACGTCGTCCACCAGTGACTTCTTGAATTCACCATTTTCATCCCTGAATTGCTCAAATATATCTTCATATATATACACATGTCTCAGTTTTAGAAATGACAGTGTCTGATAACGTGGATGAGAGTTAGTTACTTAACGTACCAGATGGTGCAAGATAACTTTGTTGCCCGAGCAAACGAAACCAAAGGGAAATGGTGTGAAGATCTTTGGCTTCAAAAGGAGGAGGGTTCTTTTGCATACTCTGAAATATCTCTTCAATCTCCATTTCGAAATGATGAGAAACACCTAAACGTTTAATGTTGTCGATCAAGTTCAGCTTTTCTGTAGGATCGTCCTCAATCCGTGCGAGTATCAAGTTTCGAACTTTCTCCTTCAGATGTTGTGATCGCTGTAGGACTTCCAACTCTCTATTATTCTGCACCTTCAAAAAGTAATGAGAGTTTTCTAAGCACGGGCATGAGAAGAAGAAGAAGACATCTAAACAATCTCATGTAGCTTATTAAGCAAGGTGTGGTTTAAAACAAGAAAGAAAATAGTGAAAGCAAAAGAATTACCAGAAGATCAGGAGAAGCAAAGTTGAAGAAATGCTATCCCCAAATATTGGGACTGTGATCGTCCATGGGACGCATAACTTGAGAAGTGTGATTTTCTTAATACATTCTTGGGTCTGCGAATGCTTGTTTGCTTGGCTGAGTTTGAAGATCTTCAAACTTCAATACGTGCATTGCTGTTTATACTATTCTTCATCACCTATCAACTCAGTCATAAATTAATAAAAAAAAACTATATATTTAGGCAAGACAATGGAGAGATCACTATGAAGCAATTTTAACTTTGATTGGAGAATTAATAAAATATTTAAATGTCTAATTAGCTTGTTATTTAACGTGACAGTGCTGCCCTGTGATAATTTCCTTGGTGAAAATGCAGAGGAATTTCTACCTTATCATTTATTTTGTTTTCAAGTTTTGAACCTTGAATTAAACTAGTTTGTTTGATGATCTACATTGTAAAATTAATTATTGGTTCCCTGTTTTTCATGTTGTCTACCTTTTCTCCTGCAACTTGCACCAATGATGGAATTGAATGAGCATGACTAAGGGTACGTTTGGGAAGATAGAAGAATTTTTAATAAAAGAGAAAATAGAAATAAAAATAGAAGTGAAAATAGAATTAAATTAGAAATATATTTTAATAGATGACTAATTGTTTTAATATACCATTAAAACGTCTAGAAAGCCATGTGGATTCATCCATTAATTATTAAGAATTTTTTTCCCTTGTCTGCTGTCGTCCCTTATGCAAAGCGTATAACTTAGTTATATTTTTATGAAATTGTAGTTATGACTTATGACATGTGTCTTGATCCTAATTTTAGAAATCATACTTTGCTACTACGGCAATTTTTATGAACTGCGGGTAATGGCGACAAGAAAGAATTGGAGGGGAGGAGAGACTCCTTTTTGGCTTCATAAAATTTTTAGGACGGAGGAGAAATTTTTTTAAAATTTTTTAGTCCCCTCTCCCACTAACTCTCCCCTCTAAAATTGGGTATATATTATAAGTATAATTATTAAATATTTTTTAAAATTTTTAATATATAACTTAATTTAAAAGTTAATCTTAGTCTAAAATATAAGATATTTTTCTCATATTTATCTATTTTTTAAAATTATTTCTATCGATACTCTCTCAATAATAATTAATGAAAAAAGGAACAAAATTAAGGAAGATATAATATTTTTTTTAAAAATATACTATATTAAATAACTTAACTAATATATTTAAATTAAATTAGTTAAATAAGTAAAGTATTAAGGACCAAAATAATATATTTTTGTGTTATGGCTTAAGAATTTTCAGATTTTAAAATCAAGTTAATACAGGATAAATATATTATTGATGCAGAAAATGGCAGTGAGGAGGCGTTAGCTGAGTGGTCAAGAGGCAGAAGTTAATGTCAACATCCTGTGTTTGAGTCCAAGCAGCTGCAGAAGAGGGAGTTTTATTTTTTTCAGGCGTATGAAATTATGAAAATCCCATACCCCTTTTACCTTTCAGACATTGTACTTCTTTCTTCTTTTTGCTCTGAGTTCATCAATGACATAGAGGGGAATCAGCGAAAGCGTAGAGAGGAGTTTCACGCCATCGATGCCGTGTGACCAAACTTTATGATGTCGTCGCCACCGGAGTTGTCCCATCGCCTAAAATTTCCATTTTTTTCCTTTAAATGTTGTGAGCAGGGGAAGCAATGGAAAGTCTGGGAGGTAGGGCGAAGGTGTGTGGCAGTCGACATGGCTAGATTTCTCTATTGTGGGGTTCTACTAATGTTGTTGTCTGCTCTGTTTGCTGTCGATGGTTATGAACAATGCACACAATTGTGACTCTATTTCTGTGGGGCTGTGCGCTATGTATGTGTGTGTCTGTTGTGCTGCTATGAGTTGGAAAGCATATAAGTATATAGATGTATGAGTAGTACTATGAAAATGCTACAGGGGAAGAAAAAGAGGAAACAAAAGCATGCTGTAGTAGGTTGTGTTGGATTGAATGGAAAGAGTGTATATATATATATAGCTTGCAGTGTGGATTGTTATATATATATATACAATAATCAGAAATTAATAAATAACTTAATGCTTTTTTTTCCTACTCATTATCCAGGTTCCTAGAATTCAGCCACAAGAAATCTGGAGTTGAAGACTTTTCAAATGTTTGTTGAAGATTCTCCTGAAATCACCTCCAACACATTTTGAATCAAATCTCCAACACTGCCCCTTGATTCAAAATCACTCACTCCAAGTAAGCTTATAAGATACACATGCCTCTGAGTTGATAATGCTTTGGTGAGGATATTTGAAAATTGAATTTCAGTACCGCAAAACTTCATAATTAATTCTCCTTTTGCAACTAACTCACGGATATAATGAAACCTCATATCTATATGCTTGGTTCTTCCATGGAACACTAGTTTTTTTGTCATTGCAATAGTTGATTTGTTGTCACAAAATAGCTCAGTTCCTCCTTTTTGCTTTTGCTACAAATCATCTAACATTCTTCTAAGCCAAATACACTTACTTGCTATTGTACTAGCTAAGATATACTATGCCTCTGCTGTTGAAAGTGCTACAGTAGCTTGCTTTTTTGACATCCAAGTGACTGCTCCTGAACCTAAATTAAAAATATTTCCATATGTGCTTTTCCTGTCATCTACTGAGCTTCCCAATCACTGTCACTAAACCCAAACAATTTAAACTGAGTCACGTGAGTGTACCAAATTCCATAGCCTACTGGTCTAGCAACATATCTCAGAATTCTTTTTGCCACACCATAATACTCCTTAGATAGACTACATATAAACCTTGACATAACACCTACTAAAAAGGATATATCTGGTCTGGTATGTGTTAGGTACATTAAGCCACCAATGAGACTTCTGTATAGCTTTTGATTTACCTTTTTAGCTTCATCATCTTGCTGTAATTTTAGCTTCAGCTTCATTGGATTAGGCTTTATTTTGCAATTTAGCATATTGAACTTTCTCAACAGCTTCGTTGCATATTTCTTTTGACAAACAAAAATTTCAGCTTTATCTTGAACTATCTCTAAGCCCAAAAAATAATGTAACAAGCCTAAATATGTCATTTCAAACTTGTTCATCATGCAACCTTTAAATTCTTTTGACAAAGATAGATTTGAGCCCATATAAATTATATCATCTACATATAGGCAAACAATTATAAAGTAAGTACCTTGCCTTTTTATGTAGAGAGTTGGCTCATTTTCACTTTTTGCAAATCCATTATGCTGTGGAACTAAGCATCAATCTTGCTATACCAAGCATAAGGAGCTTGTTTTAGGCCATAGAGTGCCTTTTTTAGCATGTAAACCTTCTCATCTTTTCCTTTGACTTCAAAACCTTCAGGTTAGGCAACATAAACTTCTTCTTCAAGGTCTCCATTAAAAAATGTAGATTTGACATCAAGTTGATACATATTCCATTTACGTTGGGTTACAAGAGCTAAGAGCAATCTTACCATTTCAAGCCTTGCCATAGGTGAAAAAGTCTCATCAAAATCAACTCCTTGTTGTTGAGAATATCCTTTTGCCACTAGACGAGCTTTGTGCTTTTGGATGCTTCCATATGCATGAAGCTTTGTTTTAAAAAAAGACCCATGTCAGCCAAATCATGTTCTTTCCTTCTAGTAAATCTGTTAGCTCCCAAGTTGAATTCTTTTCTATGGTTGCAAGCTCCTCCTTCATTGCATTCGTCCAAACTTCTTCTCTTGCTGCCTCTTGATAAGCTATTAGATCAAAAGCTAACATAGGATATTCATCATTTTCATAGATCTCTCTCAAAGATCCAAACTTCCTTAGTGGCGTCTCATCTGATGATTCGCTTGTTGAGTTTGAAATGCCTTTTGATGGTGTATTTGTTAAACTACTATCATTTGAAGTGACTGGATTGACTGGATTAATTATGGCTGAGATGTCTTCCTCAATTAAAGGTACCTGTAATGAGTTTTTCTCGCTATTTGCAATGTTGTCATACTAGTTCCAACCTGCATCTTCATTAAACACTACATTTCTACTGATAAGTATCTTTTGATCAACAGGATCATACATCTTATATGCCTTAGAATCAGAATAATAGCCAATAAAAATATATTTATAAGACTTCTCATTAAGTTTTTGGTGATTTTGTAAGTTAACTAAGACATAACAAATGCATCCAAATACTCTTAGATGGCTTACGGTAGGTTTCCTCCCCTTCTAAGCTTCATTTGGAGTGTGATCTTGCACATCTTTTATAGGGGAGAGATTCAGCAAGTATACTCCTGTTGCTACAGCTTTTGCCCAATAGGAATTTGGCATATCTTTCCCTTTCAACAAACTTCTCGCTATCTCTATAACCGTTCTATTCTTATGTTCTGCTACACCATTTTGTTATGGAGTATAAGGTGCTATCAATTCATGCTTTATGCCATTCTCTTCATAAAAATGGTTGAATTTATTTGAGAGAAATTCACTACCTCTGTCAGTGCGTAGAACTTTAATATTTGCTCCACTTTGCTTTTCCACCATGGCTTTGAATTTCCTAAAATTTCCAAATGTTTCTGATTTGGATTTTAGGAAATAAACCCAACTCACCCTGATGAAATCGCCAGTAAAAAGAAGAAAATAATAGCTACCACCTCACGATTCAATTTGCATAGGACCGCATATATCATAATGAATAAGCTCAAGACATTCATTTGCTCTCCATGCCTTTCTAGTGGGAAAATACTTTCTACTTTGCTTTCCATATACACATCTTCACATATTTCAAGTTCAATAATTTTTGGTAAGCCAAAAACAATACCTTTTCTCTCTAGCAACTGTAACCCATTAATGTTTAAGTGTCCATAGCACAAATGCCATAGCTTGGATTCATCTTTTTGACCAGCCACTAAAGCATGCTCTTGCTAGGCTTTGACATCAAATAGGAACAATCTATTATGGGCCATCGGTATCCTTGCAAATATTTGATTTGATGCCTTATGTGTGATAACACATTCTTGGTTGTCAAATAAAATGGAGTATCCACTCTCCATTATTTTGCCTACGCTCAACAGGTTATGTGCCAAATTAATAGCAAGTTGAACATTATCTAAGCATTTAGTTTTACCTGGAGCAACATCAATTGCTACTGTTCCTCTTGTTTCAACCTTCATTGATATATTATCTCCAAGTCTTACTGTCTTCTTTTGAGTTTCATCAAGATGAGTGAAGATGGCTCTACTACTTGTCATATGATTTGAGCACTCGCTATCTATAAACCAAACTTCACCTTTTTCTACAATAAGGTCAGTATAGGCTATAAATAATTTTGATTTATCATCATTTACCTCAGCAAAACTTGCTTGCTTATCTTTGAACCAACATTTAGCTTTCATATGCACATATTTTTTGCAGTTGTGACATTGAATATTTCTTTTATCGTTGTTCCTAAACATGCTACCTTCTCTACCATGTCTGCCTGAATATTTTGCCTCTACCTTCTCTGCCTCTTCCACTTCCAGCACCTCTTTCATGCTCCTTTGGACTTTTACCTTCTGCTTGCAATGCTTTGTCCTCATTCTTTGACTCTTTTTTGTTGATTCTTGCCTCATGGGATTGTAGAGAACACATCAACTCATCAAACAAATAAGTTACAGATCTTTAGACTCCTCAATGGCTACAATAACATGGCCAAACTTAAAAGGTAGAGATCTTAATAACTGAGTCACCACTATCTTTTTTGAAATCTCATCTCCAAATAATCTTATCTGATTGACTATTACTGCCACTTTGGTCATATACTCCTACACTGATTCTATATTGTTTATTTGTAGAGTCTAGAATTCACGATGCTTGGTCTGTAACTTGACCCGAACCACTGTTGATGAGCTATGGAAAGACGTCCAGAGAATTGCCCAAGCCTCCTTTACTGTTGAGGCTATAGTAATTTTTGAAAAAAAGTAAGTCATCCACTACTTGTTGGATAAAGAACAGAGCCTTTGAATATCTTTTCTTATTCTCCTTCAACTTTGCCTCCTCATCAGTCTCATTGTAGCCATTCTCAACCAAGTCCCATAGCTCTTGAGACTTGAAAAGAGTCTTCATTCTGATGCTCCAGAACTCATAGTTTTCTCCTTTGAAGATGGTAATAGAAGGCTGGGAAACATTCACTGAATTGTTTTTGTTTGCTATAATCTCGCCCAAGTCTGACCGGAACCTGCTCGGATACCAATTCAATGAGAATATATAGTTATCTATATCTATTCTTTGATCTCCATTGTTTTCATAATATGATGTTTTGTTTGAATATGAAAACCCCACTCCAACTGATGACTCTAGGAACAATATATTGACAACATAGTTCCATGCATATATGATTTTTAATAGGGTTTTGCCATCACTGTTGACTCTAAAGGGTCCAAGTTCTTCCATGGTTCTATAGGCAAGAGATGATCATCTAGGCCCTCTATTAAGCCAGAGAATGAGGGGTGAATTCTGCTTATTCTTAAATGCTTCATTGAAATAATAATAAAAGGCATGCCCTGCTTCTTCATTCACATTTACATATCCTCCATACTAAGAAAACTTAACTAGAGGTTAACTTGGAAGCTTCTCGATTTTGTCTCTCTTTCAAACCTTCTTGATCCTTATGAACATGAGCTTCGATATCAATAATCTCTTCTGCTTCTATAGGGAGAATCTTCAACACATCCCTCCATTCATTCACACCTCCATTCCACCAGCACATCACCGTGGGCACCTTCGCAACGTATCCTCTCTTTTGTCTCCCTTCCAGAATAGCAAATGTCTAGTAAAGAAGCAGTGACGTCCAGTAACAGTGATAAGCAGAAATAGCAGTTAAATAACTTTTAAATCTGATATCGTCTTGGAGTTACTTCAAAAATTAAATCAATGATTGCGTATAGTATGACCTCGGGTCGTTCTCTATGATGAGCCAAAAATAAAAATTAAATTCCTAAGTAACTAAATGCAATGCAACCTAAATTAGAAAATAAGATTTGTTTTGATTAACTAACAACTAAATACAACAATTTAAAAATAAATTGAAATAAAATATTTTTGGTATTTTTAATTTAAAGAAAGGAATAATGAATGATAATAAGTGAATAGAATAAATTATAAAGTGATCAATAATAATAAAAGCAATCCTCCAATTCAGTAACGCAGGCAATCATAATTTCAAAAGATATGATAGTTATAAACAATGAATTAAAAATTATAATTAAGCTTTTAATCCAATAACCGAGTCACCTTGAATTGTTATAAAATATTTTCTAAATCCTAATTTATTAACTGCCACCAAAATAATAAAATATGACTAAAGATATTAAAATCTAATACTTAATTATAACTCAAGAATTAATAAAAAATAGAATTGAAGCTAATAAGATATACAACGATCCAATAATTTAAACCACCTTGAAAAATTACAAAATATTCACAATAATCTCAATACAATGTCTGACGCAGATCAAAGTAAATGAAATTAAAGTTAATTGAAGAACAATGTCAAATGCCAAGCAAAAATTAAGTTATAATAGTCCTCAATAAATACAAATAATCATCATAAATATTTCCAATAATTATAAAATTAATCCTAAGACCTAGGAGTCATAATATAATTATTGGGTAGAGAATTAGAATAACTTATACTCCCCTTTGAGATCCCAAGCTCATGCCTTTCTTATTAAATTAGAGAATTAGGACACCCTAGCCACGCCTAACCATCACTGTAGTGTCTAACTGTTGTTGTACTGTGATAGTGACGTTGCTATTCTTTCTGTGATGTTCGCACGTGTTCACGTCTGTTGCTGCTCTCTTTCTTGTTTTGCTGCTGTTGGAGTCTGCTGTTATGCTTGGTTATGGTGAGTGGGTGGTGGTGCAGATGGATGATAATGGAATGGATGGAGGATGGTTGAATGGAGATAGCGTAGGTGTGGAAGAAATTGGCATCGCGCACTCTGCTTCTTTCTTCAATTCTCTTCTGCATCGGCAGCGTGTGTTCTCCTTTTTTATTTTGCGTCTCTGGCTCATGTTCAGCGACTTGCATGGCTCCTGGGGTGCGTCCTCTGAATTGCTGAAGGAAGAAACAAAAATGTGACCTAATTTGCCAAATCGCAATATGTAGTTTATGAATATGTGATCCTTTGTTGTCATTTGTAAATTCTAATTTCTCCTAAATTCCTAAAATACAAAATTATAATAATGTAATACCTTTTATTCTAAAAATAATTATTTAGGAGAAATAATAAAAATGTAACAATTATGCCCTTGTTAAGCACTTATTCAACATAAGGCATATTAATTCAATTAGTGCACAAATAATATAATTAAGGACCAAAATATTGACAAAAGCCCACTAAAATGATATAAATAAATATATAAAAATATGGGTTTGTCAAGCAGTAGTGACGAAGCCCAATAGAACCAGCGATGCCGTGACAGAAAAAAAGTAGCAGCGACTGAGATGGAGGCAGCGGCTTGAACAACGATAGCACTCCCTCCATCCAAATCATTCCACACATTCTGTCGAACATGTTTTTTTGTGAAATCTTGATGGTGGCATCAATTTCCATGGCAAATCATGGTTAAAGCGTCCAAATCTTCAAATTCAATAACAAAACCAGGAGTTTGAATTTGAGTTACTCTAATCTCTATCTATTAATTATCTTATGATTCCTAAGTTTTATGATAATTTTATAATTATTGAAAAGTTTTATAATAATTTATCCATATTTATTGAAAATTGTTGTAGTTGTATTACTATTTAGTATTTGATATTTTCCTAATTATAACTTAATTTTATTACTCTGTTTTATGTCAATACTTTATATTGAGATTTTAGTGAATATTTTATGATTTTTTAAGGTGGCTTAAATTATTAGATCATTGTATCTCTTGCTGGCTTTAATTCAAGTTTTATGAATTATTGAGTTATGATTAAGTATTAATTTTTAATATCTTTAGTCATATTTTCTTATTCTTGTGACAATTAATAAATTGAGACTTTGAAAAAATATTTTATCACAATTGGAGATGACTCAATTATTGGATTAAAAGTTTAATTATAACTCTTAATTTATTATTTTTATTTCATATATCTCTTGAAGCCATAATTGCCTACACTATTAAATTAAAGGGTTACTTATATCATGGTTGATTACTTTTGCTTTCATTTCATTCATTTCACTGTCATTCCATATTCCTTATTTTCATATAAAAAATACCAAAAATAATTTATTTACATTTATTTTAATTTATGCCATTTAGTTGTTAGTTAATCAAATCAAACCCCATTTTATAGCTTATGTTACATTTCATTTAATTACTTAGAGATTTAACTTTATTTTTGACTCTTCTATAGAGAATGACTCGATATTGCATGATACATCATCATTGGTTAAAGTTTTTAAGTAAATCTAAGGTTACATGGGACTGACATGGGACTAAGGTTGTTTCAAATAGGAAGAAATTCAAAATGTTGGTAAATTGCAAGATAATAGCGCTACTTTCACTTGGTTCAAGCCACCTTGCTAATTTTTACCAAGTAAAACACATATGCCTAACTCAAATAATAAATGTGATATATAGAAGCATAATTCATTTTCAAGGATTAAGTTAATTATTCATAATTATGTATTTAGAGTTTAGTTATCTTGTCTAAATTAATAATTGATTATCATCACAAAAGGCACGTTAATGATCAATAAGCAATATATGAATCAAATATTTTTTTTGGATTTATCCACCGGTAGCTAGCGCTATCAGAAATTGACTATTCTAGTTCACGGGAATGCAGGTTCACAATGGGAGAACCTCGCTACCTTTAAGTAATTATTGTGGTTGCATAACCAAGACTCAAATACAAGAGGACTAGTTAAGCTAGAATAATTCACAATCAGTTGATCCAAGTGATTGATGGTATTAAACCAGAGTTTTTGTTCAGTCAATTTGAGTTTTTTTAATTAATTTCTTTATTTTATTGCTGGAAAAAAATTTGAAGACAAACCAACTGACAAAGAATCTAGGAGCCTGGAGGAGCCAGGATAAGTTAGCTAAACACATGGCAATGGGTTCAGATCAGTCTCCATCATGAAGCTTTCAATTGTTGTTGTTATTATTGGGGTGGCGGAAACAAATAAAAGGCTATCTGCTATGGGCCATGTTACACTCACAAACAGTACTTTTGTCCCCTTTGAGATGATCCTGAAGAGACCAACTATCACTTCCCACCATCTTGGTTTCAAGAAGTTATCATCTTTTAATAGAGCTTGTGGTCCCAAGATAGCTTGGAAATTGGTTAAAGGAGATAAAGGATTATGGGTAGATGTGTTGTTTCATAAATATATGCTAAGGAATGAAGAAAATCTACTAGAGGCAAGGAAAGGAGATTCTGCACTATGGAAATTCATCTCACAACAGTAAGAAGTAGTTAATGCAGGTACAATATGGCATATCAGGAATGGGCAACTAGTGAATTTCTTTACAAATAATTGGCTATTTTATGATAAAAAACTTAAAGGAATTATGCATTCGGACACTTACAAGGGAGGAAGAAAATAGTAAAGTTGCAGATTGGATCATTTCTGGGACTTTGGATTATCAAAGACTTGCTACTATTGTCCCTGGTAATGTTTGTCAGAGATTGATTAGCATGTTACCTCCTATGTCGGAGGCGGGTAATGATGTCATGGTTTGGAATAGAACAAATGACGGAACTTTTACGATTAAAAGTGTACGCATGCATATAGCTCTGTTTTCAAACAAATTTGGAAGTAGAAAGGGGCTGAGCGTATTCGTGTATTCATGTAGATAGCATTTAATAATCGCTTGCGCACTAATGTTTTGAGAAGTAGGTGGTCCTCAATTAATGCAGCTTGCCAATATTGCAATAAGGACATGGAGGATGTTTTACATATACTCTGTGATTGTTTTTATGCTAAACAGCTTTGGATTAGATTAATTCAACCTAAGCATTATTCATACTTGTCTACAGCACATTTAAGAGATTGGTGTGTTATGAATTTCAAAAAGGAGCTAGGGAATACTGGGATTAGTAATTGGAAACTAATTTGGGGGGTGTCAATTTGGAGGTTATGAAAATGGAGAAATCAATTTATATTTGATAATAACTTTTTGAAGCCCATAGATCCTTATTTGGTGATATTGCAAACATGGAAGACTTATGTGCATGTTCAAGATGAATATTCATCTAATGATTTAGTTGCATTAAGTCCAACTCTTTGGAAGCCTCCACCAGCAGATTGGATTAAAATTAATATTAATGGAGCTCTTACAGCAAATCACAGTAAGGCAGGGTGTAGTGGAGTTATTAGAGATTGTACAGGAAGCTGCATTGCGGGATTTACCAATAAGCTAGGCCCCTGTACAGTAATTGAAGTTGAGCAATGGGCAATTTATAAAGGGCTAAAGTTAGCATGGGGTTTAGGATTCAAGAAAATTATTCTTGAATCGGATGCAAAGAATGTGGTGGATATGATAATAAAGTTGAAAGTCGATAGATGTAGTCTATTGGTTTCACATATACAGAATATTATGAAGCTAGAATGGGAGCTAAAAATTCAATACATACCTAGAGATCAGAACCAGATTGCAGATACTATGGCTAAGGAGGGGTTGAGAACTACTGCATCGTTACATTCATGCCCTTCTCATTTAAAGGCATTAGTTGACAAAGAGTGTTTGAAATTTAATCTCCTTTAGATTAGTTTCCTTATTTAGAGCATATTAGCCCTTTCTTGTACCAAAAAAAAAAACACTATCACTTCCCACCAAGTCATCATAATTTCGAATTAGTTTATTCAAGTATTTCTATTAATTTTTTTCAATGTTCTTTACTAAAGTTTAATGATTTAGTTGTAAATATTTCTATAGATAGCTGTAAATTTAGGAAGACTAGTATCAAAATTCTCAAAGATCCACGTTAAATTTCAGAAATTTCGCATCAACAGAGGGGTTTTAAGAATTCCTCATGTTCAAAGAGGAAAAGCATGTAATAATAAAGCAGTGATGTAATTTTTAGTTGATTTTGTAGAATCAGAGTAACCATCTGAATCCTTATAAAGCACGTCTATTACGCGAGTCAGGTTTAGAATTATCATCAACAAAGGTCTTGGCACTTGCGTAGGTTCAAGTAGTTCCTCATTTATATCCTTCCACGTACTCATCACTTGCCTCTTAAACACTTCAACGGCATTTTCTCTCTTCACGCCATGTTGCTTCATGTAGCATTCTATGGCCGAAGCTACATCCCCTCTCTTTTGCTCATCCTAACAAATACGCCACAAACACACAAATTGTTATTAATGCCTCTATATCAAACATGTAAATAATTCATATTTTGAACAATAAACTATTAGTAAAATATGAGTCCTGAGTCTTATATCATTAATTAAGAGAAATGATTAAAGGTATATAATTTTTATAGAAGTTTTATCAAATTGACTTGAATCATTTTGATAGAAAGACGATCACAATATATACCTATATCTCAAAATTATAATATAAACATAGTAAAAAAAATTTACTCTGAGTACCTCGGAAACAATGTCATCCATGAGCCTGCAAATGATCTGTGAAGCTCTAAGGATTTTGGGGTTATTGGATAGCCATTGGAAAGCTTCCTCTGTGGCAATAGGTCCCATGCCAATGAATGATGTGGCTGCAACCATACGGTACCCACCAGAGACAAGTGCGTTGCCCATGTACTCTTCCATTGTTGGTGTATAATTTCTATTATACCATTTGGCTTCAACAAAGTAGGCTTGTAACAAGGTTTTCATCTGTGCGTCATTACCATATAATAATTAACAACTTACTCCTTTTGGTCCTATTTATAGGGTATAAATAAAATAAAGTTTTTTGTTCTATTTATAAGTTAGATCCATTAAATTTTTATATAAATATACAACTTTATTCTCTTATAATATAATATATATTAAATAAAAATAAAGTTGAAGAATTATTGAATTTTAGTGTAGAGTTAAAAGACTAAAAGTTTTCTTTAATCTGCGTAAAACATGTTAGGACAATAGGTGTATGATTATATATTGTAGATTGCAGAGTAAGTATAGAAACGTGAGCGAATTAGTATAAAGAGTACGTCTCACTTCATCTTTGGCGTAGTTCACGCAAAATTCTCTTCCTTCCTTGCTCATTTCCCGCTTGATTTCATCATAAACATCCAATAGTGCTTGGTAACAACATCTCATATATTCTGGCAACAATTCCAGGCACCTTATATCCCACCTGAAATATCATATTTTCGAGATTAACCATAATTAAATAAAGTTAACTAAAAAGATCTAAACGGGATAGTAATTTAGACATGATGAACTTAAACCTCTCAATTGCGGTAGTGAAAAGCTGTAGCTCTTCGAGTGTGCCGTAAACATCTTATATATCATCAAGGATCGTTGTGACACAAAACACTTTGGTGACTATCCTTCTGGCCAAAGCATAGCGAGGTTCATAAAACACTCCCAATATCCAAAAGTAACATTCCACCAACCTATCTCGAGCAAAAGGCAACTTGGTTCTCAAACCCAATTCTTTCCACCACCTTTAAATCAAAAAGAAGTGTCAGAGTTACACATCATGTACATATATATTATATTAAGAATATTAGTATAATTTAGAAAAATTACTTAGAAATATTTCCGAGTTCCTTTTGGTGCAACTTTTGAAGCATATTGAAATCCAGCTTTGCGAAGGCAAGCAGAGTTTCATCGTGGGAAGGATCATCTTGGTAAAAGGAAATATAACGCCAAGCTTCTAGCCTTGGAAGGTTCTTGCGAAGTGGGTGCCTTAAGCTGTGCTTGACTTTTGCAGCAAGAGAAGGATTCAAATGGATGATGATAGACTCAAGATGAGATGAAGTGAAAGCAAGAGCTTCGTCTAATATATCTTCTCCGTGAACTCTAAGATGTGAAGCTTCATATAAACTCAGCATTCCTTCTACATCAGTAGCGAGTCCTTCCCTAATATTGCCTTGCTCATCCTTGAACTTTTCAAACACATCTGGTTTATACGAAACAACAAGTCAGATATTTTTTAACTGTCATGTTAGTTTGATTATGTGTATGTTAGGTGATTGAGAGAGCAAAATGGGGTTTGATGTGGGTAGACAGAGAGGATGAGGCATACCAGGTGAAATGCCATATCCATGTTGCCTTAGCAACCTAAAGAGAAGTGCAAGATTATGTAGATCTTCTTCCAAAGTAATTTTACTATTTTCAACATAACTATGATGAATCTGTTGCAATATATCCTCAATCTCAAGTTCAAAATGGTAGCTCGCTCCTAGACGTTGGATTGAATCAATCAACTGCATTTTTGCTACGACAGTTTTAGTGGGAAGAACGAGCATCTTCCTCACTTGTTCCTTGAGCATTATGATCTGCTCCTCAATTTTGTCGGGCACTTCCTGCAGATTCAACTTTGTGTTATTACTCTATTGTAACTTGAAAATACAAGGACCTAGGCATATTGGGTTTCATATATGCTGTGCAAATATAGATCTCTATTAGGCTACTCAAATACTAATGATATTATTTATTGTTATGATACTGAATACAAAAAGCATCAGATTGAATATTCCTTAAATAACGATACTTTAAGTGGGCATAATAAGCAAAAAAGACAGAGTGGGAATACCGTACCAAAGATGGGGAGGCATATTGAATAAAATGATCTCCCCAAATGCTGGGATGATAATTTGCTGAGCGCCGAGGGCAATGGGGTGAAGCAACAAGTGGCGAAGTTACTAAAGACATGATGGACACTGAATTGGCTAAACGTCTCTCTTCACTTATGCTTTCAACTAAAGGGCTTTGAGTGAGAAAACCTTAAAGACGGCTTTGTAATTTATAGGACTTTTTCAGTGAGGAAATATTAATGCTATGTTTCATTACGTGAGTATAGTTAAAACACGTCAGTTCCATGTTGAATTTGTTTATGTATGTTGGATGTAAGAAAAAGAAAAGAATGGCCAATGGTATGATGGATATCATGCATTTTTGGGACCACATGCGATGGTATTTGTTTTCATGAAAATTTGTACTTCTACAAATTTTTAATATAAAAAATTAGATAATTAATTTATAATAATTAAAAAAATTAGTTCAATTTGTATTGTAATCACCTTTGATAAAAAGAAACCTTTAAATATGTGCAGTAATTAATAATAGTTTAAAAAATTACTATAAAAACAAATCATATAACTAGATTATATTAAAAAAAAAACTAGTTAAATTTGCATTGTAATAACCTTTGATAAAAAAACTCTTCAAATATGTACAGTAATTAATAATAGTTTAAATAATTATAAATTTAAAAATAAAATAAATTGAAATCTTGCATTTGACTATCAAAACAAATCACATAACTAGATTATATATTTATTACCAAAGAGGGTTTATATTTTTAAACCAGTGATATGTTCTTGTTTTCCTTTTATTTTTTTTGTACAAAAATTTTTAAAAATGGGTTAGGCTCATTGACTATCCAAGAGCAGGAGGAAGTCTCCCTTCCTCTTAAGCGATACTAATATCAGGTAGAACGGGCCGTTTATTACCATCAGACATAAACTTAGGCATCTATGAGGTAAGATGCCTCCCTAAATATCGTGACTAGAAACACAATAAAATAATACTTTTTAGAGATCGAATATATTTTAAATGATCGCATATCTTATATATTCGGTAATTAAACCCACGCATTGTTTTCCTTTGACTTGTTTGTTCACAAGGATCTGTAAGTCGTATGATCGATGTCATGTCATGCTTTGCTGGAACCACAAGCGATCATCTCATGCAAAAAATTGTATTCTATTTCGAAAGGTGTGATGCCAATGAAATTTGTGGTACGTACGATCGATATTACGCTTTTATGAGCCACAAGTGATGGTTGTTTTCTATTTTCAAACACGTCAGTTCCATTTTGTCTTTGATTACTATGTTGGATGCCAAAATAACAAGAAAATAAACGCCGGTGATATGGGACGGGATTTGCATACGTTGCTTTGTGTTTTTTTTTGGGCAAGTCATATATATATGATGAACAGGCATTTTACCAAAAAAAAAGTCATATTATTATAATATATTAAATCTCACGTTTACTCTTGAGGTAAATCTTATCAAATTAGTTCAAGTTATTTAGATAAAAAAACTAACATATAATATATAATTAATTAATTAAATAAATTCTAATATACTATTAGAGCCAACTCTATCATGCATTTTTGGGACCACATGAGATGGTATTGGTTCTCATGGAAATTTGTATTTATACATATTTATAATATAAAAGTTAGATAACTAATTTATAACAATTAAAAAATTCAGTTAATTAATTTAACATTTGACATTGTTCTTTAATTCACTTTAATTTTATTTACTTTAATCTGAGTCAGATATTTTATTGATATTATTGTGAATATTTAGTAATTTTTTAAGACGGTTTGGATTATTAGAAGATCATCTATCATTTGTTAGCTTTGATTATTTCTATTTTGAATCTCTAAGTTATTTTTAATCATTGAACTCTAATATTATTAGTCCTATATTAATAGATTGATATTTTAGAAAATATTATGTGACAATTTGAATGATGAAAAGATCACCATGAAGCAATTTGAACTTTGATTGGAGGATTAATAAATTATATATTTAAATATCTTAGCTTGTTTTTTCTTATTAACCCCAATAAAAACGTGATCCAAATTGCCTCGTTATATATAATTTCCTTAGAGAAATTAAAATGATAGGAATTTCTACCTTATCAAATTTTGAAGCTTGAATTACATTATACTTCTCATGTGACCGTAGATTAGATTAGCTATCTGGAGCTGTTTTAGCTAAACCACGGGTCTCAAGTTCAAGATGTGGGTACTCAGTATCCTAAGGGTCAGGGGCGCCAACCTTAATAGTTTCTGTCATGCCTCAAATCAGGATTAGTTTAGGCCCGTTGAGTTCGCGTGACAAGGCGCTGGCTTGGGCCATGGGATACTGGGGGCACTATGCCAAAAAACAGAAAAACAAAATTATACTTCTCATATTATTAATATAAAAATTATTTAACTAATTTAATTAAATTCATAAAATTAATTAATTATAATAAATATGACATCTTTTTCCTCAGATATCCTTGTTGTGAAAGAAGAATCCATCATAGTTGATATTATTTTTAAAAGAGCATCAATAAGAATAATTTAAAAAAAATAATAAATATAGAAAATATATCTTATATTTAAGACTAAGACTAACCATTCAATTAGGCTCTTATTAAAGACTAAGGGAGTAGTTTGTTTGATGATCTTTTATATTAAAAAATTAATTATCGGTGCACTGTCATTTGGGTTATCTGGGTCCTTTTTCCTGAAACTTGCACCAGTAATGAATTGAACGAAAATATATATTAGAGAAGCAACTTTGACTTTAGGTATGTTAAGTCAATAGATTTCGCGGTCTAGAAAAACAATAATTTATATTGCCGTGTTTATGCTCAGCAGTAGGGATGTGATGGCGTGTTTGTAAGTGTTTCATGCAGGTAAAAGATGAAAACCATGAAACGTGTGGTTGACATTATTCTTTATTGGTCCATTGATACTTAACAGTAAAAAGATAAAGGGACAAAGATATATACAATTTAAAATGGTGGCTCGAAATGTCTGAATTCTTATAAAGTTCTTAGACACCATTCTAGAGTTAAATTTTCATGTAATAGCCTAATAGCTTTCACATACCAAAAAAAAAAAAAAGCTCACACCAGTGTCATCCGTCGGAGCTCCGGTTGCTAGCCACCATCCCACGGCTATAGAAGTGTTGGGTAAAGATTGGTCAATGTGTGATTTGATCCCTCACTACCTATCTATAGGCCACCCAAACTTCTTCATAATATAGAGCAAAATATTATATAAGATAATTATCAAGCTTTATAACATATGAAATGACTACAACATCGAGACAAGTAACTTACGCTTAACAAATGATATGGAAAGTTTATCAACAAAATCTGACACAGTTATAGATGGTTAGTCTCTAGCTAATACATGATTTCATAGATTTGAACCAAACTAGAAGTATAGAAGATGCTTTATTAAGAGATAAAACTTTATACTTTATTAGAAGATAAAATTTATTTCAGTAATCCCTATATTTTAGGAAAAGTAATCTATGGACTCTATCAAAACGTGCCATCTCCAATCTCCAACTTGAATCCAGTATTGTCTATAAAATTAATATATTATTAATTTATTCATTTATATGGTTAAAAAAAATAGGTTGAAGAGACCAATATTGCTTACAAGTGAAATTTGAGCTTGAATGCTTGCAGCAGAGTCAAGATCTTGGCTTGGCGGTGCTGTCCTCTCTGATGCCTTCTGCTATTACATGTCGGTTTTGGTTTTGTTCCCCTGAAATTATTTACTATTTCTTATTATTTAAATTCACTTTAATAAAAATATTTCGAATTAAATAAACTAATAGACACAGAATATAAAAAAGATAAGTACTTTTACAAAAAGAGAGAAATCATTTATAATAATAATTAAAAAAAACACCACAAACCCCAATGATATATGAGTTGGCCGAAAAAGGAAAATCAGTGATATACATTTTGTCCAAAAAAAACTTAAAATAATATTTTTAACTAAATATTTATAACATCATTTTCATTAACTTGTAATCAAATCGATGTTGAACATTAAAAACGTGTTTCAAGAGCCTAATTACGTGTTGAACCTTAAAAACGTGTTTCAAGAGCCTAATTACGTGTGAGAAATAATAAAATTACGTGTGACGCTAATTAGTGTTGGACCTTAAAGACGTGGTTCAAGAGGCTAATTACGTGTGAGGCTAATTACTTGTTGAACCTTAAAAACGTATTTCAGGAGTCTAATTACGTGTGAGACAAAAACTGTTTACAAATACTTATTTTTAATGTTATTTTTAATTCTTTTTACAATAATACAATTATTATAAGGATTATTCAACTTTATATTTAAATTTTTCTGAATTTCTAAAATTAAAATAAATTATAGATTATAGGTTGTTAATTACAGTATCTTCTGTTAAATTTATTTATAACAAACAAGTTGATAAAATGGAGTTATTTTTTAACAAGCTTCATTAATCTAGATATAACATTATGGTCCGCATTCTTGATGAGCATGGAGTGCTCAGCAATCCATTTGCTGCAATTTTTATTTCTTTTCTTCCGTTCTTGCATTTTTTTTTTCCTTTCTCTCCTTTGACAAATTTTTCATCTCTTCAATTTTTTTTTAAATTTAAATTTTGCTAATTAATCTTTTATTTTAAATCAAAATATCACTTTTAATATGAAAACTATTTAAAGATTAAGGTGCATCTAACACTTAAAAATATTTTTTCATAACTGTGAGTATGTCCCACACTTTAAAGTATTTTGTTATACAATTTTGATTATTATACAATCCAAGAAAGTAGCGGAAAAGCGGGCAATCAAAAAGAAAATAATCAAGATCCCCACTTATTGATACACACCACATAAACTTCACTACTCATATCTCTTCCAAGTATTTATTTGTATTGCCTACTGGATCCACAACCAATGCTGCAATATCATGTTTCAGCAGTTCAGCATGTGTGCATCTATCTGCAAAGTTCCATACACAAGCTCTATCATACTTGAGAAATTCACTACACAATCCAGCACGACCTTTGCAACAACTACTTCTGGCTTCAAGATTTCTTCTTTCCACGCGTTTTCTAAATCCTTCTGCAGAATTTCATAGGCTTCTTCTTCTGAAATCCCATGTTGATTAATCAAACATTCCACTGCAGAAGCAACATGTGATCTCTTCCGCTCAAACTACGTACCAATTCAAGAAAAACACAAACTCAATACTTATAAAGATCATCATAAGAATTAATCACAATGTTATCCATAATTTGATTATTGATTTTCTACCTATCACCAGTTAATCTGCAGATAATAGCTGAAGCTCTCACAATTCTGGAACATTGGACATTTAATCAAACACATGTTTCGTCGCAAAGTTGCCTAGACCAAGGAAAGAAGCTGTCTGGAGCAAAGGGTGAACAGATATGACTACATTTTCCATGTACTCTTCGTATGTTGGGATGTAACCTGGGTTGAGCCACTTGGCTTCAACCATATACGCTTCTGCAAGTTTTTGAAACTACAAAGTACAAACATATACGTTAACTTTGTTAAACTTGCCATTCAAACTTACACATAATAATAAGTAGAATTTGATGTT
Source organism: Leucaena leucocephala (assembly GCA_037074615.1). Lineage (NCBI taxonomy): Eukaryota > Viridiplantae > Streptophyta > Magnoliopsida > Fabales > Fabaceae > Leucaena > Leucaena leucocephala. The sequence goes on from CM073525.1 coordinate 7,659,499, forward strand.
GCCAATAAGTATACTACAGCTTGTTTATCGTACGGAACAAAGCATGATTTTCCATCCTTTGCAGTCAGCAACTCCATTTCATTGAATAGTTCTAACACAGCATGAACTACCACTTTCATGCATTCTGGAATAGGATCTAAAGGACAAGCATCCCATCTGAGAACTTGCTTCAAATAACGATATTAGCTTTTGTTGATTAACTACAAATGATAAAAATGGTAATGGAAGAATATAATTAATAGTCAAATAATTTAACCTCCGGATTGCTTCAGTGAAGAGTTCAAGTTGTTCAAGGGTACCGTATGAATCGTATGTATCCTCAACAGCAGTAGTAACCGCAATTGATTTGAACACTATAATTCTTCCGATGATATACTGAGGCTCATAATATGCACCCAATGTCCAAAAGAATGCTTCAACTACTCTGTCCCTAGCATATGGCACCTTGCTCTTAAAGTCTAACTTTTTCCACCGCCTGCAATATAATATATGTTAAGCTTTCACGTTCTTTTGAATATGATATCTGACCTTATATATATATATATATATAAGATTCAGAAAGTTGATCTTACTCTGTGACATGTCGGAGTTCCTCTTTGTGCAGAAGCTGTAAATATCAAAGTCAAGGACGGCAAATTCTAACAGTAGTGGGTCATTTGGAGAGGCCTCAGCTAATCTTGGCTGTCCTATGCGAATAGGGAAGTTCAATGCATGACTTACTTTTTCTTCAAGGTTTTGGCTCATGGAACCCATTCTTGAGTTAAGGCGATAGCAAGTGAAGTGTATAGCTTTGTCAATAACATCTTCCCCATGGATGCCAAAATATGAAGCCTCATATAAGTTTAGAATTCCCACCACATCCTCCACCATTGACTTCTTGAATTCACCATTTTCATCCCTGAATTGCTCAAATATATCTGCTCAAACAAATGTACGTATGTATGTAAAACACACTCGCACACTTTTCTAATGCAAACATAGGAGGTTTAGGGGAAAGATATATGGAAACAAAGGAGGGAAACAAAACAGAAATGGAGTGTGTGTGTGTTGGGGGGGGGGGGGAACGTAAGAGGGGGATTAGGCAGACAATTGAAGGGAGAGGTAAGAAAGGAGGAGGGGGAATAGGAATAGCTAAGTCATAACAAAATATATTTTCATTATCATCCACGTCTCTTTACAAAAATACAAAATAACCTCTGTTTATGGGCTAAGGTTTTGCTTCCTTTAAAGAAACCCCCAATCTTTTGCCACCCACTTAAAGAAAACAGTTAAAAATATGCATAGGTTTCTTACCCCTAAGAAAATCTAGCTACAATTGGCAAATATAAAATAAAAGGCATCCTAAACAAATAAAGGAGAGAAGGAGGGGGTCAATGAATATGATTAGGGTAAACATATAATATTAATTAATTTAACTAATTTCTTTAATTTAATTAAATTAGTTAAATAGGCAGAAGATAACCATGCTAAATGAGCAAACCAAACCCGAGGGAAATGGTGTGAAGATCTTTGGCTTCAAGAGGAGGAGGGTTCTTGTGCATATTCTGCAATATCTCTTCAATATTGCTTTTGAAATGATACGGCACACCCAAACGTTTAATGTTGTCGATCAAGTTCAGCTTTTCTGTAGGATCCTCAATGGTTGCGAGTATCAATTCTCGAACTTTCTCCTTCAGATGTTGTGATAGCTGTTGGAGTTCCACTTCTCCATTCTCCACCTTCAAAAATTAATGAGTTTGAGGTATTTCTTGTTTTTATATATATATATATATATATATTATATCCTTCCTCTAATTCAATTATATTTCATACTTGAGTTATTTCAACTTTGACTCATGCTTATATAAGTAAAATGATCTCAGTTGAAATCAAACGAATTACCAGTTGATGAGGAGAAGCAAGGTTGAAGAAATGGTATCCCCAAATATTGGGACTAAAATTGGCCATTGGACTCATGACTTGAGAGTTATGACTTGCTGAAGACATTTTTGGGTGAGTGCATGAAATCGCTGAAGATCTTTATGGATTATGGGCATTGCTATTTATACTACTCATCATTACCTGCGTCACGAATTAGTAAAAACAATACTCATTCCCTCCAATTTTTAATATAAAAGATAACTAATTTAAATAGATTAAAAAATTAAATAAATTATGATAGTGAGTGGGTAAGTGTTTCATGCTGTAAAAGATAAAAACCATGAAATATATGGTTGATATTCTTTATTGGTCCCCTGATACTGATCAATAAAAAAAATAATGGTAGAAAGATATATAAGTATGTCCGAAATATAGAAATTTCAAAACGATCTCTTGAAATGTTGTAATTCTGATGAAATCTTTATGAACCATTATAGAATTAAGTTTTGTTTTGAATTGATTTAATTGTCCTCACGTATAAAACAAAAATTCCCACCGTCGCCGCCATTTGCTGGAGCTCCGGTCGCGCTGGGGGCTGGCAGCCTGGCACTCCGGTCCCAAAAAATATCTCCAACTTGATCGGATAACAAATGAACCAGATTGGTATTAGGCTTTCAAAATGCGCCATCTCCAAATATCTCGAACTTGTATCAGCAACAGCATTATTGTGAATATATGAGATCAAATTTACTGTTTGTTTTTATGTTTTTAAAACAGTTGTTTTTTTAAATAAAAAGTTTTAAAATGTGTTTTCCGTTATATATTCTAGAAAACATAAAGGTTAAAACTTATTTTGAAAAACAAAAAAAATCAGAACATTTTTTTTATCTTTAGTTACTTTTTATTCTACAAAATTATAGAAAAAGACAATAAAAATAATCATATTTTTGTATAAAAATATTTATATATGTTAAATTTTAGAAACTCACTAAGGTCAATACATGTCTTTCAATTTAAAGAATGTTTATAGAAATATTTATAAATTATCAATAAATGATATTTAAACTCAGAGTTATAAACTAATTTTTTATCAAATAAACTAATATTTATGAATTTTTGATTTTATTAATAATAATTATACTAATAAAGTAAATTATTCTTTCACATTTCACTTCAACATTTTAGATATGTTTTTCAAAATAATGACTCAAACAAATGTTTTTTAAATTTTTTATTTCCCAAACTAGTTATAAAAAATTACTCTAAACAATTGTTATAGGAACCTTAAAAGGGTAGAATCAAACCAGCCCTAATATATTATTAATTTATTAATTTATAAAAATAGGATGAAGAGACCAATATTTCGTACATTGGAAATTTGAGTTTAGAAGCTACCTGCAGAGTGCAGATCTTGGGGGTGCTGTCCTCTCTTTCGATGCCTTCTGCTATTACCCTATTACAGGTCGGTTCGGCTTTTGTTCCTCTGAAATTATCTTTAAATTCTCTATTAATAGACACAGAAGATAAAAAAGATAATTACTTTAACAAAAGGATAGAAATCATCAAAGATGTTTCAGAGGAAATAAATTTAAAATTTAAAATATTAACTTATTACTTATTTTAATTTAAACTGTTTTTGTTAAAAAAAAAACACTTAAATAATAAGGCCCAACCCTACATAAAACTTCTTACTTCTTCAGGGTCTCCGAGAAACGATGTCAGCAAATCTTTTACCTATGAGATTTGGAATTTGTTACTAATAGCTCTCCTATGAGTATAACAAGACTGACAACCGGGGGTTGTACGGCTAAATAATACATTTTTAATTATATAAATATTATGATAATAGGGCAGCAATAAATATTATTACTAATCCTATAAATTTTTTAAATATAAAAATACTTGTCTAATTAAAGAATTAAATTTTATATAATTTTTAAAAAATAAATACCTTCCCCTTTCATTTAACAAAATTTCATCCCCACCCACCCCCAATATATGACATAAATAAATATCTATTAATATAAAGTATTACTTTATTTCTAATCAATACCAAAATCTAAAATTCTCCAATCAAAACATTTTTTGTAAAGATTTTTTTTCATACCAAAAATATTTGTCATATATTAACAATGCATTGGCATATATTATCATTCTCAACCTCTAAAATATTAATAAGAGAAAATTATAAAAGCGCCCAACCAATTCATTGAGATTTTTGTTCTATAGTTAAAACCTCAATAAATGCAAATTTCACAATTGGCAAGTGAATTTAACCAGGCACTCAAAGTACGCAACCCAGAGCACCATTGCTTTACAGGAAAACGTCCATGGGATGAACCTCAAGATCATGTTTTAGTGAAGCTTGCGCCAAAAAGCTCCGCACATGTGCAATATACCAACGGGGACCTCTAAGTTCATTAGCAACCACTTAGAGGTCAATCTTGCAGTACTGCATCCTTCTTCCTTCTTCCTCCGTACTTTGTTCCTTTGCTTTGTTTAATTTCTTGTTCTTTTCCTTTCTTTGCAGATCACAAGTCTCAGCTTGGGTTCAAGTCGCTTTTGATAAAAGAGAGGCTTGCTTCTGGTTCAACCTCAAAGTCCTTGAAGATAATAACCAAGGCATTTTCAAACACTCTATGTGGTGTAGGCGTCATGAACCACCGGGAAGATCTTTTAGTTCGTGGAGGCCTTACCTTTGGACTTCCACTTAATGATCATTGCACCATATGATCCACATGTTCGACTCCTGTTCACCTCCATCTCGAGCTCCTCAGACTTCTGGTCCATGGCTCGATTCCTTCTCACTGGTGTCAAACTGAACTTGTGGTTAGGTCCATGCCTCTAAAGATTAATTATTATACAATCTAAGATAGGAGTGACACAATATCACCATCAGATTATTTTAAAAATTAAAGTAAGAATTACATAATATCACAGATCATTATTTTTTATGAGTTAAAAATTAAATTAAATTTTTAAATAACTAAATATAATATAACTTAAGTTATAAAATAGGGTTTGATTTAAAATATTATTAACTGAATTAAAAATTAATTTAAATACAATATTTTTGATATTTTTAATTTTAAAAAAATAATAATAAAAGAGAATGAGTAAATGGAATGAAAGGGAAGGTAATTAAACATAATAAAAATAATCATACAATTCAATAATGCAGGCAATTATAACTTTAATAGATATATGAGTTAAATATAGTTAATCACAAAATTATAATTAAACTTTTAATCTAACAACTTAACAAACTCAAATTATTATAAAATATTTTCTAAAGTTTCAATCTATTAACTGTCACCATAATAATAATATATGACTTAAGATATTAGACACAAATATTTAAAAATAATTCAAAGATTCAAAACAAAAAGAATCAAAACTAACAAATAACAAAATAATCTAATAATCTAATACACCTTAAAAAATACTAAATATTAACAATAATTTCAACATAAAGTCTAACCTAAGAAGTGAAATTAAAGTTAATTAAACAACAATATCAAATATTAAATAAAAATTTAGTCACAATAATTCTCAATAAATATAAATAAGTTATTATAAAATTTTTCAATAATTATAAAATTATCTTAAAATTTAAAAATTATAATATAATTAATAATATAAGTAGTAAATAGGAGGATTAGGACAATCTAGTCATGCCCAGCCATACAAGAGGCTGCCGTGCTTCCTGCTGTGATTGCCATCGCTACTGCTCCGCTGGTTCTGTTGTACTCCGTCTGTGCCATGCTATTCTGGCTCAATTTGCTGCTGCCGATGATGATGACCCGATGGTGGTGGTTGAAGATGGGGAGAGGTGTGAAATGAATGGTTGACGGTGATGTGAACGGGGAATGGAAGGCGTCGAGTCTGCTGGAGGTGCTGCTGAGGTCTGCTACTGCCGTCGACGTTTGGGTGTGTGCTTGGAGGGAGACGCGAAGAGGGAGATGAAAGGTGATGGAACGGAGATGGCGTGATGGGAGTGACGGCAGCTAGGGGTATGGTCTGTCGCGGCCGAAGTCTGATGGTGCTGTGAAGTCGCGCTGCTCACCCCTGTGCGTGTATGGTTTCTTAGCGGCCCTCTCTTCCTCTGCGTGCCCGCTGATTAAATGCTGAATAAAAAATAACTAATCGCCAGATGGCAAGGTTTGGCCATACGTCCTCCTATCCAATTTTTGAATTTACGATTTTTTATTGTTATTTGAAAATTTTGATTTATCTTCAATATATAAAATACAAATCATAATAATATAATAGGTTTTTATTTCAAAAATAATTACTTTAAGGAAACACTAAAAAATATCTATTAAGTACTAATTAGATGTACAAATAATATAACTATGACCCAAAATAATGACAATAAACTATTAAAATAATATAAATAAATGTATAAAAATATAGCTATATCATGGAGCACAAAGCAAGCAATCCAAAAGAACATAATCAAGATCCCTACTTACTGATACACAAACCGAAACTTTACTATTTATTTCTCTGCGAAGTTTCTATTTGTATTGCCTACTGGATCCACAACCAATGCTGCAATGTGATCTTTGAGCAGTTCAGCATGTGTGTATCTATCTGCGAAGTTTGCATACACAAGCTCTATTATACTTGAGAAATTCACTACACAATCCAGCACAACCTTTGCAACAACTTCTGGCTTCAACTTCAAGCATTCCTCGTTTATATCTTTCCACGCATTATCTAAATCCTTTTGCAGAATCTCGTAGGCCTCTTCTTCTGGAATCCCATGCTGATTCATCAAACATTCCACTGCAGAAGCAACATGTTCTCTCTTCCGCTCAAACTATACCACCAGTTCACCAAAGCCACATACTGATCAGTACTGATAAGAGCATCATGAGAATGATCAATCTCAATGTTATCTATAATTGGAATTGTTAATGTTGTACCTTGTGAGAACTCATGTCACCTCTTAATCTGCAGATAACAGATGAAGCTCTCACAATTCTAGGAACATTGGAGATCCAATCAAACACATGTCTGGTTGCAAAGTTCCCAAGACCAAGGAAAGAAGCAATCTGGAGCAAAGGGTGAACAGATGTGACTACTCCATTTTCCAGGTACTCTTCGTATGTTGGGATGTAACCTCGGTTGCACCACTTTGCTTCAACCAGATAGGCCTCTGCAAGTTTTTGAAACTACAAAGCACAAACATATGCATTAACTTACTTAACCATAATATGTAGAATTTGATACTGGCAATAAGTATCCTACAGCTTGTTTAACATAAGGAACAAAGCATGATTTTCCTTCCTTTGCAGTGAGCAACTCCATTTCATTGAATAGCCCTAACAGAGCATGAAATACCACTTTCATGCATTCTGGAACAGGATCTAAAGGACTAGCATCCCATCTGATGAGAAACAGTTTGAAGCAACAATATTAGCTTTGTTGATTAACTACAAATGAGAAAAATAGTATTGGAAGAATCTAATTCTTTTAAGAAAATAAGATTTTAAATTATTAATCAATTAATTTAACCTCAGGATTGCTTCAGTGAAGAGTTCGAGTTCTTCAAGGGTGCCATATGCATCATATGTGTCATCAACAGCACAAGTAACGGCAATTAATTTGCCCACTATTGTCCTTCCAATTATATACTGAGGCTCATAATATACACCCAAGGGCCAAAAGTATGATTCAACTACTCTGTCCCTTGTATATGGCACCTTCGTCACAAAGTCTAACTTTTTCCACCACCTGCCATATATTATATGTTAAGCTTTCCCGTTGTTTTGAATATGATATCTGACTTCACATACATATGATTCAGAAAGTTGATCTTACTCTGTGGCATGTTGCAGTTCTTGTTTGTGCAGAAGCTGTACGATATCGAAGTCTAAGACGGCAAATTCTAGGAGTGGGTCATTTGGAGAAGCCTCTGCTGAGTACATTGGAATGAAATATCTGGATTCCAATCTTGGTATTCCCTTGCGAATAGGGCAGTTCAACGCATGACTTACTTTTCGTTCAAGATTAGGGTTCATGGTGCTCAACCTTGAGTTGAGGTGATAGGAAGTGAAGTGTATAGCTTGGTCAAGAACATGTTCTCCATGCATGCCAAAATGTGCGGCCTCGTATAAGCTTAGCATTCCCAACTCATCGCCCACCAGTGACTTCTTGAATTCACCTCTTTCATCCCTGAACTTGTCAAATATATCTGCGTGCATATATGTCTCACTTTCAGAAACGAGAAGGCCCGACAGTTGGATGAGAACTTAAACAAAATATATATGAATAGAGTTACTTTAACGTACCAGATGGTGCAAGATAACCTTGTTGCCTGAGCAAACGAAACCAGAGGGAAATGGTGTGAAGATACGACACACCTAAACGTTTAATGCTATTGTTCATATTGTGCAATATATCTTCAATCTCGCTTTCGAAATGATACGACACACCCAAACGTTTAATGTTATCGATCAAGTTCAGCTTTTCTGTAGGATCATCCTCAATGGGTGTTAGTATCAGTTTTCGAACTGTCTCCTTCAGATGTTGTGATCTCCGTAGGACTTCCGCTTCTCCATTATTCTGCACCTTCAAAAATTAATAGAAGTTATTTCAACTTTTACTTGTATATATATACACCGACTGCCAACACTTGGGTCGAAGTAAATAAAATGATCCCAAGTACGTAGCGTATTAAGCAAATAATGAAATAAAATAGTGAAAGAAGAAGAATTACCAGGTGAGGAGGAGAAGAAAAGTTGAAGAAATGGTATTCCCAAATATTGGGACTAAAATCGGCCATGGGACGCATAATTTGAGTAGTGTGACTTTCTGAATACCTTCTTGGATCTGCGAATGCTTTATTTGCTTGGCTAATTAGTTTGAAGAGAGATCTTAATTATGGGCGTTGTTATTTATTCTACCCGTCATCACCTATCACCTCAGGCACATATTAATAAAAAAAAGAAGAAGTATTTATTAGGCAAGAGAATGGATATATTTTTTTTTTATAAAGGTCAAATTAAATCATAGGTATGAGAATGAATCTCACAAATATTTATTGTGAGTATTATGTTTACAAATATCAAAAGAGTTCAATTTTAACTATAACATATTAAAAACTAACATTATTACTATTAGTAACTAATCTTCTGTACTTAATCCTCTCCAAAATTATTTTCAAACATACATGAAGTCAATTTATTATTAATAAAAAATAAAATCTTTTAATATTAAATTCTCATAAAAAATATTCCATAATCAAAGACTCTAGCATGAAAATTAAAATAAAATCTCAAAAAAATTATTTCAATTTATATGCAATAAAATTCTTTTTAAATAATAGAAATTATCATAAGAATATTTTAGAGTGAAAAACATCTCAATGTAAAAGTTTACAAAATATCTTTTAAAACTTTATTTGTCCATTATACACATACGTATGACAATGTTATAAGCTATTTGAAAGAAAAATCAATAACAACAATCAAATCCTTAATTCATATAAACATGGCTATCATTTTTCATAATGTTAGAATATTAAAATATTGATAAAAATTAAATTTAATAATGATAAATTTAAATAAAATTTCCCTAGCAAAAGAATAGTTTTAAAAAATATCACGAGATATTATTTACTTACCTGTCATACTCCTAAACATTTACTCTTTTAAGCTAAATAACTTCTAATCATTTTCATTTCTCAATTCCCTAATACCCTAATACAACATATTAAAATTCTAATTATATGTTTTATAATTCAAAATTCTATCCCAATGATCAATTTATAATACTTTAAAATAGAAGAAGAATTTAAACTTTAATTCTCATTTTTCCCAGATAGTATCATGACAATTTGAATTATAATAGAACTTATCATCCTTAGTTAACAAATATAATATTTAAACTTTAAAAATCATCATCAATTTTTCCTCTTTTTCCTTGTCAAGCTCAAATTTAATAAATTTAACTGACACCACAGTAATAATAAATATTCATATATACATGCAACTTTAATTCTTTTCTCTAATTTCTACATAGAGATTGGAAGATTTTAATTAAACCAAATCCTTGTATATAGAGGGCATCCAATTATTTTCTACCCACTACTTTTCCATGAACATATAAATATGCTAATTCAAGTATTTGTTCTCTGAATCTTCAGTCCATAAACTTCAACAGAATCATGAAACCCTACAACTTTTAAATTTCAATGTAGAACAACAAATAACTTCTATTTTCTTCAAGCCTAACCAAAGTGTAAACCATAAACAACATATACCCGTAAATTTCCAAGCATAGCTCCTTAAACAACAAAAATGATTTCTCAAAGTTTTCTCAAATCCATAATGTTTGTCTATGATACTTTAACTATATCTAGTTGTTCCTTATAGCTTTAAAGTCACATCTCAGACATTTTGTATATGCATTCCACAAAATCAACATAACTTGACAAAATCTTGATTTAAGCAAATTCTATTTAATACCAAAATTTACCTTCAAATTCTCCTTTGTTCCGGTACACAAACAGATCAAAACTATAGGATAATCAAAGCACAGTCCAACTAAGCATAGACGTAACAAAGGGAAAAGGACTTCAAGCATACCGCCCAATCAAATGCATTAGAAGACGAGAGTGACAATGGTGCTGGAGAAGATTGAAGAACGAAGAGGGAGAAGAAGAATATATCAGAACGGCGGTAGCCTAAGCTCCGAGCGAAAGAGAAAGGCGACGGCACAGTCCCCAGCAACGGCAGCACGGACGTCGGAAGCAGAGGGAATCACAGCTGCGGTGAAGTCTCGGTGAGGATTGCGAAGCTTCTTCTCCTATGCTCTCTCTCTCTCTGTCCTGTTGTCCGAGATCTAAACGGAAAAGATGAATGATGGCAGACGAACAAATGCACAGTCGCCGGCGGTAGCAACGGGGACGACGACGGGAACTGACGGAGTCACGGCAGCAGTGGGTTTCAGGGGAGAATGGCGAAGCTTCTTCCTTCTTCTGCTCTGTTCTGTTTTGTCGTCGATGGGAGTGCTGGCATTTTAATATGTAGATATAGGGTGTGAATGGGTAGAGATGAATAGGTAACTCTTTGCCTTGTTAACCTATCTTAAAATAGGATAAGCAATATTTTATAGTTTAATATCTGATCCTATTTAATAAAAATTTTAATAATTTTAAATTAAGTATAGGTAGATTAGGCATGTTTAAATCATAATGTCATATTCATATTATAAAAAAAATTTAGAATTATAAACTTTTAAAATAATATTATATTCATATATCTTCAAAAGTTAAATAATATATATAATCTATTAAGAATAAGATAACAAAAATAATAATTAAAGTTTTGAAATCTATTGCATATAAAAAAAGTATTAAAGTCTAAGTAGTTTATAATTATAACTTTGTATCAATCACCCTAATATTAACAAAGATGAAATATTTAAAAAAATAAAATAAATAATTATAATTTGTAATATGATCATATGATAATTAATAAAGTTAAAAAAAGAAAAAATTAGTATAATTATAAATATTAAAATATATAACTTATCTACTTAACTATTTATATTTTTAAAATGATATTTTAGTTTCTAATAGCTATCATATTCTCCTTTCTAAATATAGCATACTAATATATAGAGAAAAAAATAAAAAAAATAAAAGAAGGGATACTCATAGAAAGAGTAAGATAAGGCAACTCTCATATTCAATACCTAACTTACAAATTATATAGACTGTATTTTTCAACTAAATAACTAGTTTTATCCTATATTTATAAGGTTAACATGATATATTTTTATTATCGATTGGAGTAGATATATCAGGTCATGGGATACCCGATCACTGGTCTGTCGGAGAGAGAGAATGGAGACATCCCGCAATTTGGACTTCAGATTGGTTGGAGGAACGTGATACTACTGTTATTTTCCTCGGAGAAAATGAATAGAAATTTCTCCGCCTTATCATAATTTATTTTATATTCAAATCAAATGATCCCATGTCTTAATTTCCGAAGAAATTCTTATGAACCAATATGGAAATAAGTTATGCTTTGAAATGATCTAATTGTTCTCAAGTAAATAAAACAAAAACTCCCACCAGCCGCCATTCGTTGAAGCCATGGTCGTGCTGGCTGTTGGTCAATTTTTTAGTTAAGATTGGTCAAAGAACTTTTGGTTCACAAAAAAGCAATTATCTCCAACTTGATCCTATAGCAACTGAACCAAATTGTTAGTGGCAACAGCATTACTGTGGATATTATTGATTTATTAATTTATATAGTTGAAAAAATAGGATGAAGAGATCAATGTTGCCTACATTGGAAATTGAACTTTCAATGCTTGGTGCAGAGTCCAGATCTTGGCGGTGTTGTCGTCTGACGTCTTCTGCTATTGCAGGTCGGTTTGGTCATTTTCTTTTCACACCCCGTATTTTGGCCAACTTAGAGATTACAAATCAAACTAATTTAAATCCGGCCAAAGTAGGATTCATATAGACGGCAACCCTACTACATAGATTGTTAGATTTCTAAACTATTGAACACATGATCTTCAGTTAAGTTAAAAAAGTTTTATCAATTGATCCTAAAGCTCTGTTGCGGGTTTAGCTTTTAATTGTTCTACTAAAATTATTATTATTATATAAATTCACTTTAATAAAGATAGTTCAAATTAAATAAATTAATAGACATGGAAGATAAAAAAGATGATAACTTTAACAAAAAGAAAAAGATAGTAATCATTAAAGATGTTTCAGAGGAGATAAATTTAAAATGAAAAATGAAAAACTTATTGACTTGTATCAAGTTGAGGGAGAATCCTAATAAAATCTTTCTGAAATAACAAACATTTAAATAAAGCCTATCATTTCGACTAATTTTTAATAAGGTCAAGAGGTCTCATTAGGAATCTTTTAATGTTGTTAAAAGACCAAAATACCCCGGTATAGCTTGAGGGTTTTAGTTTGCATAAAATTGAGATTTTTTTAACAAATAGTGATTAATGCAGACAATTTTATCTCACTAAAATGGTAGCATGTATCCCTCAGAGCAATACAGGAGTGCGACAGGTTTTGACCAAGGTGACTTTTCTCATTGTGCCTTCTCTTTTCTTGTTTATGATAGGGGCATTATGCTCATTTGATTAAATTCTAAAGTCCCTAATAATGCCTCTTGGCCTAATTAGGAATTAGTTAAAAGTGTAAGCTTGTTTAGGTTTTGGTTATTTTAAGGGGATTTTATTATAATTCTTTAACTTAAACTGCTTTTATTAAAAACGATTAGGGTATCTTTCAATCAGCCCTGTTCTTTTTTTTATAAAAAAGAAAAGAAAAGAGCTATCTTGTTGCAGGCCTGAACCGAAATCCTTATGGTAATGTGTTTCCTTTCGGTTTTGCAACAATCTTATGAGATTGCATTACGAAGTTGTCGAATCTGATGATTCGTGCAAATGGACATGATTGTCTTCTACTAGTATGAAAGAATGACAGTGAATTTTAGTTCCAAAAACATTACTAACACATGTAGAAATGAGTTAAAAAGTTATATTTACTCATAAATATAAAATTTTAATTAATTTTATATATAATATTTATTATTCATATAATATTTGGATATCATTGAAGAAAATGGCTTTAATGGCTTCAGTAAACTCATTTTACATTGCAAAGCCCACACCCTGCATAATATGTGTGTGTATATATATATGAACAATTATTAATAATCTATATACTTAAAATTTTATAATATCTAATTCAGTTAAACATATATTTATGTCAATCTAACTCAATATTTTTAATTTATTTATCTATAAATTATAAATTATAATATCAATCAGCAATCACATTTGATATTAAAAAGATTTTGAGCCGGTGATAATTAATTAATAATTATATTAACCGATCATATGATACTTTAAATTTTGAATCATAATGATGATTCAAAATAATCACAAATCATTTTGATTTTAAAAAAAGATATTAAGCCTCATAATATTGATTAATTAAAATGTCATTAACTAATTATATGATATTTTAAATTTTTAATTATAATAATAATTGAAATTTATAATAATCATAAAAATTAATTAATTATAATATATTTTTTCCCGTGTAACTCAGAGATATATGGATAAATGAAAGGCAAGATCTAATAATAAGGTGAGGGAGAGAGACACAACGTAGGGCACTACGTATTTAAAAATTTCAGCGAATGTGTGGGACAATGTATATGCATACCATTTAAACGATTGGGATGGCTTAGACGTTTCAAAACATTATCGTTTCAAGTGCCCCACACCATGCTTTTTAACTAATTATCATTATTTAAATATTAAATTAAGTAATTAATTAAATACCCTGAGTGTAGACCATAATCAGCATGGGCCCAGTCCATATAGGGTTACTAACTTAATCAATTATTAAATAGTTATTGTCTCCAATGGTGAGAGTTTAATGGACAGCAGATTGAGTGAGCCACATATCAGAACGTTCAGCTCTCAAAGGTTCCTTAATTCAGTTATCCTATTTCAGATCGAGAACCTGGAAACTTGAGTTGGTATGTTTGCAGCAGAGGGCAGATCTTGGCGGTGCAGTCCTCTCTGATGCCTTCTGCTATTACAGGTCTGGTTTGGCTTTTGTTCTTTAAATTCACTTTAATAAAGATAGTACAAAATTAAATAAATTAACAGGCACAGAAGATTAAAAAGATAATCACTTTAATAAAAAAGAGAGAAATCATTAAAGATGTTTAAGTGAAAATCATGAAAGTTCATGCTCCTAATTAATCATATTTTCAATTCCAACTGTCTGCGTGCATTATTAAGTTGGACCGAGATAGGAGGTAGTAGTATTTTATAAATGTTGAGTGTGATTTTTTTACCAAAAGAAGAAAAAACTTTATAATAAACGCCAGCCAAGAAGCATATTGGCCCATCCACACACGGGAAAAATACTTTTCACGTAGTTACTTCATAGTAGGTATAAGTAAAACTGTCACAAGAAAAAGAAGTGACATTTTTATAAATAAATTTAATTTTAAAATACTTTTTACAACACATTATAAAATATAATTTTTAACTGCAATTATGAGTGAAACTATAATTAGAAGTATTTCACACTAGTTTAAAAAATTTAGGTAGAGTAAAAGTTATCATGATGTTTAGAAAAATACTATAATAACTACTTTTAACAATGATTTTATAAAAATCATTGTTAAAAATTTTTAAGAGATACTTTTAAAAACTATCATAAAAAGTCCTCCAAAATTTAAATATGATAGACCCAATTTTAATTTTAATTTTATTTTTTACAAATGTCTGTGGTCTAATTTCTCTTCTTTACCACCATAGATTTAGACGAATGTTATTTTCCTCAATTTTTTCTATATTTTTTGTACTCATCTCTATCGTTAATATCATTCTCTGTTATCCCTGTTATCATTATTTATCGTAAAAACTAAAATCACCATTTAACTTCTTCACTTGCTCCTTTTTTAATTTTATCGGCTATTTATTGTTTATAAACTATAATATATCATATGAGCTATATGTAATGACTTAAATAAGAAAAAGAAAATAAATAAATAAATAGTACCCATTTTAAATATATATATATATATGTATTAATTCTTGCAAGCTCAACACAAAAAAAGTTGGTAGTTGAGTGATGTTTGTTTTTTAGTTATCCATCTTAGTTCATTAGAGTTTTATCTCGACTATATCTAAATTCGATTTGTGTCACATATTTGACTATAGTGGATAAGTCTCTTAATGAGAATTTTTTGCATATGTTAAAACTCAAATTTGAGACCTCACTTAAATAATATTGAATCACTTATCACTCATATTAACCCATTGGTGATAGTTGAGGGCCAGATTTCGAATTTTAGTACTCTTTGAAGATTATTTTCATTCTTGCTTCAGCCATTGCGTGAATTGCAAAACTGCCACTCTGTTTTTAAATCAGGATTCTCCCTTTATTTCCATTCTACGACAGATTGAGAGAGAGACATAATAGAACAACAGAAGCTTCGCGACTCCCTGAAAACCCATTGCAGCTGTGACCTCATTTGCCTCTGTCATCCATGTTGCTGTGGCCGGTGATTGTGTCGTCTTTCTTTTGCCGTCGCATAGCTGTTTCTCCCTTTTTTGTTCTTCTCTGTTGAAATTTAAATGTTTCGGTGATATTGTTGAAATTTATATATAGATGATCTTGAAAATATATGATTAAATTAGCATATTTATATGTTTATGGAAGTAATGGGTGGAAATTGATTGGATGTTTTTTATATACAAGAATTTAGTTGAATTAAAATCTTCTAAGCTCTCTATAGAAATTAGAATCTTGACTGATCTTGAATGCGATGTTATTTACCGAAAGTTTATTTTGGCCTGAAATAGTATTGTTGATCATGTTCCATGACAAAATAGATAAAGCCCTCACGGTAATTTAAAACTTGTAAATGATCCACGTAATTTATAGCTAGAATTCTTATCTTTTTTTTATCTTTTTAAGATATATAAATAATTGTATATGGTTATATATATCTAAAATTATTATTATTTTATTAATTATAATATTTAAAGATTTATAGAATATAAATTTTCTTATTTTTTATATGGGTCATCCCTTGATTTCGGGGTGTAATAGTGTAGGTCTGGGGCAGAATCAGATGAACTGATGAGGGTCGCATGCCTAGGACGGGACCAGATGAATTCCAAAGGAGAGAATACTCGCACGATGTGCATTCGACGGAAGTAGGTGATAACGTGAAAGCAAATGATTAGCCAAAAACTGGAGAAGCAAACTTGAAGCAATGATGACCACACACAAAGGCTCAAAACTAGGTCGCTATCATGTGAAAATTAAAGAACCAAAAGTAGAGAGAAAATAAACGATTTAGAGTATTATTCATTTTTAAATGAATCAGAATATAAATATATTTTTATATAGATAAAAATATAATTTAATAAATTAAATTTATAATCATATCTTAATCATAATATCTTATATTTATTTTTTTAAAATATAGTAATATAATATTCACATTTATTCATAAATAATATCTAAATTTAATTCTAAATAATTAACATAATATCTCAACAAATATATTTAATACCCCTTCAAACTCAAGATGACTTGAGTTTGTTAAATGGAAGTGACCATTGTACTGAAAATGATTGATAAGCATAATTAAGCTATATCAATACAACAATGAAATGATGGAAAAAAAACAAATACAACAATGAAACTACTTATATAATTTGGGTTGATTAAAAAACTATTTTAATCTTTCTTTTTTTAATTTAAAGGGGAAATAATAACATCATAAGAATATTAGTTAAATTGAATTAACAAACTCTCACTTATAGATAAATTTTTATATCACTAGGTGTATGAGCAAAAACTGTTTTGTCTGTCATGTAAATCCAACCATCACTTTTTTTTATAAAAATATTTTTAAAAAGATGGGGCTCATCCATAATCTAAAATCAACGTGAAGTCTCCCTCCTATTAGGCAGTATCAATATCGAGTAAGGGAAACCATTAATTATCCTTAGGTGTAAACTTAGGAACCCAAGAGTTAATTTGTCTCCCGCTATGCTATAACTAAAACTATAATAAAATGGTACCCTAAAGAATTGAGCACGCTCTAAAATGGTAACATATCTCATTCTCTTATCAACTGAACCCATTGACAATAGGTCTAATCATCACTTTTTTTATATATAATAAATTTTTAGAAATGAGTTAAATTTAATAATAGAAATAAAATATACTTTCTTGTTAAATAATATCAATATTATCTCTTGTTAAGTCGTTAATAGTGCTCAACAATAGTTAGATCCAAACTTTTATGACCCATGGACTCAACCAAGCTAGGCCTTTTAAACCCAAATATGAAATGACACTATATGTGTTTTCTTTCCATGCTCCAGCTGGCCTAATTCCCTCAGAATTACTATAGACTAGTGAATTAAGGAGCTAAATTAATTAGTTCATGGCTATGTTTAAATTAACTTTTGGAAAATAATTTTAAAAAAAGTTAATAAAAATAATTTTAGCATAGAATAGTTTATGAAAAAGTAAAAAAAAATAACTTCATGAAAAACTATAATTTTAACATAAATAATCAAATCATTAAATTTTATGAAATATTTAGATAGTCTTTCTCAAAAACTAAAAACTATGGTTGAGTATCCAATCAAAAACGGTTTTCATTGCAGAGTCCCCAAGACCAAGGAAAGAAGCTGTCTGGAGCAAAGCACAGATGTGACTACTCCATTTTCCAGGTACTCTACGTATGTTGGGAAGTAACCTTGGTTGCACCAGTTGTTTTCAACCAGATACGCTTCCGCAGGTTTGTGAAACTCAAATTACAAACATGTTAAACTTGCCAGTCAAACTAAACATAATTTTTACATTTATTATAAGGATCATTCAACCTTATATTTGATCTTTTCTTTAATTCCTAAAATAAAAACAAATCATAGATTGTTAATTTCAGGATCTTCTAGAAAGGAAGTTTATTTATAACAAACAAGTTTATCACATGGAGTTATTTTTCAAAGATTCACTAATCTAAATACTTCTCTACTTCTACTTCTTGATATATGATCTAATTGAGGAGTTTAGATCTTAGCCCTAAAGATAAAATATATTTCCTATATTTCTCAACTTTTTTTTAAATTATCCCTATTTATATTCCCTTAATAATATTTAAGAGAGGGAATGAGGGAGTTAAAGAAGATGATTAAGGTGTTTAAAAAAAATATAGCATATTAATTAATTTTATTAATTTAATTAAATTAGTTATATAGGTTATATATTAAATACTATAGGAGTATAATATTATACCTTGACTACTTGCTGCTTATAGTTCTGCATCAGCTTAATTATTATACAATCCAAGAAAGTAGAAGAAAGCAAGCAATCCAAAACGACATCATCAAGATCCGAACTTATTGATGCACACCACAGAAAACTTTATTACTCATGTCTCTGCCAAGTATCTAGTTGTATCGCCTACTGGATCCACAACCAATGCTGGAATATGAACCTTCAGAAGTTCAGCATGTGTGTATCTATATGCAAAGTTTCGGTACACAAGCTCTATTATACTTGACAAATTCACCACACAATCGAGCACAACCTTTGGAACAAGTACTTCTGCCTTCAAGCATTCTTCGTTTATATCTTTCCACGCATTATCTAATTCCTTTTGCAGAATTTCATACGCCTCTTCTTCTGAGATCCCATGTTGATTCCTCGAACATTCCACTGCTCGAGCAACATGTCCTCTCTTCTGCTCAAACTGGAAATCCAATCAAACTCAGTACTTATAATAAGAGCATCATCTATAATAGCTGACGCTCTCACAATTCTGGGAACATTGGAAATCCAATCAAACACATGTTTGGTCGCAATGTTCCCAAGACCAAGCAAAGAAGCTATCTCAAGCAAAGGGTAACATGATGTGACTAATCCATTTTCCAGGTACTCTTCGTATGTTGGGATCGATGTAACCTTGGTTGCACCACTTGGCTTCAACCAGATATGCTTCTGCAAGTTTTTGAAACTACAACAAGTACAAACATATACATTAACTTTGTTAAACTTGGCAATCAAATTTAAACATAATATATGTAGGATTTGATATTGACAATAAATATCCTACAGTTTGTTTAACATAAGAAACAAAACATGATTTTCCATCCTTTGCTGTCAGCAATTCCATTTCGTTGAATAGCTCTAACACAGCATGAAATACCACTTTCATGCATTCTGGAACAGGATCTAAAGGACCAGCATCCCATCTGAGAAAAAGTTTCAAATAACAGTATTAGCTTTGTTGATTAGCTACAAATGAGAAAAATAGGATTTGAAGAATCTATTTTATAAAAAATAATATTTAAAATTATTAATCAATGTCAGTTTTTTTAATTTAACCTCCTGATCGCTTCAGTGAAGAAGAGTTCAAGTTCTTCAAGGGTGCCATATGCATCATATGTATCATCAACAGCACAAAGAACCGCAATTAATTTTCCCACTATTGTCCTTCCAATAATATACTGCGGCTCATAATAGACACCCAAGGGCACCTTCGTCAAGAAGTCTAACTTTTTCCACCAGCTGCAGTATATTATATGTTAAGCTTTCCCGTTCTTTTTAATATGATATCTGACTTTATATATATTGATAAAATGTAGAAAGTTGGTCTTACTCTGTGGCATGTTGTAGTTCCTCTTTGTGCAGAAGCTGTACAATATCAAAGTCAAGGACGGCGAATTGTAGGAGTGGGTCATTTGGAGAAGCCTCAGCTGAATACATACATTCACTGCAGTTATAAGAGCGAGTAAATTTTACCGCCTTTATAAAATGGTAAACATTAATTGCTTTCTTTTCACAGCAGTTATAGCTAAAACCACATTAGAAAGTTATTTTTTTTATTTTTTATTTAGCTTTAATCGACCTATACCTACCATCTACTTGACTATACTTGTTAAAAGCATCAAACAAGATTTAGAAAGAAAAAATCAAAGATTTAGTGAAAAAACTGAAGATCTAGAAGTTTCTTTCATTGAAACTCTTCAAGTTCTTTCTAACAATGTGCATCTACCACTTCTCACTAGTAAACACCATAGTTAGTCTAACTAAGTATTGGTCTAAATATGGAGAAAAAGTTGCATATATGGTAAAAAAATTGAAGATATAGAAAATTTTTATTATTGAAACTCTTCAAACTCCTTCTGAATACTGAAGAGATTCAAACACGTATGAGGTAGAAGGAGTGTAAAGAAAGAGGACGAATAGAAAAAAAAATTATAAATCTTTAATCCAAGCATGATATCACATATTATGTATTACAATTTATAAAAAACAAATAGGAAAAAAAATAAAAATGAGCAAATGACAAAATTAAACGGTAACTTACAGCTTTCATAATAGAAGACGACGATGGAGACAAAAACGATGTTAATAACAAAGATATGCATTAAAAATTGGAGAAAATGCATGAATTTTATTTTTGTGTTAGTCTGTCTAAGTGGGGCTGAGAAATAGGATTATAAACAATTATAAAAAAATAAAAATAAAAATATAATCGGGTTAGAGTTTTTAAATATTTAAAAGATTTATAACACCAATTTAATGAAAAACTATCATTAAAAGTCTCCTCTTATAATTGTTAATGCCAGTTTTTTAAAAATTATCATTAAAAATCCCTATAAATTACTTTTAACAACTTAAAAACTGCCATTAAAATTTTCCTATTTTACTTTTACTCCACACAATTTTTTAAATTTGGATATAATACTTTTAATAGAGTTTTTTTTATAGAACTGCAATTAAAAATATATTCTATGGCATTTTTTTATTGAAATCACCATAAAAAATATTTTAAAATAGAATTTATTTATAAAAATGTTATCATCTAGTTTTTATGACAGTTTTATTCTTAATTACCTTGAAGTAAGATAGTAATATAAATGTTTTTCTAATAGTTAGTTTGGTATGAGAAATTTTAGGGGAGGGGAGAGAAGAGGAGAGATTTTGGTCATTTCTCTTTATTTGGGTAATAAGAATTTTTAGGAGACTCACCTCCTAAACTTTACCTCATCTCTAAAATTAGAGGAATTTAGTGAGGAGATGTAATATTTTTATTTTATAATATTAATATATTCATAATTTTTTTAATATTATAATATTACTCATATATTATATTTTATTAAAATATTCTATAAATTAATATAAAAATAAATTTATCTATATAAAAATATTTTCTCTTCTCTCCCTTCTTGAATAAAATAAAGTAACGTACAAATTCCTTCTTCCCCCAACAAGATAACAATAAAAAAAATTTATCTTCTTTTATTTCCTTTTCCTTCTATTACAATTTATCTCCTTACTTCTATAGTACCTGGATTCCAATATTGGTATTCTTTGACAATAGAGTACTCCAATGCATGACTTACTTTTCGTTCATGGTTAGGGCTCATGGAAGCCAACCTTGACTTGAGGTGATAGGAAGTGAAGTGCATAGCTTCGTCAAGAACCTCTTCTCCATGCATGCTAAAGTATGAAGCCTCATAAAAGCTTAGTATTACCACCACATCATCCACCAGTGACTTGTTAAAATCCCCATTTTCATCCCTGAATCGGTCAAATATATCACTGAATCGGTTAGTATTACCGATTTCTTCTCTTCAGGAAACAGAGCAAGACGCGAGAGAGAGCTCGCGACGGCCGGAGGAGGGACGAGCTCGCGACGCTGGAGATCGAACTCGCAGCGCCGTCGACCAACAAAAGTGAGCTCTCTACTTCCGTCTTCTTCTCCGACTCCTCTATTTTCTTTCGTATCTCTGCGATATGGGTGTTGGGTCCGATGAAAGTCGAAGCTTGTGGAAGAAAATGTTTGATTCAGTGAAGATAAGTAAATCTTTAAGCTTTTTGACACTAAATCCTTCATAAATCATGAGTTTTGGAGGTTGTATGTGTGTTCTCTGACATGGGTATGATGTTCGAAACAGAGCTTCTTGTTCTGGTTTGTGTAATTTCGAGTTCTCTGAAATTGAAGTGAAAAGGGAGTATAAAAGAGTTAGATTAATGGCCCTTATGGTGGCACTCCTGGAAATAATGAGAACGGTGCTCTGTTCTTCCTGGCGGTCAAAATGCATATGAAGATGGTTATGCTGCTGCTTAGATGTGTGTGAATCCTATTCTTAACTCTGTTTGTGGTGGTGTAGTTTTAAGTTTTGGTTCCATTTAACCTACCATATAGGTAGGGAGGAACTATATAACGATATCAAGAATGTGCCTTGTGTGAGAAATGAAAAAGAACTAAAACGCTATTGTGTTTTCTTCAGTTAAAAATTTCATCCGAACTATAGTTGATTCTAAATAAAAAGATTAAACGCAAATGTCTTGCTAGAAGTGAAAGGCTTGATAAGGTTTTACCCTAATAAGGACTAAATTTATGTCCAATATGGAAATGTTGGCAGCGTTTGGGTGTATTTCTGATGGATACTTTTGTAACAAAATATAAATTATTTTGCAGTGTACTTTGATGCATGTACCGTCAAGTTGTATTTTGTTAAGAAAAGAAATTTGGAAACTTTTAAAAGTTTTCATTGATGCTTGAAGGTGTATTATTGTTTCTGAATTGAGATGTTTTAGGAGTTAATTTTGGATGCCTATAAGGTGTTTGAATAAATGTATGAAAGAGAATGTAAAGGAAGTGTTGTAGAAATTGAAGAATTTATTTTGTTTACTTGAATCTTGGTGTGATAAATATATTGGATGAAAAATATATTTCTCCACGTAGTTACAAGTTTGAGATTATATCAAAAAGGGTTGCAAGAACACAGTAATAGGTGGCAAAGAATTTAATTGGGTAAAATATATTTTAGATGATGGATGGTTATAGTACTATCTTAAGTTAAATTGAATGTAAAATATCAGATAATTTTGAATGGAGGATTAGTTATATAAGTTTCTTTTTGTAATAGAATGTGGCTATGGGAGAGTTTTGAAGAGATTTATCAATAAATCAGTTATTAGTTATCAAAATAAGGAAGTATGAACAGAATAAGGATACCATGTTGGGAATAGAGAAAAGATATACAAAGAATAGAATTTTCTATTACTTGTGAACGGAATTATGTGGACCATTGCTAAAAGTTAAAGAAAATGAAGTTTGTTGTATAGAAGATAGACGTATTTGATGGGAAAGTATTGATATAAGGTAGCAAATGGATGCGAAGTGGAGATTATAATTATGTGTTTAAAGAAACGTTTTTAAATTATAATAATTGTTAATTGTTGAGTTAATATTAGAAGGAAGTCACGTAACTTATAGATTATTAATTATAATTATTTTCAAATAATATATTTTTATATAAGTGTGTGGAGATGGAAAGTCTCCATAGAAGTTATAAGAAGTAAATAATAGATGATAAGAATATATCAGATGAGTTAATAACATTCTTTAATAAAAAATAATATATTTAAATAATATTTTTAGATATTATCTTGTGATACATTTTTTAAAAGTATTAATTTTTAAACATGATTTATTTCAAAAACATTTATTAAAATTTTCTAGTTCTTATTTGATTAATATTATTGATTTTTCTATCGAATAACTTATAATATCATTATGTTTATGTATGAAATATTTATTATGATATTTCAGTATTAAAATATCTTATTCTTATTTAATATTAAATTTAACCAATGTATGTTTGGAAATTGATTTTTGAAAGAACTGAATACAAAATATTGATTTATTAACAACAATAGTGTATTATAGTTAATATTGAGCTTGTTAAATATTAGTGGTATTAATTATATTTATGAGATTAATTATCACATTTATTAGTCGTGTGGTGGTGGTGGTCTCATGTCTGCGAATGCTTGTTTGCTGGGCTTAGTTTGAAGATCTTCATCATGGGCATTTCTATTTATAGTACTCATCGTCACCCATCACCGCGGTCAAAAATTAATAATAATAAAAAAAAAAAACTAGTTAATGCAAGAGAATGAGAAGAGTTACTTTGAAGCAATTTTAACTTTCACTGCAGGAAGAATAAAATAGTTAGGGTTATTTACGTGGTAAGGGTAACGTATCACCTCCTTAGCTTTGAAAAAATTTAATTTAATACTTAAAATATTTTTTTTATTTTTACTATCAACTCCCCTAAAATTAAAACTACAATTAAAGTTAATGAGTTTTTTCTATATCAAAATTTTTATATTTTTTATTTTATATCGTGTTAGTAAATACTTTAATAACTCTACAAAATATGCGGCCACTAGTAATTATTTTCACCTCTTTGTTCAAAGATAGTGGCTGGTAGGAATGTTCTATACACACATGTCATATAATAACAACACCACCAAGGTTTATTTCATTAAGGTGCACATGCGGGGACACATGTATATATATTATACTATCTCTTTCTCATAGTATTTAATATAAAAATTATTTAATTAATTTGATCATTTAAAAAAATTAGTTAAATTAATTATTTGTAACGATTGTGTTAGAGTTTCTCTAAAATATATCTTTAATCATGTGCATTTGAATTATTTTTAATAAAAATTCTCTTAATATATATAATCATATAGGGATATTTTAGAGAGAAAATTATAACTTTAGGAGAAATAAATTAGGATATTATATTTATGATTAAAAAAATTTTATATTTAATTCTTATATTTAAAATAAGAAAAAATAATTTTTATTGTGTTCTTGGGGTAAAGAAAATGGTATAGTTCTGTCAAAGAGCGTGAGTGATGAGGGTGATATAAGTAGGTGTAGGCCAAGAAATGTTAAGGGTCATCATTTTGACACCTAATTAGCACTTCACCTGATTTTGACATGTAATTTTAAGCATTTTAAATATTTAAATTATATGTAAAATGACAAGTGTTACTTTTTAAATAATATATATAAAAAAATATAAAAAAATTGATATGAAAAACAATCATATTTTTAAAGATCAAATTTTTTATTTTTTTAAAGATCAAATTTTTTACGTATATTACGTCAAATTTTTCTATCTTACTATTTTTTTAATATTTTTATTTAATTTAAACTCATATCAAAAGATAGTACGCATATAGCAAATTGTAACTGAAGAACTTAATATAATATATATAAAAAGTTTGATATAAGTATTATGATAACCAAAACATAAAATATTATAGGTTTTGATTCTTTAAGGAGTAAAATAGTTCAAATTTTAAATTATAGGTTTTGATAAGAATAAAATAATTCAAGTTTTTATTAAATTATTGAGATTAATATTTTAAAACAAATTTGAGAAACTAAAATATGTAGTTTAAAATTTGAAAGATTAAAATAAAAATAAATTTAATGGAGAAAGATTGTATTAACCCAAGTATATATACAAAATGTGCCATAGATTTCATGATCTAGAAAGACATAAGATATATTTATTATATTTATAATTTTTTTAAATGTCTTTATTAATATTTTTTTAATAATAATTAATTAAGATAAGAAAAGAAGAAGTTAAAGAAGATAAATAGAATATAAAAATGGCGGTAGAGATGTGAGGGAGGAAAAGAGCAGTTATGGTGCAGAGGGCAATGAAGGAGAGTAATGCAGAGACATACAAGGAGACGCGCGTTGTCGGTTTAGATGCGTTGTTGTTGTTTTTTTCCAATTTTTTTATCAAATACACATGGTGAGTTAGAAGCCAAATGGCAATTTTAATGTCTTCAAATAATATTTTTTTGCCATGTGGGATAACAAATTGATGACTTCATAAATTATATATGAGAAGGACTAAATTATTAAATGTGAAAATATTAGAGACTAAATTTTAAGTGAGTTAAAAAATTAAAAGATTAAGTTATATTGAGATATAATTGAGGAATTGAGTTATAAGCGAGTATTCTACCAACACACAACTTAATTAATACTTGCTAATCATGCCTCTAAACCATCTATTTGTATTGTGAATTATCGATGGGATCCACGACCAGCGCAGCAACATGATCTTTGAGCAGTTCAGCATGTGTGTATCTATCTGCAAAGTTTCCACACACAAGCTCTATTAATACTTGAGAAATTCGCAACACAATCGAGCACAACCTTTGGAACAAGTACTTCTGGCTTCAAGCACTCTTGGTTTATATCTTTCCACGCATTATCTAATTCCTTTTGCAGAATTTCATACGCCTCTCTTCTGAAATCCCATGCTGATTCATCAAACATTCCACTGCAGAAGCAACATGTACTCTCTTCCGCTCAAACTACCACCAATTCACCAAAACCACAAACTCAGTACTCATTAACCATAAAGTTATCTATAATTTGAATTATTAATGTTGTACCTTGTGAGAACTCATGTCATCTGTTAATCTGCAGATAATAATAGCTGAAGCTCTCACAATTCATGGAACGTTGGAAATCCAATCAAACATATGTTTGGTTGCAATGTTCCCAAGACCAAGCAAATTAAAGAAGCTATCTCACAAGATCTGACTACTCCATTTTCCATGCACTCTTCGTATGTTGGGATGTAACCTTGGTTTCACCACTTGGCTTCAACCAGATATGCTTCTGCAAGTTTTTGAAACTACAAAGTACGAACAAACACTAACGTTGTTAAACTTGCGATTCAGACTTAAACATAATATGTAGGATTTGATATTGACGATAAATATCCTACGGTTAGTTTACCATATGGAGCAAAGCATGATTTTCCTTCCTTTGCAGTGAGAGCAACTACATTTCCTTGAATAGCCCTAACACAGCATGATATACCGCTTTCATGCATTCTGAAATAGGATCTAAAGGACCAGCATCCCATCTGAGAAACAGTTTGAAGTAACGATATTAGCTTTGTTGCTTAACTAAAAATGAGAAAAATAGTAATTTTTAAGAAAAAAACATTAATAGAATTATTGATCAATTAAATTAACCTCCGGGTTGCTTCAGTGAAGAGTTCAAGTCTTCAAGGGTGCCATATGCACATACGTATCAACAACAGCAGAAGTAACCGCAAATAATTTACCCACTAGGGTCCTTCCAATTACATACTGAGGCTCATAATATACACCCAAGGGCCAAAAGTATGCTTCAGCTACTCTGTCCCCAGCATATGGCACCTTGCTCTTGAAGTCTAACTGTTTCCACCACCTGAAATATAATATATGTTATTCTTTTTGGTTCTTTTTACTGTGATATCTGACTTTATATATATATATATATATATATATATATATATATGATTCAGAAAGTTGGTTACTCTGTGGCATGTTGCAGTTCCTTTTTGAGCAGAAGCTGTACAATATCAAAGTCAAGAACGGCCAGTTCTAGGAGCAAGTCATTTGGAGAAGCCTCAGCTGAGTAGATGGGAATATAATATCTGGATTACAATCTTGGTATTCGTTTACGAATAGGGCAGTTCAATGCATGACTCACTTTTAGTTCAAGGTTAGGGTTCATGGTGCTCAACCTTGACTTGAGATGATAAGCTGTGAAGTGTATAGCTTTGTCAAGAACATCTTCCCCATGGATGCCAAAATATGAAGCCTCATATAAGCTTAGCATTCCCACCACGTCGTCCACCAGTGACTTCTTGAATTCACCATTTTCATCCCTGAATTGCTCAAATATATCTTCATATATATACACATGTCTCAGTTTTAGAAATGACAGTGTCTGATAACGTGGATGAGAGTTAGTTACTTAACGTACCAGATTGTGCAAGATAACCTTGTTGCCCGAGCAAACGAAACCAAAGGGAAATGGTGTGAAGATCTTTGGCTTCAAAAGGAGGAGGTTTCTTTTGCATACTCTGAAATATCTCTTCAATCTCCATTTCGAAATGATGAGAATCACCTAAACGTTTAATGTTGTCGATCAAGTTCAGCTTTTCTGTAGGATCGTCCTCAATCCGTGCGAGTATCAAGTTTCGAACTTTCTCCTTCAGATGTTGTGATCGCTGTAGGACTTCCAACTCTCCATTATTCTGCACCTTCAAAAATTAATGAGAGTTTTCTAAGCACGGGCATGAGAAGAAGAATAAGACATCTAAACAATCTCATGTAGCTTATTAAGCAAGGTGTGGTTTAAAACAAGAAAGAAAATAGTGAAAGCAAAAGAATTACCAGAAGATCAGGAGAAGCAAAGTTGAAGAAATGCTATCCCCAAATATTGGGACTGTGATCGTCCATGGGACGCATAACTTGAGAAGTGTGATTTTCTTAATACATTCTTGGGTCTGCGAATGCTTGTTTGCTTGGCTGAGTTTGAAGATCTTCAAACTTCAATACGTGCATTGCTGTTTATACTATTCTTCATCACCTATCAACTCAGTCATAAATTAATAAAAAAAACTATATATTTAGGCAAGACAATGGAGAGATCACTATGAAGCAATTTTAACTTTGATTGGAGAATTAATAAAATATTTAAATGTCTAATTAGCTTGTTATTTAACGTGACAGTGCTGCCCTGTGATAATTTCCTTGGTGAAAATGAAGAGGAATTTCTACCTTATCATTTATTTTGTTTTCAAGTTTTGAACCTTGAATTAAACTAGTTTGTTTGATGATCTACATTGTAAAATTAATTATTGGTTCCCTGCTTTTCATGTTGTCTACCTTTTCTCCTGCAAGTTGCACCAATGATGGAATTGAATGAGCATGACTAAGGGTACGTTTGGGAAGATAGAAGAATTTTTAATAAAAGAGAAAATAGAAATAAAAATAGAAGTGAAAATAGAATTAAATTAGAAATATATTTTAATAGATGACTAATTGTTTTAATATACCATTAAAACGTCTAGAAAGCCATGTGGATTCATCCATTAATTATTAAGAATTTTTTTCCCTAGTGCTGCTGTCGTCCCTTATGCAAAGCGTATAACTTAGTTATATTTTTATGAAATTGTAGTTATGACTTATGACATGTGTCTTGATCCTAATTTTAGAAATCATACTTTGCTACTACTGCAGTTTTTATGAACTGCGGGTAATGGCGACAAGAAAGAATTGGAGGGGAGGAGAGACTCCTTTTTGGCTTCATAAAATTTGTAGGACGGAGGAGAAATTTTTTTAAAATTTTAGTCCCCTCTCCCACTAACTCTCCCCTCTAAAATTGGGTATATATTATAAGTATAATTATTAAATATTTTTTAAAATTTTTAATATATAATTTAATTTAAAAGTTAATCTTAGTCTAAAATATAAGATATTTTTCTCATATTTATCTATTTTTTAAAATTATTTCTATCGATACTCTCTCAATAATAATTAATGAAAAGAGGAACGAAATTAAGGAAGATATAATATTTTAAAAAAAATATACTATATTAAATAACTTAACTAATATATTTAAATTAAATTAGTTAAATAAGTAAAGTATTAAGGACCAAAATAATATATTTTTGTTATGGTTTAAGAATTTTCAGATTTTAAAATCAAGTTAATACAGGATAAATATATTATTGATGCAGAAAATGGCAGGGAGGAGGCGTTCGCTGAGTGGTCAAGAGGCAAAAGTTAAAGTTAACATTCTGTGTTTGAGTCCCAGCAACTGCAGAAGAGGGAGTTTTATTGTTTTCAGGTGTATGAAATTACGAAAATCCCATACCCCTTTTACCTTTCAGACATCGTACTTCTTTCTTCTTTTTGCTCTGAGTTCATCAGCGACATAGAAGGAAATCAGCGAAAGTGTAGAGAGGAGTTTCACGCCATCGGTGCCGTGTGACCAAACTCTATAATGTCGTTGCCACCGGAATTGTCCCATCGCTTAAAATTTCCATTTTTTCCTTTAAATGTTGCGAGCAGGGAAGCAATGGAAAGTCTGGGAGGTAGGGCGAGGGTGTGTGGCAGTCGACGTAGCTGGATTTCTCTATTATGGGGTTCTACTAACGTTGTTGTTTGCTCTGTTTGCTATCGATGGTTACGAACAATGCGCACAATTGTGACTCTATTTCTGTGGGGTTGTGCGCTATGTGTGTGTGTGTCCGTTGTGGTGCTATGAGTTGGAAAGCATATAAGTATATAGATGTATGAGTAGTACTATGAAAATGCTGCAGGGGAAGAAAAAGAGGAAACAAAAGCATGCCGTAGTGGGTTGTGTTGGATTGAATGGAAAGAGTGTATATATATAGCTTGCAGTGTGGATTGTTTAAAAGCGTGGCAGATTAGTGAATAACGTCCCTTAAAATAGTATTTTTAAATTGTTATTTGATTAAAGTATTAAATTTTAAATATGATTTACAAAAAGCAAATTTTGCTAATTCATGAGTTTAATTGTTAGAAATTGTTTTCTTTCAATTGGTTTACAAAAAGTTTATGATTACATATGAAAATGGATAAAGAAGTCTTGAAAAAAGAATTTGGCAATTGTCATATTGAATTGACTTTTATTCAAGAAATATTCCTATGTAAATTTCATATGTTTCCCATAGTAACTTGATATTTGATTTTAAATGTTCATGATGGGCGTTTTGAAACTCAAAGTAGTTTTACTAAAGATTATTGTATTTGAAACAGTTGAGATCATTACATGTGAATTGAACCCCACGCATGTTAGAAACATTTTAGAAATGACAGAATACAAAACACTGGTTATTAACAGCAGTACTTTTAGTCCTTGATGCACCTTGGTTACCTGAGTTCAATAGATATCTATGAGTTTTGTACTCACGACAATTATTCATGGGATTTATTCTCGGGATAGTTATTCATATGTTTCATACCTGCGCCTGTTATTCGTAAGGTTTTAGACCTGCGCCTGTTATTCGTGGCTTTTGGCCGCCCTGATTAGTTATTTATCCTTATGGACTGTGTGTCCACGCCTATTTCATGGCCTCATGCTACGCATGGTTATTTACGCCCGTGAACTGTGTGTCCACACCTGTTTTTGTGACTTCAAGCCATGCCTGATTGGTTAGTTACCCTCGTTGACTGTGTGTCAACACCTGTTTATGTTCTATTGAAGTCCTATGGAAAAATGATAGTTTTAAAAATATTGCTTTTAAACGATTGATTTGAAATAGTTATTTCAAATTGTTTTTCCCGAAATAAAAATATTTACAAAAATATGTATATCAAATTATGAAATGTTATTAATTACATTTTTAACATGTTTATGCATTGTTTATTTTCGTAATTTTAATCATGTTTTTTTGACGTTATTCACGAGTAGATTATTTGGCTTCAGATAGTGCAGTTGACCCTAATTCTCCCGCAAAGTAGTGAAGAGCCTCGTTGCAGATCCGAAACGTTATTTTTTAACAAGACTTCTTTTGATATAATTATCATTTCTAAAATACTTGTATTATTTTGATAAAAGGGTAAATGCTCCATATAGTTCTTAGAAAAGATTATGGTTAATTTAAAACAATGTTACGAAAACTTTGAACATTTGCAGTCTATTATAGGATTATTAGGAAATCGGTCATACAACGATGATTCTGCCAAAATTCCTATAAAGGACTTACCTTTTGATTTAAAATTTTAATACATTATGATTTTTGTATTGAACAGTGGATTTAAAGTTTTAAGTTTAAGGAATATGAATTTTATTCATATTCTGTACCGGTCATGGCTCAGATTTCGGGACGTGACATTTTAGATATATATATATATATATAATAATGATTTTAATTATTGGATGTTACATATATTAGCTATTAATTGTGTTATAGTTATATTTATTCAATTTTAATAATTATAAATTTATAATTGTATATATTAAATATTATTTATAATTATATTGTATTAAATATTTTAAAAAAATTAAAAATAAAATAAGTATCAAATTATCTATAGAAAAATATTTTATTTTCCCTTCTCTGTTAAATGAAATAAGATGATATTAACCCCTAATTTCTTATCAATATAAATAAAATAAAATTAAAATCACTCACCTTCTCTCCTTCCATTCAACTGGTCCACCAACCAGAGCTTAAGATTTCGTGTTGTTCTACTAATTAAAGTGACATAAAGTAGCTAGTACTAATTATTTCGCTCATTTGCCATTTGAAATGACATCACAATATAATAACCACCTCAAGGGACCTATCAAGGGACCTATAAACGATGGGAGAATCATCATCGTCAAAATACACAAATACTGACGAAGTAACACATGCAATGCTGTATATTGTCAGAAAAACAATACTAGGTGGCATCATTGCCTTCCATCTGATGATAATAATAAAGTAAAGATTGATTAAGGATATAAAAATTATTATTAAGATTATGTGAAAACTTTTTGACAAAAAAAAAAGATTATGATTAATCTTAACTAAGTATTATCTCTATAGACATGATTGATCAGACTGGGGAAAACCAACCAATTAATGGTACTTCCGCGGTGAGAAATTTATTTTAATTTTATTTATAATATTTTAATATATTTTATTTTTTAAAAGTTGTAATTCTTTTTAAAAAATATTTTTATACGATTATATATATTAAAAAAATTTATATTAAAAATAGTTTAAATACACATAATTAAATAAAATATTTTAAAAGAACTAATATAAAATTATTATAATAAACTAATTTAATTAATTTTTTTAATTTATTTAAATTAATTAAATAGATATTATATTAACTATTGAATTAATATTATTTTATATTAATATATTATTATTATTATTATTATTATTATTATATTATGTGGATCCAACATTAATGAAACATTGTAAGCAATGGTATAATATTAACTTAAATATGAAATTTCCATTATACGTGATTAATTTTGTATGCCCACATGTTGGAATTCATGTTAATTTTATACTTCTTGGTATACTTAATATAAGAATGATTTATTTAATTTAAATAGATTATAAATTATTTTAATCTTTCTATAATTTAAAGGGATAGTGCTAAGACTTTTGACCTCCAAAAAAATTATATTTATGCCACTAGGTCTCAATAGCAAAAACGTTTTCATCTGTCATGTAAAATCCAACCATCACTGGTCTAATACCCACCGTTGGCCCATGTTTTTTTCTTTTGATTACCCACATGATTTACTAGAATTTTATATTGATTATATTAAAATTTGACCTACATCGTGCACCTGATTATGGTAGATGAATCTCCTAATAGAAATTTTTTATATATGCTAAAACTCGAACTCGATACCTCACTTAAACGATATTGAATTACTTACCACTTATACCAACTCTTATTAGTCGTTAGCCCATATTAATACACTAATATTGCTCAACTAGGGATGTGCATGAGCAGGGCTAGGCAGGGCAGTCCCTGCCTGAAAAATAAATGCAGCCCGATGCCCAACCCTGCCCAGTAAAAGCCCTAATTATTTTGGGTTGAGTATAGATAGACTGGGCATACCCAAGTTGTGATGTCATGCTCATATTGTGAAAAAATTTATAATTATAAATTTATAAAATAATATTATATTCATATATTTTCAAAAATTAAATAATATACATAATTTATTAAGAATAAGACAATAAAAAAGGATAGTAATTAAACTTTTAAAATTCATGGCATATAAAAAAAGTATTAAAGTCTAAATAGTTTATAATTGTAACTTTATATCAATCTCCCTGAAATTGATAAAGATAAAGCATATGAAAAAATATATGATGATTACCACAGTTTAAAAAAATAAAGAAATAAATCAATTTAGTTATAAATTTTAAAGGATACAATTACTTACTTGACTACTCATATTTGTAAAATTACCCTTTAATTATCAGTATCTATCATATTTATTCTATGTAAAATACTATAATTTATAAATTTTGATATATAAAAAAATAATTAATTGGGCAGGGCCAAATGGGGAAGACAACAACCCCTGCCCGATGCCCAGCTCAGCCCAAATATTAGCCCTCCTTGAAATTGCCCATTTTACCTTGGGCCACTTTTTATCGGGTTAGGCAATGCATATTTTGTGCAGGTTTAGGCAGACTTTGCGAGCTCTGAGCTTCTTGCATAGCCCTATGCTCAACAATAGTTGGATCCAAACTTTGATGACAAATTAAATTAGTATATATAGTAAACGATAGGCTCATATCCTATAAGAGTATAGTTCAATTTTTATTACTATTGTGAGAGTTCATTTGATAGAGACCTCTTAAGTCTTTTGTAAGCATTCTTTGAGCCTTAGAACTGTACCCAAATCTTAGTAGGAGATCTGTGCCAAACCTACCTAAATTTTTTCTTATAAAAAGAACATTACAAGTCTCTCTTCTTTTTTTCTTTCTTTTTTTTATATTATTTACTAAATTCTATTATCAAGTTTTTTGAATTTATGACTGTTCCTCTTAATATATGCTTCTCCTCTAATAACCGAACTTAAATTTAAAAGAGATCTAATAGGATCTTACAGTAGGTTAATTTTATAATAGTAAATTACAAGTCTTTTCTTTTCAGGCTCTAGCGTGCCCAAGTCCCACAGAATTACTGTGGACTAGTAAATTAAGGAGCAAAATTAACTTGTTTCATGTCTATAATGAAATTAATATATTATTGATGAGTGGTCTTGCTAATTGGATTGTGGGGTTGCATTATCATTATTATTATTATTATTATTATTATTATTTTGTAAAAAGTGCATTATTTTTTCAACAACAAGCATAAGAAACACTGGAGAATTGAGTAGGAATATTTTATGGAAAGTTAACTTTAGATGTTGTGGGAAAACAGAGTTCTGTTCCCTACTCCCAATTCACAAAGTTTGCTATGTATGCAGTGAACCTGCCGATTCTGTATATGACTTTCCCAATTCACAAAAGAAACGATGGATAATGTGAACTGTTAAAAAAGAAATACAAGTATATCAGGCGGTCATTTGATTTCATTTCATAACTTCATCATCATTCCACTCTCTACAAAATACATTTTTTTTATATTATCATCATCCTGGAGACTACTAGTTTTATAAAAGAATCAGTATAGGAGCTACTGGTAAATATACTCTCGATGAACAAATTGGAACAGAAACCTATGATACAGTGATCAAACATACATGGCATTCAACATAAACTTCAGTCAGTCAAATATTTGACTAATGCCAATGCCATCAACTCCAGGCTGAGGCTGATATCAAATTTCTCTGTTTCCACCCCAACAACATAGCCCCGTCCTTCTCCACCAGCGTATAATGCTCTGAATAGTACCTAAGTAGGCTTCTGATCACAGAATTCACGTAAGAGCTCAATGGATACTGTCGGAATCCGGCCATTGTCAACCTTGACTTCCACTTTCCCAGCAGCTCGTGTCGCTCTATCCTTTCCTTCCCTTCGCAAGCAATGACGTTCACTATGTCCCTCGCCAAGCAATGCTGCTCCACATTAATCCGCTCCTTGCTATTTCTTGGCAGTGTGTCATCGATTGACTCGAACATGGCCAAGTAGTAGTCCAATGTTTCTAAGAACCTGTTGTAGAATGGCGTTGTGTTTGTGTTGGATTCCTGTTCCACCAATGTGACCACCTTGGGACCAAGTGACTTCACCATTCTCAGAAGTTCATCCCTCGGGTTGTTCACATCGACGCTCTCATCAGCTGTGTGATGCAGATGCAGGGGAAAGTTCACAGCCAAAGCCTCTCCTGGCCTTACATCAAGCATGTCCTTTGTAACTTCTGGCGCAAACACAGGTACTCCATGAAACTCAACTGGGATACCGAATTTGTCCGATATTGCGGTCAATTTCTTACCAACTGCATCTAGGCTGTCACCACGTGCATATTGAGAAATGGGATCATCGATTCCGGTGATACGGACATGGGGTGCTCCACCTGGCCTTGCAGCAAGAGCTTGAAGGAGTGTCTCCCACTGAACTCCCTGAGTAATCTGGAAGTCTATGATATGAATGCGGTCTTCGTTTCTGCAAGCTTCAGCTATGGCCCCATTGGCAGCCATGTAACCAAATTTAAAGTATGGGCAAATCTCGTACAGCATGTGCATGTAAGAGAGAAGGTCTTTGCCTTCAGGTTCTCGGCACCTGAGGGCATGATATATGCTATTTCCTGATGCCTCCTTCCTAGCAACAAGCCCTTCTACCATGTAAGCACCGAGCCGCTGGATTGGCTCGCCACAGATAGACACAGCACTTCTAGCCTTTTCAATCAACTCATCAAAAACTTTCATGTTGTTTTCAGAGAAGGCTTTGGCACAAGCAATCAACAACTCTTTTAAATCGCTAGGTGGGAAGCCCTGAAGCCATGCTTCCTCCATTAGTTTGTGACGCTTCTCTACGTGTGCAACTTCGTTTGACTGCCTAATGCTAGTCAAAAAAGATGGCTGGCTTTGAACATATTGTGTCCCTTGGCGCTCCTGGCTACAAGAACCATATCTTTGGCCAGAAGTTGTAGGCCTGTTATTCCCACTCAAAGAAGTATTTGATGTGGCAATTACATCACCATCATCAGGGGCCATCAGAGCAGACTCTAGCTCCAGCAAAGCGTGCCTGATCTTTTGGCTGGAACTTGCATCCTGTGCAAGAGACCTCCTGGCAAAATATGGATGCAGACTGTCTTGGAGACGGTCCACAGGTGAGATTGACCTGTTTAAATAAGTAGTTTCCAGAGAAGAGTTATAAGAAGGGCTGAAACCAAAAAGTATCTCCCCAGAACCGTGCTGCTCCTGACCGTCACTCAATGTAGAGAGAGAATCAGAATCAAATTGAGTAGAAAAGGGTGAATTAGGTGAGTTTCCTGTTTCAAATTTCAAGGATCCAAGAAACCTTGTAGGTAGTGATGGGATGGTGGAATAAGAAGGCGTGAATGGAATCCCTGACCCAGTCACACTAAAACTGAACAGCTGCTTCGAGTCCATACTAGGATTAAGGCATCAGCCTCTCGAACTTAGCAGGTCAGATCAGCAGCAAATCAGAAAAGCATCGGCTTTGCGCTTCAATCCAAAAACATCTTGGAATAGAATAGAAGATAAACCTGCAATATCAACAGCGAGAAAATTTGTGAACATCTTCACTTATACCACTCACAAAAGCATTGGTCTAACGCTATAAATGGACAAGTATAAAGGAAAAGTGTAGATCAAGACAAAAGTAGAGCATACGCATAGCCCCGAGTCTAGCTAACTGATACAAGGAGAGATGATTAATAGAAACTGGACTATATCAGAATTTGATTTGGGAAAATAACCATTTTAACACCCCTGTCAATCATTATTTGCAGGTCCAAAACAACCGTTGGAAATCATGGCCTCATGGGCTGTGACTGAATCAAGTCATCAAAGTAAACCACCTAAAAAATTATCTGCTGCTGTTGTTTAATCGTTAATCCCGGGGCCCCAAACAGGAAGGTGATTTTCACATCGAAATTTTACATAAACAATTTTCTTCTTATATATACAATCAGAAAATTTGATCAAAAACCTGAACCTTTTCTCCTAACTTTGAGTCGATTTATCAATTATATGCAGATGAAATCGAAACACCAAAAGGGAAAACTTATTCTCAATGCAGATAGCTTCTGAAAAAAACGACAAGAACAAACCAATGTAGTTGTAATTCAATCAAACAATTACAGCTCACAAGTGCAAGAAGAGAATCACAGACGATAGATGCAAGATGCAAGAAGCAAAAACCTCAGCATCATTGGAAGAACCCCACAGCCCCACATTCGAAGTGTGAAATACGGAATCGACGCAAATTAATTAAAAACAAAAAGCATGTGCAAAGCGAGAACACCGACCCAGTACAGGTTGCGACTTTCTAAAACAAAAACAAGAAGACGTGGCTTTTAAAGAGAGAGTAAATTTGACAATTCCTATTTCGGGAGCACCCACAGAATGGTGAAGAAAAACAGAAAAGAAGTAGAAGAAATTACCTGAAAAATGAGTGGAATTCAACGGAAGAAGAAGAAGAAGAAGAAGGCGGGAGTCCTCGGTTTAGAGTATGATTATGACATATACGGGTGGGAGCCGAAATTGCGCCGTAAGTTGAGAAGATAGGAATGAAATGGTTTATATAGAGAGATGAGGAGGGAGATGATGGAACACGGTAGCGTATGTACGGAAGATAACGGTAACGGTAGCAGTCAAGAGTCGTCATGCAGCGCTGGGTAATTTCTAACGGCCTATATTCACGATTCACAACGCCGACCACACGTTCGAAGCAGAGTCTCACAGCTCAACCCTTCTTTTTTCTTAGCGTGGACACCTGACCTGCGTCGCATCCGAATAGTATTTAATTTTTTTATCCTGGAAAATTGTGTTTAAAAATAAGTTGTTTTTTTATTTTCAATTTTTTTGTCAATGCTCAATATTGCTAGCCTCTGAGTAATATTTGAAGGATTTGACATATAAAATCATTTTTCCAATTAAAACAAGAAATCATGAGAGGATAAAGTGTAATTTTATCTCAAATTTTTACGCAGTACGTGTGAATGTCTAAACTATTTTTTAAATTAATATTATTTTAAAAATATTAAAACATAATATTATTCATAACCATAAAAAAATATTAACGTTTTACATTAGGTTTTTTAAAAATTAAGATAATTTTATTCATTTCTAATATTTTTAAGATAATATTATTCCTTTTTTAAATTTTAACATTTTTAAGATGATATTATAAAAAGAATTTCTAAAATACCTATAGCTTTTACATAGAATTTTTTTTATACAAGAATTTTTAAAGTGGATTAGGCTCACCCACAATTTAAAAGTAAAGTGAAATCTCCTTTCTTTTTAGGTGATACTAATATATGGTAGTGTGAGCCGTCTATTATTCTTAAATATAAAATTAAATACTTATAAATTATAATATCTCTCTAAATATTATAATTTTATAATAAAATAATATTTTTTAAATATCGAATATAATCTAAATAATCGTATTTTTTAACTCTTTATTAAGGTTATAGAATGTTGATTATTTGATAAAATGAACGGGGATAAACTTGAGTAAGTGGAGGAAAAATGCTGAGAGCGATTAGGATTCTCTGAATTAATGATGGTGATTAGGGAGTAATAGGCGTGCTAAGCAACAGAAAAAAATTGGGTTTGGATTTGCTTGGAAACTAATTAAGCGTGATGTACAAGGGGCACCCCATGAAATTGACAATGCAGCCAGATTCCACATCCCTCAAAATTTTCTTTACCTGGGGTCGGCTGAGTGAAATTTAAATTTCTCCAATATTGACCTGTTCTTCCTCTCTAATTAATGTTGGTATTTTCTAATCATTATTATGTCATGAAATTTTCTCTGCATAAATTTGATGGCATCAAGAGTGGCATTTCAGGCGAGAGCCGTTGTTTTAAGTGGAGAAAATTTTAACTATTTAAATATATAAGATTTTGAGTTTAAAATCATAACAATATTACAAAAAATATTTATAATAATTACTTATAACTAGATCTTGATAATTATCTCTATTATCTTCATCGACACTCCTCTATCATAATGATCACCAAAGAAAGGAAGAACAAACACAGCTATATGGAAGGAAAGTGATGAGTAAACAGTAAAAAATGAAGGGTAGATGGGACGTTATTGACTGTAAACAGTGAATTTTTTTAATTTTATATTATTTTTAATAATTTATTAATTATAATTTTTTATAATAATTATCTAAATATTCATTATTTAAAATTATTTTTTATAAAAAAATTAAAAATTTTTAAATATAAAATTTAAAAAAAAAAACAATTATCTAAATCGACTTATAATAGAATAGCTATATTAAAAGAACGAAGAGGAAGAAGGGTTCCTGTGACTGAGAGCGTGTTTGACGGAGTGAGGGTCACGTGAGCCATACGCGATGATTAAATGAGACGACGGGAACTGAAGAGGAAAGCGCGTGAGGCAAGAGGGGTTTGCCACTAATCCTGCGGAGCAATAGCCACTTGTCGATCATTTTGACTGATGTTTGACCTAACGTGGCGACCGTCTACACGCTGCCTCCAGCGGTTTTACTGGGTCAGATCTCCCTATCCGTTTTTATTTTTTTGGGCAACCAGACCTCACCATCGTAGTTCTCCGGAGCCCACTGATTTCACTCCAACAACTCATATTTTATGTTAGTTGGATTAACTTGCATTTCTTTACAATAAGTGGCTGATTCATGATAAAAATTTAAAAAATTTATATCTTCGGCCAATTATAAAGGAAAAAGAGAGCAGTAAAATTGTATATTGGACTAACTGCGGGACTTAGAACTTTCAAAGACTTGCTATAATCATTCTAAATAATGTATTTCATAAATTAATATGCTTATACCTATGTTAGAGACAGGGTAATAACTTGATGGTTTAGAATGCAAAGAATGATGGTGTATTTACTATTAAAAGTGATTATTTCCTAATTGAGAAGCAGCTATCACATGAGTATAACTCTGTTTATAAAGATATATGGAAGTGGAGAGGTACTAAACGTATTAGAGTATTCACGTAGTTAGCTTTTAATAATCGTTTAGCAACTAATAATTGGAGAAATAGGTAGTCATCAACTGATGCAAATTGCCAGTATTATAATAACTATAAGGAGGATATTTTACATATTCTCCGTGACTATTACTATGCTAGACTACTTTGGGATAAATTAGTTTATCACAGAAATCGTTCCTCTTTCTTTATAGCACAATTACGAGACTGATTTGTTATGAATCTCAAGATAAACTTGGGATATGTGGAAGGTAGTAATTGGAATCTAATATAAGGAGTTTCAATTTAGAGTTTATAGAAGCTAAGGAACAAATTCACCTTTAATAATAACTTCTTGAAACCATTCGAACCCTATTTAGTTATTATAAAAATTTGGGAAAATTTTGTGCAGATTCAGGATATTTCCTTAACAAGTGAAGTGATTTCAACTTCTCGCAACCTCCACCAACAAATTGGGTTAAATTAAATGTTGATGGAGCACTTATAACTACTCATTCTAAAGCAGGATGTGGTAGAGTTATTATAAATCACTCGAAAAGTTGGATTGTTAGATTTAAGAAAGTGCTGGGGTTCTACAGTGTCATTAAAACAGAGCAATGGGCTGTCTACAGAGGATTTAAGCTAGCTTGGGATCTAGAATTTAAGAAGATTATTCTTGAATCTTATGTCAAAAATGTTGTAGACATGTTAATAAATTTTAAATCGAATAAGTGCAGTTTATTAGTATCACATATACAGAAGCTCATGAATCTTGATTAGAAGCTAAAGATCCAACACATAGCTAGAGATCATAATCAAGTGGCTGATGCTTTGACTAAGGAATGATTGAGGAATACGATAGTATTACATTCTTATTCTTTTCATTTGAAGGCAATTGTGGTCAATGAGTGTTTGGGATTAAATTTCCCAATAGATTAATTTCTTTTATTTTAGGTTTTAACCTCTCTTGTATAAAAAAAATAAAAAAAGTTAGATTCACTTGCCAAAGGATATAATACGGTTGTATGTAATCTTTTTCATAAATAAAAGGTAATAAATTTGATATCATTTATAATTTTAGACAGTTAATATATATATATATATATATATTTTTAATCATATTTAATTTCTATTTTTTCTCTTTTTTATCTTCATTTTCCTTTTACGATTATCAAATTGAAATTTTAATAATTCAGATTTAAAATTTTATAAAATTATTATTATTATATTAAAAATATATAAAATTAAATCTAAATTTAAACGGTTAAAATTTGATCCCAGAAATTCGTAATTGCAAATTATTGTTATAAGGGCCCTAATTTTTTTTATTATAGTTGTGAACTATTTAGATCAAATTTTATTTATATATTTTTAAAGAAAATTATAATAATATTTTTAAAAAATATTAAATCTGAACTATTAAAATTTTAATCTTGGAGGAGCATAAAACAATTGTTTTAAAAAACTTTGAAATAAAATTCATGAATATGTACGTTAAGAATTGGATAGAGTGGGGATGGCTCGCTGAGTATGAACACGCAAGGTTGGCGCTAAATTAAAACATGTTATTGTTAACAAATTGTAATATAATATGTAATCCAAATCCAAAGGTGTGAATACTTTCTTCAAAAATGCTTCGCCCAAAATGGTCCTTCTTCTTCTTTTTTTTTTGGGAAAGGAGGATTTTTTTTCCTTTTGTTCTTAAATTCAATACGTACTGTGTGAAAAGACAATTGATCAAGTGTGTATTTTAAATCAATTTTGGGTAAATTTTTTTAAATAAATACCTATTTTTATCTAAAATTAATTTTAGCTAAAACTATAATTTAAAATCATGATTTTGAATAAGGTACTGAAAATAGTTTTTAAAACAATAAAAGAGCTTATGGACTATATAATTATTATCTCACTCTTACTTTTTCTTATACCCCTATTCTCTCTCATATCTCATCTCTCTCCTTTCTCATATATCTTCTTCACCATATCTCATATTTTCTCTATCTTTTCTACACTCTCTCATTTCTCATATTTCTTCTCTACCCTCTATCCTCTTTTTTATTTCTTTTCTACTATCTCTCCTCTCTAATACTTCAATCAAATCGTACATTTTTTTTATAATTTATCAATATAAAAAATAATTCTACTACTAATAATTTAAATATCTCTATTTTTAAAATCTATTCTTCTTAAAATTTATCTTCTAAAAACTAATTCAAACAATCTTAAGAACTAGAGAAGAAAGCGAATTGTGGTTCTCTCCAATTCAAGTTATGGTCTTATGGGAAACCTAATAATTAGTTAAGAATCGTGAATGAACAAATTAATTGATTGATTAGTTTCAAATCCGAATACCAATCACATGCTTCATTAAAACTGATTTCTTTTTTTATTACCTTCACACCAAATTAAGTAATCCCGACAGGAATCTTTAATTTAAAAAAAAACAATTCTTTAGGAACTATTATGGTCAAAGGGTTTATCTGGAGTGGAAAAAATTGATTTTGAAAAAATGCACTCACCATGTGAACACAACTATCTTATATATGTCCAAAATTTTCATAAAACAACACTTCTTACATTCCCTTCTTTTTTATGTCAATGATCATTTTCTATTGAAAGATTGACTATTCAATAATTAATTAGTTGTCAGTCAGTAAATAAATAAATTAGATGAAAAATAAAATAATGTGCTTCATTCATGAACTAATAGGGAAAGAGTTAAGATTTTTCTCATTACATATCATAAAATTTTATTAGTAAATAATTTATAAATATTTTTTTAAATCTCTATATCTTGAGAGAATTAAATCTCTATCTATCTATCAGCGAGAGATACTCCATAGACTCTAGTAAAACAATTATCATTTTGTCCTTTTTTGTTTTCTTACTTGAGAAAAACCTTAGTTTGATTGATTCTCTTCGAACAAATAAAAAGGCAGTATTCACATACAAAATACTAGAATAGAGAGAAAAATATTCAGGAAGTCAAAGAATATTTGTAAAATAACGGTTAAGAGATGGATTGAATCTTATCCAAATCATATAAGATATCGAAAGCATGGGGGGTGGACGATGATCCCTGTCATGATACGTTACTTTTGGTTTCGTTATCAGAAACTAATGAAGTAAAAGAAAAGGTAAAGATTTTGAGAGAATCGGTTCCCAGCCCCACACAAAAAATAAAAATAAATAAATAAATAAATAAAGGGATATATATGAATCTTCAGATAGAAAGGAAAAATGGTAAAGAAAAAGGAAAAAGATGTGGAGGCCGACGGAATATGTTCACATTCAATTCAGATTTAGGTTAAATGAATGTGTCCATATCGATGCCTTTTCTATTGGGGGGCTTCTCGTACGTACCAGGCTCAAATCCCCTACGGTAAGCTCCACAGCAAACAAAAGTGCTCATCCTGAAACTTCCTCCCATTTTCCT
Source organism: Leucaena leucocephala (assembly GCA_037074615.1). Taxonomy (NCBI): domain Eukaryota; kingdom Viridiplantae; phylum Streptophyta; class Magnoliopsida; order Fabales; family Fabaceae; genus Leucaena; species Leucaena leucocephala. The sequence goes on from CM073525.1 coordinate 7,703,653, forward strand.
ATTTCAAACCATATATCTATTACCTATGACTATGTTATAATAATGAAGTGCACTTTCCTAATATATACCTCCACATCTTTTGGAATTTTGTACGCGTGACACGTGGATTTTTCATCCACTTGCTGGATTTCACTTTATTCATGATTATATGTAGGAACTGTGAAACGTTCAATCTTATCTCTGGTGAATAATCTTTTTTTTTCTTTTATTTTTGTATTTTTACTTAACATGGAAGAAAACAAAAATAGTGCAGGGGAAGTTTTCCACGTCATCAAAGTAAATTGGAGTCACATCTTTCCTTATTAACTTTATTATTTTTGTAGGTTTACGGCATTACAGGGATTCCTCCTTCAAATATATCCGGATCATCATGATGGGATGAAGGGCCTTAAAAGCAGGTAAATACAGTTTATCTATGATTAATTTGGACCTCTCAATCTTAACAAGGTAAAATCAAAGAGAACTCATGATTAGAATGGATAAGCATGATGAATCCCAAAAACGAGATTAAGCCCATGCTTAAATAATAATTATTTAAATTTTAGACTTTTGCCAAATCCTCTTTAAAAAAATTGAAATAATAATCAAAGTTGCTATGAAGGTCATTATTAGTCACTCCCATTCAAAATATAAGGTTGAAAAATAACTAAAACATACAACTCAAAAAGTTAATTAGAATTAGTTAAAGATAATAAATATATAAAATTTATATTTTATTTTTTTAAAATATTTTTTATTTGTGGAGATGATAGTGGGAGAGAGAATAATGGAAAAGGATATGGGAGAATGAGTCGAGAAAAGTGCAAGATATATAATTAATTAAAGATAAAATTAAAAAAAAACTCTTTGAATAATTAGATAGGTTCAAACTATGTAAAAAAAAAGATAAATATGTATATATTCTAGAAGTGACATGCTATATGAATTATATTAAATTAAAATATAACAATTTAATATATTTTTATCAATTGATAATTGATCTAAAATAATTCATATTTTATTTTGTTATTAAGAAAAAAGATAAACCTTTTAATTTAATTTAGATAATTTTTATTTTTTTTAAATCAAAATATTTATTTTTATAAAAAATAAAATAAATTTGTAATTTTATAAATTATCTGAATTGTTATATTTTAATTATATAAAATTAAAATCATATGATATTTTTAAAATATATAAATATTTTAAAAATATACTACCCATGCACACATTTTCACCCTATATTTTGATCAGAAGCGAGTACACTTTTTCCGGGCATATAATATTACGATTGGCGAACAGCCACGTCAATCATACAATAGTTGACCAAATTAGCCTTCAATATCTTTCAATACCCACGCAACCAAGTATACTCATCTTGATCAAATCCCCCTCCAAACTTAAAAAGGTCCAAATAAAAAAGAAAGTATTAATAATTAACAACTATAAATTTATAATCATCCAATAATTAATTTTAGTGGAAAAACTAATTCTTGATAATATGATAATCTAAAATTTAAATTTTTATTAAAATAAGTATCGACATCTAGACTATATTTGGATAAAGAAAAAAATAATAAAAAAATAGGGAATAGAATACTATGAAAGAAACAAAATTATTATTTTAAAGAGTTTTCATTCTTTTTTTATAATTTTCTTTCTATCCAAATATAGGATGATATTTCTCATTTTAAATATTATGCAATACATAAAGAAAAGTTAAAATAAATAAATGATAAGAGATGGAGCATGCTGTTTAATTAGTTGATGGAGAGAATTGAGGGGAAAATCTCATAATCTCATACTGAGGAGAATCTCATCTGGTGACAGAGACAATTGAATTAACCATGTGCGATTCAGCATCCATATATATATCTAACAAGCCAACAAACAACAAATATATGAATATGATCACAAATATATATATAGTATATATATGATTGGGAATAGCCTAAATTTATATTTTAAATTTAGATTTTAAAAAATTTTAAAATAAATAATTATATTTATTCAAACGAATTTTTAAATTAAATTATGATTTAAAACTAATATTTCAGATAAGCTATTCAGAGTAGCTTATAGAATAGTAAGAGAGCTTATAAACTAACCAATTATTATATTATTTTTACTTTTTCTTATACTATATCTCATACTTTTTCTTATACTATCTCTCTTTTCTCATACTTTTTCTCACATCCTCTATCCTTTTTTTACACTATCTCTCATCTCTCATCTCTCATCTCATATATTATCTCTCTTTATTTAATATTCATACTATTTTTCGTAATTTATCAATAATAAAAATACTTTTAGAAATAACTATCCAAACACTCATTTATTTAAAATAATTTTTTTATAATTTTTTTATTTTTTAAAAGATGTTCAAAAATATATTTTTTTATAATTTTTTTTAAAAATTTTATCTTAATGGCCCCATATACAATACATTTACATCCTTATCATTGGTCAATGTAAGAGTCCAAATCGTCCTCCTCCGGTCAAAGCTCTTAATCATTCCTTAAAACGATGAATATTTCAATATGATCGTTCCTCGTAATACTTCTTATATATGCTCCCATCTATTTTACTTTCGAAATATCACTTTCATTTTCGCATCGATGAATTATTTTGTAGTTACTAGATATATAATATAACGTCACTCTATTCACGTGGTTCTGTAGCAAAATTGCGGCTCTGATTAAACAAATCCCCACACGTGTTTCCTCCTCCAGCTTTCGTCCTCTTTAGCTGTTGAGTCGGCTTCTTCTTGTTTTTTTTTTAATTTTTTTATTGATCCACATATATAAATTATTTTTCTTAATATATCTATATGCATACATATATCTTACATCTAATTTTTTTTTAAAATAATTTCTCCTAATTAATAATTTAAAGATTAATAATTTCAAAATATAGAGATAATTAAAATAAATTTTATCTCTCATAATAAAATATTTTTTTATGTGTACACCAAATTTGAATACAGTACATTATATTTAAGAGACTTAAATCATCACATAGTTATTTTATGAAAACCATATGCGTAAAATCATTTTCTTTAACAAATATATATATAATATTATTGTATTTCTGTGTAGGTTCACGTATCCTTATATTGAAATAAATCATATTTAATATATTGTCAAAATTAAATGTTGACATTTTTCATTATGAAAGATTGGATCATTTTATTAGAACTAACTTCTATTCATAAATATTATTCTTACTGTCCTTAATATGATAGTTAGTTAAATTTTTTAAATAGATTGAAGAAGTCGATACTCTTTAATATATTAAATTAATTATAATTAATTATTTTTTAATTTTTTTATTAATTTTTTATATTGAGAATTGGGGAATATAATATTGTATTTAATTGAGCTATATTTTAAACATGTATATGAAAGATAAATATGGGTTGCACACGTTTACATTCTGAAATATTCCGAGATTATCAAGGATATTTAAGCAAAAAATGAGTTGATTAGGAATTTTAGGATGACCTTGGGGTAAAGGGAACAACACGTGTATATATAAAACATCACATGTGAAATGCATTTTTAAAAAAAGAGTTAACATGCATGTTGAATATCTGAAATATATGTGTGTTGTCGATGAGATGGTTGAGGAGGAGAATGAAATGAATTGCGGTGGTCGACATGGCAAAAGAATCACGTGGAGAAAGGAAGCGGCGTCGGAGACGAGACTGTGTTCCCATTACTAGCCTCGCCCCTCGAGCTTGTATTCGTACGCGTGGAATCTATACCTGCCATGCAATCCAATCTGGGTCCCACCAGTTCTTGACTCTGCCGCCAAAAGAGTGGAACCCGCTTCTAGACCACAACGCAGAAATGAATCCCTTCGGTTCTTCCATTTTGACCCGTTCTCCCTTACCGCTTTGGCTCGGTCTCTTTTCTCCCTCCTCTATCCTCTTCTTCACTCTGTCCGTATTTTAAGTTTTTAATATTTCATAATATTTTTGTAAATTACTTATATATTTAAGAAATTATGTGCCACCAGAGATTATAGAATAATACGATTTTTTATAAATGGTATTATGTACATTGGCTACCTATACTTTTATCTTCCAACTAAATAATGCCGCTTCTTTAATTTTTCCACATCAATTATAAATTTTTTATTTATTAAATAAGTTGTAGATCAAAGAACAAGGAAAAATCCCAATTAAATCTAGCAAAAATCCTAATTAAAAACTAAATTTAGTAATACACTTTTAACAATTTTTTTATGCTAAAAGGCCTAATTAAGATTTGTAAATATTGTTAAAAGGTCAAAATTAAATGTCCTTTTTATAGTTTAAAAAAAAATATTGAAGGCAGAACATAACACTGTCGCGCTGTGTTCAAGCTCTAAGGCTATATTTGGTTCAATAGAGGGGAGGGGAGGGGAGTGATTTTAATAGAGGGAAAAGGAAGGAAGGAAAAGTGAGTGATTTTATTATTACCTTGTTTGGATTAATATTAAAAAAGGGGAAGGGAGTGATTGTTATATTACTTTGTTTGATTTAAGAAGGAAAGGGAGAAAAAATATTTTTATATAAATAAATTTACTTTATATTATTTTATAAAATACTTTAATAAAATATAATATATGGATAACATTAATATATTAAAAAATTATGGATTATTAATATTATAAAATAATAATATCATACTTTCCCTCTAAATTCCCCCAAATTTGGAGGGGAGGTAAAGTTGGGGAGGGGGAAAAAATTTAAAAAAAAAATTATTCCCCTCTTAAGTGTTTTAATGAGCCAAACAAGAAGAGAAGAGCAAAATCCTTTCCCTTCTCTCTTCCTCCTCCCAAACCCCTCATATCAAATGAAGCCTAAAGGTGGGAAACTTGGGTAAGATGTCTCCAAAGTTGAAATTGGTTAGTAGAGGTTTAGGTTTTGACTGCGCTACTAGCTTCTCTTTTCTTTTAAATACACGGGTATTCTGGTCTTTTTAACAACATTAATAAATTCCTAGTTATCTGGGTTGGTCTGTCTAGAAATTTGTTAAAAATGCAAGGCTGATTTAAGTTTTAATTATTTCAACGGCATTAAATTGATTTTTTTTTAGAAACTAAACTGTATACCTAACTAATAATTTAGAAACTAATCTTATTAAGGTATAAAAATCATTGAATTTGGTTCTGCCCTTTCTAATAAAGCTTTTTTCTATACATACAATTTAAATTAAATAAGACATCATATTTAAAAAATATAATTATTTATAAATTGTGTCAAATTTTATTAGATTTTTTTGAATAACAATATGGGGACGTAAGAAAATGACTAGAAAAACAGGTGGTTGCAAAATTTTCTTGGTTTGGTTCCAGTTAGGCCCATTTGTGCCAAACGAAATCTATACACAAATGTTCTGTCGTTTTTGGATATACAACAATCTATAAAAGGCCCATGCTATTAAGATTGGCCCAACAAAACAATTATTGGAGTGAATTAGGCGTCATAAATTTTGAATGATGATAAATAGTACAAATTACCCATAGACATTCTAATTTTTAAATATTTAAATTTATATTTAAAAATAATAGATAGCTTACTTTATTTGATATTAGTATCACCTAGAAGGAATAAAGATTTCGCCCTGCCCTTGGATCATAGGTGAATTCAACCCTTTTCCAAAAATTTTGTACCAAAAAGAAAAGCTAACGAAATGATGTGATGTATAATTATTTAGAGTATGTTTAATCTTTAAAGAATATCATTTTGTTATGGTTTCAGTTGTCATATTTAGGAAGATATTCTAACTCTTAGTACCTATATTTATGTTTGAAGATAATAGACGGCTCACCCTTTTAACATTGGTATCGCTTAAGAGGAATGTAGATTTTGCTCTGCCTTTAAATTGTGGATGAGTCTAATCTTTTCTAAAAAATTATATAACAAAAAAATACAAATTATTCTAGGCTTTATGCAAATTATAGAACCTATAGTATACAGATGGTTGGGGGGAGGGATAATAATGTACAAACAGCCACAATCTAAATTAAAAAAAAAAAAACGAAGGGCATGTTTGTTTCAACTTTGTTACAACCCATTTGGCGGCTTCACCTATAATTAACTGCATGGTTCATTATATGTGTGGGAGTATGTAGGCAAAGTGAAAAGTCAATGCTTTCTCAATGTTCCCTCACTCCAAAGCTAATCACCACCAAACAATGCATTTTTCCTTCTTTTAGTCTACTCACCTCTATCTAATGCGTAATGTCCCATTTAAAATAAATAAATAAATAACACAATTTTATTTTTTTCTTTTCCCTAACATATATATTCTTTTATTAAAAATAATCTTATTCGATACACTATTATATACTAAATATGAATATATTTGTAATAGTAATAAAATGGGCTAATTATTTATAATATGATGAATTAATGTTTAACGTTTAAATTTCTATTTAAAGTAATATCAATATTTAATAGACAATAATATTTTAAATAAAATTGACTTTAATGAATGGATAGCTATGCTAAGGAAAAAATATGGATATCCTCACCCAATACAATAACATCTCTTTTCTGCATAGGCAAATCTCTCTGTTTTTTTTGTGGAATGGGCCCACACGAGTGTTGTGCTTTATCATTTTTGTGGGAAGACTTTTAACAATTTCCTAGTATTTAAAGAATAAGAAAGGATTGTACCAAAAGAAAAAAAAGAATAAGAAAGGAAATGCAAAGATCAACCCTTGCCTGAAAGGTACACAACAGTTGTTTTTTATCATTACATAGATAAATAAATAAAATTGAAGGCCAAAGAGTCAGAGAGTATGGGACAGAAGAGAGGTTAGCGGTTATTTAAGGTAAAGGGACTTGTGAAGCCTATTTTGATGGTCATACTCACAAATCATAATGTCATGAACGTGATTAATCTTAATCAACGTCATAAGGACTAATTAAATCACAGTCACTTTCATTGAAGATAAGCCATGGGCTTCATTTTGCTTTCATCCCCTTTGCTTGCTTCCTTTCCTCACTTCCCCTTTTATTTCATTTCATTTCACATTTAGGTGTGTTAGGTCGACAGTTCATAACCTCCTTTCCCATAACTCCCTCTTTCTTTCTTCCAAAATAAAAAATTAAACTCTCAATATGCACCATATTTTATGTTCCTTTTTAACTAAAAAAAGAGATAAAATTGATTGATTTATGGTTTCATATGTATTTAGTACTTGAAGGCTTTGTTTAGTTCAGCTGAGGGGAGGGTAGATTATGTTAATTTAAGGAAAGATAGGAAAAGATAGGGGATATTAATTAATGACATTTTTTATTTAGTTCAGAAGGGAAAGGGAGGGAAGGGGGTAATTAATTAGAAATTGACAAATATACAATTATCTCTTTATTTAAATTTATTTATTTTTTTATTTATAATATTTATATCAAAATTATTATTTCTTAATTTATAAATTTCAACTTTTTTACCTTATTTATATATATAATAAAATTATAAAATGTTGATAAATTTTAACATTATTATATATCATTTAGATATATATTATTATATATATATATGCGTATACATGTCATCCCTTTTTTGTCATTAGTTTTTTGCTTGATTGATCAAAAATCATATGAACGCTCAACAGTGCCTTACATTTATACCAACAAAAAAAAACTATTACCTTACATGTTGTCCCGCAGCTGCCATCATAATAGACAATTGTGTCATTAATTTCTCTTCTCTCTAAAAACTTTCAATTTTAGAGGGAAGGTGGAGGAGAGTAGGTTAACACTAAAAGACAAAAATTTTAACTTTCCCTCCTCTCTATTTTTTCCAACCAAATACACTTTCATCCCCCCTCCCCTCCAAAACCTCTAACCAAATAAAGCTGAAATATTTTCTCAATGTGCTATTTAGCATCTTAAAATATTTTGTGATTATCTAATATTTTAAAATATTTTTTACATACGTTCATTAACCTAAAATATTTTTTAAGTACGTTTAATACCCTAAAATTATTATTAAAAAATATTTTTGAGTACTGGATATAACTTCCCTTAAAAAAAAGGATTTTTTAGGAGTTAATGTTGAGGTTAAAAGTGCTCAAAAAATAATTTTTTAAGGGCAAATTTTCAGTTAAAAAATTAATACTTTAAGAATAAAATTGCACTATAAAATATTTTAGGATATTAGATACATTTAAAAAAAATATACTTTCTAACATGTTGAATAAATAACAAAATATTTTAAAAAATATTAGACATACTATAAAAAAAATTTTAAAATATTAAATGTATCTTAACCCTTGATCGATTGATTTCATGATGTGATTTTTTATAAATATAAAATATGTTATATGCTAATTTCATTTCATAGTGGTCATCATGTCTTATACCAAATACTTGGTATCGCTTCCACATGGAAGATACAAATTAATATTTAAATAAATCAATACAGACTAAATCATCAATATAAAGTAAACAAAATTTTAAACTAGTAGATGAAATAAGTATGAAAATAGGAGTTATTGGCAAATGGGGCAGGGAGACCGAATTTGATGTCGAAATAAATGAGGAGGGAGTTGATCAACACATAATCAACTCAACTGGACCATTTGCCTCAGAGTGGATCCACTTATTTATTGTAACCCCCAACAAAGAAGAGAAAAGGCAATCAAGTGGTCATCACACATGTCTATCATTTATGGATTTAACTGGTAAAAGGGTGAGACATACTATTATCTAGAGTATGTTTAAATTTTAAGGAGTATAACTTTATTATGGTTTCAGTCGTGACGTTTGGGGAGGCATCCTAACTCTTAAATGATTAGGTTTACGTATGAGGGTAATAGACAGTTTACCCTACCCGACATTGGTATCGCCTAAGAAGAAGGGAGACTTCACCTTACCTTTAGATCATGGGTGAGTCTAACCCCTTTTTAAAAATTTTGTACCAAAAAAAAATATCATCACATACACATATATATACAATAAAATTAGTATAAATAATAAAAAATATAATTTATATATTATAAAAATATAATTTTTTTTATTATTATAAAAAATATTTTAATAAATAATTTCATAAATCTATTATAAATATTATCATATTTTAATTTTAGTAAAGGAACTCTATATTTTTTATATAGATAAAAAAATCTGGGCATCAAATTTCAAAGAACTTCGCTATAGGACCCACGTGTCCAGTTTTGGGTGTGTTTGGATTAGCTTTTGGAGAATAGATTCTAGGAAGAATAGATTCTGGAGAGAATAGATTCTGGAAAGAATAGATTTTGGGAAGAATAGATTATGGAGAATAGATTTTGGGAAGAATAGATTCTGAGAATAATAGATTTTACAAATAGAGATGTTTGGATGATTAATAGTAGAATCACTTTTTATATTAATAAATTATTAAAAAGGGTATGATTTGATTAAAGTATGAGAGAGGAGAGAGGAGTGAGGGTAGAGAATAAATAGGAGAGAGAGAGGAGAGAGAGAGGAGAGAGGAGAGAGAGGGGAGAGAGGAGAGAGGAGAGAGAGGAGAGAGAGGGAGAGAGGGGAGAGAGAGGAGAGAGGAGAGAGAGGAGAGAGAGAGGGGAGAGAGGAGAGAGGAGAGAGAGAGGGAGAGAGGGGAGAGAGAGGAGAGAGGGGGAGAGAGAGGAGAGAGAGAGGAGAGAGGGGGAGAGAGAGGAGAGAGAGAGGAGAGAGGAGAGAGAGTATAAGAAAAAAGTAGGGGTAAAATAGTAATTAGATAATCTATAAGCTCTTTTCCAGTTCTAAAATCTATTGAAAAATAGCTTCTTCAAAACTATGGTTTCAAACCGAGGTTTTGCCCAAAATCAATTTTGGGCGAAAATGGCTGTTTGGCAAAAAATTTTACAAACCGAGGTTTTGGCCCAAAATCAATTCTGGACAAAAATTAATGTTTGTATGAAATTTTCTCAAACCGAGGTTTTAGCCAAAATTGAGTCCCAGAATTGGTTCCCAAACATGCACTTTGTGTGGGACCCCCTACGACAATTATCCCCACCAGGATAGAATTCCAAAATTCCCAAATATTTTGGTCAGAATATTTGCCAAATGTCGCTGAACAGCAAGGTCAAAAAAAATCTTCTCTTTAATTGAGTTAAATTTGAGGATTATTAAGTAGGGCATTTCTCAAGATATTTTTTAATATTTATATAAATTTAAATTTAAAATAGGATTTTGAAGAATCTAAAACTCTCTCCCCAGTTAAACCAATGCAAAAATCCTTCTTAGCCTTTTTATTTTCCTTTTTAATTTTTTTTTATTGTGGTGCAGCGACCTGTCATTTTGTATTCTGGCGAGAGTATTAACTGTAGTACCAGTTTTTATTTATTTTCTCTTTCTTTTGCACAGCTCTATGTCAATCGGTTCTGCAGTTCAAAGCTCCAGGCTCAACTCAAGCCTGTGTTCCTTTCTTCTTCCTTCTTTCCATCAGATTCTTTTCTTTCTGGTTGGTTCTTGGAATCTCATTAAAAAGTGTTTGATTCCTTCCGACTGGCACTCCTAAACTTCTGGTTGAGTTTCAATCCCATGTGGCCAACCTCCAAGAACACTTTAACTGCTTCAATCTTTTCCTTTATCTCTTGGATTAACTGGTAATTCCTGGCCCAGAATCTCTTAATCATGTTTTCAAAACAATCCCTTTTTCCAGTCAACTTCTTCCTTTTGTTTTTATTTATTGTTTCGATCTGTAAGTCTGTTCTGTTCCTTGAGGACTTTACTTTGTATTGGGTATTTGTATTGCCCTGTTTGGTTTCCGAGGAAAAAAAGCTGGGTGGGATGAAAACAAAGGAAAGAGAAATCTTTGCTGCATTTGGCCAAGAGGTTGTTTTGCTCTCAGTTGGAATTGATCCACACGGTTCGAACCAATTTCCATTAGTCTGATCTTCATTCTCTGCTCCTATGTTTTCTCTTTTTCTTTTTTCTAACTGGAAAATTTCTGTCGAGTAGATAACAGATTAAGCGTAGCGAACTGCTCTGTTTTTGTGTTCTGCTGATTCAGCTAAATTCCTTTCTCGATATCTTTACAAAGAAACCCTTTGTTCTTCTGTATATATGGGATTTCAATGGGACTGACTTTTGAATAGGCATGGGATAGTCACTTTGAACCATTCGTATCTGATTTGTTTAGTGTTCAACATGTATAGTAATCCATATTTGCAGTCAAAATTTTCAACCCAAGACTTTTTATCGTATGAATGACGTACGGTTCTTCTGAGAAACAGGGAACTCCAAACCAAAGCAATAGTCTACAGTTGACCGGTTCATATTCAGTTCAATAAACCAAGCTTTGTGCTAATTCTGATAAATGATATATGCCTTTTGGCAGGTGTGTGAATGGAAGTGATTATGAATAAGGAATAAGCAATCAAATCAGCGCAAAACGAGAAAAAGAGGAGATGAGGGAGGAATCAACAGGGTTGATAATTGGGATTTCAATTGGTGTAGTTATTGGTGTAATTTTGGCTATTTCTGCAGTTTTCTGTATCACATATCATAGGAAACGATCGCAGATTGGGAATAGCAGTTCAAGGAGGGCGGCTACGATACCTATCCGTACAAATGGTGCTGATTCTTGTACCATTTTATCGGATTCAACCTTAGCCCCAGAATCTCCTGTTAAGAATGCACGTAGTGCTGTGTCCTACTCATGGTTTGATGGCTTCAAGAGAAACAACGTCGTTTCAGCTTCTGGGATACCTGAGTATCCTTACAAGTATGTGTTTCTTTTTAATGTTTTTGCATCATGTTCCTAGTATTTATCATTACCTGGAAGAATCTTGTTATTGTCTTTGTGTTCAAGACTTTGGTTTTCACTTCAGGGATTTGCAGAAGGCGACTGGTAACTTTACAACACTAATAGGACAAGGTGCATTTGGTCCTGTTTTTAAAGCTCAGATGTCCACCGGCGAGACCGTTGCAGTTAAAGTTCTTGCAACTAATTCTAAGCAAGGAGAGAGAGAATTTCATACAGAGGTGAGGTTAAAATTAACATTAACTATTTTCCTCTCAGGTCGCCCTACAGTAGAATTTCTCCATGTTTTCACTTTTCAGAGGAGCGTGAGCTTGGGAGCAACGTTAAAGGTTACCCCCATATGATCTAGTGGTCAATGGGTTTAAATCTTGAAAATAATCTCTTCCTTAAGGCAGTGTACATCTATCCTCCCTACATCCCACTTAATGAGAGCTTGTGCACTAGGCCTCCCCTGTTTTTCACTTTTGAGAGAGATGTGTCTAAATGTGCTAACCTGATAAAATAATGAATGAATGGTTGTCAGGTAATGTTGTTGGGAAGGCTGCACCATAGAAACCTGGTTAATTTGGTTGGATATTGCGCAGAGAAGGGACAACATATGCTTATATATGTATATATGAGCAAAGGCAGCTTGGCTTCTCACTTGTACGGTATGTTAGCCTTCTAACTCATTTTGTATGAGTTTCATGTTTTATCAGTTTGAAGAAGGAAGATTCAATGTACTGTTGCCGACTCTATATGCAGGTAAGGAGAATGTAACAATGAGCTGGGATTTGAGAGTTCACATTGCTCTAGATATAGCGAGAGGCTTGGAGTATCTTCATGATGGGGTAGGTTGATTTGCCAAGTGATTGAGCTGCATCATGAATCCATGCATTTTGTTATATAGTTGTTCATATATAATTAATCCCATGTGATTTGACTTCAGGCAGTTCCTCCGGTAATCCACAGAGATATCAAGTCTTCTAACATTTTGTTAGACCAGTCCATGAGAGCCAGGGTAAGCCTTGTAAATCACTACCTTCCTCTAAAATCACTAAGTGCTTGTTTGGCATCAAGTTATGTGATGTCAAATTGACTTAATTTAGTTCAATATGTGATGCTTGGCATGGTATTTGAGGGCAACTTAATTTTTGGCTTTTATTTATATTTGAATCTTCTTAAACTGATTTTTCAATAGACCATTCAAATAAGTTTATGTCAAATTGATTATTTTACAAAAGAATATCTTAACATAAATCACATTATATTATTTAACTTTTACCCTAACTTAAGTTTGTAAAAGTCAATTGAGATAATCCAAACAAGGCTTAAATATCTGACGTGAAACGATGCGCTTGTAATTGTGATGAATGGAGCAGGTAGCTGATTTTGGACTGTCAAGAGAAGAGAAGGTGGACAAGCATGTAGCCATAAGAGGTACCTTTGGGTATCTAGACCCAGAGTACATATCCTCAGGAACATTCACTAAGAAAAGTGATGTGTACAGTTATGGAGTGTTGCTTTTTGAGCTCATAGCAGCCAGAAATCCTCAGCAAGGTCTCATGGAATTAGTTGAGCTAGTAAGATCACTCTCTCTTTAATGGAAGGTATTGGTGGATAAACAGGCAGCGATGAACAGTGAGGGGAAAATGGGGTGGGAGGAGATAGTGGACTCTGCATTGGAAGGAGAATATGAAGCAGAGGAGCTCAATGAAGTAGCAGGGCTTGCATACAAATGCATAAACAGAGCCCCAAGGAAGAGACCTTCCATGAGAGACGTGGTTCAAGTCCTCGCGAGGATCCTTAAAACAAGAAACGATAAAAGCCGTTACAGGAAGGCAAATGAAGTGTCCATTGGTATGGATCACCCTGAAGCAACCATTCATTGCAGACAAGAATCCATGGATAGTGCAGCTGACACCTATGAAGTGTAGAATAGCAATGTTCTTATTTGTTAACTTTTCAATTTTAGATTTTGCTGTTATATATATATATATATATATATATATACATAGTCCTAGGTGAGTGTAGTTTAGTTCTGGTTTTTCATGGAAGACTTGATTATGCCCTGCATGATCATCTGTAAAATGTTTTTTTTTTTGTGAATTTTGTTTCTTTTCTCTCAGTTGTTTTGGGAAAAAAAAAAACAGGCTCTAAAATTTTTATATTACTTGATGAATGCAAGTGAAGAGGAAGGGAGTGGGCTGGAAGAACGGTTCCTCGCCCACCATATGGCTATACTAACTTCATTATACTAATTTCTTGTAGGCTTTATAAAATTACATTTCAATTACTTCTAGCAGAAGCGGTTACTTCCATATAACATTACAAATTAAATATTCAAATTTTTGTTAGGAAAATATTTATATTTAGTGTCTAGTGCCTTAAAAATGAACTTTTTAGCATAATATATATTTCTTAAAAAATTATTTATTTGCTTTTGTAAATTCTAAAATAACAAATGGGTATCAGTTTCCTTACACAATTTTGATTAATAATTAAGCAAACATCACCAAAAAAAAAAACAGAATCACAAGAAGAAAGGGGAGGAAATAAAATAGAAAAAACCTCAAATTAAGTTCTTTATATCTGTTTTATTAAGTTTTCTAATGCTATTTTACTATGTGTCCTATTTTTTTAATATATTTATTTAACTTAAACTCGCTTAAAAAGAACAATATACATGGACAAATATAATTGGAGAGTTTGCCGAAATGAATATAAGGAATTTGATGTAAGTATGATCCAATAAAATACTTCTTAAGAAGGAACTCATTTTGTTAAGAAATTATAAAAATGATCAATAAAAAATATTTTGTGATATAAATTAGCATTAAAAGTGTCAAACTATACTTTAAGTTCAACAAAACTGAACTCCCATTCTTTTTGTCGGAAAAAATAAAAAGAAAGAAGGAGAGAGAGAGAGAGAGAGAGAAGTCAGGGGAGGAGACTGGATTGGGCCATCTTCGGCCCACACAAACACGGCCGAGGGGACGTCGTCGTTTTGAGTTTTCTCTTCGCAATCTCCCTGCGGATTATGACTTGTGAGATTCTCCATTATCATCAGAAAGTAGAAACAACAGCTTCAAGCCACAGTCGCAGTATCCGGGAAAGCAAGGAAAAATGGCTGCCATGGCTGCTCTTCAGAGCTCCTTTACCTCTCTCTCTCTTTCCTCCAACAGTTTCATGGGGCAACGCCTCTCCCCCATCACTCTCTGCCCCGTTCGGGTACGTTACAATACTCTATACCCACCCAATTCCCAACTGTCTTTCTTCTCTTTTACTGAAACTCAATCGCTTAAATTTCACTTTTATAAACTATAATGGTTTTTTCTGGTAATCTTTTGACGGGTCTTTCGCATTAAGGAGCACCTGTGCTTGTGGTAATTGGTTGTTGCTGCCAATTTCTTTCGGACTCCCGTTTGAAAATCGGCAGTGATGTCAAACCGTGTCTTTCACGAATTCTAATATATCTTGTATTTCTTGTTTGATTAGCGGGTTACTATAATTACATTGTATGCTCTCATACTTGGTTATCTTGTATTTCTTTTAGCACTTGGTGAAGCTTATCTTTATTTAAAATACAACTAGTATTCAAGTTTCTACATTTATCTGTGTTGGAATACATTGTTATTTTGGTCAAATTAGTATCTCCATTTAACAAAAGAAAAATTAATGTGTGTGACATGAATATGTTATATTAGAGCTCTGTATTCCCATTTGTTTCCTGAGTCCTGAACTGCAATTAATAATCCTTGGTATAAAGGTTAAGAACAGATAAATTGGTTCTGTTCAGAAAGGATAGAGGTTCTTTTATTCTCTAGGGAAAAGTGAAGTCCCAGTACTTATCCAATTTGGTTTCAGATATCAGTGCATTTTAAAAGTAGCAACTGCGAGGAAATGGTTGCTTACATTTTGGGTTTTTGTAATTTTCTTCATTTGTCCATAGTATAGCCACCAAGAAATTAGGACTTGAAGGAATTAATTGCATGGTATTTAATATTTATTCATTATGGAAGATTACTAATTCACGGTTCCTTGCTCCAACTTTATTTCTTATCTCTTCAAGAGATGAGATGAAAGCTTGCAATAGTTTTATGTTTGTAAGTATTGGAAATTTTCATATGCCAATCTGATTAGTCAGTGATTTTCTATATTTTAACTCTTTAAACTTCTTTATTTCATATGCCAAGATTGTTGTTGTAAACATATTATTCTTGTTTTATGACAAGCAACAAAGAACAACTCGATGGCTTTCATTGCCATAACAATGAGACGACTTCTGGTATTGAAGAAAATAAATTCTTGATTACTGTATCTTCTAAATTTCATTGTGGCATTCAAACTTAGCTCTGAAAATTCTGTCATAAAGATTGTAACTAACATTGCATTCACATGTAGTGCACGTGTTTGGAAGACTAATTTGACATCATTTGCTTTTCTTGCAGGGCAAGTCAACAGAGAAGCCATGCCTCATCGTAACGAGGGTTAGTTTCGGATTCTCTTCTGTTGAAAAACAAAGTGGAGAACAAAATTTAAGGAAAGCAAAATGGAATGAACATTATTTGTGAGATGAGATCTGAAAATGGACTGCTGCAGTTATTAGCTGTTTGTTATTTCTTTGAGGCACTCAAATTATTCCAATATGATACAGAATATTTGCTAATATCCTCATATAGTTTGTAATATTCCCTGTTCCTCCTGTGACAGCTTAAACGATGGGAGCGAAAGGAATGTAAGCCAAATAGCCTTCCAATCTTGCACAAAATGCATGTCAAAGTTGGGGATACAGTGAAAGTAATATCTGGACGTGAAAAAGGTAAAATTGGAGAGATTACTATGATCTTCAAGCATAACAGCACCGTCATCGTGAAAGACACGAATTTGAAGACAAAGCATATGAAGAGTAGAGAAGAAGGCGAGCCAGGGCAAATCATTAAGGTACTTTCCATGGCCCTTGTTTGAAATGAAATCAGTGTTCGTTCCCTCTTTTATTTGTATATTCTGGAAAGCTTGGATGATCATTCATAGCCTAAATTCAATGCATGGACGATCTTCATTTGCTTAATTTGTTCCCAAGTATACATAATCATTATCACCTGAAACTTTGCAGACTTTTAAATCTTCTGGTTTGTCGTTTAACTGAACAAAAGTACCTGATTGGATTTGAATTTGAATATATTTATTATCATTATTCTAATTCTAGCAAGTATTTTGTTTTCTAACCCAGATCGAAGGTCCCATCCACAGCTCAAATGTGATGCTATACTCTAAAGACCAGAATGTGGCAAGTCGTGTGGGGCATAAGATTCTTGAGAATGGTAAAAGAGTCCGTTACCTAATAAAAACTGGAGAGATAATTGATACTTCAGAGAATTGGAAGAAATTGAAGGAGGCCAAACAGAAAAATGAAGAAGCTACTGCTGCTGCTTCTTAATTTGAGTGGTTGAGTTCATGCCTTGGCCAGGAATGTAACTCTAGATGTACTTATACTGTTTGGTATTTAATGTATATTTTTTTGGTCTGTATGTTCATTTCCATATACAAACAATCAGAGTGCAGATTAATTTGTTCATCAAGAGAAATTGTTCATGCCCGTTCCTCTGAAATGTTTTTTAGTATGAACATTGTTTTGTCTCCACGAAGTTCAAATATGCAGAGATAATATTACCCTTGTTCACAGCTTATGTATTTCCGTATCAAACTTGCAATATGTGATGTCATTTTTACATAGATGTCCAATATTACTTTAGTTTCAAGCGTGGCTTTGGAGATCATTCATTAGACAATCAATGGGCTGTGTATAGGGTGAAGCTATTTACATCCTGATCCTCCAAGTCATATAGACGTATACTAGCATTTAATTTTTGTATAAAAAGTTTAGTTTCATCCTTCGAATTAACAGTATAGTTCCTTAGTTAGCTTTTAGTCTATACACAGACATATATGAAACCTACTGTCACGGGTAGATTAACACTTTTGTTAAACTGCTTTCTGTTATGTATTTAACCATAGTTAGTTGTGTAAATATTGTATAAATACTTATTCCACATTAATGAAATGCAAGATATTCCATTTTCCCAAAAGCACTTTGTATCACCTAGTACTGTCATCTGAATCACATTAGGCTGACTTCCTTATCTGATGAACATCTTAAATATAACGTGCAAAACAATTTAAAAAAAGCACCAACCGAAATCCTTTTTTTTAGGGAAAAAAATTAAAATTTAATAATATTCTTAAATTAAATTAGGGAAAATGTAAATTATTAATCTTATCCTCCTTTGGTTCTATTTATAGGGAAAGTAGAAAATGAATTTTTTAGTTCTATTTATAAGCCATACTATTAAATTTTTTAATATGATAAAATTTTATTTTTTATTTATTATTTTGTTGACTTTGTTCTCATGAGGTATAATATATATTAAATAATGATATAATTGGATTTTAAGATAGAGTTAACGAAATTTAAAATTTCTTTTTGTCCGTGTAAAACATATTAGAAGTCACTTATAGATAAGATTAGAGGAGTAACTATTAAATTATTTAAAAAGTAATATTTTAAAATTAAAAAAAATACCAAAAGGGAAAAGAAAGAAAGATTTGAATAATCCAAATGTGATGTGGATGCAGAAGATGGGCACAGTTGAGAGAGCATTAAGAAGAGCAGCGGGGCACATGTGGTAGGTCAAGTGGCGGTGGTCCTTCAACAATTTGTGTTTGTGTGGACCAACAAAATGGACCTGTGGACCATAGGTTAGGGCCGTGCCCTAAATTTAGTAAGAAAATAGCGTCGAACCTACTAAATTGAGCTTGTTTGGTGTTAGGGGAAAGATCCTCTCTCTTTCATGCTAGTTGAAAACAAAAATAGTACCTCCATTCCTTAATATTCCTCAAATATTTAATAAAATAATTAAGTTAGTTAATATATTATATATTTTAAAATATTCTAGTTATCCTTTTTAACTTTCACACTCCCTCTTTTACTTAATTATTGTTAAGAAAATATCAATATGGATAATTTTAGAAAAAAGTTGATAAAAATATAAAATATGTCTTATATTTAATATCAAGATAAACTCTCCAATTAAATATTATATTAAGGATCAGAGGAATATAAAAATTAGCTAACTTTTTATGAATAAGTTAAGAAAAATAAATAAATTAATTATAATTAATATAAGAGTTAGTTTATTAATTTAAGTAGATAAATATTATATAATATAAATTTGTTTTAATGGGTTAGATTTTATAACAATTAATTTATTTATTTAATTTTCTTAATTTACTCAATAAATTAATTTAAGGAACTATTGTATTAATTACGGAAAAGAGTGAGTATAATATCCCTTTTAGCATTACTACTATCATCTATGGCGATTATTTTTTGACTTATTTTTATTTGTTTCACATGTTCATATTAAAGACGGTCATGGGGTGAGGATGACCACGTGATTTTCACATTGCAAATAGGTTAGATTAATTTGATTGACTTGTGTGATTTTGATCTTAAGCGAGCGATAAGTTTAATGAAGTGATGGGATATCAGAACGGGATCCAATCTTGGATTGCATTAAATTAAACCGATACTTGTAGTTTTGTAGCTTCGTCCTATGCTGCAACCCCTTAATTAAATGCTCCAACAGCTAAACTAGCTCTATTCGATTATCGCAATTTGATAAATTCGAAATGCTATCACCCTTTCAGTTGATTTACTCATTCCAATGACTGAGTTGTCATACATAAAAGTTATGACACGTGGGCACCATCCTAATTAATCCTATATATATATATATAAGTCCATTTTAGTTGAAAGTTTTGATCTTTAATATATGGTTAATATATCTTTTTGATCCCATAATTTTATCATATTTTGATTTTAGTCCATCAACTATTAATTCCCGATTTAAAAGTTAAGAGATTAAATTTAAAATGATGACAACATTAATAAATTAAAAATTATATTAACTCTTTAATATAAATCTATTTAAAGGGATACTAATATTTTTTTTTTAATTTTATCTTTATTAAAGCATTATTTAGTTAGAAGTTTTTAGAGGAGAGAGTAAGATAGTAAAAGTATAAGTATTTTAGTTAGGAAAAATGGAAAGGAGGGGAGGTTTAAAATTTTGTTATTTAATACTCCCCTCCACTACTCTCTCACCCTTCTAAATTTAGAAATTTTTAGAGAGATAAAAAATATTATATATTATATTAACTAAATTACTTTTACTTATTTTTTAATATTATATTTTTTTTGGTACAATTTAATATTATAAGTTTGCCCATAATAATGTTCTAATGGTTTATGGTGGGCTACGCAGATATCTACTCTCTCAAGAATGTCGACACCAAGCAACCTATCTATTGCCAACCATATGGATATGGACTTGTACAGTAAAATGAAATTGAAAAGCAAGTACCCAAAGTTCATTTGTAATGCTCAAATATTGATTTATATATTATATATATAATAATTATAAAATT
This sequence comes from Leucaena leucocephala, assembly GCA_037074615.1. Classification (NCBI taxonomy): domain Eukaryota; kingdom Viridiplantae; phylum Streptophyta; class Magnoliopsida; order Fabales; family Fabaceae; genus Leucaena; species Leucaena leucocephala. Next base: position 7,723,851 of record CM073525.1, read on the forward strand.
AATGATAAAAAATATTAAAATTTTATAAATTAAAAAATAATAATTCTGATATAGATATGATAAATAAAAAATAAATAAATTTAAATAAAAAGATAAGAGTATATTTGTCATCTTTTAATTAACTTTCCTCCCATTTTCTTTTGAATTAAATAAAAAATATCATCTCTTATCCCTTATCTTTATACTCACAACTTCTCCTATTTTTTCCTACCTTCTTTTAAATTAATCTTAATTATCTTTCTTTAAATTAAACTAAATAAAGTCTAAAAAGAAGAGAGAAGAATTGAGGTGATAGAACATATAGGGATTTGAAACATGAAAATTAATTAAGATAGAATTGTATACAGTAGGCGAGTAATAACTCTGAAATTCAAACAAGATAAGTTTACCTTGGTAACATAATACTACATTTTTACTTAACTACCTTCTGTGGGGGTAAAAATCAGCACCATTTATAATGATACAGAGGTATGCATGAGAAGTTCATGTAATAAACAAGAAGACAAGTGACATGAACAATAAAAATCTAATCTTTTTCAAAAGATGAAGAAGCGCAGAGGGAGCTTCTTCCATGGAAGGGCCAAAAACAGGGGATTTTCAGGGCTTGCAAATTACGACAAAGCAAGGAAGCAGGGCTTTTGGATTGAGCAAATAAAGTTCCTCTATGTTTGAATAAAGACCAAACTTTCCAGCCAAAGAATCAAACCCTGTTTGGCCTGCCATTTCTTGAATGTTCTCCAGTGGCCTATGAACTCTGCCAGCTATTACTCTGCAAACAATGAGTGCTTTTCTGATTGAAATGTCATCTTCCAGGATCTCAATAGATTCAAATGCTCTTCCACTTGTAGAAGTTGTGAAAACTCCTATTCCACCCTTGAGCTCCTTCTTTGCAAAAAACCCATTTCTGATAATTCGACAAACACAGCATTTTTCTGAGAGGCAGAGGCTTGATGAGCCGTTGAGACCAAGATTACATGCCACTGTTGTGCCATAGAACCTTAAAAGCTCGTTCCCATCAGCAAGACAACGAGGATGTTTCTTTGGGAGTTTGCTAGCTTTGATTTTTACCATTTCTCTGTACTCTTCGAATCTTGCCTGTGTCTTTTGCATGTTGTGGACTTTCAAAACTCTCTCTATTCGGCCACAGTGATTCTCAGATTTTAACCAGCTCGTCCTGCATATTATCTCCACTATCTTCCTTGATGAATCGCCTTCCACAAGCTCAGTAACTGTAAAATATTAAAAAACCAGTACTTTCATTTCAAACAAGATTAAATGAAACATGAGAATGTGAAACTGAAAACTATACCGCATGTTGGTTAGGGAATAAAAAAGAAAGAGTGCTTTTTTGAAAGATAAAGTGACTCTGAATCAAAAAGTAAAGAAAAAGGAAAATCAACTGGGTTGTCCCAAAGCTGAAAAAGTAAAGATTCCTCACAGAACAATCCCAGTGTGTATCAGATAATAGATGGGGGCTGGAAAGTTTGTGGTCAGAATTCAGAAGAGCAATCTGAAAAAGCTACAAATATATAAAGGTGGCTAAGATTTGTGACATTGAAAGAAACCATGAAAACCAGAAAACGGAGAAAGCAAGTTTCTTTAGTGTTAATTACCAGCATGCTTGGAGAGATGATGAGTTTCAGCAGCTTCCCATTTGGTAAATTGCTCTCCACATTTGTGACAAGTAACAGTTGAACAGCCATTAGAATCAGTCTCAAGAGACATTCTATTGCTAGAATGAAGCCCAACACCACCATGCAAAGCAGTCCCTTCTTTATCTGATAAAAGAAAAGGACTTGGAGATTTCCTTGGAGCAGTGTTTGAAGTCCTAAAAGAAGGATTAAAGTAGTGCATTGTAGGGTGTCCTCCAGGTCCCGGAGTTCCAGGCCTTAAAGTACCCACAAAGGTAGAGCCACCACAGCCAACGCCGCCATTGTTACCACCTCCACCGCCGTTAGCTCCGCCTCCACTGCCAACCCCATCTTGAAATCCTCCAAAGCCACTGATTTTAAGCTCACACCTTGAGTTACTTAAAATCACTTCGTGGGTTATTGGGTTGAGAAACTCACTACTCCCAATGGATCTTGGACTGCAACTTGGTGGCTTCTCGAGATGCCTCTTGCTTCCATGAATCACATCTTTGAGATTTGCTATACTCCTCGAACACCCAGACCTACCAGCCCTTTTCGTTAAGATAGTGCTCAAATGCTTTCTGGATTTCGGGTCATGAACTTCTGATGGCTCAGATTTGCAATGTAGAGACTTCTTGAGAGAGAACCAAACCGTTGGCATATTATTTTATCCCTAAAGCTTCCTTCTTCTTCTTTTTGCAGTAAGACTTCAATTCCACCTCCATTTCACTCTATACGCAAAAGAAGACACCTTGTTTCCTTTCACCATGTTGCCTTTTCTTTTCATTCAGGGAAAGCGAAAAAAGAAAGACGGAACGAAAGATACCAGCCGTTTCTATTTCTACTGTGAAATTTCACTTTCTGCTTTAGGCAAAACACTCACTTTTCCAGAAAATTTCTTCACGAAATCAAACCAAACAGTTGCCAATGAAAAGGGGATTTACATCAAACACCTTGAGAGCTTACGAGATACAAATGTCGCCATGAAGAGGATTGTGAATACCGGTGTTGCTGGGCGACAGCAAAAAATTGAAGGGAGAGAAAGTGGCTCTGAAATGAAATGCTTGGAAAAATGAAGAATATTTGGAGCTTGGACTTGAGGAAGATGACAACGAACCTTGACAAATCCGGTTTCAGTGGCGCTTTTGTATTGTGCTGCCTATTTGGTGTCTTACTCACACACTGATCAAAGACCCCAAATTTATATTACAAAAAAAAAAAAAACATTTTCCCATCTCAAATTTTTCCGAACCTTTCTTATTTATATTTATAGTTTTATGATAACAGAATCATTAGCCATTTAGTCTCTTAAAATTATCCCATCTGTATATAAAAAACATAAGAATAAAAATATCAAGCTTCCACAAAGTCTAAGTAAACGATAATATTTATTTTATGGATTAATAACATTGTTCATCCAATCATGCTTTTATTAAAAATACAGAAATTTAAAATAAAAACTCATTTAAAATATAGACACTAAATAAATTTTAGTTTTAACCCTTATATTTTTAATAAATTTGAATTTCAATATATATATTTAATAGTAACAACTAAACATTAAATTCATATGAAATACTAATGAAATTATATTGACCGAAAATTAAAATTTAAAATTACATTAACTAAAATCAAAATTTCATTATACCTTAAGGATCAACAATAATATTAACATGTTTATTTTTTAAAATTTGAAAACATATCGATTCAGCCGTAAACATGTTTAATGATTAAGAAATTGGGGTTGTCACGTTGTTAAACGGTTTGCCTTGTGAATATGACAAATCTATGAATCTGGTAGGTATTTTGACATAAGCACATGTAGTTGAGTTCAAACTTAGGAGGACCACGCCTGTAGATCCAGGAATAAAATAGATTACAGCGTGGGTCAAGAATAAAATAAATAAGATCGCGGAAAATATTTATAATTTTTTTGAATCAAAAGTATTTATAATTTGAATAGCAGACAATATTCAGAATATAAATTTTGTCTTCAACCTTGTCCTTTTTTGTTTTGGATGCAGAATAATAACACACACAACAATACCATAGTGGGTGTTTGAACAAATTGCAAATTATAGTTTTAAAAAAAAATTTAATTTTAATTTTTTTAAATAAACAACTTTAAATATCCATAAATATTTTTAAGCTAAAATTATAATTTTAAATAAACTGTTGAGAATAATTTATAGATAGAAAGAAAAATTATAAGCATCAAAATATTATTTTATATCTAATTGTCTGACACTCTCTCTACTCTACGGGTCATTCTCAATCCAAACGGGCTATAGCATGTATTTAGATAGACTTTTAGAAAAAATGTTTATAAAAAAAAAAGAGTTTTTGGATAGTTTTTAGAAAAGAGGTTTTTAGAGAAGAATTTATAAAAGAAATAATTATAAATAGATAATTGTTTAGATAGTTATTATCAAAAGAACTTTTGTAATTAGAAAATTACTAAAAAATATATGATTTTATTAAGAATATGAGAGATTAAAGAGAAGAGAGAGGAAAGAGGAGAAATAGTGTAAAAGAAAGATGAGAGAGAAGAGAGTATAAGAAAAAAATAGGAAAAATAGTAATTGGATAGTTTATAAGCTATTTTACTATTCTACTTTATCTAAAACCTTAATTTTAAATTATAATTTAATCTAAAATTTTTTTTAGATAAATATAACTATTTATTTTAAAAAAAAATAAATTAAAAGTTTGAGTAAAAACTCTTTTAAAATTTAAGTTTTATATATTTCTAAATATGCCCATCGAATACAAAAGGGGAATGTACAGTTCAACCCTTACAGCACAAATTTTTTTTTCTGGGCCAGAAATTTGAACAATATTTGGATTTTGGAGAATAATGCGAGACAAGCAACCAGACACTGATTATTATGAACATCAAAATGTGTAAGTTCAGTGATGAATATGATTCCCAACATGCCTTTTAATTTCCCATCTTTCATGGCTAAGGCTTGCTTTCGTGAAAACCTTTTTAGTGGTTTTGATTGCGGCCTATTATCAAGGGGACATGCATTCCAAAAGGGAAATTTTTAAAATCATTTAAGACATTTATTAATCAATAGACAAATGTCACATATTCTAAGTAGGATCTTATGCTTCATGTGATTGTATAGGTTTGTTATAAGAATATAATTTAGGAAGAATTATGACACAGCTCACATAAAGCGGTTAAAAGACTGGTTTGGATTAACGTTTTTGATAATAATAACTTTTATTCTATGTAAATGAAATTGAGGTAAAAGTTAATTAATGTAATGTGATTTATGATTATATAATTTTTTATAAAAAATTTGTGTAGATGATATATTAAAAAATTAATTTTAAAATATTCACATATAATAAAAAGTGAAAAGCCAGATATCAAAAGCAACATATAGTTATTTTAACTTAGTATGTATTTGGATAAGATTTTGGAAAGAGTTTATGAAAAAAAAAAAGACTTTTGGACATCTTATAGAAAATGGCTTTTAGAAAAAAACTTATGAAAAAAAAATTATTTTAAATAAATAAATGTTTAGATAGTTATTTCCATAAATACTTTTATTATTGGTAAATTATGAAAAATGGTATGAGTATTAAATGAGAGGAGATAAGATATAAGAGGAGAGAGGGCGTAGAAAAGAAAAGAGAGGTGGTGTAAGAAAAAGTATGAGAGAGGAGAGAGGGTGTAAAAAAAGAAGGAGATATAGTATAGGAAAAAGTAAGGGTAATATAGTAATTAGTTAGTTATAAGTTTTTTTACTGTTTCATAAGATACTCTGACCAATTTATATGAAACATTGGTTTTAAACCATATTTTAGTCCAAAAATCCGTTTGAACAAATATTACTATTTGTTTTAAAATTTTCTTAAACTTAATTTTTGCCCAAAAGGGCTTTTAAAATTATGATTTTAACCTTTACCAAATAGGCCTTACAATATAATGATTTATTTGGCAACACAACACCCTAAGAGCAAAGAACACCAAATTTAATGGTTCCTGTTTAGTTTATAATTCCCTAAAGAGTTGGTTAGGATATCGGTACTTACACACACAAAAAAAGTAACTTTTAGGTAAAACATCAATTATCCAGAATGTCAATCCAAACATTAGGGCATGCTTTGAAGGAGCTTTTGAAGGTTCAAAATTCACTTTTGATGGTTATATCACAACTTTAGAAGTAGTTTGTGCATATTAATGATGATATTACTTTACAGTATTTGTCTGTGACTGACAATATGACCTGGCAAACGCTACCTATAGGATGGGTTAAGCTAAATGTAGATGGTGCAATGACTTTGTCTAGTAATACAGTTGGGTGTGGTGGAGTGCTTAGAGACTATAATGGGAAGTGGTTAATTGAGTTCTCTTATTTTATTGGAAGCTGTAATGTAGTTGAATGTGAGGAATGGGCAATATTCAAGGGATTACAAACGGCTTGGGATAATGGTTATAGGCATATTATTCTTGAATCTGATGTAAAGGTTCTCATTGATATGTTGGTTGACCCTAATCCAAGGCAAAGTGGAAGTTTGTTATTTATGCCGCTTAAGGATTTCATGTGTAAGCAGTAAGATTTAAAACTACAATTCATTTCAAGACAAGCTAACACAGTTGTAGATGTGCTTACAAAGGAAGGTCTTTCTAGATCTGCGATATTTGACACGTGTCCTTCTACAATACAGCACTTAGTAGCTCCAGAGTGTCTAGGATTCAATTCCTCACTAGTCTAATTTTCTTTACTTTTGGGTTATAGCCCTCTCATATGACAAAAAAAAAATTCACTTTTATGGCCCCCAAATGCAATGACAAACATACCCTTACTTGTTAAAAAGTTTCAATATAAGATATGATAATATGTTGTATTTTACTAATTTATTATGAGATTTTTTAACGATTCAATTATTTATATGATATTACATAATAATTATTCTTATAACATGCTAAGTTGAAAGGACGTTGGTAAAATTCTAGAAGAGCAACTTAATAAATGGTAAGCAACTTTAGGAAAACGTTGGATTTTGAAAATGGTAAGGAATAGTATGAAACTGTGGTGATGGGGGCACATGGAGGGTGGGGACTAAGAGCATGCCATATATGATGAGCTTCGTTTAATTCTTACTACAATTATTGTTAACAACTTTCCCTTATGGTCTTTGGTAGATATCCAGGTGCCCTACCACTACATGCCTGCCCTTCATTTCAATTCGGCAATAATTATGATCTCACACTCGAAAATTTCACATTCTCATCATTATCTTCGACCGCTGCATCTATTTTTAGTCGCGTCGTCATCATCTGTATTTCTTTCACTTTTGCAATGATATAGGTTATGTAAGAATGATGAACGAATTAGTTCAAGCTTGATGCATTTTAGTTTAGATATAATTATAACTTTGGGTAGTCAAAATAATTATTGAAATATGACTTAATACAATTTAATTCTTATAGTTTATTAAAGTAAGAAATTATGTTATTTTGATTCACAAATTATGAGGACTAAATTATAAAGAATTAAAATTCATGAATACTGTTATAATTAAGGAAAACTCCAAGTATCAACAGTCATTTTTACGTAATCTGAAGTGTTTAGTGAAGCGGGGAGGGAGAGGGAGAGGGGCATGTGTGGTCCATGCATTGTTTGTTTGGCATTGTTGTCTCTTACCTCACAATCTGGTATGCTTTTTTCATGAGGTGGGGTTTGTATGTCGTATTGCTATACGATGGATTCCACCAAACATGCCCCATGAGGTCATTGATAAGCAGCTTGCATCAAAAAGGAAACCTCCAAACAACTCTAGGGGAAAGATAGTGCCTCTGTTCTCACTATAAACAAATAATATATATTGCCAAGTAATATTAGAATTATCTCGTTATTATTCCAAAACTAAGCCTAATGATGACTCCAAAAAGGAGTAATCTGGCGGAGTTACTTCCCATTTCCAAATGAGTGATACATGTGTGTGTAATGCAGAAGACCCTTTTCTAAATGAAAAGGTGTTTTGAATTCATAATCTTGGCGTGTTTCATTATACAACTTAGGGTTAAAGTTTAATTTCACTTAAAAAAAGTTCAATTTAAAGTTATGGGTATCGGAAAATTCTTTCTTAAATCATTATCATCTTGAAAGTAATTAAAAAAAAACAGTTTCTCATTTTTAATATTTCTAGAATAATATTAATTAAAATGGAATCATATACCCACAGTTCTTACGTAAAAACTTTTAATACTCTACAACTTATTAACCTTTTGGGGTTAAGAATATACGAGAGTATGATGAACTATGAAGAGAGATGGAAATGTGTCATAACATCTAAAAGTCTTATTCCGCATATTCCCTTAATTGTAACATCCAACCTCTCTCGTTTTATATTTATCTTGACCTATATCTTTCTTTTTTATAATTTTTTTTAAAAATTGTTGTATTCACTCATGATTTAAAGGTAGGATAAATTCTCATTTTCTCCTAAATGATATCAATATTGAGCAAAACGAGCCGTTAATTACCCTCAGACATAAACTTAAACACCTATGGGCTATAATGTCTCCATAAAATCTACAACTAGAACCATAATAAAGTGGTACTCCTTAAAGATCGAATATATTCTAAATAATCGCATATCTCGCATTTTCACCAGCTGAACTCACAGACGATAAGTTCTTGACCCATATCCTTTTTTTTAGTGTAAAAATATTTATGTATGTTTGGTACTAGTTCCGTATCAAGACTAAAGTATATTCTTAGGGTTTAAAGAGTGCTTACAGGGGACTTACGAGATTACTTACTAAAGAAGATTCACGACAGTAACAGGAATTAAATTTATATTCTTATAAATTATAAATTTATTCTTTACTATTTATACTAACTCTTGACTCATATCATTTTTTTTTTGGTACAAAACTCTTGACCCATATCCTGAATCTTCGACCCATATCCAACAAGGCCCACCCATGGCCATTACTTGCTCAATGACCTAAAGCCCAAAACATATAGTTGCCCCCACACAGTTCAGCCCAAACATGAATGGGCTTTATTGACCAATAACTTGTGATCTTCTTTTACTGGGACCATACTCCACATTCCCTTTTGATTTCACCACTACGTGATTATATTAAATTTGATAAAACTCTTCCTGATGCTTTAAATAAGGAAGGATTATCTAAGTCTTCCTTGTTGGATTCTCCACATCTTCAGACATTAGTGGACAAAGGGGGTATGAGATTCAATTCTCCTGTAGATGAGTTTCTTTTTGCTGAGCTTTAGCCTTCTCTTGTATTAAAAAGATTGAAAAATCATTACAAGGTCCCAATAAACAAATATAATTATAAATTTTTTTATAATAAATTAGCAATATGGAATAATAAATTTAGGTGTAGGAAATGACAATATATTTATATTATTTACTTGTTATGAAAATTTTTTGTGGTTACATTTTTTGTAAACTTGCTATTAGTTTTCCCATTAAATTATTGCCCTTCCTTTGCATATCCATGGTTCGGACGAAGATACCAAGATAAACATGAAACTTGGTTTGAGCTTCCTCTTCATCTCATAGGCACACAAACTTGAAGGCCAGAGTTACACAAAGCTAACTCAAAACTTATTACTAAGTGCCGGTTTGTTCGTTAGGCCCAATATAGTTCTTATATAAGTTTTGATTTGAGTAATGTATTTGTTGTTTTCATTTCCATGTTTCCTTGGATTTTCTAATAGCAATGCTCTTCTAACCATGCTGAGTCGTTCAGCGATTGAAATGTAATGTTGGCCATCATTCTATATTTTAACATGAAGTGTCTGACCTGACACTTTTAAAAAGGGTAAAGATTCAAATCTAAATTGTTTGTATAGAACATGATGCTAAGGCTTCGTTTGATACGAGAGATTTGGGAGGAGGGGGGAGAAGGAGAGAGATTTTACTTCTCTCCCCTTGTTTGGCTCATTAAAACATTTAGGAGGGGAAATTTTTTTTTTTAAAATTTTCCCTCCCCTCCCCAACTTTACCTCCCCTCCAAATTTGGGGGAATTTGGAAGGAAAATATGATATTATTATTTTATAATATTAATATATCCATAATTTTTTTAATATATTAATGTTATCCCTATATTATATTTTATTAAAATATTTTACAAAATAATATAAGGTAAATTTATTTATATAAAAATATTTTCCCTCCCTTTCTTTCGTAAACCAAACAAGGTAATATGAAAATCCCTCCCCTTCTTTAATGTTAATCTAAATAAAGTAATAATAAAATCTCTCACTTTCCCTTCCTTCCCTTTTCCTCTATTAAAATCCCTCCCCTTCCCTCCCCTCTATTGAGCCAAACATAGTCTAAGGGTTTATTTGATTGGGGGGTTTTGGAGGAGAGGGGAGGGGAGGGAAAAATGTGCTTGGTTGGAAAAAATGGAGGGGAGGGGAGGGGAGATTTTTTGTCCTTATGTGCTCCCCTCCCCTCCCTTATCTCCCCTCCAAAAGTGGGGGTTTTTGAAGGGGAGAAACACTTTTTGCCCCTTTTGAACTAAATTACCCTCAAATTTTTTTTAATATTCCAACTATACCCTTAAACCTTTTATTTTTATTTTTTTCACACCTAATTTTTTCTTTAATTGCATAATAATTATAATAAATTATAATAAAATTAATAAACTTAATAAACATAATAAATTATTTATATATTATATTAAAATATATAATAATTATAAAATTAATAAGAAATAATATTAAAATTTTATCATATTTTTTTTAATTTTTTTTTTAATTTTATTATATATATATAAATGAGGTAAAAAAATTTAAGATTTATAAATTGAAAAAATAATAATTTTGATATGAATATTGTAAATAAAGAGTAAATAAATTTAAATAAAGAGATAATGGTATATTTATCAATTTCTAATTAATTCCCCTTCCCTTCTGAACCAAACAAAAAATATCATTAATTAACCTCCCATACCTTTCCCTACCCTCCCTTAAATTAATTTAACCTCCATTTCCCTCAACTGAACCAAACAAAGCCTAAAGCTAGGCCACTCTCTATCAAAAAATAACTTATAAAAAAAAATTTAAAGTAGTTTTTAAAAAATAACTTTTAGAAAAGAGTTTATAAAAAACAGTAATTTTAGATAAATAAATATTTGGATAATTACTACTAAAATGATTTTTATAATCGAAAAATTACTAAAAATTATATAATTTTATTAAAAGTATGAGAGAGAGAGTGAAAAAGAGAGAAGAAAAAGAGTGGATAAGATATAAGAGAGAAGAGAGATAGTGAAAAAAATAGAAGAGGGAGAAGAGAGGATACTCTGACTAATTTATTAACTATAATTTGATTCAGAAACCCTTTTAGACAAATATGACTATTTGTTTTAAAATTTTACTAAATCAAAATTTAAGCTAAAAGTCTTTTTAAAATTAAAGTTTAAGAGTTTTTCAAACAGGACAATTATCTACAAACTCCATGGCCATATTTTGGATCTCATTTTACCAACTGTATAAATTAACTAATGGGGGTTAGTATGAATGACAAGCGGCTCGATATTATTTAAACGAGGTTTCGAGTTTGAACCTTGATGTATATAAAAAATTTTTATTGGAAGGCTTACCCATTATAATTAGGTATACGATACAAGTAGGATCCAGATATAGTTGGAGTAAAATTTTAATGAATTAAGTAGATAAAAAACAAAAACCCTAAAAATTAAGATATTGAATTCGCTACTGATTGTTAATGTTATTTTCTTCTGTATACCTGCCTGGCATTCTTTGTTTCATTATTTGCTGTTGCTTTTTTAAACTGAAATTCAAATTTTTATGGTCCAGTTTTCATCCTCCTGGAACTAAAGTCAAAACCAAAGAAAAAATTTGGCCCCCAAAAAATGACGGAGGCGGTAATGGCTTTTTCGTCAATTTATTGGTTGCGAAAGAATAGTCTTCGATACCTTTCGCGCCCGCCAGCCGATGACCTCAAGAACATCTCTACCGTTCATCACCTCTTGAATCTGACAGTCAGTAAGCTCGATCTGCGTACTCTAATCTCATTGGTCTATTCTAAAATTTAACTCTATATATAAATCTTGCTACTGCCTTGGAATCATTCATAGATTTTACTCTACTGTTTCCCTCTGCTGCACCAGACGACCTTCCATCCTTCGACCTTTTTGTGTGCCCTTCGATTTCTCAAAACAGTGATACTTAATCCATGGCGGGTCGAGGAAAAACGTTAGGAGCTGGGTCTGCCAAGAAGGCTACGTCCCGTAGCAGTAAAGCGGGTCTGCAATTCCCTGTCGGTCGTATTGCTCGGTTTCTTAAGGCCGGGAAGTATGCGGAGCGTGTCGGTGCCGGAGCCCCCGTCTACCTGGCTGCCGTTCTTGAATATCTCGCCGCTGAGGTAATTTACTTTGCCCGCCGTTGATTTCTATGTATTGTTGTATTTTGTAAGCCCCCTTATCACTGAATCTAGGGTTTTCGGAATTGGTCGAGTTGCCCAAATATACTTCAATTCTAAGGCTTCCACTATTTGAATATGGACGAAAATGGAAATTTTGATTTTAGTTTAATGTTATTGCATCATGCTCCTAATGATCCAAGACATGAATTTTCAGGTTCTTGAGTTGGCTGGAAACGCTGCAAGAGATAACAAGAAAACTCGTATTGTGCCTCGACACATTCAATTGGCGGTTAGGAACGATGAAGAGCTTAGCAAACTTTTGGGCGATGTGACCATTGCGAATGGTGGTGTTATGCCTAACATTCACAACTTGCTACTTCCCAAGAAGACTGGTACCTCTTCAAAGGGTGCTGGTGGTGACGATGACTCTTAAATTGAAGCGAGACAAAATGCATTTTTTTTATAGCTTTTTCACGTCGATTATCCAATGCAGTCTTCGCCCTTTCAAAATTTGTAGCTTCAAACAGGGCTTGATTCTTGCTTTTTCGGAATTAGATGTAGTTGCAACTAAAATTTCAGTCAGTTATGTGAATATAGTGTTCTCTAGCTTATCTGAGAATGGGTGAATTTTTTTCTCCGACGTCTTGTGAAGAATATCTATTTCGTAATGACACTTCTGAATTCTAAATTGTTTTCATTCCATACGGCTATCTCTGTCAGATGTTTGGAATCAATAGAGATATTACCGTCAATTTTCAGAAACATAGAAGGGATTATAACTGGTATTTCCGTGAATCCTTACTGCTTTCTCAATCACAGAATTAGTTAAAGTTAAATAGCAGAATGTAGAAATTTAATTATAATTTTTATAGATGATTTTATGTTAAAGAGCAACGGGTTTTATAAACAACATGGAGGGAGTGCTGAAGGGCGCCTTACAGCCCAATTAGTGCTTGTTTGAATTTAACTTCCGACAAGTATGTTGATGCAAGTTAAAAAAGAATTCGTGGTGTGTACTACAACGAAATATACGTTCAAAAAAGGGATAGGGAAAAGTAGTATTTGTACCTGGGGCCAGAGTTGTAATTATAGATTTGATTAGATTGCTGCACGCAACATTCTCTTATAGATGACAATATGCTATCAACTATCAAAATGTAAACAATGCTCTACAGCTGCAGGGAGATCTATCAGTAACTAATAATGGAAGAAACAAATGTAAAATAAAAGTATTGGTGTCAAAAAAATATGGCCAAAGAATAATTCCATTACAACTTCAAGGTTCGTTCTCATCGTCTGAACTATCGTCTTTCACACGCCTATCTGCAATTGCTGGAAATAGCAGCTGGCGAAAATCAGGTGGTGAACGAACATCAGAAGATGATGCTTTAGGTGTGTCTTGCTTTTGAGCTTTTGGTATCTTTGGGGCGTCTTTCACTTCCTTACACACCTTATCTAACATCATCAAGAAGTCCCGTACGATCACAAACAACCGCAATCCTTCATCTTTCCCCGCTTTCCCGTGAAAATAATCACCGGTGCTCTTCACCAGAGCCATGATTTTCTTCTCTTCTTCCAGAAGACTAGTGACATCATTCTCAGCATCCTGCTCAAAAGCCTTCACTGCCTGACAAAATTGTCTATCTTCCTCTATGCTCTTCAAGTCACTGTTCACAAAATTTCTGATTTTAAGGACACCCTGGCCAAGTTTGGCTGCAGTTCCCGTTAAGCTGTCAGCATCAATAGCTGCTGCTTTCTTAACATTGTCCAGTTCGCTGCTCAAATGTGAAACCACCTGAAGACCAAGATCGTGATAGCGTTCCTCAGTTTCATCAGATGCATCTTCAAGACGGCCATCTTTTTTAATACCAGAGGAACTCTGCTTTTCTTTTTCCAGTCGAGCAGCTCTTTTGCCCTCAGAGCGGACTATCTCTTGGACTACGAAGTGTAAGAGTGTGGTCTTGCCATCCGTTCCTTTCACATCAGACAATTTCAGTAGTGTATCAAGTTTAAATGCTTGTGCCCCACCACGATATGTACCATCATTCATACGGTTTCCAGTTTTAAGAACAGCTTCTAGAAGCTTGAGAAACAGCCGACTGCTTCTTAGCTCCGTACATGCAACCTAACATATCAGATACAAGATGTAAGTGCAGGGACATTGATATGTTGAGTGAAGTTCCAAAATGATAGAACTAAAAGAATATGGATTACAAAGCATAGTAGTTGTCAATTCCAAAGAGGAGGTACACATTTGCTGAGATTAGTGATTTATTGGTTTTCCATTAATCTTGCGTCTTGACCAATGGCCCTCAATTCGGATCCAGTCAAAGTTAATCACTCCCTCCTCTCACAATATGCCACTCAGACTATATATGTCCTCTCTCTCTCTCTCTCTCTCTCTCTATATATATATATATATATATATATTTTAGACATAACTGACATATATAATATCCATGCCTGGATTACAATAAAATCCCATCTTAATCAGAAATTGATAAGTAGGTCCGTACTAAATCTACATTTCAAAATATATAAAAAAAACTACTAGAAGAAAAGCAGAGGCCCATTTAACTAAAATGGTTTGCGCTAAATAAGAAAATAGTAGCTTAAAGATTCTGTATGAAGTTTGGATGGTGTCACGTTTATCCATGTTTTGTTTTGTCTGCATACTAGTAAAGCATCACAAGGCTTTAAATTTAAGCATAAGCATGCTTAAATTGGAATATTCTAATATTCTCAGGGTACCATGTTAAGCATATTCATCTCATTTTGTTATGAACTTATTTGACATTAGCTCTCGTGAAGTGCATAAGTACAGGCCCATGCAAGGTAAGAGTGATACAATCAAAATATCCTACCTCTAAAGTTGCTAAGGACTCCTTAGTGGCAGCGAGATCCTCTTGAAAAGTACTCATGAAAAGCAATGCTTCCATTCGTTTAAAAGCAAATGGAATGTCAACCAAAGCTTTTATGAATCGCTCTGCAGGCCCAAGTTGGGATATTTCACCACTGAAAAGTCTAAGCTTAAGTTCTTCGTCAGATGTTGGTGCCATCTTCAGCAAGGTTTGCACAAATTCTGAGGGAAGCTCATTTCCTGATCAACAAAAGGCAGTTTTAAAACTTTCATACAAGTAGAACAAGAGACAATTTAATCTTTTAGGCTTCTGTATATTATTTTCCAGATAGATGATGTTTTCACGATTTGAAACTCAAAATATTTTTAAGTGCAAATGTCCCAGAATATTGATCTCAGGGAGATATAGAAGACCACCACAAAGAAATTATACTGCTAAAAATGACTGCAAATGCTATTGTATTCATAATATTTAATACAGTCAAGAATACTTGAGAAAAAATTAAGTTAAAAGATAATCACCCTCATGAAGTGCATCACAAATTTCTTCTGTTGAGATGTTCAAGGCTCGCAGCAAAATCAACAAATTTTGTGCTCTTTTCCTGTCAATTATCTGGATATACTGAGTTGAAGGGTCTTGAGATGATGACTCTTTCTTTGGTTCACCTTTGTGTTTATCCACATTACTATAGCCAAAAAGAGTCTCTATCATCTCTTCATTAAACCTGTCAAATATTTGTCATAATAAAAATCATCAGCTAACAATAAGTTTTAATTTATTGGCAAGAAAACCAGATTGACAATTATTTCTTACTGGAATGATCCTGATTTAATCTGATTCCAGACCATTGAATGATCTGAGTTGGCTTGGACCTTATCCCAGAAAAAAGGTTTTAGCTTGGCTTTAGGAGCATGGGCTTCACCTTCTGAACCAGCTCCTGCATTCTGTGGAGACTTCCGCTGTGCTATCTTTGGACCAATAGGTGGAGGAGGTCGTGGAGGAGCTATACCACCCTTTGGAGGAGGAGGTGGTGGTGGATGAACACCTGGTCGGGCACCAGGTGGAACTGGTGGTGGTGGGGGTCCAGGAGGTGGAGCTCCCCCGACACTAGAATGATGTTTCACAGGCTGTGGGGGTGCAGGAGGTAGGGGAGGTCCTGGATTTGGAGCCCCACCAGCATCAGAGTGAGATTTCACAGGTTGTGAAGGTGCAGGAGGTGGAGGAGGAGGAGCAGCATTATCAGGTCTAAAAGGTGGTTCAGGGGGAAGAGGGTTCAGTCTGCCAGGAGGAGGTTTTAGGGGAGGCAATCCAGAAGTGGTGGTTCCTGCCCTCCCAGGAGGAGGTTTTAGAGTAGGCAATCCAGATGTGGTGGTTCCCTCCCTCCCAGGAGGGTGTCTCTGTTCAATTGATGATCCCGCAGCAACTCCAAAAGCTGCTATTGATTGAGCTTCCTGCACTGTGGTATGGAAACTACTGGAGCTAACATGGGCATTGGCATTCACAGATGATATCTTTTTGTGGTCACCAGTGTAATTAGTTGATGACTGAAACCCAAGTTTCTCCTCTTTCACTGAATTTCCAAAAGTATAATGGGAAGAGGCTGAAAGATCAAAGTCAAATTTATCAAGAATTGAACATTAAATTCACCAAATATTAGAGAATAGTGATATACATACCAATAGAGTAGTCGCTCATGCTCAAGTTGAGAAGGGGCCTCTCATCATTTTGTTTATGTCGACCACTCCTATATCTACTGCAGCATAAAAATAGTAGTGCTGCAATTACAAATGTCACGAAAGCAGTTATTACTATGGCAAGAACAACTGTTCTTTTATGATTACTTTTCTTATCTGCCTGTATATCAGCATCTGAAGATGGCTGTGCAGTGGTATCCCCAATAGCTGGAGGCTCCAGCTGTCGGAAGAATGGAGTTTGAAGCGATGAAGAAGGATGACCGGATTTAGGAACTTGAGAGATGGAAGGTGATGGGGCCAGCTCAGGTGATGGCACTGGACTCGGAGCTGGTGACATAACTGCAGGACCTGGGGTAGGTGCCACTAATATGTGTTGAGGAAGTTCCTGAGCCAAATTTCTTCTAAGAACGCTGGATCTGGAAAACATTGATTCTATAAAGGAGGCATGCCATGTCTTAGAATTAGCCTCTTCTCCAGAGACACGGAATGGTAGATCATTCTGTCTCAAGCAATGAAGAAAAGCTTGCTTTAACTGTGGATGGTGTGCATTAATCAATTTTTGGATGTTTTCTCTCAACATATATCGAATTTCTGAATTTTCATCAGTGCTACTTGATGATTCTTGCGGTAACCATACGACAAGATCTTCTACCTCTTCCTTTAACTGAATCAAATCCACCCAGCATGAGTACCATAACTGTGCTGCCTGCAGCCAAGAAATTATAACCAGTTTTAGAGCCTTCACATCCCTTTTACTAATAATGGTGCACATAATGCCACTCAACATGTCCACTAAACGGACAAAATTAATGTGCCACATGAACTAAGCAGCTAGTACACGACAAGGAAAAAAAATATCACCACGAATATAAGCTCATGCAAATCTTATGAAAGGCAGCCTTTCGGAACAGAATCTGGTCAATTACAAGATAAATGCAATCTTTGTATCCTATCATATTTCTTATCACTACAAGTACTTATTCAATCATATCCCATAAAAAACTTCGCAATTGTAAGGCCTCTGATGTTCCTTAAGACACTTGGTTTCAGACATTCATGGCAGCTGCCTATTGTCAAATCAGCTAAATACCAAAACCGCCTTTGTTGAGGATGAAGCAGGGTTTTGGGCTTGACAGAATGGGATTGTCAGGCGAAGGCCATGACATACTAATGCAATCAGTATAACAAGCACAAAATTTGCACCAGAGTTCAAACATTAGAAAATTCCCAACAAAATCCTTCCCAAGAAGAGGCAGGGGAGGGAGATGGCAGGCGCACGGGAGTTATAGGTGAACATGTCCCTCCTGAAAGGCAAAAGGGGCCAATGTTCTGCGGATTCGGGAGAGGTTTAGGAAAGAAGATGCAACAATTCATTCCGTTCCTAGAAAAAGTTGATTTTATATGCAAATCTCTCAATACATCAAAATTTTTAAGTTCGTATATTGTGTATACTTCTTTTAGAGGGAAAAGAGAAAGTTCAATGTATACTTACTAGTAACCCGAACTCATAACACTAGCAAATCAAATCTTACCACGTTGTCATCGAACAACAATCCAGATGACGGATCGAGTAGCTGACTAAGGAAGTCTGTTCGTGATTCTTCCCTTTCTTTCAAGTTACCCGCTGAAGTAAGAAGAAGAAACAAAAGAACGCAAAAGCTGAACGTTACAACACTCAAAATTCGTTGAATTGCCATTCCAAGGGCTTGATATACTTCTCATTTCATCAATGCCTTAAACCCCTTCATCCGCCAAAAGCATGCAAAAATTCAAGCTACCACAAATCCACTTTTATTCTTGTTGCCGAAGTGACCTCCGGGATCAGAAGAATCCTAGGAAAAAAGCAACTCCCTCAACTTTTCCCTCTAAAGATGTAAATCAGATCATTTTCAATCAAAACCCCAGCAAAAAGCTATGAAAAAGTAGCTCAAGAGGACTTTAACCAGCAGAATCGAAGACTTCCTAAACAAATTATCTTACAATAGGCCCAGCGCTACAGCAGATACAAATTGAAATGGAAGAAGCTGCCGATAAGAAAACTGAAAAAAATGGAATTATGCTTCAGACCAGATCCACGAAAAACAGTTCAAAGATCAAAGAAGCGTTAAATGTTCTTCTCCAGGAGGTAATCGTTCGGGAGAAAGCTTTGGAAGAATGAGCTGTGAATATAATTATTTAGGAGTCGTAATTTTTTACTTGGAGGAAGACTGCGTGTGGGAACCGGAAATTTCTCACGCGCAAAGGGCCGTCTCAAAGTCCTAGCCAGCATCTGGCATTTCCGCGGTTGTTCTTCTTTTCAATAAAATAATAAATGCTAGCTAGTTATAACGTTCAAGGCATGGACTTTTTTTTTTTCAAATATTAATCATTGGGTTTTCTTTTTAAGTGGGCCCAAGGCCCAAACAATCATATTGAGGTTTTGAACCCCTTTGCAAATCATATGTCTCGATTAATTTTGTACCAACAAATATTTTTTTGTATAAATTTTTTTAAAAAGGATTAAATTCACTTATAGTCTAAAAGTAGGATAAAATATCATTTTCTTCTAGATGATATCAATATCAAGTAGAGCAAGCCGTCTAGTACCCTTAGGCACTCAGAAACTATGATGCCTCTTAAAGTATCGTGATTTGAACTATAACAAAGTGATACTCCCCAAGGATCGAATACGCTCTAAATAGTCGTATGTCTAACCTATTCACCAGTTGAACCCACAGATAATGGGTACAAAAAAAAATTTACCAAAAAATTGAAAGATCATAGGTACTTAAGTTTATGCTTTAGGGTAATAGACAACTTATCTTGTTTAATATTAGTATCGCCTATAAGAAAATGAGATTTCACCTTGCCTATCATGGGTAAACTCAACTCCTTTCTAACAAAATTTGTACCAAAGAAAAATATGTCTCAATTAATTTTAGCTATAATTTGAAAGATATACTTATATTCTACTAAAAGAACATATCCATATTTATTTTTGTTTTTAAATGGATTTGTTAATAGATTAAAATCAGTTTTAAAAGAAGGAACAAGAATCTCTACTCACCACAACTATTATTTCATCAATATAAAATTATATATATATTGTAAAATCTACAATAAAATATACTCTTTTTTATTTTTAATATGTTAATTAGCTTAAGTAAACTAAAAAATTTAAATAAATAAATAAATTATAATAAATATAATGTGATCTTTATAACGTATTCTTATTGTCTTATAACATTATCTATTTATCTATGTATAAGTTAAATAAATTAATTTAAAAAATAATAAATATTAAAAATAAAATAGAAAAATTTTATATCTATAATTAAATTTAACCCTTTAATTAATTTCTATATTAAATATTTAATACCATACATAGGATAGGAATAATGCGACTTGCCTTTGAATTTGAGAATAGAGACCTACAGCTTATAATTGTGAAATTGGATACTTCAAAGTTTTCCATTGAGACAAACTTAAAGTGGGCACGCATGAACCTTAAGACATAACTGGATTTTTTTCTATTTTTTTACAATATTACTATTAATGTTGATATTTTTCGGGCAAAAATTGTTGATATTGTTAGCAGAGATTTGTCTGTATACTGTTTATTATTATTTTTAATCTCTAAATTTTATACTGAATAGAACGTGCAAAATACTTTAGTCCCTCGAGTTGGGAAAAAATATTGAGTCAGTCTAATAATCATTAATTTTTTTTGGTATACAAAAAATTTAAATAAATTTAATACCAATCTCTCACTAAAATCATAACATAGTTTCTGGAGTTAGAGAGTGTTTACAAAGAATTTATAATATCATCTACTAAAATATTTTTTATAATAATATTAGAAATCGAACTAATATTCTTATAAAATATAAATATATTTTTTATTATCTGTATTAATTCTCATTCATTAATGATTGATTTGATTTAGAAGTTGTCTACATTTAAAACCCTTAATATTTTAAAGTAGATTCGCAGAGTCAATTTTCTGGCTTTATAAATCAAAAATATGTTTTGTTATAAAGTTTGCATTATGCTCCCTCCGAATCTATTTATAAAGTATTTGGAGGAGTAATTATATGTTCCTTTTTATAAATCATTTTATTATTTTTTATTATGATTTATTTTACCTATTTAATATTGATATTGGAAATAATTTTTTTAAAAGGATCTATTTCATATGGATAAGGTAGGAAATCTATTTAATTATAGACCCAGTTAATAAATTTAAAAATATTTTTCATGATTTTAATAAAAAAATGTTAGAAATAACTTATATAAATAAAATTAGTACATTATTGTTTGTTGATGATTTTATTTTACCCTTGTTTTTTCCGTCCTTATATTTTCTAAAACCAAATTAAACGTGGGATGAAATTAATATTCTCCTTATTTTTATTTGGTAAAATTAATATTTTCTTTGTCAATACACGTGGTAGGAAAAAAAATAAATAGTGTTCGAGAAGCATTTAGATTTTTGTTTTAGGTCAACCTATAAAAAAAAGCAATATACTATAATATAAGTCAAACTGAAGAAGATTAATATTGTAATATAGGTTGGATAGAACTAAAGAGTTAAGGTATAACTTTATTTATAATTTTTTTATTAATATATAATTAATATCATAAAGTTTTGTTTGATATAAAAGTATACATAAATATTTTAAAATAATATAAAGATGTTATAACTATTAATACCCTTAATGTTAAACCCACATTATAGTTTAAGTATAAAAAAATAACACACATTAAGTTATATTAATGGCCATAAATTTCTATACTATTTTAGAATCTCCATGTGCTCTTTTGCTTCCAAAGTACATGCTAGATCCATATTCAAAAAATAATTTAAAATTTAAAAGTAGATTTGTACCTTAATTATATAATTAATTATAATAATTAATAAATAGTTTTTAAAGGCCCATAGATTTACTTTTTGCAGGAGGCCCATGAAGTTTTACATTACATGATCTTCTTTGTTTTTTTCCCTAGCCCTAAAACTCTGAAAGAGTTGCAAATTAGACTCTATTTATAGCTTTCAACCAAGTTCATATATAATAAAAACTAGATTTATATCTTATAAAAATATGAGTTTAATTCCTATTATTATTATGAGGATTCATTTATTAGGCAATTTCGTAAGTACTCTGTAAGCTCTATCTAAACCCTGTGACTATATTTTAGGTTTAGTAAAAAATCGATACTAAATTCATTTAAACTTTTATGTAAAAAAAAATCTTTTGGAGGATAAGAAAAGCCTTAAACTCCAACTCAATAAAAAAGTTACAAATAAAATACTTCTCTAATTCTAATTATAAGAGTTATTTATTTTTTTAGATAAATTAAAAAACTAAATAAATAGGATAATTATAACTCATATTAGAGCTAATTGACTAATTTAAATATATTTGAGAGTATATAATATGAATTCTTCTTAAATGATTGAATTTAATCATAATTAACTGATTTATTTAGTTTCCTTAATCTATCTAAAAAAATTAACTAACTCTTATAATTAATATTGTAGATAGTAACAACTCTTATCAATAGGGTTGAATATAGACAAAAGGGACTAGTACCTTACAACATGATAAATTAATATTTGAATCTTTGTTGAGAGATCTTCTCCACATTTAATGCCTATGTTTCGAATAAAATTTTATTTAATAGAAAGATATCCTCATTGGGAAAAAAAAATAATAGCTTTTAACACTACACATTAGATTTTTTTTAGGAAGCTTACAATATTGTATACTAAAAAAATCCTCATGACAATAGTAAAAATTGAACTCGTGTCTTTATAAGATATGTGCCTGTTACTTACCATCTATACCAATTCTCATTAGCCATATTAGACTATTTTGATTGGAAAAATTACCTCTTCAAGAGAAATTACTTTTCGGGAGAACATAGGGATGATCTTAAAAAAGAATCCGTTGTAAAAATGTTTTATTTCATAGAGAGGCAAAGCAAGAACATAGATTCATTATATGACCTCTACACAAAATTGAAAAGCAAGCATGGGCGCTTGCTTTTCTAGAAAAATCTGTTGACAAAAAAGACAGAATAGGCAGCTCCTAATAAGTTGGCTTTATTTGTATTAGTTGAGCATGATTGAACGATGGGGAGATACCATGATCCCCAATTAACAATAAGGAATCAAACATAATGATAATGAAAGTTAAAGATTTTTTTTATAAAAAAAAAAAAAGCAACCATTGTTGGCACCGCCTTGCGGGTAAAAGGCCCCACCCACCGTTGAAAGTGGCCTCAAAATTCCAAAACGACCATCACAGGACAAAGCAGATAAGGAGGTGCCTCCTTTTCCCTAAAAGCCACATTCCCATATGCCATTCTAAAATGATGAAACTATGGGCCTCATTGCTTCATGCTTGGCCCCCATCTCTCAAAAAATGCTCAGTCCTCACACATATAGAGTTAAGATCCAATTTTGCCCCAAAAGTTTTCATATAGAAATTATGAATGTCTGAAAGTTTTTTTTTTTGAATCAATATCATCCCATAAGTGTTAAAAAAGGAACAATATCATCATTAACTATTAAAAATCTTAACAATGAGACTTTGTTCCTTTTTTAACATTTATGAGGCGATATTTATCAATGAAAAACTTCCAAATACCTCACAGTTTCTATGCAAAAATAAAAAATCAGGGTAAAATTCAACCTTAGCCCATATATATATATTTTTTATATTGATTGAGATTGAGAATGAGCAGCATCACAGTTGATAACACTCACACACATCCATTCCCTGCCAAAGCCATTAAAGATTCCTTTCACACTCCTTTGCTTTGTGCAGAGAGACATCACAGATTCTGTAAATTAATTAATGGACTTCCATTCTCCCGAATGGTCATTTATAAGATTATAGGCAAGCAGATCAATTTATGGTGAAGATGCCCAGAATATCTCTAAACTTTAGCATTATACAGATATTTTTTTTAAAAGAAACTTTTAAACTTTTATAATAAATCTCACGTAACTTTTAAATTTGTATTGGTAACCTCCGTTAGCAGAAGCTTGGGTGTTTGATTGAATGAACCTCTAAATTTTCTTTCTGTATGATACTTTTGTTAGTAAAATAACAATATCTCTAATAAAAAGAATTAGCTTGCACATAATTTCAAGTTTAAAGGAGTCTTGCATGTTAAAGCTATCTGCATAAATTTACCAACTAACCAATGAAATGAACTCTCTTTTAAAAGTTCAATGGCTTGGAAAATGAAAAGGGACAGGCAAAAAAATTTCAGAAAACTGGAAGTTCAAATCATGATAGCTGTCAGCTTAATGATCAATGATTCTATGACTTAATCACAAGGAACCAAGATCCACCATGTTCAACATCTATGACAGCACACAAATTCATGATGACCACCACAGTTTATATTCTCCATGGAAAGAATTAAAAAGCTGCAGTTCCGTAAGTAACATGACAATGCTGTTAAAATATTATATAGACAAGGCAGGTTCCTTACCTTAATTTGTCACAAACAACCAAACTGCGCAGCAGCGCCGAGCATCTGTTGATTCTTCATGCATGGCTAATCACAGTAGTCCAGTATAAATAAGCTGAAAATTTCATGGCTGAGACACCAAGAACAAGAAAAACTGGTGCTTTTGTTTTGTGGGTCTCCAGGACCATGTATTTATTTTCATGCATATTATTATGCCACAACACAGCACTCCCAAAACCACATATTGTGCTTCACAACTAAAATTCAGTGGGCTACCACACATAGAATTTACTCATACGTAATATTCCTCTGGCATGATTTTTTTCCTTTACTGATGAGTATAGTCTAGAAAACAAAAATATTCCCTTTTTTGTTTTACAGCCCCCCGAAATATGCCAAAGGAACTTATGCTCTTCTTTATCAGATTGGCCCGTTTCCCACTATAAGAAGAGAGACCACAAAACTCTCTCTCCACCATTGTCCATAAATTTTTTTCAATTACTTCTCAGCAATAATGGCTACTTCTAAGAGGATTGAAGTCCAAACAGACAATCAAATTCCACATAAATGGATCATTTCTTTGGGAGAAGAGGTATTCAAGAGGTTCTTCAGCCAGGCTAATCCAACAGTACATAAAATTTTTGGTGATGGTTCACTTTTCAGTCCAATGTTGTTTGGCAAGTTCTTCGATCCTTCTGATGCCTTCCCTCTCTGGGAGTTCGAGTCAGATATCTTGTTATCAAACCTACGTAGTTCAGGACAAAGCACCGTGGACTGGAGTCAGACTGAACATGGTTACATATTAAAGGCAGAATTACCAGGTATGATATATAAATTGCCCTTCACATATCACCACGACCAAGTTCTTATTTCTAAACTTAGTCTATCTTCAAAAAACCATAATCATGAATCAAGAAGACAGCCTCACCATTTTCCAAGACTGGCAAAGAATCTGGGAAATCAGAGGCCCCATGCCTTAGCTATCAGGTGGTGTTTCATAGAGCAAGGGAGATTTAACCCTTGCACCAAACTTCTCTTTACTATGTCATGGGAAAAAATTGAAACAGGTTAGTATAGGCAGAGAGATAAAACTGGCAACCAATCAAGTGAATCAGTCTCCAAGAGTTGTGAATGGGGCCAAGTTTCGTTCAATTCAAATGAAAAAGGGAAAATTACTATGAGATCTCAAGGAAGGAATATAATCACTAATAAGTCTCACAACAAGTAAGTAACATGGACTTGTCATTTCTTTCACTAGAACTTGTCATCACATGCTGATTACTTGCTATAGGAACTTTTGGTGCTTCTAATCCTTTCTTTGGGACCTCAAAGATTTTCCCAATGAAAAACAGGCTTAAATAGTCCAAACATATGTGACGCCGGTGACTTGTTGTCAAAACAGGAACTGGGAGGAATAGCATTCAAGTCCATGTTGATAATGGGAAGATTGTGGAAATTAGTGGGCGGTGGAAGCAGCAGACAAAAGCAAGTGATTGGAGGTGTGGCCACTGGTGGGAATATGGATATGTACGAAGGCTTGAGATGCCTGAAGATGCAGAATGGAGGAATATAGAGGCTCAGTTATATAACGACGTATTCTTAGAGATACGAATACCGAAGAGGCCACAGGGCTGTGATTCTCCACAAGGGAAAGATGGAGCTTCAAAAAATGCAGAGTCATCGGTGTAAATTTCAGAGAGTAACACATATATTATTTGACTTGTTAATTATATAGTCTAATGCCAACTCCTATATATGCAGCTTGATGTTTAACAAACTTGTAACTGTCAAACCTAACATCAGTGAATGATGGGAATAAACAGACAACAAAGGTGTATGAAATGAAACACTTGCTTTAGTTTTTGAAATATCAAGCTGTTTACCAAGCGCTTCTGATCAACACAAGAACAAAGCAAAGAACTTTTTAGATACAGTAAAATTGGGAGGTTTGCTTTCACACATTCACTCAACTATTGGTAGTTTCAGCAGTTAATTCCAAGATGGGTAATTACAGCTACCACTAAATGTAGTTTCTTGTCTGAAATATTGATTGTTTCAACCAAAACATGCAGATTAATTACCTCTTCTGTTCATCGATTTTTCTTTTTGAGATAATCATGTTCTATACTCTCTTCAAACCAAGACTAGATTTCCACTGAGTTGAAAGATTCCAGAGAACATATGTTGAGTTTAAATTTTCCACAGCGGTGTGCGAGAAGAAATCAAAATACGCCTTTTCAAAGCTTGATCTGCAAATGGGTTGATTAATGCAGACATTGGTACAAATAATTTGGAAAACACAAAGAAAATAGTGTACTTGGTCGGAAAAAATGAGTTTCAATTTCAAAATCAACTAAAAGACACAAAGTTATCCTTGCAGTCTAATAAGTTCAGGTAGGCCCATTAATGAATGAAAACTTACATTGTACAATGGAAATCAAACTTGCACAATAGTTTCATGTTGAAGAAAAAATGCAATGGATGAAGCAGGAACCTCTCATTCCCAAGTCAAGAAACATACGGGTCATTAAAAGTCAAATACACATGACTGTGAGCCTGAGCCTTATGACAAGAAAGAATTGAAATTTTTAATTTTTTTCCAAAAATAAAGAATATTACGCCCCTACCAAATCTGGCACGGTCTCTTAAACATGATGTCATAGGTTTAAACCACGCGGTATGTATGAAAAAAAATTTGTTGAAAGAGGCAAAACCCACTTTAGTGATTTCTATGTCTTGGGAGGATTAATCTCTAACTAACAGATGAAAAATATACTTGGACTTTACAAAAAAAAAAAGAAAAGAAAATACAAAGAACATTATGCCCCATAGTACATGTCTATTTTATTTCTACTATCATCTTCTTCAGCTTCAGAGGGATGGGCACACTTGCATCTAAACCAGCAAAATACCTTTTGACAAATACATTCTACCTTTCAGTTTCAGTGACTCCGAGTTGGACATTGACACGCCACTCAATTTCACCAAACAACGGAAAGCATCGTCTTGTTTGCTTATTATAATAACAACTAATCATATAATCAATATTAAACAATACGCAGTCAACAAAGATAGCAAAAAAGTTGATGTCTATCACGCAAATTTCTCAGTAGCATCCCGCCCAATATGGGTGAATGATTAGAGATGATGGTCAAACTAAGAGTCTTAGAATAATTTGAAACTTCAAGCTAATATTGAACAGAACGTACCAAACTATGATTTTGAAAAAGTACCATAAACTTGGCAAAGCTTTTGTACCTAAACCAACTCGCAAATATTTGATACTGACTAATTCGACAATGATTACTGCACTCTTTACCTGTTCAACAGCCGAAAGCTACATATGAACTAAGTCGAATAAAGTATTTATGTGAAGTATGAACGAGCTAGAGAAAAATAGCACCATTAGGTGAGAACATGTTAAATATCAGGTGTTCAGGAAAATTGAGGGGACACACCTGAAATACTGTGGATTAATAAAAGTCTACTTAAATACTCCACATTAAAAAAAAAGGGAACTTCGAACACTCATGAAAGGCATTTCTCACATATATAGATATAGGTTTTCAATGCGATCAAGCAATGCTGGACACCAAGTTAAGATTTTTAAGAGGAATTCCCGCCGGAAATTATTGGGTTTACATAAAACTCTAGGAAGCATTTTCTGAAACAGACGAGCTTCGGAAGAAGGAGAAATCTTCGAAAAATGGGTGAAGCACAAGTAGAAAAACAAAAACGGAAAGTGGAGATGCGGGGTATCGATCCCCGTACCTCTCGCATGCTAAGCGAGCGCTCTACCATCTGAGCTACATCCCCATGGTGAAAATTTGATCATTGTTTACAGTATGATTCTTAAATATAGGATTGTTACCCAATTATGTTAGTATATTACCGAACATTCTTTCCTTCAGCTACGTTGGATTATTCATTTCGTCCTTTGTGGAAGGGAGCGAGTGTAAAAGGATTATAAATGATGGAGTGAGATATGAGGCCTTGGAAGTTTTTGCCGACACTAATAAATTACTTTTGGATTAAAAGGAAGCAAAATGGAAACATGATCCGAGCATCAAGAGTGAGATTGCGACAGCAAAGAATAATGGTGGGCTTTGTTCTACTTCTACTTAACTTAGAAAGTGATGTGCGTTAGTGCATCCGTTCACATCAGCTCAAGACAAAACTCTATTTGCACATAGTGCCACACAGACGTCTCTTCTTCTTCAACAAGAAGCATCATGTAAACTTCCAAGTCCCAACAAGTATTCATTCAGTCAAACCAAATTCCTTTATACATGTTATTACTTAATGATCTCATTAATGAATTGATTCAAGGGAAGGGAAAATGAGGTGAGGTGAGCACCAAGAAGCGAATTGGAGAGAGCAACGACAACAACTCTGGAACAGGTGAGAGAGATGGTATATATGTGCTTTCAGTGTCTGCTTTCTGCTGCTAGTTGGCAGATCAGAAAATCTTCTAAATCACTCTTCCTATTTGCTTATGGGAATTTCCGTTGCATCTCATTCAATGCTTATTACTCCATTCTTATTTTATTGGTCATCAATTTTTAAATGAGTCTCATTTTTTATTATAAAATTTTTTAAATAAATTTAGTATCGATTTTCTATCAAAATTAAAGTTCAAAAAATATTTATAATAAATTTATGAGATTATTTGTTAAATAAATTCTAATAAAAATAATAAAAATTAAATTTATATCTTTATAAAATATAAATATATTTTTTATTATTTATATCAACTGATCTTATTTTAATACATGGAATTGGTTTCAACCTCTATATATAGCTTCAGCCTTGATGCCATCTCCCAACTTTCGTTCCCCTAAAAAGAAATATACTGAAATATGATGGAGTTTGATTGAAGCCAAAACAACGACCAAAAAGTTTTCATTAAACTAATCATCTTTTTCTGAAAAAAAAATTTGAGATTATAATAAAAAAATATAATTATAAAAAATCTTTAAATAATTGAATAGTTATAGATTTATTATCATTTTTTACGTTAAAATTTACTATTATATATTATTTATTTGTTGTATAATTTTTTAATAATTATTTTTTTAAAACTCCATAATAATTTCTCCTTTTTTTGTCTTCGGCCGAAAAAGTAGAAATAGGGTTGATTTAGCAGATTTTAATCAGGTTTTGCTAGTTGTCCATACTCACGTTAAGGAAGCACACTGATTTTAATTAGTTGTTTTATAGTATAAAACATGGATTTTCGCATTTTTGGTTTTAGGTAACTTCGAAGCTACCAAAGCACTCAAAGTCTTAATCACTAGGTATATCATTAGCTATTTTTAAGGTAGTCATTACATAATATAAAAAAAAAACACAATATTTATTTTCAAGGGTAAAAGTATTCATAGGTAAGATAGGGTTAGATAAGATAACCTTTTTACTCAATGTATTACCTAAAAAAAATATGAATTATATTTTGTAATTTGATACTCGGCGTTACTCGATAAAAGCCCTAATAATTTTAGGTTGGGTATGGATGGGCTAAGCATGGACAGGTTGGACATACACAAGTTGTGATATCATGCTCATGTTGTGGAAAATAATTTACAATTATAAACTTCTAAAATAATATCATATTCATATCTCTTCAAGAGTTAAATAATATATATAATCCATTAAAAATAAGGTAACAAAAAAATAATTAAAATATTAAAATTCATTGCATATAAACAAAATTTGAAATATAAGTAATTTGTAATTATAATTTTGTATCAATTTCTCAAATATTGACAAGGATAAAACATCTAAAAAAAATAAAATAAACAATTGTAATTTATAATATAATCATATTATGGTTAGTAAAATTAAAGAAAAAGAAAAAATCAATATAGTTATAAATATTAAAAAACACAACTTATTTATTTAATTATTTATATTTTTAAAATGACCCTTTAGTTACTAGTAGCTATCATATTCTCCCTTCTAAGTGTAGTATCTAGGGAGAAAAATAAAAAAATAAATAAAAGAATGAGTGCTTATAGGCAGGGTAGGGTAATCTTTCTACCCAGTGCCCAGCCAGAAAAAAGTATAGACTATATTTTACAGCCCGATATCTAACTCTACTCTATATTTATTGGGCTGGACATAATTTTTTTGTGGGCTCAAATAGGTACATCATACCACGAATTTTATGAACACCTATACTCAAGGGTTAGTTATGGTCGTTACATGCTCACATTCCAAATTTCTCCATTTTATTTCAAAATTTATAACATAAACAGGAGAAAAATGTTTCACTTAGCATCAGTATATTGTTAATCATGTAGTTTAAAAAGCATTTATAAATGATAACTAGTTTGTTTTGTTAAATATTTTAATAATATTTTTTATAATGAAATAAAAATTAAGAATAGCTATCAAATTAAATTTATAATTTTATGAAAAATTGAGGAAAAATCCCTCATTAAAAATTTAGTATGTTGTAAATTTTATAAGTCATTCAAAAAAAATTTCCATAAGAAATATGTTCGTCAATTTTTTGGCCAAAAATTACATTTATAATTTATAAACATGGAGAATGTTGAATGGGCAATTTTGGAAGGACAAATTAACAACGAATCTAATTTAAAGTCACAGTCCAAGGACAAATGACCGCCATAACCAGCTAGATTCAAAGTTCTAAGTCCAAAGTTCAAAGTTCAAAAATCAACGGCAGTAAAGTCAAACCAAGTCTCAAGTATCCTCTGATAAATAGTATTAGTGTATTCCCGATCACAACAAAACCATAATCCTTCGAGGTCCGCGAACCTCGATATGGGATAAAAAATAACCTTTTCCCATTATCCTTTTATCTTTTCTTTTCAAAAATTCACTTCTCTCTCCTTCTTTTCTGCGTTTGTGGATCATCACATCATTCATCACTCACTAACTATTCATCTTCCTGCTCGCCAAAGCAACGAACGGCTTTGATATATTTGTTAGCTTTCAATACAATCCAAGGCCCCACTCTCTCTCTCTCCCCCCAGTTTACCTCTGCAACTGTGTACGAGCTATTCAAAAATGGTCTCCAAGAATCAGAACCGCCCTCCATTACCTCTCTCTCCTTCACCTTCAACCCCATCTTCTCAGGTGCCATTTTTTCTCATCTTCCATTACATTACTCCATTTTCTGTACTTGAAGATGTGACCTTTTTTGCCTCTTACCGTGTGTTTTGTTCTTGTTGAAGTTCAGAAGTTAATGGGTGATGAGGGCCTTGTAGATAGAGACCTACTACAACAAGTTGAAGCTGAGAAAATGGTGGGAACTCCGATTAATGGAAGAACCAGGCAAGCTTTCACAGTTGTTAATGGCGGGCACGATCTTAGCCCGAATAGTGCCCCGCCAAGCAATGCCGGGTCAGACTATGGTATTATAGAGTTCACAAGGGAGGATGTGGAAGCATTGCTGAATGAAAAAGCCAAAAGAAAAGACAGATTTAATTATAAGGTCAGTTAAAAGCGTTGAGATCTTCATTCATGGCTTTGGGTCCATTTGAATTGGTCACTGACCCAAAAAAAGCTGTATTTTTAGGAAAGATGTGAAAACATGGTGGAATACATAAAAAGGCTTAAAGTTTGCATCAGATGGTTCCAAGAACTTGAGTTGAACTACTCGTTAGAGCACGAAAGGTTGAAAAATTCCTTGGAGCTAACCCAGCAAAAATGCATGGAAATTGGTAAGATTTACATTTTTTTTTGGCCTTTTGCTTTTGAATATTCTTCATCATCAGCAAGTTTGGTTAGTAACGTGTTGAGTTCGATGGTTATAGAGCTACTACTTAAAATCAAGGAAGAAGAACTGAATTCAATTATCACTGAAATGAGACGGAATTGCGCTAATTTGAAAGAAAAATTAATCAAGGAAGAAACAGAAAAGGCGGTAAGTGAAATTTCATCCCTTGAATTCTTCCTCAAATGAAATGTTCATAACAGATTCACTATGATTTGTAAATATTATAAGGTGGCAGTGGAATCTCTTGCGCAAGAGAGAGATGCTAGGATTGAGAATGAGAGGTTACAGATTACACTTTCAGATGACCTTGGAAGAGCTCAAAGAGAGCTTCAAAGCGCAAATCAGAAGGTAAAATAACTTTAATTTTATTTGTTTTTTCCTTTGTGTTAATTCTAATCATGAAAGGCATTGTACTGATATAACTTTAAAATCTATGGTTTTCTGCAGATAACATCACTCAATGATATGTATAAAAGGTTACAGGATTACATAACAAGCTTACAGCAATACAATGGAAAGCTTCATACAGAGCTTTCTTCAGCAGAAGATGAACTTAAGCGCGTTGAGAAAGAGAAGGCCACTGTTGTGGAGAATCTCACCATGTTAAGGGCTCAACTTACTTTGTCCATTGTGAGTTAGCTTCCACGGGCAGGCTGTTCTAGTAGAGTTGAGAACTTCCAAAACCATAGTTCAAGGTTTCAAAAGTAGAGTAGCCAGACACCCTTCAAAAGCCTAAAAGTGATTTTAACCCCAAAACCATGGTTTTGATATAAGCTGGGGAGAATAGCTCTCACCCCAAAACCATGATTTTCTCCAAAATCTAATCAAAACAGGCTCTAAAAGAAAGACTTGTAACATTAACATATGCATAAAAACCTTCTACTAATGTTAAGTAAGTATGTGAGAGGAGTTTAGTGTAAAAGTACTTCTAAAACTATGATTTGAGGGTTTTCCAAACAGTATGTAAGCTAGGGAGAATAGCTTTCAACCCCAAAAGCTATGGTTTTCTCTAAAATACCTTTTCCAAAATCTAATCCAAACAGGCTCTAAGAAAAATACTTGTAACATTAGTACATGCATAAAACCTTCTGCTAATTTTTTGGTATGGATTGCCTTTTTACTTTTATTTGGGGTAATTAACTTGCAAATGGTATCTAACACAGTTCTGTTGGTTCTTTTAATAGTCTTCTCAAGAAGAGGCTGTGAAACAGAAGGAAGCTTTGACTAGTGAAGTTTCATCTCTTAGAGGAGAGTTGCAACAAGCAAGAGATGATCGCGACCTCAATTCATCTCAAGTGCAAACCTTAAGTTCTGAATTAGCAAAATTTAAAGAATCTAGTGAGAGGTCTTCCATGGAACTGAGCAGCTTGACTATAAAAACAAACGAACTTGAGGTTGGTTTGTGTGCAGCCCTTTTCTTTCTTGCAAATATCACATTCTCTTGGTGTATGACATGCTGAATTTCTTGCACAGGCAAAATGTTCTTTGCAAGATAGCCAGATAAAAGAACTGCGAGAGAAACTAACAACTGCGGAAAACAAAGTACAGGTATGAACTTCTAAATGTAGAAGAAAAGAAAATTCATAGATGAATTTTGAACCTTGAAGTAATCAGCGTTCATTTAGGTTAATGTTGATCTTTTCAGGTGTCTGATATATCTGTATTTGAGACAAAAACGGAATTTGAAAGTCAACAAAAACTTATAGAGGAGTTACAAAGACGTTTGGCAGATGCAGAGTATAAACTCATAGAAGGAGAGAAGCTGCGGAAAAAATTACATAACACAATTCTGGTAATTTCCCTGAGCTTTAAAACTTTGTTGATAATTAAGTAATTATCCTCTCCTTAATAGTCTCCATATCAATACAGGAGTTAAAAGGGAACATACGCGTGTTCTGTAGAGTGAGACCGTTGTTGCCCGACGATAGTTGTAATGGAGAGTGCAAGATTTTATCTTTCCCCACGTCAATGGAGCTTGCAGGACGAGGCATTGATTTAAACCAAAGTGGTATATCTCTTCTGATGCTGCCATTGAAATTGTTCTTTTACTTAATGCTTTAATTAATGTCATATACTCATGTTGCTCTTGTTTTATTCTTAGGTCAAAGATATTCTTTCACATTTGATAAAGTTTTTGCACCAGACATATCGCAAGAAGATGTTTTTGTGGAAATTTCACAGCTTGTACAAAGTGCTCTTGACGGTTACAAGGTACATCATTTCTAAATGAATTATAACAAGGCTGAAGACAACGGCAGAATGGACAAAACTTAGGTCAAGATGCTCGAAGTTCTAGGTGAATTTCAAGGGTGCATACACATTTTAATAACTAAACAATGTCAAAATAACAAGTGTCTATGTTTCATAAATGAATTTAAAAGTGCCCATACGCATTTTAATAACTAATAGTAACAAAATAATAAGTGTGATTGGGGAACTTGACCTAATAGATATAAGCAACTTAGCCTAAGTTTTGTCCCACCAGTGTTACTTGTCAACTGTGGAAGACATTTCTTTAATCCATAGTATTGATATATTTTACTTTTATTCATTTGGTGGCATTTTCTTTTCCAGGTTTGTATATTTGCCTATGGTCAGACAGGATCAGGGAAAACCTATACAATGATGGGAAGGCCGGGAAATATAGGGGAAAAGGGCCTAATACCTCGTTCGTTGGAACAGATATTTCAAACGAAGCAGTCTCTGCAATCCCAAGGCTGGAAATATGAATTGCAGGTGACAGTGAAAGCAATTTCTTCAGTTTTCTCATCATTTTCAATGTAAAAAGTTTTAAATATGTTGAAAATTTTAACCTTCATGACATTTTGCAGGTGTCAATGTTGGAAATATACAATGAAACCATTCGGGATCTTTTATCTACTAATAATAGATCATCCTCGGATGTAACACGTGTAGAAAATGGTACTCCTGGAAAGCAATATGCAATAAAACATGACGCCAATGGAAATGCATATGTTTCTGATCTTACAGTAGTCGATGTTCAAAGTGCTAAAGAAGTCGCCTTTCTCCTAAATCAAGCAGCCAATAGCAGGTTATATAATATTTCAGAATCTTCATTTTTCTCTTTCATTCTTTTTAATAAGAATCTTTTTGTGAATTCTGATGGTGGCATGATGTAAGTGGACTGATTTTGAATTTAATTATGTATTTTTTTATCAGGTCTGTAGGAAAAACCCAAATGAATGAACAGTCATCAAGAAGTCATTTTGTGTTCACTCTTAGAATATACGGCTTTAATGAGGTACTGAAACATGTTTTATGTGTTTTTAATTAAATTTTCAATCTTTCAAACACAAATCATTCTAATAACCGATTTCTTGTTTTTACTAGAGCACTGACCAACAAGTACAAGGTGTTCTGAATCTTATTGATCTGGCTGGAAGTGAGCGTCTTTCGAAGAGTGGATCAAGCGGGGACCGACTGAAAGAAACTCAAGTATGTGAAGAAACACTTTATGTTTTCTATTTTGTTTTGCTTCTGCATATTTAGTTTCAAATAAATTAATTCTCTTTTTATTCTTCACCAGGCAATCAATAAAAGTTTGTCATCATTAAGTGATGTCATATTTGCATTGGCAAAGAAAGAGGATCATGTACCCTTCAGGAACTCAAAGCTTACATATCTACTCCAGGTAATTCTTCTCAAGCTGAAGCTCTCTCGTTGTTTGGGATAGTGTTAGGTCTCAGAAGTAAGTGGGGACCCGAAAAGCTAGTTGGATGAAAACATGTTATTTGACATGGCTTTCAGGGCAACTGGCGTTTTGCCCAAAAGTTACTTTAAAATTGAAGCAACTTTAGTCTGACTTCTGGCTTTTGACTTTTTGACTTTTTTTTTTATATTTGAATCTTCTGGTCTAAATGAGTTTTTTTATAAAAGTCTATCCAAACATAATTCACACTACCCTAATTAATTTTTACTCCAACTTCAATTTACAAAAGTTAGTTGAAACAAGAAAATCACTTTTGCCAATATTAATCCAAACAAACCATGAAAAGTTGTGGCCATCTGTCACGTTTGTCAGCAGTTAGCGTATTGTTTCACAACTAAAACTATCAAATGATGAGTTCATCCAATAAGTAGAGGACCATGCATACTGATATTTACTGGAAAAATCAAACTCTGTTTTGGTTCTTGAATATCCTTGCTGTGAAGTTCTTGGAGATCTAATATTTGCAATGCAATGATTGAAACAGCCTTGTCTTGGAGGGGACTCAAAGACATTAATGTTTGTGAACATATCTCCTGAACCTTCTTCAGTCGGAGAGTCACTGTGCTCTCTCCGGTTCGCTTCCAGAGTAAATGCTTGTGAGATTGGGACGCCTCGACGACAGACCAATGGACGCGCCATCGACTCACGCTTGAGTTATTTCTAATCTTTAGGTAGATGAAGATATTCTTTTGACTATATTTGTGATACAAAGCAAGAGACTTGAATAAAACTGAACGAGTGTTAGATTAGCGTACAAGATTGTATAGTGAAGAAGTCAATGACTGATGTGCTTTTAGTTTGAGAATCTCCCATTCTTATAGTTTGAATTGTATGTCTTCTGAATGTCACTTTTTTCATGGCATTTCCCTTATCAAGCATGGTCTACTATTGAATCTAAGAACCTAGGGCATATATAAAAGTGAGAGTGGAATCAATTATTTTTTTATTTGGTCCTATTTTAGTTCTATAAAAAAAATTAGAAAATGAGATATGAGAAATAGAAAGGAAATATTTTAGACTATTTTATTTTAAATTATAAAATTTGTAGATAACTTTAATCCTTTATAAATTATAAAAAAATATTTTAAACAATATTATTTAAGTTATAAAAAAAATATATCAATTTTATATTTATTTTTAATATACTAAATAAACTTTTAAAGTTAATTCCTAACATAATTTTATTTCTATTTCTATTAAAAACTTTACCATCCTATAAAATATACCATTAGAGTAAATGTGCAAGACTTGTTTTTATTGAAATTTGACTATATATATTTTTTAATTAGTAAGATTATTAATAAAATAATATTTTATTTACTAAATAAAAATTTAAGGGTAATTGTTTTATACAAAAAAAATGTTTAGGTGGAATGGGGTTCAAGGTTCTCCAAACTTAGAGCATTTATAAATATACTCATAAATTGACTACTAATAATATTTTTATATCAATAATAATATTTAAATTTATAATTTTATAAGTTATGAGTTAACTCTTTACTAATTAGATCAATTTTAATTGGTGAAAAGGTAATTTTTTTTATGCAAATAAAAGTTTATGTGAGTTGGGTCTAAAGGTTTATCAATATTAAGTCATGTTTTTAAACTCAAAGAGTACTTATAGATTATCCACTAATAAAATTCTCATAATAATAATAATAGAATTTAAACTTAAAATCTTATAAATCATGAATCGACTTCTTATCAAACTTATAAATTGAATCAATATTTATTGGAAGAAGGGCAACTATTTTTTTGGGTACAAAGAAGGGTAAATTTTTAATTATGGTCACTATACCTAGATGAGAGAGCCCAAATAAGATAGAATATAAATGGTCCCAAGAGTTCAGTTGATTTATTCTTTCAATAAAAAGAAATACCATAATAGATGGAGAGGACGTTAAGATAAATTATTTTATTCTCAATCAAATGCACACATTGGTGTGATTAGATATATATATATATAAAAAACTAAATTTGTTAGCTGCATTTTTTTAATTCGCCATTATTTATGCTTATGTCTCTTGTAGCTGAAAATGAATCTTCTTTTCCAAATTATTTAATCAAATTCCAAATCCCACTTTGAGGTCACAAGGATCGTGTTCATATATATATATATATATATATATATATCAACAAGCTAATAATAACCAAAGCTTATCTCTTCAATTATTAACACAAAAAGCTTCATATAATTTATGTTCTTTGTTTATTTTAATTGGCACTATGAGCCGCCTTTGAAGTTGAAGTATTGGGTTCTCTGAATCTCCATTTCTTCTAATGGCCCCTAGAAGATGATCCTTTCATGATGCTTGGTGAGTGGCTTTGAAAAGAGAAAAACAAAGATATGCGGAATAATATACACACACACACATTGTTTCTATAATTCACATAGGAAGTGGCTTCCATGTTGAGAATTGAAGGTATGCCTACCTTATAATTAAAGGTATGCCTACCTTTTATATATATATATATATATATATATATATATATATTATTTCTATAATTCACATAGGAAGTAGCTTCCATGTTGAGAATTAAAGGCATGCCTACCCTTTGTGGTAGTTGGACATGGATGGACTCATGGACTCAAGGACTCAAGTAGTAATATTAATAAAGTTTAATTGGTGAATGAATGAGATATATTTTGAAGTATGTTTGATTTTTAAAGAGTATTATTTTATTGTAATTTTAATTGAGGTGTTTAGAGAGGTATTATAATTCTTAGGTGCCTAAATTTACGCTTGAAAGTAATAGACAGTTCGTCTTACCCAATATTAGTATTACTTAGAAGGAATAAAGACTTCACCCTGACTCTAAATTGTGGATAAATCAAACCACTTTCTAAAAACTTTTATAACAAAAAAATAAAATTATTAATAAATAGAGCTTTATTACTATATGTAATATATTATTTAATTATAAATATAATATCTATTTTCTATTTTTTTTTAAATTATCTATGTTAATATTCTTTTAATACCAATAAAATAAGAGAAGGAAAGGGAGTTAAAAAATATAATTAGAGTGTTTTAAAAAATATATAATATCAACTAGTTTAATTAATTAATTTAATTAAATTAAATTAATTAAAGGTGTTTCTAGAGTTTATTTCAAATTTTATACGAGGGAGAGAGATATTGTGGGCAAATAGACAAGAACCTAAGTTATAGAAATATTAACACTAATAGTCCCCTTATTATGTTTTAATTAACTGTATTGAAGAAGGAAGAAGTTACGTGCAAGTTTAAAAATGATGAGGCGGAGGCGGAACCGTGTAAGCCACGTGCAACTAATTAGTCAACAAAAGTACAATAAATAGTCCCTTGTATTTTGTGGAGAATCATTGAATATTTCCGTATAAATAATTAATTGCTAAACAATTTCATACGCACCTCTATAATAT
Source organism: Leucaena leucocephala (assembly GCA_037074615.1). Classification (NCBI taxonomy): domain Eukaryota; kingdom Viridiplantae; phylum Streptophyta; class Magnoliopsida; order Fabales; family Fabaceae; genus Leucaena; species Leucaena leucocephala. The sequence continues at coordinate 7,762,777 of CM073525.1, forward strand.
AAATTATTTTAATTAATTTAAAATAGTAATTAATTTATTCTTTAATTTTATTTATATTAAATGCGGTTGTGGGGGAGAAAACAAAATAGAAAGAGCTAAATTTAAATAATAATTGGAGGAGTAAATTTGATAAATAAATATTAATTATTTTTAAAATAATTTATATTTTAAATTAAGACGACTTATATTATATATTATAGATAAAAGAAATACGTATAACCTATTATCATTATTTTTTATATGTAATTCTATCATTGCATGTTGCCAATCTATTATTGAGAATTTTTAATAATTAAATATTCTTTTAATATTATAGTAATCTCATGGTCTCCCCCCCCCCCTTTTTATAAGCCGGAAAATGTTTTGGGTGTGAGGGAAAAATTCTCAATTAGATATTTAATTAATGAGAAGTATCTAACAAATTATATATATAATATTGATACTCCATAAAAAATATATATATATATATATATAATATTAATACTTTAATTTAATTATTAGGTCTTTTTACCAATTAAATTTTTAATTAGAGATATTTTTCTAATTTTCCCAAATGTTTTCCTCATCAGCTACGTATGATAAACATTAGCATTTCAATTACAAGGATGCCTTGTCGTTTTTAAACAGGACAACTCATAACAGCACGTGATTATGTAAATAAGCACATGGGTTTTACAACTTATAAAATAAACATAATTCACACAAATATATATAATTTTATTAAAAAAATAATAACAAGAATATAAAAATTATCCTAAATTTATATATTTAAAGAAAATTATAACAAGTCGTATTGCTAAAATGCTGTGAATAGTATTATACTATTATAAATTATTTTTTGCACTTTGTGCCGCGTAACTGGGTAGTGCCTCATTTATTGGAGGAAAAACGATCTTCCTTTGTTGTTAGGCGAAAATTATTGTGTTCTTAAAGTTATATATATTACTTGATATTATATAAAATTTATTTAATTTATTTAAATAAATTAAAGAATTTAGTTAGATTAATTATTTTTAACAATTTTATATTAATTTTTCTTAAATACTCTCTTAAATCACATCCATTTAATATATTTTTAATAAAAATATTATTAATGTGTGTAATTATATATAGATATTTTAAGAATAAATTATAATTTTAAGAGATTAAATATATTAAAATCTTATATTTAAGAATAAAATTGACTTTTCATTTAACTCTTATAATTAGAATTGAAAAGAATATATTCTTACATTAATGACCTATTAAGGGGGTGGTCATATTTGAAAATTAATAATCAAATCCCAACAAAGTGATGGAATTATCTATAAATTAACAGTTCCAATTACATAAATATAATTAACAGTTTATTATAAATATAAGAGAATATTTATAGAGATATTTACTAATTTTTATTAGCTTACAAGATTCAGTTGAGTTTTTTATATAGATTAAGAAAGTAAAATAAATAGTTAATTATGATCAAATGTAATATCTCAAGATAAATTCATATCATATACTCCTTAATTTACTTAAATTAATTAATTAACTCTAATATTAATTATAATTAATTTGATTTATTTAATTTATCTAAAAGAATAAACTATATCTTATATTAAATAATAGATGTAGTATTTTTTTTTGGTAAATTGTTTTTTAAAAAAGGGTTAGGCTCGCCCACGATCTAAGGATAGGAAAAATATTCCTTCCTCATAGTCGATACTAATATCAGATAGGGTGAGTCATCAATTATTTTTAGACGTAAATATAAGTATCTAAGAGTTAAAATATTATGACTAAAATGACAATAAAATAATACTCTATAATAATTAAGCACATTCTAAATAATCACCTCTTTTGAATCCACCAAAGGTAACAGATGTAGGGTCTATTTGGTTTCCCTATAAACTATAGTTTTAAAAACTCTTTTGGGCAAAATTTTAATTTAAAATTTTTTAAAATAAACAGTTATATTTGTCCAAAAAGGCTTCTGGACCAAATTATAGTTTAAAACTATAGTTTAAAATAAGCTGGTCAAAGTAGCTTTTAAAATAGTAAAATAACTTATGAATTACTCAATTACTATTTACCCTTAATTTTTTTTACATAATCTCTCCTCTCTTTTTTATTTTTTTCACTATACATCATCTCTCCTATATCTTTTACACTATTTTTCCTCCATCCTTTTTATCTTCTTCACCCTCTCTCTTCTCTTTTCTATCTTTTCTACCATCTCGTCTATTTTTTACATTATCTCTCCTCTATCTTCTATCTTCTCCATCATCTCTCCTCTCTTTTTTCACCCCCTCTCCTCTCTTTTCTCCCATACTTTTAATAAAATTATACCATTTTTCTAATTTTTCAATTATAAAAGTTATTTTAATAATAACTATCTAAATACTCATTTATCCAGAATATTTTTTTTATAAACTCTTTTCTAAATGTTATTTTTTAAAAACTATTTAAAAATATTTTTTTTATAAATATTTTTTTAAAATACTATAGAAATAAACACACGTAATACAGTATTACTTTCACTTTTTTGTTCTTTCAGTTGGCTATCGGTAACATTTTTGTGGTCTGAAATGAAGTTGGGCCAGCAACCGATTTTGAAGCCCATGGCAGAATCCAGTTTTGTCGTTGAACCATGACGACGGCTCGACGAATGTCATTACCACTTGTAATCAAGCTTCTATTTTCCTCATCACTCAGTCTCACGGATTCCCTTTTCGCAGAAAAGACCCCTATCCCGTAGACTTGCAGCCCTCGCGTTTTGTTTTCCTGGAAAAGAGGCCTCCACCTGAAGTTCTGATTTTTCCAGGAACCTCTGCTGCAGAATGGTTGGCCCGGAAAACACCAATTGGCTTTTCGATTATGGTTTGATTGACGATATAACTGTCCCGGATCAAGGCTTTACTATACCTGCTTCCGGGTTCAGCTGGCCGGCGGCGCACGCCTTGAATGGTGGTTCTTCGACTGTCAGGTTCTAAAATCATTCACAATTCCGTCTTCTTTTGTGGATACACTCTGTATTTTTCTTATTTATCACTGATTGGTAATTAGGGTTTTGAATATATTATTTATTATTCTTGCGAGCTGTTATGGATACTCTGGCGTTTCTTTTATGCCAGATTGCTTGACATTTATAAATTTCTGGGCTTTTATTATTCATTTTCGATTCCTACTTCATAAGTGATACATGTTGCAAGTTTTCTTAGTTCATGGAAGAAAAGACACTATTGAGTCTGGCTTTGATTTTGTTTGCCATAAATACTAATTGCTGCAACTTTCTGCAAACTCTTGTAGAACTTGATCTTTGAATGCTATTATTATTTTTTATTCAGAGGGAAAAGTTTTAGTACTAGTCCTTGTATACATTATTATGTGGAACTTTGCTATTTTTAAACTTATTCGTGATAACCCTTTTTCTCCCCTACTTCGTCCTTTCTATTTGAACTTTCTCTTTTTCTGATCGGGAGCTGGTTTAATCCCGTGGGCCGCCGGCCGTTGGCTCCATTTTATTCTCTTTTTTGGTTAAACATAGGTTTTGAGGTTGAAATTGAATCAATGCTCAGGAATTTGAACAAGAGTCTGACTGATGTATTTTGTAATTTTCTATACTTGGGAGTATAATTTGGTCCTGTAGATAATGTTCCTGAGGTAGGTTGATTTCATCCTAGCGTGAATGCTGATCAGAATGTATTATTGGATTATATCTGTATGATGATGTTCGGAGATCTTGTTTATCTCTCTTTATGTTAAAGTGACTGTGCTGAAATTTGGTCCGTATGTTTGAAGTTGAAACATGATTGTTTATCCAAACAAAAAAAAAAGAAAAAAAGAAAAAAAAGTAGAAACATGATTGAATCAGTTGAATAACTCCAGGACACTACCTCCCTCTTCCAAACCCCAAATTCTTCCTGACTTTATCTTCTTTGATATTTGATGATCCTATCTTATTTTAGTGCTGAAATTGATGCCACGTTGGGGGATACTGATGGTGTAAAAGAGCCTCGTTCAAAGAAGAGGTACAAATTTCACTCTTTGTTTCTATCAATGAAAGAAAGTATTTTTTATATTAATTAAAGGAAACAAGAAAGGACCAACATGTTAACTATTTACTGCACTGTTTTTTTTTTTTTGTGGTGGGGGGGGGAGGGCTTAGCATGTCACTATTGTAACAACTGAGTAATGAAATAAATAAGCTGCTGTAATTTTTTATATAATTTGTATCAACATTCTATCAGCTAGTCATCATCAATGGGTTGGCAAGTCTTAATGAATAAAAATGTGTCAAATGGCATGTTGATACTCAAAAAGCTTATGGTTAGGTGCTGATATCTATCACATGACATTCTTTTATCCTTTCATTTTCATTTGGCCCCTCTCCTGACATCATATTTCCTTCTTTAGAAGTACAATTTGCTCCTTTTCTAGGGCCAAAAAATCTTAATAGCTTATCCTTGAACTAAGTCACCTCGTCTCTCTCATTTTCACTTCCTGTTGCAGGGTTAGACCTGAATCATGTGCTGCTTCTAGTTCAAAGGCATGTCGGGAAAAGCTGAGGAGGGACAGGCTGAATGACAAGTAAACTTTTTATTGCCCTTCTATCTATCACTATGCTTCACTTGAGTTTGTATGTAAATGTGTTTCTGGGGCTTGTACCTGATGTGCTTGACATGGTTAGGTTTATTGAATTATGCTCTATTTTGGAACCTGGAAGGCCTTCCAAAACTGACAAGGCTGCTATTCTGGTTGATGCTGTTCGAATGGTAACACAATTACGAGGTGAAGCCGAGAAGTTGAAAGACTCAAATATGAATCTTCAAGAGAAGATTAAAGAGTTAAAGGTTAGGCCTTGCTTTCTATGTAGTGGAAGTTGTTGATAATGGAAGAAAGTGGACAAGAGATTTCATAGAGGCCTAGCAGCATGAAATTCCTATCTGTTTTGTAGGCTGAGAAGAACGAACTACGAGATGAGAAACAGAGGCTCAAGGCTGAGAAAGAAAAGTTGGAGCAGCAGTTGAAAGCTATCAATGCTCAACCTGCTTTCATGCCTCCCCCTCCTGCAATCCCCGCGGCATTTGCTGCTCAAGGCCAAGCCCCTGGCAGCAAGTTGGTCCCTTTTATTGGTTATCCAGGAGTTGCCATGTGGCAATTTATGCCTCCAGCTGCTGTGGATACTTCACAGGACCATGTGCTCCGTCCACCAGTTGCCTAAGTTGGCACTGTAAAATTATTTGGGCACCTATTTTGCTCGAAAGCTTGTATTGATTCACCCTTTCTCCTTAACCGAGTTTCTTTTTCATCACTTTGTTTTGTTTAGCTTAGCAACATCTTGGCTTTGTTAGTTTTCAATCAAGTTTTAGAACAGGACCTGGGGGGTGAGCTTGATTGTATTTGATGCCTGATACTATCATGAAATAACGCTGTTATTTGCATGTAAATGCTAATAAGCTTCTCTGGCTGTCTTCCCTTTAGTGTTGATGGCCGTTCTTAGTTGTTACTGGGCTTTGAGGCGATCTGTTCCAAGGCATGTTTTTGAATGCCTGAATAAATTTAACCACAATATGGTGATCTTCTAAAGAACTATTTTTGGCCCGTCTTTTAAAAATATCTGAGAACGACCTTTTTATTTTTTAATTAATCTGGTTCTGACTGGAATCTTTCAAATTTGACTCCTGAGTCCTGAGGCAAAACTGATTAACTAGTACGAAAGTTTTTTTTTTGTTTGGTTAGTACTAAAGTTGAAGATTTAAAATGATCATATTGGTTGCAGGATGCTTCCTGATTATCAAATGCGTGGGAAGATTTAAAATCGTATACAATATTAGTACGACAAAGACTGAAGAAGAAAAAACACGAGATTTTCGATGGAAGACAGAATTAAGTTTCAAAAACAAAAGGGAAACATCAGGCTATGTCACTGTTTTAACATCGTTTGAAGGCCTAATGCTTGGCATTACTCTCCTTTCTTTCTCTCTTTTTTTTTCTTTACACAAAAGCCATTTCTTCAACTCATGAACAAGGCCACATAGTTTCAGAACCAAGCTATGATGCCCTAATGCGGCAGTTCTTGATGAACTTATCTGAAAAGTCGATATACTTGGCCCACAGGGGCCTTAGCCCAGGAAAAGCTATCTCAAGCCAAGGCTTTGCCCTCCCGTTAAAATGGATGACACCAGCACTCTTTGCATCAGCAAGACTCGTATTCTCCTGATATCCCAATCCCAGCATATGCCAGAAAGGATCAATAATGTGGACGTGACCGTGGAATGCAATTAACCCAGGAGGTAATGTCCCTAGCTGCCACAAACTTAGGTCTGATTTTATATTCTGCATAAAGGGGAACAGAGATGTCAGTGTATCATTTTATCTAAGGGTGTGCAAACATCTAGTGGTTTGGTCCAACCCTTGGTGGCCTAGTCTTGTCTAAATAAGCTCAATAATAAGCTCAGACCAGACTAGTTGGTCGAATTGGACTAAGTCCTAGACTAAATTGACTAACTTAGACCACTTGGTTTGGTGTGGTTGGGGAAATTTCATTTTAAGATTTTGTAATTTGGATGTTATTTTTTATTGTTGTTGGCTATTTGTATAAGTTTATAATTAAATTTTAATATTTTGGGATGAGTTTTATATGATTGTAAGTAGTTTTTATTGTCTTGATTATGTTTATCAATATGAAATCTTGTCTCTCATAAAGAAAAAAATTCAAGAGAATAAAAGAAAAGAAAATTTAGGTTTTGGACTCCCGGACAGGTTTTAGATAGTCCAGTAGACTAAATCAAGTCTAGCCTAACTTTAGGTTAAAACTAGATTAGACCTAACCACTGTCTTGTTCAATTTGAGTTCTTTTATAGGTTAAACTTTAGGGTTAGTAACTTATTTAGTCCGGTATGAGCAATATATACCCCTAACTTTTTTTTTGGTAGGAATACACACCCTTAATTGAATCATCTAGCTATGATATCAACTCATTTCATGATTTTAAGTTAAAACATGTAGTGTGTTATTATTAACTTCGTTGCTTTTACTTGTGGTATATTATGATATTATAAATAAAAATAGACATACCTGTTCAACCCAATTATGGTATGTAAGGCTTATGTTGGTTTTCCTCCAGGCCTCCAGATCAAAAATGTTCATTCCATAAGCCCAAGCACATTCATTGGGGTCGAAGTTATTGGATATTAGAGGGTGGGAGAAGTTCAAATAGTTTTTCAGCCTCTTTGACATTACGAACTTATCTTTTCCATTACATGTTTGTACTGCACCATTGATTTTTCCATTCATGTCAATGTCCCAAAGAGGTGAAAGATCAGTTTGTACCACAATGTCATCATCCAGGAAGACCACCTTGTTTAGACTTGGGAATAGCTGTTATGAAATATGTATCATGTCAATAAGCATCAGAGCTACTCCTCCGGTTCTTAATATAAAAGTTAGTTAACTAATTTAAGTATATTAATAAAACTAAATAAATCAGTTAATTATAACCAAATCTAAAATATCAAGATGAATTCATATTATATACTCTTTAATCTACATAAATTAGTCATCTATCTCTTGTATTAAGAACCGGAGGGAGTACTAAAAAGGACAAAAAAATAAGCAGGCTTTTAAATAAGGGATTTGGCTCTAAACAATCTGTTTTAAACTAATTACCTCAGGCAGATGTATTCGTATGTGGTTCATCACTGAATTATACTTGGGACTAAGTGCTTGCAGCTTTGATGCAATAATTTTAGGCTTCTCAGTAGCATTTGCGACAATAGTTGATGATCCTCCCCTAAACTGTGACCTAACTTTCTGATCTTTCTCCATTGCTTCAAGAACAGGTACTTTTCCCTTTGTAAACCAGTCAAAATGGTGCAATGCCTTAACCTCAATAATAGCAGGTGATAAAGGGTGTAATGAAAACCAAGCCTGCATGGGATAATAAGTCTTTTTATCTGTAATGATGTGAAGAACAACCAGATGAGGCTTCAAGGAGTTGCGGACGAGGGAAGTCGCGACCACGGAAGCAGCCAGAACATTGTCTGAAGCAAGGACAAAGTGAAAGTAGCTGTTGTCAACAAGGGCAGGAACAAGCTCTGCAGAAGGAAGCTGAAGGCGAGCTTCTGCATTGTTGGTGTGTTCATTTGCTAGCTTCAAGGCAAGGCAGTGAAGCTGTTTTGGAATGCTGCTTGATGCTACATGACGATATAAGTATTCTTGAATTTTTGCCGTCCTGGTTCTTTCTTCCATGAGGTTGACCTGAGAAGTTCACTGTTTCCATTATCCACTGATTCAACTCAAAGTTTATTGTTTCCATTATATTTTGGTCACTGTACTTTTAATGAGATTTAGTTTAGGTCTCTATACTTAATGTCAGACCAAGTTCTTATGAAACTACATAGACTAAAAACCACGATTTGAAAGTCCAGGGATGGAAACCAAAATTTGATCAAACTGTAAGGATCAACAAGGATATTAACCCTTTAAAATAAAGGGAGAAGCATTCTGTACCATCTCTCGCAGCTTAAGAGCAAATGTCTTGGCATCATATTCACTTTCCTTGACTTCAGTCATGAACTCTTCTAAGGTCTGTGGAATATCAGATCTTCCTTGTAGCTCATCTTTGCCTAGGGGCTCATCTAATACTTGGAATATCACTTCTGGGACCTAATTAGAAATCAGTGTCAATTCATTGATCAGTAAGAATTTCAAGTATTTGCCACTTACTGGAAAAAATAAGAAGAGTTTAGGATATTTACAGTTGGTTCTAGTTTTCTTCCCATAATCCTTGGTCCTAGTTTCTTTCCCAGGCAACCTACAAATATAATTCAAAGTAAATCAGAAAGTCACATCAATACAGATTACCCACATCCTATAAATTCAGTTTCTCATAATCTCAGTTCAAACATTAGTAGAGTTTATGCTCTACTATAGGATTAATTCTATCCTAAGAATATGAGGTATAAGCAGTGGATTGTTTTTCTTTCTTTTTTCAGAGTGGGAATTTTTTCAATGAAAGTTTACTCTTTAAAAATTAAATCTAACTGTTGGCGAATCATATTCCTCTTATGCAGTGCAAGAAACATAGAGTTGGGTTTTGACAAGTGCGTTAATATATAAAGATATATACAAATCTTAGTGGAAACTTGAACTTTTGTCTGTTGCATCTATATATATTCTACAGTACCTACTCAGTTCTCACGTGAATCTCTTAGAAGTGGTTAGATTGGGACATGAATGAGTATATAACTGACCTAATGCAGAATATATGTCATAGTAAATTGTGGCTGTATATATTTTTTAAATTGGTTTCCAACTTTCTTTATTCTGTTCAATTCCCAAAACCATAAAATTTTCAATAGTTAATATTTTGTTTGTCTTTACAATTTAATAGAATTTTAATTTTATTCTTTATAGTTTTGTAAGAACTTGATATGAGTTAAGTATAAGAACTAAAATTAAAACTTATTAAAACTATACAGAAAAAAACTACAATTGAAACTACAAGGATCAACATCAAAATTTGATGAAATTGTAAGGACTAAGAATGGTATTAAACTCAATTTTCAAATCAAAGGTCGGTAATTAATGAGTATTAATGAAAACTGAAGGTGGCTACTTCTGTTTTTCTGTATATGTGACTGAACGTGTTTACGTCCGTGACTTTGTGCTTGTGCTTTGTTTGTGTGTGTGAAAAAGAAGAATAATACGAAGAAGATGATAGTGTACCTATGGTTGAGCACCTGTTTTCACCATCAATGGAGTCCACTGCTGTCAACACAAATGCAGACCGAACCAGTAACGTGAAGAACAAGAGAGAATAGAAGAGCATCCGATAAGAAACTCTTCTGGATACAACATTCACTTTGATAAACTCTTTCAATCCTTTCCCTGGAAGCACAGTGACATGCCTTAAACTTGGTGATATTTGAAGCTGCATTTTCTCTCAAATGCAACAAAAAAAGAACACACACACACAAACACACACTGAGGACTTTCAACAAACACAAACACAACTATGAGTCCCTCTTCTTCTTCTTATTCTCCTCCAATGGGGGTAGTAGTAATCCTTATTTCATTTGGCACTTTGATTATTATTACTACCACCTGATGAGAGAACAGAGGACAAGTGCAAGAAGAACCCATGAAAGTTAATGTGTAAATGGAAGGTTTTGATGAAAGCTTAATGGGGTCATTGTCATTCACCAACACTTGCTTAGCGTTTGGGTCAGGGATGGATGTCAGGGGATTTTTAAGACTAATATTTTACTGAGAGGAACTGGGGTTGTTCAGGAGAAAGAGACATAAGACTAATAAGGAAGGAGGCTATGTAGTTTGATTTAAGCTTTTGGAGTATTGACTTTGGTTTGAAGGTGATGAGAAGAGAGGAAGAAATTAAAGAAAAGCTCCTAAGTTTGTAAAAACTTTGGTTTTAGGATAAAATAATCTAAATTTTTATTAAATGGTTAATATTTTAATCCTTTAAATTTGTACGAATTTTAATTTTAAATTTTTATTAAATGGTTAATATAGTTTTTAATCTTTTAAATTTGTACGAATTTTAATTTTGGTTTAAGGGAATAAAATAGTATAAATTTTTATTAAAGGGTTAAAATAATATTTAATCTCTCAAATTTACTCTCATTTTGATTTTGTTAATTCAAGGGGTAAAATTGTTTGGATTTTTATTAAATTATAGTGATCAAATATATTTGAGAGATCAAAACTTATAGTTTTAAATTTAAAGAATTAAAATTAAAATAAAAATAAATTCAAGAGACTAAAAATTATATTAACCTATAAAAACTATAAAAACAAATACGAAGAAGTTGGTTTGTATTTAGTTGTTGTTGTTGTAAGGCTTTGGCTTTGCCTCCAAACGAAGTTTGATTTTATAGCATTTGAGTTTGAAAAGGTTGGACGCTGATAGAACAGGACTTCTGTATGGAAAATGACAAGGTTTCTCCATTTATGTACTGGTGGGGCTGAGGATGCTGTTGTTTGAGTAGAAAACCAGTAAACCTCTTCTATTGAATTTGTCTCTAATGAATGACCTACCCCTCTCTTTAGAGGGATTATTAATTATTATTTACCCAAAATAATAACTTTGACTAGATTCATTCATTGCATCATTTGTCTTAGACCAGATTAGGTAGAAGAAATTCCATCTTATCAAGTTGGTAATGGTAAGTTGCATCATCCTAGATACATTACACAATTTGGCATGGCAATTTTTTACCTCTGGACAGCCAAATGAGTTAAGAGATTTTCTTCTACCAAACAGAAAATCCAACTTTAAACTTGGAGGGGTTAATATTATTGTTATTCTTGACCGTTTCATCAAATTTTAGTTTTAATTACTATAATTTCAAATTATAATTTTTTATTTATATAATTTCATAAAAAATTAGTCCGTATTTAACAATATTAATTTTTAATTAGAAGTTAATACTGCTAAATATAATGACCAAAATTAAATTTTATTAAAAATATAGAATTTTTTATTTTAATTTTAATCTATATACTTTTAATAAATTTTATTTTTAGTCCCTATATTTAATGAGGCTAACTCATATCAAATTTGTTAAAAATATATAATTTTTTGTTTTAGTTTTAATCCATATATTTTTAATAAGTTTTATTTTTAGTCCTATATTTAATGATGTCAACTCATACCAAAATTTTATAAAACTATATAGATAAAAAAAACAATTTGAAACTACGCTAACTAAAGTAAAATTTAATTAAACTATAAAGATCAACAATAATATTAACTTCAATTTAAAGAATTTTAGATTTAGTGATTATGTGTTAGCCAGTATTAAGAAATGAAGTTTTTTTTTTGGTATAATTTTTTTTAAAAATGATTGGATTCACCCATAATCTAAAGATAGGGCGAAATTTTTCTTTCTCCTAAACAATATTAATGTCGGGTAGAGCGAGCTTTCTATTACCCTCAAGCGTAAACCTAAATACCAAAAAATATGATTAAAACTATAATAAAGTAGTACTATTTAAAGATTAAATATATTCTAAATAATCGTATATGTCACATTTTCGCCAATTGAATTTATAGAATGAAGTTGATAAGTGTAATAGCTGTAACTACTTAATAATGTTTTAACTAATGTATGATTACCAATGCTTTGAACAATCAGCTGTATTGACGTAACAAAACTTCTTCCTGAACGTAGTTTTCCTTAAATTTTATTGGTCTAAAGTTCTTTCATATGAATCAGCATTAAAATATTACAGGGCTTGTTTGATGAGTAAATGATTGGTTACCTGTGATTGAGAGGAATAAATAAAAGCCTAAAGGATGCAACCAAAATCTCCCATTAACGGACCTAAAGGGACAACAATAAGTTGTTTTATGATCATTGTTAAAATTACGCAGGAGAGTAAAAAGGAAGTTTTTGTTTTTGTTCAAGTAAATTGGTTTCTAGAGCTCCACAAGGTCATGTATCCAAATTTAAAAAATATTTATAAATTATTTATTAATAAAATTATCATATTATCAATAGGACTTAAACCCATAACTTTATAAATTATGAATCAGTTCATCACCAACTTGATAATAAAAAATTATGTACTTATTTAGATGCACTAGATATGTCCTCGTTTAAATTATATATATAGATATTCTATTATTTCTAAAAAAGGATAAATACTGAGTTTCTCAACAACAACAAAATAGGAAATGATTGACGTCATTTTTACACATTTAAAAACATGATTCAAATGACCTTTTCCAAGGTGGGTAGCACCTTTTTCAAGTAAACAGCTTAAATCAAAGAATGATTTTAAATAGTAATTTATAAATATTAAAAAATTAATTATTTATATTCCAAGGTAGGTAGCACCTTTTTCAAGTAAACAGCTTAAATCAAAGAATGATTTTAAATAGTAATTTATAAATATTAAAAAAATAATTATTTATAATAAATATGTATTGTTTTTTTAAATATTTTTGAAATCAAGTATACTATATTTATCCTTTGATAAAAATTCCATTATAATATGTAACTAACGTAAATATTTTAGAGAAAAAATTATGAATTTAAAAGATAAAATAAACTAAAATATCATATTATTTAGAGTCAAAATAATTTTTTATTTAATTTTTATATTTATAATATGATAGTGTAAAATTTTATATTTGGATTTACTTTAGTTTGAGCCTATTTTCATTTTTCAGACTGGTTTGTAAAAGTATTGGGTTCATTTGGCATGCTTTTAAAGCAAAACCTGCTACCCATTTCATGGCTAGTTAACTTGTGTGTAGTAAAATTAATGCTCACTCAAAAAGTTTGAAGATTTGATAAAGTTACTTGTTTCACCAGAAGGCTAGGTTTTAACTGGTCTTCAACACTAGGGAATTAATATTACTATTTTTTATTTTTAATATAAGATTTATTTAATTAAATTTAATAAATTAAAAAAAATAGTTAGAATTAATTATTTATAATAATTATATATTAATTTCCTTAAATAAGTTGAATTTACAAAAGCTTTAGAGTATGAAGATATCTGTTTTTTTCTTTTTAAATAAGTTGAATTTACAATAGCTTTAGAAAAAGGAGAATCTCTAAAATCATGATTTTTAGTCTAAACTAAGAGTTTAAACATTTATTCAAAATTTAAAAGTGATTTTAACCGCCTAAAAATTTTGAAACATACATTTTGATTTTGATATAAGCTTGAAGAACAGCTTTTGACTCTAAATTCTTCTTTCTAAAATCTAAGTCAAATTTTAAATATATTCTAAGTGTCACGTCCCGAAATTTGGACCGTGACCGGCACAGAATATGAATAATTTCACATTCCGAAAGCCTTAAATATTAAATAACACGGTTGAAATAAAAACCATAATAAATTACATTTCATAAATCAAAAGCAAGTTCTATGTTAGGAATCTCGGTAATATAATCGCTGTATAACGAATCTCCCGATGATCCTACAACTGACTGCAAATATTCAAGTTTCTATAACATTTTCCAAAATCAATAGAATCTTTTCTAATGACTATGTGGAGCATTTACCTTCTTTTCAAAATAATACAAACACTTTCTAAATGATAATTTCATCAAAAGTAGTTTTGTCAAAAACGACGCTTCGGATCGGCAACGAGACTCTTCACTGCTCAGCGAAAGGGTTAGGGCCACCTGCACTATCTGAGGCCAAATAATCTACTCGTGAATAACGTCCTAAAAACATGATTTAAAAGATTGCAGAAATAAACAATGCATAAACAAATTTCAAACATCTCGTATTTCAATACAAACTTTTCTGTAACCATTTTCTTTCAGGAAAAACAATTTGAAATAACCATTTCAAATCAATAATCCTTTCAAGACCATAATCTTTTCCGTAAACATTATTGTTTCAGAGATTCAATTTGAAATTACTATTTCAAATCAATCGTTGTAAAACAATCCTTTCATAAACCATAATCTTTCTGTAGGACTTCAACAGAACGAAAACAGACGTGGACACACAGTCTACGAGGGTAACTAACCAATCTGGCAGCTCGAAGCTGCTAACTGTCGGAGGCTCAAGGCCACTAACCTTCGCGAGTACGAAACCCACGGTGAAATCTGGTAGCTCAACCACTACCCTTCGCGAGTACAAAACCCACGGTGTAATCTGGTAGCTCAATCACTACCCTTCGCGAGTACGAAACCCACGGTGAAATCTGGTAGCTCAACCACTACCCTTCGCGAGTACGAAACCCACGGTGTAATCCATCGAGCTCGGGTAACCAAGGTGCACCAAGGACTAACAGTACTGCTGTTAGCAACCAGCGTTCTGTATTCTGTCCTAAAATATTCCCATCATGCGTGGGGTTTATTTCACATGAAATAATCCCAATCGTTTCAATACCATAACCATTGGTAAAATCACTTTAACTTTCCAGAAACCCCAGCATGTACATTTGAAATCAAATTACTGTGAAAACATATGAAATTCGCAAAAGAATATATTTCATGAATAACATAAGTTCAATGCAACTTTTGCTAAACACTTTTCAAAAGCTTATTCATTCATTTCCATACATAATCATAATTCCTTTGTAAACCAATCGAAAGAAAATCATTTCTAACGATTTAAACCATACTTTCGTAAAACTTACTTTTCGTAATTCATATTTGAAATTCAACATTTGAAATGACAATGCATTTGAAAATATAAATTTTTTAGGGAACGTTATTCACTCACCTGACATGCTCCAAAACCTTTACCCGTTTCAGCCAGTCACTTCCGATTATAATCACATCTCAATTCCCTGATATCCCGAAATAATATATTAACATTCTAATCAACATTGCAACAAAAATAAATCATCTTTAACCTAATATTCCCTTTCATTTCATGCTTCCAATCAATCCACAAAGACTCAACACATATACTCCTAAACCATCAACCATCCAATATTGATTCAATCAACTATACATACAACCATACACTACATGCTTCCAACCCTCCTAGATAGTGAGCATTACCCATGTCATAATTACTTTTGGGAAAGCGATCTTATAACATTTCTTTGGTCAACTTTTCCCAAGCTTTCTAAAAATAAAACGTTCCATCAATGATTACTATTCATCCATTTTTCCAAAAACTATTTTCCTTACTTGCAATCTGTAAAACTACAACTTTTGGTTATGGAAATCTTTAAACCTTGCAATCACATTAAATTGAATAATTCATACCCTTATATATCTATCTTCCCTTCTCCAACCATTTAACACACTTAATAAAAACCCATAGACAATTAAATTCATCAATTAATCAGTGATTTCCCTTCCTTAGCTTCAGTGCTACCACTCTTTAATACTTCCCGAAACCTCAATGCAAACCAATTCATAAAATGTTGAATTTATCACTTTAAATAATTTCCAACGACATGGCTCATTAAACCCTTTATTAACCACATCCATCCTCTAACTCAGAACTTATCTCAATGTTAAGGTTAGCATTTTATTGCCTTCAAAACAACTATAATAGTTCAAATAGTTTCCTATGATGCTTCTAATCCTCAAAGCATTCTTTTCACTAAATTGAAATACTCTTGAGCTTAACTTTGCTCCAATAATAACCCATAACTTGCTTTAGTTTCAAATCAATGACTTCAAAACTGATGTACTCATTCCAAATTCCAAAACAGCAAGCTACAAACCCCAAAACACAAAACCCAGCAGCTCCTCCCATTTTTTTTCTTCCTACAGCATCATCACACGTATATATATTTATGCAAATGTACCTTATGTTTAAACTCAATCAGAACAGTCATGCCTTAAATTTATATATATATCTGCATACATACCAATCTCCCTCAGCCAAAGCCCCTGAACTGCCAACCAACATCACAGCACACACACACATGTATATCTTCATAGCACCCATGAGCACAGGATATAAATATATTCAATCAATCACAACAACATCCATATATAGTATAATTCAAGCCTAAAATTGTTCCTACTCAGCTAACCAACCCAAAAATCGTGATTCTCAGAATAATATCGCAAACAGAGTCAGAGTATTCATTAACTATCACAGCCCACGCATACAAGGCATATATCCATAAGCATCATTTCTAGAACCAGCACTAACATTCAAATACACATTGACACAGCAGCGTTGGGAATCACCCAAAAACATTTACAGCAACAGGGCTCACACTTTGCAATAAAGCAGTGGCAAAATGTTTATATCCAACATTGAAACATCACTACCCAAACAGAAAGAGAAAAATTCCCATCAACATTCCAATACTTACAGCAGCGGCGGATAAAAGCTTAAGCAGTCATTCTAACGGTGACGGAAAGGCTACGTCTATAGAACAGAGAAACCAGAGGAGCCTCCAACATAGCTATCAAGTTCTGAGGGAACGAAGAGAAATCTTTCATACGGCCCCAACCAAAAGAAACAGGACAAAGGATCTCAATGAATTGCACAACCGAAGTAAACAAATTATTCCCTCACTGCCATTCACACTTTGCTCTTCCACAAAGGCGAAAATTTCAGAAAGCAGGGCAACACCGATGGCAGTAGCAGGGACGGGGGATTTGAGGAAACTAAGGCAACCACTCGACTGTCCTAGAAGCTATCCGCGACAGGAGTAAAACTTGAAGGGGATACTTGCTACAGTACAGAGTGCACTCGGAAGCAATGGCGACAGCGATGGAGCTCGACGACGGCGCCACCACTGGCCAAAAGACTACTAGAAATGTGATTCCGTGACACCCAGACCACTCCTTCCTCGCCAGCGACTTCCCTCAGCAATCCCCTCCCCAAGCTTTATTTATCGATCAGCCAACGGATCTGCGGTGAAGTGATAACACAGGCACCACGACCCAGGCGACGTTACAGAGAGAAAATTGACGGTCACGGCATCGATGGCGTGGAGCGTTGGCCGCTGCTCTCCCTGGCTCCCTGCTGTCTCGCCGGACCGCAACTGGGAAGAATGAAGAAATGGTACGGTTGCTGCAGGATAAAGGAGTGAGGGCAAAATGGGAATTTCACACTAAAAATTTGAAAAAAAACCCATACTTTTGCAACTGCCAAGGTTCGAACACAGGTAAACTAAATTTACACCCGTCCCAATGGCCACTCAGCTAATGCTTCCTATTGCCATTTTCTGCCAAGAATAAATATATAGAACTTGTTGACTAAATTTTTTTTTTCCTATCAATTTCAGTATCATAACACTAAGAGTGTGTTTGAATTAATTTTTAGTAAATAATTTATAGAAAAAATGATAAACGTGATTTTAGTAAAGTTTTTAAAAAAGTATTTTTTTTCCTTTTTTGAAAATCATGGTTTTGCTCCCTAAAACCAGGATTGTCGTGCTTTTTTTGAAATTTGAGAATGTTTAATTACCATAATTCAAAACATAATTTTGTCTTAAAAGTGCTTTTAAGATTACCCCAACACCACCTAAAAAGTCACATATATTCACTAAAGGGTAAGGCCAAAATATACTTCTAACTGGGTGTTTAGAGAAATACCTATAAATATTAGTGATGGGATTTAAACTCACCTATTGGAGGTATAAATCACATCTTTATCAAATCAACTAATCAGTATTGACTAAGTTTAGAAATCTTTGAACCTATGAACGGCCCAGGAATGCAAGAAACTTGAACCATCTTAACACCAATTATTTTCATCAACTAAGCCTACACTATTAAGGTGGCCCCCACTTTCCACCTCGTAATAAAAATACCTTGTTCAGTCCGATAAATATAGGATAAGGCTGGGTATCGGGTTATAAAATACAGCCCATACATTTTTTGGGCTGGACACCAGACACAGGGGCTACCCTGCCCTACCCATAAACACCCCTTTTATTATTTTTTTATTTTTTCTCTATCTTAGAAGGGAGAATATGATAGCTACTAGTGACTGTAAGGTAATTTTAAAAATCTAAATAGTTAAATAAGTAAGTTGTATCTTTTAATATTTATAACTATATTAATTTTTTCTTCTTTTTTTAACTTTGTTAATTACATATGATTACATTACAAATTATAATTATTTATTTTATTTTTTAAATGCTTTATCTTTGTCAATATTGAGAAGATTGATGCAAAATTCTAATTACAAACTATTTATATTTTAACGATTATTTTTTATATGCAATGAATCTCAAGATTTTAATTATTAACTTTATTCTTTTATTCTTAATGGATTATAGATATTATTTAACTCTTAAAGACACATGAATATAGTATTATTTTAGAAGTTCACAATTATAAATTTTTTTTCACCACATGAATATGATATCACGACTTAGGTATACTTAGCCCAAAATTATTAGGATTTTTACCGGACAGAGCCGAGCATCAAGTTGCAAAATGCCACCCATATATTTTTTAGATAGGACACCGAATAAAAAAACTATCCAACCCTACCCATGCACACCACTATACACTATACCCCAATCTTAATAAAAAAAATTTAGCCCTAAATTTATCCAATTTTTTTTTTTGTAACAAAAAAACCGATTATAGTTTTTCAAAGTAGAAATATTAGTATGCTGATTAATTCATTTGTTAATTCCTTTTTCAGCGGAAAGATTAGCACGCTTGATTTGAATAGGGTGAAATTATTGACGAAATTTATCTGCCTCTACAGAAAGCAAAATCAAAGAAGATAAGGGGAATCAATTTAATTTAATTAATTAAAGTAAACGGAAAACGGGAATTTTCTTTCTTTGTTTTGTTTTTTGGGTGAAAAAAACAAACCAGAAGTTAGTTTTCTACTATTTACTCTTAACTAATGACATAAGCATCTGTTATTTACAAGGCCAACAGATAAAATCCAGCTGAGTAGCATCCACAATTTTGCATAATAGTCAAGCACCTTGACCTACTCCTTCAGGATCTTCACCTCTCCAATCACTAAATATTAACACTGTTACCTGAGCTTCCCGGGCGAAATGAAAAAATAATTACAAACCTGAAATGGGTAAAACACAAAAAACAAATACCATATTAACTCAAGAGCAAAGGTCCCTAGTTCAGCTATAGAATCTCAGTGTACCAACCTGGGTTATATTTAGTACCTAGAACAAGAGGCAGTTCCGCATATTAGAAATTTTGTGAACCAAAAAAATTATATTCCCTCTAATCCTTAAATAAGACTTCATTATCTTTCTTAAATAGATTAAAGAAACCAAATAAATCAACTAATTATGGTTAAATCCAACCCCTAAGATGAATTCATATTAAATATTCCTTAATCCACATAAATTAGTCAACTAACTCTTTATATTAATTATAATTAACTGATTTATTTAGCTTCTTTAATCTATTAAACAAAATCAACTCTTTTATCAAGGATAAGAGGTAGTATCAAGAAACTCACCATTAGAATGCTTTTACTATTTAATCTTCAATGTGATTCCCCATTAGCAGGCCTTCTCTGTCACTATTTACAAACTTGAGTTGACCTTCCACGCTTAAGTGCTCTAATCTATTATTTACAATCTGAGTATTTGGCTTGGGGGAGTTATTTTTATTTACATAGCCTCTGGTTTTTGTTGGCAGAAGACGATCATCCAACCCAGGTACTTGAATGCCATTGTCCAGTTCAGTAGAGTTTGTTGTATAGTCTGAAATCTTGCCATTTTCAGACATCCCACTACTCTGATGTAACAATTGTTCATTCGACCTGCCATTCAGAGCATAAGGCCTGAGAGAAAAGTAAAATGTTGGTATTTCTCTGCTCCTTTTAACTGAGATACTATCATTAGGAATAATAATAGGAAGCACAAACCTAAATACCCATAAAAGTACCTAAAACTTAGATTGATATACAGTTTCTTAAGTCCATTTGATCTAAGTCATGTAAATGATAATGAAATTTCAAAATATGATATTGTGAGATGTTCCCCGAGGTTCGTTCATCTGAAAAACCTATATCTGGGTTTACTTGGTAGTCAATGCTAGCTGTCTTGATAGTAATCCAGAAAATTTGGGCCCCATGTTAAATCTGGTTTGATATTGGCGTAATTTTTCTCATGTTACAAAGACTTCTTTACTTCCACCTTCAAAAACCAAGCTTATTGAACTCACATGAACTTCTATTTCATCAGAGAAAATTAACAACCTTTGTGCTGTGATGACATAAAACGTTGGAATCACATGAAAGCCAAGCCATCTCCATTTTAACTATGGAATCACATGAAAGCCAAGCCATCTCCATTTTAACTATTGTAGGGTCATCGAGCCAAGTAATATACAATTCAATTTCCTCCCATTTTTGCTTATCCTTAACTATATTGAAATTTTATTTACCCCTGCATCGCGCAGGGAAGAATACTAGTAGTTTGAAAAAAAATAGCAGGAAAAGAATTTATCAAACCTTGGTTGTTGGGCTTTTGGGGTCTGAAGATAGTCAAAAACAGGAATTAAGTGTTTTGACCTAGCTTGAACCATGCGAGTTGGAATCCTTTCAATCTCAAATTCCCCTCCTGCAGCAGCTGCTTCATCTATTATGGTAGCTTCTTTCACCATTGAATGAAAATATATCTACTTGGCAACAGAATTCGGCTTTTGAGTGTCAAACCAAAAAAAAAATTGCATGATAAGCATTGAAAACAGTATCTGACTCTAGATTAAATACCTCAGACTTCGCCCACAATGGAGTCTGAGCCTGGTGCATCTGCAGTTCAGCCTGGGAAATATACAGATGACGATCTTCCTCTGAAGAGGAATTTGCTTTCACGACTTCATTCTTGAGTGGGCTACTGATAGTGTCCTCTTTCGATTCTTCAGGATAAATTTTATTGCCGTCAGGAATTCCATTATCACCATAAATGTCAACGTTATCTTCTCGCTCCCGCAAACTTAGTCTTTGACATATATTCCATTTCTGAATAGCTTCTACTGCTAATCTTGCATCAGCTTGTGGATGTAATTCATAAGCCGGGTTTAATCCCGAAACAATAGCTGAATCTCGACCATTTAACATCTGGAGAGCATATTGTATCATAGAACCAGAGGAAGAAAAAACCAACAAGTGATACTTTGTCTTTGAATGCTTCTCATCAATATATATGCCACTGCTCTTGCAGTTACAGAAAGATGAAGCAATAGCCCCAGAAAGGGAACCCATCTTTCCTGTGGCAGCTGCAGCAGCACCGCTCACGGTGCCTCTCCAGCCATTCATTCCATTCCTAATTCTGCTAACAACAGAAAGAGTGATTGGAGGCCCAGCTGCACACAGGCTCTGCTTTTTATGCATTTGCAAGGCTGAACTATTAGGATAAAGGACTCCTTGATTAGTAATACTGCTCAATCCATTATTTTGTGTTGGAAGACTACAATCAAGGGCTTGAATATTCACAGATCCTCCCTGAGGATTCATAGCAAATAGATGGCTAGTGCCCCTAGAGGAACTTATCATAATCCAATTGCTGTCATCACTGAAACTAATATCCTGTATTATCTGAACAGTCAAATACAACAACAATAAATGTTAGAAAAGCCCAGGTTGTTGTACAGACACATTGAAAAAGGAAAAGATTGTGCATTGACCAGAGTTAAAAAAAGACGGATGATGCACTCACTGCATTGGTATAGCCACGCTGCAACCTGTAGAGATGAACGTTAGAAGGGCCAGCATCAGCTGCCTCTGAGTGACAAGGCATTATCTTATATACATTTATATTATGCCCCTGAACCGAAGCAGTCACCAAAATGGTTCCACTGGGATCAAAGCGTAAGGCTGAAATAGGACTTTTGTGGGCTCGCATTTGAGTAACTACATTTTTACTGACAATATCCCTTACAATGACCTGACAGAAAGAAATAATAATTAGTTACTATAAATTATATAATGCAGCAATATGGATCGGCATATTGCAGACCAAGGGTAACAGACACAATACGCAAGCACGATGTTTATACCATGAGAATGAGATGAAGCAACATAGCGTGAAAAATAAATTTTTTTATTGCCCATAATTCTGATTCTCAAGTTCTACAGATGCCTTGAGAAATACTATAATTGCTAAACTGGGTGCAGTGAACCAATGACTCAAGTTAGAGGGTTAGTGTAACTATTCTTTTAGGTTTCAGACTAGGTTTTTCTTCCTTTATGCCCTTATTCTTCCAAAAATGCAATACATGCGAACATCTGTCTGGAAAGGCAAGTATCAGTACAGATCAGTTGAGGCCATATTAATCTGAAACTAAATTTGAACCAAGAACAGGAAATAACACAAAAGACAATTTCAGTAAGGGAAGTCTACTTGAGCTTAAAATGGATCACAAACAACCGATGCAGTTCCAATTTCAAGGAAATGCAAAGTAAACAGTATTCACCATTCCAATGTTGTCAGCATCTGCTGAATGTCCATTAATGGTTCCATTGCCCTTCCAACCTGAATTTACAGACCGTGACGAACTATTGCTATCAGACTGAAGCTCAGAGTAGTATCTGGAAAGTTTCTTATACCCCATATCTCCAAGGGACACAATCCCAGAAGCAAGTTGCTTGCTTGATTCTTTGGCATAGTGCGCAACCAAGCTCCCATTTGAAGAAAAACCAGGAAAGTTTGCTGAAGTTGTCAAGTCTTGTGGATTGACATGCGCAGAATTAGATATTGTGACTGAACTTCCACTATAAGCCAGCCATCTTGAACCCACAGCAAGTGGTCCATAGCCTACACCTCCAGAACCAGGACAACTTACAATTATAGGATTGGTAAGTATAGTATACTCTCTTTCTAATGTTACAGCATCAAAACAGTGTATCTGCAAAACAAAGACTCCTTGAGAATTCCAAGAGAAAAGAATTCAAAGTTGCTTGAGATAGATGTTAGAAAATGTACCTGAGTTGATTGAGAAACAGCAACTATTCGAGAACTGCACCTTACACAATAAACAACTGATCTAAATTTTAGCGCATGCACATATGATTGGGATCTCATGGAATAAAACTGAACAGTCGTTGGCAGATAATTTCCATTTGATTGCCCATGGAAATTGGAAGTGCTCCCATTGTAGGGGGTGGTCAGTCCATCCTGAACATTACTGCCTCCAGCAAAGAAACCATCAGCACATACAGCTAACAGTGGGCGGCTGTTTGCAAACTTTTCTGCTGATCTCTTCGATGCAATTGGATTTGGCAACATTTGCATAAAAGAAACAGGACCATCATGCCTGGAAACTAGGTCATGTACATTATGTGAATCTTCAACATCCCAAACCTGGAAGCCCAATCGAAATCCTAGAAGTAGAACTTGACGGGTGACTTCTCCCTCACCCTCTAGTTTATCCAAACCAGCCCAGATGACCTTTACAAATTAAAACTGAAATCAATAATCCCATTTAACTGGATCTAACAGCATGAAAAGGCAGATTAAAATTTATCAACAAAAATAGCCCTTAAGTGGCATCCATTATATTCATTACAGATAAGAAAATAAATGTGAAAATAATGAGAACAAGCAATACTACCAGCACTAGAGGTTTTTCATTATATAATTTGGTTTGGCTGAGTTTTTCATCAAGAAAAATAAAAGGACTGTATATTCCATGGTTTAAGGGTTCAAACTAGACCAACCCACACATATAATTCATATGTTTTTTTAGTTATTACTACATAGGTTATCTATTCCATATAGCACCCTTTAGGAAAAAAACAAAAAGCAATGAGGATATCCGTTAACAACAGATAGATGAACTTGATATTTGAAAGTGCTTTAAACACTACCTTATAGTGTTCACGCAAGACAACCCAGTTAGGTGTCCAGCCAGCAAAATGACACCTTGCTGAAAGCTCCAAAAAAACAAAACTACTTGACTAATATTGAATCCAGTACATCAGACAACGCCAAATGCCCTTTCAATCAAAGGAAATTGGAGACACTAGCAGGATATGAATTAAAGACAAAAATGTTCAGCAACCGCCAAATTTGTCAGCGTATACATGTCAATACATCTGTATTTCCAATTTCCAACTTGGAAAGACATTAAATAAATGTTAGATGTAGCATGCACCCAAAGATTAGCTTTTTCAGAACATTCTTCTTAAAAAAGATTTGTTGCACAATGAACAAGACATGCATCCAAGGACATCATAAACTGGCAGCTTCTCGCTCCACTGATATACTTCGAGAACAATGTGAAACTTAGTTCCATTAGGGTAACGGATTTCAAGCAAAAAATCCATGCTTGGAAATTAATGATAACGAAACTGAAACCAATAACATTATTTAGATATTAAAAGACAACGATTACACAAATGAACTAAAAGCTAACAAACTCAGTTTCACTTCTACAAGTTACAGTGGTAAGTTTGGAGAAAAGTGATCAATACTTATCAGTCATACAAGCAACCAGTTCACATTACGAGCTAAAAAATCAACACCCTACAAATTTGAAGCACTAAAAGATAATTACCTTTTTAATATGATAAGTTTATGTTCATCAAGTTCCAGTCCAAACTCAAATTATATTCAAGAGTTACACCATTCAGAAGAAGCTGAAAAGTGAAAGCCAAACACAATCAATACCTGATCAGAACTGGCGTCATCAACCCTATCCACGATCGAGGACGCAACTGATGCTGCCGAACGCGCAACGTTGGAAGCACCGGAGGAAACGACCCTGAGGTAGCTGGAGATAGCCCGGAGCGAGCTGGGAAAAAACCCATTGGTCCGACCGGACCGAACACCGCCTGCTTGCTGCGGTTTCTGATCATCATTCATCATCCCCAAAACCAAAGAGATGAGAAATAGCAACTTCCTAGAATACAGAGATAACCGATTCCTCAAAATCACCTTCAATCATAAGTCCAGATGGCTTTTATTTTCTTTAAAGCACCACCTCACCCTCCACGGAGAAGGAAACTAACTCTCATGTCAAAAGTGTCGCCATCTCCTTCACCTCGGCGAAAACTTCCAAATTTCAATTACTTCCGAAAACCACAAACGCCCAGAAAAACAAAAAATCGTTTTTGAATTCTCGTCGTGTTGCCCCTCCCAAGTTATCTTTTCCGCTTTAGCTATCAGAACAACAAAGCTGAAAACTGCTTGGGAAGATCAATTGAAGAGAAAAAAATGTTTCAAATTTTTTTCACTTATCTTGATACCCACGAATTCAAATTCCAGCAATACTCCGTTATCTAAACAAGAATATTCCTAATAATTACAAATAAAATAATCCAAAAATTATCACAAAAAGTAAAAACAGATAACAAAACCAATGATTTGAATTATAACGTTAAATATAATTTACGTAATATGTGCCAACACAAATATTAAGAAGCAAATCAGGATGAAAACCGGCGAAAAATCTGTAGGAGATGAGAGAGGAGAGAAAAAGGTTGAGAGAGAAAGGGGAAGTGAAGAGAGAGAGAAATACGGGATAAAGAAGGAAGGAAGGAAGTAGGAGAAATCTCCCTGTTTACGTCTCAGAAAATTTTTAGAAACTAAAATATTTCTCTAGGATTAGAATTAGAGCTGGTTTTAGAATTCGCGTTTTGTTCAACTAAATCAAAATAAAAAAAACCAACCTCCTTATTAACCTCTCTGTAAGGTAATCCCCGTCTCGTCTTTCTCACAGACGCTGTCAAACTGTTTTCGCCCCCTTCTCTCTCCTCCACATTGCTCATGTCCTCATCTAGTCATCTCAGCTCCATAGAAGTTAAGAATCATGCCCCAACATCAAGCATGATTTATTAATTAAATTATCAAGGAGGGTTAAGTGCACTTAATATCTAAAATATTTTTTCATTTTAATAAGTATTTTGTAATTTATCTAAATTTTTTAAATACAAAATTTTGTATTTAAAATATTTTTTTATGATAAACTTTGCTTTTAAAGTATTTTTTTAGGAATAATTTTAATTTTAATATTAATTTTTAAAAAATCCTTTAAATCAAATCGCAACTATCACTTAAAAATATATTTTAAAATAATTTTAGAATACTAAATAGACCATAAATATTTTAAAATTATTGGATGAATTATAAAATGTTTTGTGTTGCTCAGAAAAAAAATGCTTCAAAAGAAAATACAAATTATAAATAAATAGAAGAACATGCAAATTCAATATCATGTTGTCATATTATATAATAAGAAAATTAGAGAATATATATTTTTCCCGGAAATAAAAATAGGTTGTTAGGCTAGTGGAAACAAAAGGGAAAGACTGAGCTTTATTTGGACAAAAAGAAGTTTACAGTTATATAACCTTTTTCACAACCTTTTTTTTTTTCATAAATGGAGCGAAAAAGTTTTTATAAATATTTGGCACAACCCGATGTCCGGCTTATTGTGTAATCTTCTCAAACAGTCAAATTTCATATAATAACGCTTGTTATAATTTTGAAACAATAAAATAAGATTTGTTCCAACGAGAAATTTTTTTTTCATTTGCTATGAACTTGTAATTTTTATAATGTATGAATATATAAAATACCAAGAAATTCTCATACCCACAATTTTAAACATTAGCTCAGATTGAATGACTAATAACTTGAGTATAGAATGATTAATAAGATTAAGTAATTTTTAAAAAAAATAATTCATGAATAAGCTGCAAACAATGGGTCCAGATCCTTTTGAATGGTAATGATATTAGGGTAAGCTTGTATCAAACACTCTAAATTAATTTTAAATAAGTAATTAATATTTTAAAATATTTAATAGTATAATAAATATTATGACTAATTGTAAAGGTATAATTAGCATTTTAAAATATTTAAAGATATAATTAGCATATTAACATAATTTTATATAGGCAATTAACGTCTTAAAATATTTAAATTGATACAATTTTACCATTTTACTGATAAAAATACTAAATTTCTTTTGATACATAACCTATAAACTTTTTATTTTGATATATTATTATTTAAAAGATCAAATATATAATATTATTTTAATAAATTGTACTAAATAAATTATAAAATATATCGATCTTCACATATGAATTATATATACCATCAATTTTAGAGTTTATTAAATATTATTATTTACACAATATAACACATATGACCTTTCAAATAATAATATGTCAAAATAAAAAACTTATGTGACATAGATCGGATAGAAATTTATATTTCTACCAATAAAAGAAAAGAATTGTACTAATTTAAATATTTTAAGGTAATGATTGTATCTTTAAAATTATTAACAACATTAAATATTTTATAATATTAATTATTTTTCTAAAATTAATTTAGGATATTAGATATACCTTCACCTATAATATTATTATATAAGAATAAGTAAATATAGATTATTATGAAATTATTATTTGTTGTACAGATTGTTATTTGAATAAGATTTGTGGTATATTATTATTATTATCCCTAGGTTCACAAATCAATAATCCTTTAAATTAATAAATAGATGTTAAGTATGCCATCAAATTGGATCTTTCCATCTACCTTTCACGACCTTTTTAACTTCCTTCAACGTCTGACAATGCTTTAAGGAGCAACAGACAGGAACCAATTGAAAATGACCAGTTTGCCCAAAAACGTTGGACAATAAAATTTTGATATTTCCTCCGTTTTTTAATATAGAAATTAATTAATTTTTAATATATTAAAAAATTAAATAAATCATTTGATTTTGATTAAATTTAACATAAATTTACATTATATACTTATTAATATATCTAATTAATCAATTAATTATTATATTAATTATAATTAACTAATTAATTTATTTTATTTAAAAATAATAATTAATTTTTATATTAAAAATAATAAAAATACATTGTACTAAAATAATTCCTTTACATACGGGTGTTGGTGGGTTTTATCCTTTAGAACCAATTTAGCTCCTTTTTCAATTTAAAAGAAAATAAAATAATTTTATCCTAAATTTTTTTACATAAAAACTATAAATATTCTAAAGTTTTTCTTGAATTACAATTGCTTAAAAATATTAAAAATAAATAAATTTAGAATAAAATAACAAATAATATCTTGATCTTATTTATTATATATTGTTAGTATCTTAATCTTATTTATAATATAATTTTATCTATAATTTTTTTAATTTAATACAATTATTGATACTTGAGAAATAAAATTATAGGGTAAAATTGCACCAAATTAAAAAAATTATAAGTAAAATTATACTATAAATAAAATTAAACACTGACTGTATATAAAAAATAAGATTAGTGAGTTTTACTTTATCCATAAATTTATCTTAATTGTTGAAAAATTAATATTAAAACTAATATTGATTGAATGATTGTTAATATTTTTAATGACTATAGATGATATTATTAATTTTTTAATACTTATAATATAATATTTTTTTTAAAAAATAGATATTTACAGTAAGTATATGTAAAAATTTTTAGATAAAATTAGACTTCAACCCTTTGAATAGGGTATAAAACAGGAAAAATAATTATTATATAATATATTTTATTTGTTGTTATCTGTGTAGTTTATTGCTAATTAACCAGAAGAGATGAGAATTAATTACGAAAAGCAGGAATGCTAAAAATGAGGAAGACACATGGACACATGATGGATGAGATACGTGTAATTTTGATCTTAGATCGCAAGAAGCAATGATCGGATAAACATGTCATCAATGATAAAAACACATTTATTATATCGTTGGCCTCGATCCAAAAGATTTAGATAAGAATGTGCTTTTTAATAATCATTTCCTTATTAATTACTAATCAGACATTAATTTCCTGATCAAATTTTCTATTTAGATTTCACTAATATCCCCTCATTTGGGTAAAAACGCCCCATCGCCAAACATGACAAAATGATTGCACATTCTGGACTGTAATACACGTGTCACATATAGGTGAATTCTCATTCCACATCTCCAGTTTGTGACCCAAAAATTAAGGGGCTAATTACAATTAAGTTTAAAATATATAATTATTTAAAATTTTTAATAATACATAAGAATTTAATAAATATAAATTTTAATATAGAAATTAACAATAAATATATGGTTTTATAAATTTTTTAATATTAATTTTTTTTCTTAAAATTTTATAATATTTTCCTAAAATTAAAATTGTGAGCAAAATCAAAAGAAGAGTGGTCCAAGACAAAACCTTTTTTCATTTGTTAGGATCATATGTAACTATAATTTTAATTTTCATCAACAAAATTTTAGTGTAAAAATTTTTAAAAAGGAAATTAGGTTCACCCATAATTTAAAAATAGGATAAAATTTTTCTTTCTCCTGAGTAATATCAATGTCAGGCAAAATAAATCGTCCATTACCCTCAGTTATAAATTTATACATCTAAGAATTATGATACATCTTTAAATATTATAACTTAAATCACAATAAAATAATACTTTTTAAAGATCAAATACATTTTAAATAGTCATATATATTATTTCTATAGATAACTTATAATATCACATATTATATTTAGATAAAGTTCTAGATTCTCTAGTATTACCACACACATATCGAAGGGTATTTATAATCTCTACCAAATATGTAGACACATGCACAAAAATCTACCAAAGAAATGGCATGATGCTGGTTCACTGGGTCAAATAATTGATTTTTCTGTGTAATTGTAGGAATAAAATATAAAAAATAAATGGCATTGAAATAGCAAAGCGAAATATGACTTTTTTTCATTTAATAGTATCCACTTCTTGCACGTCAAGCATTTAAAATGGTGTGTTTCACAAGCCCAGCTTTTCTTATCCTATAACTTCAACCAACAAGAAACCCCCAAACCAATCTCTCATTCTTCCTTTTCAAGTCAGAGGGACCAACCTCTCAAAATTAATTTAATTTCACCCTCTAAATCCCTTTTTTTAAAATGTTATACAATTAATCAAAGATTATTCTTAAATACAAAAATCAAACTGTACACATAGGCATCGAAATAGAATTCGCATGATGACAAAATTGGTGTTGATCGAAATGAAAGGAAATAAAATATTATACAAATGGATGGATGTTTTAAATCAAGCCCCATTTATTTATTTAATTATTTATTTATGATAAAAGCTAATGATTTTTAGCTACTTTATGCTATTTGTAGACCCTACAGAAGCACTAGAAAAATATAATATTCTTATGATCATAGATGTATAAATTAGTTAAAAAATTTATTTTAATTTTAAATATAAAATTTAAATTTATTATCTCATAGATTTATAATCTTTTCTCAAACTACCTATCAATTATATATGTAAAGAGAGAGTTTTCATCAATAGGGTAGTCTTGTTTTGTTTTGTTTTATCAAGATAGGGTAGTTTTCAAGGCATATTATTAAAATGAATATTTTTAAAAAATTTACATAAATTTTTTAAAATAATAAAATTAATTTAACTAAATTTTTTAATATTTATAAATTAGTTATCTGACTTATACAATTTAACACTGAAAAAAATATCAGGAGCAATAGAAAATCCCATTCACAGCCCATTATTTCATTTTTGTTTTGGTTACAAAAAAATATAGCACTTACATGAACTTACAAGATCGTCTATTAAAAGAGCCTTTATAATGATAGTAAAAATTGAATTTATATCTTTATATGATATGGGTATATTCTTTACTATCTATATCAACTCTGATTAGTCCCACCATATTTCATTTTGTTTTGGTTACATCCCACTATTTCATATTTGAGCCACAGAACTTTTGATTGAGCAATGGGCTCTCCGCCTTTCAAACAATGGA
Source organism: Leucaena leucocephala (assembly GCA_037074615.1). Taxonomy (NCBI): domain Eukaryota; kingdom Viridiplantae; phylum Streptophyta; class Magnoliopsida; order Fabales; family Fabaceae; genus Leucaena; species Leucaena leucocephala. Next base: position 7,793,931 of record CM073525.1, read on the forward strand.
CCACAGCAACGCAATTTGTATGGCCCATGGAAAGTTCGATCAATATTTTAAATCAAATGATACATTTATTGTATAAAAAAAATGATGCATTTAAACGTAAAACATCTTTATACTTCAAAATTCTAATGTAACTCAATAAAAAATCATTCAAACATCAAATCTTCTTGTAATTTTCTGTGAAAAAAGGATTAATTACTAAATTATGGAGGAGAAAATGCAGCATTTGCCCCATTAAAAAAGGATGAACATGTCATCACGCCACCAAATACTAATCAAATGAAATGAGTATATTAAGAAATTGGGAGAAGTACTATAAAGTCCAAATGAAGAGATTTAATCACTTAAAAATATAATAATAATTTAAGAACATTCAATAACAAATTCAAATATAAAAAATGACATGTTTATACTGTTTACACATGAGGAAAAATTATTAGTCAATGTGCCCAAATACAGAAATTCTCCGCTTTCAGCTCCCTCAATTTTCATTTCTTGTTAGACTAGGGAAAATAGAAAACTTGTATCCATATGCTCGTATTAAATTTTACAAACACTTAACGTCCAACATTGCACGGATTCGCTTAGATAGCAGATCCTCTGCACAACCAGAAAACTTAGAATTTAGTTAAATTGTACAAAAAAAGAAAAAAACAGAGAGACAAGCAATATTATGGTATCTGTGAAAACAGAAGGCACAAACATATAAACTTTGCCCATTGATCACACAAAAACCGTACTAGTATTATAATGCAGACCTGTTCTTGCTTACCCAGAACTAGCTCATGGGGCACATTTATGATAGAGGAGTTTCTGTACCTGAGTCAGAGGCTTGCTTAAACTTGAGGCTTGAGAGCACATAATCACTGTAGAGTCTAGAATTGCAGTTTTCAGAAAAGGGCTTGCTTAGAAGAGAATACTTGAACGTGCTAGTGTTTCGTATGAGAGTGCTCACAGTGCCAACGCTTTTAGCTTTGGAGGCGCTCAGCTTTCCTTGAACAGATGAGTTTGCTTTCTATGTTGATTTAGTTCTGCTCTCTTCTCTTAATGAATGAATCCCTTTAAAACTGCAAATTTTATACTCTACCCTAAATTCTAAATTTTTTCAGGCTAAAATAGTTTACATTTTTATTAAATTATAAGAATAATATTTTAAATAGAAAAAATTTTGATAAATTAAAAATAAAATCAAAATCAAGGTAAAGGACAAAAAGATTGGGTTCATCCGGGAAAAAAAAGTCTTCCCTTTTGTCAAAAACCTTTCTTTTACTAATCCCCTTAAGCCTTAACACAGGTTTTTCACTTTCCCCAATAACTGGGTCAGCTGAGATTTAAATTTAGGTTCTTCCGGGTTTAGTTGCTCGTTTATTTTTAAAATCGTCTAGCCAACAGGTGATACAAAACGGGAAGCATGTCTCTGTTTCTTGTCTGTGTTTTCCCTCGAGTTCTTTCTGTGAAACTAGGAGATTCATGTTCTATAAGAGATAGAAGAAGATTCTAAATTGCAGTATATTTGTAATTTTTGACTATTATATCGTCTCAGAATCTTGGCATGTCTAGTGAGAGAGGACGATGCTGAAAACTGTGTGTCGGTCAGGTGAGGGAGCTGATTCTATAAGTGCCATAAAAAGCATCTCATTGATACTTCTGTTTGGATGTTCCATGGTGAACAAATTTCATCTCAGAACTTTCATCAGTTATAAAATAAAAAAGGCCGTTGGATTGAGTAGCTAGCCCGTCACCAAATATGACAAACTAAAAGTTGAATCCCACTAACAGAAGTACCTATATTTAATGCCCTATTACAAAATTAGGGAAACAAAACCGTGCATATCACAAAAGTTATATTGACAGAGAATATATAGGAATCAAAGAACGATTTTGTACATGGTGTGGAGAATAATTGATGTATAAATAACGATTGGATTATGACTTTGGTTGAGTAGAGACGGCAGCTTATAAATCAGTACTCATTTGGTTCAAAACAATTTATACTGCAGACGCAGACACTTGCATAAACAAACAGTAAAACAGTTTGAGAGCTGTGTTTACAAAAACGAAACCAGATAACTGTCATTGTATTGCATCCTCTGAGTTTTCTTATAGATTTTCTTCAAAGGTATATAATGTGAAATTCACGAGACAGGATACATATTTGTCTGATGTTGACTTAATTCATTAATCATTTATAGTTTGTTTATTAGGATTAAGGTGTAAACATACTTGTGAAGTATCCCACCATGTACACCTGACATCCTAAAGTTTCAGGAGTACAAATGAAGTTTTTTAAAATTGTGATAAAATGTTCCAGGTGTTAACTAAATTGAATGTTTAGCAAACATGTTAGTTATGAAAATTGTGCAAAAATAAAAATAATTTTTTTAAAATAGTGTAAAAATATTATGATCGTTAAGTCAACTAATTCCCCACACGCTTTTTGCTCCCAACGGCCTTGTTTTGCACTGAGGTTCTTCGGCAAGATTAATGGCTGCACAACCCTCTCATTTTCTTTGATTTCTTTGCCGTCGATAAACATTATCAAAAGATTTGGATGCGTTAATTTATAACAACGCCCCTAATTCGCAGTTTGTTAGCTCCAAGACAAAAACAACAACTGCGAAGCAACCACAGAAAAGGACAATGGATCAGGCAGTTGCATTGGGGCAGCTCAGACTTAGAGGAGGTGCAACTATTATATCATGGAGAAGACCCCATAGTGGGAAACAGGGCCACTGGAGCAAAAACGTTGTGCAATGCGTGTGGGGAATATTTATTAAGGAAAATAACATATAGTTCCTATAGAAGGTATTAAATGCTAAAAAAGTCTTAAAAAATAATATAATTAATATCAAGTCCTATGAGACTTCAGATAAATTTTTTTAAATCGTAAAAAGATATAAATACCTTTATTATATCTAAAGAATCTTTTGTTCCTGTTTTACTGCTTCCTGCTCAAACCATATAATCAAACAGAGCAAAGCTATTACTACTTCACCGCTTCAGAGTTCATCGCTATCGATAGAAATATATTATCTTCTCTAGAAGCTTTTGCCTCTATTAGCACTTCTCATCTCCTTCATAACCTTCTTTTTGTTACAAAATTTCTACATGACCCACTTACTTCAGTTGAAGAAGGTCAACTTTCTATTCATCTTCTCTTATCTTTTTTATTTATTCATATATACTCCTTTTTAGCTATTTTGACGGGATATCTTGCTTTTGACCAAAATCGCGACTTTTTTTGAAGTGCAGAGTGAACTTGTGATATTCCCTTTTTAGGTATTTTGACTAGTTTAATTTTTGAGTTTTACTCCATTATTTGTCACTACTATGTTCTGAAAGTGTTGGATTTTTCTACATTAGAGGTAGAATGTCTATTTAGTGGACTTTTCCAATAATTTTTCATGTGTTCTTGATGGGTAGTGGTTATCTGAAATGTGACTATCAGTGTTATTATTTCTTGACTTTTTCCCCATTATATCATTGATATGTATAACTTAGTGCTCTCACTCTGTTTCTAAAGGTGGTGTAACAATAGTGGTTGATATACATTTAAATAATCACCTGACAATAATGTCTAAGGAAACACTGTAACTTAAGGTATCTTTGAACAATTATGTGTAGCATGTTTTGATTTTTAAAATATTTAATAAGAATATTCATGGCACTAAAAATATTTCGTCCCTTGTTTTGTGATGAACCCATTTATATCAAAGAGAGGAGGGCATAGTTCCTTCCAGATGCGTTAATTTATATCTTTGGGGTGTTTAATATTATAATATCTGGTAAAGCTTTTTTTGTGCTATTGAATTTAAATCCATGATGATTAACTATTAAATTTTTATGCTTTCTTTTTCCTTAACATTGTACTCGATTTCTTGGTTACAACTTGATGCTATTAAGAAGAAACTCTATGTTGATGTTGGTATGATTGACAAACTATACTTTGGCATACAAGTGATGGAGTTTCTGAAAAAGTACAATCAATAGAGATTTTGAAAAAGTTTGGCATTGATAGGTTTATGGGGAGGTATAATTCCTAAAATGCACGTAATACAGTATTTTGGAAGGTTTTTTACATGCCAAAGTTTTTAGTGTCAAGGTAATGTTCAAAAACCTATTCATTATTATTGTAATTATGTTCATAGGCTAAGGAAATGTTCATAATATTTAATATATTTCTCAGGAGAAGTTGACTCTTGTATTTTCTCTAACTAGATAGAACAATGAATTATCATGCATAGAAATAAATAATAAGAAGTAGAAATCAACTTCAATGATTATTCCAATATTAAACTTTCAATAAGTTTATTAATAAAATGAATCTAGTAAGAATTTTTTTGAAGAATTGTCATAGATTGAAAGACAAAAGATCTTTTACATTATTCTTCAATAAGGTTAGGAATTCAAGGGAAGAAAATGAACTCTTTAATTAAGTATTGCAACCATGCAACTATTGGTGTCACAATGCAAAATAATGCAAGTATTTTTAAGGGATGAAAGGGATACTATGAAATACGAGATATTGACCACATTAAGATAATTTAATTGCATAATTATGCAAGTAATAGTGACCACTGCAAAAATCTATGTCTGGTAGTATACAACCTTATTTATCCCCTCTAATGTAAGTTCTATTGCAACAACAATTGCTTTTACACTCATGACCTATGAAATAATATATCAGAAATGACAAAAGAAAAGGCAGTAATCAGCACATGACCAAAATCACAAAAATGTTATTTCTTTCAATATTAACATGGTATCTATTAGCATCACTTACTGTCAATGATCCAATTACAGAGCATGTTCTAATATAAACCAAAATATTAGTTTGATCATAGCGGGGAGCATAATACATAGTCAATACCAGTGTTACGGCTATTGTTGAGGCCATATACAAGAGGAATGTTAGATGCTAAAATAGAATATACTTGTCCAGATAATCCTATAAGCATGCACGCATTTCATAGTGAATATCAATCAACATACTAGTTGAGTGCCTAGTTGAGGAACTGGGTTTTTAGGTGCATTCCAACTTGAGTTAATTGGGTGCCCAATTCGGTTCTTAAGCAACTGATGCGGCAAAGGAACAAATTTCTCTCTTGCTGAGTTGTTCAAAGCATAATCACTTTTAGGTTTAGAAGAATTGCTACCCTCAATGTAACTGAGGCTACAGAGCTTCTCGACAATTTGTTTGATAGCAGATTTGGGTAAGGTATGGATGTCAGCTGTGGAGCAAGAGACAAAATTTGGCGGCTCTAGGTGACTGTGGAACGAGGGTTTTAAATATTGGAATAGAGAAGAAGAACAAAGATGAGGAAAAATATTATTGTTATGGGAGTTTTGGTGGGATGAAGAAAGTGTGAGAATGAGTTGCAGGAAGACATTTAATTCTACATAATAGAATGCTATGGGAAAAGGTGTTTCAGACACGAGGAAGTGAGAGAAGATGCTTACATGGTATAAGGAATGTAGATGGGCAATTATATTTTTTTATAATTGAAAAAATTCATCTGAGATCATATGAGATTTTATATTAATTATGTTATTTTTTAGGATTTTTTTGTATTTAATTCCTTACATAGGATCCATACGTCATTTTAATAGTTATGACATTTTTCCACTATTTTAAAAACTTAACATGTATTTTTGCACAATTTTCTTAAGCGACATTTTGTCACCTGTTTCAAAAACCTCATATATACTTTTGCACCCCATAAACATTTATGGTATCCGATCCGTTGCCCATAATGAAACACTTCATGTCCATCTTAACCCATCTTATTAAATGTTCTAAAACTTGACAGGTGACCATTTCAATTGGAATGGAATACTAGAAAGGGCAGCATATATATATATATGTAATAGCATTAATTTACTATCAGATAGAATATATCCATTCTAATATTCCATATATATAAACGGCAATGCACAGAGACTTTGGGAGCCGACTTCACAAAGTCCAACACTTTCATTTTCACCAATTTTTATTCTTAGAACTGACATCATCAGATAAAGCCATGTGTATAGGCAAATCAATATATCTGATTCAGAACCAAGTAACTTAGTATGACCATCTGGGTCCTCCTTAACAATGCAAAGGTACAAAGAAACATCCAATGAACAAGCCTTGGAATCATCAAAACTTGGCCATTTTCTAATGACATTTACAATAGTTGACCGTTTCTTATTGGCCACCTATTATTATTCTCAATAATAACAACACCAGAAAAATTCTTTGCAGGTATCTAAAACTGCAACAAGCTAAATAGATTCCCCTACATATATGGCTGGCCGATGAACAAGGGACATATGGAGATCCCATTTTTTTTTTAAACAAACACTGGCGTTCGGCTGCCTATGCGAACGACAGCAGCAAAATCCATGCATACAAAACCAAATCACAGCCTCTGTGGTAAAAACTAAAAAGACGAGTAAAAGCCGTGTGTTGCCTGCTGGTACTACGGTTATCCAAGAAAAAATCTAACTCGGCTATGTTACACACACACATATAATAAGACTTTTGGGGTGATGAAGGTTTTTGTGTGAATTAGGGTGAGAGAAAAATGGGAAAGAAAAGCATGTTTCAATATGCAGATAAGGTGGACAAGTTGTTAATGTTGTTTGGGACGTTGGGAAGTTTTGGAGATGGGATTCAAACTCCTCTTATGATGTTCATTCTTAGCGATGTGATAAATGCATATGGAGATCCAAATGCCGTTTTGACAAAGCATGATGTAAATAAGGTTAGCATTCTCAATGGAAATCTCAGTTCTAGTATTCATATGTACACATTACAGCTTTTGAGGTTGCTATTCATTTTGTTTTTCCCCCCTTTTGCAGTATGCTTTAAGGCTTTTCTATGCTGCAATTGGAGTTGGTCTCTCAGCTTTTGTTGGTAATCTGATTTTCTCTTGAAACATAAGCTTATCTGATATTTATGTTAATTAGAAAAATAAATCAAACAACTTTCATTATTGCTTTGTTCCATTTGAAATTTGGCTATTGCAGAAGGAATGTGTTGGGCAAGAACTGCAGAGAGACAGACTTCTAGAATGAGAATGGAATACCTGAAATCAGTACTTCGACAAGAAGTCGGTTTCTTCGATACTCAGGCGGCAGGTTCTTCAACAACTTACCAAGTTGTCTCCCTCATTACAGCTGACTCCAACTCTATTCAAGATGCTTTAAGTGAAAAGGTTACATTTCATTGTCTTTTCTTTCAAAAGTGACATACATAGTTATTTAAGGGGAAAAAACTCTTCTACATGTTATATATGTTCTTATTAAGAAAACATCTGATAGCAAAAGCTTGAGAAACTCTACATGAGTCTTGTCCTACAAGCTCTATGCGTCATGAATTTTTCGACAAGTGCAGGAAAAATTCTAAGAACAGAAACTCTTTGGATGATATCCCCAAAATCAACTGGCTGGATACAGAAGATACCACTTTGTTTCTGGTGATAACCCAGTCTAAAATAACTTCTAGCGAAAACATAGTGAAATTGGACATCACATGAATTTGTAATCAACAACTGAAAGTTCATGTTTAATGTTTATGTTTGTGTGCCCAGATACCAAACTTCCTGGCCAGCATGTCGACATTTCTATTCTGCCACATCTTTGCACTTGTACTATCATGGAGGCTTACATTAGCAGCCATGCCACTGTCAGTCATGTTCATAGTTCCAGCACTTACATTTGGGAAGATCATGTTAGATCTAGCAATGAAAATGATTGAATCTTACGGCGTTGCCGGTGGGATTGCAGAACAAGCAATATCTTCAGTAAGAACTGTTTATTCATATGTGGGGGAGAATCAAACACTGAACAGATTTAGCAGTGCACTTGAGAAAACTATGGAATTGGGAATAAAGCAAGGCTTTGCAAAGGGACTGATGTTAGGAAGCCTAGGAGTTATATATATCAGTTGGGGTTTTCAGGCTTGGGTTGGAACTTTCTTGATCACTGAGAAAGGAGAACAAGGTGGCCACGTATTCGTAGCCGGCTTCAATGTTCTCATGGGAGGCCTGTAAGTCAATTTCTCATTATTGCTGTTCTAGTTTTGTCTTAGGGTGTGTTTGGTAAGATATAAAAAATTACTTTTAGCCATTCAAACCATGGTGTTGAGAAAGAGATGCCAACCATCAGAAGATTAAAATTTCTGATTTTTCAGAAACTATTCTCTTTTAAAATTACTTTTCTCAAAAACCTAATCCGAACACACTCTAATGCTCATATCTATCAACTGTGGCTGAAGTTTTTAATGATTTATGTACCAATGAATTTCAGGAGTGTCTTAAGCGCGCTTCCCCATTTGACTGCAATCACAGAGGCAACCGCGGCTGTCACGCGTCTATTTGAAATGATTGATAGGGTGCCAAGTATAGATTCTGAGGACAAAAAGGGAAAAGCTTTATCACATGCGAGAGGAGAAATTGCATTCCAAGATGTTTACTTTTGTTACCCATCAAGGCCTGATACAGCAGTTTTACAAGGACTCAATCTTAGGATTCCAGCAGGCAAGAGAATAGGTCTTGTTGGCGGTAGCGGTTCGGGCAAATCCACCATCATTGCATTGCTTGAGAGGTTTTATGACCCTATTGAGGGAGAAATACTCTTAGATGGTCATAAGATCAACAGACTTCAGTTAAAATGGTTGAGATCTCAACTTGGCCTTGTAAATCAAGAACCTGTTCTTTTTGCCACAACCATAAAAGACAACATATTGTTTGGAAAGGAAGGAGCCACCATGGAAAGCGTGATAACCGCGGCTAAAGCAGCAAACGCCCACGATTTCATTGTCAAGTTACCAGATGGATATGAAACTCAAGTAAGTTAAAAGGAGCAACTAGATAAGTACATGGATAAATAAAACTGTTATGTTAACTGACGAAATTAAATAAATCAATTAATTATAACTAATATAAGATTTAATTGACTATTTTAGATAGATTAAGGAGTATATAATATGAATTTATTTTAAAGGATTATATTTGGTCATAATTAACTAATTTATTTAGTTTTTTTAATTTATTTAAAAAAATCAACTAACTCTTATATCAAGAATTGTAGGGAATATATACTAGTAGTATTGAAGAGACAAGAAGCATAGTTTTTCTTAACGTCAATCTCTTCGAAGTTGTCCTTTATCAAAGTAGATACATCCAGTTTTAATTTGCTTCAACTGAATCCTTCAATTTGTGACCATACGTTTTTTCTTAGGTTGGGCAGTTTGGATTTCAACTGTCCGGTGGGCAAAAGCAAAGAATTGCCATAGCAAGAGCCTTACTTAGGAATCCGAAGGTTCTGCTGCTTGATGAAGCTACCAGTGCACTAGATGCACAATCTGAAAGAGTGGTACAGGCAGCCATTGATCAAGCTTCAAAAGGAAGAACTACAATCATTATCGCTCACCGTTTGTCCACGATACAATCTGCTCACATTATAGCAGTTCTTCAAGCAGGGAGAGTGATTGAATCAGGTACTCATAATGAGCTCATGCAAATGAAGAATGGACAAGGCGGTGAATATTCAAGGATGGTGAAGTTGCAGCAAGTAACAACAACACAAGATGAAGATTCCAAAACTTCAAATCTTCAAATCGGGGGAAGAAATCCTCGCCACAAGATGGGTATTCCACCAAGCCCGGCGAGTATCAGATCAAGCACACCGGGAACTCCAGTTTTATTTCCATTCAGTCAGCCATTTTCCATGGGGACACCTTATTCCTACTCAGTTCAATATGATCCTGATGATGATAGTTATGAAGATAACTTCAAAAGATCGACCTATCCAGCTCCTTCTCAGTGGCGTTTGCTAAAGATGAATGCACCTGAGTGGGGAAGAGCAATGCTGGGATGCTTGGGTGCAATAGGCTCAGGAGCTGTACAACCAGTAAATGCATTTTTTGTTGGAACACTTATCTCGGTCTATTTTGACAGTGAAACCTCAAATATCAAGTCCAAAACTAGAGGCCTGGCTCTTACTTTCCTAGGAATTGGTGTTTTTAACTTCCTTACTAGTATTCTTCAACACTACAGTTTCGCGGTTATGGGAGAAAGATTGACCAAAAGAATTCGAGAAAAAATACTAGGAAAATTGTTGACTTTTGAGATAGGTTGGTTTGATCATGAAGACAACACGAGTGCGGCCATCTGTTCAAGATTAGCCTCTGAAGCTAACATGGTTCGCTCGCTCGTTGGAGATCGTTTGTCATTATTGTCCCAAGCAATTTTTGGATCTATCTTTGCTTATGCTCTTGCATTGGTGCTCACATGGAGATTATCCCTTGTGATGATTGCAGTACAGCCATTAGTGGTTGGAAGCTTTTATTCAAGAAGTGTCTTGATGAAGTCTATGGCAGAAAAAGCGCGAAAAGCTCAAAAGGAAGGAAGCCAACTGGCAAGTGAATCTGTAATAAACCATAGAACCATAACAGCCTTCAGTTCTCAGAAGAGAATGTTGGCCCTCTTCAAATCTACATTGGTAGGTCCTCAAAAGGAGAGCATTAGGCAGTCATGGATTTCGGGTTTCGGTCTTTTTAGCTCGCAATTCTTTAACACTGCAGCAACATCTTTAGCTTACTGGTATGGTGGCAGGCTCTTAGTGGATCGGCTCATAGAACCAAAGCATCTTTTTCAAGCATTCTTCATCTTGCTCTTCACTGCATATATCATTGCAGAAGCTGGAAGCATGACTTCTGACTTATCTAAAGGAAGCAACGCGGTTCGATCAGTGTTTGAAATCTTAGACAGAAAAAGTGAGATCGATCCCGAGACCACGTGGGCGGTAGACATAAAGAAGAAATTAAGAGGCAGAGTGGAACTTAGAAGTGTTTTCTTTGCATATCCAACAAGACCAGAGCAGATGATTTTTAAGGGTCTATGTCTTAAAGTTGAAGCAGGAAGAACAGTGGCATTAGTGGGACAAAGTGGCTCTGGCAAATCAACTATTATTGGACTTATTGAAAGATTTTATGAACCATTGAAGGGGACAATATGCATAGATGAACAAGACATTAGGTCCTACAACTTGAGAATGTTAAGGTCACATATTGCCCTTGTAAGTCAGGAACCAACCCTTTTTGCTGGAACCATTAGAGAAAACATTGCCTATGGGAAAGAAAAAGCTTATGAAGCTGAGATAAAAAAGGCTGCAACTTTGGCTAATGCCCATGAATTCATAAGGTACGAGAAGTGATAAAAACAATTCTCTATTCTCTTGTTTCATATTTCTTGGATAGAAAGGCTTGTTTTTGCAAAACATTTCCATTTGTTAGTTTCTACATTGGATCAAATTTAGATTTTAGTCCTTATAATTTTAAATCATAGCTTTTAGTTCCTATAATTTCATAAGAATTTGATCTGAATTTTAACATTAAGTATAGAGACTAAAACTAGAATTTATTAAAAATATAAAGATAAGAACTAAAGCTAAAACTAACTATATTTAAGAACGTTAAACTCATACTAAATTCTTATAAAATAATAGAATAAAAAACTACAATTTGAAATGACAATCACCAAAATCAAAATTTAATCAAATTGTAAAATCTTGTAATACCATTAACCCTCCAAATTTCAAGAGGGCAAATTTCCTATTATACTGCATTTCTCGTTTACCTGGTGTTTTTTTTTTATCTTGCTAGTGGAATGAATGATGGGTATGACACGTATTGTGGAGAAAGAGGGGTTCAATTATCAGGAGGACAAAAACAAAGGATAGCATTAGCACGTGCGATATTGAAGAATCCTGCAATTTTGCTGTTGGACGAGGCAACAAGTGCACTTGATAGTGTATCAGAGAACTTGGTTCAAGAAGCATTGGAGAAGATGATGGTTGGAAGAACATGCATAGTTGTGGCTCACAGGCTATCAACCATACAGAAATCAAATTCTATTGCTGTGATTAAGGATGGGAAAGTTGTGGAACAAGGTTCAAATAATGAACTAATGTCTCTGGGACGAGATGGAGCTTACTATTCTCTTGTTAAGCTTCAAAATGGCAGATCTTAAAGGAGCTGTGACATAATAAGATAGAGCTTTTGTACCCAAATATGAGTTTAGAAGAAGAGCGTCAAAGTAATAGTTTTGTGTTGTGAAAAAGTTGCTTCCTTGAGGATTGTGGTTTGTGAAGTACCGTGAAAATGGAAAAGCAATTTCAAAGTGCCTCTGTAAATCTTACATCACAAATCTTGACGCTTTTGGCTAGAAGGCCATGTATGTAGGAAAAAAAATGCATTTCCTCATGTCAGGAAGAAGGAAAATAGAAGTGAAAAAGCAATGACTCAAACCCAATAAATACCTTATGTTTAAAATATCAAAAAAAAAATTCTTTTACTAAAACCAACATTTATTCTTAGCCAGTTTCTAAATATATTTTAAGAAACATTAAGGGTTAACATGAATTTTAATCAGTCAAATTTATTCTCATTTATTATTAAAGGGTAAAATAGACTAGTTTTTTTTTTTCAAAATTATACAGACTAATATTTACTAAAATTAAAATTTATTTAAAAGATAAACTATCAATTATCTTTAAATATAAATTTAAATATTTAAAAATTAAAATAATTTTTTAAATATAATAATTAAAATTATAATAAAATAATAGTCTATAGATTAAAATATACTTAAAATAATTATATATCTTACATTCTCTCTAATTAAACACATTATAAATATGTTATTAATCTAAAAACTAAATATAAATAACGGAGCTGATATATATATATATATAAATATAAAAGGAGAATTTTGAACCTCACATGTTCAAATAATCCTTAGCCTTTCAACACTCCAAAATTCTTACATCTTAATAGATATAACAAAATTAACAAGAAAAAAAATTCATGCAGAACAAGTTAATAATTAAATCTTGAGAAATTAAATCAAAGTACGTAAACAATAATAATCTCACTCCTAAAAATCTAAAGCCACTGACAACAAATCCAGCCCCAAGATACTTCCGACACCTCCACCCTCTTTGAACGTGTTAGGACATTTGCTTTTCTTCTCAAAAAACAAAATCACACCATAAATTATAACAAAAAAGAGGGGGAGAGACAAATAAAGCTAGGGAAATAAATCTAGAAATAAGAAGTTGACCAAAAGACCAAGAATCAGAAGCGCACAATAGCAGCCGGCGAGCAGGGGTGCTCCGGAGGCGATCACGGGGGTGTGTCCGAGTCTGATACCTTTCTTCCCAACTTTGTTGCCCGAATCATCGACGGGGACATTTGCCCCTCCCCATAAACTGTGTCGTTTTGTGTACCAGAACAAGATCTTGTACTTCACCGACGTCGTAAAATTCACCCGGAAAAACGTTTTCCCGTCCACTTTCGCCGTCCGGTTAAGTCCTCCGCCGTGAATATCGACGGAGCCCCACTTCTTCGCATTCTTCTGGTGCCCCTGGTAGAACCCTGCAATAGTTGAATTCCCAATCGGCTTGGTCCTATTCCGATCCAGGAAAGTTCCGAAGGTGACGTTGACGTTGTCGTAATGAATCCCCTTGTCCTTATTTCCATTATCGAACTCTATCTTGAAGACGATGGTGGAGTTGGAAGGGGTCTTCAAGGTCTGATTGAGAGCAGGAACGTAGAAGAACCCGACATAGCATTTGGGTTCGTTGGTTCGCAGGCTTAGCCAGAGGAACAAGGATGTGAGACCCAGAGTGGTTATGAAGCTAAAACAAAACTTGCAGCATGGTGCTCCTTCTCCGGATCCCATAGTCTTTCCCGGTGGCGATTAGAAGTGTGAAGCAAGCAGCTAAGTGAGCAAGTGGCGGAGAGGCATAAATGATTGACAGATGAGTGAGAAAATTTGAGGGTCTTTTCAGATTTTATACAACTACTCAACGAATTTCTTTTTTCAGATAAAATAAGTAAATAACCTCTCCACGAATTAACGAATCGCAATTTCGAACAGTTTCATTAAAAGCCGTTTCTTTTCCTTTTTCTTTGTTTTTTTTTTTGGAATTAGAATGTAGAAATTCAAGGTGAAAATCTGTATGAAGTTTCTTCGTTTTGATAAACTGATGGTAAATGCGAATAGCAAGGATTAACGACGGGTCAATTACTTAAATTGATAAACTGGGTTTAAGGAAGTTTCCAGGAATGCATCTTCTACTCAGTGAAGTAGTCGTTGACCCAAAGGGAGGTCTTCCCTTGTCGCTTTGAGGTCGTCAATACGCGTTGTGATCAAGGACGCGCCAATTATTTGATTTGGTTTTCCTGGAAACTCCACTATTGTTTTTTTTTGGCAACTGGGTTTGAACAAGTTGGACAATTATTTATGAAAGGTTCACATGGGCCGATATTCAACTTGAGGGTACCTATGCTAATCTGAAAACAGATTCCCCAGATGAAACGATAGGCCCAAAGTATTGGGCTGACCCAGCCACTGTTAATCTAAAATGTATCCCCCATCCTCTATTGGATTCCTAATCCATTGATCTTTGGGACTAAGTAATCCCTTGAAAGTAACAATTAAATACCAATTCTCTACCAACAGGGTTGATGTGAGTAGTAAACAACTCAGTATCACTTAAGTAAGGTCTCAAGTTCGAGCCTTAGTATATACAAAAAATTTTCGTTGGGAGACTCACCCACCATAGTCAGGTGCGTGGCACAGGTCAATCCGGATGTAGTAGGGGTAAAGTTCCGGTAAACTAAATAAGCAACCCAAAAAAAAATTCCAATCCTCCGTGAGCTTAACTAGAAAATGGACGTGACATATAATTATTTGAAACGTATTTGATTATTAAATAGTATCACTTTATTATAGTTATAGTCACGACACTTTAGGAGACATCCTAATTTCTAGATGTCTAAGTTTACAAATTTAATATCTGACAATACTTTAAATATAATTGTCTCTAATATGAGGATATATATGTTTAGTAAACAAATTGTTGAATTAATTTATATCATAACGTGGTGAATTAAAGTTTAATTGAAAGAGAGTTATTTATATTTAATTCTTGATAGTGCATGGACTATGATTGCCTAAATATGGGTTTAGTTAAAAAAAAGTTAATACATAACTTATAAGATTGTGTACTCAAATCTCTAACCACTTTAAATATAAAGATATATTCTTATTGTCGAATCTCTAGAATCTAACTCATTTAAATTTTTATTCTAAAAAAAAAAATTGACAAAATAGCTAAAAATTAATTAAACAAAAATGATGAGATGGTTCCGTAGTGTCGCATTTTTCTTTGGCCAATCCCAAGTTTTGCATGAAGTACTGTCTTATGATAGAGTAGTTGTTACCCCAGTTCAGTATGTGTACATTTGATGTTAAAAAAACTACTTATTTTATTTTTAATATAAAATCTAATTAAAAATTAATTTTGATTATAAATATAAGTTATATTTTTTATAGTTATTAATTTTTTTAAATTATCTCTATTGATATTCTTTCAACAAGAATCAAGTAAGAGAGGGAGAGAAAGAATTAAGGTATTTTAAAAAAATATTATATTAACTAATTTAACTAACTTTTTAATTTAATTAAATTAGTTAAATATATCATATATTAAGAATAGAAGAAAAAAATTGTTTTTAGACACAAACAGTACATATCGTTCTCTGCATGTAAGAAATAAATTTGTTGTACATACAAATTATGTACTGTATTTAAGAACCATACTCAAAAGGAATATTTTTGTGACTGCTTGAAATTGTATGATTTAAGGATAATACTTTGATCAATTATGAGATCATTAATACACTTCATTTTGTTGATAACGGATCATTGATACATAAAAGAAGCAAAAGAAAACCGATTGAAGATAGGGTTATAACAGTAAGTGGGCCAAATTAAAAAACAAATAATTCATAAAATGAGAAGATAATTGAAGCAGGAGTGCCCAACCTGGTCAAATCAAACATCCCACTTAAGATAAAAGATAATGTTAACGACAACGATAGACAAGTACAATAAATATATAAAGCATATATATATGGTTGAAGTTGATACTTTTGAGATTCGATACTAAGCTATATTATATGATTGGAGCTGATACTTTTGAGATTTTGAGACTAATATTGGTTCATAAATCCTTTCCTACCAAATAGTTTTGGATTCATGTCTGAGTTGAGTGTTTGGAATATGACTGTTGACAATTGCCTTGCACCTGTTCTTGTTCCTCATCCCTTGTGGTTCGTAACTTCTGTTTCTGATATCAGCTCTCTAAACTTAAAGATACTTATTTATTCGACACAAATAAAAAAAAAAGGGTTAAGACCCAATTTTATACTGTAAGTGAAAGAATATCCCAGGAAGTGGAGGGGATGTTGCCCGTTGGAAGTTTCTAGAGAAGGAACCTGGGGAGGCCCACTTTATCACCAAGTTCCTTAACATCTTTATCAGCTTGCTGTTTGTACTCTCTGAAACTGAACTTCCTGTACAGTGAAGGACTCCCACCACCATGGCTCTCTATCACTGTATCGTAGGAGGGGCTATAGAAATATGCCACTGAATACCTCTCTTCCTTCTCTGCTGCTAACACCCTGTGTTTTATGCTTTTGTATGCTCCATTACTCGCTGCCTGTATGAATGAGTCACAACAAAACAATATGCGCGCATAAGGCTACCGCCATCAAGGTCTAAGAAAAGATAAAGATACACAACTTTACCCCAATAGAGAGAATATTTATAAGATTTGAACTTTGACCTCTAAGTTATTTATGGTAGCAACTTTACAACTGCACTAAGGCTTACCTTTATATTCGAAGAGACTATTTTTATGATTTCAACCCGTTACCTATATATCATATATGGCTCTTTTGGATAAGATTTTGAAAAAGGATTTATGAAAAAAAGTGATTTTATATAAATGAGTATTTTGATAATTATTTCTAGAATTATTTTTATTATTAGTAAATTACAAAAAATAGTATGATTATTAAATAAATGAGAGATAAAAGATGAGAGATGAGAGAGTAGAGATAGTGTAGAAAAGAAAGGAAAGAGAGTGTAAAAAAGAAAATAGAGAGGAGAGATAGTGTAGAAGAGAGAGGAAAGAGGGTGTAAGAAAAAATAGGGGTAATATAGTAATTGGTTAATCTATAAACTCTTTTACTATTCTATAAATTACTCTGATCAGTTTATCTGAAACTTTAGTTTTAAATTATGGTTTGGTTCAAAAGTCATTTGAACAAATATAACTGTTTATTTTAAAATTTCTCTAAACTTACGTTTTGCTAAAACCTAGGTTTTGGTTAAAACCAAACACACACATAATAGTAATTGTATTGTTGCATCAAGACTCTTCTTCTAACAAAACAACATAAGCTATAAACCTATAGTTTTATTTATAAATTACTTCTAATATATTTTACTAAAACTACGAAAAAACTAAGAAAAAACTTAATCCTTATTAACTTTTAAAACTAAGAAAAAACTTAATCCTTATTAACTTTATCTTAAAATTGAATAATTTTTTAACTTTATTCCTATTTAATAAACAATATATCTCATGAGAACAAAGTATACTTTATAAACAAAATTTAATGATGTGACTCGTAAATATGATCAAAATAGAATCTTCTTTTTATATCTTATAAATAGGATTAAATGAGCATATATTTGAAGAATGGGTTGGATTAAGTTTTCTACACTTATATAATGTGGATGAAAGTAGCCAATTAAGACCCTCACAATGTTTCTTGTACTGTTCAGTTCGTACACACCAGCACATATGATTTCTTATCTAATTTGGACAAAAACCCTAAATCAATTATCACAGAAAATTTTAGACACATATATATAGTTATTTGTTTTTTTGCGTATGACATTTGATCTAAAATATCTATCATTTTTCACTTTTTTTGTCGCATTTGTCATCCATATATACTAAAGACTACAGCCATGTGAACATGGCGTGGGCTTTACGCCTTTCCCACGAGTTTTGTACTTAGAACACTAGATATGCCACCATTATTGACTAATAATTGTACATTTTGAACAAACTTAGTCGTCCTCTCTTGGAAAAGACCATATCCATTCCTCAAGGGAACTTTTTATTTGTGAATATGACAGTTAGCTAGGTTCCCAAAAAATTTGAATTTAATAACAGTAAAGTTTTGACCAAATTAAAAAAAAAAGAATTTTAAACAATTGTAAATTCAAGAGTTTTAATTATACATAAAGTATTTAAGTTTTAAATATAAAACGCAATTTTCAGTTGAGATTTTTATTTGTAATTGTTTGAATCGAAATTTTGAGACTTAAGTGTTATTATTCCTTCTTGACTCCTCCTTTTCCTTTCTTGCAAAAACAATCCATTGTCCCCATGAATCTCATTCTTTTATATTTGATCTTTTCTAAAACATACAAGTTAATAAAGGCAAATCCAACACCCTAATCTTATTTATAGTATATAAGTATCTCTTGATATTATTTTCTAATTATATTCAATATTATAATCTTATTTATAGTTCATTATCCTAGATGATAGACTATAAATAAGATTATGGTGTTAGAAGCACTAGATCGAAAAAAATAATATTAGTGTAAAGTGTTAGATACATAATAAGTAAGATATTATGATACTGGATGTAACTAATACGTAATATCAGAGTTATAGATGCTATTTACCCGAACATATATATATATATATATATATATATATATATATATTAATCAAATTACGATGATGAGTGAAGAGAGACAAGAGAGTACATTATATACCTGGAATAAATCACCAATATTAACAAGTAGGGCTTGTGGATTAGGTTTGATTCCGCACCAATTTCCATCTTTCATCAACTGCAATCCTCCAACGTTGTCTTGATAGACAATGGTGAGGAAACTAGAGTCACTGTGAGGTAAGAGGCCAAACACTTTTGAAGGTACTGGGCATACTGGATATCTATTCACTCTCAAAAAATTTGTGTTTGGCAAACAGTTTTCCCGGAAATAGCTGGATTTCATCTTCACTTCTTCACCTAAAATCCCTGCCAATCTTTCTGCCAAGGAGGCAGCTTTTGTTGCAAAACACTTGAGGTTTGATCTAAATTTCATACCAACAATTGTTAGATAGATCTCAATATACATACATATCTGCAGAACGAAATGAAGGGAAAATTGTCTATAAATATCTGTTTGGAGAATTATTTAAACGGTACCTGAATTTCAATATCGGTTCTTTTTATGTATAAAATCCTTTAGAATACCACTATTAATTCTCCCACCAAGTATTTATGAACAATTTTCCCAAAAAAAAAAAACAGAGAAGTAGTGATTAGGTTAAGTTGCACAAAATTTTGCTAAACTTCAATGCAAACAACTGTTATAACTTTTAAAATTTAACAATGAATTTTTAACTTTTAAAATTAGTGCATATAACCCTTATTAACAACTCTTAATTAGTCTATGATTTCACTAATGGAGACCTAGTCAATAACAATATATTTATACTAATGGAGGTTGAATCTAGCTAAAATGGCTTATCTTTTATAATGTAATAAATTAATATTTGAATTTTTATAGGGAGAAATATCCACATTTAGTGTCTAATCTGGAATATGGTTGTCTCTAATAGGAAGATACCTATAGGTAGCAAAAAAATAACAATATACTTCTTCAAACTTCATTGTTAATACAAATAACTCTTTTGTACTTTATGTAATATATAGATCATTCACCTAAAGTCATGTCCACATAAATTTCCTAAATAACATCTCACATTTTATTAGTGAAATAATGAATTAATTAGTGGCAAAAAGAAATCATCTGAAAATGTGAAAGTCTTAGGAGAAGTTCATCGCCATATATGTTAATAATAAGGTAAGTTTATATAATCTAAAGTTTAATTTAACCAAAAATTATAATCAAAAGTTAAAGATTTTTTATATATGATAAAATTCATAAAAAAGTACCTATTTAAAAATTTTATTAGCTAGAAGGATATATATTGGAGGACTAGTATTTTTTGTGTATAAAAATACTTTTTTATGTATGAAAATATATTAGATCTTTTTAGTTAATAAAATTTTCAAATAAAAACTTTCCACCCATTTTTCTTAAAATAATTTGAATTATTTGTGAACAAAACACAAATCGATCGAATCCCCACAAGGTCAATGCATCCCTCACGAGTGTCAGTAATAACTGTTTCTTGCCCTAAATGAGAATAATTTACTGTTTGCTATTCGATTTATTCGTTTAGGTCATGGAGACATTGAAAGAGATAAGCATATTTAGATGGCAGAAAACACAGAGGTGTAGAGATAAAACAAATTAAAAGGGTAACTAGAATCAAACATGAATTATTTTCCCTTTCTTCCTCCTCTTAAATTCAAACTCATATATATATATATATATATATATATATATATATCATGTGTGTGTGTGTGTGTACGCTTCAATTAGTGTATATATATATATATACCTGAGATGGCTATGGTGGTCCATGGTTGCTATATCAGGAAGAAATAGATGGTAAGCTTCAGACCATGAAAGCTGCCTGAGAGAAGTAGCAGAAGGGTTCCCCCACCTGTAGCCACTACTTGCAGAAGCAGAAAGATTGTTAACAAATTGTTTCTGACATTTTGTGGAAAAAGGACGATGAAACAATTCCACCATCTGCTCACGCATCAACCTCTCAAGAACCTCTTGTGGAATCCCATGATTGACCACCTGGAAAAATCCCCATTTTCTCGCAGCTTCTTTCATTTCCCTGTCAAAATTCAACTTCCCAAGATCTATTAAAGGAACTTCACAAAACTTGTCGTCGTCATCGTAGTTTCTTGTGCCGTGATGAGCATCACCAGCAAGAGGAGAAATAATAAGCTTATTGCTCTCTCGCAACAGGTAGCTGTAGGTTTTCAGCAACGGAGGCTCGTAATCCATTAAGAGTACCTAGAAGAGATTAAGATCTTTAATTTTTTTCATGCAAGAACGGACTTTCACAAGCTATATATATATATATAATGTTGATGAACAATGAATAATAATAATCTTGTATGAATACTAGGATCAAAAGTACCCTACACAGTGAAAGAGAAACATTCAAGGAAAGGAGGAGATAAGAAAAGCTCAGCTTGTAATTTAGATGTATGTTATTAAATCTTTTTTGAAATATATATATTATTAATTTGTTCAATATATATATATTATCAATCACAAAGGCTCAACAAAACCTTTTCAAGAACTCAATAATAAAATGGTTGGAATCATTGCCATTGCCGACATTGACTTGTCCTTTCGACTTACTTTAAATAGTCATGAATAATGGAGGATAAAGTTCTTCAATCAGTTCGCCATGCATCTTTATATTATATATATATGTGTGTGTGCGTTTCAAAATTCAGATAGATAGATACATATTTTGATTTTCCAGTCTTAATATTATATATATTAAGCCTGATAAATAATCATTTTGCAAGATTTCAGTCCACCATGCCAATTGATTACATAAGATAGCTCGCTAGCTCCCAGTACAACAAATTGACTAATAATCAAAGTAATTAAAAGCGTGTATAAAAGAAAAAGTAATTAAAAGCGAATCACTTTAATTTTTATTATTAAATCATAATTCATTTTGGAATTGAAGAATCCATAGGCCGGATTCGGATGTCCTTATTCATTGATCTCAAAAGTCAAAACTCAACCTTCGAAAAATTAGAAATTTCATGAATTTCCACATATTAGAACAAACTAGCCAGCAAGCAAGCATGTTTCTTGAGATTAATGTTCAAGAAGATCGAAAAGGCTTATTTATGTTAAAATTTGATGAAAACTTAGAAATCCATGGTTAAGTCTATAAAAAGGACAAAAGTGTGAAATATGCTTAGCTTGAGGTTGAATGGATATATGACAGCAGACACAAACCCTCTAGCTACAGTGTGAAAGCTTAAAAAATAAAATAAAACAAGAACTTAATTAATTAATTAAGAAACAACAAAACCCACTTCTATATGAATAGATCTTCCTAATTCGTGAACACGACAGAACAAAGGGAACCAAATGTTGAAATTTATAGCCACAGCTTGCAGAAGCACACTTCATCAGTTACTTGAGAATATATAAGCCACAGACACACATATAGTTAAGTGAGAGAAACAGAAAACATTGAATATAGGTATACTAGAGTTGAATATATGAATGTACAATTTTATCCTTTATTTATAATTATATTAATTTTATTTTTATAAATGATATAATATATATTAAATGGGGATAAAATTAAAAAAAAATATTAAATTTTAATATATAGTTAATAAAATTTAAATTTTTTTTTCGTTTATATAAAACATGGTGAAAATTATTTATAAATAAGACTAAAAGAAGATGTTAGTTATAAGATTAAGTTAGATTTTTTATTATCAAATTCAAACCATAATTAAGAGCACAATTTTGCAGCATGAAGTGACAGATTAATAAAGTTTATTTTGTTATTTAGATACATTAAAACCACTAGCTCCCATTAAGTGCGTTTGGTTATAAAGTTACATTTGTAACCATGGTTTGAAAAGTTTTTGAGTCAAAATATGGTCTAAATAAAAAATTAAATAAATAGTCATTAAATATATATATTATTTATTATTTTAATATTAAACATAAAATATAAATTTAAAATTATACTTTCTATAATTATTATTTAACCTCATGTCCTTTCTAATAATAATTTATCAATTATAAAAATTATTTTAATAATAATTATTTAAACTCTTATTCTTTTAAAATTATTTTTCTTTTCAAAGATCATCTGCGTAAGAATTTATCTAGAATCACTTTTAAATAATTTTTTCTCACATTCATCTTTTAATATTTATAGCAACGACGCTTCTGTCAGTTAATGCAACCACCAAGGTCACATTCAATAATAAATATCTGCATAGACCACAATACAACAATATCGTGCAAAATAAACGGTGCAGACTTCAAAGAAGAATTTATGGTTCATATTAACATCAAAATTCTTATGTTGGCGAGCCCCCTTTCACATTCTCACAATTTAAGGCTTTTATATATCTTTTAATAAATGAAATATGGAAAAAGTTGAAGTAAAATTGAAATTCTGAATACACGCACGCACCATCGTGGTACTTATTATAAATTATTTTCAACTACTTTTTTATATTAAGAAATAAAAATTATTAAATATATTTTAAATTTATAAAAAAATTAAGTTTGTCTTAATTAAAAATGTGTATTGAAAAACTATGTTATATATATTTCCTCTCACATTTTTCCTCATCTAAAACGGGTAAGATTGAAAAACAATCTTTAATAACCCTCTAAGCGAAGTTATATTCAAGACACAAAAATTTCTTTTATTGTATGCTTATGATAAAGATCATAATGGTATAATTTAGAAAAAAAATATATATATATATATATATATATATAGACTTCCCTTGTCCATACAGATAAGTAAAATCAAATTTATCTACATAATATCCCACATGTTTAATTCAAGTTTCACACAATATTATACGTAAAGATAGATGCAGGTTGGAAATTTTCCAAGCAGAAACCATGCATTCATTCCTAGCTTTTGCTTCAAGGCACTTTGTTTATATTTTCAAGCTTGACATATATATAACCACATAATATTTAATATTTTTTTATTGGTGTTAAATACAAATATATAATGCAATTGATACGAAATAATATGATTATAGCAACTAATGTATAATTAGTTTAATAGTATAAAATCCTATCAGATTCCTCTGAGTTTTAAATCCGATTATCAAATAAGATATCTGTATTATGAGGAGTAGCTATAAATATTAAAATTAAATTAATTGATTATTAGATATTTATTAACAAAATTTTAAAAAAGTCCCTGATACTATAATACTAAAAAGAGAATAAGAAGTCGATAGATAATAGAGAGTTGTCAAAGATGGAAAGGGAACAAGACGTTAAAGGGATATGACCTACGGAGTACAGTTTGGTGTTGTGGGGTTTAAAATGGGCTTTCGAATTCAGGTCATGTTATTCATTTATTGGCCAGCTCATTGACTCACTCTTCTTCATGCCCTCATTTATCATATGCAACTGCCCTCCCCTCCTCCTCATATTACCATTTTAATCATGTCGGCAAAACCCAAGAAAAATATCTCATACCTACAGTCTAAAAACAAGTATTTCCTCCCTCAGGTCCCATGTACTCCCTTAGTTATATTTATAGAATAGAGAGAACCAATTTGTATCATTAATTTTTGTATATGAATATACTATTTTATTATTTATTTATTATTATGTTAATTTGGTTTTTATAAGATATAATGTATTTTTTTGGTACAAAAAATTAAAAAAAAAGATTGTACTTACCATGATCTAAGGGTAATACGAAGTCTCCCTTTCTCTTAAGCGATACCAATATTAGGTCGAGTCGTCTATTATATTCAGGCATAAACTTAGGTACCTAAGAGTTAAAATGTCTCCCCAAATACTGCAACTGAAACCACAATAAAGTAGTACTCTCTAAATATTGAACACGCTCCAAATGGGCATATCTTATCCCTTCGCCAATTAAAGTAACAGTCAATGGGTAATTATAATGTATATTAAATATGGATAAAGTTAAAAATATGTTGAATTTTATGGCATAAAAATAAGATTTAATACTTTCCTTAGTATATATGAAATATATTAGAAATGACTTATAAATAAAATTAGTGGAATATATAAATAACAACTAACAAAATTAGGTAGATGAAAATATTAGTTAAAATTAGTTAAAAGTAATAAATATGTAAGTGATGTATCACTCTCTTTTTATATGTAAATTCATTTGTATCCCATTCTAGCAGGCTAAAAAATGCGTTAAATTGACAATTTTTTTATATTTATCTTTATTAAACAAAGAGTATTGAAAAATTATCATTAATTACCTTATAAGCTACTTATATTCAGTAGGGGCAAAATTAGAAAATATCATTAATTATCCTACAAGCTAAGGGACTTATATTTAGGGAAAAGCTATTTTTCTAAAGATTTACATATAGGAATATAGTGATAATTTTTTTCAAACTATATCTTTATTTATGAATATGATGAATGAGAGAATGAGTGGAAAGAAAGAGGAGAGAATATATAAGAGAAAGAGATGAGAGAAATATGTAATTAATTGAGGATAAAAATAAAAAAATTATTCGAAGGAACTTACTTACTACATAAGACTAGAGGGATTATTTGGGAAAATGAAACTATTGGTGCCTAAACTTTTTCTAAGTTACCGATTTGCTCCGTATAGGTTTGTCCACTATCGATCACGTCCCTGTGCAGACGTAACCCTTATGATTTGAAAATGATATAGTGCGTGCTTGGGAGGAGGGAAAAATTAGGTTTTAAATTTAGGTTTAGACAAAATTTATATTTTAAAATTTTTTAAAATAAATAGTTATATTTGTTCAAACGGGTTTTTAGATTAAATCATGGTTTAAAACTATAGTTTCAGATAAACTGGTCAGAGTAGCTTATAGAATAATAAAATAGTTTATGAATTAACTAATTACTATATTACCCCTACTTTTTCTTATATTATATCTCCTCTCTCCTATTTTTTTTACACTCTCTCTCTTCTCTCTCCTCTCCTCTCTTATTTCTCCTCATTTAATATTCATATTTTTTTATAATCTACCAATAATAAAAATACTTCTGGAAATAATTATCCAAACACTCATTTATTTAAAACCATTTTTTTTTCATAAACTCTTCTCTAAAAGTTATTTTTTAAAAACTATCCGAATGTCTATTTTTTTTTTATAAACCCTTCTCCAAACTCTTATCTAAATAGAGAAAGTTAAAGGTGCTTCACTTTGGAGAAAGAAGATGAAACTAACGCCTCCATGTTATTTTCTCTTACACTGTTTTCAAACCATAAAGACTACTTTAGTATGATTATAAAACTACAGGGATATGATTAATAATGAACAAATCATGGGGACCTAGTGGATAATTGAGGTAAAAATTAGGTAATAAAAGTTACAAATTTCTTTTATATTTTATCTTTCTTATCTGTGTAACTCAACATTTATAAATATTGCAAACTGTTAGAGAATCTATATTCCTTATACGTTAGCCTTGTGTGGAAATAATTAATATTCATGGTCAGGGCTGGCAACCCTCTTGCCCAGTGCCCTACCTAAAAAAAGTATGGGCTATATTTTGTAACCCGATACTCGACCCTGCCTGATAAAAGCCCTAACTATTTTGGGCTGGGCATACCCAAGTTGTGATGTTATGCTCATATTGTGGAAAATAATCTGCAATTATAAACTTATAAAATAATACAATATTCATATATCTTTAAGAATTAAATAATATCTATAATTCACTAAAAATAAGGCAACAAAAAGATAATAATTAAAGTATTGAAATTCATTGCATATAAAAAAAAGCTTTGAAGTCTAAGTAATTTGTAATTATAACTTTGTATCAACTTTCCAAATGTTGACAAGGATAAAGCATCTTAAAAAAATAAAATAAATAATTATAATTTATAATATAATCATATTATGATTAATAAAGTTAAAGAAAAAAAAATCAATATAGTTATAAATATTAAAAGACGCAACTTACTTAACTACTTATATTTCTAAAATGACCTTTTAGTCACCCGTAGTTATCATATTCTCCTTTCTAAATGTAGCACATAGGGAGAAAAATAAAATAAAAATAAAAGAATGAGTGCTCATGGGCAGGGCAGGGCAACCCCTCTGCCTGGTGCCCAGCCCAAAAAAAGTATGGGCTGTATTTTGCAGCCCGATGTCCTGCCCTGCCCTATATTTATCGAGTTGGGTAAGGTTTTTTTTTTGCTGGTTCGGGTGGATATACCAGGTCACGGGTTTTATGAACACCCGTACATGCAGATACTGTTTGTTTAATTAGTAGTATAGGTGGCTTTGATTTGCTATTGTGGGAGTGTTTCTGTAGCCTTTCTGTTGTTCTGTTAGTTGATTTATGTTTGGGGGTAAAGAATTAGTATGAAGTCCTACATAAGAGACTCAATTACTAAAAAAATTCAATAATAATTAATGAGCTAATAATATTAAGTTCCAGTATAGGAATTGATACGAAATTTACACTATTTAAAACTTTTTAGTAATTAAATATCTTCTTTAGGATTTTATAGTAATTGTCTTTTTATGATTTGGGTATTTGGCCAAGTTCTTTAGTTTTCTTATGATGCAAGGGACTCGTCTTTCATAATGAAAATTCAGATTTTATGGCAACATTGAAAATCTCTTACAGATAATATTGAATAAAACATCAGAGAGATGGAAAATGAAAAAACACTAGAGTAATCATAAATTGAATTTGTATCATAGTCAGCTGATACTCTCAAGTTGAGAAAACATGAAATCTAACCAGAATCATAATCATCATGATGATTATATTATGATTTATGAGCACAGTATAAAAGTTAAAATCCCACCTACACTATTATTGTAACTGTTGCATACTTATCTTCTTTAACAAAACTTATTCAATTTTGCACTACTCATCATCCTTGTAGGGATATTCTTCTGGAACTTGCTTGACAAGTTTTACTTGTAACTCAAACACATCGTCACCTCGAAGCATATCTCGAGCCCATGTGATCTCAGTCTTCATTGACACCTAAATATGGGGAAATTATGATTTTATTATCATGGGGAAGAGAGAATCAACATCCAAAGCTAACATGTTCCATTGTCCTGAGGATATTTCTCAGGGTAGTTTTGCAATTAATATAGAGATAGATCAGTAATAAATTTCATCAAGTGGATAAATTTGCTCCAAAAGTAGATATCATTCATGTGTATATATTGACTCTTTTCTGTGTCTCTACAAAGTCAATAGATACCTACTGATTCATAGATAATTTATACAAAGTTTGAACCCATCCAGATACCATGCCAGTAACTACAGAAGTTACTTCAACTTTGAGTTGTTTAATACTACCTCCATTTCTTAATATAACAGCTAGACAACTAATTTATGAATATTAAGAAAATTATTTAAATTAGTTATTTATAATAAATATGTGTTGATTTCCTTAAACTACCTAGTATCCACTTTAATCACTACCATTGAAACTGCCCTTAATTGAAGCCCTTTAACCATGCAATCAATATGGATACTTTGAGAAGACAATTAAGAATTCAGAAGACAAAGTGAATTGATGTCCTATATTTAAGATCAAAGTAAATCCCTTTGTCTAGCTCTTATATTTAGGACCGGAAGGAGTAAAATGCTTCAGATGCCAATCTCAAAAAGGTGCAACAACAAAAAAGGACTGTATTTCCCTAGTTTGCCAGGACTGAAAGTGGAAAGAAACGGAGGTTCTGTAAAATGTGTGTGTGTGTGTGTGAGAGAGAGAGAGAGATGCCAAGAAGAGGAAACGGATGGGAACAGAAACTTACCATCTCTAAGGCTCCTCTAACGACTCCACTTAAGATGTTGCAATAGCACAGACCTTGACATGCATCAGGGATCTCAACAAAGTCTATCAGGGGATTGTCCTCTAAAACAATACTGCAACATGTCCCATCAGCATCCCAATTGGTTACAGATGCAGTGACACCAAGGAACATTTTAAATCCAACCTGAATAAAAGCATTATTAAGGTTGATATAAAAAAGGGCCAGTCTTACCTTGACTGTTGGCATATATACATTCTTATTATAATGAATAATTTAATAATTAATTAATAAAATACATATTAATCATCAAATCAAGATGCAATGCGTAGCAGTACACATATAAGTTATCATGCTGATCGGACATCAGAATGTGTTGAGATCATTTTTTAAACCAAACATTAATGATGCAAACCCACTCTATTACGCCAAGATGCAGGAAAAATAAAACAGAGTGAAAAAGAGCCTGCACAGATGACTGAGCACTTGAAGCGGGTTGGTATAGGTAACATAGTTGGTAACCAATTAGGTTGGAAGTGATTAACTTTTGAAAGATCCTAAATCAGAATTCAGATCAATGAAAGAATGTTTTGCCAAGGTCAACAAGGCATTTCACAAAGGTAAAAGTGGATGCTGTTTTCTCCCATAAAAAACAAATTGTTTCCTTCTCCAGAGCACTGAACTATAATGCTTTGTAATGATAGAATTGAAATACAAAATCAATATATTATGCACTCTTTTATCATAATAGCAACAACAATAAGCCTTGTCATACTAAGTGAGATTGGCTACATATATTGAGCAGCATCATTGACCTTTATCATAAGACCTTACAACTAGCATGGGAGCAGGTAAATGTTGGTTCAACTGGTGCTAAATATTTAAGAGAAGCGGAAGACCAGCATCAAAAGTACACAAGAAAAGAAAACTAATATAGTTTAACGCTATGCCAGCAAAACCATAAATTGACTTAAAGGCTATAAACAAATATAATAAATTCAATCCCAGAGAAGCACATACAATATATCTTTAGGCAAACAACGTGCACAGGGGTTTCCTTTCACAAATATCCTACCAGGATCCTCCAGTCTCTAGCTAAATAGATCTTGATGTTAATATATCTTAACAAAGTGCATAACTCATGAATTGATTACTCTCTACTCATTCGTTTTGAAGGCATTCACAAGAATTTTAAATTAATACTGAGCATTTACTTCAGCAAGTACCTTTGCTATTACTTCAGCAGTCTCTTTGAAGTCAATGCATCTTGAGATATTAGATTTAGCTAGAAACTCATCTACCAAACGAACTCCAATATTATAACCCCTGAAGACCAACCAAACAACCAGGTTCACATTAACAAAAATGAATTGAGAGAACAAAAAATCAATACAAGAATAAATTGTATAAATTCATATACGATGTGCTTAGGGAAACAATAATATTACCAAAATATAACAAAGCACATAGTTATTGTGGATAAACAGCATAAAGCCATGAACCAAGGATGTAAAATTCTCCAACCATATAAACAAAATTTACGACTTCATAGGAGGAACTCTTTTTCAAGAGAAAAAAAAGAGCAAAGAAGAAATCATTATATATATATATATATATTTGGAACAAAAGGAATCATTATAGATTAAAAAGTAAATCCGACAGAGATTCTCGATCGTACATTTGATCAAGCTGTTTGTTAACCTCGTCAACCTCTTCCAGATCAGTAAGCAACTGACGCACAATTGCCCCGTACGTCAAAGTAAATAGCTCGGCATTCTGCGCAATCCATCCAAACGTCAAAGCAAATGTATTATGTTATTGTATATTGAGCATTATCAAAATAAATTCGTAGCAGCATGTCAGCAACCGCACATTACAAAATGTTTGTTAATGCAAACAAAGACATCATGAAGAAGCTATAATTCATGGGGGGAAACCCAGATGAAAGTGACAACATGAACCTCAAAGCTGCATAATCTCATCAAAGAAAGTAGAGTGGAAAAAACAGGAAACTGTGCGAAAAAAGAAAACGTGCAATTAATCATGAACATAGGGAGAAGTATGCAATAAAAAAAGAGATATTTATGCAGCCGATTGACTCGTTTATGCAGCGGATTAGGATATTCCCTTCAAAATTCAACAAACTGCAGAATAGACTCGTATTGTTTTCGATGATTCGACGACCAAACGGAGTGTGAAGAAGGGGGAATGAAAGTTGAACGCTGTAAGCTTACCACGCGTTCAACGCTAGAGAACAAGGCATCACCGGATCGAGGAGCAGCAGGCGCCATTGATGGAACTCGACGAGGTTGCTGGAGGGAAAGCTTGGAATCTGACAGTTAACGATCAGGCATTCAGGCCGATACAAGAACAAGAGTGAAAATGCTGTCCAGCCTCGGTAGGACTCGGATCAAGGTCCATCTCTACATACAGTCATTCTGGCCGTGAGCTTTGGTCTTGGGCTAACTTCGTTAAAGAGAATAAGAAATAATGAAACAATGTTCAGCCCTACTATCTCCGGCCCATCACTATTCTATGTTACAAGAATATCCTAATCATACCAATAGGCCTTACTCCTAGAATTTCAATAGTTGATGAGAAACTACAAATTTTAATTTTTATGTTCTATTGAAAATTGATTTTAATAATTTTTAAGATATATCTGAATTGAGAGTAATATTTTAATAATAAATTATTCTAAATCAAGTAAATAATATTTAAAGTTTAAACTAAAACTTCTTTGCCTAATTAAAGCCAACATAAATGATATAGTGTAACTAAAATGGTTCAAACTATAAAAATAAGTTTATTAAATATTTAGTTTATAATGAAATAAATATAAGTTATTAAATTTTGAAAAAAATTATATTATGTATACAAAGTTAAATAATTTTTAAAAAAGCAACTAAGGTCTAAGAATTGTTATTATTATTATTTTCAAAAAAAATTACAAATCATATATACAAGTAAATAAATGAGACTATGGAGATATCTAGTATATTGCATGAAATTTGATAAATAATTTATATTATTTAAATTATGGTCCAAAAGAAGTTGTACTCGATCGATTTTTAATATATAACCTATGCAACTAATTTTATTTAAGTTAATAAAATTAGTCAAATTAGTTAATAAATTATTATTTTTTAAAATACTACAAGCATCTTTTTTTAATTTTTTTATTATATCCCTTACTTGATTATTGTTAAGTAAATACTAATGAGGATAATTTTTTAAAAAAAATTGATAAATATAAAAAAGTATTTTATATTTATGACAAAAATTAACTATTAAATTATGTCTTATATTAAATACTGAAGGGGCATAGTGTAATTAAAATGATTCAAACTATAAAAATAAATTTATTAAATATTTAATTTATAAAGGAATAAATATGAATTATTAAATTTTGAAGAAAAAGTATATTATGTATAAAAATTTAAATGATTGTAAAAAAATCAACTAATTATTGTTATTATTATTTTTCTAAAAAAAACAGAAGTTACATATAAATTTCTAAATAAATTGATTTGTTATATATTTTGTCTTTTATATCAATATTGATTCTTTTGACCTCCATATCCAATATTGATTGATGGAATTGACCAAGATATGACAATATATCATGTTAAATCAGAATATAGGTCTCATATATCTCGGCCATAATATAAGATAATTGAGATTTGTGTAATGCTACCAATCTACCATATCATTCTATTAAAAATTATATGGATTGTTCACGTGTATGTACGGAATGATTGATTTTTTTTTTTCAAGATAAAAATAATATGGTGGATTTTTATTAAGAGAAACCTAATCAAAGCGAATAGGTTCGCTTTACCCTAATCTTGGCGGGCAGGGCACGCTAATCTCACGTAACGTTACGTCATGCGCCTACTATTCTTTGATACAGTATTTTTTGTTGTTAAGTCGGTGCAACCAAGCTACATAATCCCCCGCGCCTTTCCTCTCCATCTCGCGCTAAGATCGATTCTGATATATCCAGAAGAATCCTATAACCTCTCTTCATAAGTCATCTCAATTTTCTTTGCAAGGTACTTATACTATAATTCTTTTTTATGTTCTTAGTCATTGGATTCAATTGGTTTGTTTGTTGCTCATGTCTTGATCTGCTCTTCCTTATTAAAGATTTCCCCCGAAATTTAATTAGGGTTCTGGTTATAATTTTTATTGTTTCATTTTTTAGGGTTTATTTAATCTTGGAATTGTGTAATTTGATCGAACAGATGCAAATCTTTGTGAAGACCCTCACCGGCAAGACGATCACCCTCGAGGTGGAAAGTTCCGATACTATTGACAACGTCAAAGCTAAGATTCAAGACAAGGAAGGTATCCTTCCTGACCAGCAGAGGCTTATCTTCGCCGGCAAGCAGCTGGAAGATGGAAGAACCCTAGCTGACTATAATATCCAGAAAGAGTCGACCCTCCACCTTGTCCTTCGTCTCAGGGGAGGGATGCAGATCTTTGTCAAGACTCTAACGGGAAAGACCATTACCCTTGAGGTCGAGAGCTCTGATACGATCGACAATGTCAAGGCCAAGATTCAGGATAAGGAAGGGATTCCTTCTGACCAACAAAGACTCATCTTTGCCGGTAAACAACTCGAGGATGGTCGCACCCTTGCTGATTACAACATTCAAAAAGAATCTACCCTGCACTTGGTTCTGCGACTCCGTGGTGGTATGCAAATTTTTGTGAAGACTCTGACAGGGAAGACCATAACTTTGGAAGTTGAAAGTTCTGATACTATAGATAATGTAAAGGCCAAGATACAGGACAAGGAGGGTATCCTTCCTGATCAGCAGAGGCTTATCTTCGCTGGGAAGCAGTTGGAAGATGGACGTACCCTTGCTGATTATAACATTCAAAAGGAGTCCACACTGCACTTGGTTATGCGACTTCGCGGTGGGATGCAAATTTTTGTCAAGATATACAATTGATAGTGTTAAAGCGAAGATTCAGGACAAGGAATCTAGTCTCCATCTTGTCATCCGTTACTCTCCATTTGTCCGAGTCTTGTTTCTTTAGTTTGTCAAGTTTAGTTTATTACTTTCTGGCAGCCTTGGTTAGTGGATAATATGTTTCTGGATATTTGAACATCATGAGTCCTTAAACCCTGTCATGGCTTTGACTCTTTTAGTCTCGTTTCGATTCTCGTTATACTTTAGTAAGTATTTTACAGTACAGTTCTGAGTTAGGTTGGTTAATGGAATATTAAATACGATGTTATAAGACTGTCTGAGCTTTCATTTCTATGTTATGCTTGCATGTGTGGCTTTTACAGATTTGTTTAATTACTGTAATTGTGGCAGCGTTAACAAAGCATCAAAGGATTGAAATTTTTATGCTTTTGAAGTAAAATTTAGAGTCTGAATAATGGTAGAATCCATATCAGAGAGATTCGGGAGTAGGTATGCTTGTCATGTTTTTTTAATGCCATCTTGAGAGCTTAAGCTGCATTTTATTTTCAGCAGAACACGCACATTAACAAAGCATTGGCAACGTTATAATCACGTACAAATGGTGGGTTAAAGCATTGCCTAAAAGATCACTAGTTATGATCTCAGTTTACTACATGAGTCTAGATAGGTAACGCTAGCTCACTTTCTAGTACGCGTAAGTATTATTATTATTCGTACAGCGAGCTTAGATTTCGATTTCGATGCGACCCAATTCACACTGGGGAAGTTGAAAGTTGCACTTCTGTGGAAGCTTCTGAAGCTGATGTTGGAACTGTTGCATCTGGCTTCCCTCCAGTTCAGAGCTCTGCCTCCGCATGATCTTCTTCAATGCTCGGCACTTGCAGCTGCGGTTGTTAAGTTCTTTCAACTGATTACAGCACTCCTCAAGGTTTTCATTCCCCCAAATGCGAATCCCACGCAAGGCTATCCCCTCCTCCTCCTGCTGTTGTCCCCCCTCTCCACGACGACATTGATTCTTTATGTAGCGTTCACACGGCCTCAGGTTAGCCCTCTGCAGCTTCTGGGAGCACGCCCTCTGCCCACGGCTCCAGCTCCAGCTGGGTTTCTCTTCATCGATCTCAACGGTCGTCACCGTGGTTGTGTAGGCGGAGACGGCGAGGGCGAGGGCGAGGAAGAGCAGAGAGGCGAGGACAATCGCGAGCTTAGCCATTGTTGATGCCGATTGATGCTGCTTTGCTTGTTTGTTTAATGGGAAGGAGGGTGCGTTTTCTAGGAAAGTTTGGGGTATTGCGTGTCAGGTACGTGTAAGTAAAGGGGATAGTTTTGGTTTAGGTGTCAGGATTATGTGTCAAGTGTTTGCTTTCGTGTGTGCCTCTGCTTCCACGTATAGCAACTAAGCTTCACTGCATGCAGATCCTGCCCCATCCACAAATGTATTTCTCGTCTTCATGAGATTATTATTGAGGAAAGTTGTCTTGATAGCATTATTCGACAAAATATTTTCAAAGAATGGCTATAGTGTATGATGGTATGGAAAATGTTGTATAGTTTTATATGTCGGACAAGGCAGATTTAGTTATGTGACAATCTTGTCATTATTATAGCAGAGAGTATATGTCACGTCCCAAAATTTGGACGTGACCGGCACAGAATATGAATAATTTCACATTCTGAAAGCTTAATACTTTAAATAGAATAGTCAAACTTTCCATATCATCTTTCAAAATGAGTAGAATCTTTTCTAAGGAATATGTGGAGCATTTACCTTCTTTTCAAAATAATACAAACACTTTCTAAATGATAATTTTATCAAAAGTAGTTTTGTCAAAAATGACGCTTCGGATTAGTAACAAGGCTCTTCACTGCTCAGCGAAAGGGTTAAGGTCACCTGCACTATCTGAAGCCAAATAATCTACTAGTGAATAACGTCCTAAAAACATGATTTAAAAGAATGCGGAAATAAACAATGCATAATCATGTTGAAAATGTATTTCATAACATTTCATAATCTGATGCAAATATTTCTTTAAACATTTGTATTTTAGGAAAAACAACAATATGAAAGAACAATTTCAAATCAATCGTTGTAATAACAATCCTTTCAAAACCATGATCTTTCTATAAGACTTCAACAGAATGAAAACAGACGTGGACACACAGTCCACGAGGGTAACTAACCATTCTGGTGGCTCGAAGCCACAAACTGTCGCGAGAATGAATCCCACGAAATAATTCTGGTGGCTCAAGGCCACAAACTGTCGCGAGAATAAATCCCACGAAATAATTCTGGTCGCCCACGAAATAATTCTGGTGGCTCAAGGCCACAATCTGTCGAGCTCGAGTAACCAAGGTGCACCAAGGACTAACAGTACTGCTGTTAGCAACCAGCGTTCTGTATTCCGTCTTAAAATATTTCTATCATGCGTGGGGTCCTTTTCACATGTAATGATCTCAATCGTTTCAAATACCATAATCATTGATAAAGCCACTTTGAATTTCAAAGATCCCAGCATGAACATTCAAAATCAAGTTACTATAAAAACATATGCAATTCACATAGGAATGTTTCATGAATAACATAAGTTCACTATCAAATCTTTTTCTAAAGTCTCTTTATCCATTTTCATGCATAATCGTAATCTTTTGTAAATCGATCGAAAGAAAATCATTTCTAACGATTTAAACCATACTTTCATAAAATTTGCTTTACAAAATTCAATATTTGAAATGACAATGCATTTAAAAATGTAAATTTTAGGGAATGTTATTCACTCACCTGCCATGCTCCAAAAACCTTTACCTGTTTCAGCCAATCACATTTGATTATTTCACTCCTCAATTCCTTGATATCCCGAAACAATATATTAATATTCTAATCAACATTGCAACAAAAATAAATCATCTTTAACCTAATATTCCTTTTCATTTCATGCTTCCAATCAATCACAATGACGCAATACATATGCTCCTAAGCCATCTCCCTCTGACATTGATTCAATCATACAATCATACGGTACAGATTTCCAACCACACTAAATTTGACAATCTTGAGTCAATTATGTCTATTTGCCCCTTTCCATTCTTCTACCACACTTAATGAACATCCACTGACAATTAAATTCATCATTCATCTCAAACTCCCTATTCCAAAAGAAATGTAATTCACCTCTTTAACACTTGATTTATATTAAAATTCCTTCATTGCATTAAAATTTAAGCTTAAACAACACCTAATTGAACATTACTTGAACCCCATAATATACTTTAATGATTACCACTCCAAACACAAACTAACCATTCAAGGATAGGTTACCCAACC
Organism: Leucaena leucocephala; assembly: GCA_037074615.1. Taxonomy (NCBI): domain Eukaryota; kingdom Viridiplantae; phylum Streptophyta; class Magnoliopsida; order Fabales; family Fabaceae; genus Leucaena; species Leucaena leucocephala. The sequence continues at coordinate 7,830,565 of CM073525.1, forward strand.
AATTCTTTAACTATTATCATTCAAAATTTCATGCTTTGGTCATCATTGAAACACTTGCTTCTTAACAATTATACTTTAGTTTTCCTTAACCATTTTTCAAAAGCTTTGACAGCGCTTAACTTTATGCATACTCATAGTCTAATTCCTCAAGGCAACAGCAATTTATATCTAAATATATGTCCTATGCTAAACAGTGATCAAAACAGCAGTTCCAACGTCCTCTTCTCTATTTCCGCTTACCCTAACAGACATACATGCTATAACATTATATATATCACATCAATACCAAGTTCTTCAAGCTTGGCGCCCAACAAATATATATATATATATATATATATATATACATATAACCAACAGCAACCCAGAGGTACACCCACTTAGCAGTAATGATCATATCAACATAAGCTTTTATTTCCTCTTTCTTTTTAACAATATTAGCTCATTCTCTTATTTTACTTCATAGCACACGCAAACCTTATATGTACATATATGTATGTATGCATATTCTGCTCAGATTCAACCAAAACAGTCGTCCCTTATACAAATATATATATCTGCACATGCATACATATATGCGCACATACCAATCTCCCTAACCAGCCCCAAAACCACCACTAGCATCACAGCACACACACACATGCATATCTTCACAGAACCCGCGAGCATAGAGACCCCTGAACTGAAAAATTATTCCTGGCGTCAACACCCTTAACAAAACAATGACCCAATACACAGCACACAAGGCGAGCATTCATATAACTTTTCCTAAAACTAAACCAGTGACCATTTTCCCTGACAGCATATTCTAATTATGATGTCTTTAATAGCTACAGAACGCATACCTTAGCAACCAGAAGCAATTCGCCGCCAACACAACAAGGAACGATGGGTTAATGCTCTTAAGGCTCAAAACTCAGAATCTGGAAACCCCTACAGCAAATACCTCATCAATTTCTATTTTTCTCTCGTTGGCTCAAACAGAAGGGAACAGAAATAGGGGTGCCAGAGGTGAAGACAGAAAATCCCAGAATTTACCTTAAGCGATCGACGACCACACAAGATAGGTCTCTGCTCTCCGAGTACTATCTTGACAGCACTTGAAGTTCACTATCTCCCACCATCACTCTCCCTCTGCACACACTGTTTCTCTGAAAAACTTGCGACATTTGGAGAAATCGGCGTCACCGACAGAAGAAATAGGTCATTGCACGGCGATGGGTCTCACAGCAGCGACAGAACTCCCCGAACGTGAAGCCTCTCTTTTCCTTTCCCCTCCCCTTTCCATCTCCATTTATCAAACCAGTGAAGCCTACCGATGATGCGACAATACACACTATGACGACTCAGCAGAGGTGCTGACAGAATAATGCGGTAGCAGCGTCTAGTCGCACGCCAACGGCTCTCCCATTGCGTGACGCTTCTGTCGCCACCTCTACCGCCTGCGCCTCTAAAAAGGAATCAGAAAAGGAAATGGCGAGGAGTATGGTGTCTGCAAAGTTTAAAAGAGCGAAGGATATTTTGGTAATTTCACGTGTGAGAAAAAGAAAATAAACCTTTCCTTCAGCACTGGCCAGGGCTCGAACACGGGACATCATGGTTATTTCAGCGCCTTTCACCACTTAGCTACTGCCTAACCATTTGAAACTTTCTGTGTCGAATAAATACATATCCCATTGTTAAATTTATTTTATCTATAAAATTTTTTCAAGCCATAAAAGTATATACCCTGCTTAATGTGATCATATAAAGGAAATTTATGTGATGGACAAGTATGAATTGGGTGTATCTCAAGTTGTGGTCGTGCTTACACGTATTAGTTACGTGGAGATGATCCCCCGAGTCAATTTGATCTTCACAAGCGAAGTGATCTGGTTCTGCCTAGTGTTACATTTAGTGCCTATTTAAAAACCTCTAATTTAATTTAAGATTTAAAAGAGTTATTGGCTAAATTTTGATTTGAATAAATTTTAAAATAAATAGTAATATTTATTTAAAATGATTTTTGGACTAAACAATAATTTAAAATTAATAATTTAGATTAGCTACTGAAACAAACTTTTAAAATAATAAAAGAGCTTATGGACTACCCGATTATTAATCTTTATTTTTTTACCCTCTCTCCTCTCTTCTTTCTTATCTCTCTTTTCTACCATCTCTCTTCTCTATTTTATCTTATCCACTATATTTCCTCTCTTCTCTCATATTTTTAACAAAATTATACAATTTCTTGTAATTTTTTAATTATAAAAATTCTTTTAGTAATAACTATCAAAATACCCATTTATTCATAACTATTTTTTCTATAAGCTCTTTTCTGAATACATTTTTTTTAAAAGTTAGCGTCATATATATCTAATATCCTAAAATAATTTATTATATATTTAGTATTTTAAAGTATTTTTTAAGTCACCAGTGCTCTAAAATATATATATCTTTTTCTTTATTTATTTTTTTAAATTCTTCAATATTTATATATTGATAAAATAATTTTTTGTTTTTTTATTTTGTTTAAACTTTCTTTTTTCTTATTTCTTGTACATTTTCAAGTAGCAAGTAAAATATTTATTATTTTTTTGTATTATTCAAAATTCTAAAGTAAAAATTAATATTTTTTTATATTGTTCATCAAAATCTGATAAAAAATAAAGAGTTAAAAAGAAGAAATGAGAGAGTATAAAATAGAATGAAGAGGTAAATTAGAGAAAATGAAAAAAAAAAAGCATAAACAGTAAAAGAATTTAAGATAACTGAATTATCTTGTCAAGTTAGCTCTTTTAGGGTTAAAATGGAGCTGAATCATTATTTAACAATCAAAATAGAGATGAGTCATCTATTATTTTTCTCGATATATTATACGCAGATTCAATTAGTAAAAAGATAAAATATATTATTATTTAAAGTATATTTAATTTATAAAGAGTATCAATTTATTATAATTCTAATTACGATATTTATGAAGATATTTTATCTCCTAAATATCTAATTTTATATCTAAGAGTAATAGAAGATTTATGTTACCCGATATAGTATTACCAAATGGAACTTTATTCTATTCTTATTTTAAAACATTTTATATAATAAAAAAACTTATTTTTCTCGTTTATTTTCCTTGATGCATTGGGAGAAGCGCTCGTCAGAAGAAAAATTGTAGTGGCTAGCTAGAAGACAAATTTGGTAGGTTCTCATCTCTGAATACACAGTAATTTTGGCCCGAAAGCCGGAATATCTAATAACCAGCGTTGTATGCGAAACCCCTTTTTAAGAGTTATTGCCCTTCAACTCGTATTCTAGTTCCAAGAATCATCAGTTTCTTTCCTTCAAAAAGACTACCTCAAGTTCCTATGAGGCTTTTATTATTATCTTTTAAAGGGACAAATCTCAACAGTGTGAAATTACAATCGAAATTAAACCATGCCACAAGTCCATTAACTCGTAGTATGTACTCCCTCATGTCTTGTCCTTATTCTATTTTCAAACTAATTCTTACATATAAAAAAATAGTTAAAAATATTAACATCATCTTAAAATTTAAATAATTTTTAATATTATCCCTATTATTAACCGCACTAAACCTTATCATCATATTAATTTTAATCTCTCCCATTACTTTTTTATCTTATAAAAAAAATTAAGAGCACTTATTAATTGATATTTTATAATAATAATAAAAATGAGTACTAAATGTGAATAATTATAATAAAAATTTAAATATTAATTTATTATCTTAAGATAGATAAGGATGGGATAAATTTGTCAACAGAATAATAGGATCAATTGTTTTAACTCAAAATAACCCATCCGTTAATTATTAATTAATTACATCATTATCAATAAATCAAATTGTTTGATCCATCACATGCCAGATCACCCTTTATCGGCCATTGACCATGCCAGGCCATTATCAACTGTACATTCTATAACAATTTGGGAAGCATGTGCTAGCGCATTGGAAAAACATTTATCAGCATCCAACAATCCTCGGGTAGTAATAGTATATACTCCATGGGTCCTAATTATTTAAAAAGTTAGTTGATTTTTTTAAAAGTAAATAAATAAATAATTATTAAATCTAATTTCTTAAATCCATTTAAATAAATCAACTGATTTTTATATTAATTATAATTTATTTATTTATTTATCTTCTATAATTTATAAAAAAATTAACTAACTATTATAATTAAAATTGAAAATAATAGTAAAATAAATAAATCATAAGAATAACCCCACTTAGACAAACATTAAAAATGAAAAGGCCACCTGCCCACCTACTCGCAATGTAATCCAAACGAAGCAACCTTTTCAAGTGCCACGTACCTTGATAATCAAGAAACGACGATTGGAATTGATATTTCAGACCCATCTCCATATCGCAACACGAGGCTTCGTGACAAAAGATAAAGCATTTGGTGGCAAAATACCCACATAAAAGGGTAAGAGAGCATGATAAAGACACAGACCCACCATGAACTCAGCCTAACCCCACTATGACGACGTTCTTTGATCTTTCTTTCTTCCGCTTCACAATTTTTCTTTAGTTAAGGTCTAATTTTATTTTATAAATTATCACAGATAAATAATGTTGTCTTTAAAAAAATTTTATGTTCAATATCGTTTGGCAAATATTAAAAAAAAAATAAAGTCATATTAACCATTAAAAAATAATATTAACTTTTAATATCTTTTAAGATAAGATTGGATCTTGCAAAATTTCTGGAGCAATATATTTTTTTTACTTGATAATTTTTGAGGTAAAATTACATCTAATGATTCCATTTTTCCAGACCCTTCGCATCCTCTCTCATTTCACGTGACTCCTCTCTCATTTCCTTCCCTCACGATATTTATAATTATTATTAGTTTTGCCTCTTTTTCCTTCTTTATGTGTATAAATATCTATCTTCCTCTCTCTTTTTCCTTCTTTATGTGTGTAAGTATCTATCTTCCTCTCTTGTTATCATCGAAGACCCAGTGGCTTTTAACACTGAGCTAGTGAGTTTTCTCCATGGCGACCATGGCTTCCTCCGTAGCTCCCAAGCCTTCTCTCTTCGGATCTTCATATCATGGCTCCCCCTTAACTCCTCCGAGTAGCGTTCGCCTTCAACCTTTCAGGCTCCGTGCCTCGCAGAATATCTCGGTGTCCATTTCAGGAGCTTCATCCCCTCCGCCGTACGATCTGAACCGTTTCAGTTTTTCTCCGATCAAAGAGTCGATCGTGTCCCGAGAGATGACCCGCAGGTACATGATGGACATGATCAGCCATGCAGACACCGATGTCGTCATAGTGGGCGCCGGTTCCGCTGGGCTCTCTTGCGCCTACGAGCTCAGCAAAAATCCCTCCGTTCGAGTCGCCATCGTCGAACAATCCGTCAGCCCCGGTGGTGGCGCGTGGCTTGGCGGCCAGCTCTTCTCCGCCATGGTAACACTTCAACTATATGGTTTTTATTTGCTTTTTTTTTTTTTTGTTAATGACCAAGTTTCTCTGTTTCGTTTCACCGCTTTGTCTCCTGTTTTTTACTCAAGTAACTGGTAATCAAATAGACTTTTAGAAATAATGCAGTCAGTGATGCAAGTGATTTTTAGACGTATTTTTCAGATCTATTAACCTTATTCTGGAAAAAATTTTGTCAGTACAGAAGTTAATCTTTCCCTTTCTCAATTTATTTTGAAGCTTTACCCGGCCACCCCAAAATTGGAAGCTAGTCATTTTTGAGTAACAATTTTTTTGAAAATTAAACTGAGCCTAGTACAGTGAATTTAATCTGGCAAAAAATAGTACCATGAATGTATTATATTTCTGAGGAAAACTTAATTTTGGAAACATACGTGGCGCCTTGTACTTAAACAGAGAGTGACGTGGTGCCTAACTGGACAATCTGGTTGACTGGTTCCCCCTTGTCCTTCTATATATTTATTGTCTCTTGCGTAAATATTCACTGTACGCTGTTGTTTTGGCCTGAAAATATTTATTGTACTTGAGAATCCGAAACTGTAATAAACATATGTGACAACTAATCAAAACTAGGATTTTATTCTAATTAATTAAACATGAAAACGGTGAGTGAAGGTGGTGCGAAAGCCAGCTCATGTCTTCCTCGACGAGCTTGGGGTTGAGTACGATGAACAGGACAACTACGTCGTGATCAAGCACGCTGCTCTGTTCACATCCACCATCATGAGCCAGCTGTTGGCTCGTCCCAACGTGAAGCTGTTCAACGCGGTGGCGGCGGAGGACTTGATCGTCAAGGACGGCAGAGTGGGCGGTGTTGTCACTAACTGGGCACTGGTTTCCATGAACCACGACACTCAGTCGTGCATGGACCCTAATGTCATGGAGGCTAAGGTGGTGGTCAGCTCTTGTGGCCACGACGGCCCTTTTGGAGCCACCGGCGTTAAGAGGCTCAAGAGCATTGGGTTGATTGATAGTGTACCTGGAATGAAGGCTCTGGACATGAATACTGCTGAAGACGCCATTGTTAAACTCACGAGGGAGATTGTTCCTGGCATGATCGTTACTGGCATGGAAGTCGCTGAAATTGACGGTGCCCCAAGAATGGTATGTGTTGACAAACAGAATATTTTCATTAATGATTGAATACAACAAATCCTCATAGAGAGTGATTAGCCCTAAACATTTAGGAGCTACATGGGGAGAGAGACTCATGTTAACCTTCCTTATCTCTTTGGTGGGGACTCCATATCCCATCATACCTATGCATTATAACTCTGCTTAATTATGTAGAGCCTAGCCTGATTAACAATTAATTGAGATTAATATCTCTAACATTATGTACATATGAGGACTAATTTGAATCAGATTGTGAAGTGAGTGATTGAATTAATTGAATTATGAATGACTGCAGGGTCCGACATTTGGAGCGATGATGATATCAGGGCAGAAGGCAGCTCACCTCGCTTTGAGGTCTTTGGGGCTTCCCAATGCTGTGGATTACCTTGCTGGAACTACCCACCCAGAGCTTATGTTGGCTGCTGCAGATTCTGCTGAAATCGCAGATGCTTGAAAACCTCTGTTCAATTCAGCATCGTGAACCCTGAAATAATGGTAGTTTAATTATTAGTGGTTAAGGATAGTGATGGTGGTGGTTACCAGATGGCTATGGTTGGTGTGATTATGCACGCTTAGAGTTTTGCTAATAAAGTAAACGTGTTTGCTGAATCCTCTTATCTATTCGCTCTGATATGCTTTACAAGAAGACAATTAACTGAATCATATAATAATAAAAATTAGAAAATTGGTTAAGATGAGTTAGAGACCATAAATATATATAAAATATTGTTTTTTTAAAAAAAAAACAATACACTGATTTATGGGGAGGGGTTATAAGAGAGAATAAGTAAATTACTAGGTAAAACATAAGAGATGTGTGGATGAGAGATAATAAATGTACTAATATTAATTAAATGTACTAATTTTTAAATCGTTGATTATTTTTTTTTGTTTTAAGTTTTATATATTATACTTGTATATAAGCATTGAAGATTTAATAGTTTGTGGGACCATGAGGAAAGGGAGGAAGGAAGGGTAACGTATGGATTTGGGGGAGGGAGGCCAGCTCCCCATCCACTACCTTTCTATACCAAAAACTACATCGTTTTGGATATAAAATGAGGGTGGTCTATGATTTTCTTTAAACAAATAATATCTAATATTTTAAAGTATTTTTTAATAGTATACAATATTATAAAATATTTTTTAGTTCATTTATAATCTTTTTTTTTTTGCACAACAATTTATAGAAAGGAGTTGGACTTACCCACGATCTAAAGGCAGGACGAAGTCTCTTTTTTTTCTAAACGATACTAATGTCAGGCAGGGCGAGTTGTCTATTATCCTCAGGTGTAAACCTAGGTACTCAGAAGTTATGATGTTTTTCTAAACGTTATAACTGAAATTACAATAAAATGATACTCCCCAAAGATTGAACACGTTCTAAATAATCACTTATCTCACTCCTTCACCAGTTTAACCTACTACTTAGCATTTTAAATATATGTGTTCAATGTTACTCATTGAATTAAATCGAAATACTGTGAAGCCCAAGTCAACTTTTTTTCCCTAACAATTTAACATAAAATTTAGATAGTATCGTTATGTTTATTTTAATTAACTTCTAATAAATTAAGATTAGCCCATGAGAGCCTTGTGATTTAAAATAATAAATTCCTCATTAAATGCCAAAATAGGGCATCTTCAACTATTTCCAATGTTTAATGTATATATACAAAGGTTCGAACAGGGGGAGCCGGGAGGGGCGGGGGTCTTCTTTCCATGTTCATGTTATTATGGTTTGTTTTATTTTGTACTTTATCCAATAAATTATTCTGTGAAGGAAAATGCTTCCGATTGAATTTTATATATTCTTTATAAAGTATAAAATTTATATATTATAACCAATACAGCTCTCACCAATTGCATGCAAAGTACGGATCGCCAATATATGGTATGGGAGCAAGAACAAAAATGGAAGCTAAATGAATAATATACAATATTTGTGCATGTCGTCCTTGTGCAGAGGACATGACCAATTAGTTCAATGACATGAATCGTTATTTCCCATATTATTTTTTCTTCTTTTGCCACAAATGTTTTACAAAGTAAATACAGTGAAAAAAAGTCTGCAGAAAAGTTATCGTATACAGCCTTCTTACGTTGTTCTTTTGAATATAGAAAACAAAACAATAAAATGAATTTCACATACAACAGTTGTCACGGCGAAGGAAAGATAGCAGGATCTATTCTTCAATTCAGAAAACTCGAAGCCGAATTTGTTAGACGGGAAACACCAAATGGCTTAATCACCAACAAAAAATTGATGGGTTGCATACCGTGTTATGGTTTATTGGCATTAGCCTGCAGGAATAACATCATTTTGTTGAGGGCATAAACAAAGGAAATCATATTGAAAGAAGGATATTCAAAGGAGAAGGGGGAACAAACGAGGGTGAGAAGAGAGACATTTTTTCATTAGATTTACATGCAGTTCCCAGTATCTTTGCTATTAGATTCTTCAATCAATAGAAGACATGTAAGATTTGATTCGGAACTATGCATTTGTCCACAAAAATCATATACTCTAATGAGAGAACTACACATTTCTCTCACACTAACTAACGATACAACAAACTGCATGTAAGTTTCTCCTTTTTGTTGGGGGGTGTGAAGTGCAAGAGGACAATTCAGGAGTGTCTTTTAGGGTTGTATAGATCATTTAAAATTTAGATTCCAGGACAAAAAGTTTAGTCCAGAATGCTCTCTATATCAATCAAACCCAAATTAATAGGCGTACTATATATGCAGCAGAAAACATCCAGTGCCTAATGGAAATGTCACACACTCACGTCCAGTTCACAACAAAAATGCTCGTCCAGGACTTATGTCATTTTTCTTGAAGCAGCAGCATGAATTTTGTGGAGGACATAGGCAGACATAATTTTCATACACAGTCATGCATGCCCTCATACTACAATAAGTAGATTAAAAAGAGAAGAGAAGAGAGGTTTTTTTTTTGGTGGGAGGGGGGGGGGATTTTGTGATCTGTACTTGTTGCTCGTGTGTGGCGACAGGTAGATGCTGCAAAGCACTTATTCTTTTGCATCTTTCTATATGATGCAAGTGATGATTAAGGCAGAGTTGAATGCTTTGAAGCAATGATAAATGGAAGATTAACCATGAAGAAGATTCAACAACTAGGACAGAAGGAGTAACGAATAATAACTTTTGGAAGATGTTTAAATAGATGAAATGCAGGTGAAATCTCCGAGTAGGATTTTGATGGAAACAACTCCAGAAAATAGTATAATTCAATGATAAAACTGCTCCAGAGTATATTCTAATGGAGGAAACACTGAACTCAAGGGAAACACAGTAACAAATGTGCATTCGAGAGGAACACCAATCTCCTCACAACACTCCAATATTTTCCATGCCTCTCTCAACAACCAACCCTCCTATTATATACTCTAACTGACACTAGAAACACCATAACCCCCCCCCCCCCCAATTCACATGATATGCACACCCATGCCCAATCCAACATATTTAAAGCAAAACACAAATGCTTTTTATCCCGATTTTCTTTTTGTTTAAACAGGGACATTCATTGGGCTTGTCAAAGATTAAAGTATTGGAGATTACGGTGGATCCACAATACAGGAAATTTAGAAAAATGAGGACATACAATGTCAGAAGATAAGCTGTGCAGGACACACTACCTTTTTCAAATATTTTCTGTGAAGTTTCATCGCCCCAGTGCAAGCTTTTTTGGCATCTAATTTTCCGGTCATGTCATTCAATATCTGGCAATGCCAAAGTTAGAAGTGGAGAAAAGGGAAGCAAATTTCGCTAGAGGAAAGAAATAAAGTGTTGACACTCAACTTATATTATGCAATCAACAATGCAACACAGTCAAGAGACTAACCTTGACAACATCATCCAGGCCACGTGCTTCCTGCATTAGTTTTGAGCTCTTATCTTTCAACACACTGGCAACAAGGAAAACAGATATGGGAAGAGGAGCATCAGCAGTCTTTGCAGCATTTTTCATGTTTTCTCTCTCAAACTTCCCACATTGACGTAATGACTTCGTTCTTCCTTTAGTAGATCTCTCAGCTTTTTTAAAAACTGATTCAGGCTCTTCATATATCAAGAACAAGTCAGGATCGTATTCCAGAGCCCACATCATCTGTTCAAATATCAAGCATTATTTATCAATCATCATTTATATGAGAATAACCTGACTAATAACATTATAAATCTTGGAGATCACAGTAGCTTTTAAGACATAATTTTGATATGCATAAACAGTATAACTAAAAGGCTCAACATACCTCCCAAAGGTACAAGGAGTCACAAAAGGAGAATTCTCGACGAAACAAAACCATAAGCATCCGAAAAGCAAACAGATAGTCACCTCCACCAAGAGCCTCTGCACTCCAAAGATTAAAAGGCTAAAGATTGATACCTTTGGGTTTCCAAAACCATAACATTAATTTATAATTTGGCAAAGATATGCAATAAAACACATTCCAGAAGAGTAAAGTATCCAGCAACTTTGACATGACAATATAAACCGTATCTGTAATAAAGCTGTGACTCATAGTTATAACCGTTGAACTAGATAAACTGTCAAGTCACATAATTGATTGAAATACTGAACATCTGGCCCTTAGCCACTTTGTGATCCAGGACTTTACTTGGTTCTATGCTCAAGGACGTTTTAAGGGGACTACTTTTTTGAGGTCCTTCTTTAAGAGGACGTGTTACAACTACTTGTTTTTCCTAATGTACCCTTTATTTAACAATAGTTTTTAAAAAAAAAACAATTTTATCCAAGATATATAGGTCTTTGCAATATTCATGTTAATCCTTAAGAAAAAAAATTAAACAAACCATATATTTAATTGACAGAAAATCTTCATTGTTTGACAATAAAATAAAACATGAAAGAACAAGAGCAAGAAATTGCCTATATGTTGATGAAGTTTCGGATCAATGACTTGAGTAACTGAAGCCAAGTTACTTAGTTGAGCCTCCACCCCAACTGAGTTATTGGTGCATCTGAAATTTCCTCGCTTTGGAAATCCAAGATAAGGAGCATATTGTGAGAAGTTGAGATAAAGTTGAAAACAATACTGTATACAAGCATTTTAGCATCAAAGAAAAGTATTAACTGATTACAGAATATAAATCTGCAGCTTCAAATGCCCGTCATGAAACTTCACAAAGAGGTAGATTTTTAAACAGCAAACAAACCAGGTGATATGACCAAATCTCCTTAAGAAAAATGCATCCCAATTACATTACAAAATGCCCAGGAAACTGGTATATACAAGAGTGAAAATACAATTAACTGCAAAAAAAATCAATTACAAATAATATTTCACAACAGCACTAGATAAGTCTCCAGTGCATTACAGTGTTTGGAAAATTAACCTGAGTTTATGACTAGAGAGCAGTGTAGATCATTACAGATTCTATATTTTATATTGAATATTGATCACTAGATAAGCTTCCAAATTTGGCTTTTTACCATAGGATCCGTGTTGGCGAGGTTAAAGAGATGCTTAAGAAAATGGAAAATAGTAAAGTTGTTGGACCTGACGGTATTCCTATTGAAGTTTGGAAGTGTTTAGGTGAAGTGGAGGTGGTGTGGCTTACTAAACTTTTTAATGAATCTTAAGTTCTAAGAGAAAGCCGGATGACTGGAGGAAAAGTATTTTAGTTCATATTTACAAAAATAAAGGGAATATTTAAAATTGTGCAAACTACCGGGAGATAAAGCTTATGAGTCACACTATGAAGTTGTGGAAAAAAGTAATTGAACACAAGTTGAGATTAGAGACTAATATTGAGAATCAGTGTGGTTTCATGCCGGGTAGATCTATAATAGAGGCGATTTATTTATTAAAGGGGCTAATGGAAAGGTACCGGACTAAAAGAAAAGACTTGCACATGGTCTTCATTGACTTAGAAAAAACATATGACCGAATGCCAAGGGAGGTGCTTTAGAAAGTTTTGGAAAAGAAAGGTGTACGCATGGCATATATTAAGGAAATAAAAGATATGTATGAGGGAGTAACAACTACTGTAAGAACGTTTGGGGGAGAAACAAAGGATTTTCCCATAAGGATTGGTCTACACCAGGGATAATCCTTGAGTCCTTATTTATTTAATCTAGTAGTAGATGTTTTAACTAAGCCTATTTAAGAAGAAATCCCTAAGTGCATGCTTTTTGCGGACGATATAGTTCTTGTGGCGGAGTTAAGAGAAGAGATTAATTTTAAACTTGAGCTATGGAGAAGTACTTTAGAGTCGCAGGGTTTTCGTCTGAGTAGAAGTAAAACTGAATATATGCATTGTAATTTTGATAAGAGGCAAGTTAGAAGTAACTTGGAGATCAAATTAGGAGATCAAGTTATTCCACAAATAGATAAGTTCAAATATTTTGGATCAATTATACAGAAGGATGGTGAAATTTTGGAGGATGTTAATCATAGAATTCAGGTTAGGTGGTTTAAATGGAGAAAAACTATTAGGGTTATATGTGATTGGAAAGTACCAGATAAAGTAAAAAGAAAGTTTTATCGCACTGTTATAAGATCAGCAATGCTTTATGAAAGTGAATGCTGGGCTTTAAAAGTACAGCAAAAACATAAAATTAGGGTAGCTGAGATGAGAATGTTGAGATGGATGTGTGGACATACAAGAAAAGATAAAATTCATCATGAATACATACAGGGAAGAGTTGGAGTGGCACCTATTGAACAGAAAATGGTAGAGAATCGTCTTAAGTGATTTGAACACGTGCAAAGAAGGCCAAGGGATGCGCCGGTGAGAAGGGTGGATCAAACAGTATGGACATCAGTTAAAAGAAGTAGAGGAAGGCCAAAGAGAACACTCAACGAGGTCATTGAGCTGGATCTCCTGGTCAATAATCTATCCAATGATTTAGTTTTTGATAGAGCACAATGGCGTCGTATAATCCATGTAGCCGACCCTATTTAATGGGATAAGGTTTGTTGTTGTTGTATTGATTAATTGCATAGGATTTTTAGGAAATTTTTTCATATAAAAATAGTCAAAATGAAATCAATAATAAAATAGTGACTCTATTTACATAAGAAGTTTACCAATCTGCGCATCAGACGCTCAAAGCACCAAAATGCATCAGCTTCGTCATTGAGAAGAATTACCATAGGGGAACAAAGGTCACTCATTCCTGCTCAAAATACCACGTTCAGAGTGGAAGGTTATGTCAGGCGTAACGGGTCCTCACTTTCATTACTCAAACAAAAATGCTTGAAAGTCAAAGTTAACTGATATGTTAATAAAAGTCAGATGGATTACACAAGTGAGAACCTACCTTGACAATAGCCCACATCCATATCTATCCACGAATAAACAGCAAGAATATCCCACAGTTTTGACAAGTTCTCTTGCTTCTCATAGAAAACCAGTGTCCTATCAGTGCGAACCACATCAAGACCTGAAATATTGTTTTTAAGAGCAGTAAGGTTATGCACCAGGTCAATCATATTTTGGTCAAAGAAATTTAATTTACTACGACAGAGGTTCAACAGAGAATAGTATCTGAACATGATACTTGGATTAAAGAAATCAAAGTCAAAGCCAACTTAGTCATGCCATACGGTTCCAGTACAAAATTACTTTTCATCAATGCATTTCAGACATAGTTCTGACGATCCCATGACACATGGCCATACTTATAAAGCATGCAATATAAAGCAGGTTACACTGTATAGAATTTAAACTGGGTTGGTCAGGATATTCAGCATTCTAAAAATTTGAATTCCCTGTATCAGTGAGAGTTTACATGGAAAATAAATTTAGTTTCAGGAGATATATGAAGAAATGAGATAATGATTCTTCTTGACTGTTAGACTCTCATATATGGCTAAAAATAAATTATCAAATAATAAACAAAAAGGAGTGATATAATGGACAAGAAATGAGAACTAAATATGACAAACCTATTTGATGAAGAGTTAACATCCACTGGATTACTCTCTTGTCCATCACCTTTTCTAAGTTATGTGCACTGCCTGTACTTGAATCATTTATGATATTTTGAGCAGGGGCAATCACTCCCTTGTCTGGATTTGTTTCTAACAACACCAATGGATCTTGAATTGGCTGGCCATCTTCTGTGATTATAGGTGCTGTAATAAATTTCCCACTTCCAACAAGTGGAAACAACTTGCGGCAATCTTCCTTCCATTTAGCATATTGTATCCTGAAACACAGCTATTTGTTTTAAGGCATTACAAGCATATGGTGACATATCATAGATATTTTATCCCACTCTTAGCTTAAAGGAAGAATTTCGTCATAGGAAAGTGAAATCCCTTCCAAATTTAAAATGTTATGGGATACAAATAGAATGTGGTGATAATGGGGGAAAGCAAAAGAAGGATTTGTATAGGATAAGGGCATAAAAATTATTTGAGCAATTAAAGGTAACTTGGGATATCAGTGTTACCATTGAATGCCACATGTTGAGCACAAAATGGGAAACACGTTACCTTCGCTGCTGTCTTATCTGCTCTCTTTCATCAAATGTACTCTTTGAATCATAGCAGCCAAGTAAAAATTCCCAAACTTCTCCCCTAATTGATGGATGGATTCCCTGCTTTATAAAAATTAAATAAACGACAGACACCAAATTTCTATTTATGAGAATAGTAAAATGTTTAAAACAAATGAAAATAATAATAAATCTAAAAACATTAGCATAAATCATTGCATATTCTGCCACACAGTAAGTTCCAAATTTTGGTTTTGTTAAAAAACTTTTTGCACTATATCTTAACTGAAGCAAGCAATATGTTTTACTTCTACACTTAAACTAGATTCCAAAGTCTTAGAAGAAGGTTTATTCTTAAAATATGAGTTGTCCAAAAGAATATTTTGGTTTCCACCATAACAGAATCACTAATTCACAAGCACGTATGTACACTCACACCTCTCCACAGTCACATAATTGCAAAAGCACAAACACCAGTGTATATGCACTTAGGCACAAAGCAAAATTCAAACATTATTTTCAGGTGTCAACCATAGGATTTTAACAAATCCAAACATCTTATAATTACAAGACAGAGTTATAACCTTAGGTTTTTCTGAGTCCAGCAAGCTAAATGCATCTGATGACTAAGTAACTCAAACTGAAAGCATGACACAGACTGAATATTCAATGAAGCAGCATTTAAACTGAAAAAATGCAATTACCCCTCGGTAGATTCGACTCAGAGTCTTGCCTATATCCAGATGCCCTTCAGCATCAAATGCAGAATGCCATTTCCTTGAACTTAGGGTTCTACCAGCCTGAACCATTAAAAGAAGAAGAATAAAAGGTCAAAGAATATTATACAAATAAGATTTTAAATCTGGAAGTTTTTGGCTGAAGGCATATTATTTTTATATTAAGTTGAAGGTTCATAAAACAAAAACATGTCATTTAGTTATTTCAGATTATGAAAAACCAAGCAAATTCAACCAATGGATATTCATCATGATCCACTATAAATCACCTTATGCAATTTATCCTTACATGGATTTACTTCTTTCATAGGTCTCAAACTCATCCGACGAAGCAGCACCCAACTGATAATCCATTTATTTGGATGCCATATGCGATATGTTGAATTCTTAAATCAGTAATAAAATATCAGCTTCACAAGCTCAACATGGCTTACAGAGATGATACATTCACAATTAACATTCTTAAATGACATGTCAGTGCATTCAAATTGACAAATGTTTAAAAGCATTTTTCATCGGAGATCAACATCAGTTGCGGTTGTACTTTACAAAAACTATAAACACACACACAAAAGATTCGCCCAAGCTAAGATACTCAATATCAAAAAGGGAAGAGAAAGAAACCAACCTTGATCTTAAATCGACTTTTGGGGACATCGTCGGCACACTCGGGGCGGACTTGGTAGAAAGAATCAGCAGGAGTGCCACTATCTCTCCACATCCCAGATCACCAAAATAGCTCTCAACAAAACACCACGACCGTAAATCGATGCTTTCCAAATCTAAATATCCTTACCAGCACTAACGAGCTGGATCCCTTAGAAAAGATCAGACGAACTCCTTCCTTTTTCTTGTACAACTATGAACTCTCTTTGGAGAGCAATTAAAAGGAATCCAATGCCAGAACAAGCTCTAAAACTATAAAGAAATAAGAAACAGTTGATTTTTCCTCTTTTTGTAGTAATGTCTATTTAGAATCCATGGTGTTTTGGAGTTGGTAGTTGTGGTGGGGGTCATTACGCTAAAGGAAGAAGAGGGGAAGTAAATAATAATACCTTGTCAATGGGGGGGAGAGAGAGAGGGAGGGAGGGAGCATCGCCGACCTTACGACCCCGTCCTCGGCAGTTGAATGCGTTAATTTAAACAAGTTTCTTCCCCTCCTTCGGGCTTTGTTTCTTCTACAACTCATGAATTTCCATCGTTGTGAAGTTTCCTAGCTTCCAATCCAAACCTTGTCGATTAATCTCAGTTTTCACGCCTTCTTTACGTCTAGTTTTCCAAGTATCTGATTCAAGTGGATGTATGGGAGGGTCAAAGATCGAATGGCACCAACCGAACAGGGACCCGTGTGGACCCCGTGAGACTTGGTTTGCTTGTTCGTGACCAGCTTTTCCGATGACTCAGCCCAATCAGTTTGAGAAACAGTCAAACCTTCTACTTATTAAAGTCAATGTACTATTTTGTGGAATTTGATCAAATATTTGGTTCTTACATACGACAATGTTATGTTAATTAATTTTTAAAATTTTTAAAACAATTTTCATTTAATTTATATCGTTTTTGTTATGTCAGTTAATTTATGTCGTCAATACTTTGAATAAATAATTCAAATTAATTTGTATAAATCATCCCTAGGGCACATGAAACCCTTTGAATAATACTCATATAATTTTTGACTAAATATTTTCAACTATTTTTGGATATTTTATTTATTTATTTTTGAATAACCTTGGATATTTTATTTATTTGGAAGAAAAAGAAAATTTTTTTTATATAAAAAAATTGATAAGGGTTTAGCACCAATCTCTTACTAAAACTAAAATATAGTATTAGAGTTCAAAAGGTATTTATAAGAGATTTATGATATCATTTTAAAAAAAAAATTTTATAATGATAATAAAATTTGAAATCATGAGTTAATTTTTTTATTATATGTATCAATTTTTATTGATGAAGAAAAATAAAATTAATTCCACAATTTCATGTTTCACTTTCTCGTTTTTTTGGTACAAGCTTTCTGTTGATGTAGGTGGATCAGATCAAGATGGGTTTGGTCTTAGTGGGCCTTCCGGTATTGACTGAGACATTGGAAGGCTTAAATAAAATGGGCTGATAATTGTAACCAAAAAAAAAAATGGGCTGATAACTAGAATTCTCTATATCCCTATTTAGTGATCATTGGATTGAAATATTTTTTTACAGGCGGTATCCTAAGTTAATATTTAAAGATTAATTTTTTTAAGATTTAGAAATCATTGAAATAGATTTTACCTCTTACAATAAAATCTTTTTTATACCCACAACCTAGTTCCAACTCTGGACATCATATTTATAGAACCCCAACTATCTACCTTGATTTGTTATCAAGTCCCCTAGGCATGATAGAAGACCCTCTTTTTAATTACAAAAAAAAACAAAAGCATTATCGTGATTTGATTTTGACCCCCAAATTTTATAGTATTTATGAATTGTTTTATATAATTTTGTAAAGGAGAAGAAATGAACCATACGACATGAAACAGGGAGAATTGTGTTGTATACTGACTCCTTATATGCTTTTAGTATCTTGATGTGGGATTGCGATTTAGATGACCCTTTGCACTCCCTCATCATTGAGATGAGAAATATGATTTATAACTGGTCTATGGAGAATTACACCATACATGCAGGGATGATATAATGTCTCGTGAAGGTCATAATGTCTTGTGAGAGACCATGCTAATGCCAGTTGTTGCGAATGGTTGTCCGGGAATGTTTCTTGAAGATAAGCAATGCATTTGTTCAGCTTTTGTGGGTTTGCTAATTGCTAGGTCACATTCCTAGATTTGTATTTTAAGCTTTTTGCTTGCCTTTGTATGTAGACAAAAAGAACAAGATTATCAACCGTACTTAAAATTAATGTCTTTTAATTTTCACAAAACATATATCACACTAATTTTCTTATTACTCAAAGTATTATAATTTGTAATATATGACTTATTATAATTAATGAGTTAATCTTAATCCTAAATATAATATATATTTTTAATATTAATAATCAATTAAGGGAGGGACAAAAGGAATTAAAGATAATAATTAAACTATTTTAAAAAAATATATCATATTAATTAACTTAACTAATTTTAAAGCCGATGAATAATATTTTTATAAAAGATTTTAAAAAAAACTTTTTGTTGAAGGTGAAAAAAAACTTCCATTTATCCTGCTATCTTGCTTTGTTTCCCGTTCAACTGTAATTTAACTACTTCCCATAAGTTAGAGTGACTTATTCAAATAGCAAAGGAGATGAAGGTGGAAAACTTGTTATGGCTAACACTACAAAAAAACAGGGATTTGGCCACGACTTTTCAGCGACGACAAAATATGTCGCCGCTGAAAATTGACTTTCAGCGGCGACTTTACTTGTTGCCGCTAAAAGTCCTGAATATCTGCGGCGATAAAAATGTCGTCGCTGAAAGTAAGCCTTTCAGCGGCGACTTTAATTTGTTGCCGCAGAAAGAGAGACTTTTAACGGCGACTTCGCTTTGTCGCCGCTAATATTTAAAACTCAGCGCCACTTTTCTGCGGCGACAAGTTTTTGTCGCCGCAAAAGGATATATTCAGCGGTGACTTTTATATCCATTAGCGGCGACAAATGTCGCCGCTAAAAGTTTTAATACAATTGTTCCCCATTTTAATGAGTTTAAAACAACTATTTAATATATATAATTAAATTATTGAATAATTTTATTTTTTTAAATAACAAAAGAAGAAATTTAACATATTATTGTAGTAAAGAAAGATTATAGATAGAAGGAGATGTATGTGTGAGAGAGATAAGGAGAAAGAATATGCTTTAAATACATATGAACATACAGAAATTTTTAGTTGATGTTATATATGCCCTTTGTTGCTATATTTCATATAACATCTTAACTTTTATAAAAATAGTTTATAAGATATTATTGAGTTTAATTGTATTTGTTTGAAATTAAAAAGCGTAAAAAGTGAAATTTTAGAAAAAGAATTAATAAAATATTTATCATTAAAAATATATTGAGATTAAGAAAAAAATAATAAAATGAGTATTTTGGGAAGTTAGAAAATTATAAAAGAGTTTTTTTAAAAAAAACAGAGACCCAAATGCTTTAGTAACTATTTTTCAAGAATTAAAGAACTATTTTCTTATAAAATTCAAGAAAAATAGTTAGAGGTTATTATTTATTTAAAAAAAGTTATAAAAAATTTCTAATGAGTTTAAAAAGTTATTGGAGGAAAACAATAATTTTTGGTTAAGAGAATTATATTTTAAAAATATTTGGTAATAGTCAGACTTTTAGCGGCGATAGAAAGTCGCCGCTAAATTGGTCTTTAGCGGCGACTTGTTTCTGTCATCGCTGAAAGTGGACTTTCAGGGGCGACTTTGTTCTGTCACCGCTGAAACAGTTTATATCTTAGGGTTCCCCTTCTGTTCTTTATTTCTCATCGACGCGAAAAAGAACACCGAGAGCGAGAGACAGAGGCAGACCACGAGCGAACGGCAGAAGGATTGTGACGTTAGAGGAGTGACCGGAGGACGGAGGGCGGGCTTGTGACGTCGTCGGCAATTTAAGGTGAGTTCTCCGACTGCTTCTCCAATCTGTATTTTCAAAGAATTTCAGGGCCCATGAATTCATTACTGAAATTTCTTATAAGGCGATTCTCAACAATCAAGATAGCATCTGTTAAATTAGGAACTAAGTATTCTTATACAGTTAAGAAAAGAAATAAAATTTACGGGGAGTTTCGCCATTACTATATGGGATGTAGAGACCTGGAGAAGAGAAGAAAATGGAATTTAGGAACAGAGGATAAGAGTAAAAGGTGAAATAAGACAATTTGTGATAGCCAAAGGGAACATGCCATTTCTTATATCTGTTCCGTACGGTCTATTGCTGAAGCATATCTCGCATTGATGAATCAGGAAATGAAGGTGGCACTTGGATAAAAACGAGACATGCCTAGGTGGTATTATGTAGATACTGAATCAATATAAAACTTTCAGAAATTAAACACCCTCCTCGATGGATTAGGAGCTGTATGAATGCGCATCATGATCCACCTCTGTACAGAAAGAGGAATGGAAAAGAAAGGAAAGTAATTTTCACTCTGTTTTCCTTCTCGCTTGAGAGGGAATCCAGATCCCATGAATACTGATGCATTTCATATCAATTAAATAAAAATATATCAAAATCTTAAGCCCCCATCAACATCTGTTTTGCTCCTAAGCAAGTAGCAGTTCATACAAATTTTCAACAGGAAGAAAGTGCTATTCGGTGTGAGTGGGTAATTCACATCAAGCCCATTCATTGCACTGCACTTAGTTGGGTTAGGAATTCATTACTGGCTTGAGTTCCTCTATTATACTTGGATAATTGGTTGTTGTAGCCTGTTATGTGATTTGCCCCCTGTTTTAGTTGATGTGTTCTATTGCTGCTTAAAGATACTCTAAGTGGCATTTTTCATTCCACAAGTTATTTACAGAATGCCTTTGCTATACACCATGTATGTCTTCTACATTCAACTAAGTGAGGTTTCCTATTCTGTTAATTTTCATCGATTGTGGTTTGCTTTGACGACATGAGTTATTTATTATAATTAATAGTTCATGCTCCTGGGTTATTTAATAGTGATTTGTCATGTCATTTTAGTTGGTACTTTTTCTATTTTCAAATGCAGCCATGTGAAGTATGTGTGATCTTGTAATGCTTTTCATTGTCATTTTGTGAACTTTGCGTAGTATGATAGGGGAATCAACATGTTGCCCCACATTTGATGCACCAAAGTCAAACCTAATGAATGAAATGGAAGTTTGTTTTGTTAAAGGAAGTTTGTGTACTCTGAGGCATATTTCGGGGGAACTCCACATTCTTTGATCCAGTAATTACTAATGTTGACTCCCCTATGAAATGATTTTTTTTTGTAGGATATGTCAGTATTAAAGAGAGATCGAGGTGAGAAAAATCTTTCTGTTACGTCTCATGATAACACAAATAGCCGAGGTACATGCTCTACACCTCAATCAAGACCTGTTATTTCACCCCTATCACTGCAACAACAACTTGGGGAAATGCCTATCAACTCTCCTCCTACTCCCCATACTCAAAATAGTAGTGCAGGTAAGTTTGCTTCTATTTTATAATAATTAATTTACATCGCATATAATATTTAATTGTTCTAATTGAATTTTAATGATAGGCTCTTCTACTGCAATCAACAAGTGTAGAGGAGTTTATAAATCTATTAACGTAAATTTGAGGATTGCACAAGGAGCAAAGATTCGAGTCAAATTTTCAGATTCTATGTCAAGAGCAATCGGTCCAGAAGCAAGAGACTTTTCTAATTATTGTGGTTTAACTCTTAGAACGACAGTCTCTTTTAGGGATGGTGGAGGTAGCTGGAAGAATATTTTTAAAAAATATGGTCATGATATGATTTTAAAAATAAAGGTATCATTTTTGTCAAACTTTTATACTTATTTTAGTTTACTTATATTATTATATAAAGTGTTTATATTTATTTATTTCAGGATAAATTTGAACCTGCTGATGTAATTACTGAAGAAAAGTTTCGCATAGCTATATCAATTATTTTACAAAATGTATTCAGAAATTGGAAGAACAATTTGCATTCTCATTACAAGAAATATGAGAATGATGATGATATGTTGGTTGATCCTCCTCAAACTATTAGTTTTTAAGATTGGGAGTGGTTATTAATATATTTTAAGTCTGACATGTTTAAGGTATCTCACTGTCCTTTTAAATAAATTATATTCTTTTTTTAATTATTAAATACTTATTAGCTACTACATTTTGTTGTAGAACAAAAGTGTAAGGAACACGATAAATCGAGAAAAACAAATGACTAAACATACTTGTGGTTTTCGATCATTTGCAGAGATTGAATATGCTACAGTAAGTTCAATTTATCACCACTATAATTTAAATTTTTAATCATTTTTCTATTTTAAAATATAATCTTTTTCTTTTCTTGTATGTTATTATTTTATAGAGAGATCCTACTACTGGACAACCTATTACTCCTAACCAGTTGTGGGAGATAACGCATACTAGGAAGACATTAGATGGACAAGTAGTATGGGCTGATCCACACTCTGAACAGCTTCATGTACGCATTGTTGTTTTATCTTATTTTGATTTAGTTTTATTTTTAATCTAATAGTTTCATATGTTTTTATTATAGAGTCGTATGCACGAACTTTCTCAACAACAAGACCAAGATTTAGAGAGTGATACTCGAATGACGTCAGAGGAAATATTGTCAACAGTTCTTGGTGAGAGGTCAGGGTATGTAAGAGGGAAAGGGTATGGAGCGGAACCTTCAAGGAAGAGAAATCGCCCTCAATCTACTGAAGTTCAGTTGTTGAGAGTGTGCGTGCCCAATTGCAGGAAGAGTTTGATAAAAAATTTCAAGAGGAGAGAGAAAAATTAGAAGCTGAGCGTGCAAAGATAGAAAAAGAGCGTGAAAAGATGCAACAAGAGCGTGTGCAATTCGAGCAAAGACTAATGGAGCAAATGGAGCAAAGGATACAAGGTCAATTCGCTACTTTGATGCAGAAGGGACAACCACATGTGGCTAACTCTTCTAGTCATAATATTCGTCATTCTACATAAAATTTATGTATAAACTAAATAATTTTATTTTAATTTTAAATATATTTATGTAATTGAACTAATTTGATATTTTATACGATAATTAACATATTTGTTAATATTATTAGAGTATAGTTTATTTAGTTATTTATTATTTATTATTAAATTATATTTTTTCATTGAAATTATATAAAAGAATTTCAAAAAAATATTAAGTTTAGGCGGCGACAGTTCTGTCGCCGCCTAGACATCTTTACGCGGCGACTATTCTGTCACCGCATAATATTCTTTAGGAGGCGACTTTCACTTTGCCGCAGAAAACTCTTTAAGCGGCGACAAAGTGTCGCCGCAGAATCCTCATACTTTAAGCAGCGATTTTGAATTGTCGCCGCTAATATGTATAAGTGACAGTCTCAAAGGCGGCAACTTGGCGGTGACAAAATATCGCCACTAAATATATTCAGCGGCGACTTGTAACCTTTCTATGGCGACTTTTGTCGCCGCTGAAAACTAATTTTTTTGTAGTGTAAGTTGTTTGAAGTCCGTAATGAAAACCACCCTGATTAAGTAAATATAAAGTCAGTTGTTTTTCCTTTCCTTTGAAAGAAATTTGGAAAAGTTCATAAAGTAGAAGACTGAATGTCGAAAGCACTGGAAGGAAAAGGATAATGTAAAACAAGAAAAAGCTTATGTACTGTAATATATTCTGCCAGATACGATCAACGCACAGATCGTTGCCGACGAGGGAAAAGTATAATATAATAATGATGATAATGACACAGATCGAGTTGTAAGTTGCAGCCCCAAAGATGAAGACATTCTTATTCTTATAACAGTGAAGCAAAGCATAAACCCAAAGTCCAAGTTACATCGATCCAAACAAGTCACAGACTTACGTACTGACAATCTCTTTTTTTCAAAAATAAAGTTTAAGTAAATTTTATCAAAAGATTCACTAAAACTAGAATATATCTTCAAATTCAAAGAATTTAAAGAGATATTTATAGAATAAAATTTTCACATTAACAACAGGATTTAAATTTATAAATTTGTGGATTATAAGTTAACTTTTTACTAATTAAATCACTATTTATTAGCTAGCTAGTTATCAGAACCCTAATACCAGTGGAAACTGATCAAAGTCAGATGTGCTTGGCGCCAGAATCGAAAGGCGGAATAAGAAAAAGTTGCAGAAGCTTCAATGCCACAGTTGATAAAGCTTCATTCAACTGACACCTACTTAAACCCCTTCATCTCCAGTTTCTGTCATCATCACCCTCGAATCCCTTCTAGTCTCATCAGCTTTATACGTAGATATCTGCTCATTTAATTTGCTTCTCGCTCTGATTAAAATTCTCTCGTTCAAATGGCTAACATGGGTTTTATAAGGTCGAAAGAAGTAGTTCATGGTTTAGGGTTCTTGTGTCTGTTAATGTTGGTGCAGAAGGGTGGTGCCTATGAGTTCGTAGTCGGTGGCCAGAAGGGTTGGAGCATCCCAAGTGATCCCAATTATAATCCCTACAATCAATGGGCTGAAAGTAGCCGATTCCAAATCGGAGACTCCATAGGTACGTAACTTTTTTCATTAATCATACTTTTTTTAATATGATTTTTTGATTGGGTCTTATGTACTTAAACATTGTGGTGTTTAATTAGGATTGTTTTCTCAAGAATATTTTTTACATTTATATGGATTCAAATTTGATATCATGTGCTTAAAGGGACAAAACCCTTTCACTATGAAGAAGGATTGGGGGTGGTGTTTAATTATTAGATTATATATAAAGTGAAATTTTGATATTTTATACGTAAAAATGGTATTGATTTCAATTTTTTTATGATTTTTTAAAGATTTACTACTCTAAAATTATAGTGTAAGTAGTTTTTTTTTTATTTAGAGTATTAAATCTGTGAAAATTTTTAAAAATTAAAAAAATGCCATTTTGTAGTTATATATATCAAAATTTCACTCTGATGATCAAAAGAAAAAAAAAACAAATATTTGGGAAGTTGGGGAACTTGAATTTTGAGGGGCAACTCCAAAGAGGCAGCAGACACCCCCTAATCCTACAAAGAATGCTTACTGGTTAATGGAGCTATGTGTTTGATAAAAAGGGTATTTAAGAATTAATTAAGAAATATATATGGGGAAATATTGCAGTGTTCAACTATCAATCAGGACACGACTCCGTGCTTCAAGTGAAGAGCGAAGACTACGCTAATTGCAATACGAACTCACCTATTGCAAAATACTCAGAGGGACACACAGTGATTAAGTTTAATAAGTCAGGGGCTCACTATTTCATTAGTGGGAAAAAAGAGAACTGTCTCAAGAACGAGAAGGTCATCGTCATCGTCTTGGCTGACCGGTCAGGCCGATCCAACACCACGACCACTTCTCCTCCGCCTTCACCTTCTGCTCCTTCGCCCTCGCCCATCAGTCAGCAGACTCAGTCTCCACCGCCGGCCGCTTCAACCCCGCCAACTCCTTCTCCAGCAAGTGATCACACTCCTTCGCATAATGCGGCGTCTTCTCCTATCTCCTTCTCCTTCGCCGGAACTGTTGCCGCATTCTTGGCTTCTGCCACTCTGATCTCTTTCAGTCTCTAATTATTAGTTACTTGAAGTGCTTGCATTTGCATGTAATGAGAGTGATTGAGTTTTTTTTTCTTTTTTGAACTTTTTGTGGGCATTCGTTAACATAGTTTTGTTGGTGTTGTCTTAAGTTCAAACTTGTTGTGATGGCGGTGTTTGATTTTTATTATTTTTTTTGCATTCTTTCGTGACAATTAACCATAAAGGAACAAGTGTATTGTAAAAGTTGTAAATGGAATAAAACCATATTATTTACTTGTATAGATTCTCTATCATGCTTCTCTCTACCTATCCGCTCGTACATAAAAGAAATTCTTTGTTGATTGCCAAAAAACTCTGCCTCTCTCGATGGAATAAATTAGTTTTATATCTATCTCTCAAATTTCCTCCTGTCTAATATAAAAACTAAATAATTAATTTAAATAAATTAAAAAATTAATTAAATTAATTATTTATAATAAATTTGTGTTACTTTCTCTATAATATCTTTCCTAATAATATACATTATAACTACTCCTTTTGATAAAATATATTTATTATGTTTAATCAATAGAGATTTATTAATCATAAGATTTAAGAAGATGCGTTCTTTTCACCTTTTTAACATCTGATTCATCTAAATATAACAAGTTAATTAGCCGTCAAGGTAGCATCCTTTGATATCTAAGAGAAACAAGGCATAATTTTAGAGATATCGTAGACGTTACACAAAGGAGAAAAGTGGCGCCCTTGCGGGAATAAACTGCCGCAAAATCTCTCTCTCTCTCTCTCTCTTTCTTTCTTGTTTTTTTAATGTTGATTCTTGCTAATAAATTTTTTTTATTATCAACAGTAGAATTACTTTTACCATCTTTAATATATGACTTAATTTAAAAATTAATTTTAGTCTTAAATATCAAATATAATTTTTATATTTATCAATTTTTTTTAAATTATCTCATTTGATACTCCCTCACAATAATTAAGTAAGAGAGAGAATGATGGAGTTAAGAAAAATTGTTAGAATATTTTTAAAAAAATATATTATTAAAAAAATATTTATGGTGTTTTAAAAATAAATATTATATTAACTAATTTTTTTAATTAAATTAAATTAAATTAATTAAATATATTATATATTAAAGATTAAGAAAGTATTAGTTATCAGAAGTATATATGATTTTACATTACTAGAGATTTGTTATCATACAATTGTTATGCTTTAATTGGAGAATTTCACGGGGGAGAATATAGGAAGAGGATTTCCACTTTTTAATACTCATCCCGCTGGACAACAAGAAGTAGAAATTCTTTTTAATATAAAAATTTAAAAAAAAATTTATTCACTCACAATAAAAAAATATGATAGGGTCTTTTTTTCTTTTAAAATGATATTAATATTAGATAAGATGAGCTGTCTATTATTCTTATGCATAAACTTAGACACTCAAGAGTTATGATAAGATATTTTTTCTTTTTAGACGATACTAATATTAGATAGGATGAGCTATCTATTATTCTTATGTATAAATCTAAACACTCAAGAGTTAAAATATTTTTTTAAATACTGCGATTAAAATTATAATAAAATAATATATTTTAGAAATTGAATAAATTTTTAATAATCATATATTTTATCTCTTTTACCACTTAAACCCGTAGAAGCAGCAATTGAATAGATGACGCTAAGCTTGTAATGGAAGCTTTTTACTGTTATAGTGCCTGTTTGGAAAAATCCAAACCTTGGTTTTAAACTAAGGTTTGGCTCAAAACCTAGGTTTGAAGAAATTTTAAAACAAACAGTCATATTTGTTCAAACGGGCTTTTGGACTAAACTCTGGTTTAAAACTAAGGTTTCAGAAAAGCTGGTCAGAGTAGCTTTTGGAACAGTAAACCACGTTTGAACTAACTAATTACTATATTACCCCTACTTTTTCTTACACCATCTCTCCTACTTTTTCTTACACCCTCTCTCCTCTCTCCTACTTTTTCTCTATTTTCTTTCTTACACCCTCTCTCCTCTCTCCTCTTATCTCTTATCTCTCCTCATTTAATACTCATACCCTTTTTCGTAATTTACCAATAATAAAATCCCTTCTATAAATAACTATCCAAACACTCATTTATTCAAAACCACTTTTTTTTCATAATCTCTTCTCCAAAAGCCTTTTTCTATAATCTGTTCAAAAACTCTTTTTTTTTCATAAGCCCGTTTTTAAAATCCTATCCAAACGGGCCCATAAACAGAGATGCGAGTAACAAAAAATGAAAATTAAATAACAATGCTGCGCATCCGGGGAATCGAACCCCGGTCAGTACCGTGGGAGGGTACTATGATACCACTACACCAGATGCGCTTCTTATTTTTTCCGTTTACATAATTATTAAATATTGAGTTTTGAGAAATAGAATTTAGCAAAATAACTAAATTTTGAAAACAATATTATAATTTAATTAACTTCTTTACTCTAAATAAATTATTTAAATATATAATATATTAAACATTAAAAAAAATATTTTAAAACAAATAACTCCGCAAGCGCAAACAACAAGAAGTGCATCTTTTTCCTTTTGTAAAAAGGCAAATGATATTATTAGAAAACCAAGTACATTAAAGAGTCTTTACTATTGAAGGACAAAATGAGAAGAAATTAAAAGAAACCAAGGAAAAAAAATTAACCATTTCTACTTGAATGTGAGAGAACAAAGGTAAAGAGGCAGAAATATCTTCTGAAATGACATTGCTTGATCTGGATAATGGCCGAGCAATAAGCGCAAGTTGTTTCATAGAAGTTAGGATCTTCAACGATGTAGGTGTTTGGTAAACACTAAACTTAGGTTTTAAATTTAATTTTAGATAAAATTTAAATTTTAAAAAATTTTAAAATAAATAGCTATATTTATTTAAAAGAATTTTTAGACTAAATTATAGTTTAAAACTAAATTTTTATATAAACTGGTCATAATAACTTATAGAGTAGTAAAAGAATTTATGGATTAAATAATTATTATATTACCAATACTTTTTCTTACACTCTCTCTCCTCTCTCCTTTCTTTTCTACAATATCTCTCCTATTTTATCTCTCTTCATACATCTTTTCTCCTTTCTCCTCTCTCATATTTCATCTCTTATCTCTCCTCTTTTTTATATTTAATAATCATATCCTTTTTCATAATTTACTAATAATAAAAGTACTTCTAGAAATAATTATCCAAATACTCATTTATTTAAAATTACTTTTTCTAAAAAATTTTTTCTAAAAATTATTTTCTAAAAACTGTCTAAAAATCCTTTTTTTTCATAAACCTTTTTATAAACTCTTATCTAAACAGCTCTAATATAGTGCAAGAGGAGAAAAAAGATCTAACAGTCCAGCAAAGAGAGGACTTTATTTGATATTTGTAATTGAAAAAATGATCCCCTAGTTTTCTGAATCCATTAAAAGCGAAGAAGGGTTTGACCACTTAAGAAAATCAAAGCATAACAAATTTTGTTTCTTTGGAATATGGCTCATGTGCGAAGCTATAGTCCATCCATTTTTGCTCACCGAATGATTCAAATTCGACAATGAATTTGTTTGGGTGAAATGATGACTATTAAACATCAATGTTTCCTTCACTTCCCTTACAAATGTAAGAGGATCAAATATATTTTCTTTCATGCAAAGAGATATTTAACTCTCCATATGATGTTTATGAAAATGATATACTTTAGAAGATGCTAGATGTAAAAAGAAGCGCATCTGGTGTAGTGGTATCATAGTACCCTCCTCCGGTACTCACCGCGGTTCGATTCCCCTGATGCGCAGCATTATGATTTATTCTTCATATTTTTTACTCGCACCTCTGTTCATAACAGTAGAAAGCTTCCATTACTAGCTTAGCGTTGTCAATAGTGCGGTGGGGCCTTCAACTTCAAAAACGGAAATCAAATTCACTCAACTGACACGTACGATTTTGTCCATTCTGCCACTACACCTATATATGTTATACGTGTGTGTGAGAGAGAGAGATATATATATATATATATATATGAAAGAAGCTAGCTAGCTACCAGCTATATATGTGTGCATGCCTGCATGCCTGGGAATGGACTCCATTTTAGGGCTCATAAAGTCATCTCCTCATAGAATTATTACGTTAGCTGACACATTTTTAATATGGGCGTCTCTCCCCTTGCTCCAACATGGCATGGATGAATGAATGTTGAAGAGGGCCATGAAAACCCTGTCTACATACATGCTTTCATCTCAAGTCAGAGAAGCTGTACCTTCATCTATATATGAAATTATGAATATACAAAACCAGAAATATATATATATATATATATATATATATTTTGATGGATGGCCAAACTGCCTTTTTAATGTTGTCTTCTATTTTTTTCTCCTGCTTGGCTGGAACCTTCAATTTATAAGAAAGTGTCACCTAACAAGCTACCTAGCTAGCTCTCGTGTGTGTATCCATGTCGGCGTGCCTCGGTGGCCTGTTTAATTTCTTTTATATATATTATCTACTAACCACTAAGCCTCCTCTTTCATTTCTTAGTATTCAAGAGAGTTGTTGTGCGTTAGTTGAGACTTATAGACACACCCACACACCCACTGAAAGCCTATTTAGTTATATCAGGAACATAATAATAAGGGGCTATAAGAATTGACATATTTATAGGGAAGAAGAAATTGTACACAATATATATATATATATATATATATATAGATATATATATCAGATTCCTTTTTGCATGGTAATCTTCTGTACGTTCACGATTTGTTAAACCTTAATCATTCTGGAGATCAGCCGAAGGCACTCAGTTAATAAACTACACTGGTTGGCGTGTGTATTATGTATTTATATGTGTACGTAGCAATTAATCATTTGATTAATGTTTT
This sequence comes from Leucaena leucocephala, assembly GCA_037074615.1. NCBI lineage: Eukaryota > Viridiplantae > Streptophyta > Magnoliopsida > Fabales > Fabaceae > Leucaena > Leucaena leucocephala. Next base: position 7,861,465 of record CM073525.1, read on the forward strand.
AAGATTAGATTGATTTTAAGCTTTGTTAAATAAGCCAACATGGAGCTGAAAATGTTATTGAGCGGAACTAATGATTGCAGAAGATAACATCCCTAACCTATGGTTGTGAAACATACTTATGCCATATTTAGTATGTAGGAAGTAGAGGTGTAATATTCTACGTCTCTTATTTAATACGATAGAAGTTATTTTCATTTTTATTTATAATATTTTAGACAATTTTAATTATATCAGAAAAGTTGAGAATTCAGATAATAAAAGTGGAAGGAAAATTTTTTAAATTATTTTACCCTAATTATAAAATTTTTAGACAACTTTAACATTTTTCAAGTTATAAAAAAATATTTTAGACTATTTTATTCTAAGTTATAAAAAAAATATACATTAATTTCATACTCATTTCTATCATACCAAATAAACTTTTAAAATTTACTTATACTTCAACTTTTATAAAGAACTCTTCTATCTTACCAAACGTACAATTAAGGAATAGTATAATACATAAATATGAGACAGTTGGCGCAATTCCCTAGGATAAAGTAATCATCTTACATATATATATATGTGTGTGTGAGTGTGTGTGTAAATTTTTGAGAAAGGGTTGAGCTCACTTACAATCTAAAAGTAGAGCAAAGTCTTTCTTCCTCTTAGGCAGTATCAATATCGAGTAGGTTAAGCTTTCAATTATCCTCAGACGTAAATCTAGACACCCAAAAATTAGGATCTCATCTCAAGTACCGCGATTAGAACTACAATAAAATAATACTCCTAAAGATCATCTACGCTCCAAATAATCATATCTCTGATTTTTTTTATCAGCTAAATCCATATACCATTGGTAGTAATCCTCTTATATAGGGGAGTGGAAAATTCTATCCCTTATTGGGCTGGTTTGGCCTCCTTTTCAGGTAAGAAAAATTGTTAGTGGATCATAATTGATCTGATATCACGTCTTAACAAAAGATCATAATTCTAATAGGATTGATGTGATGAGAAACTACATATATTGAAGGGGTCAAAATCGGTTTATTTATGTATGAAACCCACCGAAAAATAAGATAAGATTATTGTTGAAGTAATTTAGGTTTTTTTTTCATTCCCATAAAAAAATATAACATAAGTTTAAATATAGAAAAATATACTTGTTAGGAGAGATGAAAATCTTTTATATTATAAATTTTGAAATAGTAGAGATACCTTTAACTAAATTAAAAAATAATTATATTTTTCTAATAATTATATGATGTCTAATATTACAGTCTATTCCATATTTAAATATTGTTCAACGCCGATAAAAAGGAGTAGCTCTCTTAGCTATTATGATTTCTTCTATTTACAATATTTAAATTTAAATTTTTTCTTAGTATAATATATTGAGTAAATAATTGTTGATATATTTTTCCAAATTTCTTGTGATTTGATAAAAAATCTCAAATTTCACATAAGCACAGGGGTTGCAATTCCGTCTTAACCAACAAAACTGCAAAATAAAATAAAGGTTAATATCAATATTGGTCCCTCAAATTTACTATATTTAAAATTGTTAGTTCCTATAGTTTGAAAATGGCTTCAACCTAGGTTAACGCAGCTAAATTTGTCTATTTGTCACTAACACGGTTAAGTTTGTGCTGACTGGGTGGCTGAGGTGGCAAATTAAATGGAGAAATTCTTAATTTAAATTTAATCCTAGCTGTCACTTTAGTTTTTTTTTATGAAAAAAGGTAAAAAATGGCCCTCCCACCATCGGGCGCAAACCCAACGACGCCCCTCCTCTCCATCTTATTCTTTTCCGATGATGAAGCCTGTAAAGATTTCTTCTTCTGACAAACACTTTACCGCCGTCTCATCTCCTCGGACCCCAAAGCCTCTTCCATCCTCCTCCCTTTTTGACGAAGCTACCGGATCTGACTGTAGATCAGGAAATCACACCCCACTTGAAGGACGACCGTGTTCTGCTGTGAAAGAGACAAGGCTCGACGACGAACTCTTCAAGACGACGACCAAGACAGAAAATTTATCACATCGCGATTTCTGAGAAGAATCCTTAAGATTCACTTTCTTCAGAGTTTCAATGGCGACTTCACCTTCTTCAGTTGGCTTCGACGGCGACCAAGACAAAAAATCACGTTGAGACTTCTTGTGGCTGGGATTTTTGGGTTTCAGTCCCTTGTACTTCGAACTCCTTTTTCTTGCTTCACATTTTTTGCGTTTTGGATCTTGGAAGAGTTGTTTACTGATGATGACAATGTTTGATTCACGGTGATGATGTTTACATGAACTTAAGATCTGTAATTTTTTGGGTTTCAGTTATCACGATGATGATGACAATGATTCCATATTTTCATATTCTAAAAACTCAACGTGAATTTTATCTTCCCAGATTTTTTTCGTCTAAAATTTCAATGATCTGAAAAAAAAAAAGCCCAGTGATTTCATTTTCTTCATTTGGCTTCGATGATGAGTTCTTAGAAGATGGATGAAGACAGCTTTTTTTTTTTTTTTGGTGATAATGAAGACGGCTTTTCTTTGGCTTTTTTTTTTCTTTTTACACCTCCACATCAGCATGGCTGTCAAATTTATTTTTCTACGCCAACTTGACCAGTCAGCAAAAATTTAATAACGTTAGTGACAAGTGGGCAAATTTAATGCTGTTAACCCAACTCCAACTCATTCTCAAACTACAGGGATTAACAGTTTTAAACGAAGCAAACGTGAGGAACTAAAACTATGAGTTTTAAATTTGAGGGACTAAATTTAAAATAAAAAGAATTATAAGGACCAATATTAGTATTAACCCATAAAATAATGAGCAAATTATTGTTTTTGTTATAACTAATTAAAAGATGACAAATGTTATTCAACCTGTTCCTCCAATGAGTGCTTTTAATAATTTAATTTTTCGTTAATTTCCTATTAGTTCTTTAATAGTAATTAATCCAAGTTGGAATTTCAATTTACGATTCCAAATCCAATTCATAAATTGAAACTCCAACTTGGATTAATTATATTTCTTGAGTTAAACAACCTAGGAATTACAGAACGTGGTAACGTCACTTTAGTGGAAGATGATCGTTAATCCCATCATGTCAAATGAAGAAAACATGTTAGAAAAGATAACTCTCCGAGCCATAATCTTAAGGAAATATTTGATTAATTAACATTAACTTAATTGTTTAATGATGTTGTGAAGAACCACCGTATGTAGAAGATTAGAGCCATCGTTGACAAAGAAGTAGTAAGCTAATTAGTTATAAGTATACCTTAGCCTTTGGTTTCTTTTATAGTATAAAAAATAATATTCCTTGTACGGTATATGTGTTTCTTGGCTCTCCATGTTCGTCTCAACTAATTAATTAAATGACATTGGAAAAAACTTAATTAATGTGACACTTGTCAGAATAATTAAGATGACAAGTGCATCAAATTCTAGGTAATGAAAGTAACATTGTACTCTCCACCTATTTAACTACATTATAGCTCCTTTTATTTAATTAATTTAATTAAATAAAAAATTAATTAAATTAATATAATATTTTTAATAAAATATTCTAATTATCTTATTTAAATCTTTTTTTTTTACTTAATTATTGTTGAAAGAGTATCGATAAGAATAATATAGATAAAAAATTAATAAATATAAAAAATATATTTTATATTTAATATCAATATTATCTCTCTAATTAAATTATATATTAAAGATTGTATAAAGAAAACTATGAAATCCCCTTGATTGTTTGGATCAACGGTTAGGTTTTAACGGCGAAAAACGTTTAAATACACAGTATATATATATATATATATATATATGATTGAGTATAAAATTTGTATAATGAAAAATTAAAGTATTAAATATTACACAATACAAAATAAAAAAAAAAAGTACATACAAAGAAAAGGAACTAGTCTCAATTATTGTCAATATTTTTTGTACGATATTTGCAGTTAGTTTACCTCATTTCCACACATTTGTCATTGAACTAATTTTCTTTTGGGTTGTTTGTTGTTGATTGAGTTTCTTCATCTCTTTTTCTTTAGTTAACCCTCCAGAATTCATATTCCCAGTTTTCATTGTATTGTGCTTAAATTAGATTGTTAAAGATGATGAATGCAAGGGATTGCAGTATCAATTCATGATTATATACAAAATGAGTGAAGAAATGATGAGAAATTGAGAATCAATTAATTAACCAAAATAATTGACAACCATAGACAAAGGAACTAAACAAAGGCCTCTTTTCTTCAGCTCTGTGCAGTCACTTTCTCTTTCCATAAATCCCATTTCTTTCGCCTCTCTTTCTCCTGAAATATTCCCTTTCTCCTACAAAAACAAAACATATCACAACCAAAATCATTTAATTGCTATATCACAACCAAACAAACACACGCACACGCTTGGATATAAACGAAACCACTGAAAATAATTGGTAAAGAATAGAGCGAGATAAAATAAGAGAATAATATCTTCTCAAATTTTCAGAAGATACACCATGTGTTTCCCTTTATTTTTGAAAAATTAATGAGATGAAAGAAGGATTCGAACCTCAGAAAGGCGTATGTCCTCCATTTGTTTTGGTTTGTCTGACCAGTTCTCATGTAAAACCTAAAACAAAAACACCATGAAAATTCAAATTTTAGGACCACAAAGGAATAAATTTTCAACGTATTTTGGTAGTGTAGAAGAAAAAAGAGGACCAAATTAATTGAAGAAAATAAACCAGATGGATAAAAAAAACTTACCTTGGGACTGTTGAGGGGAGAACTTGCAGTATCTTCCAAAGCATCATCAACCATAGTTGCTATATCCTTCTTTCTCTTCTTAAAACTCAATCTCTTACCATTTTTATAATTCCCAGAAAAATCATTACCAATATCATAAGCTAATTTGTTTGCCGTCATCGTAGCAGCAGCCAAAGAAGCAGCATCAGAAAGTAGAGAGGAAGAAGCAACAAAACCAGAAGATATACAAGACCGTTCACCATTAAAGAAGTCCTCAAAATATCCAGTCCAGCCACTCTCCTCAGCAACCTCGCTCGAAGAAGGAGCTTTGCTTATGGAATCCATTGCAGAAGAAGAAGGTGCAATATTAGTGGGGTTTGGAGGCCAGTTCTGGTGAAGCAAGTCACCCAAAGAGAGAATATATAGTAGAGAATATTATATAAACAAGAACAATGAACGAGAGGTGTTTGGGTTTGGGGGGAGGGGGGTAATAATAGTGATGAAATAAGGTATGACGATGGAATTTGGAATCTTGCTATTGGTGTGCGGGTCATACAAGTTAGGGGGAGTTGAAATTAGCTGAGACAGAAAAAAATGTGAAGAGAGAGGGTTTGACCTTTGTGGTGAGAGAGATAAAGGGAAATGTGCAAACAAAGATTTGCCAAAAATTTCCATAATATGGACTTAACTTTCCACTATTGCTTTGAATTAGTCACTAAGTTACTCTTTTATGGAAGACTTCAGAAATATTCTTTCGGCTAACTTTGTCTTAGAAGGATCCTTAATTATGATACTCATCACCTTAAATTCAGCCTCTACGTTAAAATTACACTACAATCCGTAGCTTGTTTCTTTTTAATAATATATGTCAGCCATTGGTTCTAATAGAAGGGGTTTAAACTATTTAATCACGAACTCCTAAGTTTAAGACTACATAAATATATAAAATATATTTAGTAAAACTATCTCCAATTCAACTTAATATTGCTTGAATATGATATAATCATATAGTCATATCAATATATATATGTATATATAGGTGTTAACTAACTTTCCCCATTTATTCATTTGATAATTCATTTCAAGTGCTCAATTTCACTATGAATTTAACACATTTTTGTGAATCAAATTATTCCAACACCTGGTGACGGTACATTCAAGGAATGAGGACACTTTTTTTCCCCACCCAGTTCATTGAAATTTTACCCCGATTATATTCGAATCTGACCCGTGTCGCGCACCTGATTATGGTGGATGATTCTCCAAATGAGAATTTTCTGTATACACCAAAGTTTGAATTCGAGACCTCGCTTAAGTGATATCAAGCTGCTTATCACTTGAATCAACCCCCGTTGGTGGAATGAGGATACGTAATATTTAGTAAGTTGGCATTTTTTTCTGTTAATAAATTAAGAAGGATAACATCAAATGATTAGAAAAATTAAATCAACTCAGAATGAAGGTTTAATTACGAGCTTGCTAGATTCGATATCCAACATATACATATACATTTTTTTTGTGTCTGCCCTCTACTATGTTGTTTATATGAAAAATACTTCTGATATTTTTCTGCTCGTATGCCTTTTTTCCCTGCCAATATATATTTCTCTGCTTTGAGTTTTCTATAATGTTGGTTCATCCGTTGAAGATAATGAACAATGATTCATTATTGGCGATGATATATATATATATATATATAATATGAAGAAGGAATCTTTTTCTTTTTTAAGAAAAAAGGTCGATGACTTGGGCGTTTGTTGTTGTTGGCCATTTGTTTAAGAACTTGTTTGGTATTTGCTGACGCTGCACCATAATTATTTAATTGTCTTTGGCCCATCCAAACTCCGTCATCGCAGAAGTTCCCTCTTCAATTTCTTCTCTCTGGCCTGAGACTTACTTGTTACTATCCCATGATGACTTGCCCCACAAAACCTACTTTCAAAGTTTAAATTCTTTCACCAGTAATCATTTCTTTATAACGCTCTCGTCTTTATTATGAATCTATTTGAAGAAAAATGTTTTAGTTTTACCTCTAAATTCGCTTAGAGACTATTAATAATTATTTTTTAATTTTATTTTTATTTAATTCTTGTTGAAAAAAATTGGGGAGTTACTTGTTAAAAATGTACATATACGGATCAATTATATTAATGCATTCGTATATATTGAATTGGTCTATACTTTATATGACGTATATTAAAGAACTTGTCTCCAAACTGGTGGTCCCTACAATTTTATTCACTAGCGTGAAAAAATTATTCATTCATAATTCACCTTTAATAGTTTATAATTTATAAAATTATGAATTTAAATTTTATTGTTTATATAAATATTTTGTTAATAAGTAATTTTTAAATATTTTTATTAAAAAATTTTGAGCTTAAAAACATAACTGTGATCCTAATAAATTTTTAGAGCTCAATTTATTTAAATAAAAAAAATAAGAATTGATCATTGGCATATATGTGGGGATAGAGGTGAGAAATATTTAATATTTCGTCAGAAATTAAAGTGTATTAATTGATTCTCCTCAAGAATTGTGTAAAACATGAGTTCTGAAACACTGAAATAGGAGTGTGGTTAATGAGTTATGGCAGATATGCTTTGTGCCTGCGGGAAAGAAAGTACTCTGTGGGACGTCAAATACCATGCACTAGAAAATCAGTTTCAGAAAGATGAAAAGTAAACTCAGCTTCGGAAAAAGAACAAGATTGCAAAGGACATGGTCATAAAAAGAATATGCATGAACCATACCATGTGATATCACTCATCACTCTTGTGATTTTTTTAAAAAAAATTAAAATTAATTATGGGTCACCATTCAGATCCGTGCAGCTGCTACAAGACCCTATATTTCTACATGAACTTTCTGGACAAAGTCTCTGTCAATATCAAGTTAGTGAGCTTTTCATGCATCTGAATAAAATTTGGCTGATCAATCAACATCCTCCTTTTTTTTTGGCTCATAAATGCTGTTATTGATAGGTGAACTTTAACACAATAATAAGGTTATTATCATAAGTTCTTAGAGGTTCATAAATTCAAATATAAAAGACAACATTTTTGCTAATAGGAATAAGTGTGTGTATATATATCCCTCTCTAAACTCTACTTTTACAGTAATCTTATGGATTGTGCTTCCCTTTAATTTTTCTATTAGGCTTTATTTGATTTACTATAAGGGAGAATATATTAGATTAATTTAAGAAAGGAAAGAAAAAAATAGGAAAGATTAATAAATAATATTTTTTATTTGATTCAGGAGGGGAGGGGAGGGGGGTTAATTAAAAGTTGATAAAAATATTCTTATCTCTTTATTTAAATTTATTTATTCTTTATTTATAATATTCATATCAAAATTATTATTTTTTAATTTATAAATCTTAAAATTGTTTATCTCATTTATATATATAATAAAAAAATAAAAAATATGTTAAAATTTTAATATTATTTTTTATTAATTTTATAATTATTATATATTTTAATATAATATATAAATAATTTATTATACTTATTAAGTTTTATTATAATTTATTATAATTATTATGCAATTAAAGAAAAAATTAGATGTAAAAAAATAAAAAAAAAGTTTGAGGATATAATTGAAATATTAAAAAAATTTAGAGATATTTTAGTCAAAAAAGGGGTAAAATTTTCTCTCCTCTCCAAAAATTCCCACTTTTGGAGGGGAGGGGATCACAAAAAGACAAAAAATCTCCCATCCCCTCCCCTCCATTTTTCCTAATCAAACACACTTTCTCCTCTTCTCCCCTCCAAAACCCCCCAACCAAACAAGCTCTTAGTGAATTTTTCAGGTATCATAATTAAATTTGGCTAATCACCGTCATCATACTTTTGAGATGTGAATTTTAACGTAATGATAATATTATTGTCATATGATTTGAAAATTATATATTTAAATTTAAAAGTTATTTAATATTATTTTAGGAGTAACGTTATATATATATATCCTCAGACCCTACCTTGTAGATGCTTTGTATTGGGTCACCCTTTAATTTTTTTCTCCTCAAAAGGGAGAAAATGTTATCCTCATCGCCATATTTACGTAACAATGAATAAAATTGCATGTCACTTAATAGTTATAACATTAAAGGGTTATAGATCCTATATGATGTGAATTGTTAACCACTATAATATAGGACTAGACTTAGTGCCAGTTTAATACTTTGGTTTGAATAGTGTTTTTGGATAAAATTTTAATTTAATTCTTTTTAAAATAAATAGATATATGTGTCTAGAAATAATTTTAGCTAAAATCATAGTTTAAAACTATAGTTTTAAAATAGTAAAAGAGTTTATATACTATCCAATTACTATCTTATTTTTATTTTTTCTTATATCATATCTCATCTCTCTTCTTTCTCCTATCTCCTATTTCTTCTCCACCCTATCTCCTCTTTACTCTTTCTTCTCTACACTATCTCCTCTCTTCTCTTTCTTCTCTACACTCTCTCATCTCTCATACTTTTAATCAAATCATACCCTTTTTGACAATTTACCAATATAAAAAGTAATTTTACTACTAATTATTTAAATATCTCTATTTTTAAAATCTATTTTTTAAAATTTATTATTCTTAAAATCTATTATTCAAAAACTAATCCAAATAGGGCCTTAGCTATGTTTCAGGAGTTAATTCAACTGATAGATTAGATATATTTTTAGCGGTTAGTTATAAATGATTAATAATTTTTTTTCCAGACAAAACTATTTATTTCTAATATTTAAAGCCTTCATATTGTAACCTAATATCCAAGAACAATAATTTAATTAATTGTTGTAATTCCAGGATCAAATTACTTAAAGTGATGCCTATGAAGACATTATTATTGATGATTCACAAATACAAGATTCATTTAGATTTTATTCTAATAATTAAATATAGATAACATTTATTAAAGCTGATGAGCATGGGCTAGGCCATTTTAATTCTGATATTTTCTGTTGTTATCGTTATATATATTAAAAAAAACTATATTCTTAATTGGTTCTATATAGGCCCCTTATCCACGCAAGACAAAGAATTTTCCTCACTTGTTTATTCGTATACTTTAATGAGGAAATTAAACAAATAATAATTAGAGGTCGGTGTGTCTTAATGTCAATGAATTGGGGCATCAAGTTGAGGCCACTACTTGATTAGTGGGGTCCCAACTAACATGATGGTTGAAGAAAAATGTTTCAAAATTAATTAATTAATTAATTAATTGAAAATGCTTTGTATGTATAATCTAACCAGAGATTTTGGTCATATATAGTTAGAGAAATGGCCCTTTCAAGACTTAACCTTATCATGAGGAATATTAATTAATGAGATGGCACGTGGACCATTCATGCACGTGTGCCCTACCCCATCGCTTTTTAACATATGTGCCAACATCAACATGTGAAGCTTAATTTGTTTGGTTACATGAAAAAGGATCATCTCATTTCCACTCTTCATTTATTTCTTTCCCTTTTCAACTTTTTTTTTTTAATTGTGTAGCATAACACAAATTTATAAAATTCATCTACAAGAATTGTGTTTCCTTTTCGTGATGGGGGATTTCGTTCACCCATCTATCTATGCTTTGGAAGATTAAATAAGGATTAGTTTATATTTCCACAAAGAATAATAGCTTTGCTAATTTGGTCATTTTGGTTCACCTTTCCCTTATTATTTCTTGCTTTTGATTCGATGAGAGTAGTTTTAATACTTTCCTATTTTTAATATAAAAATTAACTAATTAATTTAAATAGATTAATAATTTTTAATTAATTAATTAATTAATTATAATTAATTTTTAATTAATTAATTAAGGTAGATTAAAGAATATATAATATGTCTGAGAATTTATATTTAATCATAATTAATTAATTTATTTAATTTTATTAATTTATTAAAATTAATCAACTAATTTTTTAATTAAAAAATCAGTCTGACAAATATAAGAAATACTCCATTCAAACCATTTTAAATATATTTTATAGTATAAATTATAAAATGAAACCTATTTATAACTAGAGGAGTATATTATATTTTGGGGATATATAAATATTTAATATATTTTTTTATATTTATCTCAATTATTCATATATCTTCATCGTTTATTTTTTTTCACTTATTATTTCTCATCTCTTTGTTTACTCATTTTAATTTTTCTCACCCTTTCTATACTAAATAAAGGTATTTTTGCAAAATAAATTTTATTTTCTTATATATTTATTAGGAAAAACTATTTTATATATGCTTATACTTTCTTTAAATTTTTAATTTAATACATATATATTTTTCTCTCTATTAAATATTTTAAATTTGCTCCAATAACATAAATAATTTTTATATAAGGACTAACAATACTCATATAATAAAGTTATAAGAATTAATTATGTTAATAAAATAAAATTAAAAAATTTAATAAGAAAAAAAATATAAATTAAAAATTAAAAAAATTAAGTATCTATAAAATAATTTTTTTATTTATTAGGTTTAATTAATTTTAATTAACTTCATAATATAATATGCTTCTTATTCAATTGTTTATAACATATAAAAAAGTCACAGTTAGTACTATATTGTCGTCTAGGTTGAGCCAGTTCAGATAGTTTTGAAGTCTTGTTCTCTCTCTCTGGTTTATTTTTTTTTTTTGACATATGGGTTTGAACAATTTGAAGCTAGGAAATTAGAATGCAGGGCTACAATATAGGACAGAATTGTACATATACATTAATGAATTGAGACTGAAAACATCACATGGGTCACGATGACAAAAGGGTTTTGAGTTTTTGACAGGAAAATCGCCCTCTCCCAAGAAAAAAAGACAGATCAACATTGAATGCAGCTTTAAAGATTGGTAACTTTCTGATATTGGGTTATTAACCTAAGTCGTCCCAGGTGAATCTTGGTCTACAAATTGTTGAATCCCCAAAATTATATCATTTAAGTTTTATTTAGTTAGGGATTTAAAAAAAAAAGAGAGAGAAAAAAAATGTATTTAATTAAAAAAATATGGGAAGAGGAGGAGAAATTTTTTTTCGCTCTTTTTCTCTCACTTATCTCCTCTTCAAAATAGAGAATTTTTGAAGGAGAGCGTATTTTTTATCCCTTTATGACTAAATTACCTTCTATTATTTTTAATATTCTAATTATATCCTTAATTTTTTTTATTTTTCTCATACTTATTTTTTTAATTGTTAAAAGTTAATAAATATAATAAATTACTTATATATTATATTAAAATGTATAATAATTATAAAATTAATAAAAAATAATATTAAAATTTTATTATATTTTTTAATTTTATTATATATATAAATGAGATAAAAAATTTAAGATACATAAATTAAAAAAAATAATTTTAATATGAATATTATAAATAAAGAGTAAATAAATTTAAATAAAGAGATAAACGTATATTTGTCAACTTTTAATTAAATTGTTTACTTTCCTCTCTCTTTCTGAATCAAACAAAAGACATCATTAATTTATCTCCTCTACTTTTTTCTATCCTCCTTTAAATTAATTTAATATATTCTTTCTTTAATTAATTTAATATATCTTTTCCTCAAGTGAATCAAACAATGCCTCATGGAACACCCATGATCCTTTCCATATGTCTACAATAAAGCCCTAGAAATTAACTTTTTACCACACGGGTCCCGTATCATTAAGGCGAAGTATATACCTTCTGATATAGATTTATTATTGTGCCCCCGAGTTTTGTTGTCCACAAACTATATAAAAAAAATTAAATCAAGTTCTTTTTGTTAATATTGTTAAAATTTTTAATCTTACTTTATCACATATTTTATTTTTTAATATCTTAATGTAATTTAAATCTACATAAAAAATAGTATATATGACTAAGTATAATTAAAGAATTTTAGGAAATAGATGTAAAAATTTTGATGTAATATATATATATATATATATATATATGCACACTTAAGCATAAATCATTGATTTATCTGTGTTGAGACTTGAAGTTTATTATATATGTGTATGTGAGCAGTGAAACTAAAAGAGGAAATGCGAAGGCCATTCATGATTGAGAGTGATGGATTTTGCTTTTATTCTGAATGAGAGGTGATTAATTTGGCTCGCGAGAAAGGGAATAAATGATATAATTGTGGCATCTTGGAATTATACTGCTAAAGAATTAGAATCACTATTAAAAAAAGCTCGTATAATAACAGTTAAATATTTTATAGTAATTTTTTGACCGGCATAAATTTTATTATTGTTATGTATTTAATTTTAAAAAATCACTGTTTATATATTTAAAATTTTACTATAATTTTCATTAAAACTTCAATTACAATTTGATCATATAATAGCAGTAAATCGCCGTTATAGTATAAAAATATCATTAAATGTTTAATTTTTTATATTTTTTTTTAATTTTTCTATATATACTACCCTGTATTTGCTATAATAAAGATAGACTATAAGTAGCAAAGTAATTAAGTAATAGAAAAATCTAAACTAAATGTTAATATATATTAAAAATTAATTCGAATTCTTATGATACAATCATATATAAAGAGATATTGTACAATCATATATACACACGAAGGCAAGTTCTTCAGTATAATTTTTGCCAAAGCTTTCATTATTGAGTGGATTTGATCCTATTCAAAGCTCTTTTTATTATGCTAAAATTTAATTATTTGAAAAGTACTTATTTGAGGATAAATCTATGAAGGTTTAGGACTACTAAGATGATCTATAACCAAGTTGAAGCCTTGTACAATCCTATCTCCAATTGAAAAAAAATGATATATTATAACTTACTAAATTTTTATGTTGACAACTCTATGAAGAAAAATTCACATGTCGAAGATGGATGAAATCTCAGGATCTAACTTTCTAAATATCGAATTAAACCAGTACACCACATTAGCTTTAGGGGCTATGACAAGTAGAGTCTAATGCATACTATAAAATATGAACAACGTTATATATAAATGTAGAGTAATATGTATAAGTGTGACAAGTATAAAAGTATACTTAACCCTTTAATGTAAGGTGTAAAATACAACTTCCTCCTAGTGTGGGTTATAACGTCGATCATGCATATAATCTTCAAGCTCCTAGCAGTGCCTATCTCTTGGACATGTTGAGGACACATGAAGTCATATGTATCTCCTTTTGTTTATTACAGGCATCTCCGATAGAAGTGACGATTGTTAATAGAGAAATGAGTCAGTATTGAGCGAATGGTTAAACATAAAGTATTAAAATAAGTTGTAACTTACTATATGGCACACTAGATGACAGTTGAATCTAGTTCCTGAAAATTGAGGAATTGCACTATGTCTTTCTTATCTTGGGTGAATTTGTAAATCTCCTGTGTGGTCAAAACTCCAGATAGAATTGTGAAACTAAATGCTTCCTCCAATCTTGCTGCCATATTGTAGAGCATTGATAAAGCAAAATATCTCAAAGATATATACTCAGGAAGAGGTTTGAGCTTGTCTACTTTCGCCCATTGAACCTTATGGTTTTCTTCTTTAGCACCTTCTCTAGCATCAGCTCCGATGTGACCTGCTTTCTCAATTTAATCAAATGTATTGGCCACATAATATACTATCCTTAAGCTTGCTCTAATATTTTGATCTCATCAGTAGGGCAGGGAACAAGTGTAGAGCTTGTATGGTTCTTTATGCACTCTATCGTGACCTTGGCATTGCCATCAAGAATTGCCATATGGTAAAGTGTTCTGGCATTCCAGTACATCGTACCATGAGTGACGAATGATGTAGTCTCTTAGTTTGTCACAATGTAAAAATCATACTTTTTCCTATCACCACGTGTATGCTTACGGGTAGGATCAAGACTAGATAGTTGAGAGACAAACTTCTCCTTATTGGCACTGCCATTCCTACTAGTCACTGTGTGAGAACCCTAAAAATGTAAACAAAATTAGTTAAGATAAAATATATGTTAAATGTCCCTTGATAAGAAGTAAATGAATATGTGTTTATGTCTGAACTTTAGCCAGGTGTGGAGAAGCCCATTATCAGCATCGCCTGTTAGAGTCTAGCATCTAAGAGCTCTTTGACTCTGGCATATACCTAGCTGCGTATCTTGGCCAACTCCGCTTGATGCTCTACTTTTAATTCATCACCTTTTGCAACTGATTTTGAAGCATGTATGTGAATGGTACGTTTCTTCTTTGAGAGGTAGAGCTAAAAAAGTCTCTGGATATGACTCTTTTGGGGGCCCTCTCACTCGACCTGAGTGGTTAGGGTCCCAATAGCTTTCTCTAGAATGTCCATTCCTTTTTAGAAATGGAACACCCTTGAGATGCCTGTTGGTATAATGCATCCTACAATATATACAAATTACCAAGTTAAATGAACTGAAGAGCAAGTAATGGAATATAAATTCTTAATTTTTAAATTAGTTACTTACAATTCTTTCAACAATTATAACAACCTCTGGAGTGATATATTATCCCTTCTTCACCCTCACAACCTTCTATTTTTGTTGGCCAGATTGACACTAGATGCTGATAGATGAAGAAGGGTATAAGGCAATAGGGTCTGATATAGTTGCTGTTTTTGTAGCCTCCAACTGTTGTTGCAACATTTTTCTCTCAAGGACATTATATTCCCTCTAGACATATAGTAATGATACACATTCTTCTTGACTATTTTTTAATTTCTTTTACAAATAGTCTATGAAAAAGAAACAAAGTTAGATTATTGGATTAAAATGTATATTCATTACTAATTAAATTAATTAAAATGTAAGTTAATTAAAATTTTATAATAATCCCTTTTTGCAGTTGACAAAATAATGTCCAAACTTTATCATTAATATTGGGGTATGTGTCTTTCAGATACTCCCCTATCTTACTATCTCAGAGATGGTCCTTTGTAAGATTTGACTTAAAATATAGATATTATATATAATGCCTTGGTCATTGATATATTTTTTCGGTGTTTAATATAAAACTTAATTAGAAGTCGATCTTAATTATAAATATAAGATCTATATTTTATAGTTATTAATTTTTTTTAAATTGTTCTCATTGATATTTCTTTAATAATAATTAAATAAGAGAGGAAGATGAAATAAAAAATAATTAAAATATTTTAAATAAAATATATCATTTTAATTAATTTATTTAATTAAATTAAATTAATTAAATCCCTCCTATAATAAATTGTTGGGACGCAGTGAATGAGACTGGGTAGCATAAGGATAGGCGTCATGATGATTCATGAAGGTCTCATTCAGTCTGAGTGACGATGACGATAAAGTACCAAAAAGGCCTGAAACTCAGTGACTCGGCTTAAATCCTGCAAATCTATATATTGATTTTCTTACTCATCTTCCATGAATCACAAGCCGTGAATGGTCTCAACTGAACCAATTTGTGCAATCATGCAACATGCGCGCGCACATTTGTGTGTATATAAGGATTTAGTTTGAGGTAATGCTGTTGAATATATAGGGGATAAAATAAAAAGAAAAAAAAGATAAAGAAAACTCATTTCAATTTTATAAAGATAAATTGAGTATCTCAATATTAAAAAGGATAGATTGGACAAAAGACACGATCTGTCATTTATAAATTTATGTCTAAAGACTAAATTAACCTTCACTTTGCTAATGATATTTGTAAGTTTGACAATACAATTTATAACTTTATCAATAGTATTTGCAACTCTGACAATGGTATTTGCCACTTCTATAATGGTATTATAATTTTGCTAATAATATTTATAAGTTTGAGAATGATATTTGTAACTCCTATAATAGTATTTATAACTTTACCAATGATATTTGTAACTCATACAATGGTATTTGTAACTTTTTTAATAATATTTATAAGTTTGTCAATGATATTTGTAACTCTAACTCGTATTTGCCACTTTCACAATGAGATTTACAACTTTACCAATAGTATTTGTAACTTTTATAATAGTATTTGCAGCTTTACTTAGAGATTTACAAGTCAATTTGATTTGCAAGTCTGACAGTGAGATTTGCGATTATTGCTATACTATTTACAACTTCTATAATAGGTTTTCAACTCCTCTAATAGGATTTATAACTTTCCCTAATATATTTATAATTGAACTTGCAATATATTGTTTTCGGATTGTAACTCATGTAATGGGATTTGAAACTTTAACAATGAAATTTGTAACTTTTCTTAAGACATTTATAACTCTCTAACGTATTTATTTTAATTGCTTTCAGGTTTGTAACTTCTCTAATGGTATTTGTTAGAATTTACAACTTCAACAATAAGATTTACAATTCTTCCTAAGACATTTACAACTATGTAATGAAGTAATTGCAATTGTAAAGATAAACTTCTCTCAGATGATGTGTCTTTTATTTGTAGAAACATCTCAGATGCAACTCACATAAAAAATTCATAGTAATCCTCTTTTTCTTTTGTACAAACATATCAGATGCAACTTAACAAGTAGATCCAATCATAGATAAAATTGTTATGATAATTGACAACAAAAGTTGTTGCATATTTGAGTTATTTGCCAAATGTAAGAGATAAAAAGAATCGAAAATATTAAGTATTACATATTCACCATCTAAATGGCGCAATTAGATTCCCACTAAAACAAGATAAAATTATGATTAAAATATAGACCCATGTTTCCCTTTAATTTGACGCCCTTTCTCGAAAACCTAATGCCTAAATTTCAAAGCCATATGCCATAGTCACCATTACAACCATCTCCATAGGAACGCAACGACGCATTACATAAAAAGTGAAACAAAATACAATATTAAACAAACATATATTGATGTAAACACTACAATTAAACCCCAAAAACCTCAGAAAGATTGAGAACAAAACTTCTGATGAAGGTAGAAAGGCATAGGAAAAAAGAATTCACTCATGTTTTCTTTGTTTGTAGCAGTCAACTTTTAGTATCTTAGTATAGTTTCCCATGCGCGTAAGAGGTCTTCTGCCAATTTGCAGCTCAGCCAAAAACGTCTCCCCCAAGCTTCATCTCCCATGAGCACCAACAGTTCATTCTTCACATTGATAAAGAACAGATTTGTAAATATAATATTTAGATTATCCTATTGTAAATACAACATGCAAATATCATTGATAAAGTTACAAATGTAACATCCCAATTTTTATCCTTATATTTAAGTAAAATTAAAAATATTATTTGTCAATAATTTAAAAATATTATCTAATTAAAGTATTATAGTTTAGTATTTTTATTATTTTTAATAAAATATAATATTTAGATTATCCTATTTTTATCTTATTTAGAATTTAATGATTTGATTATTATTAGTTAGGAATTATTCAAATTTAGATAAGCAATTTTATTTTAAAAATATAGTTTAAATTTTAAATTATTATATCTGATAATATTTTAATAAAGATAAGATATGAATTTAAATTTTTAAATTACTATTATGACTTTATAAATAGAGCTAAAACCTTGAGTTATTCTTCATACTTGATTATTGAATCATCTTCTCTATTTTTAATCCTCTCTTAATCCCTTTTCTATTTTCAAAGAATATCATATATATTTTCTTTCCTAACAAGCCTTTTGTTCAACTAACTCAAAGTTAAGATTTACCTTTCAGAACTTTTGTGGTAATTATTCACATATTTTTGTGAAAGGTAACCACTTTCTACTTGTTGTGTGTGCTAATATGATGTTTGTGAGTGTTTTAATATATATATATATATATATATATATATTAATGTTGATATTATTATATTGAGAAAGCTTATTTTATGATTTTTATTAAAAGTAGTCTTGTGGGATTTAAAGTTTAATTTAGAAAGTTTGAGATTTTAAACTTGTTATTTGAAGAAAGTTATCTTGAGAAAAAAACTATTTTGTGATATTATCAAACTATTGAGATTTTGATTAATATAATTATTTTAAGATTTATGCATTGGGGATTAGTGAAGAGATAGTTGTATTTCTACCACGTGGTATAGCCTCCATCGAATCTCAATAGATGACTTTTGTCCCACCAGTTTACCGAGGGACGTGCGAACCTATTTACCGAGGGACAGTGAGGACCTGTTTATCGAGGGGAAATAGATTTGTGGATTTTGGCCTATCTATATCATTTGATCAGTTAGCTGTTCGAGGGGTAGTTACCACTAGCACATGAATTCGGTCAGTAGAAATAAGGCGGTTCGGTTGGTTTGAGGGGAAAAACTTGGGTGGGTTATTCATTTATTTTTATTATGATAATATGTTATTTTGTATATATTGTATTTTATGAGGTATCACTTGACACCTTATAAGTACATATTAGTATGCATAATGAGTAGAATTGATGGTTACTGAGATATTTGTTTTACCCTGTCGTTATTAACATTTTTCAAGGTATATTCTCATCTTATGACCTAGGAAAAACTACAGAGATTTGAGTAGAGCTATATTAATTGTATAGCACTCTTCTTTAAAGGTATATATAGATATTTATATATTGCCACAATATGTTTTATTTTACATACTCATATATCATATTACCTTATTTATATTTTAAGGAAAACTTTTTTATAACTATGGTAGATTTCATTTAGATTTTATTTAAACTCTTTTCTACCATGGTTAACTCTTTTGAAATAAACTAAATTCATTTATAATATTATTTTTAAATTATATTGGATACAAAATATATTTAAATAATTAATAATAGCTATATTTTAGGAGAATTTTAAAGCAAATACCATTGTCAAAGTTACAAATACCATTATCAAAGTTATAAACACCATTATCAAAGTTGCAAACACCATTGTCAAAGTTACAAATACCATTGTTAAAGTTATAAATACCATTATAAGAGTTATAAATATCATTTTTAGACTTATAAATACTATTGGTAAAGTTATAAATACCATTATAAGAGTGACAAATACTATTAGTAAAGTTATAAATCGTATTGTCAAATTTATAAATACTATTAGTAAAGTAAAATCTAATTTAGTCTTTATACATAAATTTACAAATGACAGATAGACCTCCTATCTAATTTATCCTTTTTAATATTGAGATGCCCAATTTATCTTTATGAAATTAAAATGGACTTTCTTTATCTTTTTCTCTAAAATCTAAAATTTGAATCTATAGGTTCTTAATTTCAATAATTTTAACCAATTTTAGTTTTAATTTTTTATACTGGTATTAAAAGTTAAAATTATTAGACTTATATTAATTTTTTATAAAATTATAAGAATAAAAACTATTATTTAAAATTATAAGGAATGGAATAAAAAATCAGTTAAATAGTAAATATTAACAATAAT
This sequence comes from Leucaena leucocephala, assembly GCA_037074615.1. NCBI lineage: Eukaryota > Viridiplantae > Streptophyta > Magnoliopsida > Fabales > Fabaceae > Leucaena > Leucaena leucocephala. The sequence continues at coordinate 7,881,465 of CM073525.1, forward strand.
ATTAACTTTTTTTTTTAACTTTGGTAAAAGTGGGCACAACCTTCCGTGTATAAGGAGCTAGAAAAGACTAATTTGTTTGGAAGTTATGCTGTTCTTGACGGATTTTACTTTCAGGTTGAAGGTTGATTTTTACTGTCAAAAATTCTTTCAAAATTTAAGTTTTCACCAAATCCAAATAGATACTTAGTGTTAGATAACAACTTAAATCTTATTACCTCTAATAGAAAATACATGTGCCTAAACAAAATAAATCCAAAAAATAATTAGGCTGGCTATCTATATTTTTGAGTTTTATAGAACTTGTTTTTTAGAATACACAAAAATATTTTATAAATTTAAAACAAAATAATAATTTAACTTTTAAGTTATAATGGAATATCTATTTTTACTACTCTTAACAATCACACAATCTATAACACTGCCACTGCTAGTGAAAGAAAAAATTATTTTATATTTAAAATTAAAATTAATTATATAATTAAATTTTATATTAAAAACATGATTAATATCAAGAGAGTACAAAACTGTCTTAGTAAGACGAGAGAAAATACAAAACGAAGTGGATACAGACTGAACGCCTATCACGCATAGATCGCATCAACAATAATCAAAAGACTTTAACCCTCATTCCAATAATTAAGATTTTTAAGTTAACCAGTACGCAGGCTACACCATGAAGGCTTTGAATGAAACAGAGAGTTCATATCTGAAATTTTCAGAAGCCACGGACAGCATGGATGGAGATCCCCTGCATATAACTATGTTCCCATGGTTTGTTGGCTATGGGACACCTAACCCCATATCTCAATCTCTCCAATAAATTAGCCAAAAGAGGTCACCGAATTTCCTTCTTCATCCCTACAGAAACACAATCCAAGATACACCATTATAATCTCTTGCAACATCTGATCAATTCCATCTATAACCAAAGCTTTTGAATTTATGGTTCGTGCTATTGAGTTTTACTCTTTGATCAGATAAACTTCAGCTTGTTGAACATGGTGAATATATTTTATTTCAGCTTCTTATTTACTACTAAAAAAATACTTATCACGACGCTAATTTATAACGGTTTAAAAAAAAATACCATAAAAAAAGATAATGACATATTCATAAATAAGTTTTTTTAACGGTGATTTTATTTAAAACCACTGTTAAATTAAAATTTAAGGGCAATTCAATTAAGAACCATCGTTAAAAATCAATTTAATGGCAGCTTTAGTAGAAAACTACCGTTACAATTCCTGCAAAATTTCAAAAACACTAAGGTGAAGTACGCTTTCAGTTTCACTTTTTTCACAACCTTGTGTATTTTGTTACTTTAATGAACCACAACAGACTTGCATGAATGTCATTTTCTGATGTCTTTCTCATATTTTTGGTCCCTGTCTCTGTGTATAACATCGTTCTCCATCGTCTCTATCGTTAGTGTCATAAGTCACCGTTTAAATTTGTTATTTACTCATTTTTCTTGTTTTTTTAGTTGTTTGTTGTTTATAACCTGTAATATATCTTATAAGCTATCATCCTTGTATTAAAGAGATGATTTTTATAGTTATGGTTTGTTACATTAGTTCCTATTTGTTTGTGGATGTGTTTTTCAAATTTTCCAAATATGTGTGTTTTTTTATCAATTGTTCTATTGTTTAATTTATTTTTTAAAAAATATAATATATATTGTGGCCTATCTTACCTTACTAAAGATTTTATTTTTGTAGTTTTTGTTTAACTGACTTATAAAAAATATTTGTTCGTATTTATTTCCTATTTGATGAATTAGTTACCATTTGAGATTGCTTACATTTAAGGGAATAATATATCGTAGTTGGATAAAAGCTAAGAGAACTACTATGGAAGTTGTGAACGATAACTTTGAGGATATAAATGATAACTTTAAGGTTAGAATTTGGGATAAATTTTGTGATATTAGAGCTAAATCCTTTCCCCAGTTCTCTCCAACATGTGAAGGTTTGATGAGTGATGGCAAGAAGCTATTGTACTTGGAGAGTAAAGATGAGTACATAAGGTTAAAATTTATGTTGCGATTAATGAATTTGAAATTGAGAAATAGTTAAACCTATTATAGTTTGATAGAATTGCTTGAGTTGTTGAGTGATACCATTCATGTAGGCAATACACTACTAAAATCAATGTACGAGGCAAATAAAGTATTGTGTTTGATGGGTTTATCATATAAGAAGATACATGCGTGCCCTAATGACTGCATATCGTACAGAAATGAGTATGAAGGGCTGAGTAAGTGCCATAAATATGGCAATTCAAGATATAAAGTGAAGAAAGATGATGATAATTGTGATGAGATTACCAAAGGCTCTCATTCAAAGGCATTGTGGTATCTTCTAATAATACCATAATTTAAGTGTTTATTTACTAACGCCACATATGCAAATAACTTGAAATGACATTCTTATAGAAAAATAAACGATAGACAATTTTGTCACCCAACTAATTCTCCTCAATGAAAGACAATAGATTAGAAATTTTCTAAATTTGGTTCTGAGCCAACAAATCTTTGGCTTGGGCTATATACGGATGGAATCAATCTGTATAATAATCTCAATAGCACATATAGTGCTCGGCTAGTTCTCCTTATAGTTTACAACTTACCTATCTCATTGTGTATGAAACTAAAGTACATCATGTTATCTTTGATAATTTAAGGGACAAAATAGCTGGGAAACGATATAGATATGTACTTGGCACCTTCGATTGATGATTTGAAGAAACTATAGGAGGACGGTGTTGATGTCTTTGATGCATACAAACAATAGATCTTTAAACTCCATACCATGATCTTTAATATGATAAATGACTTCCCGACGTATAGAAATTTGTCAGACCATAGTGTTAAGGGGTATAAAACTTGTTTTAAATGTTAACCGGTGTAAAAGTCTTAAATAAAAATACTTTATTGAAGCCCGCCACTTGGCGCGTCTCTTTCTTTCTCATTTCTCAGGTTGTATGTAGTCTTATTTTTTTTATGTCGTCTATCATTACGCCAGTCGTCGTGCTATATGGTTTTCGTCTTATTTTGCTATGATTAGTCATTCTTCTCTATTCTCTCTCTCTTTGTGCTTTGCCGTGTACGTGTTCTGGACACTTATTTTCTCATGTATGTGCTTCGCCTTTTACGTGTTCATTTAATCTAGGTTTTGTAGTTTTCTGCGATAAATGCTTGCACTTCTTTCCATCGATAAATGCTTGTATTTCTTTGGTTGTGGTCAGTCTTTTTTCTTTGTTTACCATGTTTGTTTTTGTTATTACGTATATAGAAATATAGGGGTAGTGGTAATCAGAATGAGGCTAGCGATACTCCAAACGACTCTAAGCAAAGGAGGGGCAGAAGTGCAACGTGATTGAAAGATATTTCAAAAGATAGGATGGATGGAAAATTACTACCGTTTGAGTTTGACATATGTTGGAACCCAATTGTTGAACACATGACAAAGTACATGAGTTATGTCAGCCTCCTAGCACGCAACAAGACTAACATTGTCATACATACTTGGGATACTGTTGATAATCGCGTGAAGAATCAAATTTGAGACTCTATCTGAGTATAAGAACTCCTATTGTATATTGTATGCAGACCAATACTGAAAAATATAATTATTTGGTGATAACTCTACTTTCAATGGAAATTATTGCAACTCACTTACGATATTCCTAACAATAAAGTCTTGAAGAAGAAGACCTTGTCTTATTGTGCTGAGCATTGGAGAGCATTCAAGACACAACTAGCTCATCAGTATGTGCATAGGCGGGACAAAGATGGTAAGCTCATCCTTCTCCATGCAACAAGTATCAATTTATTGATAAAGCTACTTGGGAAGAATTTATTAGGCTTCGGACTACTTTAGAAGCTATGGTGAGCTGATATGTTATGAAAAAGAAATCTTGCATTTACCATGTTTCTTCCTTTTGTATGTATTAAGGATTAACTACTTCAAGTCTTGTAGGAAAAAAGAGTAAAAGCTATTGAACACACTCTCAAGAATGATTGCCCCCACACAATGTCTCGAGGGGGTTACGCAAAAGCTGAAAGAGACTTGTTGGGGGTCAAGGGGAAGAAGTTTGAAGAGGCTATTGAGTCTGATCCTAGTGTTATTTTTTCTCCCCCATCTCTAATATATCACGAAGATAGGTAGTTGTATGCTTACTAAAAAGGAGCGGATCATTTACAAACAATCAGGCTCGCATGATAGTGGCTATAATTATAAGTACTACTTGTATTATTTTATTTTAGTAGACTAATTATATTATTTCTTATATTTACTCTTTTTATGTTATATGTTGATCTTAAACAATAAGAAGTCCATAGTTCCTTCAAGTCAGATGGTAGAAAAAATATATTGATTGTTGCCATGAGCAAACAAGAGCATGAGGGTCGTGTCAGGGGAGTTGGAGGAGGTGTTGGTATAAGAGATTTTTTTGGAGCATCTCCACAATATTCCCTATACGTCCCAAGGGCAGAGCTGGAATCATTATTATCCACAATGAGGGAAAAATGCAAAGGCGGAGACTAAGGCACAGATAGAAGCTTTAATTCATGCACAATTACAAGAAGGGTTGGCAAAGATCAAGGAAGAAATGTTGTTCATGTTGACATCAAGGCAACAGGAGTCAAGTGCCACCCAAATGCTCTTACATGCAGCCCGCCCTAGTACTAAAGGGAGTTGTGGCATGGTCGAGCCTGTGTCAAAGCCTTGTGATCTATATGTGGAGGATCCTATCAAAAAGTTAGTGGCACATGGTTCATCCATATCTTAGGGAAAACTGCCTACCACATCTAAATTCAAGACGATCAGTTAAGGGTGACAGTTGAAGATATGATATTTAAAGATGCTCTTGTCCCAATTCTGACTGATAAGGTGAAGACTGTGAGTCAAGCAAAGAGGATTTTCATATTATGGACAAAGCATCTTATTTCGAATCACGTCGCGTCAACCCCAAGGTAACTTCCTACACCTCCCAATTTGAGTTCCATGTAACGTGTGATCCAATTGGCATCTGACAAAATATTTCATGTGGATGCGTTGCCTATGGATTTAGTTGTGGGTGACACGAGGGTACCTGCCTTTGTTGACCATGAAGATGTGAAATCTGTTATCACTCCTAGGAATGAACTAATTTCTGAGTGCATCCAAGTGTTTTAATGTAAGTCTAATTTAAATATAAATATATGTAATACTATAATTTATGCAAGCTAAGTGTTTGCGTTAACTAACATCGTGTTTATATTAACTGTAGGTATATGCAAGTTGAGTTGGTTTTCAAGGGCAAACAAGGTCGGTTCAGATTCCTATGCCCATTTCAGATTTATTCAAAAGGGACCTCCCAATTTTCAAGACTTCAGTACATTGCAAGGAGGTTTGGTGAAACCGATATTGATTATTTTTTCGCACCATATATGTAGGAGTAAGAATAATAATATTTCAATTTTTTTCATACTAGGTTTGTATTTGCTTAATGCTAATAATAATTATTGTTTAATTATTTTCTACATCAATCATTGGCAATTGATCATACTATGTAAGCATACTTATAAAATTTTCTTCTTATGCTCCCTCCACTACAAGCTATCGATTGATGTCAAGAAGATTATGAACATGTGAGTTTTCTTCATTACAAAATAATTGTGTTTGTAATAAATTAAATATGCTCTTTGTAATAAAACGGTTACTAAGTTCATAATTTTGGTCATAGGGCTATGAGGATGTTTGCAATTATAAGGGGTCTTAAAAAAGCTAACTCGGTGAGGGACCCTGAATTGATCATACCGATTATAATAAAAGTGTTAAATCTTATACTCCATACAGTTTTTTGCTGATGACATCGAAGGCAACCCAAAGAAAGCAACTTGTGCGGCTTCTACATGGTTAGACACATGATCAATATCATATTGTCAAATAGGACTGACATAAATGATGAGGTAACTTGTGTTTTTAATAATTTCATATATTTCTAGTCAATTTAATATATCTTAGTAATGATTTAATTTTTATTTTAATTTTATGTTTCATATGTTTGATCAATTTGACCCATTTTCTGAATAAAATATTGAGGATCTGCGTAATATTTGGACTGAATTTTTGTTCAAATCATTAATTCTTAATAGTATTTATCATTATCATAATACATTTTTTTTATTTTTCTATTTAAATGATTGTATTTTTTTATTGAATTTGATTAAATGAATAATGTAATGAGTAATTGAAGATCTATCTCTGTCATCTTAAACTTTGTCTCTGCTATTGTCTCTTTGAGTCTATATATTTGGGCAATTTATTGATGAAACTTCAAGGGAAGGGTTAATGAAACATTGAAGGGGTCATTTTTTCAAAATACATTTAAAATGGACAAAAAGAATACTGGTAGAAGTAGAAACAATATATGTAAACATGAAAACATCTACACGGGTTGTCTTTATAGTGAGCTGTAGAAAATTCATTAATTTACACTAGATATGAACATAACTAGTGCAAAAAAAATATTAATCTATACCGGGTGCAAATACAATCGTATAACCAATTCATTAATCTACATCAATCGTTCAAAAGGGATCAGTTCAATCAGTATAGATATTAGCAAATTCTATTCCTGATTTTAAAAGGGACCGGCCTAAATTATACTATTTCTACACCGGTGACTCGCCCAATTTAAAAAGTGTATACTTTTTAAATGATCTGTTTCTACAACGGTCATTTTTTGATGTAGAATACTAATTTTAACTGATTTAAAAAGCTTTTTTTTATAGTAGTGTCATTTTATACGTAATAGGGAGAAATAGGGGAAAAAAGATGAAAGCAAATATATGAGAAAAAGATAATGAAAAAGAATAAAATTAGCTATAAAGTTGGTAAGAATACATTTAATACTAAGAGGAATCTTATAAAAAACATCAAACTAATTCAAAAATGTGAATCTTATAAAAAGGATGGAAGGGAGTATATATTTGTCTCCGGATATGTCTCTTACGCAAATTAATTGGATTCAATCAAAAAAACTTAATGGAAAATTTTGTAGCGTTCTCGGGAGCATTTTTATGTAGCACATCCTGCAGATGTTTGCTCTCTCTCTCTCTCTCTCTGTTTTCTTCCCCTCTCTCTATATATATATGTATGTCATATCCATCCCTTGAAGAGGATGAGTTCAATTGCCATATCTTGTTTTAAAAATTGCACCGAGTTCTCTCCTTAATATTGTCAATCTACAACACAAATCGTTTACTACAGTTGTCAATCTCCTTAATATTGTCCATCCCTTAAAAATTACTACAGTTGACATCTTTCTCTTTCTCTACTACAAGAAGGATCTCAATCTACAACACAAATCGTTTACCAAGATTTGTGCATTTTTACCCTTCTCTTTTAATAACATTTTAGTAAGCGGAAGGCAGCATGCCTCTTAAATATATTTAAGGTTAAAAATAGTTCATACAGGATAAAATTTTAACTAAATATGCGTGAGCCTATGATAAAAGTCTAAGCTTAAGTATATATATATATATATATATATTCTTTATATTAATGTTTAAGCTTTTGGAAAGCCTAACAAGTCTAAACTTTTTTTAGAGTCCTATTTGTAATATAGGGGTCTAAAAAGACTTTGTATTTTAGGTTTTAAAGGACGTATGTAAATTTTAAATATAATAAAACTTATATAAATATTAGTTTTTAGTAAATTTTAAAATATATATCCTTATAAATAAAAAGTTTTAATTTTAAATATAATATTAACATGTGGATTAAAGAGTTGGGGTCATTAATTATAATTTATTCTAAAGGTCAAAAGGATGACGCCAAATATTAATCTATAATTTACACCAAAATTTATATATATAAAAAGAATATTAAAAAGGCCAAGTAGGCTTGGCTGTAGGCTAAATTTTAAAAATAAAAAAATTGATTTATTAAAATTAGTAGAGTTTTAGATAAATCTTAAATTTGATATATTTATTAAATAAGTTAGGTTTTATTAAACTGTAAATAGACAAGGCTCACATATGTCTACCCCTACCGTAACCTACCCCCTCCTCTCTAACCCTTTGGCAGAGGGCAAACCTCCCATTTTCTTTTCGTCTTGTTTTTAAACCGCGCCTCCCTCTTCAATTCTTCAGTTTCCTTTCCATTCAATAAAGTGCCAGCCTCACCCCTCAGAATTCCAAAAATAACAAAATAAATATTATTTATAAATTAATTTAATAACCAAATAATAAGATTTTATTTTTCTTCAACTTTATTTAAATTGAATATTGTTAACAAGGTCTTCTCCTTATGTTTATTAAATATACAAATATATGCAATTATTAATCTTATTATTTCATTACTAAGTTAATAAATAATATTAATTTAATAAAATGAAAACTAATTCTTTAATCCTTATAATTTTATTTAATTTTTAATTAGGTCCTTATAAATTTTTCTCTTTTTATTAAATTTTTATAGTTTTAGACAATCATCTTTACTAAGGGTGTGCATAAAGCGCTCGCGACCCGATATATTCACCTAAGTCCACAGTAAAAAAGCCTTGTTTAACCCAATAAATATAAGATAGGGTTAGGCATTGAGCTATAAAATATAACTTATACTTTTTTTGAGCTGGGTACCGGGCAGGAGGCTATCTTACTCTACCCACAAGTACCCATTCTTTTATTCTTTTTAATTTTTTCCTTAGATGTTATACTTTGAAGGGAGAACATGATAATTACTTATGACTGGAGGATCAATTTAGAAATATAAGTAGTTAAGTAGATAAGTTGTATATTTTAATATTTATAACAATATTAATTTTTTTAACTTTGCTAATCATCATATGATTATATTATAAATTATAATTGTTTATTTTATATTTTTCAGATGCTTCATCTTTATCAATATTAGGGAAATTGATGTAAAGTTATAATTATAAACTATTTAGACTTCAAAGCATATTTTTTATATACAATAGATTTCAAGACTTTAATTATTATATTTTATTGCCTTATTCTTAATAGATTATGGATATTATTTAACTTTTGAAAACATATGAATATGATATTATTTTAGAAGTTCATAATTGTAATTTTGTTCACAATATGAACATGGCATCACAATTTAGGCATACCCAACTCATACATGTCCTACCCAAAATAATTAGGGCTTTTATCGGATATGGTTGGTCAGTGGGCTATAAAATATAGCCTATACTTTTTTCGAACAAGACAATGAATAGAGATTACCCTGCCTAACCCTACTTATGCACACCCTAGCCCCCAAAAACTCAATTTTTGTGTGTTTATATAACTTAAATATTTATATTTCTACAATGACCCTTTAATCACTATTAACTATCATATTCTCTCTTTTAAGTACAGTATCTATGGGAAAAAGTAAAAAGAATAAAAGAAGTGATGCTCATGGGCAAGGCAATTCAGCCTCATGCCCGGTGCCTAGCATAAAAAATTATGGATTATATTTTGTAACCTAATACCTAACCTTACCGTATATTTATCGGGGTGGGCAAAGCTTTTTTATAGCGAGTTTGGATAGATATATCGGGTCGCGAACTTTATGTACACCTCTAATACTTCTGTCATCCTTACTATAAAACTTAATTGAAGAATATATTTTAATTTTAAATATAAAATTTATTTATTATATTTATCAATTTTTATTAATTTATATCTATTAACACTCAATCAAATATATCATATTAACTAACCTAACTAATTTTTTAATTTAATTAAATTAATTAAATATGTCATATATTAAGGATTAAAAAGTATCATTAATGACAGTTATATCATGACCCCAAAAAAGATACTCCTCCAGTCATTAATATTGTAAATTTTTTCTAAAATATAACTATTATTAATTACTTAAATATATTTTTCACGCAATATAATTTAATAACAATATTATAAATGAATTTAGTTTATTTTAAAAGAGCTAACCATGGTAAAATAGAGTTTTATTAAAATAAAAAGAAACTCTACCATAATTATAAAAAGAACTTTTCTTAAAATATAAATAAAGTAATATAATATTAGAGTATGCATAATGAAATTAACTGTGGCAATATACAAGTATTCTACACATACCTTTAAAAGGGAAGGCTATACAATTAATATTATTTTAATCAAGTCTATTAATTTTCTCTGGGATCCTAAGATGAACTATTACTTACAAAATATTAATAATAATAGGGTGAGACAAATATTTTAATTGTTATAATAATAGGGTTATTATAACATATTATTATAATAAAATTAAACTGATAACCTATTCAAATTTCTCCTCTCAATCCAATCAAATCACCTTATTCTCACTAACCAAATTCATAAGCTAATGATAACTGGCCACTCAAAAAGCTAAACAATCAAGTGGTATGGATATATCAAAATTCACAGAGCAAATGACTAGACTATAGGTTCATTCCCCCTCAGTCAATGGGTAGGGTGTCGTAGTCCCTCGATAAATAGGTAGACACGTCCCTCGGTAGACTGGTGGGACAAAAGTCAACTATTGAATTCCAATATAAGTTATATCACGTGGTAGAAATACGACTCTATCATCCCCATCCCCACTACATAATTTTCAAGATAATCATATTAATCAAAATTTCAATAGTTTGATAATAAATAATACCAATAAATATCACAATAGAGTTTTTTTTAAGATAATAATTTTTTTCAAATTATAATATAAAGATATAACAAGTTTATAATATCAACTCAAACTTTCTAAATAGTCTATTTTTAATAAAAATTATCAAACAAATTTTCTCATTACAATCATATCAATATATATACATATAACATCACATTAGCACATATAATAAGTAGAAAATAATTACCTGTTGCCTAAATATATGAATAATTACCACAAAAGATTTTAAAGATAAATTTTAGCTTTGGGTGAGTTGAACTAAGGACGTGTTTAAGAGGGAAACAAATGTGATATTCTTTGGGAATAGGAAATGGATTGAGAAATATGATTTAAAAGAAAGAAGCCGACTCAATAATCAAGTCTAAGGAATAGCTAAGGGGCTTAACTTTATTTATAAAATCATAATAATAATTTAAAATTTAAATCTATATATAAATCTGAACTCAAATCTTAATAATGTTTAAACTAATAATAATCAAATCATAAAACTCTAAGTAAAGATAATGGTAGGATAATCCATATATAATATTTTATTAAAAATAATAAAAATAGTAGATCATAATAACTTAATTAGATAATATTTTTAAGTTATTCATAAATAATATTTTTTATTTTACTTAAATATAAGGATAAAAATTGGGATGCTACAAATATAAGATTTAGTTATTTTTTAGATATATTAAAAAAATTAAAAAAATTAATTAATTATTACTAATATAAAAATTAGTTCACTTATTTGAATAGATTAGAGAGTGTATTATATGAATTTATTTTAACAAATTAAATTAAATTATAATTAATTAATTTATTTAATTTTTTAATTCTTTTAAATAATCAATTAAAACTTATATTAACGACCGAAAGAGTATGGAGAAAAAGACAATAAAAAATTATGTGAATTTAAAAATGATAAAATAAGTATATCAATATCTAAACTGATATATTGAGTAGAATATTCAATTTGTCCTTTGTAAATTTGAGTGAAAAGACTAAATTATCCTTGGAGTTGCAAATGTCTTGGGGAGGTTGTAAAAATTATTACTAAAATTGTAAATCATATTGTAAGAGTTATAAACATAAAAGCAATTGTAAGTATATTGTTAGAATTATAAATATCTTAGAAAACTTGTCAAAATTATTAGTGAAGTTGCAAATCTCATTGCACGAGTTATACACCCGAAAGTAATCAGTTCTAATTTCAGATTTGTAAATATTTTAAAGAAAGTTATGAAAACTATTACTAAAGTTATAAATCCTATTACATGAGTTGTAAACTTAAAAATAATTAGTTCCAATTTTAGAGTTATAAATATCTTAGTTGAATTTGTCAAAATTATTATTGAAGTTACAAATACCATTAGAAGAGTTATAAATTCAAAAGTAATTAGTTCCAATTTTATATTTATAAATATCTTAAGGAGAGTTGTGAAAACTATTTCTGAATTTATAAATCTTATTGCAGGATTTGTAAACTAAAAAATAATTAGTTACAATTTTTGCAGTTATAAATATCTTAGTTAAAATTATTAAAACTATTATTGAAATTGTAAATGCTATTAATAGAATTATAAATATAAATGTAATTAATTTTAATTTTAAAATTATAAATATTATAGAGAGAGTTATAAAAAATATTATTTAAATTATAAATTTTATTATTGAAATTATAAATGATTAAAGAATAATTTTTTTAAATTTATAAATAATAAATTATGTAGGAAATTTAATCTATTATTTTTAAAATTTAGAGGTTTTTTTTTTACCTTTTAAATTTTAAAATATTTTTTATCATTTTTTTCCTAACAGTATAAATATTTATGGAAAATCTTCAGTACGTGCACAGACAACGATAGGACGTAGGATATTAAATCGTTTATTTAATTATTTCTGGTGACCTATTAAATATCTCATTACTTAACATTAACCGCACAACGGCTACCTCATGACGTCATGAACTCCCACGGTTCTCTCAAATAATTTCAGGAAAGAACAAAAGCTGTCCTAGAGACGAAAAATTGCAAAATGAAGTGGAGCCAAACTGAACGCCTATCATTAATTAAAAGACTTCAATAATCCTCGTTCAAATAATTGAGATTTAAAGATAACCATGAAAGCTTGAAAGAAGCAGAGACAGCTCATATCTGCAATTTCACTACTAAGAGACAGCCATGGATGAAGAAGCTCCCTTGCACATAGCTATGTTCCCTTGGTTTGCCATTGGTCACCTAACCCCATATCTCCATCTCTCCAATAAATTAGCCAAAAGAGGTCACCGAATTTCCTTCTTCATCCCCAAAAAAACACAGTCCAAGTTACAACATTTTAATCTCTACCCACATCTCATCACCTTCTTCCCCATCACTGTTCCTCACTGTGAAGGCCTTCCCGATGAAGCAGAAACTACTTCTGATGTTCCTCCCTCTTTGATTCCACTTATCATGACAACCATGGATGGTACCGAGAATCACATCGAACAACTCCTCCTTCAGCTAAAGCCACAAATTGTGTTCTTTGACTTCGTTTATTGGCTTCCAAACTTGGCTCGCAAACTAGGCATCAAGTCTCTTCAATACTGGGTAGTTAACCCTGCAACTGTAGCTTATCAAGCATCCCGAGATAGGATGCTTCAGGGAAGAAACTTGACTGAAGTGGATCTCATGAAACCCCCTTCTGGTTTCCCTTCTACTTCCATGAAGCTTCATCCCCATGAAGCAAAAATCTTTGCTTGGAAAAGAAGAAAGGAATTCGGAAGTGGAGTTCTCTTCTATGATCGTATATATAATGGTTTGTCCCAAACAGATGCTATAGCATTCAAAGGCAGCGAAGAAATTGAAGGGCCCTTTGTTGACTATCTTGGAAACCAATATGGGAAACCTGCTCTGCTTTCAGGCCCTGTTATTCCAGAGCCACCCACGTGTGTTTTAGAAGAGAAATGGGCACATTGGCTCGGACAATTCATGGATAATTCTGTAGTTTATTGTGCATTTGGAAGCGAATGCACATTACAGATAAACCAATTCCAAGAACTGTTGCTGGGTCTCGAGATGACAGGTTTTCCATTTTTAGCAGCAATTAAGCCACCAAATGGATTCGAGTCCGTGGAAGCAGCCATGCCTGAGGGATTGAAGGAAAGAGTTAAAGAGAGAGGGATTGTTTACGGAGGATGGGTTCAGCAACAAGTGATATTGGCTCATTCAAGCTTGGGTTGCTTCATAACGCACTGTGGGGCAGGGTCTTTGACTGAGGGATTGGTGAATAAGCATCAATTACAGTTAGTGTTGGTTCCACAAACATTACCAGATTATATCATTAATGCGAGGATGATGAGCTCTGAGTTGAAGGTTGGGGTTGAAGTGGAAAGAGGGGAAGAGGATGGTATGTTCACGAGAGAAAGTGTGTGTAAAGCTGTAATGAGTGTGATGGATCATGAGAGTGAAGTTGGGAAAGAGATAAGAGAAAACCATGCGAAGTTGAGAGGCTACTTGTTAAGCAATGATTTGGAGTCTTCTCATATGGACCGTTTTTGTGAGAAGCTACGGGATTTACTGAGGTGATGTACTAGTTTCATCTACGATCTATGCTTCTGAATTTATAGTTCATGCAATTGGGTTTTATTCTTCTAATGAGCTTAGAATTCTTGTGCATGGCGAATATATTTTATTTTGGGTTCCTTACTGTTCACGTACTTTTTGAAATGATTCTAAGCTTAAAATGGTGTCCAAGTCACGAATCAGACATTGAGCTCTTATTATGACTTCATTGAGATTGATGAGAGAAATTGAAGATAATCGCATTGTTTCAAACTTATATTGTAGGCCCCACGCTCTTGTCTATGGGTAACTCTATGTATTGTATTCATTCCTCAACTCTCTTTGCCCCATGTGTGAAGACAGAACCAGAATGAGATGAGAAAAACTGAGTTTTAGTACACATCATCAATAAATAGTAGCATTATTTATGCATTAGGATAAGAGTATAGGAGAAGGAGGAATAAATTATCAAAGACATAACTTGCAAAAATGACCACAACTAGTGAACAAAAAGAGTTTTCCTAATTTGCAGGACATTTTGACGCCTTCCAAAAATTCACATTGTAGAGATGATGCTAAGGGTCCTTCGTTTCCTTCTCAATTAACAGGTACACCTGCAAAATTACAAAATTACTCCCTTCCATCCTTTTTATAGGATTCAATTAATCAAATCGCATGATTTAAGAAATCTGTTGAAATTATTTAAAAGTAGTAGCTAAATTTTTAATTATAAGATTTTTTTAACTAATTTAAATATATTAAAAATATTAAATAAATTAGTTTATTGTAATGATTGTGTGTTAGTTTTTTTAAAATACTTCATTTAATTATGTACGTTTGAACTATTATTGATAAACACCCTCTTAACATATGTACAATCAAATTATATATGGGGATATATTGGGAGAAATTATAATTTTAAGAGATAAAGTAGATTGTAGTTTTATATTTATAAACAAATTTAACCCATATCTAACTCCTATAATTAGGAACAGAGAGTAATAATTATGTAATAAATATGCTTTTTTTTTATCTAAATATACCCTTAGTCATTTTATACGTGAGAGAGAGAAATAGGGGGGGGGAAGATGAGAGGGGAAAAGATGAAAGCAAATGTATAGGGAAAAGATGATGAAAAAGAATAAAATTAGAGATTAAATTGTTAAGAATACACTTAATACTAAAAAAACATTAAGTGAATCTTATAAAAAAAATCAAACTAATTCAAAAATCTAAATCTTATAAAAAGGATAGAAGAGTATATATCTGCAGATGCTCTCTCTCTATTTTCCTTCCTCTCTCTCTCTCTCTCTCTATATATATATATATATATATATATATCATGCCCACCCCTTGAAGATGATGAGTTCAATTACAATATCTTGTTTTAAAAATACACCGAGTTCTCTCCTTAATATTGTCAATATTGCAAAATCCTTATATTTAATTTATGTTATATTTTAAAACTAGTTTATAGCATATAAATAATATTATTTTAAGAAAGGGAAAACTAATCCTCCATTTCTTATAATTTTATTTAATTTTTTATTAGATCCTTATAATTTTAGTCAACCTTTAATGAGGTCCTTTGGTCAAAATCAATGTTGAGGTGGCTGACGGGATTAGGCTTTGAGTCAGCGTACACATTTAATTAAAATTGTCACATGGATTTGTTTTTTTTAAAAAAAAAAGTTACATAAACCCAAATAATTGAGTTTTTGGGGGCTATTTTACTCATATACTGACAACAATAAAAAAAAAATTCTCCAAATCCGTAGAAAGTATTTACCATGATACTGCTTTTAAAATCGTTTTCAAGCCAAGGTGAATTTTAAAATCATGAACAATGGCAAGAACAAGTTTGCTAGAAAGTTTAAAATATTTAGAGACATTTTAGTTATTTAGTTTTAAATTTTAAAATCTCAATTTAAATTTTAATATTTTTTTATAATTTATAATATTTAAAGGCTCACTTTAAGATTTCTTAATTTTTAAAGTTTTTTTTAGGGATTTTTCCCTTGTTAAAATTAGCAAATTTTTTAAATAGTATTTTTTAAATGAAAATATTTTTTGAAGAAGTAATAATTACTTGAAATTTATTATCTTTATTATAAATTTGCATTTGTTAAAATAAAAAGTTATTAAAAATCTAAAAGTGAAATAATATTGAATCTAAACCATTAAATTTTGATGTGAAGCGTCTTGTGATGTGCACCAACCGCCCAAACTCAATCCATAACTTTTACTTTTTGGGCCGACAGCAATATATAACTGGGCCTATTTGCATAAATTCTTTTAAAAAAATTTATAAAAAAATATTTTTTAATATTTTAATAATTTTTTTAAATAATTAAAAAAATTATTATTAATAAATTATTAAAAAATATAATTTATTAAAAAAATTATTTTTTTCTCTCCCATTCTTCATTCCACAGTCATCTCCGACCTCCATTCCTACATCCTCACCCACGGAAGATCTGGAAGCATGTATCCTCACCCACGCATATCTCACATCACTCCACCTCTATTCCATCATTCTCACCCACATGCACCTCCAGTCACCCATAGCATACCATCGTCTGCAACTCCGTCATCAAGGACGTCTATTGGCAAGCATAGTGGACAGACGTTGGCAGAACAGAAGCAGCGTGTACGTCGATGGTAAAGTATAGTAGACGGGCGACGACAGATATGGGAGAGAGCAGACAACGAAAAATAATAGAAAATAATAATTAAATAATTTATAATTTTTTTATTATTTTAAAAGTTATTTTTAATAGTTTATCTAGAATTATAATTTTAAATTATAATTTTATCTAAATTTTTTTTAAATAAATATAATTATTTATTTTAATTTTTTAAACTAATATTTAGATCAGAAACCCTTTTAAAATTAAAGTTTAAATATAACTCAAAACAGGCACACTTTCTAGGGTCTAAAATTCATGTACTCCTATAGAAATTAATTTTAGAGTAAATTTTGATTATAAATATAAAATTTATTTATTATATTTATCAAATTTTTTTAAATTATACCTGTTGATACTCTCTTAATAATAATTAAATAAAAAAGAAAGGGATAAGTTGATAAAGATTATTAGGATATTTTATAAAAAATATATCATATGAACTAAATTACCAATTTCATTAATTAAATCAAACTAATTAAATATGTCTTATATTAAAGATTAAAAAAGAATCATTAATGAAATAGTTATATCCTAGCCCCAAAAAAATACACCTCTAATCCTTAATATAAGATTTAGCTATTTTTTAGATATATTAAAAAAATTAAATAAATAAATTAATTATTAATAATATAAAAGTTAATTGACTAATTTAAATAGATTATATATTGTATCATATGAATTTATTTTGAGAAATTGAATCTAGTTATAATAATTGATTTATTTAATTTTTTAAATTTTCTAAAATATCAACTAAATATTATATTAATAATAAATAAGGAGAATAAATATTTATGCAAAATCATCAGCACATCCATAGACAACGACAGGATGTAGTATATCAAATCGCATATTAAATTATTTCTGGTGACTTATTAAGAGCCTATTTGATTTAATTTTTTTAAAAAATTATTATAAATAATAAACGATTTAAAAGCATTATCGGAGAAGATCTTTTAGATAAGAAGAGATTATGGACAAAAAAAATAATTTTAAATAAAATAAATATTTAGATAATTATTATCAGAATAAATTTTATGATTAGTAATTTACTAGAAATAATATATAATAAAAAATAAGTAAATAAATGATAATTGTTATTGTTCATCATCCTCATGCTTTACTATCATCTCCTCTATCATCCATCTTATCTACCATGCTCTACTTTAACAACAACGAGCATAGATGAAGGTGACAACAATGAGCCTATTATTCATCCTTCTTCCAGATCTTATCGTTTTCATCCCTCCTCTAGATATCACTGTCGTCATCTTACTATTTTCTTCTTCTTCAGATGTCGAGACGTGACGACAATAGAAGACGAAGAAGAAGAAGTGGGAGACGAAAAAGATGGAGAAGAAGTCAGAGAAAAAGATAACGACTATTGCCTCTTTCTCCTCTAGTGATAATAGCAAAGAAAACGAGTAATGAAGAAAATGAAAAAGAGGGAAGAGAATATTAGAAAAAATAAATATAAAATAGTTATTAAATAATTCATAAATTTTTTTTTTATCTTTAAACTATTCTTAGAAATTTATTTGAATCTATAGTTTAAAATTATAATTTAATGTATAAACTTTTTAAGATATTTAAATACTATTTATTTAATTTTTTTAGTTTAGACTACAAGTTGTTGTGAAACTTTAGTTTTAGAGTAAACCAAACACTTACTAAATATCTCTCTCCTCTCTCAAATAATTAAGATTAATTAACGTTAACCGCACAACGGGGCTTCCTCATGACGTCATGAACTCCTATAGTTCTCTCAAATAATTTTAGGAAAGAACAAAAGCTGTCTTAGAGACGAAAAAGTACAAAATGAAGTGGAGCCAAACTGAACCGCCTATCCATAATCAAAAGACTTTAATAACCCTCGTACAAATAATTGAGACTTTAAGTTAACCGTGAAAGCTGGAAAGAAACAGAGAGAGCTCATATCTGCAATTTCCCATACTAAGAGACAGCCTGGATGAAGAAGCTCCCTTGCACATAGCTATGTTCCCTTGGTTTGCTATGGGTCACCTAACCCCATATCTCCATCTTTCCAATAAATTAGCTAAAAGAGGTCACCGACTTTCCTTCTTCATCCCCACAAAAACACAATCCAAGTTACACCAATTTAATCTCTACCCGCATCTCATCTCCTTCTTCCCCGTCCCTGTGCCTCACATTGATGGCCTTCCCCATGGTGCAGAAACTACTTCTGATGTTCCTCCCTCTTTGATTCCACTTCTAATGACCGCCATGGACTGTACCGAGAATCTGTTACACTAGTGAATTGTGAATAATAATAATTATTTAATATGTAAAATAGATATGGGTCATTCGGTTTATTGTACAGGCTATCACATGCATAAGGAAGTGTATAGTATAAATAGACAGGAAACTACTCTGTGTAAGCTGACCACTTCATTTTTTTCAATAAAGGAATATTTTATTATCAGATTATGTTCCTTCACATGGTACCAGAGCATATGCGTTTTTGGGGCAGCCCTTCCCATTGAGGTCCAACATGTTATAGAGGTCAATTTCCTCTCACACCCAAGTGGGTTCCAGTGTAGCGTACGCTCTCCTTAGTTAGGAGACGAGAACATTTTTTTTTAATGGCAGCCCTCTGTTAGGGCTTCTGTCAAGATCGCCGCAAGAAGCTTGGTCGTAACAAGTTTTTTCATCGCTGCCGCTCCGCAAGAACAATCAAGATAGCAAGAAGAAGTTTGGTTGTGAAAGTGACTTTGCAAGATCTGTAAGGAATTTCAAAACTTCCAGCAGCGTATTTGGCCAGATCTGTGAGTATGACTCTGCAAGTTCCTTTACCAGTAACCACAGCTATTTGGCCAAACTAGTCTAGGTCAAAATAAGAAATCTTGCCAAAAACGAGATTCTTGATTCTTGGTAGCCTTTCTTCTGTCATCATAGGCACGACAAAAGAATCAATCATCAAAGTGAAAGAGCCCCTCTATCACATTTTTGCACATTATGTGAACTATAACCACCGTAGCAAGAATCATTATATCAACCAGGTCACTATTTTATTGTTGTTATTCACATCTTGGATTTCTTCCTCTATCTTGTTGATTACAGAAGCTTGTACAATGGGAAAGGATGATCAATTGGCACAAACAATTGATTTCTCCCATCCACTGTATTTGCATCCATCGGATACTCAAATGGTTACTCTTGTTCCACAACTTCTTCGTGGATCCGACAACTATGAGATATGGAGCAGGATTATGCGATTAGCCCTTCATGGAAGAAACAAGCAGGGGTTTATAGATGGAACATGTACCCGTGAACAGCAGCCATCTAATTTGCAAGGTATATGGGATCGTTGTAATTCTATCGTCCTTTCATGGCTAATTAATTATGTTGAAAGGCACATTTCCACCGGACTAGTTTTCTCCACTAGTGCTTAAATAGTTTGGGATGACCTGAAAGAATGTTTTCAGAAGACAGATGGTACTAGAATTTTCTTTCTACATAAGTCAATATCCTCTCAGATTCAAGGAACCATGAGTGTTGCTATATACTACACAAAATTAAGGGACCTTTGGGACGAGTATGATTGCCTAGTTCCCCCGCCATCATGCCAATGTTCATCTACTCAACAATATTTCCAAGCACTGTAACAACAATAGCTTTTGCAATTCCTCCTTGGGCTGAATGATAATTTTGATCATGAAAGGACTCAAATCCTCCTTCAGACACCTCTCCCGTCACTCAATCAGGCATTTTCCATGATTTCCAAAGATGAGTCACAGAGAGAAATTTCATCCCAGTCTCCCAATAACCCATTAGAAAGGACTGCCATGGCTACTCGTGGTGGGAGACAAGGAAGAGGACGTGGTCGGGGAAGAAGCCAAGATGAGTGTACTTATTGTCATCGAAAAGGCCACAAGAGGGACACCTGCTATCATCTAGTTGTTTTTCCTCCTAATTTTAGAAGGAAACGAACTCCAGAAGCTGTTGTCAATCAGGTTACTCAGTGTGAGAGTGCCATTACTGCCCAGACACACCAATCACCAATTGCTGCACTCTCAGAACATGGGTCTATTTCCCAGGCACAATATGACCAGATACTTCAGATCTTGAGTAAGAAGCCTTCTGATGATGTTGTGGGAGCCGTTAGTAACTACATTGATGAACATGTTTTAGGTATCATAAATGCTACACCTAATTCTTTGTTTGAGACTGACTGGATCATTGATTCCGGGGTAACTTATCATGTTGCTCGTAGTATTGCTACGCTTGATAGTGCACATAGGTATGTAGGCCCCCTAGGAGGATTATCATGCCAAATGGGGACACAATGATAGTCACACACATTGGCACAATATGTGTTGGAGATGGAATTATCCTTAGAAATATTTATTTTGCCCCTGGATGCTATTTTAATCTTATTTCTGTATCACGTTTAACTGTTGACATACACTACATAGTGTCATTTCATCCTGAATGTTGCCTTTTGCAGGAAACCTTAAGTGGGAAGGGAAGAATGATTGGTAGAAAGAATTCTGGGTTGTATGTGCTAACTAAAAGTATGATGATTGACAATGTTATGCATGTTGAATAGCAAGCCCCCTCAATTTTCCTTAAGATATTTGGCATAAGAGGCTAGGTCATGCACCCATAGATAAGTTGAAACACCTAGATTTGATTAGGACTGAAGTTCCTATTGTTCATCATAATAAGTGTGATGTATGTGAACGTTCTAAACAAACTCGCTTGCCATTTCCTTCTAGCTCTTCTAAAACTAGTCGTTGTTTTGAATTACTTTATGTTGATGTTTGGGGGCCCTATAGAACACCTACCTATAAAGGTCATCGTTATTTTCTCACTATTGTTGATGATTTTTCCTGATGTACATGGACCTTTTTGATGATCAATAAGGCCGATGTTGTTTCTCATTTGAAGAATTTCTTTGCCTTTGTTTCCACTCAATTCTCTGCTTTAATTAAGAAATTACGCACTGACAATAAGGTTGGATTTGTAAATCATGCACTAAAGTCTTATTTGAATGATAAAGGGGTCATACATGAAACTACGTGTCCATATACTCCCCAACAAAATGGAGTAGTTGAACGCAAACACAGACACCTTTTAGATGTTGCATGGAGTCTTTTCTTTCAATCTGGGGTACCATTGAAATTTTGGGGAGAATGCATTGCCACTATCACTTTTCTCATCAATAGGACTCCATCTCGTATTTTAGACTTTAAAACCCCATATGAGCTTTTGTATGGTTACCAGCCAGATTTATCCATGATTAAAATCTTTGGTTGCCTTGCATATGCTACTAATCTGCATAATCAAGATAAATTTGGTCCCCGATCAGATCCTTGTGTCTTTATGGGATATTTAGATACTCAAAAAGGTTTTTTATTATATAATATTCAAACCGCATCAATGTGTGTTAATCGTCATGTCGTTTTCATTGAGTCTAAATTTCCATTTTGAGACTTTATATGTATCAATCAAGGGGGAGATAATGGGGGTTTCATGATTGATCCATTCACCCTTGACTCATCTAAGTATGATGAGTCTATTGCACCACCAATTAAGATATCAAAAACTCATATTCCCACACATTGCACACATCCACCAGTTCAAGGAGTAGTTAATCCTCATGAGGTAAATAGTGAAGTAAGCATTGGTCATCCAAGCGATGGCAGGACAGTACGTGAAAGAAGGCCACCAGCATGGATGCAGGATTCATAATAAAGGCTTCAAAGAAGGTTCTGTTTGGATATGCATGTGTAACAGATTCACAAAAGCCTACCAACACAGGTAAAAGGAAGGTAAAATACCCCTTAGAATCACATTTATTTTATTCAAATATCTCTATTGATTATAAAGCCTTTTTATCCAAAGTTGATAGTTTTGTTGAACCATGTAGCTTTCAAGAGGCGATCCAAGACCCAAGATGGGTTGATGCAATGCGGAAAGAGATACAAGCTTTGGAAGAAAATGGTACATGGCAAGTGGTTGACCTACCAAAAGGTAAAACACCAATTGGGTGTAGATGGATCTTCAAGGTAAAATATAATTCCAATGGCGATGTTGATAGATTTAAAGCTAGGTTAGTTGCTAAGGGATATAGTCAACAAGAGGGCATTGATTATTTTGAGACCTTTTCTCCTATGATTAAAATGGTCAGAATTAGAATTGTGCTTACTCTTGCTGTAAAGAATGATTGGGTGCTATTTCAAATGGATGTATATAATGATTTTCTCCAAGGCGACTTGGATGAAGAAGTATATATGCATATACCATAGGATTTTGGAGATTTGACAGAAAATAAGGTCTATAAATTAACAAAATCTCTATATGGTCTCAAACAAGCTTCACGGCAATGGAATATTAAACTCACTAATGCATTACTAGAAGCAGGTTTTGAACAAAGTAAGTATGACTATTCTTTATTTGTTAGAAAAGGTGAATATGAAATTACCTTGGTATTAGTTTATGTTGATGATTTGATCATTACTGGAAACAGATATGATAAAGTCAATGAGGTAAAGTAGTTTTTGCATGGTAAGTTTAGAATAAGGGATCTATGAGAACTTAAATATTTTCTTGGAATAGAGGTGGCAAGGTCAAGTAAAGGTATAATACTTAACCAAAGAAAATATGCTTTAGATATTATTTCTGACATGGGATTATCTGCAGCTAAGCCCCTTACAATACCAATGGAGAAAAACATTAAATTGACAGCGAATCCTAAGAAAGAAACGGATGATCCCTTGTTACCTCAACCAGCTACATACAGGAGATTGGTAGGAATGTTGTCTTATTTATCTATGACCAAGCCTGACTTGTGCTTTGTTGTGCAGGGGCTTAGTCAATTTATGAATGCACCTAGGAGGTCTCACTACAATGCAGCAGTAAGAGTGGTTAGGTATCTTAAAAACCAACCGAGTCTTGGGATATTGCTAGCAACAGGACAAGCTACTCAGTTGGAATGTTTTGTTGATTCAGATTGGGGAGTATGCTTAGATACTCGCAGGTCTATAACGGGTTATTTAGTAAAGTTTGTAGGATCTTTAATATGCTTGAAATCAAAGAAATAGTCAACTGTTTCAAAGTCTTCGGCAGAGGCAGAGTATAGAGCTTTGAACCAGGCTGGGTCAGAAGTGGTGTGAATTTCGAGGATGTTAAAAGATTTAGAAGTATATGATTTGGAACCTGTACAGGTATTCTGTGATAGTCAATCAACTATATATATAGCAACAAATCCAGTGTTTCATGAATGTACAAAGCATATAGAAGTGGATTGTCATTTTGTCCAAGAGAAGCTTCAGGAAGGTGTAATTGAGCTTAAACATGTGAAGAGTAAAGATCAACAAGCAGATATTTTGACTAAAGCTCTTGGAAGAGAAGATAATAGTAGATTTTTGTGCAAGTTAGGGACTATAGATCTTTATAGTCACAAACTTGAGGGGGAGTGTTAAACTAGTCAATTGTGAATAATAATAATTATTTAATATGTAAAATAATTATTGTACAGGCTGTCATATGCGTAAGGAAGTGTATAGTATAAATAGATAGGAAAGTACTCTATGTAAGCTGACCAATTCATTTTTTTCAATAAAAGAATATTTTATTATCAGATTATGTTCCTTCACAGAATCACATTGAACAACTCCTCCTTCAGCTAAAGCCACAAATTGTGTTCTTTGACTTCGTTTATTGGCTTCCAAACTTGGCTCGCAAACTTGGCATCAAGTCTCTTCAATACTGGGTAGTTAACCCTGCAACAGTAGCTTATCAAGCATCCCGAGATAGGATGCTTCAGGGAAGAATCTTGACCGAAGTGGATCTCATGAAACCCCCTTCTGGTTTCCCTTCTACTTCCATGAAGCTTCATCCCCATGAAGCAAAACTCTTTGCTTGGACAAGAAGAATGGAATTCGGAAATGGGGTTCTCTTCTTTGATCGTATATATAATGGTTTGTCCCAAACAGATGCTATAGCATTCAAAGGCAGCGAAGAAATTGAAGGGCCCTTTGTTGACTATCTTGGAAACCAATATGGGAAACCTGCTCTGCTATCAGGCCCTGTTATTCCAGAGCAACCCTCGTCTGCTTTAGATGAAAAATGGTCTCAATGGCTAGGACAATTTAAGGATGATTCTGTAGTTTATTGTGCATTTGGAAGCGAATGCGCATTACAGATAAACCAATTCCAAGAACTGTTGCTGGGTCTCGAGATGACAATAAAGTCATCATCATGGGATGTAGAATAAATTATCTAAGTAATAACTTGTAAAAATGAGCATAACTAGTAAATAAAAAGAGTTTTCCTAATAAAAGACATTTTGAAGCATTCCAAAAAAACTCACGTTGTTGAGATGGGTAGTCAAACTAAGAGTATACCTTACTATTCCCCTCTTCATTCACCAATGATCATTGGAGATAATGCTGAGTTTAGGGTCCTTCGTTTCAATTATCAATTAGTATACTACCTCCTATACCTAATATAAAAGCTAGGAAGCTTATAAATATAAAATTTTAATTCATTTTATTTTATATATTTCTCATTTTTTAAACCAATTTATTTATATATAAAGTGATATATAGTTTAATATTATATATTGATATATTAGGAAGATCATGTCATATTTGTTCAAGTTAACCGATTTATTTTATTTTTTAATTTATTCAAATTAATTAAATAAATTTTATATTAAGAACTGAATAGAATATCTATGAATATTGTTGTCAAACATGCAAGTTGCCTCCACGAGTTACTAATTTTATGTTTCTAACTTATAAAATCATGTCAACACTTCATTAAGCTCATCTTAGCAACAAACTGAATTGAAATCATGAGTTCACTCACTGAGTTCATTGTTTGTATATTGCTAGTTTGTAAAATCATGTCAACTTACTCTTATATTAATATTAACTTTATAGATTTAATTATTTTTAGTGACTTAATATTTGGATTTCATTGAAATTTCAACATTTTTTAGCTGAGTATGGTAAACTATTAATGTTCACTGATTTAGTTTCAATTATTTGAATTTGAAATATATTTAAATTAAATTGTTATTCTTTATATTTTAGTTATTTAATCATATATTTTTAATAATTATTTATTGAGACCTCAGGCCACTTCCGAATTCCTTTCTTCTTGTCCAAGCAAAGATTTTTGCTTATCCAAAAATTATTCCTGCCCTGGTATATTCTACACCAAATTCTGGCATGATCATGTTAAAACTATATTGCTTTCTTACTTTTGTTTTTTGAAATTGCTGAGTTTTGCAGACAAATTCAAACGAGGAGTTAGTATGAGTGATTTTGATTGTCGTTATTCATTTATATTTTTGGCTTTCAATGTGTTTGGTGGCCTCTTGCTTTCCATGCAAATGATTTCAACAAATGAAGGAAACTTTTTATGTTTAAATTTGTATACTTTACGTGTTATATCATAATGTGAAGTCATATTTCTTTGGATTTTGCTATAATATCCCTTTCATTATAAAAACTTATCCCTTTAAAAGTTATGTTCGATTTGCAGGAATTTGTGGTGTGCTTACTTCGGTGTAGTAAGAAAATATGAACATTAGAAATATTACTTCAAAGTTTGAATGACAGATCATGATCTGATATGCGAGGCAATATGAGTTGTTATTATAGTACGCGATATTTGTTAATATTAGTGTTAGAGTTAATATTATATGTCTGGTATGGGTTGTAATTACTGATGGCGAGTTTGTCTAGAAATTATCTATTCTGTTATATTCATATAGGAGACAATTTGAAAATGATGGAGAAGACCATACATATATTAGTGGTTAAGTAACAACAATATCCATAAAGAAATGCACAATATATGATAGGTTCAAAATATTAGTAGCATCACTTGTTGGGAAAGGAAGTGATAAAATTATAATAAAATTTACTGTTAGATTTTATCGACATACATTTGTTGACATGTTTAATGATTAAGGAATTAAGCATTTTATAATATTCAATGAAGAAAGTGGCTATGTGTAAATACATAGAATATGATTTCTGCTTTGTAAATATCTGCACACAATGATGAAAGTAATTTTTTGTAACCTTGATCAATATCCATCTGTCTGGAAAGTAGGGTGGATCTTGATGAAAGTGACTATGCTTGATGTACTCCTTTTATATTTGTTGGCAAAAATTGATGTAATTATAAAGTTATATTATGACTATAATGATTATGTGAAGAAACGTACTGAATATGTATTTTGTCAACATGAAATTGTCATTGTTATTGGTGGCGTTATTATGTTCAATCTAGCAGTCTGTTTTTTCTACTTCAATCAAGGTGTTATGCTGGTGAGGCCACTGAACTTTTTGTCTGCAGAATTCCTGGGAAGAATTATGAAGTAGTTATTATTCCTTTACTATGGTGTTGTTATTTTGTAGTGGTAGGGTTGTTATTTTTCCAGTTGTTTGTTTTCTCTTCTGGACATGTTACTTTTCCAGTTTATTGAGTTTTGCATGCAAATTCAAACGAGAAGTTAGTATGAGTGGTTGAGTTGTCATTATGTTACGCGATAGTTGTTAATAGAAGTGGTTGAATTGTTAATAATTTGTACCTGGTGCATGTTGTCATTACTGACAGCAAAAATAACAACTCCAGTACTTAAACATAACAACCCCATATTGAAGGAATAACAACTCCAGCAGTAGGAAATAACAACCTCATAATGAAGGCATAACAACTACATAATGACAACAAAAATAACAACTCTATTAGTAGGAAATAAGAACCTCATATTGAAGGAATAAAAACTTGACAACTGAAAAATAACTTATCTATGATAGCAAATATAACATCTCTAGCACTTATAAATAATAACCCCGTAATGAAGGAATAATAACATAACCAATGAAAACAGAACAACCACACAACTGCAAAAGTAACAACTCTACCACTTCTAAATAACGGCATCTTCATAATTCTTCCCAGGACTAGAATAGACAAAAAGTGAATTGGGGACGCAAGCACAATACCTAGACTAAACTAAAAAGAACATACTGTGTTTATGAAAATAACAACTCCACCAATAACAAATGACAACTCTGTTGTGTCAAAATAACAACTTTGGCACAAGACTTTCCAACACTACTCTGATAAGAATATTTCATATATGTACACTTTACGGTTACAGCAGTAATGAGAAGTAAATATAAAATGAGTATAATATACACAGTCATTTGCATCAAGATCCACCCTATGATCCTAAAGGTGAAGCTTGATGAAGGTTACAAAAAAATAGCATTATCACTTTGCTTAACTATTTACAAAGCAAAAATTAATGTGCTCTATATTTACACAAAAAACTATATAACTCAGCACTATTTCTCAGCTTAGATTTAGATTATTACAAGTCTTGACTGTGTGTCTAGGTTCATAGCATTTTTCACAGTGATAAGTCTTTTTTTATGAAATTGAGACTCAATCATTTTCTCACTTGACCCAATGAGCAAACAACTTAGTTTTTTCCTCAAGGGTGAATGCCTAAACTTTCGCTAGGCCAGTAAGAGCACTGAAGGAAGATAACCAAAATAGATGTAATGTAAGAAGATAATAGGAAAGACAAGTAATCTAATGAACAAGAGCACATATGAAATGTATATAAATTAAAGCATCAGAGTTAACACAAAATAGAAAATAAAGGTATTTGTATAAAGAAATAGAAAATTTCATCTCATCATATATGTCATCCATATCATCTTTCTGCTCATCGTCACTGAACCAACTAAAGAATCTGCACTAAACAATTTGGAGGAGGAGTGAGGTACATCCAAGAAATGCTAACTATATATTGCATAAATTGAAGAGGGAAATACAACCTTCAGTTGTCTCAAATTCACATATCAAGTGTGTGAAAGATTCTATATCTTCCCTCAGTTATATTCAGTAACAATCAATATGTTAAAAAAAGAGAGCCTATGAACAAGTAAAATAGTAAACAAGCAATAGAAGATCAAATATTGGTAAGTAATATAAAGGAACCATTAACTTATAGTTTTTTCTATTTTGTTCTTTTAACCAAATCAGAGTAAATAAGGGAACAATACTTGGAAAGCAAATACATGACACAAACCTATCATCAGTTGGAGGTCATTTGTTCCCTTTCTTCTCATGGACTCCATTGGGAATACCTTTCAGAAGATACAGGAGGAAAATAAAAGAAGCTCAAAGTCTCACATTACCCTCTTTCCATTTTATAGGTATAGAAGTGCTCTTAGTATATCCTTCTTCAAGGAAGGAATAAGTCTTTCTAAATTTTCTATCCTCAAAATATGGATTGGGATTGAAATTATGAAAAAGAAATATTTTAAAATAGTTTACTGCGCAATGAAATATATAAAATTTAGGAGCGTTCAAGCAAATGATAAATTTCCATAGTCAACAATGATTTGCCATTATTTTATAGCAAGGAAACATAAACAAAATGAAAAAAGAAAGCAAGAGAGGTGTAACTTACAAAGGTGATTGAATAGCCTAATTTGACGTCCTTAAAATATTCAACCTCTAAAGAACTCAAATGCTTAAACATCTACTAAATAAGAATTCAATAAGTTATGAAAGTAAAAAGACGTATGGGCACCACTTCCACTAAACCCCTCACATTCACATAAACAGCAGATACATTTACCAAAGTGAACAAGAGAATGGATGTTAAAATAAGGAGAAATAGTGGTTCGCAAAATTCAAATTTTAGAGATATTCACACCTTTTGATCTTCTTCATTCAAAAGCTCACTAAGAGCATGATGACATAGAAACTGCAAATAGAAGAATGGTTTAACAGAACATTCCCTAATTAACAGCATCAACAAACATCATTGCCACAGTTAATTAATAGACAAAAAAATCGATATTGACAGCTGTTATCCTGAACAGTTCCCTTCATTGACTCTTTCACTTGAGTGTAAATGATAAGTAGAACCATCATAGGGCAACCATGGCAGGGGCATCTCCGATGGCAAAGACTGTCACAGTAGCTAACTAAAGTGTTGGAGGAAGGGAGAGAGAAGGATATTACGATAGCAAGAGAATCTGAGCAATGATTGCAAAGAGACAGAGAGGAGATTGAGTTGGTAGAATGATGAGAGAGAGAGAGAGTCCTGATGCTGATGAGAGGGGATTACGGGAAAGAGAAAGAAAAGGGAAAATTTAAGTCTTAGGGATAATTATATCTTTTCACAATTGGAAAAAAATATCTAAGGTCCTATGGGACTTGAAATTAATTATGATATTTTCTGGGACTTTTGGCATTTGATTCCTTTCACGGGACTCAGACGTCGTTTTCCCTTTATTTTATTAAAAAAATCATATTTAATGTTTAGGTATATTTTAATCATTTGACTCTAGTTTTCAAAATCTCTTTTTTAGATCCCAACACTTTTCTATCATTTATAATATTTAAAATTTCAATTTAAAATTTACTAATTTTTAAAGTTTTTCTAGGATTTTCACTTGTTAAAATTAGCAATTTGTTTAAATAAAAATTCTAAATAGTAATTGAAACAACCTTAATCTGATGTCGCCTTGTGGTTACTTCAAAAATTTAAACCAAAGATTGTAAATAGTGCAACCTCGGGTCGTTCTCTTGAGGAGCCAAAAATAAAATAAAATTCCTAAGTAACTAAATGCAATGCAACCTAAACTAAAAAAATAGGATTTATTTTGATTGACTAAAAACTAAATGCAATACATTAAAAATAAATTTAAATAAAATATTTTTAGTATTTTAGTTTAAAGAAAGGAATAATGAATGATAGTAAGTAAAAAGAATAAACTCAAAGGTGATTAATAATAGTAAAAGCAATCCTTCAATTCAATAACGCAGGCAATCATAGCTTCAACAGATATGGGAGTTTTAAATAATGAATTAAGAATTATAATTAAGCTTTTAATCCAACAACTGAGCCACCTCGAATTGTCACAAAATATTTTCCAAATCCTAATTTATTAACTGCTACCAGAATAATAAAATAGGACTAAGGATATTAAAATCCAATGCTTAATTATAATTCAATAATTCATAAAATAGAATTTAAACCAACAAGAGATACAACGATCTAATAATTCAAGCCACCTTGAAAAATTATAAAATATTTACAATAATCTCAATACAATGTCTGACCCAGATCAAAGTAAATGAAATTAAAGTTAATTAAAAATTAATGTCAAATGTCAAGCAAAAATTCAGTCATAATAATCCTCAATAAATACAAATAAATTATTCTAAACATTTTCAATAATTATAAAATTAACGCTAAGACCTAGGAGTCATAATATAATTATTGAGTAGAGAATTAGAGTAACTTATACTCCCCTTTAAGATCCTAAGTTTATGCCTTTGCTATTGAATTAGAGAATTAGGATGCCCTAGCCACACCTAACCATCGTATCTGCACTATCACTGTTCATGTGCTTTTTGGTGCGTGATGTCGCTGCTATTCAGTCTATGCAGAATGGAGTGGAAGATGATGGATATAATGGTGGAGAGGAGATGGCTGGAGATGGAGGAGTGGGGATGACGGCTCCTGCGCAGATGTCATCCTTCTAGCTCTCTGTGCTACTCGCGACTGGTTGTGTGCGTTCTTTTTTTCAATTGTGTTTTGCGGCTTTACTGTGCCTTTCAATTCCGCCTCCTCCCCTCTGTGTGTACGTGTTGCCTTTTTTTAAAAAAGAGGAATCAAAACCTAATGGGTTAAATCGCAAGGTTTGACCCTTTAGGCCTTATTTTGCAGTTTCTAATTTTATGGTCATTTGTTGTCATTTGTGAATTTCGATTTGTCCTAAATTCCTAAAATATAAAATCATAATAATGTAATACATTTTATTCCAAAAATAATTGTTTCAAAAAATTATAAAAATATGACAATTATGCCCCTTTTAAGCACTAATTCAATATAAGATATATTGATTTAATTAGTGCACAAACATACAATTTAGGACCATATTAAAGACAAAAACCTACTAAAATGATATGAATAAATCTATAAAAATATTGGTTTGTCAGTAATCTTTAAATAAAAATATATTTTGATGAAGTAATTATTACTTGAAAGATTATCTCTATTATAAATTTGCATTTGTTAAAATAAAAAGTTGTTAAAAATATAAAAATAAAATAATGTTGAATCTAAACTATTAAATTTTGATTTGAATCTGTCAAGTGATGTGCCTCAACCCGCAAAATTCAATCCTTAACTTTGACTCTTTTGACTGAAAGCAATCCATAACTTCCTATTTATGTGATAGTTCAACTCTTAATGTGTGTTTGGATATATTTTTAAAAAGAGATTTATAAAAAAAGAGTTTTTTGGATAGTTTTTGAAAAAAAATTTAAAAAAGAGTTTATAAAAAATAAACAGTTATGGATAAATGAGTATTTGGATAGTTATAATTAAAATGACTTTTATAATTAGAAAATTACTAAAAAGAGTATAATTTTATTAAAAGTATGAGAGGAGAGAGAGGGTAAAAAAGAGATAAGAGAGAGGAGAGAGGGTGGAGAAGATAAAAGAGAGAAGAGAGATAAGAAAAGAGAGAATATATAACTAGAAAAGATAGAGGAGAGATGATAGGAAGTGTAAGAGAAAGTAAAAGTAAAATAGTAATTGAATAATCCATAAACTCTTTTACTGTTCCAAAAGCTATTCTGACCAACTTATCTGAAACCATAGTTTTAGTTTGATCCAGAAGCTCTTTTGGACAAATATGTCTATTTAGTTTAAAATCATAGTTTCAGGAGAAACTAAACAGGTCCTTAATATATAATTTAATTGAGAGTAGATATTAATTTTAAATATAAAATATATTTTTATATTTAATATGGTTTTTAAAATTATTTCTTTTGATACTATTTTAACAATAAATAAATAAGAGAGAAATATAATAAATTAAAAAATATTATAGTATTTTAGAAAAATATATCTTATTAAGTAACTTATCTAATATATTTAATTGAATCAAATTAGTTAAATATATCATATATTAAGGATTAAATAAGTATCATTCATGACAAAGCCATATCCTAGCCCTAAAAAAGATACTTCTCAAGTCTTTACTATATAAGTTAATTGATTTTTAGATAGATTAAATAAATTAAATTAATTAATTAATAATGACTAATATAAAAGTTAGTTGACTAATTTAGATATATTAAGTAATTTATTATATAAATTTATCTTAAAAATTAAATTAAATTATAATTAATTTTTTTAATTAATTTTTTAATAAAAATTATATAAATATTATATTAAAGAGTATAAATATTTATATGTGCAGCACCTGCACAGACAACGATAGGACGTAGTATATTAAATCGGCATATTAAGTTATTTCTGGTGACTTATTAAATATCTCTCTCCTCACTCAAGTAATTAAGATTACTTAACGTTCACCACACAACGGCACGTCATGAGCCCCCACAGGTCTCTCCAATAATTTTAGGAAAGAAGAAAAGCAGTCTTAGAGACGAAACAGTACAAAATCAAGTGGAGCCAAACTGAACGGCTATCAATAATTAATAGACTTTAATAACCCTCGTTCCAATAATTGAGATTCTAACTTAACCATGAAAGCTTGAAAGAACAGAGAGAGCTCATATCTGCAATTTTCACAACTAAGAGCTATGGATGAAGAAGCTCCCTTGCACATAGCTATGTTCCCTTGGTTTGCTATTGGTCACCTAACCCCATATCTCCATCTTTCCAATAAATTAGCCAAAAGAGGTCACCAAATTTCCTTCATCATCCCCACAAAAACACAGTCCAAATTAAACCAATTTAATCTCTACCCACATCTCATCACCTTCTTCCCCATCACAGTGCCTCACATTGATGGCCTTCCCCATGGGGCAGAAACTACTTCTGATGTTCCTCCCTCGTTGATTCCACTTCTAATGACTGCCATGGATTGTACCGAGAATCACATCGAACAACTTCTCCTTCAGCTAAAGCCACAAATTGTGTTCTTTGACTTCGTTTATTGGCTTCCAAACTTGGCTCGCAAACTAGGCATCAAGTCTCTTCAATACTGGGTAGTTAACCCTGCAACTGTAGCTTATCAAGCATCCCGAGATAGGATGCTTCAGGGAAGAAACTTGACTGAAGTGGATCTCATGAAACCCCCTTCCGGATTCCCTTCTACTTCCATGAAGCTTCATCCCCATGAAGGAAAAATCTTTGCTTGGACAAGAAGAATGGAATTCGGAAGTGGGGTTCTCTTCTTTGATCGTATATATAATGGTTTGTCCCAAACAGATGCTATAGCATTCAAAGGCAGCAGAGAAATTGAAGGACCCTTTGTTGACTATCTTGGAAACCAATATGGGAAACCTGCTCTGCTATCAGGCCCTGTTATTCCAGAGCAACCCTCGTCTGCTTTAGAAGAAAAATGGTCTCAATGGCTAGGTCAATTTAAGGATGATTCTGTAGTTTATTGTGCATTTGGAAGCGAATGCACATTACAGATAAACCAATTCCAAGAACTGTTGCTGGGTCTCGAGATGACAGGGCTTCCATTTTTAGCAGTACTTAAGCCACCAAGCGGATTCGAGTCCGTTGAAGCAGCCATGCCAGAAGGATTGAAGGAAAGAGTTAAAGAGAGAGGGATTGTTTATGGAGGATGGGTTCAGCAACAAGTGATCTTAGCTCATTCAAGTGTAGGTTGCTTCATAACGCATTGTGGGACAGGGTCTTTGACAGAGGGATTGGTGAATAAGTGTCAGTTAGTGTTGGTTCCACAGATATTACCAGATCAGATAATCAACGCGAAGATGATGAGCTCTGAGTTGAAGGTTGGGGTTGAAGTGGAAAGAGGGGAAGAGGATGGTATGTTCACGAGAGAAAGTGTGTGTAAAGCTGTAATGAGCGTGATGGATCATAAGAGTGAAGTTGGGAAAGAGATAAGAGAAAAACATGCAAAGCTGAGAAGCTACTTGTTAAGCAGTGATTTGGAATCTTCTCATGTGGACCGTTTCTGTGAGAAGCTACGTGATTTACTCAAGTGATTTACTGGTTTATTCTACAACGCAGGTTTCTGCATTTATGGTTAATGCTGTTGAGTTTCTTTACTCTACGGATGAGCTTAGGCTTGTTGTGCATGGTGATTATCTTTTATTTTGGCTTTTCTGACTGTTCATGTACTGCAAGTTATCAATCATACATTATTTCTTAATTTGACCGCATTAATATTGATGAGAAAATGAAAATACTCTTATGGCGCATTTGGTAGGTAGAATTAGTTGTGATGGAAAGGAAGGGAATTGATTGAAACAATTCCAACCACAAACATATTTGGTATGGATTAGAATATAAAACGGTTTAATGGGGGTATCATTATAACATATTGTGCCGTGACAATATCGTCGATAACCACACTTCTGTTTGGCTAAAATAATCACCCATGTATTATTGGGATTCCTCTCTAACTGAGAATGAATAGGAGAAGGAGATGATTGTCGAAGAAAGGCATTTGGAAAGGCAACATTTGAGAAAGAAACCAAACCAACGATCTCATTCATAACATCTTCAAGAAGAGGAAGCTTCCCTTCACGAAGGGCAATGTTTCTTTTGCAAGTAAATGGAGTGAGAGGCATCAAAACCAGAGAGCTCTTACAAATGGATAATGAATGAAATATCATTAGCATTTAGAGTTACAGTTGCTAAAAAAATAAATCTATACTATAAACGTATGAAAATATTATGCATGGATACATACAAACGTATATTCACACTAGTTATTTTTTGTTTGTTTGAAGAGGTTATTAATTATAAAATAATAACAAGTAAAATTCATGTATTTTGTCTAGTGTCTTTTATGTTTGCACCGAGATTTATTTTAATCCTTTACGTTAAAATATATATATATATATATATATATATATATATTTGGTCTTTTAAATTTAACCTATGATGAAAAATATTCTTAGTGAATTTAAGATGATAATTCAGAAATTAAATTAATAACAAAGTATGTCTAAATTTAATTGTTCAATATAAAATTTAAAAATATTTAAAACAAAAAAATACACTTGTTAACAAAGTATTTAACTTCATAGTAATAATTTAAATTTAACGAGTCACTATTTTCTATTAATTAAAGGTAATAATATTAAATTTAAAAAACTAAAAATATACTTTGTAAATTTAAAGGACTAAATAAAATTTAATGTAAAGATAAAGGATTAACATATATTTTAACCTATTAAAAATATTAATTATTAAATAAAGCAATTTAAACTGTTAAATTTTACTAAGGATGTTTGAAAGCTGAATAAAAAATTAAAAATTATTTTATAAAATATTATCTAAACCATTCAAACTTCAATCTAGCGGTTGAGATGGTAAATTGGGATAGTGAAGGCAAAGTGAACCTAAATAAAGGTCTTTAAAAAAAATTATCTTTTCACTCCTTTTTCATATTCATTGTTAAGCAATTGCTCAATTGTTTAGATTATATTTGTCTAAATATTTATTATATATTTTTCAATTTTACTACTCTTCCTTAATTATATATCTTTGTTTTACTTATTCTCTTTTATTTCTTTATCCATTCATTCTTGACACTTATAGTCTTTATAAACAAAAGTATGGTTAAAAAAAATATTTTTTATATATTTATTATTTTTAACTAATTTTTTATCAACACAATAGTTATTTAAAATTTATAAAGAGGATGACATAAAGGAGTACCCACTAAACACAGTTACAACGGTTTAGATTTTGATTTTGGTGTCTATTTAGTCCCATCCAGCCAATCAATCAATGAGGGAATTGGCTTACAAGGTCGGTTTGGTTTGATGCTCATCACTTGATGAGATATATTACTTTTTATACTTTCTAATTTCCGCATGAGCAATGAACGCGATGGGACTTGAGAATCCAAATGGGGTCGAGAAGTCAAGACAAAATAGTAGGAAAGGAAGTGGGGCCAAATTGAACCCGTATCACATGCACGGATAGCATCAAAACTTATTAAAACGCTTCATCTCTCACCAACGCCATGAAGCCTTGCTTTGAATGTGACACTGAGAGACAGCATGGATGAAGCTCCTTGCACATATCCATGTTCCCTTGGTTTGCTATAAGCCACCTAACCCCATTTCTCCATCTCTCCAATAAATTAGCCAAAAGAGGTCACCGAATTTCCTTCTTCATCCCCACAAAAACATAGTCCAAGTTACACCAATTTAGTGCATGTTTAGATACAGTACAAACCTATGTTTTAAAAAGACTTTTGACTTAAATTTTAATTTGTGAAAATTTTAAAATAAATAGTCATATTTGTCCAAAAAGACTGTTGTCCTAAATTATGATTTAAAACTATCGTATTGAATAAGTTTATGGGAATAACTTTTAGAATATTAAAAAAGTTTATAGACTAGTTAATTACTATTTTATCTTTAATTTTCTGACTCTCTCCTCTTCTCCCTCTTCTCTCTTCTTGTCGCTATAGTGTGCCACATTGTCCCTTCTTCACCAACTCTTTACAAGGCCGCCATAGGTGTGCAGTTGTTGTGGGTGTGATGTTGTCGTGGGTGTGATGTCACTGTGGGTGTGCAATAGCCGTGGGTGTGCTGCTGCTATGAGCTTGTTGTCCCTTCTCCAGAAGAACCTCTTCACTTTCTTCTTGTCGCCACTATTGATAGTTGAACAGTGATTATTAATAGTGGGGGCTACAATGGCAGTGAACAATAAGGGCTAATGATAATTAATTTCTTTATCTTATACTATTTTTAGTAATTTACCAATTATAAAAGTACTTGTGATAATAACTATCTAAACACCCAATTTTTTAGAATCACTTTTTTTTATAAGTTCTTCTCCAGAAGATTTTTTCTAAAAGATGTCTAAAAGCTATTTTTCCATAAGTCATTTTTTAAAAACCTGTCCAAATAGGCCATTAATCTCTACCTACATCTGATCCCCTTTTTCCCATCACTTTGCCTAATTGTGAAGGCCTTCTCGATGAAGTAGAAACTACTTCTGATGTTCCTCCTTCTTTGTTTCTACTTATCATGACAACCATGTGAGATATTTATTATTTATTATATAACTATTTAGATATTAATTAGAATAATTAATAAATATTCTGAGTGTAACTAGTAGTCATTTTGGATCTAGTCCAAGGTGGGTAATTAACTCAGTGTATTAAAGTTAATTTTCTGATGGTGAAAATTAACGATCGCTTATAGTTTTCTGAGTTGAAGAACAATAACCTAGTTTTCTCTGCTCACTCTCCGAGGGTTTCCTACTGGTGATGGTAGTACATAAGTTGTCATCATTATACCTAATCACCAGTTAGAAGAAACTATTTTCATTTTCATCTAACTGTGTTATCTGATTAATAGGTCTCTAAGTTAAATTTCAGTTTTTTCTCAGATTAGCTAAGCTAATGGCTAGAGGTAACTATAAATCTTCTGCTACATATCATATAGACTTTATACATATGTATGTTATAATATGGAGTGTATATATTATGTATGAGATATTTTTTATTCCAACATATGACATCAGAGCTTTATATGATATCTCCCTGCCTTGCTTATTAATTTATAATCTTCATGAATAACAATATGAGATAGAATATGAGATATACGGACCTCTAAAAAGCTTAATATTTTAGTTTTGATCATGACCCATTTGATCCTTTTCTGAGAGATATCTAGCAAGAGAGCTTTTAGGATATTCGCTGTGAGAGGTTGTTGAAAACGAGAGTATGAGGTCACTGTAAAAGCCAACTGAAAAAAGCCGTCGAAGCTCGTTGATGTCAAGTGTTTAGCAAAAATGTTGCAATTATGGTGCCCTGCTTCTTGGGTCAACTCCGTACGCTTTAGTTTAGAGCTGAAACACACTGTTTCATTTAGTGACATAGGCCGCCATTTTAGGCCGTACGGTATATATATTTCCTTCTGCTTTCCTACTGGCCTGTTGGTTTTGGGCCATCCAATTTTTTTTTTTGAAAAATAGATTGGGACGACGCATTTCTTAGTCTATTAATTTTTTTTCTCCTTCTGCTGGGCTTGTGTGTTTTGTGCCGAAGAACTTTTTTTCTCTATTTGGATTCTGGAAAATTGTTTTGGGCTTGAACTTTTTTTATTTTTTTCTAGACTTTCGTGTTTAGGGTTTGTTTTGACTTTTAATTATGTGTCATTTGATTTTATTTTTAGACAATTATTTTGGACTATTTAATTTAATTTTTTAGAATATATTTTCTCAAATTAAATTAATTATTTTTAATTTTAATATGTTCTTTTAAATACTTTTACATGAACTACAAATGTTTAAATAAAAAAAATTAATTTCTTCATTATTTTTACATTTGAAAAGGTGTTTAGAAATTTTAATTTTGATTTTTTTATTTAATCTCTTATTTTGTATATTTATTCTTTGGCAATTAAATTAACTATTTAAATTTTATAGAAACCTTTTGATTTGGAATTAATGTATTAAACATATTTTTAGGTGCATGAAATAGTGTGAGAATTTAAATTAAATTATTTAGTCATATTTATTTATTAAATGCTCCATTAAATTGTGCATATTTGGATTTCAAATGTACATTAATGATATTTGTTATTAGCATGCATTTCTCTGAAGAGTAGCCACAACATCCTTATTTATTTAATTTTATTGCATACATTAATTAACCACATATAGATTTGAAATATCAATTATAATTAAATGTATAATTATGATTTATCTTTACCCACAGTAGATATATCATAAATGTATATTTAATTAAGGTGGGATAGAATGCCATTGTTATTTTTTAAGTAACCCAGAAGTATTGGAAAGTACAAATGCATTCTAGTTTTACCATTTGAGTTAAATACATGTTATGCTAATGCCTTTACTAACAGGTAGACATTGGTGATGCGTATTTATTACTAGTTGCATGCTATATTTTACTAAGTAGGCATACATGGCATAATGAATTATGATTGTTTCAAATTCTAACTCATGAGCTTGTTTGTACATTTGTCTATTTTCATTTTGTAGATCTAATTGTTACCCCCAGGATCATAGCTAATGTAAGCAACAAAATAATCTTAGATGGCAGTACTAACTATGCTAATTGGAGAGATAATGTTTTGTTACATCTCAGTTTTTTGAATTTGGTTATTCCTTAAGGTACGAAAAAGCTCCAAGACCAGATGATGCCTTTGATGATAGAGAGATAAAGGAAAGGTATAATATGTGGGAGAGGAGCAATCGCTTATCTCTTTTGCTTATAAAACAAATTATCATTAGAAGCATTAGGGGAGTAGTCTCTAAGTATGAGATAGCTAAAGGATACCTAGAATCTTTAGATAAGCAATTCATGTTGACAGAAAAGCATATAAGTGGTGCCATCATTTTGAATTATGCATTATAAGGCTTACAGGTATTAGTGGTGTGAGACAATATATAATGAAGATGAGAGATTTAGCCTCTCAACTGAAATCATTTGAAATGAAACCTATAGAGCAAGTCCTGGCCCAATTTGGCTTAAACTCACTTTCTACTCAATATGATACTTTTAAGGTCTTGTATAACACGCATAATAAGAAATGGTCAGTAGATGAACTACTGTCCATGTATGAATAGGAATAGACTAGATTGCTTATGAGTGAAAAATGTACACAAAAGGAGACTCATCTAGCAGAAAGTTCCATGGCTAGTAGCAAAAGGGGAAATGAGGGAAAGAAAGAGAAAAGGAAAAGTGGAAAATCCCTACTGTTTCAGCTGCCAATAAAAGGAATGCCACATGATTCTTCTATAAGAAAAATGGGAACAAGAGGGATGCATGTCTTAAGAGGAAGACATAACTTGAAAAGAGAGGTATTTTCATCGTGTGTTACATTTGAATCTAATTTTTCTAGCGTTAATAATAACACTTGGTGGATTGATACTGATTTAATGATTCACATTTTGACTACCATGCAAGGTTTTCTAATAAGTAGGCATCTACATCCCAATAAGAAAATCGTCATTTCAAGTAGTGGGAGAGGAGATTTTGTGAAAGCTGTTGAAACTTGTCGCATAACTTTTTTGAATAATCATGTTTTGGACCTTTATGATTTTTTATATGTTCCCTCTTACAAGAGGAATTTGATTTTTATGTCAAAACTAATTCTATTTGATTATCATTTAGTTCTTTCTAAGAAACTTATGACTTTATCAAATGATTTTGTTTTAATTGTGAACTTAGTTATGATTGATGATTTATTTAAAATTATTTTTAATTCTCCTTATTCTCTTTCTATTTCGTGTGGTACTAAAAGAAATGTCATTGAGGAGAATTCTTATAGCCTGTTGCATAGGAGATTGTGACATATCTCTGTTAATAAAATCAAAAGGTTAAATAAAGACGGAATTCTTTAATCTTTAGACTATTCAAAATTTGATTATTGTGTAGACTGCATAAGGGAAAAGTATACCAATAAGTCACATAAAGGGGCTAAGATAAGTTTTGAATGTCTAGAAATTATACATACGGAATTTTATTGCCTTGATTTGACTGCACAAGTATTTTATCATATTTGTTGATGATTACTCATGATACACGTATATTTATTGCTTTATAATAAAAGTGAGCCACTAGCTGCCTTTAAGGAATATAAAGTAGAAGTAGAAAAATATATTGGGAAACCAATCAATATTGTTAGATCAGATAAAGGTGGTGAGTATTATAGCAGATACACTGGTGAAGGACAAACACATAGTTTATTTGTTAATTTTCTTCAAGAGCAAGGTATAGTAGCCCAATATACCATGCCTGGATCACCTGACATGAATGATGTAGCTAAAAGAAGAAATATGATCTTGTTAGATATGGTTAGGAGCATGATGTGTAGCTACAAACTTCTAACTTCCCTATGGAAAAAAGCACTCAATACAACTATATACATATTAAATAAGATTCCAACAAAGACATTGTATAAGACACCTTTTAAAATTTAGAAAGGTTGGAAACCCAATTTAAAAGAAGAAATAGGATCTTATTGGATATGGTTAGAAGCATGATGAGTATTTACAAGCTTCTAACTTCCCTATGGAAAGAAGTACTTACGACAACTACATACATATTAAATAAGATTATAACAAAGACAGTGTATAAGACACCTTTTAAATTTAGAAAGGTTGGAAACCCAATTTAAATCATTTCAAAATATGGGGTTGTCCTACTGAAGTAAGAGTGTATAATCCACAGAAGAAGAAACTAGGCCCCAAGACCATTAAAACTTACATTGTAGGCTATGCAGAAAGGTCAAAGGGTTATAAGTTTTATTATTCTCCACTTTCTAAAAGATTTGTAGAGTCTAAGAATACCAAATTTCTTGAGAATCATGTAATTTAGTGGGAGTGATTGATCACTAGATATCACATAGAGCAAATTACTAACAACATTCATGAGGAAACATCAATAGTTAATGATCCTCCCACTGTTGGAGTTGTCATTGAACATGTTGTAAACCCCATGGCTCAAATTGACAATGCTAGACAAAATAGACACATACAAAATGATCAAACTATCACACAAGAGGAACCACCATGAAATGTCATAGAGAATATCCCTATTTAGTAGCTTGGATTAACCCAAGAGGTTAAATTAAGGAGGTCAACTAGAGAAAGAAGACCGTCATTACCTAATGACTATATAGTGTATTCTACTGAAATTGACTATGATGTAAATATTGAAAATAATCCTTTAATATTCACTAAGGCCATAAAGAGTGCTAACTCTCAATTGTGGCATGATGCTATGATTGAAGAAATTAATTCTATGGCCAATAACTATGTTTGAAAACTTGTAAGTTGTTTAGTAGGTCTAAGGCCATTAGTTGTAAATGAGTTTACAAAACTAAAAAGGACTCATAAGGCAACATTGATAGATACAATGCTAAGTTGGTTGCTAAAGACTTTACTCAAGTAGAGAGAATATATTATAGTGAAACATTTTCATAAATATCCAAAAAAGATTCATTTCGTATCATCATGGAATTAGTTGTCCATTTTGATCTAAAGTTGCACCAAATGGATGTGAAGAGTACATTCCTCAATGGTGAACTAGAGGAAGAAGCCTATATGAAAAAACCTGAGGGGTTCATTGTAAAAGGTAAAAATTGGTATGCAAGATAAAGAAATACATATATGGTCTGAAACATGCCTCATGACAATAATACTTAAAGTTTCATAAATTGATCACATCATTTGGTTTTGTTACAAACATTATGAATGACTATATATACCACAATACTAATGGGAGTATGATCATATCTTGATTTAATATGTGGATGACATTTTTCATGTTACAAATGATTTGGGACTATTGTGTGATGTGAAATAATTTATATTCAAGAGTTTTGATATGAAAGACATGGGTGAGGCATCTTATGTCATTGGTATAAAGATCCATAGAGAAATGACCCAACATCTTATAGGCTTGTCTCAAGAAGCTTACATTGAAAAAATTCTTGAACGATTTAGAATACAAAATTATTCATCTAATGTCACTCCTATTGAACACATTAGTATATTAGATATGCTGACTGATTCTTTGACTAAAGGATTGAAGTCGAACATCTTCATTAAACATGTACCTCATATGGTCTTCATCCTTCGTTTGATTAGTGGAGGTATGAGCAATGAAATTAAAGCTATGATTTATCATTTCTAATTTATGAGTGTATACATTTGTGATATTGAAATTAATAAACATTGAGACATGAACTAAATGAACATTGAGTTCATACATAAAGTGATACCCATTAAGTGATGATGTTACCTGTAATACATAGGAGGTAATACTCGATAGAAGATGACTTATTGCCATGATTCTTGTAGTATGATATCAGTTAACTTTGACAGGGTGATGATATT
This sequence comes from Leucaena leucocephala, assembly GCA_037074615.1. NCBI lineage: Eukaryota > Viridiplantae > Streptophyta > Magnoliopsida > Fabales > Fabaceae > Leucaena > Leucaena leucocephala. The sequence goes on from CM073525.1 coordinate 7,925,227, forward strand.
GAGTATACAGGTTAAATGGGAAAATGTGTGATATTTATTATTTATTATATAACTATTTAAATATTAAATAGGATAATTAATAAATATTATGAGTATAGCCTGTTGTCATTTTAGGTCCAGTCCAAAGTGGGTAATTAACTCATTTTATTAAAGTTAATTTTCTAATGATGGAAATTAATAAGCGATCATAGTTTGTTAAGTTGAAGAGTGATAACCTAGTTTTCTAATTTTCATCTAAATGTGTTTTCATTTAACTAGCTGGAAGAACATGTTCTCATTTTCATCTAGCTGTGTTCTTTGATTGACAGGTTTCTAAGTTAAATTCCAGTTATTCCTCAGATTATCTAAACTAACGGTAAGAGATAACTATTAGTCTTCCACTATATGTCATATAGACTTTATAAATATATATATGTTATAATATGGAGTATGTATATTATGTATGAGATATTTTTATTCCAACAAGCTATGGATCATACCCAGAATCAAATCGAACAACTCCTCGTTCAGCTAAAGCCACAAATTGTGTTCTTTGACTTCATTTATTGGCTGCCAAACTTGGCTCGCAAACTAGGCATGTAGTTAACCCTGTAACTGTAGCTTATCAAGCATCCCAAGATAGGATGCTTCAGGGAAGAGACTTGACTGAAGTGGATCTCTTGAAATCCCCTTCTGGTTTCCCTTCTGCTTCCACGAAGCTTCACTCCTATGAAGCAAAAATCTTTGCTTGGACAAGAAGAAAGGAATTCCGAAGTGGTCTGGCGTTCTCTTCTATGATCGTTTATATAATGGTTTGTCCCAAACAGATGCTATAGCATTCAAAGGCTGCACAGAAATTGAAGGACCCTTTGTCGACTATCTTGGAAACCAATATGGGAAACCTGCTATGCTTACAGGCCCTGTTATTCCAGAGCAACCCTCGTCTGCTTTAGAAGAAAAATGGTCTCAATGGCTCAGACAATTTAAGGACGATTCTGTAGTTTATTGTGCATTTGGAAGCGAATGCACATTACAGATAAACCAATTCCAAGAACTGTTGCTGGGTCTCGAGATGACAATAAAGTCATCATCATGGGATGTAGAATAAATTATCTAAGTAATAACTTGTAAAAATGAGCATAACTAGTAAATAAAAAGAGTTTTCCTAATAAAAGACATTTTGAAGCATTCCAAAAAATTCACATTGTAGAGATGGGTAGTCAAACTAAGAGTATACCTTACTATTCCTCTCTTCATTCACCAATGATCATTGGAGATAATGCTGAGTTTAGGGTCCTTCGTTTCAATTATCAATTAGTATACTACCTCTTATACCTAATATAAAAGCTAGGAAGCTTATAAATATAAAATTTTAATTCATTTTATTTTATATATTTCTCATTTTTTAAACCAATTTATTTATATATAAAGTGATATATAGTTTAATATTATATATTGATATATTAGGAAGATCATGTCATATTTGTTCAAGTTAACCGATTTATTTTATTTTTTAATTTATTCAAATTAATTAAATAAATTTTATATTAAGAACTGAATAGAATATCTATGAATATTGTTGTCAAACATGCAAGTTGCCTCCACGAGTTACTAATTTTATGTTTCTAACTTATAAAATCATGTCAACACTTCATTAAGCTCATCTTAGCAACAAACTGAATTGAAATCATGAGTTCACTCACTGAGTTCATTGTTTGTATATTGCTAGTTTGTAAAATCATGTCAACTTACTCTTATATTAATATTAACTTTATAGATTTAATTATTTTTAGTGACTTAATATTTGGATTTCATTGAAATTTCAACATTTTTTAGCTGAGTATGGTAAACTATTAATGTTCACTGATTTAGTTTCAATTATTTGAATTTGAAATATATTTAAATTAAATTGTTATTCTTTATATTTTAGTTATTTAATCATATATTTTTAATAATTATTTATTGAGACCTCAGGCCACTTCCGAATTCCTTTCTTCTTGTCCAAGCAAAGATTTTTGCTTCATGGGAGTGAAGCTTGGTGGAAGTAGAAGGGAAACCAGAAGGGGATTTCAAGAGATCCACTTCAGTCAAGTTTCTTCCTTAAAGCATCCTATCTCGGAAATACATATATGTTTGATAACCCTAAATTACATATTTGTCTCTGTTTCTCAGTCAAATTAATTGAATTGAACCAATAGAACATCACGGAACATTTTTAGCTTTCTCGTGAGCATTTTTATATAGCACACCCTACAAATATTGGTCGTTTCCCCCCCTGATATGCCATCATGTCCAGCCCTTGAAGATCAAAAGTTCAATTACAATATTTTGGTTTTAAGAATTACACCGAGTTCGCTCCTTATATTATATTGTCAATATTGCAAAAGCCTTCTATTTAATTTATGTAATATAAAAAAAAAGTTTTATTGCCACCTAAAGGTAGCTCTAATGGCAAAAATGAACAGAGTCTAGATAGTGATTAAAAGTTAAAATCTGTTTGATATAACTAAAGAAATTAAACTAAGTTTCTATATGAAATTGTGATGATTTTAATATTAATACATGGTTTTACCTTTGAAAGAATCATAATTGCGTGGAAAGTCAAATAATAAAAGATGATTATATATTTTATATACGGAGAGAATTTATAAAAAATATATTTGATATATAGAAGATATGATTTCTAACCAACATAAGAGAGAGTTGGGATAATGTCTATATAAAGAATGATATAAAATTATTTGAGATGATTTATAGATGTAACAGAAAATTATTAGAATTAAAGAAAAATTAGTTTGTGGGACCTTATTGTTTTATAATAATATGTGAGACCTCATAATTTTATTAAATTTTGAATCATGTCCCTAGAATTATTTTCCTTTTTTATCAAATCCTTACTGTTTGCTTAGTTACTTGTGCCAGTCCTTCTGTTTAGATTCCATTAATTCAAGCTGATAAGGGAGGATGTGGTGTTGAATAGAACATATGACTAAGCACATTGATTGTCATGTAGATTTTGGATTGGTAAAAAAACAAAATCCCTGAAGTTCTTCTACTCATTGTGAAAATCTCTCCTGCTTCCATAAAATAGCCAACCAACAATTTGATTAATACAGGTCATATGACAATTGCAGGAAAATGAAAAAGATGAAGACAAAGGCGGAAGAATTTCAAGAATTTTTTTTGCCAATCCAAAATCTACATGACAATTAGTGTGCTTAGTCAGATGTTATATTTAACGCCACATCACCCCCTAATTAGTTTGAATTAACAGAATCTAAATAGAAGTACTGGCATCTGAGCCAACAATAAGGATCTAATAAAAAAAGAAAATAATCATAGGGACCTGATTCAAAATTTGATGAAACTATAAAGTCTTAAAGATTAATTTTCTCTAGAACAAAAATATGATCCTGAAAAAGTTTAGGTTTTAGTGATTCCATTATCATCTTCACTATGGTCATAAATATTAAATTAGGGGGTGCACGGTACCCGGACACCCAATCCCATTTTGATAGGTACCGGGATAGATACAAGCTACACGGTACACACCCTTAGATTAAATATTGCATTGACCATATCCCCATCCAATCAATTAATGTGAAATTTGCATACAATGTCATTGTGATTTGATTTGTTAAAAGCGAAAATCTTAGAAAAAGACTAGGAAATTATAAATTTTAAATTAAGATTCTAAATATTATAAATATTAAAGAAGTATTATGATTTAAATTAATATTTAAACATTTAGAACTAAATGAATAAAATATCTTTTATTTTATTAAAAAATAATCATATTTAATGTTCAGGTATATTTTAATTATTTGACTCTAAATTTTAAAATCTTGTGTTTAGATACTAATACTTTTCTATTATTTATAATATTTAAAGTTTCAATTTAAAATTTTCGAACTTTTAAAGTTTTTTCTAGGATTTTCACTTGTTAAAATTAGCATATTGTTTAAATAAAATTTTAATTAGTAATTTTTAAATAAAAATATTTTTTGATGAAGTAATTATTACTTGAAATATTATTTTTATTATAAATTTGCATTTGTTAAAATAAAAAGTTGTTAAAAATATAAAAATAAAATAATGTTGAATCCAAACTATTAAATTTTGATTTGAAGCCGTCTAGTGATGTGCCTCAACACCCCCCCCCCCCCAAAAAAAAAACTCAAATCCTTAACTCTTACTTTTTCGGCCAAAAGCAATCCATAATTTATGTGGTAGTTCAACTCTTAGTATGTGTTTTGGATATATTTTTAAAAGAAGGCTTATAAAAAAATAATTTTTAAGTAATTTTTGAAAAAGAATTTTTAAAAATAAATATTTTTAGATAAATAATTATTTGGATAGTTATTATTAAAAGGATTTTTTATAATTAAAAAATTATTAAAAATAGTATAATTTTATTAAAAGTACGAAAGAGAAGAGAGGGTAAAAAAGAGAAAGTAGAGAGTAGAGAGGGTGGAAAAGATAAAAGAGAGAAGAGAGATAATAAAAAAAAAATAGAAGAGAGATGGGATATAGTTGAAAATATATAAAAGAGATGAGAGGCGAGAGATAGTAGAAAAGATAAAAGAAAAAGAAGAGAGGGTATAAGAAAAAAAAAGGGTAAAATAGTAATTGAGTAGTCTATAAGTTCTTTTACAATTCTAAAAGTTATTCTGACCAACTTATCTAAAATCATGATTTTAATTTAGTCCAGAAGCCCATTTAGACAAATATGACTGTTTATTTTAAAAATTTTTTTAAATAAAAGTTTTGCCCAAAAGGGCTTTTAAAACTATAGTTTCAGGAGAAACCAAATATACCGTTAATATATAATTTAATTGAGAGTAAATATTAATTTTAAATATAAAAAATATTTTAATATTTAATATATTTTTTCAATTATTTCTATTGATAATATTTTAACAATAAATAAATAAGAGAAAAAATATAATAAATTAAAAAATATTATAGTATTTTAGAAAAAATATATCATATTAAGTAACTTATCTAATTTATTTAATTGAATCAAATTAGTTAAATATATTATATATTAAAGACTAAATAAGTATCATTAATGACATAGCCATATCCTAACTCTAAAAAAGATACTTCTCAAGTCTTTAATATATAAGTTAATTGAATTTTTAGATAGATTAAATAAATTAAATTAATTAATTATGACTAATATAAAAATTAGTTGATTAATTTAGATATATTAAATAATATATTATATAAATCTATCTTAAAAAATTAAATAAAACTATAATCTATTTATTTATTTAATTTTTAATAAAAATTATATAAATATTATATTAAAGAGTATAAATATTTATACGTGCAGCACCTGCACATACAACGATAGGACGTTGTATATTAAATCGGCATATTAAATTATTTCTGGGGACTTATTAAATATCTCTCTCCTCTCTCAAGTAATTAATAAGATTACTTAACGTTCACCACACAACGGCTACCTCATGACGTCATGAGCCCCCACAGGTCTCTCCAATAATTTTAGGAAAGAATAAAAGCTGTCTTAGAGACGAAAAAGTACAAAATGAAGTGGAGCCAAACTGAACGGCTATCGATAATTAAAAGACTTTAATAACCCTCGTTTTAATAATTGAGATTCTAAGTTAACCATGAAAGCTTGAAAGAACAGAGAGAGCTCATATCTGCAATTTTCACAACTAAGAGCTATGGATGAAGAAGCTCCCTTGCACATAGCTATGTTCCCTTGGTTTGCTATTGGTCACCTAACCCCATATCTCCATCTTTCCAATAAATTAGCCAAAAGAGGTCACCAAATTTCCTTCATCATCCCCACAAAAACACAGTCCAAATTAAACCAATTTAATCTCTACCCACATCTCATCACCTTCTTCCCCATCACAGTGCCTCACATTGATGGCCTTCCCCATGGTGCAGAAACTACTTCTGATGTTCCTCCCTCGTTGATTCCACTTCTAATGACCGCCATGGATTGTACCGAGAATCACATCGAACAACTCCTCCTTCAGCTAAAGCCACAAATTGTGTTCTTTGACTTCGTTTATTGGCTTCCAAACCTGGCTCGCAAACTAGGCATCAAGTCTCTTCAATACTGGGTGGTTAACCCTGCAACTGCAGCTTACCAAGAATCCCGAGATAGGATGCTTCAGGGAAGAATCTTGACCGAAGTGGATCTCATGAAACCCCCTTCTGGTTTCCCTTCTACTTCCATGAAGCTTCATCCACATGAAGCAAAAATCTTTGCTGGGACAAGAAGAATGGAATTCGGAAGTGGTGTTCTCTTCTTTGATCGTATATATAATGGTTTGTCCCAAACAGATGCTATAGCATCCAAAGGCAGCACAGAAATTGAAGGACCCTTTGTTGACTATCTTGGAAACCAATATGGGAAACCTGCTCTGCTATCAGGCCCTGTTATTCCAGAGCAACCCTCGTCTACTTTAGATGAAAAATGGTCTCAATGGCTAGGACAATTTAAGGATGATTCTGTAGTTTATTGTGCATTTGGAAGCGAATGCGCATTACAGATAAACCAATTCCAAGAACTGTTGCTGGGTCTCGAGATGACAGGTTTTCCATTCTTAGCAGCACTTAAGCCACCAAGTGGATTCGAGTCAGTTGAAGCAGCCATGCCAGAAGGATTGAAGGAAAGAGTTAAACAGAGAGGGATTGTTTATGGAGGATGGGTTCAGCAACATGTGATATTGAATCATTCAAGTGTAGGTTGCTTAATAACGCATTGTGGGGCAGGGTCTTTGACAGAGGGATTGGTGAATAAGTGTCAGTTAGTGTTGGTTCCACAGATGTTACCAGATCATATAATCAACGCGAGGATGATGAGCTCTGAGTTGAAGGTTGGGGTTGAAGTGGAAAGAGGGGAAGAGGATGGTATGTTCACGAGAGAAAGTGTGTGTAAATCTGTGATGAGCGTGATGGATCATAAGAGTGAAGTTGGGAAAGAGATCAGAGAAAAACATGCAAAGCTGAGAAGCTACTTGTTAAGCAATGATTTGGAATCTTCTCATGTGGACCGTTTCTGTGAGAAGCTACGCGATTTAGTCAAGTGATTTACTGGTTCATTCAACAACGTAGGTTTCTGCATTTATGGTTAATGCTATTGAGTTTCTTTACTCTACGGATGAGCTTAAATCTTTCATTTTGGCTTTTCTCACTGTTCATGTACTTTTGAACTGATTCTAAGCTAAAGGGTATGCAAGTTATCAATCATAGATTTGATTTCCTAATTTGACTGCATTCATATTGATGAGAAAATGAAAATACTCTCAAGGCGCAGTTGGAGGGTAGAATTAGTTGTGATGGAAAGGAAGGGAATTGATTGAAAAAAATTCCAACAACAAACATATTTGGTATGGATTAGAAAATAAAACGGTTTAACGGGGGTATCATTATAACATAATGTGCCGTGACAACATCGTCGATAACCACACTTCTGTTTGGCTAAAATAATCACACATGTATTATTGGGATTCCTCTCTTAACTGAGAATGAATAGGAGAAGGAGATGATTGTTGAAGAAAGGAATTGTGAAAGGCAACATTTGAGAAAGAAACCAAACCAACGATCTCATTCATAACATCTTCAAGAAGAGGAAGCTTCCCTTCACGAAGGGCAATGTTTCTTTTGCACCAAATAGTATATTCTTTGATAGTCGAGGCAGAATATTCTTTATCGGTTGTGCAAAGTCATTGAATTATTAGCAAGTAAATGGAGTGAGAGGCATCAAGACCAGAGAGCTCTTACAAATGGATAAGGAATGAAGATGTGTCATTAGGATGTCTTGCGATGACATAGCTTGCTTAAGCAGTTTTTAAATGAAGAGCATCAATTTATGAGGTAAGGAAATACATGTACTCAAGGATTTATGGTTGATCATTATTGGACTTTAATGTTGAATTTTCATAAAAAAAATTAATATTTTTAGTAATTAAACAATATCCATATAAAATATCATTAGCATTTAGAGTTACAGTTGCTAAAAAAATAAATCTATACCATAAACCTGTGAAAATATTATGCATGGATACATAAACATATATTCTCACTAGTTTTTCTTTTGTTTGAAGAGGTTATTAATTATAATATAATAACGAGTAAAATTCATGTATTTTGTCTCGTGTCTTTTATGTTCGAGATTTATTTTAATCTTTTACGTTAAAAAAAATATATTTTTGATCCTTTAAATTTAACCCATAATAAAAAATATTCTTATTAAATTTAAAATGATAACTTAATAATTAAATTAATAATAAAGTATGTCTAAATTTTAATTATTTAATATAAAATATAAAAATATTTAAAACAAAAAATACACTTTTTAATAAAATATTTAATTTCAAAGTAATTATTTAAACTTAACGAGTCAATATTTTCTATTAATTAAGGTTAATGATATTAAGTTTAAAAGACTAAAAATATAATTGTTAAACGTAAGGGACTAAGTAAAATTTAATGTAAAAATAAATAATTGACATATATTTTAACCTATGAAAAATATTAAATTATTAAATAAATCAATTCAAATTGTTAAATTTTACTAGGGATGTTTAAATGCTAAATAAAAAAATTAAAAATTAGTTTATAAAATATTATCCAAACCATTTAAACTTCAATACAGCGGTTGAGATGGTAAATAGGGAGAGTGAAGGTAAAGGGACGAAGAGAGAATCCAATTCTAAAGAAAATCTAAATAAATGTCTTGAAAACATTATCTTTTCACTCCTTTTTCATATTCATCTTTAAGCATGTACTCAATTTGTAGATTATATTTTGTCTAAATATTTATTGTATTTTTTTCAATTTTATTACTCCTACTTAATTATATATATTTTTAATATTTTTTCTACTAATTCTCTTTTATTTCTTTATCCATTCATTCTCTGGCACTTATCATCATTATAAACAAAAGTATGGTTAAAAAATTAATTTTTTTATATATTTATTATTTTTGACTAATTTTTTATCAACAAAATAGTTATTTAAAACTTTAAATAGGATCACAGAAAAGAGTACCAACTAAACACAGTTACAACGGTTTAGATTTTAATTTTGGTGCCTATTTCGTCCAATCAATCAATGAGGGAATTGGCTTTGGTTTGACGCTCATCATTTGATGAGATCTGTTACATTTTATACTTTCTAATTTCCGCACGAGCAAAGAACGCGATGGGACTTGACAATCCAAATGGCGTCGAGAAGACAAGACAAAATAGTAGAAAAGGAAGTGGGGCCAAATTGAACCCGTATCACACGCCCGGATGGCATAAAAACTTGTTCAAACACTGCATCTCTCACTCTACGCCTTGAAGCTTTGAATGAAACACTGAGAGACAGCCATGGATGAAGCTCCCTTGCACATAGCTATGTTCCCTTGGTTTGCTATGCGCCACCTAACCCCATTTCTCCATCTCTCCTAAATTAGCCAAAAGAAGTCACCGAATTTCCTTCTTCATCTCCACAAAAACAAAGTCCAAGTTACACCAAATTAATCTCTACTCGCATCTCATCACCTTCTTCCCCATCGCTGTGCCTCGCATTGATGGCCTTCCCCCATGGTGCAGAAACTACTTCTGATGTTCCTCCCTCTTTGATTCCACTTGCCATGACACCCATGGATGGTACCGAGAATCACATCGAACAACTCCTCCTTCAGCTAAAGCCACAAACTGTCGTCTTTGACTTCGTTTATTGGCTTCCAAAGTTGGCTCACAAACTTGGCATCAAGTCTCTTCAATACTGGGTAGTTAACGCTGCAACTGTAGCTTATCAAGCATCCCCAGATAGGATGCTTCAGGGAAGAAACTTGACTGAAGTGGATCTCATGAAACCCCCTTCGGGTTTTTCCTTTACTTCCATGAAGCTTCATCCCCATGAAGCAAAAATATTTGCTTGGAAAAGAAAGGAATTCGGAAGTGGGGTTCTCTTCAATGATCGTATATATAATGGTTTGTCCCAAACAGATGCTATAGCATTCAAAGGCAGAATAATGTTCCTCCCATTCGTCTAATAAGACTTGGAATAACTAAGCATATACTCAAAATTAAAGAAGAAAATAAGGAAGAAATTAAATAAGAAAATTTTCTAGTGACAATAAGCCATATAAGAAGCCTTGACTAGAGAATAATGTTTAAAGAATTAAATGGATATAGTACATCTAAAGAAGAACACGTGTGGGTATATCACACTAGTACAAATATGTTCATATATACTTTTGGTAAGATAGTTCATGGATCACATAAATTTATAAAATAGTACGGCCAAGTGAGATTAAATAAAAAAAATATTGAATTTATATAGAAATGATCTATAATCGGCTAGAAGAATTTTCTAGCCACAAGTGCAAATACTACACAAAAGAAGATGAAGATTGAGCTACTACCAAGCAATACTAGCAGAACCTATCAAGATACCTATTTAGTCATCTCTGCATTTACAAGAGTAAAGAATCTAATTATTTTATTTTTGCTTTTATTTTTAAAAAGAGTAATCATTATGCTGAATGTCGATAGTCGATTTTTAACCGATTGCCACTCAATTGTGAAATGAACACTTATTATAAAAGGCCTTCGTCAGCATATTTGGAATCATCAAAGTTCATGTAATAAAAAATCGAGCCTTTAAGCATTTCTGAGCACTTGTATACAAAGATAAGAGAAACGTCGAATTTATAAGAAGTGGATTTATGTCAGTTAAATAGAAGTGCCGATTTTTTCTTAAATTCTTCATTGCCATCCTCAATGGTGTCAAAGCAATGGTTTCTTTGGAATTTATATAGAAGTATGATAATGAGTAATTATTTTTTTCCTATAATTTTATTCATATAAATATTAATTGTCTATTTGCTAGGTTATCTTGGCCTTTAATCTATTTTCCTTTGATATCATAGTATGAGTAAGATTTATTAAAAGATCTACAATGAACTGAACAAAGAAATTTAAGAATAGATACTAACCACAATATAAGAAGAGATAATAGGAAAACATCTAGGTATACACCCTTAAAAGATTTAGAATATTTAAACCCACTTTTGGTTAAAAATATAAATCTAACTGGAACATGGTTAAATCTAGATTGTGTAAAAATAAAGAAAAAAATTATAAAATTGGAAAAAATCCATGTTAATAGTGTTATTAATGAAATAAATTTCAATACAAACTATACCCATAGTAATAGAAATAACTGTTTTTACAGGAATGATACAAAATTGGTGGGAAAATCTTCGACTAGAAAAAAGAAGAAGAATACTAGAAATAGATCATCAAGATCCTCTTAATTTTGACAGAAAGCAATACTATATAGACTTATTAAAAAATTATGTAGAAGAAATCAGAAAAGAAATTATTGGAGAAAACTTTACACCAGAAGAACAAACAAAATAATTCAAAACTAGCTCTAAGAGAAATAAAATTATGCTAATTAGATCCTTATTATATAAATCAGTATACATGTGAATATAGTAAATATTATTATGATGCAAAATTAACAGAACATGAAAAACCAATATATAGTCAACTTTTTTATTTAAAATTACCATCAGTAATTTCAACTGTAATTTTAACAGCTTATACTACAAATATAAAAATCCAAGCATATCCTAGTAAATATAATGAACTAGATACTTTAGGACGAAGAATAAATTATTTATAAATTTATTTAAAACATCAATACACATAAGTGGGATGTCAAAGAGAAATTGGAAGATATAATTATTATAAAAGGGAAAAGAAATTTAAAAGATATAAAATGTATAAAATGTATATATATATAATTTAAGAATATAGATTTTAGAAAAGTAAAAAGAAATTGGAAACTAGAAAGATTTTTTAGAAAAAGAAATTTTAAATTGAAATATCTAAAAAATCCTATAAAATGAAGATGTTATAATTGTGAAAAAAATAGTATATAAAATGATAAATTGTAAAGAACCAAAGAAAAAATAAGTATAATTAGTTGAGAAAATTTTATAAGAAAATAAAGAATTAGAATTAATAGAGGAACCCTTAACATCAAGAGATGAAATAGAGGGTTTGGAACATCAAGTATATATATTAGAAATTGATTCTGAAAAATATAATGAATACAATCAAAGTACTAATGAAACAGAAAAATAATTTAAAAATAAAACCTATAATCTAATAAAATTTGCAAAACTAGCAATAAACATATTTGCAAAACTAACAATAAACATGTTAAATACAAAAATAGATGAAGAAAGTAATTATGATAAATATAAAGAGTAATAGAAGGAGAAGAGGGAATATCAGAATCCAGAATTATATTTAACTCAAAACAAGATAATAAAATATGAAATGAAAATTTGATTTAAATGCTAAAGAATTAATAAGAAATTAAGGATTAATAACTAAAAAAGGAAGAGTAATAAAAGGTAAAAAAAACTAAAGAAAAATGTATAGCTTATAAATGAAAACATCTAATAGAAGCAACTCAAACCGAAGGAAGAATCAAAATTCCTTTAATTACAAAAGAATTAATAGATAAAGAAATAAGAAATATAGAAGTGAAATAATTGTTATTTATATACAAGGAATACAAATCTTAGTACAAGGATATTTTTGAGAAAATATAAATAATCCAATAGATTTAATTATAATAAATGATCAAATAATAAATTTGGTACAATAAAATATTTTATGAATAATTTAAGAAAATTTAATATATCAAAAATTAAAATTTATAAGGTGAGATCAACCTATAAAATGAACTCTAACAATATTTCACAAACTACATAATCCTAAAATGAGAATAGGAAGTAAAGTTATATGTATATCTATAATGATAGATCTTAAATTTAGCAATCAACATAAAATTTATTAAAAAAATAAATAAAAATTTACAATAAATAGAATTAGACAGAACCCAAGAAATTAGAGAATCTTACAAACTATCAAAATTAACTTGAAAGAATATCTATAAATATAGAAAGAAGAATCTCTTTACATATATATATATATATATATATATATATATATATATATATATATTAGGAACTCCTATACAAAGAAGCTACTCTCTAAGAGAAATTAGAGAAATTAATTTATTAGCAGAAAGGGCTATACAGAGAAGTAATTATGTTCAATTAAAAAATAATACTCTTGAAATAAACTTAACTCAAAGAAGAAATAAAAAATATCTTATACAATTATAACTAGACATTTAAGAGAATGGAAACCAATAAATGCTAAAATAAAAAGTCAAACAAAAAAACATTTATAAAACTAGAAATAGTTGAAAATTATTTAAATATGGAATTAGAGGAAGTAACAACAACAATAATATTATTAAGATTCAATAAAAGAGTTGAATTAAGAATAAAAGTATATGTAGATTTGGAAGAAAGACTAGAAAATTGTATATTATTTGGAAATGATTTTTTAGAAGTTGTAAAACTATATAAAATACAAGATGAAAGATTATTGATTACTATTAAGAATAGTAGTAATTTTAAATAGATTTATTCAATTGTTAGTGAATATAATTTTTTTTGGTAAAATTAATTTATAAAAAATAAGAAACAATTACAATCACTTTTAGGAATAATTAATCAAACTAGAAGTTGTATATCTCATTTATTTAAATATACTAGAAGGTTAAATAAATTAATAGGGCAGAATTCTAATTTACAGTGGAATCATAATTATCAAAATGATATTATAAAACTAAAAGAAATATATCAAAATCTACCAATATTAAAAATCCCTAAAAATGAATAGATAAAATGGATCATATATGCTGACACATTAGAAGATTATTGGGGTACATCGTTATATTTTGAAGAAAATGAAAAGAAAATAGCAAGAATACAAGTAGAAATTTTAAGGAATCACAAACTTAATATCATTCAAATTAGAGAGAATTGTTAGCCTTAGTAAAAGTTATAAAAAAAAAATTAAATTATTAATTGTTTAGTATCAATCTATAATTTATACCGATAATACTCAAGTAAAATATTAGTTAACTAAAGAAATAAGAGATTCAAGTATAGTTAACTAAATGCTATTTAAATGGTAGAATGACTTGTTCCATTATGATTATTTAATTGAATATGTTATTGGAAAAATAATCTTATTATGGATTATGTAAGCATGGATGGAGCAAGAAGACAATCCCACACTATTGTAAAAAATACTTTCTAAATCACTTGAAAATAATATTCTATACCACACAACTAACTGATATAGAAACATACCGTTTAAAAATGTACACAATTTAAACCAGTCAATTCACCGGTATAGAAGGAGTAGCATTTACTAATATCTACATAGGTTATAAGAACATTCGGTGTAGATGAATGTATTTTCTACACTGGTTATATAAACGTCACCTGTAGATTAATGAATTTTTACACTTGTTCTATTTTCCCCTGTGTAAATTAATACATTTCTATACCTCACCATAAAGACAACCGGTGTAGATGTTAAAATATTTACATATTATTTTTACATCTATCGGTATTCTTTGTCCTGTTTAAACGTAATTTTATAAAAAAAACCCTTGAATATTTCATTAACCATATTCCCTAAAGCCTCATGAATAAACTGCTCAAATATACGATTCAAAGAGACAGCAGCAGAGACAGAGTTCAAGATGGCAGAAACAGATCTTCAATTGCTCATTATATTATTTATTTAATAAAATTCAATAAAAAATATAACAATTTGAATAGAAAAATAAAAAATATATTCAGTTAATGACAAATAATATTAATAACGAATGAATTGAATAAAAAATTTAACCTAAAGATTGCGTAGGTCCTCAAAATCTTGTTCAAAAAATGAGTCAAGTTGATCAAATATCTAAAATATCAAATTAAAATAAAAGAAATTAAGGCATTACTAATATATATTAAATTGACAAGAAATATGAAATTATTAAAAACAAAAATTTACCTTATCAGTTAAGTAAGTCCTATTTGACAAGATGATATTAATTATATGTCTAACCATGTAGAAACTGCACAAGTTGTTTTCTTTGGGTTGCCTTAGACTTTGTAATATTAATATGAAAAAAATTATTTGTTATCAGTAAAAAATCTTGGAGATAAAACTTAACACTTTTATTAAGCTTAAGATCCCTTACAATTGCAAATGTCCTCATAGCCCTATGACTAAAGTTATATAGTTAGTAACCAATTTATTACAAAGACTATATTTATTATAAAAACCATTGTTCTATATAGAAGAAAACTTATGTGTTCATAATCTTCTTGGCATCAACCGATGGCTTGTAATAGAGGGAGCATAAGAAGAAAACTTTATAAATGTTCTTACATAGTATGAGCAATTGCCAATGATTGATGTAGAAATTAATTAAAAAATAATGAGTATTATCATTAAGCAAATACAAAAATGGTATGAAACAAAATGAAATATTATTATTCTTATTCCTGTGTATATGGTATGAAAAAAAATCAATATTAGTTTCATCAAACCTCCTTAAAATGTATTGAAGTCTCAAAGATTGAGAGGTCTCTTTGGCATAAATCTGAATTGGGCATAGGAATCCAAACTGACCTTGTTTGCCCTTGGAAACCAACTCAGATTGCTTATACCTACAATTAATGCAAATACGACGTTATTTAATGCAAATACTCAGCTTTCATGAATTATATTGTTACATATATTTATATTTAAATTATACTTACATAAAAAACAATTGGATGCAACTGGAGGTCAGTTCATCCCTAAGAGTTATAAGAGATTTAACATCCATATAGTCAACAAAGGTCGGTGTCCCCACGTCGTCTACAACTGAATCCATAGGCAACGCATCCACATGGAACATTTTGTCATATGCCAATAGGATCACACGTGCTATGGTGCTCAAAGTGAGAATTATAGGAAGTTCACTCTGGGATGACACGATGTGATCCGAAACAATATGCTTTGGCCATAGTATGAAAGTCCCCTTTGTCTGACTCACTGTCTTAACCTCATCAGTAGGAATTAGGAAAAGAGCATCTTTAATTATCACGTCTTCAACTGTCACACTTAACTGATCATCCTAAATTTAGATGTGGTGGACAATTGCCCCTAAGCTAGAAATGAAACCATATACCACTAACCTTTTGAGTGGATCCTCCACATATATATAACAAGGTTCAGCATCATCTGACACTGGCCTGGCCATGCAACAATTCCCTTTAATGCTAGGACGGGTGGCATTTGAAAACATTTGGGGGCACTTAGCTCATGTTACCTTGAAATCATAATGAACAACATTTTTTCTTTGAGCTTTGCCAACCCATCTTGTAATCGTGCCTCAATTGAAACTTCTACCTGTGCCCTAGCCTCTGCCCTCATAGTGGATAACAACAATTCTAGCTCTGCCCTCGACACAACATATGGGGAATATCGTGGAGATGTTATAAAGTAATCTCTTATACTAACTCCCCTAACATGGCCCCTATGCCCTTGCTTACAGTAGCAATAGTCAAGATGTTATTCTTACCATTTGACTTGATGGATCTATGGGCCTCTTGTTATTTAAGATTAACCTATAAAATATAAATATCAACCATAAGAAATAATATAATTAATCTATTAAAATAAAATAATAGAAGTAGTACTTACAATTTTTTCTGCAATCATGCGAGCGTGATCACTTGTAAATGATTTTCTCCTTGTTTGGTGAGCGTACAACTATTTATCTTCGTGACATATTGGAGATGGGTGAGCAAGAGTAACACTAGGATCGGATTCAATATTTTCTTTAAGCCTATTCCTTTTAGCCCTCAACAAGTCTCTTTCAGCCTTCGCGTAACCACCTCGAGATATTGTGTGAGGAAAATTATTCTTGAGAGCATGTTAAATCACTTTTGCTCTTTTTTCCTACAAGATTTGAAGTAATTAAAATCAATACATATGATAACCTGATATGTTTGCTTTTGCTGCCAACACATAAAAAAGGAAGAAACATGGGAAATGCAAGATTCCTTTTTGACAACATATACACACAAGACACTTTAACATAGATTAACTCACTATAGCTGATAGCATAGTCTGAAACCTAACAAATTCTTTCCAAGTAGCTTTGTCGATGAATTGATACTTGTTGCATGTAGAAGGATGAGGCTGATCATCTTTGTCCTGCTCATGACATAATAAAGAGCTAATTGTATCTTGAATACCCTCAAATGCTCAGCACAATAAGACAACATCTTCTTCTTCAAAACTTCATTGTTGGGAATATCGTAAGTGAGATGTAATAATTGCCATTGAAAGTAGAGTTATCAATAAAATGTTATATTTTTTGGTATTGCTCTACATGCAATATACAATAAGTACTTCCTTTACCTAGATAAAGTTCTAAATTTGATTCTTCACGTGATAATCAATAATATCCCAAGTCTGTATGACAATGTTAAGCTTGTTACGTGCTAGGAGGCTGACAAAACTTATGTACTTGATCTTGTGTTCACCAATTGGGTTCCAATGTGTGTCAAACTCAATCGGCAATAAATATCATTTTAATCATCAAACAAAGCTAAGCTAACCAATAGTAAAGTGAAGCTAACCTAGATCGATTCACAAGGAGCCTAAATGGATGCTAAAGTTCTTAATTAATCTAATGAGCCACAAATTAACAAATTAATTAGATGATCTGAGATATGAACTATTGACTAAATTCTGAATGTAAATCCTATACTATTGTTTATGATTTTAGGTATTTATAATGATAAAATATATCAATGACAAGTGTGTTCCCTTGGAGATTACCTTACCTTTATTATCCAAAGAATATTAAGAGTTAATTAATTGAATTAGAATATGTTAGATAACTTTCTAGCTAAAATTTCAATCAAAACTATAACTCACAGACATTGAAGAGAGAAATAAGAATCATTCAACTCAAGAGATAGAAGAAGATAGATTAAACATATACACTGTATTTTGTTATAGAATTATTCTAATTAACCACAATCATGTCCAACTTAGTCTATGGATAAGAATCAATCAAAGCATCAATTATGCAAAAATAGAAAATCCAACTCAGTTCCCTACTCATTAATCATCTAGTAACTCTAATTGAATCAATAATTCTAGAATTAACTATATCAACTCGATATATTCAAATATGGATTAAAGATACAATAAACTCCTTGTTCAACTCAAGGATTCTGGTTCAACATTATCTCCAATAGAGCACATAAACTTATAGCCTTATATTACTGTCAAGACTTTTACAGCAGCATTAAAATTAGCAACAATATGGTAAATGTAGAAGGAAAAGATGAAGATGAAGATTGAACTTTTCTCTAGTTCTATTGCCTAGAACAGAGGAAAGTTACAGATGAAAGAGAGAGAAAACAAAGATAGAGAGAGAGTGCATATGGCGTGTGGAGTGGAAGTTGTGATAGAGTAAATGAATGATGATGTGTGGAGTGTGGTAGCATGAATGAGAGATGAAGATATGAGGAAAATATGATATAGAATGATGATGTGTGCATGAGGTCTATGATGATTTATATAGGACAAGTATGGAAGAGTGATGTGAGTTGAATATAGTGAATAATAGCTGGACTAAATGTGTGATACAAGGTGTGTCATATGCATGCTTCCCACCAGCTGTTAGCCCACTTGCTTTTGTTCAGCACACTATCCATGTGATTCTGTTAGCCCACTTATTTAGTCCAGCGCATGCTTAATCTGTTAACTTTCCCTTTCAGCACATGTTTAAATCTTCTATTTTCTAGCTGTCAACTCACTTCCATTTAATCTTTTACTGCATTCCTATAATAGAAATTTAATAGATTATTTATCCAATTAATCATTAAAATCATATCAATTAATTTCTACTTGTTATATTTTTATTTTATTTATTAATTGCTTAATATATTGATAAATATGGATAAAAATTAATAATAAAACTCTCTTTAAACACACTAAAATAATTACAAATATGTGTTTATAAACTCCCTCACACTTAGCTTTTGCACTCCTAGCAAAATTATAAATCAAGATCAAAATTCAAATACACATGTTTAGCAAATTTGGCAACAAATTTAGTATAAGTACTTGCAGTCATCAATAATTTTCCTTCATTTGGCAAAAGTCCAAACTAATCTAATATCAATCAAAGAATCTAACTCATGCAATTAAATCATAGTGAGCAATTGGATGAGATATCCTCACAAGGTGTCACGTTTCACTCATTCTCTTATCAAGATAATTTCACTCAACCCTCTAACTTAGGCTTCCCATAGCCTTGTAAACATCCTATATCCTTACCACTGCATGCCACAAGGGTTGTGAATCAAAGGGTTTTTATTAAGTTATATTGTTAGAAAGGATAAGTAATGAAATACAAATGCATGTCAATAATTAATGAAATACTGTACATGATCTTATTTCTTCAAGCTATTTCAACATTTAATCACAATTTAAACTGTGCAACTGCAAAATGTATCAATCATAAGCTAACTTCCTCTTATTCAAGTTGAAGATCACATCTTGTTAACTGGTCTATCTTTTTTTCTCTTTTCTCTCTCTTTTTTTCTTTCTCTGTACTCTTTATTTGTACTTTTCTTTCCTTTATCAAACTAGATAGCAAATATATTAAAGTTCAGGTATCCAACAAGTGATGCAACTTATCAGTTATTTCACAATTAAAGACTTACTACAACAATAAATATCATATATAACATTCACTAATTAAGGATGAAATTTTAAAAGAAAGTGAATATCTCAAAGGGGTTTAAGCAAAGGATTTAATTTTTATGGGGCTACTGTTTGGTCAAAAGGATTTTGAAAGAAATGCCCTTATCATATTCACAATTACAAGAAGCTAATGTGGTTTTGAATCAAGGATTGAGAAAAATTCTGTAAAGTTACTAAACTAGATGGTATCACACAATGTAAATAAGTATCTATTCATTGAAACAGATATATAATGCCCTTATCATATTCACAATATAATGCCCTTATATATCTCATTGAATCAATGACAAGATTGCATGAATATTAACTAAATACATGAGATCAATCATTTATGCTACACAATTTTTAGTAATCAATCAATGAAACAAGCAACTCACACTTCATTAAACTTGCCAATATTCAAAAGTATGTGTTTAAAATTCAATTTTAAATACATGACAGTAAACTCCATTAGATCAAGCAATAATCAGATGAAACAAAAGAATTTCTTAGCAGATGATCAATTTTAGTAGTGATAAAAAGGACTTCTAGTCGCCACTGCTTTACACAAAAAAGAAATTTTCAGAAAACAAAGAATATTGTTCGCGACATATATGGACACTGGTCACGAGTCATGATCATAGAGAGTAATCTTGTTAAATACACATGCGCAGGTCGCAACCCATGTCACTCAAGTCACGACCAAAATTCACAAAGAGTTTCAGTAGCGACAAAGATAGAGCATAGTTCAAGACTAAATATCACAGATAGGTAACATCATAAGATATGAACTTTGGTAGTGACAAAAGTATGCATTGGTTGCGACTAAATTTCATATAGAAGAAACTTGACATATTCGCACATATTAGTCGCCACAAAAACAACACAAGTTCACAACCAGAATACAAAATCACAACAATTATATAATTTTATTTACCCATTTCCCATACTACTCCGCCACACTTAATTTCTACATTGTCCTCAATATCAAGAAGTAATGAAATACATGCAAAGGCTGAGTAATGAGCACAAAACTGAACTAGAATCTAATATAAATTTATTAGTTTCTATCTACCCCTACTGACTTGGTCTCCTCCCCACACTTAATCAACAATTAATAGTTTAAATATATAAGTAAAACTGTTTAAAACAGACTTTTGTTAGTGGAAAAACAAAGAAGGAGATAACCTGAACATCATGGTGGTTTAAAGTTCTCTTTGTACAACTTCAATAAGTGGCATTGACCTCAAATGTTGTACCATCTATTTTATCATTTATTGTTGGTATAGCCTCTATCCATCTTAAAAGATAATCCATAGCTAGTAGAATATAGGCATATCCGAAAGATAGCATAAATAGTATTGACCAAAACTCTTTTTAAACACACTAAAATCATTACAAATGTGTTTATCAATCGATAGCAATTTCTCTTCCTCCCTATCTTTCAAAATATCTTTCAATCGTGTCGCATTTCTGCCCCTCCTTTGCGTAGAGTTGCTTGAAGCATCACTAACCTCATTCTGATTAACACTACCCTTCACATTCTTATATACGCAATAATAAAATAAAACATAGTAAACATACTTAACCTTTTTTTGTTCACCCCGTCAGAATACACAAAACTTGTTCCTTTAGCATTTATTCATGAAAAGAAGTATAAGCATTTATCACAGAAAAACTAGAAAATCTAGATTAAACGAATACGTAAATGGTAAAACACATACACTAGAAAATAAGTGTCGAGAACACGTATACGACAAACACAATGAGAACGAGAACAGAGAAGAACGAATAAGCAAAGCGAAGCCCCACGAAAACCATAGAGCATGACGAGCAAAATAATGATGGAAGTAAGAAATAAGACTGAAGAAAACCTGAGAAATGAGAGAAGCGCCAAGAGGTGGGCGTCAAAAATATATTTTTATTAGCCATTTTACACCGGATATATATGAAAACTGGTTTAGTAAATCATATTTAAACTTAACTAACAAAATAACCGGTTTAAAAAGTTGTCTAACTTATTTTCAAAAATGTTACCATAATATTTTGAATTTTTAAAGACTTTTTACACCAGTTAACATATAAATTCGGTGTAGTAAATCATATTTCTAAACCTGACTAATATAATAACTAGTTTAAAAAGATGTCTACTTATTTTCAAAAATGTCACAACTAATATTTTAAATTTCTGAAGACTTTCTACATTGAATAACATATAAATCAGGTGTTAAAAAGATTTTAATTTATTTACAAAAATTGTGCCATAATTTTTTCAGATCACTTTTACACCGGATAACATGTACAACTGGTTTAAATATTAAAGTTATTTTTTCCACCAATCCTTTTATTACTCCATCCCTTGAAGTTACAATATATATATACAATCAGAACAAAAAACTTGTGTTATTATTACATCAAAACTATATATGCAATCAGAATAAGAAATTTAATTGCATTAGTACCTCAAAAATATAAAATACTAACATACAAATCAATCAGGATATATTTTTTATTCAATTTTTATAAACCTACTGAAAAAGAAGGGTCTCACAAATCATATCATCATCGTCAATAATCCTTTTTCCTTGGAGAGCGACAGACTATCTTTTATTTGCTAGATCAATGATATAAAACACTTGCTTTGCTTGGTCTTCCATAATAAAAGGCTAATCCTCAAAACCTAATTATTCAAATCAACCAATATAAATCCTAACCGATCCACCATAACACTATTGTTTACATTAGTTTACTTATATTTAAACATGGGAACTGTGAATCTAGTATAGTTCAGCTCTCAAATCTCTTCAATAACGCCATAATAAGGTATGCCTGATAATTTAGGATTGTTGTCTTTTGAACTAGAGAAGTGCATATAACACCACTATTCTGTATGCTACTTTTATATCTAGGGACTTCGTATAAAAGGAATACTTATTGATATCAAATGAATTAAAACATATCACATTAAATTCTAGACCATATGCCAACCATCTAACTAAATCAGATATGCAATCCTCATTTTCAACCTTCTGTTTGAACCAATGTGCAAAAGATTTGTTGTGTTCTCTAATAAGCTTTTGCTCTATTAATCTACTATTTTGTTCCCAAAAAAGCTTTTTATGAGCATCTATATAGTCTTAAACTTCATCAATATTAGTCAAGATGTATTAGTGTATTTGTTGCAATTCATTACAATCCATACTCTTTACCGACATTTTGCGTTGACCCCCATGTTTGGCACTGGGTTTAGGGAGACCAATAAATCTTACTTTAGATAGGTAGTATGGACAAAAATCTATAGCTTCTTTGGAAACATATTTTTGAACAATGGATGCCTCAGGCCGATTTGGATTCTTCATATACCTTTTAAGCATTTTCATGTATCTTTCAAATGAGTACATCTATCGTAAGTACAAAAGGCCACACAATTTTATCTCTCACACTAAATAAACAATGAAGTATACCATGATATCAAAATAGTCAGGAAGAAACAATTTTTCATGATGGCATAAAATAACATAACCATCGTACTCCAATTCATCTAACTTTTCAGTCTTAAAAATTTTGCCACATATAGCATTGAAGAAGAAACAAGGTTGGGTTACAATGTGTCTCAAATCATCTTGAAGGATTCCTCGAACTGCCATTGAGATTAATTGTTGTATCAAGACATGACAATCATGAGACTTTTGGCCTCTAATTTCAAATCTTTCATTGACACAATCTTCTTAAGATTAAATGAGTACCTAGAGGGAACTTTGATTCCTTTCAAACACTCACAAATACTTCTTCTCTCATCCTTGTATAAAATATTAATCTCTTTAATATAATAACTCCCCTCACCATCTGGCCTTAAATGTAAATCCTGACGTATTCTCATTTGTTGCAAATCTAATCTTGCTTTCAAAGTGTTTTTAGAATTACCATGTATATTGAGAAGTGTAATGCCGTCACACACATTTTTCTCCATATACATGACATCAATACAATGCCTTATATGAAGATATTGCCAATACGGAAGCTCAAAGAAGATAGATCTTTTTTCCATATTTTTTTTTACTTCTCTTGGTATTCTTATCGAAAGTAATGTTGATGTCTTTCACTTTTTTATAAACTTGTTCTCCAATCAATGGCTCTAGAGCATCTTCAAATTCTTGGCTGCCAAAATTTTTTTTCTTCAGTCAACAGTATGGGTGGCCTTGTCTTAGAAATCTCCTATAATCTAGGTAGACTGTCTTTCTTTTATGACAAAGTTGATAGTAACAAGTCCCTTCCTCAGAAATCGGACATACTTTATGGCCATTAACACTATAACAAATTTCTATATGAAGAAAAGTCATTAATTATACAAAAGATCATGGCCTGCATATTGAAGACCTCATTCTTAATTGCATAAAAAATATCCACACCTTCCCATAGCTTCTTCAAATCTTCGATAAAGGATATTAGGTAAATGTCTATGACATTTTCTGGTTGTTTTGGTCCTGAGATCAACATAGATAATATTATATAATTGCATTTCATACAGAACAAGGGAGATAGGTTGTAAATCACCAAGAGGATGAACTATAAACTATGTATACTACTAAGGCTATTATAAGGGTTTATATCGTCTGTGCTAAATCCAAGCCTTAGGTTTCGTGGTTCCTTGCTAATCTCAAGAAATATATCACCAATCTTCTTGCATTACAAACAATCATCCGGATGACGAAACTTTCCATCACAAATCATTTCAATCGCATGCCATAACATTTTTTTTGCATCATCTTTATTAACATAAAGCCGCTTAAACCTTAGTATAATTAGAAGATACCATAACACCTTTGTAGAAGACTTGTTTGATCTGTACCTTGGTGTCTTACATATTAGACACTTCTCCTCATCTTTAAAATCTTTCCTGTACAATATGCAATCATTTATACATGCATGAATATTTCTATACTGCATGTCTAAAGGACATTATTTTCTTAGCATTCATAGTAGCATTTGAGTAACACATTTTTCTCTAGAAATATATCTTACAACAACTCAAGCAATTATGAAAAACCTCTATCACTCTACCTATGTCATACTTTTATACTTACCAATCTCAACACCGCATTCAACAAGTTATATTTTCTACACCCTAGGTATAGATATTTTTCGGCATCAATACATATTACCATATGCATGTGACCGCACAAAAATATCTTCTCCAACATCACGAATTATGTCTTCTACTCGATCATCAGTATCCATGTCATCATCAAAGGTCTGTTCTAACTGTTAAGATGCACTCGACCTTTTCACAGTTTCACCATGCCATACACATACTATGTAACTCTTGCAAAACCCTTACAAATTAAATGAGTATACATATATGTATGACTTTGTCTCCTCTCATTAAAACAACTCACACAATGACAATAAAACCTTCTATTGTCATCTTCACCATTTCGTTTAGCAAAATCCAAAAACTCATTAACCTCTTAAGCATACCCAACACTTGTTCGTTTAATATTTATCTAACTACGATCTATATTTGTGGAAGACTAAAAAACTAGAAAAATAAAACATAAGAAAACCTAGCTTGTAGCTAATTATGAGAGAGAATATATAACGCACAAGTAGAAAAACTCACCAAATGAAATAAGTAAATGATAACAATGAATCCAGCAAATAACAGCAAAAGCTATTGCCAGTAGTGCATAATTTTTTAGTTATCGAGGCAAGGAATTCAAAACAAAACTCACAGACTATGAAGGGTCAATAAGACTTAAACGCGCGAATTAGTGAAAATGAGAGATAGGAGGCTCGAAGAGAGTTTTGATTAAATTAAAGTTTATTTCATAAGTAAATCTACACCGGATAAAATAGAATACTAGCGTAAAAATAACTTTTTCTAACCTGACATTATATTATACACCGGCCACTTTTATAACTAATGTAAAATATAATAAATTACACAAATCTACACCAGATGAAATGGAACACCTGTGTATAAATAACTTTTTCTAAACCAAACATTATATTTTATACCTGTCACTTTTACAACAGGTGTAAAATATTAAAAATTAATTATTTAATAAACAAACCTAAACCTGATAAAATTTACATTGGTGTAGAAAATGTGATAATCTACAACTGATAATATTGACATGTCTGATTTTAATTTGTTGTATTATTTTTTTGTTTTTGAAAAATAAAAGAACATCATGTCGTCTTTAAAATAAGAAACTTTATTCATTCAATTTTACTAATAACTTTACATCAAAAGTTTAAAATTTTTTAAAAAATATCTATCAGAATATATAATATATTCTCTATTTTCACTCTTCATTATACTCGAAGCTTTGGGATTCAGAGTGGGTAGGATTAACATGATTATAGAAGTTATCATTATGTTGTTGGCAATAAACTTCTAAACAAAAAGCTTTAAATCAGTATTTCAATATGTTAACTTTTTGAATCAATACTTCCACGAAGTTCTCTAAGCCATTGAAGCGCATGATGAGTTCGTCATGCTACTCCATCAGAATGACAACTAAGGGAGGAGGATAAAAAACTAAAGGGTGAGGGTTAGGATGTTTGTCATCAAAATCGTCCCTGTTTCTTTTGTGTGGTAGAGAAGGAAGGAAAAAAAAGAAAAAAGAAATAAAGTGATGAGACGAAAAGTAATGATTATAGGAATGATATATATATATATAGTTGAGGAATAAGAACGGTTTCATAAAAGAATATCGAAGAATGCGATTGGCCTTCTATCATACGATTACAAATGTTGGGAACTCAAGAAGTGAAATGAATGGTCTGAAGAAGTTATAGAAAAGAAGTAAGAAATTATAGCCAAGAAACTTAAAAGTCAAATAGGACATAGCTAATATACAATTATTGCAATTAAATCAAAAAGTATATTTAACCCTTGTTATCTAATGACTAATTCATTTAACACTGTTATAGGGTATATTAGTGTCTTATATGAGAAAGTTAATGAATTATCCTTAAAAATAATAAATTTTGAAAGTGGTGTCATTTCAAGACCCACTACTTTAAATAGTGAAAAGGGATGTCAAATTGATGTCCTAGAAACACAATTAAATGAGGAAGTCTATATAAATGATCCAGTCTCTCTAAAACTAGCAAAAGAATAATACAAAGAAGTAGTGAAAAAAGGAAAAGGAAGCTCGATCTAGTACCACACAATTTTCTTTATCCGACATTCATAAAAGGAAGCGGTAATATAACTATTATAAGATTTTAGTGTGAAAAACAAACCAGCACTATAAAATCAAGCACATGGGAACCATTTTTCACTACCAAATAAATCAATATATCATCACGCTCAGAGCATCACTAGAGATGATAACAATTATATTTAGTTTTGAACTTGTACAAGTAATCTATCATTGAGTAAGTATAGAAGGAATAAAATGGCCACCTAAGGCAATGAAAGAAGCTTTAAAATCCTACTTTAGAATAATAAAGTAACATCAAATATTTATGAAATGCTACTCTACTATTCCCGAGTAACAAAAGAAAAATTATATCCTCTCATTCATCGAATAAGACATAGAATAACCAGGCATATACTCAAAATTGAAGAAGAAAATTTTCTAATGACAAATTAAATAGATAAATTACATCTAAAGAGGAATACTAGTGAGTTTATCACACTAGTGCAAATATGTACATATATACCTCTGATAAGATAGCTCATAGAACCTAGAAATTTGAAAAATGGTACAACCAAGTGGGACTAAACAAGGTGAAAAATAGTGAATTTATACCAAAAAAAAATATGTACTCGGTTATAAGAATTTTCTAGCAATAAGTACAAATATTGTACAAAAGAAGATTGATACAACCTTAGTCCGATGTCGCCTTGGGGTTACTTCAAAAATTTAAATCAAGGATTACGTATAGTGCAACCTCGGGTCGTTTTCTCTGAGGAGCTAAAATGTGAAATTAAATTCCTAAGTAACTAAATACAATACAACCTAAATTAGAAAATGGGATTTGTTTTGATTGACTAACAACTAAATGTAATAAATTAAAAATATATTTAAATAAAATATTTTTGATATTTTTAATTTAAAGAAAGGAATAATGAATGATAATAAGTGAAAATAATAAATTTAAAGTAATTAATAATAATAAAAGTAATCTTCCAATTCAATAATGCAAGAAATCATAGCTTCAACAGATATGGGAGTTTTAAATAATGAATTAAGAATTATAATTAAACTTTTAATCGAACAACCGAGCCACCTCGAATTATCATAAAATATTTTCTAAATTATAATTTATTAACTGTCACCAGAATAATAAATTAGGACTAAAGATATTAAAAATCAATGCTTAATTATAACTCAATAATTCATAAAAATAGAATTTAAGCTAACAAGAGACACAACGATCCAATAATTCAAGCCACCTTGAAAAATCATAAAATATTCACGATAATCTCAATTCATTGTCTGACCCAGATCAAAGTAAATGAAATTAAAATTAATTAAAGATTAATGTCAAATATCAAGCAAAAAATCAGTCACAATAATTCTCAATAAATACAAATAAATCATTCTAAATATTCCCAATAATTATAAAATTAATCTTAAGACCTAAGAGTCATAATATAATTATTTGGTAGAGAATTAGAGTAATTTTTACTCCCATTTTATATTTCAAGCTCATGCCTTTATAATTGAATTAGAGAATTAAGACGAACTAGTCACGCATAGTTACAGAAATCCACGCTATCATTTCTGTTTTCATACTACTATTTCTGCTCACTACACTACTGTGTTTGCTGCAGAATGGAGATGGAGGAAGATGTGAGGAGTGAACTGGAGACAGAGGAGTGGTGATGACGGCTCCTGTGCAGATAGCGTCCTTCCTACTCGCGGCTGGGTGTGCATTCTTTTTTCAATTGCGTTTTTCCTTTCAC
Organism: Leucaena leucocephala; assembly: GCA_037074615.1. Lineage (NCBI taxonomy): Eukaryota > Viridiplantae > Streptophyta > Magnoliopsida > Fabales > Fabaceae > Leucaena > Leucaena leucocephala. Next base: position 7,953,814 of record CM073525.1, read on the forward strand.
TATGCTTTTCAATTCCTCTCCAAATCTGCGGCAGCCCCTACGTTTGTGTGAGTGGCTTTTCTTTTCTTTCAATCAATTCACCGCCAATGTCCCGTGTGTGTGCTGCTTTTTAAAAGCAAATTGAATGAGACAAAATTTAATGGGCTAAATTACAAGATTTAGTCTATTGAATCTTATTTTATAATTTCTAATTTTATGATTCTTTATTGTGATTTGTGAATTTCGATTTTTGCTAAATTTATAAAATATAAAATTATAATAATATAATATATTTTATTCAAAAAATAATTGTTTAGGAAAAATCATAAAAATATGATAATTACGCCCATTTTAAATACTAATTTAATATAAAGCATATTGATTCAATTAGTGCACAAATATACAATTAAGAATCAGATTAATGACAAAAATCTATTAAAATAATATAAATAAATCTATAAAAATATGAGTTTGTCAAAAATATGAAGATAGAACTCTTACAAAGGAGAAACTAGCAAAACCTATCACAACACCTATTTAGTGATCTTTGCCAGTTACAAGAGTAAAAGAATCTAATTATTTTACTTTTTGAAAAGAATGTATAATGATTGACTTTTACTTTTATTTTAACTTTTAAAAAGAGAAATGATATGTCAAGTATTGGTAATCAGCTTGTAACCGGTTCCCAGTCAATTATAAAATCTCTGATAAATTCAGATATAATTTTAACCCTTCTTTAAAATATGAAACACTACCCTGGAGATTGAGATTTTTCGCCTTGCCCAGTGGCCAACGCTTCTATGTTGTATGATATTTGAATTCCTATTAATATATTTTTTCTTTCCAGGTTTCCATCAAATGACATTGGCATCAAAATTTTGGATTGACGCTGAGTAATTAAAAAAATTAGCGTCGAGGAATCTATCATATCAAAATAATTTAAGAGATATAGTTTTTTTTATAAAAGACAATTTTCTTATTTGGTTATTTCATCATATCAAATGTAAACATTCTCAAATTTAATTGTGAATAACAATTTTAAATATGCTTTTTATTTTCACATAAAAGACAATTTTACTCCAATAAAAAGGTAAAAAGATACATAAATATGTACTTCATAAACTAGAAAAATATAGACCCTATTTCGATGTTTATCTATAAAAAAAATTAAATATAGTGTCTAAATCAGATCTGATGAGTTAAAGGTACTCATCACGAAAGGCGTTCCAAAAACTATACTACAGAACTTGGAATTTCAAAACGCAAAAACATAAATAATAAGAAAAGATAGAACCATTAACTTAAAAAAATACACTAACCAAGAACAAGGAAATTGAAACCTCCTATAATTGAAGGGGTCAAAGGACATAACAAGAAATATAATATTAGGAAAGGACAATCAGGTCGTTTTCTAGTGGGGAAAATTCAATTTCAGTATAAAAATGGCCCGAGGTGGAGACAATTAGACCCCGTTTAGATTATATTCTGAAAAGAATAAATTTTAGAGAATAGATTTTAAAAATAGAGATATTTAGATGATTAGTAGTAGAATCACTTTTTATATTAATAAATTACTAAAAATGGTATGATTTGATTAAAGTATGAAAGAGGAGAGATGGTAGAGAATAAATAAGAGAGAGGAGAGAGTGTAGAGAAGAGAAAGGAAATAGGAGATAGTGTGAAGATGAGAGAGGATAGAGATTTTAAGAAAAAAGTAGGGATAAAATAATAATTGGACAATCTATAAGCTCTTTTACAGTTCCAAAATCTATTTTCAGTGGCTTATTCAAAACTATAGTTTCAAACCGAGGTTTTGCCTAAAAATAATTCTGAACAAAAATAACTGTTTGGTTCAAATTTCTTCAAACTGAGGTTTTGGCTAAAATCAATTCTGAATAAAAATTGATGTTTGTTTCAAATTTTTTTAAATCGAGATTTTAACCAAAATTAATTCCTAAAAATTATTGTAAAACATGCACTAAATTGAGAGATTCTCTTCTTTTCTATTCCCTCTTTTTATTCTTCTTTTCTCATTTCATCAAAATTTGAACAATTCAGATTTTATATTTTAAAAATTATTATAACAATACATGAAAAATAAGTAAATAATTTTAAATATTTAAATTTACTCTAAATTATTTATAATTATAAAACATTCTAAATATTTTATAGTTTGATTTTTTTATTTCTTTTATTACAATTCAGTTTTTATTCAATAAAATCTAGGTGAATTGGAGCCTGTAAACTCACTCAAACTATGATATACCTTCAAGCTTCATAAATTAATAAATATTTATAAATATATTTATAGATAGCTTATTATCAAAATCCTAAGGCGAAATAGGAGGCCTGTCACTCCCTGATCTCATTAACAATAATTAAAGAATTTAGTCCCCATTACCAGTGATTGATATTTTGAACTTGGTTTCTCTCTTCTACCCTTCCTTTCCTCTATCCTCTTTTTGCCTTCATTACTATTTGATAAAAATTTCAATGGTCTAGATTTAACATTTTATAAAAATATTATCATAATTTTACTTAAAAATATATAAATAAATCTAAAATGTTAAAAATTTGATATGAGCAATTGACAATTATAATTAAAATAAAAAGGAAAAAATCTACCTTATAATAATAGTCTAAGTTATAAAGGGTCCACAGAAATTTTGATCCAACGATAATGAAGGGGGTAGAGGAGCGAAGTTGCGGCCTGAGATTTCAATTTAACCAGTACGAAGGCTACACCATGAAGGCTTGAAAGAAACAGAGATAGTTTAGATTTGCAATTTTCACCAGTGAGAGACAGCCATGTATGAAGCTACCTTGCACATATCAGATCTGATGAAACCCCCTTTTGGATTCCCTTCTTCCATCAAGCTTCATCCCCATGAAGCAAAAATCTTTGCTTGGAGAAGAACATTGGAATTTGGAAATGGGATTCTTTTCTATGATCATGTATATATAATGGCTTCACCCAAAATGGTGCTATAGCATTCAAATGCAGCTCAGAAATGGAAGGACCCTTTTGTCACTGTAGCAGATTTTCATATTTATTTTTAGAATTTAAATAATATCTCTTGACTGATAACTAAAAATTGATTCTTTCAAAATTTAGAGATTATCAAAATAGAAATAGGTTTTGCTTATTGCCACAAAATTTTTCTATCCCATGCTCTTGACTTACGTCTATTTTTTAACAAAATTAATGACACATCATCAAATTTAACATTGTTAATTTTATTTTAAATCTTTTTTGAACTACAAGAACCAATGGTTTCAAAAGAATTAAATTTAGACGACTAAAATTTATAATTTAAAATTATAAAACTAAAATTAAAATTTGAATAAACTATAATGATAAAAAATTATGATAACCTAATTAAGAAATTATAAAAAAAAAAAAAAAAAAAAAGCTGTATCAAGCTAGAAGGAGATTTTTTACCGTTGATATTCAGCCCTTCCACGTGCGAACTATGAAGATACCGACAGCTAATAGTAGGAGTTTATATGAGCAGGGTTAAATAGGATAATTTCTCTGTTTAGTGCCTTATTTAAAAAAAGTATAGGTTATATTTTGCAACCCGATACTCGACCCTACCTGGTAAAAGTCTTAACTATTTTGGATTAGGCATAAGTAGGTTGAGCATACCTAAATTGTGATATTTTGCTCATATTGTAAAAAAAAATCCTCAATCATGAACTTATAAAATAATATCATATTTATATCTTCAAGAGTTAAATAATATATATAATTCACTAAGAATAAAATAACAAAAAGATAATAATTAAAGTTTTAAAGTCTATTGTATATATAAAAAAATATTGAAATATGTAGAGGTTGGATATTTATAGCGTTATTGTAACACCAAAAATCACATACTTGGCAAGTAAAGTATATGAATAACTTTGGTATCTATATAAATATAAAAGTTATGTTTAATATTTTAAAAATGAGTAAGGAGAGTTGTCAATTAAAGTGAGAAATATAAAATTACAAATAAAATAAGTTAAGAAAAAAATTAAAAAAATAATAAATATATATATATGGTCGGGATAAATGGGCAGGGCAGCATGCCTTATCCTACCTGACATTTAGCCTAGTCTAACTCTACCTAAATATATTTTGAAATTTTTTTTAGAATTGAACGATTTTTTTGCGAGTTTAAGTAATCAGATCAGGTTATGAGTATTGTGAATATCCTAAATAATAGCAAGCTGTCGACCACAAAAAGAAAAAGACAAAAAAAAAAGATGAATGATAGCAAGCTAGATCCGGATTCGATGTCACGGGTGGAAGAATCCTCCTACCTTTCTAATTAATTAATTAAATTAAATTAAACAAATTAATTATTTATAATAATTATATATTAATTTTTTTAAAATACTCTCATTAATTATATATATTTAAATTATTTTTAATAAATTTTTTTAATATATATAATCATATATATAGATATTTTAAAGATAAAATTATAATTTTAGAAAATAAAATAAATTATAATTTTATATTTAAAATTAAAATAGAATCAGTTTGTGTGGAGTAGTATTTTATTCTTCTCGTTTTTTATGTTTCTGTCGTTTTTGTTGATTTTTAGGCTGAACCAGGAATGACTACACAATGGACTCAAGAAGAATACAAGTGTCTTTGGCTGGACGGTTCGCCTAAAACCGTACAAAAGGAAGTGGGGAAAAGGAAGTGGGGCAAACTGAACGCCAATCACTAAAAGATTGCAGAACAGTTCAAATTGGGGGCTTATTTCTTGAATCCCTCGCCAGGCTTGAAAAAAGCACAGTTCAGAATCTGCAATTTTCAGAAGCGAGAAACAGAATAGCCATGGATGAAGCTCACTTGCACGTAGCTATGCTTCCTTGCTTTGGTATGGGCCACTTAACCCCATATCTCCATCTCTCCAATAAATTAGCCAAAAGAGGTCACCGAATTTCCTTCTTCATCCCAACAAAAACACAGTCCAAGTTACACCATTTTAATCTCTTCCCCCATCTCATCACCTTCTTCCCCATCACTGTTCCTCACTGTGATGGCCTTCCCCATGAAGCAGAAACTACTTCTGATGTCCCTCCCTCTCTGATTCCACTTCTAATGACCGCCATGGATCGTACCGAGAATCACATCGAACAACTCCTCCTTAAGCTAAAGCCACAAATTGTCTTCTTTGACTTGTTTTATTGGCTTCCAAACTTGGCTCGCAAACTAGGCATCAAATCTGTTCTATACCAGATAATTAACCCTGCAACTACAGCTTATACTTTGGCCCCCGAAAGAATGCTTAAGGGAATCAAGTTGACTGAAGAAGATCTCATGAAACCCCCTTCTGGATACCCTTTTTCTTCCATCAAGCTTCATCCCCATGAAGCAAAAATCTTTGCTTCGAGAAGAACATTGGAATTCGGAAGTGGCATGCTCTTCTATGATCGTGTGTACAATGGTTTTATCCAAACAGATGCTATAGGATACAAAGGCTGCACAGAAATTGAAGGACCCTTTATTAACTATCTTGGAAACCAATATGGAAAACCTGCTCTGCTTTCAGGCCCTGTTATTCCAGAACCTCCCACGTGTGTTTTAGAAGAAAAATGGGCTCAATGGCTCAAACAATTCAAGGATGAATCTGTAGTTTATTGTGCACTTGGAACCGAATACGCATTACAGATAAACCAATTCCAAGAACTTTTGCTGGGTCTCGAGATGACAGGGCTTCCATTTTTAGCAGTACTTAAGCCACCAAGCGGATTCGAGTCCGTTGAAGCAGCCATGCCAGAAGGATTGAAGGAAAGAGTTAAAGAGAGAGGGATTGTTTATGGAGGATGGGTTCAGCAACAAGTGATATTGAATCATTCAAGCGTGGGTTGCTTCATAACACATTGTGGGGCAGGATCTTTAACAGAGGGATTGGTGAATAAGTTACAACTGGTTTTCCTTCAACAATTGGACACAGATCATATCGTGAATGCAAGAATGTTGAGCACAAACTTGAAGGTTGGGATTGAAGTGGAAAGAGAGGAAGAAGATGGTCTGTTCACGAGAGGAAGTGTGTGCAAGGCTGTGAAGAGTGTGATGGATGATGAGAGTGAAGTAGGGAAAGAGATCAGAGAAAACCATGAAAAGCTGAGAAGCTTCTTGTTAAGCGGTGATTTGGAATCTGCTCATGTGGACCGTTTCTGTGAGAAACTACGTGATTTACTCAAGTGATTTACTGGTTCATTCTACAACGTAGGTTTCTGAATCTATGGTTCATGCTATTGAGTTTCTTTAATATACGGATGAGCTTAGGATTGTTATGCATTGTGAATATCCAAGTTATGATTGGTTCTAAGCCTATTTGTAACTCTAACTCTTGTATTCATCCCCTATCCCTACGTTGAGACCCTGTCCAATGGGTGAAGACAGAACAGGAACAAGGTGAGATGAGAAAAACCGAGCTGAGTTCACATCATCCACAGCTATTAGCATAACTTATCCATTTAGACTTGCGTATGGAATAAATATTTGAGGGATCAGTGGCAGTGTACTAGAATTTTGTCGTTTCGGAATTATTATGGGTTGGCGTCATGGAATAAAATTCTGATCTTGTTCCAAAATCACATCACACTCATTTTTTTTGTGTAACAAAAAAAAAAAAACAGCACACTCATTTTAAAGAACAAGTAACAGGACAATGATGATGAACTTGGTATTTGCTAGATAGAGAGGTGGATTAGAGCTTCAAGAGAACTGCGATTCTGATGCCAAAGCCGTATTAATATATATATATATATATATATATATATATATAAGCGTGTTTTAATATATAGATTATGAAAAATCTACAATAAATACTTATATATTCCAAAAATATTATATCATCTAAACTCTATCTAACAAATTTAACAATTTAGTTAATAATTTATTTAAAAATTTTATAATTTACTTTATTTTTTAAAAAAATAAATATTTTAATTGAAAAAAATAAAAACCTATATAAACCAAATTAAAAATATTATTTTTTTCTAAAAATTAAAATAAAATATGAATTATTTTGAATGAATCATCAGCCAATTATAATTAAAATATATTGAGTTATTAAATTTTAATTATACAAAATTTATATGACATGATATTCCCAAATTATATAAGTATTTTTCAATAAATGTTACACTATGGATGTCATATTTCAACAAGATTAAGCTAAAAATTGACAAACTATATTGAATTAATTTCAATTAATAAATCCTTAAATTAAGCCAATATTATGTAGTTCTTCTCAGAGAGATTAATTCTTCCCTTAAAGGGTTAAGTTCAAAGATATGATCAAATAATTAATTTATTTAAACAATTAATTATTTTGTGGTTTCCTGTTTTACTTCTGGGTTGAAATTACATACAAACAACATAAAAGATCCGATGCACTAATAACTCCGTCCCTTAATCTTTCTTTTGTTGAAAGATTTGATTGTAGAAATAATTAGTACTCATTTTTATTTTTAATATAAAATTTAGTTAATTAATTTAATATAATTAAAGAAACTAAATAAATATTTTATTTAGAATATATATTAAATATTATTATATTATATAACAATTTATAAGTTAAATAAATTAGTTTAAAGAAAAATAAAAAGTATAAATATTTTAAAATAATTTATTTAAATTTTTTAATATTTTTAAATTGATTAAATGTGCCTTATATTGAGAAAATGGTAGTAGTACGTTAACACATAAATCATTGATCGATGGATCAGTACTAATTAACGAGAATCATAAAAGCCAAAGGAGATTTCTTTCCAATTCAATAGAAGAAATGATGCATTAACTATAGGTGCCTGTAATTGAATATATAAACACTCCTTCTATCCTCTTCTTGATTAATCTGAGTGTCGCTCTCACAGATTCAAAAAGTTCTTTTCCTTTAATTTATTTTCTGGTTCTTTTTTTGCTTTGTGTTGTGAATTAACTGATTTCTCATATGTTGCTAGACATATATTTCATGAAGATCACCCATGATGAATCTCTTCATAAGACAAAGATCAAACTGGATATCTGCAACTTTGGATCGAACGACATCGCAAGTTGTTCGTCTAAAATAAACATCGATCAACCACAAAGAAAAAGATCATTAACGTAATCATGAGGATAATTTATTTAAAGTAACAAGACATTCACTCCAGTGGAAAAAGCTAGCTATCTAAGATAATTTATTTACAGTTCTATTGAGCTCCCTCAAAATTCAACCATTTTGCAAGTCTTGAACAACCAGCAAGGTTCAGAATGACAAGAGAAGTTAACAGAAATAAGGTGTTTGGGATACTAATTAGATTATCACACTTTCTCAAATTCAGGAACGTGATCCTTTTAAGATCCCCAACAGACGGATCAACCTGCAATAATCCAGTACATCCTTCAAGATCTAACCTCTGAAGATTTTCTACTCCTGTAACATTTGGCTTCTTGATTAGGCTTTAGAACCATGTAGATCCATATTTCTCAACTTTGGCAATCTCTGTGAAGGAGCAAACACAATTATCTAGCTACCGTTACTATCAACATACAATTAATTCTCTGTTAAATTGGAGTTTAATCCATTAAAATTAGAGGTATTATGGGTTAAAGTGTAAATTTGTTCCACATATTTTCCCTTGGCAGCAATGTTGCTCCGGAAGATTTTTTGGACTCAATGTAGCCCCAAAAGTTTCAAAATGTAGTAAAATTGCCCCACCCTATTAAAAGATTAATGTTGACTGTTAAAAAAAACTGTTAACATTTTTAATAGTAAAGAACAATATTGTTCTATTTTAATATTTTTAAGAAAAGTTTAAACCTAAAGAAAATTTTGGGACAATATTGTTTTTGAACGAAAATTTCTAAAACAAATTTACACCTTAACCCGAGGTATCACTCAAAGAAAAAGATATTTATATATAATCATTCATTTGTTAGTCTAGTCCACTATTTCTCAGTTGTTATTAACACAACAAAAACATCAATATTAATATTGTACCTTTTCACCTTCCCATAGTTGTCTTACATTGTTGTCAGGCATGATCAGTTCAACAAGTTTACCTGGTTCAAAACTTGGACTGGTTATTGAGGCTTCCTCACATTATTAGGGAATATGATTAGTCTGAGGCGGCTCATTTGTGATAAAGCTTCAGCCTTCAATGGCGTCTCTTGCAGATCCTCCGGGCTCTGGGACAATGGTTCCAACTTTATTCATTCCCTAAGCATCAGCACATCATAAAAGCAGAGGGATAAGTTGGATTCCTGGAATTATATGGAATTAATATAATAGCTATTAACTTTTTTAGTAGATTAAGGAAACTAAATAAATAAGTTAATTAAGATTAAATCCAACCTTCAAGATAAATTTATATTATATACTATTTAATCTATCTAAATTAGTCAATTAGTTCTTATATTAGTTATAATTAACTAATTTATTTAACTTTCTTAATCTACTAAAAAAAATTAACTTTTATATATTAAGGATAGGAGGAAAATAAGAAATGCTAGTATGCTAATGAGAGAAAGAAGAACTGAAGAAAAACTTACTGTCTTTACAGTTTGAATATCTTTGAATGACCACAGCCTAGTCCACTTTGCAGGATCATCAGGAAATTCTCCCTTCGCAATTTTCCATCCCAGTTCTTGCAGCATATCATACATCCAGAATGTTCCATTGATAATGTTCATGAGTGATCTGTCATGGAGAACTCTAATCCAATTTTAGGATGAATCCACAGTGTTCTAGAATTTTCATGACATAGTTCTTATCTGCTCCCTCAAAGAAACAAGCAATGTCTTGTTTCAAGAACTCCCATAACATCAGTCAGGATTTTCTTTCAATCTTTCTAACTGATCAATCCACTCTGATATATCCAACCCATGCATAAAAGAACCTAACACTTTGATTACTAATGGAAGAGCTTTAGCATATTGTAGCAGCCTATGAGTGATCACTTTAAACTCACTCAAGGGATCATCTTGTTTGAAGGCTTTTCTACAGAGAAGTTGAAGAGCTTCATCATCATTCAGCAGTTAAACCTCGTAAACTTCATCCACTCGATGCCCCGTTAGAATTGGCGAATCTCTAGTTGTTATGATGATCCTACTCCCCGGCCTAAACCATGTGGACTTTCCGACCAGTTTCTCCAATTGATCAGCATGATCAACATTGTAAACAACAATAAGAGTTTTCAGGTGGTGAAGCCTAGTGCTTATTACATTGGTTCCCCTGTGATCTTCCCATATCTCTATATCTTCTTGTAGTCTTTCACGGAGGAGTTGTTTTTGCAGACGTACAAGTCCAGGACCCTTGTGAACTTTACTTACATCAAGAAGAAGACAGCAAGCATCGAATCGGTAAGAGATTCTATCATATACAAGTGCAGCTAGAGTAGCTTTCCCTACTCCAGGCATCCCCCACATCCCTACCTTTCGAACTTCTGATTCTAAATATAAAAGGTTTTCAAATGCTTCTGCACGAGATTGCATCCCAACTAGATCATCAGCCAGACTTGAGAATCTATGGCCCCATTTTCGTATTGCATATGTAACAATTTCATTGATAACATCTGACTCTAATCTGAAAACAGAGAAACTCCTAATCATCACCTAAGGAAACAAGGATGTATGTAAATGTTGACAATTACGGAGTCACAAGGGATGTAAATGAACAGAACAATATAGATCTATACAAAAAAAATAAATCAAAATAAGTGTAAACTATGTTAATTGCAGAGAAATGAGAAAAGTAAAAGAATGAAGAAATCATATTCATTGATCATCAGAAGAGCACTTACCTCATACAACATTTCACAATCATTCTACCCTTCCATGATAAACAAATCCCTATGAAACTTTATGAAACTTTAAAGAGAGAGATTCGAGTTAACCTTTCTCTCATTATTATGAGATGATCACACTATCTCACACCTAAATCATACTCTTAAGGCCCTTACGCATAGATATTTAGGTAACCCATTAACTAGGTAATTAACTTTTAGAACTAATTAACCCCCTTATTAGAAAATTATGGTTTTAAGAAAACCATATAAACACTTCATAAAATTTAATAATTGATTATCTATGTTAAAACTCAAATTTTAAAGCTAAATTATGGTTTTCTATTAAACTAATTTTTTATTTTTTTACAAGCTATTTTTAGTTAAAATCACTTTTATCTTTTTTTTTAGAAATTATTTTTCAAAGACTAATCTAAAAAATAGTGTTTGGTTTAACTTTTTTAAAATAATTTTAGGTAAACATTGGGCAGTTTAGTATACAAGTGTTTATGAATTGGATAGGTAACTCAACTTAGGGATATTTAAAATTGTCTTGACCCAGTCCCGATATTTCAAGACGAGTCTGTCTCATTCTGTGAAGAACTGCGACGGGAATATATCAGGTCAGGATAAGGGGAAGGGACGGGTCTCGATCTAACCCTTAAGACTCCTATCCCGTCCAGAACATCTTTTTTAATAAAAAATAAAAAAAATATTTATTTATTTTTGTAAAAAATAGAAAATAGAAAATGATATTAGTTATATCATATTATTTATTTTATTTATTAAATGATTTTATTTTTTTCTTCCTCATATGTCTTTATTTCACTGCAGATGAAGCAGTAATTCCAGTTAGTGAAGTAGAAAAATTGAAAAAGTAATAATATTATTACTTTAAATTGGTAATCATATTAGGGAGATTTTAATTTCTTCTATTATTTTTTATATTTTGATTATATGTTACTAATAGATAAATTGTGTATAAAATATATAGTAGTCTATTTTTTTTAAAAAAATAAAATTTAAAAATTCTTATTATGTTTTGAACATGTCACAGTCCCTTTCGAGAGGACATTCTCGATATGGGACATGACACAGGTAGAGCTGTGCCAGCCCTTTTTTAAAAAAATTATTAATATTATTATTTATTTAACTAAAATATTATTTGAAATAATTTTATTATCAAATATTAATAAAAATAATTATTTATTTATTGATATGTATAAATATATTATAATTAATTAATATTATGTTAACGTTTATTTAGATTTATAGTTATAAAATTTGAGATTTTTTTATAAAAAATAAAAATTTTTAAGAGTACAATATTAATATTTTTATTATACTAATATAATATTAAAAATCTTTTATTAACATTTTAAAATTTTATAAATATTTTTTTAAATTATTAAAAATTAAAAAAAGAAGAAGAAGAAGAAGAAATTAGCCACGGGCTCGATCTGCACAATCTACCTCCTCCAACCCGCCAATAATAACGGACTAACCCGTTTCGTTTTTAAGGAGATCACCCGTTTTTCACAACTAAACATGGGACAGAGTTATCTCGGCCTGACCCGATAAACCCCCCTTGACCCGTAAACGCCCCTAACTCAACCTTCTAACAATAAGAATAAGAGAAGATTACTTAGCCCGTACATTATAACCAGCGAGACTGGCTACTTGAGTCAATGCTATTCTCCATCTTCCTACCTTATCTATTTTATCAATGAAGTCTCTTTCGTGTTTATCAAAGAATTCTCTATATTTCCCACTCTGTCTTCGAACATCAGATGGATCGACATCGAAGAAAATTGGTACAACGAAGTAACCCGGTTCGCTAATTCCCTCAGATATTTTTGCCAGTTCGTCCAAGCACCATGATGAATCGGCATAATTTTGGAAGAAGACAACGAAAGAAATTCGGGATTGCTCAATTGCATTGAGGAGCTCCGGTTTAATGGGTTCTCCTTTCTTGAGCCTTTTATCATCCTAGAAGGTAAATACACCTTTCCGTTGAAGTGCAGAAAAAAGATGACCGGCGAAACTTTACGAGTATTGTCACCTCTGAACTCAGGAAAACTTCGTATTTTCAGGCCCTCCGAGAAGATGAGCTGCCTGGGAAGATAGGGTAATTCATTTCGACAATGCAAGAAGCTCATTTCCTAGACATAACAGAGATGCTGTACTTCGCTCACGACGATGGCGAACTCATTCGATGGTTAAAGTCGTCGATTATGGGAAATAGGGCAAAATCGAAAACGAAGTCACAGTTGCCTGAATAAACTCGTGTTTTTCTTTCATATGATTATAGGCTTTCGCCGGAAGCTTCAGAGCCTTCAACAAAATGAACTAATGTATTTTTTTTAAAAAGAATTATAACGTAATATTAAGAAATAATCGGTGAAAAATTGTCTGTTTAAAAATTTTATTATTTAAAAAGATCAAAGTATTAATATTTTTTTATGTATAAAATATATAAAAGTAGAACCTCTTATTATCCCTCATTATTATTATCATCGTTTCTCTTTCTTTTGTCTTACCTCCTTCATCTCCTTCATCTACTGCCCCTCTTTTAAATATCATTTTTTAAGAAAAATTAATATTCTAAAATATTTAGTATTATAAATTTTTATAATAATTTAAAAATACTTGAGTAGACTATTAGAAAAAATATTTTAGAATTTTTTTTAATGAAAAGGGTGTTTAAAAGAGGGCAACGGATGGAGGAAGAATGAGAAGAGAAGCGATGATGAGGGGATATGGATTGGAGTAATGATACTTCTAAATATGAAAATATTATATAAAAATATATCAAGCCTTAATATTAATGTTATATAATGCAAATTTTGAATATAATAAAATAAGCAAGAAAAATCCTTTTAAAAAGAAGAATCTTAAACTGACCTCTTAGAAAGCCATATTTTGTTGTGAAATCTATAGACATGAAAACCATAGTTCTGGAAGTCTTTTTAAGTAAAATTTTTATTTAAAAAAAAAGTTATATTTATTTAAAAAACTTCTGTATCAAAATATAGTTTAAAACTATAGTTTCAGATAAACTAGTAGGAGTAGCTTTTAAAATAGTAAAAGAACTTATGGACTACTCAATTATTATTTTACCCTTATTTTTTCTTATACCCTCTCTCCTCTCTCTCTATCTTCTTCATTATCTCTCATCTCTTTTGTCTATTCACTCTTCTCCACCCTCTCTCATCTCTCCTATTTTTAATAAAATCATACTTTTATGATAATTTTTAAATTATAAAAATCCTTTTAATAATAATTATTTAAACATTCATTTATCCAGAACTTTTTTTTTTCATAACCTCTTCTTCTTCAAGAGTCTTTTCCAAAAACTAACCAAAAATCCTTTTTTCTCCAAATATTTTTTAAAAGTCTATCCAAACATACACTATTTAAAATTAATTTTAGTTTAACAAAAAAAAAAAGAAAAATTAGAAAAAAGTCTCTCTTAGAAATTTTATCGGTGAGAAGAGACTTGATAAATTTTTATATACACATAATATCAATATTTTATAAGTTTCGTACATAAGGACTCTGATTTAAGTCTTTTTTTTTATCCAAAAATTTAGGTCCTTATCTTCAATAAAATGCTTAATGGAGGATTTTTTTTCCAAATTCTTCCTAACAAATAGCACTTCAAAAAAAATCTTATACTTCTTGCTACTCACACATGATGTGTGAATGATGATGTACAACAAATGCAGAAGTGGACTGGCTACAAGAGTTTGAAAAGTTTTTAGTGGGATCCAATCGTGCATGTTTGTCAAGCTGCATGTAGAAAGTATTGAAGCTAAAAATCCACCCACACTCCAAGAATGTGATTCTTTCGTAATTACATTCTCTTCACTACAGAGTCACAACGAAGAATCATACTTTGGATAAGAATAAAAAACAGAGGACCTCAACCAAAGAAAAGGAAAAATCATGAAGGATATATTCTCAGGGACAGCTAAAAGCAATGCAGCCATAAAATCAAAGCAAGCTATAAATATCTCCATGGAAGGAAAGTATCAGAGTAAACTTGACAACGAAGAGGTAAGTGAAATCATGAACACCAATTCCAACAATCTCACACCTTTACCTGGTGCTCGCCGATCTGTTGTAAGAGCTTATGATAACAACCAGAGTGGTAGCTACGACGAGACGCCTGCGTTTTACCCATCATTTTCTATCCAAGCTACTCCTGTAAGTATATTATCATCCAGAAACTGAGATGTTTAGCAGAAGGTAAAGGGGAGATAAAATTGTTTTGAGGTTGATGAACTATTATTTGGATTATATTACCAGGATGACAGGATTTCAGGCGTGCAAGATGCGCCAAGGTTGATGGAAGACAGAAGAACACTTTCAGGATTCAACCGCACACCCAGGTAATCACAACTTCACAAACTAGCAAGCTCATTTTCAAAGCTAGTTCCTGAATCATTTTAGGTAAAATCCCTAAAAAATTCACTCAAAATTGGTAAATCCCAAATTGAGTCACTAAATATTATAAATGCTAGAGAAATGTCAGGGCCCAAATTGCGATTTTAAAGTTGAGAGTCAAATGACCAAAATGCCCCTGAACATCAAATACAGTTGCCTTTTTCTTTAAATAAAACAAGGGGTATTTTTGTTATTTGGCTCTGAATTTCAAAATTAAAATTTAGATCCTGACACATTTTTGCATTTGAGATATTTAGAGTCTCAATTTGAAATTTACTAATTTTTAGAGTTTTTTTTAAAGAGTTTTCCATATTTTTATGTTCATGGTTACGTGTATAGAACAGAATAGGCCATTTTATTTGGAACTATTTGCAGTTTTCCAACACAAGCACATGGCAGACAACAAATTAATGGATTCAATGGGAGCATAATAAGAAGGGGATTGAACCCCATGTTGGGAGAGATTGTGCAGCAATCACCTCCTCCAAGAACAGTAGAAAATCCCAATTCAGCAGTTTTGAGCAAGCTAAAGAAAGAACTATATGAGCCCGCAAAGATTTCACCAAAGAGGGTGAGTTTATGTTACAAAGACAGTGTCGCAAATGCTTTAAGAGAGAGAGAGAGAGAGAAGCAAGAGCGTCGCAAGAGGTGTGCTGTTTGCTTGGAAGATTTTGAACCTCGAGAAGAGGTTATGATCACACCATGCAAACATGTGTTTCATGAGGATTGTATTGTACCATGGGTAACAAGCAAAGGCCAATGCCCAGTTTGTAGGTTTGTGATTTCTGAGGAGACGAGACAGCAAACTTCATCCTTCAACATGGCCATGACGAGACCCAGTGACGTTCTAATTGCAGGGGAGCTTCTATCAATTTTCAGAACCATGCAAGACGCTCTCGAAATGGGCAATGGAACTTCGTAAAATGAGAGACATACCACAAGCTAGATAATATTTAAGACCCAGTGATTAGTAATTACTGTCAGATTTGTGTAAATTCTTGGCCCTTTTTGTAGCCTGATCTTTGCTAGGGAGCCAGGAATCTTACAGTTTACGAGCAAGTCAATCCATATGGCAGTGGAGATTCTGGTTTTACATTCTTTCTCGCAGTGAAAAATTATCATAAACGTAAGATTCCACAATCTCAACATCGATTCTGACTTTGTTGATCAATATCCACATTTTCTTTCATTTTCTATATAATTTTTTGATTTATTCAAGAGCATCCATTATGTTCTACTTATAAAGGTGATCCCGCTTAATAACTCAACCAACAGTTTATAAATATTTTCTATATAATAACTCAACCAACAGTTTATTATAAATATAATAACTCAACTAAACGATGATGAAACAAAAAAATAACGGACGCTTCAAAGATTTTATAATATATACCGTGAAGTAGGAGAAAATAATTAAGGAAATTCTATGGAAACAAACTCTGCCTTCGTCCCCCCTGTGAAGATGCCTCATCTTGCAAATTACATTCCACGGCGAGGAAAAGGATTTGTTCATCTAACCCAAGAACACCTCATGGATGCTCGCAAGAGGAATCCCTGGTTTCTTCTAAGCAGAATCAGATTCTTCAGCTAAAGATTCTAGCATGCTAATGACTTCAGTCGTATCATCCAAATAATACTTGGCTTTGCTCGGTTTTTGTCCAACTGTGCAAGCGAACACGGCACAATTGGCAGAAAGAATATTTCTAGAGATAGCACTACTAATTATTTCAAACATATCCTCATCCGATCTGTCATCACCAACACACAGCACAAAGTCAGCCTGTTTCCCTTGAGCATCAATTGAAGAGAAGATCTTTTCTGCAACTAAGCCTTTGCTCACATCCTGCAAAACAAACACATGCCTCAAATGATCCTTCCAAGCAGGGGTGCAATACACAATAATTTTGGTCGATTTCAAATTCAATTACAATTACACAGTTCATATTGCCAAATAGTAACAACCAGCAATTTTACTAACATTGACAGTAGGAATTCAATATTAAATTGAAAACTTCAACAGCCAGGTCACTCCCGATAACACTTTTTACCAGCAGCAGACTAATGAACAAGCCCCTGATCAGAAAATTCTTCTATTATTAACTTGTTTTTAGAATAAGCTATAATGATAAGAACATGGAACTTTTTTTACCTCAATTTATAAGTTTGAAAGAAAACATTCCGTTGCATCTAACCATTTATTTAGATTGATTTTAGCTATGTCATATAAGTTTTCAATACAACAAGTTAGATGATTGTAAAACAACAGGAGATAAATTATCCTAAAGTTCTAAAACTCCTGAGCCAGACAGTGCTTAAGGGGTAAGGGCTACTAAACCTTGAAAGGAATTTAAGCGGGTAAAAAACTCTACTCTCATAAGATTGAAGCTATCAACTCAAAGAAATCGGCATACGACCAAAGTATGTCAAATAGCCATCCAATCATAAAGTTCTGAAGATGAAACAAGGCTCAATACTCATGCCACGCTCCAGCATATTGCATATAATTAGAAATAAAAATCCATCAAGAACAGATATGTCCATCTCTCAACAGAACTTGAACTTATTTCCTCTATATTTTCACATATCTATGCAGAGATTTTAGCAAATACTGAATTTAACCTCTTAACTAAATACCTGGGGCTTTACTTCCACAATGAACTGACCACTCTTCACAGCAACAGGTTCATTGGCCAAAACACTTTCTAGATGATCTAACATTTCCTTGGCCTGAGAAGATCCAAAACCAAGGTCTGCATCCCGGTATTGCCATACCAAAGCACTTTCCTTTTTTTCAATGCCAGAACCATCAGTTGCCTCTGTATATAGTTTCATTACAGGTTCAGCAATCTGCATCCAGCCAAAATCAGAGCTCTTTCCACAAATTTCCCATTCTTCACACTGAGACCACCTGAAAAGATGTTCAAAATTGTTTTTAAAAGGCCACAATATGAGCAGAGATCATGGGACAAAACTAAAATAAGGAACAATGAACGAGATGCAGTGAGAAAGCACATGTTAGCAAAGTGTAAGAAGAGGAAGATGAAAAGGCTCAACTTCTAGGAGCCTTTGAGTGCATAAATATATTAGGAAATTACTGCACATCAAAGTTAAGCTACGAAAGTTCGTGAAAGAACATACTACTCAAACTCTCAATTTTGCCACTCCGCTAAGATTGTAGACAAGATATATCTAGGACAGATGAACTGCCTCAAACCAATATAAATACTTCCTATTGCAGATTGTTTTACAATTCACCACGCAGGATGGCTAAATAAGAACGTTTGCATAGGCCAAAGGCAAATTTTATTTAGATTAGATTGCATCAAATTTTATCTTATCAGATTGAACGTGAAAAGCACATTGATGCTGATACATAAGACCTTCATTACAATTATATATCAGACCCCCCATAAAATTCTCATTAAATTTGGTGCATTGAAAGGAAATTAATGTGAATTTTTAAGGAAATACATATTCCTCCAAAAGTGAAACAAACCCCAAATCTCCAGTATAACTTTAATAAATAATCAGAGAATAATTAATACAAGGCAAAACCAAGAAAGGATAATACTTCTATAAGCCAAAGCATATCTGAACTTCAGCCGAAGTGTCTGCAACCATATGTGCAAGTGATGATACATAGAGATAGAGATAGATACGTGTGTGTGTGTGTGTGTGAGTATATAGAGAGAGAGACAGAGAGACAGAGAGCACCTCAAGAAGTATCCATGTTCTGCAGCAATTCCAAGTTTTTTGCAGGGAGAAAACCAGTTACTTAAGCTATCCCTCCCCCTCCCACTAACAATGAAAACTACATTTTTGGAGTCTGCACTGAGTGTGTTCAAAATAGTGATGACCTCTGGACTTGGACTCTTATTAATAGAGTTCTGTGGCATAACAGTGCCATCATAGTCCAACAAAATGGCCCTACTCTTCGCCCTCTTGTAAGCTGAAACCATAGCATCAATTGAGAGCTTTCTAAAATTAGGATCAAGTGCCACAACTCTGAATCCAAAGCTAAGACCTATTCCCCAACATCTTTTCCGCAGAAGGTCCGAGCAAGCCCTCTCCATATCATGTAAGAAACTACGCGACCAATAAGCCATATCATGAGTGCTAACATATCGATAATGCTTTTCATGCCGCAACTGCTTCTCTCCATCAGGCATTGAGATGGCCTCATTCATTGCCTCTGCAGTTGTTTCAACATTCCATGGATTAACACGGATAGCCCCACTAAGTGATGGAGAACACCCAATAAATTCTGATATCACTAGCATGCTCTTTGACCCATTGGCATTAGTGCATAATTCAGAACTAGGCATTTCTTGTCTACAAGCAATATATTCATAAGGGGTTAGGTTCATCCCATCTCTTACAGCTGTGACAATAACACATTCAGCAATGCTATAATAAGCAGCTTTTTCTGCAACAGAAACTGGTCTATCTATAAATACAATAGGTTCATAACCAGGACGCCCAAATACTCTGTTAATCCTGTTGCAGCTTTCTTGTATGTCAGCCCGTACGCCCTCTAGATGTATACCATTACCCCTAGCAGGATTTACTATCTGGACCAAAACAGCTCTTCCTTGCCATTTAGGATGTTGACTAAGCATCTGCTCCATAGCCAAAATCTTCAAATCAATACCTTTAAAAATGTCCATATCATCAACACCAAGCAAGACAGTTTTTCCTTCAAATTGCTGTTTCAGCTCCTTTGCTTTAGACTCTTCATCTGCCATTCTCATGACTGTTTTAATACGATCCATGTGAACCCCAACTGGCATAATCTTAATACTTATAGTCCTTCCATAATATTCCAATCCTAAGTAGCCCCTCTTTGACTGATACTCCAGACCCAACATACGACTGCAACAGGACAAGAAATGACGAGCATAGTCAAAGGTGTGGAAACCAATGATATCAGAATTAAGTAAAGCTTTAAGTATCTCTTCCCTCACAGGAAGAGTCCTATACATTTCTGAAGATGGAAAGGGGCTATGCAGAAAAAATCCCATTTTCACCCTGTTAAAGCGTCTTCTAATAAAAGTTGGCAGCACCATCAAATGATAATCATGAATCCAAATATAATCATCCTCTGGGTTTATTATCTCAACTACCTTCTGAAAAAATATCTTATTTGCCATCACATAGGCTTCCCACAGAGAGCGATCAAACCGGTTGTTTTTGTCAGTTGAAAAAGGTAACATGTAATGAAACAGTGGCCATATTTGCCCTTTGCAGAAACCATCATAAAATTTAGTCAAAACATCAGGGGGCAGAAAAGTAGGAACACAATTGAATTTATCCAATAAATACTGTGACACGTCATCCTGTTCGGCTGGATCAACATCAACCCGCAATGACCCAACATAAAGAACCTCCATCTCTTCAGGAAATCCATCTTTAAGCTGTAAAAGCAACGAATCTTCATTCCAAGTGAAACTCCACCCCTTATTGTCCTCCTTTCGCTTTGCTTTCAAAGGAAGCTGGTTAGCTACAATGATAATCCTATCTGTAGAAACAGTTGATGGATTATCAGAAGAAACACTATGTGCCTGATCATCATCGAGTTCTGAAATTATCCCCGGGACAGTCATAACTCTTGGCAGCCGCTTTCTTTCTTTAGACTCCCTACCCATTGCTGGGAAATTCCCTGAAGCCAAATCCAAAAGATTTGTATACGATCTTGACATCATCTTTGCGTTTTCCTAAAAAATACTACTCCTACCAAACTTATCTGCTCTGCACATTGAAAAGAAAAACAAAAGCAAAAGCCACTGATCAGGAAGTGACAATACCACCACATTCATAAGCTACATATGAATACCCAATATCATCATAGTAGAACAAAATTGACAAAGTAAAAATGAAGCACACTAATTTGTTTTGTCATTTTCTTCTATGAGGCAGGAATGACAGGGCAAGCAAAACAGAAATAATTATGTTTCACCACATTGCTGAGACATATAGGTAACCAACAGTATAGGCTTACTGTATGTGAAAGCCATAAATCCCCCTTGTCCGCCCCACGTGTCATATCAAAAGGAGCATAGAAACCAACATCTTCACAGAAGCATTATACAGACAAACGTCTTGTGATCCTAACGATAATAAAATCATTATAGCAGGAGACGATAATACAAAAATATACTGTTTCTTTCCGACCAACATCATGCTTACAGTATTGAAGCACTGAAATACCAACCCCCAATATAAAAGGGGCATGAGAATTGCGCCAATCTCCAAAGCCCGTATTGCGGAAAGGAAATCGGGATTAAGCAAGAACAATATTGGCAATTGACACTGACCTTAACGATTGAAGCAGCGGCGAAGCAATCTTTATTGATAGAGAAGCAAGTTGTAGCCGAATTTAAGGAATATTACAAATTACGAATAAGAAGAAAATTCTAGGGTTTCCTTATGTACAAGATCTTCTCCCGTTCCTGCTTCTCCTTCCTCAAAATACTAGCGTGAAATGTGAAATAGGAAAGCGCTGTTAATATGCAGAGAATTGTAATAATTTTACATATGGCCATTCATATTTGAGTAATTAATTAAGAATAAAAAAAGTTTAATCGCACAATTTAGTCGTGAACCTTATCTCCAGTTTCGTACAGTACCGTCTTCACAGTAACGGTCCTAATTTCGCTAGCGTCAACAACCAATAGCAGCGCTAATGGCTGCACATGTTTGGTCAAGCGGTATGGCAATATTGTAATTAAGATTAATGACAAGGGTAAAATGGTCCTCAAAAAGAAAGGGAGTGTGCGCAATAAAATGGGAGCCAGAGGCGCGCAATAAAATGGGTAACTTCTATAAGAAAACTGGATAAACTGGTCCAAGAAAAAGTTGGATAAGCTTCGCCCGCGCCAAGCTATATGCCAGCTGGCACTACCCAAGGGGATTTACCACGTGCTTGGCACGTCCCTGCTGAGATTCTGACACGTACAAAAATGGGGCCTTGGATAAGACTCCACAATTCGGACACGGCAAGTAGGAAGTATCCCTACATAATATTTCATCTTTTATATTTTCTATCATTTTAGTTTTAGTTTTTTAGATTTTAAATAAATTTTAATTATTTTTTATTTAAAATATCAATTCTTAAAATTTAATAAAAATTTAGATTATTTTAAATTTTGATACTAAAATATATAAATTAAAATTTAAAATTTAAAAGAATAAAATTAAAATAAAAGTAATTTTAAGAATTAAAAATTATGTTCACTTTTTTTGAAAAAACAAAAGAAAGAAAGAAAGAAATTACTGTCGAAGCATTATATTATTACCGCTGGCACGAGTTAGAAAATGAATCATCCTGTATATAATTTATATTTATTAAAAATCATATACCATATAGGGATGCATTAATTTTATTTATTTTTAGTATATCTACTCAAAAATAATTTTTTCTCAAAATCCATTATTTTAAATTTTTTTTTTTGAAAATTTATACTTCAAAAACTAATCCAAATACCCTATATTATCATTTGGTTATAATATTGAGATCTCAATTCCAACTTATTTTTAAAATTTTTAACTTGCTGGCAAAATATGTGATTATTCTTTTACTGTTTCATCTTTTTATTGATAAAACACTGCAATGCTATATTGTTTAAAACAACAAATTTTACTGGAACATTATTTGATTTTTTTAAAAAAATATTTTTTTTTCTTATAGTTTTTTGTAAACTCTAGATAATATATCTTCCACTAGTAATCTTGTCGCGGGAGGAGAAGAATAAGAAATATTGCAAATTTTTATTTTCATTGCTTAAAACTAGAGGTGATCACAGGATGAATTAGAATTGGGACCGTTCACATAACATTAAAACTAGAGCAGATAAATGGATAGTCATTCAATAAGTTAACAATCCATAACTACAAGCTACAATAAGCAACGATCTAATATTCAAAATAATAAATAATATTAATTACTAATCTATTCATATAATATTTAGTTATTTTATTTTTTTAATTCTTTTATTTCACTCACTAAAATTATTACTTTATCTGTAAAAAAATAAAGAAGAGGGAGATGATAATTAAAAAATAAAACAATAATAAATAAATAAAATAATTAATCACACTATAAGTTAATAGTTCATGAGAACTGTAAGAAAAAGAAAATAAAATTATTTAAAAAGTAAAATAAATAATATAACATAACCAATATATTTTTTTGCTTCTAAAATTTTGTTGAAATTATTAATATCAAGTCCTTTTAATTTGAATGCAAATGGAGATAACCAATTTTATATTCAAATTAATACTTCAACCATCTTAAAGGACATTGAACTTCTGAAATCATCAATGGCACGGCCTCTATACTAAATGCTAATTCTGAAGATATAGTATAGATAGATATGACTAACACATCATTTGCAACTAATGAAATTATTTTGTATTTGCTAACATTCACTTTCTACCGATTCAAAATATCAAATGTAAGATTATAGTAGTCAATTAATTTAGTTTGAAGATATTTCTCTAACTTCACATATTTATATGTTTAAGCCTCAATGTTAGTATAGGTAAAGGACCTTTAAATTGTACTAGAACCCTCCCCATCAATATCAAAGGATTCTAAATATAAGATATCTATATCACCACAATCTTGAGTTGTTATTTTGATTGACTATGACTTTGACTTCTATTTTAAATTTTAAATTGAGATATATCAAGTGTATTTAAATAATAATTTTATAAAAAATATAAGACTGATGAGATTTTTTTAGACATGGGGTCGCCATGTAAAAACACTCCAATGCTATATTGTTTAAAACAACAAATTTTACTAAAACATTATTTTATTTTTTCTAAAATATAAATTAGTTCTTATAGTTTTTTTTAAAACTTTAGATAATATATCTTAAACTAGTAATCTTGTCGCGGGAGGAGCAGGATAAGAAATATTGCAAATTTTCGTTTTAATTGCTTAAAACATTGAATTTGTGTATGCTATTAAATTGATATAGATAACAGAATCAAATCAATCGTGTAACAGCGAAATATTGAAACATTCCAGGTTTACATATCTCCATAGAAACAAAGAAAAGCATATTTCAAATATATTTCTTCTTCCAAGTAATTAATCAGTTGGATAAGAGGCATCCTGGGATTTACCACACAAACCTTCCTTCGCATCAATTCCTGGCTTCATCCTTATGTAGCCTTCATCACCCCATGAAATGCCCCAAGAGTTGTTTACCAGCCAATACTTAGTTCCATCATCAGCCACACCATGATCAAGTTCAGTTCCACAATCTCCTGTAAAAACCCCACTTTTGAAAAATTGAAACGCGGATCCTTCCACATCAATAGCAACAGATACGGGTTGATTATTAGCCACAGCTTTTAAAAGTGCATCCTCACTATAATTAGCATGTACATTCTCATAGCCTTTTATTTGAACTACTGGGGAGTTAACTGTTCAATTTCCATCAGCTGCCTTGTAAGGATAGTTTGCTTCAGTGTGATCCCTCCATTGTGTATTATGAATTTAAAACCATCTTCCATGAAACCACCCTCACCTCCATTGTCCATACCTTTGGTATCATCACAATCCACTATCCCTTGCTCTCCCAGAGAAATCAATTGACCCGTTGTTCTTTGGCGGATTCCTTCTGTTGTGGCCCCATTTGAGAATGCCCAACAACTACCTATTACACACAAAACGAACTTAAACATTAACTCAATCTATATCTTAATATCTTAATGACCAAAAGGGGTTAGTTCAAGTGATAAATAGTTCGATATCGCTTATTATTTAAGTAAAGTCTCGAATTTGAGCCTTAGTATAGGCAGAAAATCTTCATTGAAAAATTCATCCACTATAGCCAGGTGACGCAGGTTAGATTCAGATATAGTCGGAGCAAAGCTCTAGTACTATAGCTAGGTGATGCAAGTCGGATCTAGATGTAGTCGGGGCAAATCTCTAATGAATCGGGTGGACAAAAAAAAATCTATATCTTAATGCAGTAGGACTAGGAAGGGGTCACTCAAGTATTTTTTTTTTATTATTTTTACAACATTTTGATATTTTAAGGTAGAAAATGGTACAGTTTTAATTGTTTTTTTTTTTATAATTTTTCTACAAAAGTTAAAGCTGTATAATTTTAGAGTATATTTTTTAAGAGATCGTAAAACGTTTTAAAATTATCTCCTTGTCTGCAGCATTCTCGTACATTTTACTTTGCATTTTCATCCAATTTCTCTGATAATTCAACTTCTTGTAGCTTGCGGGACATTACATGAGAAGTCCAAAAAGTGAGAATGATCAACAACAGATGTAGAACATGTTTTCCGCCCGTGGACGCCATCACTAAAATTTTTATCAATAATGATAATTGCTTAGGAAATATGAGGATTTTGGGATGCTTCAAAGGCAATAACCCGATTGGTTTATATAACTTTTTTGCCTCTACATTAGAAGATTATGTTATTCTGAATAATTAAGCATATGGGGTCGTTATCGTAATGAAGACCCCTGATTCGGAAATTTGCACTAATTGCGAGTTTAAGGACCGTATAAAAGTATAAATAATTAATTTACTGCTTGCCGCGTTCGTCAGCGCACCTGCCAAAGTGTTGCTTTTTTCATCCCCCTGTTTGAAAATAAAAAATACATTGTACCATCACTTATGTTTGGCTCAATGAGATGAGAGGAGGGAGAGAAAAAAATAATAAATTTTAATATTATTTTATTTAAATTAAAAAAAAAGGAGAAATAAAGGGAGAGATTTTAATGTTATAGTATTTAATTTAGGAGAGAAATGAGTAAAAATATTTTTATATAAATTATTGTGAGATACAGAAAATTATTCTAAAGATATTAAAAAAATATTATAAATATAATAGTTAAAATAAGATAAAATTTTAATTTTTTTTAAATCCCTCTAACTTCAGAGAGGAGAAGAAGAAAAATCTTTAAAAAAAAATTCTCACTATCCTAAAAATTTTGTTATGTCAAATAAAAAAAATGAGGTAAAATATCTCATTTTTCCTGAACTTCCTTTTAAATCCCTCGTAACACACCCTACAAAAAAGAGAGAGAGGAAGCTTTGTCCCTTGCAAATATGTTCTCTAATCTATGTTTTCTCATGACCATAAGATTGGAAAATAAACATTAATTACATTTCTCTGTTTTGACCGAACGATTTTTATGACACAAGCAGAAAATAAAGGCTCTGCACTACAATATCTGCACGAAGAGCAGTAGCAATAAAATCTGGTTTGTTTTGACCGAACATAATAACCTTACTGTGAATATTAATTAATTAACTAAGTATATTATTATTTGTACAATAATAACAATAACCATAACAATTCCTGAATGTAGAACTCTGCAATATTGATAGTTTTATTCATTATTAAATAATAATGTAATAACTTATTATTATTTTTAACCCAAAATTACTTGTACACAAAATAATATTTTTTTGACCGAAAGGAAAAAATTTCATTATATGAAAATGGAAATCAAATTACAAGCACTAAAATAGAGACTAAAAAACATATATCAAGCAACCCTAGCAAGCATAAAAAAACTATCAAGACACAAAAGGACCAATGAAGCCAAACCCTGCGAGCTGTAGGTGAGGAGGCCAGCTTTCAATCCCCCATAATCAAACGGAAAAACAAGGGCAGGTGGTTGTCCAAATTAAAAATTTCTCCAGAGATTTTAGGTTATAGATGAATTTTAACCTTTTTTTTTTTAAAAAAAAACTTCTGTAGAGAGAGAGAGAGAGTCCCTCCAATCCCTCGAGTACCAAGAATCAGCGGTCGTGGTATTTTGGAGGCTGTAGGCCACCCTCAAAACATCAGAGAAAAAGCCACTGTAGCTTCCTTCTTTCCCATTCTCAGACCATTACAAAGGTTCAGCCCATCAAGCTTCAGATTCTTTGGAGTGTTGATCCCAACCATCTACGACACTTCAACCGCCATCTTTGAATCCTCCTTGGCCCCTTCATAGTCTTGGTTCCATTCATCTCTGCGCCTCTGAATGCTATGCCCCCGAGTCGAGAATCATCAAGGGTCCCCACTAAACATCTAAGTCGCCCCCACCAGCCCTTGTTTCAAATCATTGAAAAGCCACCCCCAATCCCGTATTTCGTTCTCATCATCGCCGATCGCCTTCTTCTCCTCACTCAGCAAACGCTCTAGCTAGCCAAAACCAGCAAAAGCCCCACACGCTATCACCAAACCTTGTCGTCGATGAGAAACCCAAACGAAGACGTCGCTTCGACAAATCCTAGGAGAACTCCAGGCTCACACACACAGGAGGTGTGACTATATAAATATCTCCGTACACAAAATAATATTAATACTATTTAAAATATTATTTTATTGTAATTATAATTATAATTTTATATATAAAAATAATTAATAATTTATTTTATTTAATATTAATATAGTTTAAAAGTGAAGAAGATTCCATCACTCAATACCTTGCTTTTGTTAAAAACAAAAAACAAAAAAAAGATATGCGGGGGCACAGTCAAGTTGTTCCGATTTGGACTTTTGGCTTTCTTTCCCATCAACTTTTTGCCACCTATTTATTACGCCGTGTTTATTCCGTGGTGCTCTTGTCCTCTTTTTTTGGTTCGGGAGGACCGCTTTATCTGCCATATTTATTCCATAAAATTATTTGTTTTGGCCTAATTTATTCCTTGAAATTCACCAGCCTCCAAAATTGACTGCTTTTATTAGGCAACCCTCTTCTCCTTTTTATTTTATATTACAAAAGAACACGTCACTGTCTACTTATGGCAATTTGAAAAGCGCACTCCCAAAGATTTCTTACCTATGTGGCTGAGTTTAGGTGTTTGTGAGAACAGAATTTTGTACTTTATTTCTCGAAAAATACCAACCACTTTTAATTTCATTTTGCGGAAGAAAATTTACAAGGGCGTTGGTTGCCCGTTTGGTTAGTTTTTTTTGTCCTAATTTCTAGCAAGAAAAAAAGTGACTTCTAGGTAAGATTAAATGTTTGGTATCGCTTCTTTCCTATTTGATTTTTAGACAATACGTAATTTTAAAATAATAACTAGCTGCAGTTAATTCTAAAAAAGTGACTAATATAATATTATATATTATTAATTTTTACTTTTCTGGCAAAAAAATAGTATTAATTTTACTATGTAGGACTCAAATAGACTTTAATTCTGATGCCTGTCACGCATTTCAAGGTTGCTCGGCACAGAAAACCGATCCCGATTTGCTTCTTTTCTGCTTAGCTGGGTCACTGTTGCACTTCGCCCCTTGTTTTTCTCTTCTGCTCCATCTTAATCTTCTCTGACGCTTGTTTCTTTGGCAGTTAGCTCTTTAGACAGTGAATCATGCCGATTCACAGGGTTGCCACAAGCCGAATCGTTGCCCGGAGCTCTGTGATCGGAGCTAGATTTATGTCTTCATGGTGGCGAAGCATTGAACCTGCTCCCAAGGATCCGATTCTCGGAGTTACTGAAGCTTTCCTCGCGGATCAGAGTCCAAACAAAGTCAATGTTGGAGTTGTGAGTTCTCCGCTGTTTTGCTCTTTCCGTTGCCGGTTGATTTTCTGGTCTATCTTCTCAGAAATATTGCGAACTAGGGAACAACGGAACAAAATCATTATGAGCCTTCTTTGTTACTCTCTTCGTCCCTGACTTGTTTTCTTAGCTGGCATATCAATCTCACTTAATCAACTACTGATATGTACTGTGCATTTTCTAGCAACAATCGGCTTGGTGGATTTAATTCTGTCCTTTCATCGAGGTGTGAGATTTTTAATTGAGAAGTATGAAATAGTTGAAATCAAAACGATATGCATTAGCTTCACCTTCGCGATTCTTCACAGGAACGAAAGTTTTAGTTTCTTTGTTCTGTCATATTCTACCTTCTTTGTAAATATTACTATTGCTATTTATTCAATCGCAGGGGAATTTTGAAACTACTATGAAAAGCAGTCACTCCGACCTATATCCTTCGTTTAATCTTTTCCTTCCTCTTTTGAATTTTTTCCGTCATGTATTTTATATCGTTTAACTTCTGAACTATATCTAATGGTGAGAAAAGGGAAAAAGAGACAGGGGAGTTGTTTCTTAGCTATGAGTTTAGTTGGATTATGTATATCTTTACATTTTTGACAGATTTAAAATTAGAATAGAGTATTGGGCAACTTATACATGACATTTTAATAGATAGGTATCCTTGATTTTAGTGACCTGTGTTATTGATTTGATCGTTCTTTAATCCATATTTTTGCATTCTTATATCTATGAAGGGTGCCTATCGTGATGACAATGGAAGGCCTGTGGTTCTTGATTGTGTTAGAGAAGCTGAGCGCAGGATAGCTGGAAATGAATACATGTGAGCACAATAATCTATTATCGGATATTTGGTGTTCATATGTCATGTGAAAAGATGTTTCCAAACTGTTAAATTCTTTAGTTAGCGCTTGGTACTATCTCTAAAAAGCTTGAGCATGATACTATTGCCATTGGAGTTGTTAGCACATTGGCCAAATTCTATCTATAAAATGTTGGGGAAAGGCTCAGAATGGATCTTCTACATAGTAGATGATCCACACTCATTAAATATATGCCATTCTTTACTTTCACATGTCCTTGTAATCTGATCTTCTCTTTTCTTCCTTGGTCAGGGAGTATCTTCCTATTGGTGGAAGCATAAAGATGGTAGAAGAATCATTGAAGCTGGCTTATGGAGAGAACTCTGAGTTCATCAAGGATAAAAGAATAGCTGCAGTGCAGGCTCTGTCTGGGACAGGCGCATGCCGACTTTTTGCAGCATTTCAACAGCGTTTTCATCCTGGCTCCCACATCTATTTACCAATCCCTACGTGGTCCAAGTGAGTATTTTTTGGCATATATTTTTTAATATTCGTGTACCTGTAGGCCTTCGAATTTCTTTGTTCAGGTAAAAAAAATACTGATTCTTTAATAAAAAAACGGTTTCCCCATATTCTCCCTGGATATTTATTTCTAATTTGAGATACTACAGCCACCATAACATTTGGAGAGATGCTGGAGTGCCTATGAAGACATTCCGTTACTATCACCCAGAGACTAGAGGCTTGGATTTTGCAGCGTTGATGGATGAGATAAAGGTTATTTCATCCTCATTACTTAGCTTCTTGATTCTCCATAGGTCAACTTTTTTTATATGTTAGCTTTTCTGGTGCACAATACATACTCTTCTCGCCTTTTAAAAGTTGGTATTCTGTGCACAGAATGCTCCAAGTGGCTCATTCTTTCTGCTTCATGCTTGTGCTCACAATCCAACCGGAGTAGATCCTTCAGAGGAACAATGGAGAGAGATCTCTTCCCAGTTCAAGGTAAATAATTTATGGTATTTCTATTTTCTGTATGCGGATTAGGGATTTCTTTTTTCTGTTTCATTTTTGTTGGTTGTTCATCATGTGCTTGTCTTCAGTTAAAAGGCCATTTCCCCTTCTTTGACATGGCATATCAAGGTTTTGCTAGTGGCTACCCAGAGAAAGATGCAAAGGCAATCAAGATTTTTCTTGATGATGGCCATTTAATAGGGCTTGCACAGTCATATGCCAAAAATATGGGATTGTATGGCCAGCGGATAGGATGCCTGAGGTAATTTTCTACTCATTATCTGATCTAGATATCGCTTGATAACATTTGCTTTTGTATGTAATACTTGTATGATTTTTACAGCTTGGTTTGCGAAGATGAAAAACAAGCTGTGGCTGTAAAAAGTCAGTTGCAGCTGCTTGCCAGACCAATGTATAGTAGTCCACCTGTTCATGGGGCACGCATAGTTTCAACTGTCCTTGGTGATCCTGAGTTGAAAGAGTTATGGCTCAAAGAAGTTAAGGTAAAGTGCCACTGCATTAATCCTGAAATACCAGAAAGACGCACCCACACATGCACGCCCACACACATGCAAAGGAACTTTCTAAGAAATACAATTTTCTCTATGGTGGTTTACGTTTGAGTGAGAAATGGATATATAGAAACGCAATGATGCCCTGGACCATGCCACAATAGGTTCTACTTATACATGCGGAAAGAGGTCCCCAGTTTTCATCATTTTGAAGAGTTAGGGATTCTGTCATTTCCTGCTCTGAAATTCTGCTGATTCTATGTTGATTTGAATCTTAAATATTGAAAAATGATGTTAGAATCCTTGATTTAGATTTTAGAGATGAATAGACTTATAAAGTGATATACTTGGACCACGCTTAAATACGGCAGAGTTTCCATCAAATAGTTATATACCTTAATTAGATGTATGGGGAGTTCGGAGAACTACATTTTTTTCCTTTTAAAGAAAAAGAACTCGGTTGCAATGTAAAATTTTCCTCCATTGACCTGCACATATATTTGCAATGTCCAAAATTTTCCCTTCTGACGCACATACATAAAGTTGCAATGCTTTTGTTTTTTTCCCGTAACATGGCTAGTCTGATTCTGATACACGCTATGAGTAGAACTGTAAAGTTTCAACCAAATTTAGGCAAACTGATGTTGTGAAGAGTTCTTTTTGTAATTTTGAACAAGAATGTGATTGTGATGGTGAGCCATATCATGCAAATAGTGGTTAAAAGATAATATGTCGCATCTATCTAGCGACCGTAAATCACTAGTATGTTAATCAGAGTATATTGGTATCATTTCCTGGACGGATTTTGGGAATATAGTGTAATTGATCATTATTTGCTTTATAACTTCTCAGGTTATGGCAGACCGCATAATTGGAATGCGGGCCACGCTACGGGAGAGCTTAGAAAAGCAGGGTTCTCCTTTATCTTGGCAGCACGTAACCGATCAGGTTCATCTTACTCCACGCATGCGCAACTGCTGCATTCACTACGTTTCCTTCTGTCTTGTTTGAATTGTTTGAGCTTTCTCACAACTCATGTGATGTTTCTGCAGATTGGCATGTTTTGCTTCACTGGGTTGACACCGGAACAGGTTGACCGTTTGACGAGTGAATTTCATATTTATATGACTCGTAATGGTCGCATTAGGTAAAAACATCTAACAAAGCAGTTTTATAACATTCTTCTATTTTCGCGCGGAATTTGCTAATTTGATGCATTATTGCAGTATGGCTGGACTCAATACGGGCAATGTTGAATACGTGGCCAACGCTATTCACGAGGTCACAAAATCTGCCTAGATTGAATTATTTCAAAATTGCCTTGGGGGCCATAGAACAATAGGGTTAGTTTTGCCCAATTGAGACCCAATAAATTATGAAGGTTTTGACCCTTTCACCATTTCTCAACTAACCATGGATGGTGAAGATCTTTAGGGTTGTATTTCGCGTATTTAACAACTTCATGGTGTCATATCTCCATTTTTTACCTCCCTGCTTCCCCTTCCGTGTTATTTGGGGGAAAAGTAGATTTAGGGGAGGCTTTCGCTTTGTAGCATTATTATAAGTTCGTTTTCGTTCAGAACCGATAGAGAAGCATTGCTTCAGTTTCAATTGCTTTTTATGGTTTCACTGAATAAACTATCGTCATTCTTGATTATTACAGCGTATCATCTTGTATCCTCTCATTTTGTATCATGTTTTTGCGTTTTTCTTTTTTTGCATTTTTGGAATCAATGCTTTTTTCCGGCCGAACATGCAAAAGTAGCGTCTCTCTGGGCCATTCAAATCCCAAAGATGATCATTGTAGTAAGAGAATTGTTGGAACATGGCTTAAACCTTCTCTCGGATAACTTTATGACGTGCATAAATTATATGTTAATCTCTATTTAATTATATGATCATCCCGGTCACTGGCGATAAGAAGTTAGCTGGACTCGTTGCGAAAACGTTTATACGCCTTTTTTTTGGGTGTTAGGGATCAATTAAAGAGTTACTAGAGAAAAGGCGGATTTGAATCTCAATTACCCCCCTAACTGATGTTCAATTAAAAGATAATAATATCTATCAAATCGTAGTCTAAAGATTGAGGGGAGATTAAGAAAGTTTTGCTAAAAAGAAAGATATTTACCTCAATACCATTAGGTTATACTGTTTAAGATGGACTTTTAAAAATATATTTACAGAAAAAGAAGACTCTGGTAGTTTTTAAAAAAAAAATTTAGAAAAAAATTTATAAAAAAAATAATTTTAAATAAATGAATATGTAAATAGTTATTACTAAAAAGATTTTTATAATTAAAAAATTATAAGAAAGAGTATAATTATATTAAAAATGGGAAAGGAAAAAGTGAAAAAGAGAGAGGAGAGAGAAAAGAGAATGGATAAGAATAAATAGAGAAAAAAGAGTAGAGATTGTGAAAAAAATAGAAGAAATAGGAGAGGAGATATAAGAAAAAATAAAAATAAAATAGTAATTAAATAGTTTGTAAATTCTTTTACTGCTTCAAAAGTTATTCATACCAGCCCCTACCTATGCAATTAGATCAACAGTCTATACTCCTAGCTTTCTGGGATCTGATAAAAAACAATGTACAGATGCAGTAAATAAATACGCCCTTCTTTTTAACTAAAATGACATATTCAGACAATCACCAATTTTCAGGTTATGCCAAGCAGCCATTACATATATACATCCTCACACGGGGAAAAAAACTGCAAATTGCGCCAGAACCCGCAATTATAATGACCAAAGATAGGCCCTCCTTTGTTTCTTGTTTCTTGTTGATCACTAGATTGATTTACTCCCTGTTTTATCTTCTCTTTTTACATATATGTATCAGGTGGAATATGGAAGCCCAGAATACTCTGCCGCCTAACATGCTCTGGGATGAGCTTACTTATCAATTCAGGTGATGCTCCGGACAGCTGCAGTCAAAGCGTTTCATTACAGTTAAGGAGATGCTATAGTTTCAGTTATAAGAAACATTTCAAACATCAAAAAGAGAGTAATCTACTACCATGTTTAAATGCACAAGAATCGTTCAAAGATTCTGAGTCAAGAGCAATTTATAAGCTCCGCTCAGATGTAATTGGCAGTGTATATAATAATATGTAGTACATGCGGAAGATATGGCAGTCATAAAGATGCAGCGTATGTAATAATATGCCATTGTCTTTTCAAATAATAATAATAATAATATGCAATGGAAGAACTCAATCTGATACATACTTCCTGTTTAAAGTTGAAAAGCGGGGGCAGCGGGCAACCATTAGGTAGTCTGGCATTAGGTTCACGAAGCTCATCAAAGAAAGGATGTGCACATGCTTCCAGCTAAAATAATTGAAGAACCACTAGTGAGAATTATGCCAATTATAGTGAATCAATGTACACCAAGGAATATCAATCGGGGAAATCTACAGAAGAAAAATTAACTGAAATAGCAAAGGAAAATGCCATGCTAAACCATGTTGATACCCGTAGAAGTATAATGCAAAAAGAAAAATAAAAGAATTTCAAATGGCCCCTTAAATCAACATGAATGTTATATGCTCCAACGTGAATGTACAGTGATATCTGGTTTCATGTTAAGGGGATGAGCGGAGAGAGGTCATACGGGGTGTCTTACCGCAGTACATCGAAGACTAGGTGAATATTGGAGAAGCCTTGAAGCAAGATCAATCGCTTCAGGAGGCATTCGCTTATGAAAAACCTGAATCATGGATCAAATTGAATCATTGCATTGACTACATCAAGCAGAGAAAAGGACCCCAAAAAAAGTTCAATTATTATAAAGCTGCCTGATTATTATAAGAATTACATTATATTATTACTGACAATCTGTATTATTTTGTAACATCTATTTCATGGATTCATTTCACATTTAGTTTGATGGCGTTTATTATCTTCTGATTCACAATTTATATACCATTAGCTGGCATAGCAAATCAAGCTGATAATGCACCAGGGAATTCCTCTAACTTGTGCCAAGGGTGAGCTTTAATCTGTGGAAATCTAAAATCCGTATAATTTGTGTTCATGCAACGAATTTCTTCTCGAGTTGGGCTACCAAGAACCTACAAAAATAACAAAATAATTATCTCTCTGCAACTAGATTCATTAAACCCTCGTTTACACCAACTAGACAAGTGTCAGGCACCTTGATGATTTCCACAAGTTGGTCCACCTGATTTTCTCCTGGAAATAATGGCTGAAGAAACATTTGAAACTATGAGCAAGAAAACTAATTGAAAGAGGATAAGGAGACGGGGGTTTCTTGAGCATGAGTAACGATCCCCACCTGGCCTAGAAGAAGCTCAGCAAGGACACAACCAGCTGACCAGATATCAATTGAAGCTGTATATTCTGTCGCACCAAATATTAGTTCTGGAGCTCGATAGTAACGTGAACATATATAGGAAATGTTTGATTCACCCTTTACCTATTATAAATAGCAACATAATATTAACAAGTTTCATTAAAATGTGAAGTGCAACCAAACTTTATTAGCCAAAGCCTATTTGCTGTTCTTATACTTCCAGGTTATCAAGGTGTATAGTTGTATACAGACTAAACCCTTTCAGAAAACATTTTAAGAGCATTTGCAATTTCATGTCGGCCGAGCATAAGAACATTTTTTATGTTGGTTCAAGAGCATTTGTAAACCCCTCTAAGAAAGCAATACCCCTTATCATGGTGTATAATCTTGGTTGAGTCAACACCATGATGACATGGAAATAAGCAAAGAAGTATATATAAATCAATTAAGTGTTCAAGTCCAACATACCAAAACTTTTGCACTCCCAAAATCACAAAGCTTCACTTCATGTGTGAGAGGATCAACCTACAAAGAAGCGTATGCCATGGATTAAGAATTAAGAATAAATAGTTACAACTCACACAACAAAAAAACAGCCAAAGAAAAACTTACCAAAAGATTTTGAGGCTTCACATCCCTATGGCAAACTCCAGGTACAGTATGGATATATGCCAGTCCCCTAAAGATCTGAGAACCATAGATACATAAGCTTTGGCAAAAAGAAGTAATAAAACGCAAGATAGCCAGCAGCACAATTAAAGAAAAGTGTTCATACTTGGTAAGTGTAAAGTTTCACATAGATGAGGGGCATCCTCTGGTTCATACTACTGTAGTGTTTTAGAACTCGGTACATTGTCTCAGGTACATATTCCATAACCAAGTTCAGAAAAAATTCATCTCTGCTAGTTGTAGAGAAGAAACAGTGCTTCAGAGAAATTACATTTGGATGATCCATCAAACGCATTAACTGCAGTTCACGATTCTTGTAACGCCTATCCTGCAAGACCTTCTTTATAGCCAGTGTTTCCCCAGTCTCCAAGCACTTTGCCTATATTTTAGGATAAATGGAGCTATATGAGAAACTCAAGCATAAAAGGGATAGCATGAAAAATTGTTTCCCCAAAGTTCATTTACTCATACCTGGAAAACAATTCCAAATGATCCGGTGCCAACAACACGTTCTGCCATGTAACTGATAGTCTGCAAGTGGAATCAGGAAAGGCATCTCAACTTAGTTAACTTATGAAAGACTTAATAAGAGGAAGAAGAACAGCAACAGATATCATCAAATTTGAGTATTCAAGGGTTATAAAATATCCCACCTGTTTAGGTTCCCCATTTTTGCCTCCAATTGTGGTGGATATTATGTGGCCAGTGACTGCATCATTCCCCTCGACAACAGTAGCTGACATTTCCTGCAATTTATAGTAGGAAATAGCTATTTAATACAGCAAGGAGATTCTCCTAATAAATAACTAATTAGTAGTCCAACATTCTTCTTGATAAAATATCAAAGGTTACTTGTTCAAGCTATCTAGTCATTAAATTTTCTACACTCTCTTGGTTAACTATTTGTTTGAAAACATCCACTTAAACTAAATATGACAAATTGACAACATATTCTACCGATTGCATGTCTTATGTACGTGTCATACATTCAACATTGACACGGCCTCTGCAGAGTACGTGTATGTGTCGCACATTCAACATTGACACCACCATCTGCAGGTTACGTGTTGTACGTTTAACATAGCAAAGTCATTAATGGACACTCATATACACAGACAAGTTAGCTGTTAAAATTTGGACTCATGCGATCATGAGAAGCAGCAATGCAATGCAGATTTGAAAACAGAAATGCTAAATTTGATATAACTACAAGAAGTGGATGGTTTTATATGAATTTAGCCACAGAACAGAAGGTCAATTTGAAGAAAGTACAAAGAGCGAAGAACTCAATAGATCAATACGGGGATAATGTTCAGTCAGGTGACCCCAGTTCCCAGGAAGGCGTCACATGCCTAACAAAAGCTTTAATGTCAATTCAGAAACCCTAGAGGGAAAACCTAAGGACATTGCTCCCAGAAGCAAACTAAAATGGTTCTAAGAAAAATAAGCTAGAATATGAAAATACGGAAAATCAGCCAGAAACTTCAACAGAGACAGAAGAGCTTTTCTGAAAAAATAAACAATCTACATAGGCGGTTAGAACTTTTCTGAAAGAGAAATTGGCGATTGCAAATTCAGGTATATAGCTCCTCGAGGCTAAGCTAACCACCTGCTCAGCTCAATATGATCTAATTATAATTACGAAGTCAGACCCTCTCTACCTCTCGTTAATAAAAAAGAGCATAAACATACACACTGGATTCCACATTTCCACTTCTCTTGATTCCCTTATTTTCCTGGGCCATCAAACGGTGAGGCACTCCAACTTCATTCTAAGATTAAGATCTTAACAAGAAATGCTAACCAATATGCCTCTTCTGACAATTCATTAAGCAGAACTATAATCACGTTTCCAAGACAACCGTACAATCACTACGATCGGGGACCTCGCCGGACAATAGCTCCGGCGAGCTAGCCTCGACCTCCAAACGAGAACAAAATCATGGAAAAACCGGTAGATCGATCAAAATTCCGTTCATATCAAAGCTTGTTAGCGGGATCAAGCCGATCCAAGCACCAGCAACCACCGAGGTACAGTAAGGCACAATTGGGCGAAGGTACCTTATAGGTCTCCATATCGGAGCCACGGCGAGCAGCCACCTTCAGTGGGTCATTTCCAGCTTGCGCCTGTGTTGGTGGTTGTGGAGCGTCGCCGGCGGTGGTTGATGGTGGTGCGGCCCCAAGGGCATGGCAGCCATGTGAGAGTCAACACATCGCCATTATTAATTATTAATATATCAATATCTTGATTTCAAATTCCGAATAACACAAGAATCGTTACCATCTAATATCAATATAGATTTTATAATATATCACGTTATCTACAAATAATAAGGAATACGATTTACTAAGGCTAGTCTAATAAATCCCGTCTCAGTTTTTTTGACCTAGTTCTAACAATATTAGGGCAAATTTATTTTATCCCATGAAAAATCGGGACAGAAAAAAATTAGGATAAATCAATAGATGTGTTGGGATAAAATGGGTCTTAACATAGGTAGTCCCATCTCGTCTCGATATATATATATATATATATATATATATATTTTTCAATTAACCCTCATAACAAACCTTAGCCATTCAGCATTCCCCTTTCAATTTTATTTTAGGTCTCAATAGACGCCTTAGTGTCTTAACTTTTCTCAGTTTGTTTTAACTCTAACTCTATTCCTTTTTCTCCCTAGTCGACCTCTCACCAAGTCGCCAGTCATCACTCCTCTTCCGTCACTCATCCTCCATCACTCCTTGACTTCAATTTCGCTTCATCTTTATTAGTTTAAATTTTAGACATCGCTACTCGAGTACCCGTGACCTAGTCTCTTCACCATCATTTAGCTCAATATATTGTTGTTGTTCACCTCAAACCATCGGTTTCATTCAAGATAAGTGATATTCCTTTTTTATTTTAATTTACTGAATTGTTGTGGCCTATGGGGATGACCACACGCATACCCTACAGATCACGTTCACGCTCCACACATCAATTATAGTAGTCTCACCCTTGCCTCTATTCTTATTTTTGAAATTTGAGTGCTTCTGAATGTGTTATAATTTTGATATAATTATGAAAATTACTACTCATCCTATAATCTGGCATATTCTACATTTTAGAACATATCATGCTCTTAGTAGTTGCTATTTGCAAGTGCTGTTGCGGCATATATGAGTTTATTAAGCAAATATGACCTTGTTTGAAACTAAAATATATCTTTAAACCGTTTCCAACCTCCATTGGAATGGCATTGCTTGTTGGCTCATATACTTGCTCTACTTATTT
The DNA here is from genome assembly GCA_037074615.1 of Leucaena leucocephala. Lineage (NCBI taxonomy): Eukaryota > Viridiplantae > Streptophyta > Magnoliopsida > Fabales > Fabaceae > Leucaena > Leucaena leucocephala. The sequence continues at coordinate 7,993,144 of CM073525.1, forward strand.
GTTTGGGAATCTCATTGTTTTTTTTTAGTTTATTCCAGAACTAAGTCTCATTTAATTAGGATTAGTAATGTATAAGCGTAACTATCAAAGTAAGTAGTAAGTAGAGTTGAGAATTGCATTTACATTATTTGAGTAGATGAGAATTGTATGTGGAACCTTATGAGCCAAGCTTTCTTACTTTCCCTGTTATATCCGTAACTATTATTTCATGCTGTCGTCTCCAATATATGCATGAGCATCACATCCTGGAATTCCTTATGTTATTGCTTGCTAACAGCCTAAAGAATACACATTCAGTCAGAGTATGCAATTATAAATATCTTCATCTTTTTGGTCCATAAAACCCTAAATCTAGGCCATTTGAAATTCTGTTATTTACTGCTACTCAGAAATTCTAGCAAGCTCATGTATGGAATCTTGCCACTCTCTCTAATCCCCCTAAATCATGATCCACGTCTTTCACACTTATAGTCATGACTCTTTTAGATTGATGAAAACTGTAGACACATCTTCAATCCACAATACACAGATTCCCTGTTTCTGTCCTTCAACTACTCTCATTTATGAGGTGTGAACAGTGAATTTAAAAAGCGGTTAAATCTTCTCTCCCATTGCCCTTGTGCAAACTTAAAAGCCCTAAAATAGCGCCAGTGAGAGTGACCATACATGCATATACAGTAAGTGCTACTTGCTGGGATTAGGGGTGTGCATGGGCCGGGTTGGGTAGGGCAGCCCCCTGCCCGGTGCCCTGCCCGGAAAAACCATGGGCTGCATTTTGCAGCCCGATGCCCGGCCCTGCCCGGTAAAAGCCCTAACCAATTCGGGTTGGGCATATGCGGGCTGGGCATGGGCGGGCTGGGCATGCCCAAATAGTGATGTCCTGCTCATATTGTGAGAAAAAAATCTGCTATCATAAACTTATAAAATAATATCATATTTATATTTTTAAGAGTTAAATAATATATATAATTCATTAAGAATAAGGTATCAAAAAAATAGTAATTAAAGTCTCAAAGTCTATTACATATATAAAAAAGAAATATTAAAATATATAGAGGTCGGATATTTGTAGCGTTATTGCAACACAAAAAATTGAATACTTGGCAAGTAAAGCAGAGGAGCAACTTTGGTATCTACATAAATATAAAAGTTATGTTTAATATTTTAAAAATGAGCAAGGAGATTTGCCAGCTAAAGTGAAAAGTGTAAAATTACAAATAAAATAAGTTAAGAAAAAAATTAAAAAAATAATAAATATATATATATAGGGCCGGGCCAAATGGGCAGGGCAGCATGCCCTGCCCGGTGCCCAGCCCGGCCCTGCCCAAATATATTTTGGGCATTTTTTTTAGGGCCGGGCCGGGCAATTTTTTACCGGGTTCGAGCGGGCGGACCGGGCCACCAGGCACTATGAACACCCCTAGCTGGGATATCTTTAAACTCTCTAGGTTTACAAATTTGACCTTGTTTGAAACTAAAGGATATCTTTTAAAATCAAAGTACACCTATGTATTTAAAAATATCCATATGAACATGCATGTCAATATTATACTATGTGACAAAAATAAAGGAGTTAGGTATTGAATTTTATGAAGCAGTATGAAGCAATAACTTCATTAAATGAAGTGGAAGAATTAAAGAAGTAACGTATATTTTTAGTTTTTGACTGCTTTTTTTTTGTTTTATTCCTTAGAATATTTCATATTCTATTTCTCTTATATAGGTAAATTGTCATTTTAATTTTATATCAGGGAGTAATAGTAGTATTTAGATAAAGCTGTTATAGCATTTTATGTAGAATAATTTATGAAATAATTTTTTATATAATTTTTTTTAAAAAAAGAGGATTCGAGAATTCCTGAACCCGTCCCGATACTGAACAGTACCAGAACATTGATAAGTTTTTAATATAACAACTAATCAGAATATTGAATTTAATCATAAATATAATAATTCAATCCACTTTATTATCTAAATTTATATTTTTTTTTAAAAATATTTCTATTGATTGTATAAGTTAAAGTATGATCATAGTGAAAGATTACATTTCAAGAAAATTAAAATATATTTATTATAAATAACTAATATAACTAATTTTTATAATATATATAATTTAATTATCTTTATTTTTTATATTAAGTATGGAAGAAGGGAGTATTATTTTACATCCATTACTGCCAAGCCGGACTTCTCTGTTTGAAGCTTGCTTCATTGCACTGAGCATAATGACTCCCTTTGTTTTTGTAATATTTATTACCATTATTTTTTATAAAGATATTTATTCTATTGTGTGTTTTTATGTATAATTTTATGAAATAAATAAACAATTATTAGTTTTTACAAAACTTAGCTCAAATTATTTATATTTATCATGTCAAATTTATAAGTATACATACATATATATATATTAACAACTAACAATATTAAAATAAAAAAAATGTGATTAGAGAAGTTAACCTAATAGAAATAAATAACTTGATATGAGTTTTGTACTTATTTTTTATCTATTTAATTTATGTGTATATATATATATGATTGTTTATACCTTTCTATCTAATAATTTTGTGCATTAAACTAAAGCAAAAAAAAGGTATAAAGAAAACATTTTTTGGGCAGATAATTTGTAAAATATAATATATTATCATCTTTGACTCTTAGTTTTAAAATGAAAATCTAAGAAGAGATGATTGATGTAGCTTCACACGTTAGGACTGTTCCTATAATATACATTATATATATATAGAGAGAGAGAGAGAGAGAGAGAGGGTAAAGTGTTGTTAATCATAACCAAACCCCTTTTTAAGAGAACCCAATTGAAGATCAATTTGACCAGATTTCAGTAATTTTTACCATGTTTTATAATAAGGAAAGAATGCGTGGGCTCTGGATCCAACTAAATCAAAGCTGGGTTGGTAATCAAAGCTCATCCTAGTCTCCAACACCTGGTTTACTTCACTAATTGAATTTTAATATCATTGAACCTATAATCCTTGAGGTATCGTCACAAATCCTCAAGAGAAAGAACATCCCAAAAACTAGATATTGAAGTTGGAGAGCCCAAAATCTTATGGGACTTCTGCTTCAAGATTGCATTACCTGTATGGGATTCATATCACATATATCTTACAAATTTAACCTGGTTTTACTATTCCGACGGCCGCAATTGATATATTCCGTGAGGTTTGGTGGACCATCACAGTAGTTCATTTTGGAGGGCAACGAACCAACTATCGTGGAAGGGTCCATTATCACTTGGCTCCACTTTATGATTCCATCTTCTATTCTCGTCAAAGATAGATGATTTTTTTGGTAAAATGTAATCATATACTACCTACAATCCTTGATATAAAATCTACTTAATTAATTTAAATAGATTAATAAAATTAGTTAAATTAATTATTTATAATAAAAATATGTTAATTTCCTAACATACCTATTCCCTTTAATTATATATATTTAAACTACCCATAATATAAATATTTTTAACATGTGCAATCTTATTAGGGAAGTTTGGGAGAAAAATTATAATTTAGGAAGATAAAGTGGATTTGAGTTTTATATTTAGAACTAAAATAGACTTATTATATAACTCTTATATCTAAAACCGGATGGAATATTTAAAATGACAAAAAATAATGTACAGTACAAGGTTAGATTAATTAAAATGCAACAAGGAGTCACCTTATACAACATCTGTCATATGGACTTTGATTAAAACCTAGTGTGTGTTTGGCATGTAGGTTTGAAAATAGATTATGAGACAAAACTATGGTTATGTAAAATGATTGCCAAACAACAAGTTTTTTTAAAAAATCAATTCCAAAATACAAACCATGGTTTGAGGACTCAAACCATGGTTTGTAATTAATTCCTCAAGCTTCAGCTTCTGGGACGCCGTAATATGCATAACATATATATTATATAAATTTTATATAATATATAATATATATTATATATTATATATTAGCTTCTGGGACACCGTAAAATTTATAAAATTTATATATTATATAAATTTTTAAATTATCCACATAAATTTAAATTAAAAAGTACTATTTAAGTAAAATTAAAATTAAGATAAATATTGTAAATTTATACCTTACTCAAATACAGATGTATATATATTATTTTTTAATCACTTAAATAAAAAAATAAAAAAAAATTATTCCTTATATAATTATCATATTAGTTTATGTTATTTTTAGTAAATTGCTTATGAAAAAATGATTCTATTACTAATCATCCAAATATCTTTATTTTTAAAATATATTCTTCCCAGAATCTATTCTCCAGATTCTATTCTTCTCATAATCTATTCTCTAAAAGTTAATCCAAACACACCCCTAATAGGGTTAAAGTTTAATTTTATCCTAAAAGTTTTTGTGTAACAACTATGGGTATTTCAGAGTTTTTCTTATATCTGTCCTGATAGTGCTAAAAAATAAGTAAAATCGCTCTAAGAGTTTAAAAACTAATATTAACTATTAATATTTTTAATTATTAGGTGTCGATATTATTCATTTATTAACACTTTCACAATAATATTGATCTAAGATGTTTTATTTTTTTGAATAACCATCAATCCTATGCGAACACTTTTGAGGGAAAATTAAACTTTAACTCAACCTATAAAGATGCATTTTACATTGATTATAACATTTTGAGCAGGTCCTTTCAGCGCAAATCAAAATATAGATACCAATCTAATTCCTTCAACAATTTGAACTCTTCAATAACAAATTAAAATGATTAACTTTGCTTATTTATCTCTGAACCTTTACTTGAGATTTCATTCAAAGCGTTACATAGTTGCTTTGACTGAATTCTGAGGTGGGGATAACTTGTTGACATGGAAACTGGGGTTGTTACCAACCTTTGAGGATGTTGCCCTGTGGTTCTTCACCAGTGGAGTCAATGACTGCACAACATCTGCCATGAGAGGCCTATAATCTGCTTCTGATTGAACACACAGTGCAGCAATGGCGGCTACCTGGACAACTTCTTTCATTGAGTACTGACCTTCCAATGTAGGATCCACTATCTTTGAAACATTTCCTCTATCATTCAATAAGGGCAAGGCCTAAAATCCAACAAGCGAAGAAAATTGTGTGACTTATGAGTAAAATCTATCAGCAGTGCAATTGCTAGTAAGAAATGACTTGTCAAAAGAACACTATTTTTGGGGCCAAAAACCTTGTGTGAAAACTCTTCTGTAAATAAGAGGTTACAAGATTGATCCTGCCTATAACCACATGTCGTTAGTATTTACTCTTTTAATTAAAAAAAAGGAAAAAAAATACTATTTCCCACAAATATGAATATGATATGAACGCAAGTGGAGATGTTACAGTTGAATAATTGTAGAACTTTTAAACTCAGTACTTTTGAGGACCAATAAACTTTACAGATGAAAAGAAAAATATCAAGCTCACCCAAGAAACAAGAACACCTTCCCCCTGAGGTCTCTCCATATCAACTGGTACTCGACCAGTTAACAGTTCGAGAAGTACAACGCCATAACTGTAAACATCTGATTTGGTTGTTAAGTGCCCAGTTAATGCATATCTGCATTAGGACAAATTTAGTTTTTCATGTCATGACCGTGTGCAATACCTGAATAACAAATCTGATATATGATCGAGTTCAAGATAAGCTAACAATATAAGCAGAAATTCTAGTTGGGAAAGGTGAAATATGAAATATGGTACATACTCAGGGGCAACATATCTGTGTGTGCCCAAAACGCGAGTCGAAACATGTCCCCCGGCTTTAACAGATCCAAGTTTGGCTAATCCGAAGTCTGAAACTTTTGCATGAAATTGTTTGTCTAAGAGGATGTTACTGCTCTTAAAATCTCTGTGGATAACTGGGGGACTCACATGTTCATGAAGATATTCCAAACCCTTAGCAGCCTCTAGGGCTATTCTTAACCTTGTATTCCAATCCAATTTCATGGGTGTGACATAAGAATCTACAAGGAGGATGAAAAGTAAATATCAACAACAAAAATACGAGTTCAACTCATCTAACTCAACTTCACGACATAGAAAACAAAAAGGAAAAATAAAACAAAAACAGAACAACTTCAAACATTTCATCCTGCATCAAAATTTCATATATTCATCTTTCATACAGTGGACTACTTATTTTCAACGACTGATCACTTACTTCTGACAGGATAAAGATGTTCTTGCAGACTCCCATTTGCCATGAACTCATAAACCAGCAATTTATGATTACTATCAGAGCAATACCCAAGCAATTTCAGCAAATATGGGCAGCGCAATTGACCGAGCAATTCCACCTACAACGAGGTACAGCCAAGCAACCAATTTTTAGGATGTATTTGGATTAGTGTTTGGAGAATAGTTTGTGAAAAACTTGATAAAAGTGATTTTATTAGATAATAGCTTCTAAAAAAGTAGAAAAAATTAGCTTCATGGAAAACTATAATTTTAGCCTTAAAACCATGGTTTTAACATAGATAATCACTTACTAGATGTTATGAAGTGTTTGGATGTTTTTTAGTAAAACTATGGTTTTAAGAAGTATCCAAATAGTACAGTTTACCAATACATGCATTGATCATATGAAATTCATGGCAAGATCATTCATTATAATCAAAATCCAACATTTTCATTGTTCTGATTTCTTTTGGAGGCCAATTTCATTGTTTTTGTTACATGGAACATGAATTAAGTAACTACATATGAGACAACAAAGCATCCATTTTCCCTCAATTCATGGAAAAGTTGTCAGTTATAAAAACTACGAACGAACAAACCTCTATTTTGAATTCTTCTCCTCCTTGCTTTCTTGCCTCATCCATGAATTTAATTGCAGCATTCCTGCCATTGTTGAGCACTCCCCGGTAAACAAGTCCGAATCCGCCATGGCCAATTATATTTGTCTTGCTAAAGCCATTAGTTGCAGAATGCAACTGCATGTAAGTGAACACTTGAAGCCCATTATCAGCAACAACTTGCAGATTTGCAAAGTCACTTTTCCCGTTATGATCAGCATCTAATATAAAGTCAAGCAAAAAGTGTCACCTAATTGTCTCTGACATCATGTTCTTTTGAATTCTGAAATTTTCTTGCCCAATCAAACAGAATCAATAACGGAGAAAGAATACAATTCGTAAATTCAAATGTAGCTCACATGATTGGTTCTCACGGCGCTTGTAAGACTTGTTCCTTCTGTAGCAATAGTAAATGAAGGCAACTAACAATGCGATCACAGCTAGAGAAGTAAGCACTATAATGGCGATTAGTGCAATCTGTGCCTTCCTTCTATACCCATGCATCTCCATTTTCTAAGGTTTCAATTAGAAGGAAAGGTGAAAAAGTGAGAAACTACAGACAAAGCCCAAAATGATTAAACAACGTGAATGTGAGAGGGAAGAAGCTACTAAGAATTGGAGAAGATGGTGAAGCAGAATTAACCATAATTCATTGAATTTCTGTTAAATCATTAACAAAAATTCACCAAAATGAAATAGTTCATTAAGCATGTAGGCTTTGTCATAGTGTAGAACAAGGTTAAAACAGGAAACACATTTAGAATTTCTATAAACAACAAACTCGGCCCAAATAAAACAGAGGAAACAGAGAGGCCGGCACTTTAAAAATAGTTATTAAAATATAGAATTATATCTTCGTAGACTTGTTCAAAACTTCAAGTGCATCCATCGTCTTTAGTAAAATGTAATTGAAGTGTTAAAGCTGAGAAAAGGAGTAGAGAAAGTTGGACGGGGTCTTGCAGGCGGCAACGGTAACCTAACAGAATGGTAAGCCCAAAAGGAAATGATAGGTACTTGCATAGTGATAACTGATGACAAGAAAACAAGAAGGCGCATCTTCATTGAAATCGCCAAAACTATTCATATATACGCTTGTTCATTTTTTGCTGCACGCTGGTTAGGCATCCAACTGTATCATGTAGGACATATCGTGTTCATGTACGCAAACGCTGATAGGAAAAAAAAAAAAGGAGTAGAGGTGCACTCATGGAGAGTTCGCCATTAATCATTTAAATAGGGATTCGATCCTTAGCGGTGATTATAAGAATTGTCTCAGCTTATATTAAAACTCCTTGTGGAAGTCGATAGTGTGAGGGATTAGCCAGTGTATATGGATACTCCAAGTTTAGCTAAAAAGAGTATTTACTTTTTTAGAAAGTAAATATTTTATTTTTTTTAAGTGATATTTATAAATAAAAAAATAATATTTTTTAAAATTCAATAGTTATTAAATGATAGCTCTTAACATATTATATTCTAGTAATCTCTTAAAAAATAACATATTATTTATAAAATAAAATATAATCTCTTGCTATTAATGATGATACTTGAAGGAAAATAGTTTTTAAAATTTTTGTTATTTATAAATTTAATTTTAAAAAATAAAGTGAATGACAAATAGACTAGTCAATTTAATATATTTAGTTAAATTATAAATTAAATTGAATTTGGATGACGATTTGGGTAATATTGAATAAAAAAAATTTTGAATGTCTAACTCTCCTGAATAAAAATTTTTAGAATAAATTTATACCTTAATTAAAAATAAAAAATAACATAAATGTCATATCAACATATCACATTAATATATTAGTCAGTTAATAGTCAAATTTAATAATTTTAAAGTAACATTGTCCCCATCAAACTTTTAGGGCATATTAACTTTTTAACGAATACTTCCAATACAAAATTGTTTTTTAACCTGTTTTAAAATCCAACTCTCATTGTTTTTTAAAAAAAAAAGTGATTAGTGTCTTTTTTTTAATTCATTCCTTTTCTCTACCAAAGGCTAACTGATGTTTCGGTACTCATGGAATCTATTTTCATTTTGTAATCAAATAAAGCATTCAATAAAAATTAAAAAAAAAGTGTTATCACATAGATGATGCTCAACGTTTAATTAAAATTGAAAAAAAAAAAGTGTCATCAGTCATCACCATATCCACCATCCTCTCTCTTCTTAATCCTCATTCTACATTCTACTTTCTGCTTTTTTTTCTCTTCGTTCTCCTCTGCTTATCACCATACTCATCACTGCAGCCATTATCATGGCCACTAACCAGACCAGACCGACATGGCCAGAATTCATAGGAAGCAACAATTGGGAAGGCCTTCTGGACCCTCTCGACCTCGACCTTCGGAAACTCATCCTTCGCTCCGGCCACCTGAAACAAGCCACCTGCGACGCCTTCAACAACGACGAAAACTCCAAGTACTGCGGTTCAAATCGCTACGGGAAGTCCTCTTTCTTCCAAAAGGTCATGCTCGAGAATCCCTCCGATTAGAAAGTCCTCTTCTTTATCTACGGCACAGCACGTGTCAGCGTCCCAGAATCCTTTATCCTTCACTCTCTCTCACGTGAGTCTTGAGACCGCAAGTCCAACTGGATCGGCTACATCGCCGTCACCTCCGACGACGTCGCCAGAGCCTCAGGCCACTATGAAATCTACTTCATATTGGCGGGGGACCATGAGGAATTATGAGGGGATCAATGTGTTCGGTGCTGCACCTGTATCAGCCAAGGTTCTGTTAAGCGCAGAGACAATAAAGGAAATTAGTAGCAGTGATAATCATAACGATGATGAAGATGAGAATGAATGAATGCCAAAAGTGATGAGCGGTTGGCTTACAATTTACACATCGGACAAGCCAAAATCTCCATTTACGAAAAGAAGTGCTAGAACACAAGTTCTGAAGAAGGTGCATGAATTGCTCAAGATTTAAAAAGATGTAAACCCAAGTGTGATTATATCAGGTCACAGTCTTGGAGCAAGCTTATCGATTTTGAGTGGTTTTGATTTCGTGGAAAACGGAGTAAAAAACGTTCCAGTAACAGCAATAGTATTTGGATCTCCTCAAGTTGGGAACAACGCATTCAATGAGACGTTGAAGAAGTTGACAAATTTGAAGGTTCTAAACACAAGTAATGCGATTGACTTAATAACACTTTATCCAGGAGGGTTATTGGGATATGTTGATACATCTGCAACGGAGTTGAAGATCGATACGAGAGAGTCGCCGAGTTTCAAGGATTCGAAGAATCCAGGTGATTGGCATAATTTGCAGGCCATGTTACATGTGGTTGCAGGGTGGAATGGGGAAGGAGAGTTTGAGATGAAGGTGAAGAGAAGTGTGGCTTTAGTGAATAAGTAGTGTGAGTTTTTGAAAGAGGAGTATTTGGTGCCAGGGTCATGGTGGGTGGAGAAGAATAAAAGTATGGTTCGTAGGGATGATGGAGAGTGGGTTTTGGCTTCTCCAGATGAGGAGGACTTGCCTGTACCTGAAGACTGAATCAAGAGACTCGTTCTAGCGTCTAGTTCTATTTACTGCTATATTCGCCTGTTTGTAACTTTATGTACTTCTTCATCTTCCATTTTTCACTATTTGCTTATGACTGTCTTTTAATTGTATGAATAACAAAAAGACATATTTTTTTTTGATACAAGTGAGGGTTAAACCCAAATTACAATAATTAAGCTATGGGGAAACAATTCCCACTCTCTCTGTAGACACTATGGCCTCTAAACTTGGGGGGCAAGCTCCCAAAAAACACGATCTAGATAGTCCCTGCTTAGCTAGAGCATCAGCAATTTTATTATTGTTCCTTGGAACATATTTGATTTGCACATCCCATTGAAGGCTCAAGAAAGACTGAATTTGTAACATCAAGAGACTGCACCCATTACTGTTCTCCATAATTGTGATAGATTGAACTATATTTTTTGCATCGGACTCCAAAATAATTTTCTTGAGACCTAAATCCCATGCCAGTGATAGACCTTTACATATTGCCCATTGCTCCGCCTCAGTTATAGAACAAGGGCCGATAGTATGAGTAAATCCTGCTATCCAATTTCTAGCAGAGTCCCGAATTATCCCTCCACATCCAGCCTTTGTCTGTGATCTGGCAAGAGACCCATCAACATTGACCTTGAAATATCCCCTCGGTGGGGCTTCCCACTTAAGAACTGGCATATTTGTCGCATTATGTACCATATGATCTTGTTGACATACGAAACTTCTCCAAACATGTTTCAATATAACAAAAGGCTCTCGAGGTTTAATGAATTCTGCTTCAAACATAGACTTATTCCTCCATTTCCATAAATGCCAAATTCCAACACCCCATAACAGTTTCCAATTAAACTCTCCTATTCCCAAATTGTTCTTTAAATTCATTGTAAACCAGTTTCTCAAATTTGCTGAGAAGAATTGATTATGATATCTGGGTTTTAAGCACATGCGCCAAAGATCTTTAGCATACTCACAGTCCCTTAGGATATGTAAAGTGTTCTCAACACCTTGATAACAATGCTGACATATTGATGATACAGAGGACCATTTGCTTCTCCAGTCATTCGTGGGCAATCGATTGTTGAATGCAATCCACATAAATGTCCTGATACGTTCCGCTCCTCCCCATCTCCATATTTCTTTGAATGTTGCATTGAAACAACTATCATGGGGCTGATCTAACATATATATATAATAGGCACTACAAAAAGACATATTTAATTGGTTATGAATTGTTTCAAACATACTTCTGTATTCTTTTTCCCCTAAATGTGCTCTATTCCAGATGTTTGACATTAATTACAGTGAATAGCTGTATAATACTGCAAACAATAAACCTCGCGTTATTTGGAAGAATTATATTCAGAGACTTCAATTTTTAAAAATGAATTTTAAAAACCAGATATTATTTTAATTTTTCCAAAATATTTTTATTTTTAAGGTGGCTATTTCAATAATTACAAGAAAAGTCCAAATGAAAGTGGTTTGCTGCTTGTTCCATTCTCCTGACATAATGATATTCTTGCTCCATGTGATGTGCACCTAAATATTAATACTTCTACGTCTTTAATATAAGATATAATTTATAATACAATTTATACTATAAACTATGTCTTATATTTAGAACTGGAGGAGCAATTTTTTTCTTGCTAAACTCATGTATCCTCCTGTTAAAGACAATCTTATCTGATATATTATTGAATATTAAATGTGGACACATTTTTTAACAGAAATTAGAATCTTAATTTAATATATTGTGAAGAACTAATCATTTTCATGACACAACTCCCAATTGTCTTTTCTTTCCTTGTTTTTTTTGTGAGGGAGTGTTCATAATAGATTCGCCATAACGAGCAATCACCAAATTAGTGATTTAAAAGATATCTTAGACACCTTGATTGGTTTACTTGACGTTGACAATGACCATTTCCTTCACTATTCTAGATGGATACAGTCGCCTACAATTAGTCACAGAAATGATCCAATTGAAGTATGTATTTTTCTTTTCAAATTTAAGGGGGGAAATTAGAACTTGTAACTATTCAGGAGACAGAACCAACAAATTTATTCCTTTCCCATTTATTTATTACAACTAATTAAAATAATCATGGCAACAAAACGTCATCATACAACTTACATATTCACAATAATTTAGAAGTGAACAATAGTCCTTAACATGTGTTATGCCTCCTACTGATTGACTGATTGGACAACTCTTGTCATAATTCTAACAGCTGTGATGTGTCTCCAACTAAATCCAAGTGATACAAGTGGTGAGTTTAGTCCGTATGAAATATGAGTTAACAAGCATGTTGCGGCTTGAAACTGTCATATGCTCTCGCCTATTTCTTGCCGCGCAGTTTGGCACCAAGGGCCCTCTCCAGCTTGCTAATTATCTGTTGGTTTGGAATGGCTTTTCCTGATTCGTACTCCTGAATCACTAGAGGTTTCTCATTGATCATCTGTAAGCAGTTACCACACAGTCATATAAAATATCTAACTACATATAGCAGCATTAGAAGACTTCAGAATACATAGAAGGGAGGAAGCAGGAGGACATAAAGAGAGAGTAATATACCTGAGCAAGCTGTGACTGGGTAAGTTTCTTATCCATCCGAGCTTGCATAATAGCTTTCTTGAGTTCAGTTGGCACACGTTCATCTACACTCATTGCCCAACCGCGTAGAATGATATTAACATCAAGATTGAAAGAGAATCAAGAGATAACAGTCACATATAAAAAGGTTATTTGATACTGGAAATGAAAAAATAAGGACCAAATTTTCCACAGGGACACAGAAAAAGGGTCAGTCAAGTAACTCAGTGATGGCACTCAACTGACCTAAGCTTGAGCCTTGAATTGCATATATATATAGAGAGAGAGAACTAAAATAGGCATACATAGTAAATACATTTACAAAATTATTTTGACAGCGAAAAAGTGGTACATCCTCTCTGAATCACATAACTGAACCGAGTAGATATATATTGAGAGAAATGCAGAAGCATTATCCTGACATAACCTTGAGCACGTTAACTGCAGCTTAAAATTCTGAGGATTAAGAGAGCAGCAAAAAAAGTTCCTCCAGGGGAACCGCAGGTTTACCTCCCAAGTGATGATATTATTCAGATAGTTAACTTCTCCATATGTAAAACTTATTAATTTCTATCCAGAAAAAACAAACTTTTACCCAGGCGTAGATCTGAGAAAGTCGTCACACTAGTAGAATATGAAACACAACTGAATTTAATTTGTTAATGTATGCAAAGAATGCAATCATGTATGTGCACTCACGAGCTAGATTCTCCGTATCTTCATCCAGCCTCTTAATGTTCAGTGAAGTTTTACTAGAAGCAGCCTGGTTTGACCCAGCATTATCTGCAATGAAAAATTGAACAATCTTCAAAATTCTAACAGAGCAATTAAGGGAGCTTATCAAGGTAAAACTTGTGACTAACACTCAACTCAACCAGACTATTAGTTGTGACCTCTAATTGGTACTCGCTACTGAAAGTTCAACCCAAACGAAATATTACAAGAACACTGATCCCAAGGTGCAATAGTTTGCGGTTAAAATTTGGTAATATCCATTGTCTCAACCCATATGCAAAAACGCAAGTACAAAATAACACGAGACTAGTCAGTTATAAAGTTCAAGCTGTACAACTCTGTCTCCCTTCTCTAACAAAAAGGTAGAAGTCTCTGCTTTCTAAAGTTCGTTTTCATGTTTCAATCCCTGAGTCACAGTTTCAATGGAAACATTTGCATTTCATTGGAAGAATTCCTTCCTACCATTATGCAAAAATTAATGGCACCGCAATTGTCAGTTATGGCTCATAAATCAAACTTAGTAGTATTACACAGAGACAATATACTAAAGCAAGAAACTTTGAAATATTAATTTAAAAAACAGAGAAGCGTTACTCCTATGAGATACTTTTTAACATGGACGCTTTGGAGAAGAAACTGCAATATATAAAAATGAGTTTATTAAGCATGCCAAAAGAATTGCCCTGAGTATAATTTGAGAATTCATGGAACGATAAACGGATATTTCCTGATTCTCTTTCCTTATTTTGCAAAGATCAGAAAGATTAGTTCAGAGAATACACTTGCAACATAACTCTGTTGCCTAAAACACCAAATTATCATGTCTAATCGTATCAGTCACGGGTGAAGAAGTTCAGATCAACACACACCACAAATATCATCAGTTAATCAATACTCCTTGTAATATTAAGAGCCAAAAAGAAAAAAAGCGCAAACATAACTAAATCACAACGTATAAAATAATCATATAAATGATTTCATACAAGCAGTAAATGCAATCCAAGAAATTTAAAATCAGTTTCTCCAATTAAAATAAGCATACATCACAGTAAAACAAGATTGATTTCGTACCGAACCTCATAATAAAAGAAATGCAAACCAAGCAATATCAAAATTAAATAGTAGAAAATTCTAATCACAATAAATCATGTAGCGACAATCACAGGTTCGTAATCGTAGAAAGAATATGAATCCATAAGGAGAGAAACTAACATTTCTTAAACGTCTCGACCTCGGCACCAGCGCGGCGAGCTGCATTGACGGCTTTCTCGTCCTTCTTGGCGGCGGCGGTCGGAGCTTTCTTCCGTATCACTACCGGCTCCCAATCTTGACTAATATGCCCAACTCCAGACATAGTTTTCCTTCAGTTTTCTCTCCGTGTGACCTTGAGGCGCACGCTTTCTTGATGGTTCTTCTTGGAGCAGGTATAGTTCCCGGTATGGACGCTTATAAAGATCGAATGTGCTTGGGGCGCACGCTTGAGTGTTGAGTCCCTTGAATACATTTATAAAAAGCTGCAGAAAATATTTCGGGAAGTTTAAACATTTGTCTCCATAATTTATATTAATTTTTAATATACCCTGTAATTTCAAAATGTTTGATTCGTTCCCTAAATTTTACAAACATTAATAAGTTAGTCCTCATAATTGATACTTATCAATTCAATTTCTTGGAACCTCCACGACAGCAGACTTGTGGCTGATAGTTGATGCAAATTCCACATGGACCTTTGTGTAAATATTTTCTAAAATAAGGTCAAAAATTTGTGTCAAAAGTTAAACATAATTATTTAATTTTTTTAAAATTAATATTATCTTAAAAGTGTTTAAAAAAAATATAATGTCATCATGTTAAAAATAAAAAATGTTAACAGTTAAGACAAGTATTTTAACAATTAAAATGAATTTGCTCATTTTTTAACGTGTCAAAAATAATATTAATATAATTTTTTTAATATCTATAGTTCCTATAAAAAAATTTCAAAACAAAATTAAACATTGGCTTTAATTTTATTCAAGAAGTTACTGTTAGATTGTTACTTAATAATGACTCCCGAAAATTGGAATTGAAATATTTGTAAAGATGTACGTAAAATTATATTTAAATTTTTAAAATAAAATATTAAATATGAGCTACATAAAAAAGTATAAATTATTCAAAATTTAATCACGCAATAATCTTTAAGGAACGAAGAACAATTTTTGTTACCTAATAATTATAGGCTGTCTGGATATTTCAATTCACAAAATAAAAAACAAAACAAAAAAGGAACAGAGGAAGGAAGTACTATTCAACTTTAATTTGTTTCATGAACAAGTCATCTTTACTTCTTTGTTTGATTTGTTTTGTCACCTAAAATTAGTGCTTGCCAAATTATTGAAGAATTTATATAATATTTAATATCTTAATTTTATTTATTATATATATTTAATATTTTAATTTTATTTGTAGTATAATTTTATCTATAATTTTTTTAATTTAATATAATTTTAACTATAATATTTTTAATTTGATATAATTTTATACATAATATTACTTTTTAAATATAAAAAATTATATCAAATTAAATAATTATAAATAAAATTATATTAAATTAAAAAAATTATGAATAAAATTATATTATAAATAAAATTAAAATATTAAATATTATATAACTTAGATGACCCAAAGTACTATAATGCTGAAAAGTACAATAAATTCATCACATTTCGATTTAATTGATTCTATTCGCCGAAGCCATTTTTTGCAATCAAACCGTGATACTTTTTCATAACTTACTGGTTTAAAAAAACATTATATCCAATTTTAAAAATAAGAAATAGATGAAAAATATATTTTAGTTATATATATAAGACTTTAATTAACTATAATTCTTAAATTTATAATTTTTTATAAAATATTTTTATATAATTATACATATTAAAATAATTTATATAAAATATAATTTAAATATATATGATTAAATAGAATAGTTTAAAACATTAATATATTTTTATTATAAATAATTAATTTAATTAATTAAATTAATTAAATATATTTTATATTAAAAAATAATTAGTTCATCTAGCCAACAAAAACATGAGATTCATGGATTTATCTGACCGACAACATAAAATAAAGGATCCAATTTTTTTAATCAACAAGTGATTCAGTCGAAGAATATATGCACGTGATCAGTAATGCGTCAGATATTATTTCTTTTCCGTGTGTGTGTGTGTGTGTGTGTGTGTGTGTGTGTGTGTATAGGATTAAAACTTTGGTAGAATTACTAACAAATATAATGACTTTTTCTGATAAAAGTATAATTAATAAAGTTTTTCTCAAATCATTTGTTTATATATATATATAAAGAAAATATCAATTTTTATTGCATAATTATACACTTCATTATTTAAAAATATGCTTGAAATAAGAATTTACTCCGCATTTGCATGAGGTGGCTTATGGTCTTAATATTTTTTTTAAAAGAAATCATTTTAAGGTCAATTTTGTATTAAATAGTTAACGCATAAGCAAATCATTAGGCCTACGAACAATTTGGTAAGATGTAAAAGATTTTTATAAAAAGGCGAAATAGAATTAAGTTAAAAATAAGTTTTAAAAATTTATTTAATAGAATAAAAATAAATATATAATTTATATATTTTTTTATAATTTAAAGTAAATTAGTATAAAATATTTTTGTATAACTTTAAAAAATAAAATTATTTAAAAATTTTATAATTAAAATAAAATAATTTAAAAAAAATTTACTATTATCATCTCAATTCATAATTTTTTAATAAAATTAAAATAATTTAAAAAAATAAAAATAAAAATAACTTCTATATAGAAATAGAATATTTCACTCACTTTCACATCCTCATTCTCTCCAACCAAACATATCAATATAAGTTAATTGCAAAAACATATTTCTAGTTATTTGAAAGAATTGTGAGTTAAGTATATTTCAGTCTTTTAAAATTATTGGAAAAAAATTATAAAATTAATTTATCTTCTCTATTTATTTATTACAATGTATTGTTTAAACAAAGGACTTATATCCTGTTTAGGAAACCTAAATCATAGATTCAGAAATATATACATACGTAAGTCAAGATAAATGTTTTTTAACATGTATAATTTTAAGACGAACAATTACTCATGTGGAATGAATTTTTACTTGTCTGTTTTTATAACATTTTAAAATAAAATTGACTTTTTCAAAATAATTTTGATTTGTTTTAATGTTATGAAAATATCTTCATTGATTGATGAATGTGAAGAGAAGGGCACAGATTTTCCTTAAAATCGCTTTAATCGACCGCAAATCTGAGCCTAAAAGGACTGTGCGATGACGTATTCCAAGTCTTTCTCAGGCCATTTCACCTCCTACCCCTCACTTTAACAGTGATCACTCGCTTACTTTTTATGTTAAGTCATCTCTCCTTCACCTCTTCCAACCTCGTCGCCTTCATCTGAAGCAGCAAAAGAACCTTTCTTCTCACCCAATTATGGGCATCCTAGGTGCGATGTTCTGCAACTTCTCTTCATTTCTATTTAGCTTTTGGTCACTTTCATTGAAAACTTTCAGCCCATTCAGTTTCTAATCCAAAACGCATTTTTGGTCTACTAATATGCTTGTTTCAAGTCCTTAGCTTCACATTTATCATTGGGTTATTTATCTTTTCATTTTTCATTTTTCATTTTGTTTACTGGTCTTTTATTTCTTTCTTGGTTTAACAGTGGATACTTACTGTTCCTACTTCTCAAAGCACGGGTCTTTTATTCTGGGGATATTACATTTGATACTTAGCATCTGCATTTTCAGTGGAAACTAATTAGTGAAAGTACATTTGTTCACTTGTTTTATTTGATTTCCCGTTTATGGTTGTGAATTTAGTTACTTTCTATTAACAAAGGGATCCTGTTTTTGTGATGCCCCTGCTAAGAAACTAAAAGGCAAAATGTCATTGAATCTTAGTGTTTTCAAACGATATTTCATCTTTCCAAATGATTGCAAACGTACTGCTTGCTGATTTGACATTAGGACTAATGTGATATCTGTATTTGAAATCAAATCAAACTCGTTTGTTTCTGGCTTGATTATTACTTTTTGCTGGTTCAATAGGTGACTAAATGAGATTAGCTGTGAAGGATCAAATGGCAACCATGCAGATTCATTACCGTTGGTTTGACTCCGAGACTAAGATACAGTTAGGGTCCGTTTGTATACCAAGTTCCTACTACAATCGAAAAGCTGCTTACAAAGTGTTAATAGCCTGTTGAATTTGGGTCTTTTGTCTAATTATTTAAGTTTGTCAAAGCCTTCACAACATGCCATCATATATACAGAGACTTTATAGGCTGTGCAAGGCGTCCTTTTCTCCAGATGGGCCTGTAACTGAAGATGCCCTTGAAAAAGTTCGTGAGAAGTTAGGTATGTTTCTTATTTTCCTTATCGGGTTTTCTGTAACGGCGGATGTTTCTCGTCAACTCCATAGCTTTCCCTGCCCTGAATTTCACGGTAATTGGACATTCCTATGACTAACTTGCTGAGATTACTTAACCCTCATGAACTCATCAACTGATCATCGATTACTAAGAATCTATCTAATTCATTTCTTAATTTTTTTTAACATTTACTATATGAGGTGTGATTCCCAATGACGAATGTAAATAGTGTTATAAATAAGATTCTAAATAGGTCTGATCAAAGTTTGCCCTTATACTATGTACAGAAAACATCAGGGCTTCCTCTTTTGCTATTCTTGTTCCTCCAAGGCAAATTTTCACTTTTGCCTTTAAGATTTAACATGAGTTATTATTGGAATTGTATGTCTCTAATCTTTCGCATCTTCTGTTACGAGGGAATTTATTGTAAAAGGAAAGATTGTTAGGTAGCCTGGGTATGAACCTAGTATTTGTCAAGTAGAGAGTTACTTAAAAGATAACTAACTCAGTTATGACAGCTGCTAATATGCTATCCCTGTGAGCCATAAATAGGGTATATCACGTATTAAGATGACTGTTGAATAGCAATACTCTTGGTGCTTTTCTCTTTTTTCCCCTATTTGATATCTTTTATTTGGGACATCTTGTTTCTGCCAAGGGTATGGAAGCTAATCCCAAGAGGATAACATGTGTTTCATGGCCTACTCCATATTCTATTAAGGGTGTGTTTGGATTAACTTTTGGAGAATAGATTTTAGGGAGAATAGATTCTGGAGAATAGATTTTGGGAAGAATAGATTTTGAAAATAGAGATGTTTGGATGATTAATAGTAGAATCACTTTTTATATTAATAAATTACTAAAAAGGGTATGATTTGATTAAAGTATGAGATAAGAGAGAGGGTAGAGAATAAATAGGAGGGGGGAGAGAGAAGAAATAGGAGAGAGGAGAGAGTGTAGAGAAGAGAGAGGAAAGAGGAGATAGTGTGAAGAAGAGAGATAAGAGAGGAGAGAGAAGAGAGATGAGAGAGAGTATAAGAAAAAAGTAAGGGTAAAATAGTAATTGGATAATCTATAAGCTCTTTTACAGTTCTAAAATCTATTTTCAGTAGCTTATTCAAAACTATGGTTTCAAACCGAGGTTTTGCCCAAAATCAATTCTAGACAAAAATGACTGTTTGGTTCAAATTTTTTCAAACCGAGGCTTTGTTCTAAAATCAATTCTGGACAAAAATTGATGTTTGTGTGAAATTTTTTTAAACTGAGGTTTTGCCCAAAATCCATTCTCCACCGCTGAATCCAAACACGCACTAAAGCTCTAAGGGTTTTCTGGGATTTAACTCTTTAGGGCTATTATAGAATGAAGATTTGTATAGGATTGTGGGAGATTAAGTAAGGCTCCAATGAATGTGTTGAAGAAGAATGAAAATTTGTGCGGTTTTCTGAAGCAGAAAATGCTTTTCAGGCACTTAAGGCAGCCATGACATCACCTTCAGTTTTGGTCCACCCAAAATTTGAAGAAAATTTGTAGTGGAAAGAAATCTATCTAATGTGGGGTTAGGAGTGGTTTCCTAGCAGGGGCATCCTATAACTTTTGCAAGCTAGGTCCTATGACCTTGTAAGAGAAATTCATCTGCATATGAGAAGGAACTATTGGTCATTGTCTTTGCAGCCAACAATGGAAATTATACCTTCAAGGGCAGAAATTTATCATCAGAATTGACCATTGACTGCTTAAAAGCTTGCTTAAATTATGGGATCTTGGCTATGGAATTGTATACAGAGGAGGAATGAGAATGGATCTGCAGGTGCTCTTCTAGAAGTGAGCAATTACTGCAAGTGCTACAAACCTAGCTACAGAAGTTTAACAATCATGGGTTGAAGATGATGGTGCTAATGCTATCTCTCATAGCCCAGTAGCAGAATGGTCCTCTCCATTGGCCCCAGTATTCATGGGGTAAATATTGTCTTAAAAAGGAAAGGAAAATTAGTGGTGGGTCAAATCAGAATTTGAGGAAGCAGTTGTTACAGTATTTTCATGGAGATGCAGCTGGTGAACATTCAGGCATGTAAAAGAATCTCTGCCATTCATGGAGACTCAGGGATGACTGGATTGGAGTCTCGCTGGCGATGGTGAGCTTTGATACCTTGATAATATTCCGGATAAGTGAATATGAAATCATGGAAATGTTATTCAAGGTCTTCTGAGATATGCAAGCTGATATATAAAGGTCAGTGAGTTAGCTTACTCACTGAACTTTATGCAAACATGGACTTGTGGCTTGGGCCTAGGCCTAAGGCTACAGCAATACATACAGTCATACACTGCTAGAAGATAAATATCTTGGTTATGATAGCTGCAATCCCTGTAGGCTATAAATAGGGAGTATCATGTACTGAGGTGTCGTTGAATAACAATATTCTTGATACTTTTCTCTGTTTTCCATTGTCTGGTACCTTTTTCCTTGTTCATGCAATGAGTCTTCGCTTCTTGATGGTCAGTGAAGGACAAAACTAGCAGTTTCCTTTATTCTTTTTGCACGTTTATCGTGAATTGTTAGACCTACTTTTAAGGTTTAATGTGTTTTTTTAATTAGTTGCTTAATTTCTTATCACCGGAGCAAGGATCTGGGTTAGTCTAAGTGATGACAGCTTTTGACATAACCTAATTTATGCCGTTATGTCATCTAAGATACACAAACACATTGACATCATCTGAACTCTCCGCTCATACATTTTTGTTCCCTTATAATGTTCTGCATCAGCTCATTTTGTTCTTGCCATATGATGATTTATTTACGCTCATGGTTATCAACTTTTGATATATTGCTTCAGAAAAAATCAAGCCAGCAGATGTTGGCCTTGAAAAGGAGGCCCAAGTCGCTCGTAATTGGTCTGGTCCAGCGCTTGAACGCAATGGTAGCCATCAAACGTTGCCACCAATCAAATACTTGCATCTGTATGAATGTGACAGCTTCTCTGTAAGCATTGAATCTTAGAACTCCTCATCATGTTTAGCACTTAAATAGGATTTGCAGTTAGCAATTTTTATGAAGGTATTTCTTCGATGAGTTGGTCTCAAGAGATTGAGTTTTCATTGGTTGAATAGACTCTAAAGGGTGTAACATCAAACCAGTAGTTAACAAATTTTTGTTGGTTTTCATTTTTATTTTTGTCTTGTTCAAATTTCAAGATGAACCTCACATACAAAAGTTCAACCTCTTGGGAGTCCAGATCTCTGTAGAATTACCCTTATATTAAAGTTGGTCCTCATTTTAATTTTGTCTTCTGCAGATTGGAATATTTTGCATGCCCCCCTTCTCTATCATTCCTCTCCATAATCATCCTGGAATGACAGTGCTAAGCAAGCTCATATACGGATCATTATATGTTAAATCGTATGACTGGATTGATTTGCCTGGCTCTGGTGATCCATCTGAAGAAGGTATGTGTTTTATGGCTTTTTCATAGTCTTATGTTGCTCTGTCCAACCTTGTAGTCCTCTGTGCTTGCTTGGGAATTTTTTAATCTTAAACGTGTTGAGTGCTACCATGTCTTTTCTACTGTTGAAGGATATTGTTTTATGAATCTATGGCAAGATGACGTAGGCTCTTCTTTCCCCCTGACAAAAGCCATTTTAAAAATCTGACAAGGAAGAAAAGGCAAAGCTTACTTGGTTCAGAATTATACTGAATATCTTTGACCTTGCTTCTATTATGATCTCCCTCAAAAAAATTTGCAGTAAAAGATGAAATTGTAATCACCTACAAATTGAAATTGACTGGTGGGATTTTTGGGCAAAGGGTAGTAAAATGGATTATATTGAGTACCTCATCCAATTTTTGTTTTCTTTCTCCAAAAAGCTCTGAGGAAACAGTTAATTGGCAAATTTAACGTGTCCAGTATGAAAATTGAAAACCTCTGCAGTGGCTAACTTTTGGCTAGCAGGACTATGTATTTCTTACTTTTTCTTCAATGCCATTTGTGTAATGTTTTCTTTCTTTAATGATTATTGTCCATCTCGTCCTTCATCTTTTGAGAAATTGCTCCAAAACCGAAATTTTTATTTGCCAGCTAAACCTGCAAAGCTTGTCAAAGATAGAGAAATGGCGGCACCAACCCCAGCGACAATTCTTTATCCTACTAGTGGAGGAAACATTCATTGCTTCAGGGCCATAACTCCTTGCGCAATCTTTGACATATTGGCTCCTCCATATTCTTCAGAACATGGAAGACATTGCACCTATTTCCGAAGATCTCTCAGGAGAGATCTTCCCGGTAATGTACTCAGGGCTTGTTTGGATTAACATTTGCAAAAATGAATTTTATCTCAACCGACTTTTGCAAACTAAAGTTGAGATAAAAGTCAATTAATATAATATAATTTGTCTGAATAGACTTATATAAAAGAGTTAGTTTGACATAAACTTATGTTAATATTATATTGTAATCTCCTACATAGTGATTAATGTTCATTTAATTGCAGGCAGCGTTGAAATGGATGGAATTACAGTTTCTGAAGTGACGTGGTTGGAAGAGTTTCAACCTCCGGATGACTTTGTGATCCGGAGAGGGCTGTACAGGGGTCCTGTTATTAGAACGTGAAAGATTTTACTTGGTATTTTAGTGTATCTTATTACGCTCAAGAATTTGACTTATTAATTTTATTATTATTATTGTGGTCGGCTACACGTACAAAGAAGGTCAAGGGATGCGCCGGTAAAGAGGCTGGATCAAATAGTATGGACACCGGTTAAAAGGGGTAGAAGAAGGTCAAAGAGAACGCTCAAAGAGGTTATTGAACGGGATCTCTTGGTCAATAACCTATCTAAGGATTTAGTTTTCGATAGAGCACAATGGCGTCGTATGATCTATATAGCCGATCCCATTTAATGGGATAAGGTTTGTTGTTGTTGTTGTTGTATTGTGGGGGACATTGAGAAAGGAATTATTAAGAAAATGAGTTTTCAAAAGCCATTGCAATACTTTTATCCTGTCTGTTTATATTAGGCATTTGGTTTGTACATAACCATGCCCTGTTAGAATAGTCTCCAACTTGTTACTGACCTCACCACTTAGGTCTCATACTTGATAAACATTTTTATTTAACTATTGCTGAACATTACTCACTCATTTCCTTACAACAAAGTAAACTAGCCCAGAGTTCTCTTCTTCAACGCCGAAAGCAAGTTTTATTAATACCAAAAGCAAACTACAGACACTAACCGTCAAAGCCATCAAAGAGAAAAACACAATCAAAAGTCTAAAAACATCTCAAACTAAACCAAACAATTATGAAACAAACAGAAATAGAATTTGGTATAGTGGAAAGGATTAGTCCAGCGTAATGTAGAAAATGAAAGTTCGAATTCCTTTTAGAAGATGTGTTAATATTTAGTATCTGATAGTATTTTAAATATAATTGCTTTCAATATGAGGATGCACATATCTAGAAGAAGAAGAAAAAAAGACTATAACAAGGAAAAGTAAGCAAATTCAAACCTAGCAACATTAGCTAGTCCCATACCTATCAATACTACCCATATTATAATCACTCTCTAAAACACGAGCTAAAGGAGGTAACGGCGAATCCGTTCCACAATTCACAGCAATCCAATTTGTAGCATGGATGTTCCTCAACTCAAATGAGATAGAAACAACAAAACCAAAGAGAGCAATAGTGCCAATAAGATGAGTTGACATAAAAAGAAAAAGAGTAAAGCTCCTTAGGGCACCTTGTACCTTAACATGGATATCCTTTGATTGTAAGAAATAATGTTCGAGACACTGTTGGATATTAAATATAGATATATCTCTCAGTGATGATTCGAAACTTAATTCACCACATTATAAAGGATTAACTATTTTCATTAGACTCAACATTGATAAAAAAAACTCTCCCTTAAAGCAAGAGAGGAGGAAAGTCTATGGAAGACTATATAAACTTCTACGAGATCACATAACCAAACAAAAATATGCCATGTAATATTTGAACACAAGACAATCCATCTTCTACCATCCCCTTTCGGCATAATCTTTCTTTGTTTTTTTTTGTACAAAAATTTTTAGAAGGGGATTGGACTCACCCACTATCAAAGGGTAAGGCGAAGTGTCCATTTCTCCTAGGCGATATAAATATCGGGTAGGTCAAACCGTCTATTATCCTCAAGCATAAATTTAGACATCTAAAAGTTAGGATGTCTCCCCAAATGTCGCGATTGGAACTACAACAAAGTAATATTCCTCAAGAATCAAATATGCTCTAAATGATCATAAATTTTACCCTTTCACTAGTTAAACTCACATACAAATGGGCTTTTCGGCATAATCTCCTCACATATATGATATATCCACTGCACTACTAAAACAAACTGGCCGAGAGTTTAAAGTCATAGCAAACTGACCCAAAGTATAAAAATCTTAAACCCACAAATGATTTCTCTGTTTGTTTTTATTTCTTCAAGGTATACCAACTTTTTTAAGACTTAAAGAGTAAATAGTTTTCATTGTACTAAAAAAAAGTTTTTATCTTCATTAACAAGTATGTTTATTAATATTCAAATTTGTATTATTTTTCTTATAAAAATGAGACCACTTGTCACTTTAATTAACAATTTGTTAGTGAGTCCTTCTTTTTCTAGGTGATACTTTTCTCATTGTCTTCTAAAATCCGTGAGAATTTTCTCACATTCTCAAAAAAGCTGAGAAAATCTTAACCCCACAAAGAAGCGCTCATTTTTTAAGTGCAGACTTTTCTCACAGCCTCACAAAAGCTGTGAGAAAATCTCAGGCCCTAATAGGAACCCTCATTATTTTTCTAAGTGGATATTACTTTTCTCACAGCCTCTAAAGCAAGCATTCGTGAGAATTTCTCATGACACAAAAGTAATGAAAATGCAAAATTACGCCAAGAAAACAAAAGACAATAAAAAAAAATGTAACATGTTCATCGTCTTGTGATTTAATGAATGTTCGGAGTATGTTGTGAGTTGGAAAATATCGAATTAAGGGAAACAACAAGAGAGTTTTGCCTCCATTGGCTACACATTTAAGAAGTAAGAGATGAAGAGCTAAGTTATTATTAATAATAATAATAATTTTTCAGTGTGAGGGAATTTCTTGAGATTCTGACAAGAAATAAACAAAACTGGGGAGAGCAGTAGATGACAGAGGGAGAAGCAAATAGCCAAAAGGGTTTTGCAAAGTTCAAGCCTAAACCCTCCACTAAACACGGGCATGTGATCATTTTATCTATACAATCATGAAGCATGCAAGGATTCTCTCTCTCTCTCTCTCTCTCTCTGTTTTGTGATTTTGTGAGGGCGAAGGAGTCGCCGCAAACGTAGGCACTACATGCGAGTTAGCTCAGTACTTCAAAAAAGAAACAGAAAGATCCCTATTTGCACCTTGGAGACAGTAGACACCATAGATTCTTTCCATTTACTTTCTTTTTCTTTTCGTTATTTGTTTTATTCTAAGAGACACTGAATTCATAATATTCCTAATTCTGTTTTAGATTTATACATCTGGTTTTTAAAAAAAGAAAAAAAATTAGAAAGCATATTTTTGGATGTGTTGTTTATTTTATATTGAAATCATGCGTTTAATTTGTTTTATTGTTCATTAAATTCATGACAGTGACAGTGTGGATAACTAAACACTTTGTGTCGTGTTCTTTGACACCTATATGATGGCAAAAAACAAAAATTAAGGTGAAATTTTGTCTGAGAAATTTTTATGTAGAACTTATGAATATCCGAAAATTTTTGTTTCAACATCATCTTAAAAATGTTAAAAAGAAACAATGTCGTCGTACTCAAACCATAGCCAAACGAATGTCTATCACATCAGACCTTATGTCATGTATAATTCCACGTGGACATGTAATACTTTCTTCTTTGGTTGCTTTCACCTATAAGCTTTCATGAAAGAGTAACACCTGAAAGTGTGAAAAAAAGAGTAATGTGTTGTCCAAATTTAACAACGAAATGGAGGGGGCGAAATCATATGAAAGACTAATGAAAACGAGCAACAAAATAAATGGCAGAGACCATGAAGCATAATGGTTATGCTGCTCCCCTTCGCATCTTGCAATCAGCATGTTGGGATCATCCATTGGGCTCGCTCCACAGGCTCTCTCTAGGAAACCTCTCACGATAGTGCACTTGTATGTAATACCAAAAAAATAATAATAATTACAACCGGAGCTTGTTCAATTATTAGGAAATATTATTTTGTTGCAATTCTAGTCGCGGCATTTAGAGAGCTACCATAACTCTTAAGTATCTAGATTTATGTCTGAGAGTAATTGACAACTCGCTCTATCTGATATTAATATAGTTTAGGAAGAAGGGAGACTTCATCCTGCTTTTAGATAGTAGGTAAGCCCAACTATTTTCTAAAAATTCTTATAACAAAAAAGAAATTAAATCAGAATTGCATACAAAATTTTATTAGATGAATTATATTGCTAGAGTTTGAGATTCATGTTTGAGTTTTGATGAATTCAAACGTGGCATAAGGTCTGACTTGGTAGAGATGTCCCTTTGGCTACCATTAGAGTAGGACAACATTACCCCTATTTCAACGCTTTTAGAGCAATATTAAAACTAAGAAAATTTCAAATACTCACTGCTCCTATATAAAATTTTTCCCGGTCAAAATTATACCTTAATCCAAAAGAAATTGATATCTGATGAAATTACATGTAAATGGGATGCGGAACAAGAAAAGTAGCTGGAAAGCTCGGTCAGTCATAATATGGGGATTTTAGCCAGCTAGTCTCTATATGAATATATAAAAATATCTTAGATAGTAACATAAATTTAATTTAACTTGTTTTATCTTTGAAAAAGTCGTTATGTTGATGTGAGAGGAATATATAGTTTGACCATATATTCTTTGGTCCAACTAAAAGGCTGCATATATATTACAGGTGTGTCTAGAAAGTTAAATAGACCAGTTTCATTATCATATTATTATGACTTGGTTTAAGGGATTAAGATCATTTCTTAATTTCAAGTAATCAACATTCCATCAATAATTTGAAATAACCCTCCCAATCAAGTGCATAATATTTTTATCAGCAATGATTTTTCTGTATCCAAACGCAAAACTAACGGGCACAAGCTGTTTTTGGGGGAAAAATTAATAATTCAATACATGGTTCAAGAAATATGAAAGAGTTATATATATATATATATATATATATATATATATATATTCACCTAAACCTAAAAGAATTATTACTTATAATTATCCTTTAAATATGATTCTTAAGTTCAAACTAAACTGTGTGCATATAAAATACTTTTGTTAGGGGAAGTAAAAATCTATTTTGATAATTTCTATACATTTTTGTGAGGATTATTCTCTAGTTAGTTATCCGCAGGTATATCACATAGAATTTGCTAAAAAAATTCTCTTTTCCATATAATGAATAATAAGAAAAATAGAATAAAAACTTCATTAGAAATTCATCTCATGAAAATCTGATAATTCTGCCTCCATAGAGACTACACTAATTGACCCTACGTTAATAATATATCAAATATAATATACACTTTATGTTCTTAATATAAAATTTAATTGGATAGTTGATCTTAATCTTAAATATAATATATATTTTTTATTTTTATTAATTTTTTCTCAAATTATTTTTATTAATATTTTTTCAACAATAATCTAGTAAGAAAATGAGAGAATGGTTAAGAAATACTATTTGAATATTTTAGACAAAATATGTTATAATAATTAAATTAGTTAAATATATATTATATTAAGAATTAAAAGAGTAATAAGATTTGGCGTGTGACCTTGCCAACCAGAAAAAAACAAAATATACACGTATATATAAATAAATTAAGAAAGGTGTAATTCTGAACAAGATTCTTTGCTTCTCTACAAGTGTTCTAAAAAATAAAACATGTCACTCATGCACAAAAGACGACAAACATGAAATTACGTTCAGAACGTAAGAGGTAGCAGAGAATTCTCTCTGATATATATATATATATATATATATATATTTAAAATCACACGATAACCGATTAATTATTATTATAGAGACTTTCCAATCGTATTGGTTTGTTTAATCCTTCGAATATTTGTCTTCATTGAGTTTCTCTCTCCACTGAGTCTTCCAACACACAGAAAAATGGGTGTGTTCACACAAATCCTTTTGAAATGATTCCTCTCTCTCTCTCTGTGCCAGAATATATATATATATATAAATGTATGATCTCTATGGTTTAATGACAAATGGTTCAAATTGAGACTAAGAGGCCCAGGGAAAGTAAATCCTTGGACAATAGGGAAGACGATTCACAAAAGAGACAATATCAGGGAATATCATATACGAGATCAGTCTCTGTCTTATTTACCATTTTTACTTCTTTTGGCTTCCATCTTTTCACCATTTTAACCTTATTCACATCACCTCCCAATAATAATACTATTATTTTGAGAATATATTGTCAGAGTTTGAATCACATGCCCGCATATATAATTTAACTTTTTTAGCTTTCTTGTTTTTCCATCGGCCTAGGGTTGATACCTTCCCGTGATAACGTATCCTCTCTCTATCTTCATTTTTTTCTGTGAAATTCTCGATCTCTTGCATGAGGAAGATCAAGACAGATTCATTTGGATATACTACCTTCATCTCCGAATCCATTATATGGTTAAAAAAGCTTTTTGCGTTTGAATAATATGTTGTTCCTTTCAAATCCGCCCCAAATTAAATAGGGATATTTTTTGAAAAATCATTTATTAGGAGTTGAGGAAAAAAAATTAAATGAGGGTATATTAGGAAATATTTTTTAAAATATCATGAAATTTGCAGTATGTGCTATAGAAAGAGAAGTAGGTTACCCAATAATACTTGGTCCAGTGATAGACCAACTATATCATAACGTGGAAAAATTGTGTTTTAATTCTTGTTAAAAATGACTCTTGGAGAAAGGCATCTTGATTACAAAGTCTTGATCTGAAATAGTTAGTTGCACATATATATGGCAATAAGATCTAGAAAGCCTTGATTTGGAATAGCCGATCGTGTAGGTACCTCTTAATAAGATCTAGAGATCCAACATCCTGAAGTAATTTTCAATAGTACCCAGTATCCTAAAATAATTTTTGTTATTATTTTTCTCTAAAAGTATTTTAAATACCTTAAATTTAAAATATTGAATACTATTGAAAAAATAAATTAAAGCATTAGATTACTTTAGGATATTTTGCACTATTAAAAAATACTTTAAGATATTGAATATATCAAATATTAATTTAGAATATTGAGTATTACTAAAATATAATTTAAGTTGATGGATTAACCCAAATAAAAAATAAATGCTTTTATCTTCAAGCATGTATCATCCTACCTTGATGACCATGTTGCAGGGGGGGGAAACAAAGAAAAGAACTTATTTCTTCCTAATCACAAAGGCTTTTCCTCTCAAATTCATACATTATTAACAATTCATTCAATATAATTAGAGTACACCCAAAGGATTATTTTACATCTTTTCACCAAGTTAATGATATATTATAAATCATAATTAGGATAAAATTTGAAAGCGGAATTCATCAGGTCAAGAAAAACACAACATAGTTATGGGGAACCTAGAACACACAAAACATTGTCAGTTTTGTTGGTAATTGAACACATAGGACAAATGTTTTCTAGCTCTTTTCTGAACCCCTATCATTACCAATGTCACCTATTATAACTAGGTTGTTTTCAAGACATAAAGAAATGAATTTTTTTCGTGGTTATATACATACATGCATGCATGGGGTTGTTAAAATCTTGGGGATTTGAAACTTGCATTTGAGAACGCGAATTTACGGACACGCACATGTATCGAACATTTTCTTTTCACCTTGTAAAACAGAAAGAAAATAAATGTAAAGGTTGTCAGAATCAGAAGAAGACAAATATTATGAAAAATTTGGAATTTCTTTGTTTCCTGTGAAGGGAAACTTGCATTAGATGTCTCAGATGTCTTTGGTCATCTTAACATTGAAAAACTTGTAGGTTTTGGTTGTTTAAATTAATGTATTTACAGAGGCTGGGTAAAGGAAAGAGAATGAATTGAAAGTTTAATTTTGAAATTTATTTCATTTAGATTTAAATTAGGGTTAAGCTCTAATTTTATCGCAGAGAAATGTTATCCTAAAATATTTTTTGTTTAATATAGCTATGGACATGTTAAAAAAGGAGCAACGTTAAAAAATAATATTGACAATTAAAAAAATAACATTAACTATTAATATTTTTAAAATTGCTCCATTTGTAACACTTTTGGGGTGGCATTGAACTCAAGAATCTGTAGAGCAACATTTCCTCTATGTGACAACTTCTAGGGCAAAAATTACCTTAACCCTTTGAGTTAATCTAACGTATTGCTAGCTAGCAAGAACATATAAATGAAACATATAAGTTTTAACAAGGAAAACAAATGAGAGCGTGTCAAGAACAGAGGTCAACTTATTGGAGAGGTAAGAAAAAGAAGCAACTCAGAAAGAGAGATCAATATAAGGACAACCTGTCAAAAAAACTATTGAAAAGAGAGAAAAATGCTCTCTAGTCACATGATTTTCAAGAGGTCATATGCGTCTTTGATCTCATGTATTATTGAAATATATGAATTAATTAGATCAAAAGTTGAGATTACTCTAATAGCTACGTACCTGTTAGTTATATAGCTCAAATTAATGATTTATATAGGAAGAAAAATTTGATAACTTAAAAAATAGAAGGAATATTGTTTGTCCGACCGTCGTCTTCTACATGCAAAAGTTTATATTATTTCGTATATGCTATTAAACTGCAAGATATTTGAGATGAGCGATGACTAATTAATAGGGGTATTAATTTGAAGCTCAATTTTGCATAACATTCCAACCAAAAGTCCACTTGTTAATATATATATATATATATATATATATATATATATAGCGCATCTAGAACTTCTCTATATACAGAAAGCAACCTTAACACACAGTAATAAACTTACCTCTCTGATCTCTCTCCCTCCCTCTCTCTCTCTCTGTTTCTCTTTCTGTGCACGTAGGGCTTCAA
Source organism: Leucaena leucocephala (assembly GCA_037074615.1). NCBI lineage: Eukaryota > Viridiplantae > Streptophyta > Magnoliopsida > Fabales > Fabaceae > Leucaena > Leucaena leucocephala. The sequence goes on from CM073525.1 coordinate 8,025,304, forward strand.
TCAATAGTGATTGCCTTCAAGTGAATACACCACGAAGAAGACAAAAGGATTAATTCAATCATCGGCGACTCTCTTCTCCTGCTTGGTATATATATTTGGATCATCGTTCTTCGTCCTTTTAATAATCAGCTTATTTTACTTATTGGTTTAGACGTTTAGATCTTAATTAGTTGGAAAAAAGTTAATGTTTCCTTCTGATTGATCTTCTGTAGCTTGATTATATGGTAGCAGTGTTATCTCGGAGATTCCCAGTGTCTGTTAATAAGGCGTCAAGCTTCATCACCGTCAACAACTAATTAATGGTCTGTTCACATCTCTCTTTCAACTTGAATTTACCACCAACACGCTTCTGATTAGTTGGAGAAAACCTTATTTATTTGGTTTGTTCTTCCTGGTTCAAGATTTTCAATTCTATATTTAATTCGAGAAAACCTTAACTTGTCCACTAAATTTAATTCTAATATGCTTTAATTTTCGCCTTAATCCATGATCCATGCTGATTTCCAATTCTCAACAGCTCCACTCCTTTTTATATATAGTTCTTAAAAAAAATCCTTTGTTCACATTTATTTTCACTAATGGATCGGAATCCCATATATAGATTTGTATGAATTTCCGAAGACCTAGGATTTAGTATATAATACATACTTGGTATCAATGTCACCCCCAAAAAAAAATCCCCGTGTTTTCCAAATCAGTACAGCATCAATGCTTTGATTTTCGTACGTACACGTAAGACAAATTCTTAGCAGTATTCCCATAATAGTTGTCATCTTCTGGCCAAAAGAAAAACAAATAGTTGCAATATTATTGGGAACAAACTTGTATTTTTCTGACCTTCATTAAAACATCTCTAACAGGGAAACATAAATCATTAGAAGAAAAGTTCGTGGTTACTGAAAATGTCCGAGAATATATACTACATATCTGACGCCATATCTGACGACGACAAGAGCCAAGGTACTGAAATGGAAGCGAGACCTAACAAGAAACGGTCATTCTTGGACTTGATTAATGAAGAAGCTGTGGTGGGTGACCATGGAGAGACGAGTACTATTGATGATAGATCGTGGTCTCCACAAGGGAATATGAGCAGCAATAACTCAAGCACAGATCAAGTGAGAGAACGAACAACGAGTGTTAGGCAATATGTGAGGTCTAAAATGCCAAGGCTTCGTTGGACTCCTGATCTTCATCTCGCTTTTGTGCTTGCTATTGAAAGGCTTGGTGGACAACAAAGTAAGCCTTCTACATTCACACTTTCAGTTTGTTCAATCCCAAATCAGTTGATTTTTTTTTGTGTTATAATCATTCTATTTGGTTTTTGATTAGGAGCAACTCCCAAGCTGGTTCATCAGCTGATGAATGTGAGAGGACTTAGCATTGCACATGTAAAAAGTCATTTGCAGGTACATTAACTAGCTAGATTTGCTCCATTGGGGCATCACCTATATATATAATGAAATTTATAACAATCTATGTTATTAATAAGCTATAAACCTAATACTTCATATTATTAATACATGAGAAAATATATATGTCAGTTTTGTTTGTTGAAGACATGTTGAGCTGATGAAAGATCTTCCTCCTTTAATTATATAATATATTTTTTCCAAATTTTTCTTCTCATTGATAATGCGCTTTGTTAATAAATTTCAGATGTATCGAAGTAAAAAGAGTGATGAGTCTGGCCAAGGTATAATTTCCAAACATTTGATATACATATATATACATTACATTGATAGTTAACATAACAATGTGTGTGTATTTCAAACACTTGAAGAGGTTGGTTTTTTCATGATATTTCAGTGTTGTCTCAAAATAGGGGAATGCAAGGAAGAGCACACATGGTGGCGATGTACGAAAGATATAATAAAGGCCAAAGCCACTTTGGGATAGATAACAGAAACTACCAACCAGCATCCGGGTTAATGAAACATCCGTATGATTTCAAAGCCCCAGCCTCTTCAAGGTTTGAAAAATTTAAAATGCATTTTCCGTGATAAAATCTTGCAGTTATAATTATCCGGTCTTTAATATATGACATATTTAACTAATTTAATTATATTAAAGAAGTTAGTTAAATTATATAATAGGGTGCACTTTTTCTAAAATACACTAATTATCTTCCTTAACTCCTTCCCCTTTTTTTAATTGATTATTGTGTTGGGAGTATTAATACGGCTAATTTGAGAAAAAATTGATAAATATAGAAAATATATTTTATATTTAGAACTAAGATCAATTCTCCAATTAAGTCATATATTAAAGACTAGAGGAATAATATATATATTTTTCTACATTATTGGAGATGTACATGTAAATTTACTGTAAAACTCACTGCAGATTTCTGCCATGTGGGATAGTGAACAACCAGTGGACAAAATCAAGTTCAGAGTGGAGAAATATTAAGGGGATAGGGAAATCACACCTATTTGATATAAGGGATGCAATAACAAGAAGTGGATCTATTGGATGCAGAGAATTTATGGAAGAAAATAGATGGCCTCATGGTGAAATAGTCGGAGTTGGATCACAAGTCATAGTGGAACCTAATAATAATTCACCTCTATGGAGAACCAAAACTAGTTCTTGTGCTCCAGTCTTTTCGTCAACTCGTGCGCAATTTGTTGCTAAGGTACGTAGTTACTGATCTCTTTAATGTAAATTTGCACAGCTGACATAATGCAGAGATTGAATTTCTTTGAGGATTGGTTGGCAAAATTGAAAGTGATCAAGCAGAGGAACTGAGAGTGAAGTGAAATGGGAAGATAACAAACTTTTCTATGTTTGGATAGAGAGAAAAATAGGAAGAGAATAGGGGGAGAGAATACTATGATATATAGAAAATTTTCAAAAATAGTGAAAAAAAATTACTCTCTCTATTCTTTAACATAAGAGTTAATTGATATTTTAAGATAAATTAAATAAATCATCAGTTAATTATAATTAATATAAAAGTTAGTTGACTAATTTATGTAGATTAAGAAGTATATAATATAAATTTATCTTCAGGAGCTGTATTTGATTATAATTAATTGATTTATTTAATTTCCTTAATCTACTAAAAAAAGTTAACTTTTATTTTAAAAAATAAAATTAGTATTATTGTGAGAGTTTTTGCTTATAATATTCTTTTCTCTCTAATTTTCTTCCCATCCAATTAGAACAATGTCTATGAGAATAGGTTAATTACGTCAATATTTACACTAGTGACAAGCATATATATATATATATATATATATATATGTATGTATACATATATATATAACAGTACATTTCCTTTTAACTCAATATTTACTTACAATTAATTTGGATTTTCTATAATTATATGATCAACAATACTTGGATCTAACAGATATGTGTGATGTGTCCAAGCTGGTTTTTAATTTACCTTATCGTATATTATATGCTGCCCAGCCTTAGGCAGTGTATGGGTGAAATTTCATGCCTTGTTATAATATCAATATATTTCTTTTAAAAACTTTTTCCTCATCGGCTTTAGTGAGCCCTATATATATATATATATATAAATAATAGCTGGCCGGTCAAAAGCTATATGAATTGCATTTAATTGCATGAAGCCAAGGGTGAGTATATATATATAGACGTTTCTGAATTGAGATAATATAATTAAAAAATAATAATAGTCCATATAGTTTCATCCAATTTTAAATTAAATCCTTATAATTTTTTTATCGAATCTTATTGTTTGATCAATTTTAGTAGCAGTCGTTCCTTAGAGATGCTGTTAGTTTCACCTGCCAGGAGTGACGGGGCAGTGTCTTCCTCAGCTTCTCTCTCCTGCACCCGTCTTCCTCTTCCTCTGAAATCAACACTGCCTCTCTCACCGTTTCTCTCTCTTCCCCCACAGCACCACCCTCTTTGACTCTCTTGCAGAAGTCCGATCTCTCACCACTGTAAGAGCAGCGTGGCGGCTTGCGCCGGTGAGCGCCACACTTGGAGGCTCGTCAAGAAGGGTATCGTACACGCCTGAAGTTTCCTCTCAGATCAGCTTCCCCATATCTGTTTAGCAGTTTTGTGGGCAATGCCCTGGAGGACTCAATGCTGTCTACAAGAAAAAAAGTTGGGTAGTATGTATAAGGAAAATAATTAGATAAACTATTGTATTAAGATTATTTGCAGTGGTGAGAGATTCGACTTCTACAAGAGGAGTTAAAGAGGATGATGGTGGGGGGAGAGAGAGAGAGAGAGAGAGAGAAGTGCGATAGGTTTTGTTGGTCTCAAAGGAAGAGGAAGATGGGTGGAGGAGAGAGAAGCTGAGAGAGGAGAGGCTGAGGAAGACAGGTGAAACTAACGGCATCTTTAACAGAAAGACTGCTACTAAAATTGATCAAGCAATAAGGATCCAATAAAAAAGAAAAAAACCTATAAGGACCTGATTTAAAATTGAATAAAACTATAAGCACTGTTAGACTAATTTTCTCTTTATAATTAAGACAATTAATAATATTGTCTCTGGAATGCAGGTTCATGATATAAAAGATGGAATCATGAGATGTATAAATGAGGAAGAGCAATGGCGAGCAGGTGATGAGGTGAAAGCCCAATCAGAGAGGTTGAAGGAGAAGATCAAAGGGTCAAGTTTCTTAGAGTTAAGTTTAAGCCATCATGATTTTGGAAACGTTAGAGAGAAGAACAACGCCTCATCATATCCAGAAAATAACGATCAAGTTAATACGAAGCTTTCTCTTTCGTTGTTGTGACATGAAAAATAATAACATATAAGAGACCATGACATATGAGGCGTGTACATAGGATCTGACCATGTCTAATGGAGCATCGGATGAGATCATTTAAAGTACTTGCCTTAATTAGTAGGAGCACTTAAGGATATGCATGTAAGGACATCTTATTTGAACTTCAAATAAATCAAAGCTGATCTGACAATCATTTGTGGCTTTTGATGTTCTCATATGAAAATAGAAAAATATAATGAGTGATATCTTTAGTCTTTTGAATAATGATTTGTACGCTCTTGATCGAGAACACGATTCTTTTTTATCTATTACGTAAGTACGAAATTATTATATCATAAACAATAATTACATAAAATTAAATTAATTCTTCTATTTTTTTTTCATCTAAATTATTTCTTCTAAGAATTATCAATTATTGAAAATGCTAGCGAGATGTGGAATCAAATGTCAATCAAGATCAGACTGCGTGCATCTTGAAAATGATAGGCTGATGATCAAAGTACTTGCGTGTAACAATGCATTTATACCTCGTCGTATTTAATATATCTTTGACCAAAGCAAGATCAAAAACATATATATATATATATATATATATATTACACGACCTGCAGCAATATCTTACATATGATTACACAAAAACATAAAATTAAAACTAAGATGGGTGCCAACAAACATCCATATGTATGGCAATTAATAGCAATTCCCTTTAACTTCGAAAACTTAACCTCCGTAGGCCGTCACAGCCACGCACACCTTGATGCTCCCCCCACCACCGTCCCATCTCTATAAACACCGCCACTACCACCGACCACCACCTCGACTATGTAATTTAACTAGGTAATAACAAAATGAAGATTTACAGCAGACCATATGAAAACCGCATGCAGGAAAGGAAAATATGCTAGGCAACAGCGAAGGTCTCAGTACAAACAGCAAATTAACAATTTCCTTTAACATCCTCCTCCTCCACCACCACCACATGCGCCACCGCCAGCATAACCACCGCCACTCCATCTTGATCTTCTTCGAGGCCCGGAGGAGTTATCGCCACAAGCAAATATGACCATTGAGATTAGTGAGACAGACAATACAATCATCGCCAATAGAACTAAGGTTCCAGAAACAGAACCATTCATAATGCTGCTCATAATTTGATCTCCATTTCCACCACCAAATCCAAAGACCTCTCGCGCCATATCTTCCTAATATATATCTTCACACTGCTTCCACAGAATCCCCCACTTGTATTTTAACTTTCGATGATTTATCTGCAAATCTCAATGTGTGCCTCTCTGTGTGTCTCTCTCTATATATATAATAATGGGTTTGATGACTCTTCCCGCAATTTCTAACAATTTCGAAGAAGTTGCATGAAGGATATTTAATTTGTTTCTCAACAAAAGAAGAGTCAAAGACTTGTAAAAGTAAATTAACGAATATTTGAACAGTTTAGGGGTGGGGAAAATTAACACGACCCCAAGGCCCAAACACACCTTACGTCTTGTTATTGGCTGCGGAAATAAAAAAGAAAGTCTCGCCTTGATTTTTTGTGACCTTTGGAATTTTAATATCACTCTTGACTTAACTGTACAATTTCTCGACTTTTGTTTTCGTGGTAAAATGGAGTTTTAAATTTGCTGTCGGAATTTTTGACAAATCAAACACGAAAAGAAAAGTTAGGAAGTTTCGCCTTAATTATTTGTCAAACAAAAGACGATAAGGGCCACTTTTCCCATTGATCTCAGAATTAATGTTTAATATATATATATATATATATATTAGAAAATAAATATGTACGTTAGAAATAATTTTGCATGAATCAGAATTAACTAGGTACGTAGCAACACAAAGTAATACAACAAATCAAAGGGAAATATATAATTCTCTCTCCTAATTATAAGAATTAAATATAGAGTATACTTTAGTCCTTAATATAATACCCCAATTCAATTATTCTCCCAAAAAATTATAATTTATCTCCTAAAATATACCTACATAATTACATATATTAAAGAGTTTCTCTCCATGATAGTTTAAATACACATGATTAAATAGGGTATTTTAAAAAAACTAATATATAATTATTATAAATAATTATTTTTTAATATACTTAAATTAATTAAATATTATATTAAGAAGGAGGGAGGTAGTAAAACCTAAGAATCAAAATTAAGCTAGGTAAGTAATTAAGAGAAACTAAATTATTAACTATACTTTCCCCGACATCCTCCTTCTCCGCGCCCCCCACCCCCAACCCCCCCCCCCCCAATCCTCCTCCGCCTCCACAGCCTCCTCAGGCCACCAAATCCTCCTCTGTCACCACCAGCCACATCCTCCTTCACCGCCGCTACTATGAAGACTCCCCAAGCCATCTTCGAGGCTGGACATAACAATCTTCATTAACAGCATTAAGGCACCTAAACCAGAGACATTCATGATGCTGCTGAAATTTACGTTAATGACTCTCCCAATAATTTATATTATAGACTAAAGAATCTTTCTAAAAAGAAACCCATAATAATAGGGACCAGAGAGAGTAAAAGCAACCAAGAAAACCCAAGCCGCCAAATTTCTTTGTTTTTGTTTTCCTCATTAAATTAGAGACAATGCACAACAAAGATGATGAAAAAGAAAAGAAAATAAACAGAAAAACCAGATAGAAGGAGTCAAAGTGTACATTTGGATTAGTTACGTATAATTAATTTTATAAGATAAATATATGGAAAGAGTTTCATCTTGTACGTAAAAATAATTAAAAAAAAAAAAAAGTGCTCCAAAACTCCACCTTATAGCAATGGAAATGGAAACGGAGATGATGTGCTCGGGAGAGCTATCTCGTGTAAGGCCCGACCCAAGATAAATCCCGGTTAGTTATAGGAGCTATGAGTCTTGGATACTGGGTGGTTTGCCCAGAAACAAAAGAACAAGAACAAGTGCATTAGTGGATACATATGATAAAAAATATATTTATCTTTTATAAAAATATGTTCTATTTCTATTATTATTGTAAAAATTTTTTTGATATGCGATCTAATAGGTCCCCTATAAATATTCTCTAAACCTTTTTTTTATATAAAAAGATGCATTAGGTATTGTGTCTTCACGTTCCACCTCGTAGTATAAATCATCCAAAAGTTATAAACAATATCAAACCTTGACTTCCCATCTACGGCAAAATTCTCATGACTTCAATCTTAAAATTTTGGGTCTCACAACAAATTATGTCGTGTATAACTAATGTAATGAAAGACTTGTTCATCTCGTGAAGTATGTTTAACAATCTTATATGGTGTCTATTGGTTTGGTTATTTTATTTAGCAAATGGAGAGTTAATCACTTGAAAATCAACAGATATGTTGTTATTAGAATAATTGCTAATGAAAACCGTTAGAGACAATTTTATTACATTTTTATGATCACTAGTATTCTTGGGACTGATTAAGTGGTATGAAACCTACATACATATAAATAAGGTTTAAGGGCCACTAAGGAGGATGATTTCAGTGTGCCCCCGCTACAATCAGCATTGGCTCATATAGCATGTGATGTTTTTGGTACTTCCATCTCCATTTTAAAATCTCTCTAAGGTATTTTTGCACATTTGAGAAATATATGATATTTGAATCACTTTAAATAAACATTTATGTATCTTTTACTATTTTTGAATTAGGAATATTTTGGTGCTTTTATAAAAATAGCATGAATCCCACTATAAAAAACAACAGACATTAGTCTATTTTAATGAATGTATTATTATTGCTCTGATTTTGAATATTTATAAATATTTTTGCACTCAAGAAAAATTTAGTATTGGATGCACGTCATTAAGTGAAAGCTTATTGGTAGATTTACACTTTTACCCATTAATCTATATACATCAATGATGGTTGGGTGAAAAAAGAAAACTCAGCACTCTTTACATAAGATCGAAAAAATCTTACACATAAAAAGCAACTCTTTATTGGAATATGTCAATTAATACGTGAATTTAGATTGATTAATAATATGAACTGCAAGATAATTATTGAAAAATATAAAAGTAATTAAAGATCCTAAATATGTATAACAGTTTCATTTAACATCCTCCTCCGCCACCACCGCCACATCCTCCTCCTCCACCGCCCCCACATCCTCCTCCTCCTCCACCACCACCATCACCACCTCCGCCACCACCATCACCACCTCCACCACAACCGCCCCCACCACCTCCATCGTTCCATCTTCTTCGAGGCCTGCTGGAGGAGTTGTCATCGCCACAAGCAAATATGACCATTGAGATAAGTGAGATGGACATAACAATCATCCCCAATAGCATTAAGGTTCCAGAAACAGAACCATTTATAATACTGCTCTTCATATTTTGATCTCCATTTCCTCCACCAAATTCAAAGACATCTCTCGCCATATCTTCCTATCTTCAATTCACTGCTTCCACAGAATCCACCACTTGTATTTTATCTGCAAATCGCAATGTGTGTGTGTCTCTCTCTCTCTCTATATATATATATAGTATACTAAGCATGCAATAGCGTGTGTTTTTGAAATTTAATTTTGATAACTCTTCACGCAATTCCTAGAAATTTCGAAGAAGGGTCATGAAGAAGGATATTTAATTTGTTAGTCAAAGACTTCTAAAATTAAATTAATGCATGTTTGAACAGTTTAAGGGTGGCGAAGATGAACACCACCGCGAGTCCTAAACACACCTCAAGTCTTTTTTGATTGGCTGCGGAAATATTTAAAAAAAAGGAAAAGTCTTGCATTTGTTATAAAACTAGACAACCAATCAACAAAATTAAGAAGAGAGAAAAGACAAAAATGAGAAAAGTATATTGTATTCTTCAACTTGTTCTACAACATAAATGACATGCCATATTTATAAATATAGTCTTACATATAGGTTATATCTAAACTTGAATGACAAATAGTAGGCAATAAAATTCTTGAATGATTTAGTGGAAATTATAAGCTTAATGTGATAATGGAGGAGTAATAGAGTAGTAGAAGTTGAAATTAAAGTTGAGGAGGAAGATCGTTAATATAGTAGTGGAGTAGTAATAGGTAATGGAAGTTGAAATTGAAGAGGAAAAAGAAAATGGAGATAAACATCTACATTTTAATATTTATAACACTCCCCCTTGGATGTCCATCATTTAATAATGTGCCTCATTAAAAAATTTTAACTAAGAAAAACCGCGTGGGATAAAAACTTAGTGAAAGAAAAAAAAATACATATTTAATTAATATACTCATAGTGTTATTTCATTAAAATCCTTACTAGAAAAATTCAGTAGGACAAAACCTCAGTTAAGGGAAAAAGAATATAGCGTGTATCGCCTCCCCCTTTTTACAATATCAACTGATATCTCTAAATCTGCAAAGTCCAATATTATGTATAAGTTTCTCAAATACTGTTGCTGAAAATAACTTGATGAATAAACCTGCTAGATTTTCTTTAAAAAGTATTTGTTAGATATTAATCTCATAATTCTTTTAAAGATTATGTGTAAAAAAATTAAAAAAATATATTTTATCTTATCTTTTTTTATATATCATTTTTTTTAGTTGAGTAGGACATGTAGAATTATCCTTCTTTTAATTTGTCTGGCAACAAAAGAATAGTCAAAGACTTCGAAAAGTAAATTAATGCATGTTTGAGCAGTTTAGGGGAGGCGAAGATGAACGCGACCGCGAGTCCTAAACACACCTCAAGTCTTTTTTTGATTGGCTGAGGGGGGAAAAAAAGGAAAAGTCTTGCATTGACTTTTTATTATCTTTGAACTTTTCACTCTTGACCTTAACCGTACAATTTCTCAACTTCTGTTTTCGTGGCAAAACTGAGTTTTAAATTTGCTGTCGGAATTATTGACGAATCAAACCCGAAAAGAAGGTGAAAGGAATTTTCGCCTTAATTATTTGTTTTGTGAGAAGATGATCAAATTTACAAAAGACGATGATAAGCCATCTTGGTCCTAGATAGACAAGCACCACTTTTCCTTCAGAATGTTTATGATATATAATAGAAAATAAATTAAGATATACATGATCAGAAATAATTATGCATTAATGAGAATTAACTAGGTACGTACCAACACAAAGCAATACAACAAATCAAAAGGAAATTACATCAGAGCAAATTATTAAAGAGGTTCAACCTCCTCCACATCCACCTCCGCCATCACCTCCACACCCTCCTCCACCACCACATCCGCCACCATGGCGACCTCCACCCCAGCTTCTTCGAGGCTTGCGGGGGTAATCGGCACAAGAAATTAAAATACGACCATTGATATAATTGAAATGGACATAGCAATCATCAGTAATAGCATTAAAGAACCTGAACCAGAGCCATTCATGATGCTGCTGTTAATTTGATCTTCATTTCCACCTCTACCAAAGGCAAACATATCTCTGGCCATCGCTTTCTCTTCACTACTTTCTGTAGGCTGTGCGTTTTTTTTTTTTTTTTTTTTGTGTATGGATTCTACAGGTTTTAAAGATAAGACTACTCAAGTTCGGAGAACATGTATAATTGCTGAAAAGGACAAAATTAAAGGATATTTACTCTGAATTATACGTGTTTTGCAGAGTGTGGCTAAGAAATTTTTAGCACTTGGCAAAAAATGATAGTTTTTCTGGACGGAATTACTCGTTTTGGAAGTTTTTTTTTTTTTGTGAAATTAGAATTACACGAGGGTGAAAAAAGGCAACAAAGTTACCAAATTTATTAATTGTTTTTTTTATTTTATACGAAGTTTTCGTTTTGTTTTTTGTTTTTCATCATTATTTTTTTTATTTTGATTTTAACGTCTATCATTATCGATTTAGTCTATTCCCTTTCACAGACGCCATTAACATTAATAGCAGAGTCCTGCGCGGATATACTTAAAAATTAATTTATAGTCAGTCTGCCTTTTCAGAGACCAAAATGACCAAAACGCGTTTTAGGGCATTAATGCTACTCTCATTTAGCGCATTTGAATAGGATTGCATTATTTTATAGTTCTTGTTTTTTAAAAAAAAAATAAAAGGAGTTAGACTCCCACACAATTTAAGAGTAGGCGAAGTCTCTATTCTTCTTAAATAATATCAATGTTGATCAGGGTAAGCGTCTATTATCTTTAAATGTAAACCTAAATACCTAGGAGTACGATGCCTCTCCAAGTGTCTCGATTGGAACCACAATAAAGTAGTACACCCTAAAAATCGAACACGTTTTAAATAGTCACATGTCTTATCCCTTCACTAGTTGAACCTATAGACAATTGGGTCAATTATTTTATAGTTCCATATATATATATATATATATATATATATATATATATAACACTTGATTTTGGCCCAAGGTTTATATGGAAGGGGTCTAATTCTTGGGTTTGATCCTTGAAGTAATGAGAATGGAGATGAATATATGATCGGCTTAGAAGAGCTGCTCTTGTACGGCCCCGACCTAAAATTCGAATTAGTTGTGATATCAGGTGACAAAAATAAAAAAGAAGGATGAAAGACCCTAAACCAAACAGGTGTAGCCTACTGATTATTTCAGTTAGTCCCTTAATCAAATGATGGGTTTTGAATTCCACCCTTATGGTATATTTGGTATAAGGAAAGTGGGGGTTGCGAAGTGAAAATAGAAGTAAACTTTATGATGGAAGTCATTTCTTTCATTTAGTACGATCAAATTGTTTCTATTTCCACTTTTAATATTTTGGGTCATTTTAATTCTTTCAGAAAAGTTAAGAATTGATATGATGAAAGTATAAGTGAAATTTTATAGATAATTTTACCCTAATTATAAAATTTCTAAACAATTTTAACCCTTCTTGTAAAATTCTCCTTCAAATAATAACTATTAATCATTTAAAATCATATGTACCTTAATTGGCTACAAACTAACCATGTTTATAAATAAGTTTCATAATTTCAAAAGAGTTAACCATGGTAGAAAAAGAGCTTTACAAAGATTCCAAAATAAACACTACCATGGTTATAAAAGATTTTTCTTAATCAACTAACAAATATAATTGGAAATCCCAAATTACTCTTCTAACACTATCATAATTATCAATTTCAACCTTTAAAAGGAGTCTCCGAGCATTGAACTTGAGTAAACCACCTCAATTCCATAACACAACAACATACAGTATGATATAGTTAATATGACAAAAATAGCTACTGTGTATCCACAAATTCGCATGCATAACCTTGAGAGGTCTCTGACCTTCTACCAGCACACATTGTACAATATAATCGTCAAAATAGTAAATTATCATAGTATAAACAAAAATATGCCCTATAGTGGCAATTTACATCTATTCAGCACATAAATATAGAGGATAGTGCTATACAGGTCAAATAGCACCACTATGCCTCTGGCACCTTCCCGTGAGAACCAGCAACTGAACTAACTCCTGAAAAATGTTAATAACCACGGGGTGAGACAAATGGCTCAGTAACCAACAATCATACTCATCATGCATACTAACATGTGCTCGTGAGGTGTCAAGTGGGACAATTAATAAAATACACGAGATAGAAAACAATATATTATCATAATATAATTAGACGGAAATATCATCCCAATTCCTCCCTTTAAACCAACCGAACCGCCTTATACCTGCCAACCGAACCCATGGGCTAGTGATAACTACCATATGAATGGCCACTCAAAAAGCTAACCGGTCGAGTGTTATGGATCGGCCAAAATCTATAAAGCACAAGACTGGACCATGGGTTCATTCCCCCTCGATAAACTGGTGGGGGTGTCGCAGCCCCTCGGTAAACTAGTGGGGCAAATCCCTCAGTAAACTAGTGGGACGAAAGCCAACTATCGAGCTCCAATGGAGGCTATACCACGTGGTAGAAATACAACTCCATCATTACCAATCCCCAATGCATAATTCTCAAGATATTCATAATAATCAAAAGCTCAATAGTTCAATAATCAATAACATCAATAAATGACAATGGAGTTTTACTCAAAATAATAACTTTCTAAATCCCACAAGACAATTTTCAATAAAACTAGCAATCCACTTTTCTCAATATAATCATATCATCATCAGTATATTTATATATATATCAAATCACTCACAAACATCATATTAGCAAACACAATGAGTGGAAAGTGATTACCTTTCTCCAAAGCTAACATAAATACTACAAATGAGTAGCCCCAGCTTAGGTCACAACTCTCTAGTCAATCTACATAGTTTATATAAATGTGTATCAATATGTTGTTAATTTGACACAACATATACTTTTAAATAAATACTCACATTTCTCTTTTAACTTTATTTTATTTAAACATTATTAATTCAATACCATAACTAAATTTCTCTATCACAATTACACATCTATTTTCTAAATTATCATTCCCATAATAATCTTATGCCTCAACTTTATTCTACTAATATATATTCTCATATAACATCACACTCTTCAAACAACCCAAAAACCCCAAATTTATAATCCTTAAAGTTTCACCCAAAATTTCAAATGCTCACATATCCAAATCTTCATTTCAATATTAAATCACATCATTTCTAAATTTTAATAACTCATTTAACTTATCAATTAACCCATAATTATTCAATTTGACCAAAATTCCCAATTTCTCTAATCTAGGGTTTTAAAAAAAATACCCATTTTTAATTTACAAACTCTAACAACAATCTAAACCGATTAAATATCAATTATACCTCCAATAAGCATACCTCAATTATTAAACTCAAATTAAATCAACAAAATTTCCATATTAAATCATCTTTACTCTCTAACATTTAAACCCTAACTCTAACTCTCTCAAATAATGCAAATAGAAACATTCTAAACCGATTAAATGCAAGTATTTACTTATCTCTACAATTCTATGGCTCTAATTTGTTAAAAAATCACACTTATTTCAAACCCTAATCCTCAAACTTCTTTACTCCTAACAAAAATTATATTTCTAAATAGCTCTCTTAGTATAGAAAAATAATTAGGAAAAACTACAGTAATTAAAAGATTTTATGAGAATAAACTAGAGTTCAAAAGGATCCAATATTCATTAATGGAGGACTTGAAGAGCAACCTGTGAGCTGAAGCCGAAGGAAAAAGAAGGAGAAAAGAAAAAGAAATTTGCGTGTTGCTCTGGACGCTTTGTGTGTGTGTGTGTGTTAAATTTAAAAAAATGGATGTGGGCCCCACTTGTGTTTTTATAATATTATTATATCAAATTTTGATTTCAGCGTACGCATGTGCTTCTCTTTTCTTTTCTTTTCTTTTTTTTTTCTTTTTTTTGTTTTTTTTTTCAATTCATTAATTTTCCTCAGCACGCCTTCTTTGTTCTTCTTTGTTTTGTTTTGTTTTTTTTTATAATATATATATATATATCACCAGAATGCTTTTGCTTCTTCTTATTTTTTTTTTCTAATACTACTTAAATCCTAAAATAAAAATAGGGATATTACACTTCTCAAGTTATAAAAAAATATTTTAGACAATTTTACCTAAAATTATAAAAAAATATACATCAATTCTATATTTATTTCTATCCTACCAAATAAACTTTTAAAACATATTTCTAACTTAATTTTACTTCTACTTTTATTTTCATCAAAAACTCTTTCATCTTACCAAACATACCATTAGACAAGAATAGTATCTTATGGCAAGTTGTTATCCTTAAGTGGAGGTCCTATGGTAAGGAGATTAGTCACTATTACAGATAATGGATACCTCAATCTATATCAAAAAAAGAATAATGATTATCACCAATAGAATTGGGTCTAATGAAAGGGGATAATCCCTCCCTTATAACGTGGCTAAATAATGTTTGAATTTTTATTAAAAAAAATATACACATTTAATATCTCATATTACCTTGAATAAAATTGACTGTTGTAAGAAAATACACATATGCTTAAAAAAATAAGTAGAAGAAGAAAAATGATGGTTTCAAAGAGTCATCGCAACAATCAGCACTAGATTATATATATCCCACTAAAAGTCTTAATAAATATATTATATCAAGATTATATATAATCTCATCGTATTAGTAGTAGTTGTAATCCTCTTCATAAAATCCAGCCAAATGGGCTATTAATATATTACAACAGAATTAATAAATTAAAAAGGTATATCTTATTTAACATGGTAAAAATGTAAAAGACATCAATCAATAATAGCTAATAATATATATGCACAACAAGGTCTATTTCTCTATGCACAGCAAATTAACAGTTTCCTCTAAAGTCAATCTCCGCCACCACAACCTCCACCGCCGCCACATCCTCCAGCTCCACCATCACCACTGCCACCGCCGCCATCATCACCACCATTGTCCCTTCTTCTTCTGGGCTTGGAGGAGTTATCATTGTCGCCACAAGAAAATATGACCATTGATATAATTGAGATGGACATAACAATCGTCACTAATAGCATCAAGGCTCGAGAACTACCAGAGCCATTCATAAAACTCGTTCTATCTTCATTTCCATCACCACCAACGAGTTCTCTGGCCATCTTTCTTTTCGCTGCTTCCACAGAACCCCACTCTTACCTTAACTTACTACTCTAATTTATCTGCAATTTGCAAAACGTGAGTCTCTGTGTGTATCTCTCTCTCTCTCTATATATATATATATACACGTATGCTGAGTGAGGTCGTGTGTGGATTTAGGTTTGATGACTCTTCACGCAATTCTTATAAATTTCGAAGAAGTTGAATGAAGGATATTCATTTTGTAACGGAAAACTATTCAAACTTCAAGGTCTTATGATAAGTTAAATTCCTTCTACTCAAAATAAAAAATTCTATGAATTTTATTATTATATATCTTGAAAGAACATTATTTATATTCTCTAGTAAATGGATAATTATCTTCTTTTAAAAAAATAGTAATTGTCCACGTAGTCCCGAACCTATTCTATCCCTTACATATTATATGATATATTTCTAACAGCTCGATATGTGAACAGCAGGAAATTTTGAATCCTCCATGCTCTCCCATATATTTAAATAAAAAAAAAAAGTTGACTTATTATCCAAAAACATAATAGTTTATGATCCTCCACGTGGAATATCACGATCGTTTGCGTGTAAGTAAGAATTTCGGATTTCCTAAAACCTCCAAATAATCAATGTCTTGATAGGGTGATGAAACTTGAAATTGATTTATATCCTATCTCTTTTTTGTATGGAATAATATATTTATTTTGTTAACATGTTAATTTATATCTATTTATACTCTTCTATCTATAAAATCTTCAGGATCTGGCAACATATTTCAAACAGAAAAATCAATTGAAAGCTAAATTAAAATGAATATAATTTTCAAATCAACTAATATAAAGTTATTAAATGAAATTAGTATTTATTATTTATTTATTTATTTATTACAATTATTTTTTATTTATTGATATCCTCAGCTTCCTCACGCAATGCCTAGGCCATGAGAAATTAGAAAACTCATTTTTCCTTTATAAAGCATTTTCTCATGGGCCATATCCAATAGGAGATGTGAGAAAGTCTTCTTGGGCCCATGAGAAGGCAGAACAAGGGACCTTGTTCTTCGCCAAGCATTTTCACATGGCCGTGTTAACAACAATAATATGACCCATCACCTAAGAGTACCACTTTATTGTGATTCCAGTCGTAGCACTTGAGGAGGCATCCTAACTCTTGGGTACTTAGATTTACGCCTGAGGGTAATAGACGGCTCGCCCTACCCAACATTGATATCACCTAAGAGGAAGGGAGACTTTACCCTGCCCTTGGATCATGAGTGAGCCCAACCCCTTTCCAAAAATTTTTATACAAAAAAAAAATAATAATATGATATATTCAAGACAAAATTTTGATAAATCAGATAGATAATAAAAAAATAATAATATAATATATAATAAGAAAAGTAAAACTTATCTCAACTATTTCTATATTTTATGAGAATATGGGCTAATGAATATCTCCTAAAATCAACTCAAATAATATAATATATAATTATACAGTATTATTGTTATATTTTTTACAAGTTATATTAACTATATATTTTTACTTTCTACTTTAGATATTATCATATATTATTATGATATTGTCTTCCTATAGTAAATAAACCTAATAATATACTACCTCTAGTCCTTAATATAATATTTACTTAACTAATTTAGATAGATTAAAAAAATTAATTAAATTAATTATTTGTAATGATTGTGTGTTAATTTTTCTAAAAATACCCCTTTAATAACGTGTATTTGATTTATGTTTGATAAAAACCCTATTAATATGTATAATCATATATAGATATTTTAAAAAAAATTATAATTTTAGAAGACAAAATATATTAGTCTTATATTTATAATTAAAATAGATTATTTATTTAATTTTTATATTTATGGTCGAAATTATTATTTTTATGATTGTGTAGTTAAGCAATCGAAAAGACCCAAATATAACATGCAGTAAGCAGATCAAACACGTGAAAGACTGAAATTAAATCACAGCTTGCAATTTCTTTCCTTGACTAGATTCTTTAAATTTGAATTGCGTAAACACCTTCAGAGCTTGATGCATATACGTTACATATAAATACAACCTTAAGCTGGTGTGGCTTACAAGAAAACTTGAAACATCTTTATTACTTTAACAGAATGAAACAAGGTTGTGATTTACAGTGTCACTCATATACCATCACTGCATAACTTCTACAGCAGCGAAAAGGAGACCCGCGCTGTAGAACGAAAATATCAAAAGAATTACATAAACAAAAAAAAAAACTTTAAACAGCCGAAGAAATTGCCCGTTTCAGCAAGCAAAGAAAATAATCTGCGGCCTTCTCTTCATACAAGTTCAAGCTTCAGGAATGGGAGCCAACAATTCCTGGAAAAGGTAAATAAATAGATAAGCATGAAATTCCCTCAACAGTAGTAGTTAGTAGTTACACAAAGTGGTGCCCGAGTTATTGAATTAGTTACCTCCGAGAATCGCAAATGCTCATGATGTAGATTAGATGATTTCACAATTGTTTCCCACTTGGGACTTTGTCCTCGTCCATATATGTGAGCAACAGGAGAAGACCGCAATGATATGTTCCTCGAGGAAATGATAGGTAAGGTACGGTTAAGCCAAGACTCTGAAGGAGCTTTGGGTAAGGGAAGGGCAAGAGGAAGCGGCAGATTCTTTATATTTGAGTTTCCTTGATTGCTAAGTTTCATTAACCTTTGGCTTTTTGAGTCAACTTTCCCATCGCCAGCCACTTTTGCGTTAGCTAATGTACCGAAATCTTGATTCAGACCTTGGTCAACAGATTTGGTAGCTTCTTGTCTCTCTGACTCTGCTTCCACATCATCAGCCGTTTTAAGTTTTCTACATGATATAGAAGAAGTCTGAATTTGACCATGGAAACTTTCTTGATCTCTAGCTGAGTCTATCTTCTCACAGTCACTCACTTTTGGACTTGAATTCTGAGGTAAGTCTCTTCCTTGGTTTCCTAACTTATTAGAAAAATGTGTCTTTCCCATTTGCATATCATTAATGGATCTATCAGAACGTGGGGATAGAAACGGATCAAAAGAATCTGAACCTTTAGGTGGTAATGTCGCCTTCTCATCTGTGACGGTCAAAAGCTTGCTATCTTTTCTGGAAAACTCAAAATCATCCCTTGGGTGATTGGTCTGAACCTTCATTTTAGAAGCATCTAAACCTGAATAAGATTTAACCTTTTGTACAGAATCCACATACAGGGTTTTCTCAACAACTGGGCTTGTGCAACCAGCATCACATTGGGTGCCCTCAGAGAGTGGTAATGTGCTGCAACCCCTTCGATGTTGATCAATGTCATTTTTAGATTTTCGAGGAATGCCCATAGAATGTTTCTCTTCTGTAGAGCCAGTCTTGGAATCTTCTGACTTCTTCTCATAGTAAGCAGTTCTTGTATTCTGCTGAACAAGAAAAGAGATCATTAGATCACCTGACATGAAAGTTGAAATGATGACAGATGAAAGAAAAGTAAGTAGAGACAAATTAATACCGTTTTTCCAGTTTCACTGTAACGAGCACTTAATCTAGGATGCATCCCGTGAACTGGTGAATTTAGCATCCTATCCTGCACTCTCAAACCAGGTATTGGATTCAATAGGCAGAACCGAGGAAATAGCCCACAAATTTTGCCGGTGTTGTCCCCGAATTCACTGCAAAGGTCATCTTCATCTTCACTTTCTTCCCTACATAATTCTTGGGCATAGGGTGGCAAATTATTTGGCCTATGCTGATTTACTGGATGGCGTCTTTCTCCACTCATTACCTTCCTTACCTGTCTTGGTTGTTCTCGTGCAACAGGTGGCTTCTTGGAGGCATATGGAGGAGGAGTTTCAGAAGTCACTGCCTGTGCTGCAGGTAAGAACCGATCAATCATGAAGGCACGAGCAAATTGATCCTGTGAGATACTTCGAGAGAGATGAGCTTCTTGCTCATCCAATCCACTCAAACCACTAACACTACAGTTCATGAAGAATGATTCAGTTCTGGAAAGTGTATCAAGTGCGTCTTGATAGGCCTCATCTCCATCATCTGAAACACAACTAGCCTTCTTTTCTTGGATTGCCTCTTTGGGGCTCTCACATTTTGTTGCATTAGATGTGACACTTTGAGAGGTGGACACATCCTTGTTAATAGATTTAACACTTGAAGAATTGGACAGAGAGCTTTCCTTTCTAGACTGAGTAACTGATGTGCCTCTTGAAGCTTTATCAGAATTCTTCTGTTTGACTTTCAAAACCCTCCCGGGTGGAAGATTGGGATTGATAGGCGTGGAAGACGGTCCACCAACCCGTGTGTGTGGTCTGTTTTCATACTTGGGTCTTCCAGGAGTCTGCTCCCATACAAAAGGAACTGTTCCAGGATTCCTCACCGGACCGGATTTCAACTCTGACTTGTAGGCAGGAAGAGGAGGTAGCCTAGCTGATGACTTTTCAGTTTTCCTTTTATTGTCCTTTTCAGAGGAAACTGTTGGCGAGAATCTCCTTACAGACAAAAGTGGCTGATTAAAATCTAACTGCTTCTCTTCCATTGGATCTTTTGCAGTATCATGTAATTTGTTCCTGCAGGACACCAAAATAAAAACAAAACTGAAACAACACTAATTGTGCATTTTTTTACTAAGATCTACATAATATCAGGAAAAACAAATGTACATAATTGCACTTGCCAGTTTTAAATATATTACCGGGAATTGTGTGGAGTATAGAACTAGTGAAGGAAGATAACCCAAGGCAATTGACACTTGACTACATTGATTGACTTTCAACTAAAAGTTGGGGATATAAGATTTTCTTCCCATCTTTAGGCTGAATCTCATACTTAAGCAGAATATTGGACTGTCTTGACTGCTTAGTAAAGCCTACAAAGTGGACTGTGCAACTAAACTGGAGAAAACCGAATTAGTTTTTCACAGGATGAAAACTTTTTGTCGTGTGTTGGAGTTTGCTCAAATACCTCTCCGAATAGCATTGTAATTGGACCGCCTTAAACTGCTTAAAGGTTTGTCCAAAACCAGAATTTTTAGTCTTTACACCCATCTAATAAGTTTCCAATATGTGAATTTCAAAATTGCTAAAAAAACTAATACGCCAGGACCAAACAAACCATGTCGCCAATCACCCAAAAGCATTAACAAATAAATTAATTGGACAAATGTTTTTACATACACTGCTTGAGAAAAAGAAAGAAAGAAATTCTATAAATTCTACGTTAAAAGCGTATTCAACTGCAAATATGTCATATCAATCGTCAAGAGCTGACTAATAAGAGAAAGCTAATCAAGAGCAGGGGAAAAGGATGAAGACGTGAAGTAAATAAGATGTCCCTGGAAGGAGCTCAACTATTTCATTATCTTAACCTCTAGCACCGTACCCAGTTCTTACCCAACTAAACAATAATCAAATAAACCAGCCTATGTGCGAAAGAGAACAGACACTCAACAAAGAAATGCAAATTTCAGGTTCATCAGTAACTGCTAAAACCAGTTGCAGTCAAACGTCTAGCAAGAAACCGACCAAGAAAACTTCAACGAATAGAGAATGCATTGAAATAAAGAAACTTCAATTTTCCCACGGGATAAAGATTTTTTTCCTTGACATCTTGCCAGCAAAAAACAAAATCCACCGCAACTCTCACCGCTATTGACTAAACCCAGTAAACACCGGCATCGAAAGAAAGAGATAAGTCCGGAGCAAAACCTGAGAGCAATGACCCCACAGAGAAACCAAACCGCGTTCTTCCTTGGAATATAGTCGGTGAAAGCGAGCTGCAAACGCCTCTCACAGGAAAGTTCTCATATCACCCAAGAATATCACGTAAAGATGACCCAAAAGAAAGGAGGGGGGAGAGAGAGGGAGAGGGAGAGAGAGGAAGAAAGTGAAGAAAAGGGGTTGAGAAAGAATAAACCAGATTGTACGTTTGTGTTTATTGCTCCATGGCAGTTGCGAGCTTGCCCGCCGATGCTGCAAAGGCAATTTGATTTGATTTTAATCATCCGTTCTTTCTTTAATATTTTCAAATGTGGAGGCATTTTCCAAATAATTAAACAATTAAAACAATAATTAATATTTTTTTTGGTACAAAAACAATAATTAATGTTACTTCTGAAGATTTTGGTGCATTTATTTTAGGGCCAGTGGGGGTTGGATCATGTGAGGCTGGTAAAGAATAGAGACGCTTACACATAAAAAGGGATGTGAGAGCTGTATGAAAAATAGTTGAAAAAGGATGGCCCACCTTCTTTACGTGTTTAATTATCGCGAGTAATGATCTGTAATTGATATTTAATGAGTAAGTGGTCCCCCCTTATGTTCTAGAAAATTGTTTAAAAAATCTCATTAAAATTTTTATTACTCAAAATTTGTTTTTAAAGATGTAACTTTTTTAGCTTCAATTATATGCCATTTATTTTGCCATTTAAAAAATATTTGCCCATGGCTTAAAAAGTTGTACTTGAGGATAAATTTGCACACGCCTTATTTTATAAACAAAATAGAAGAACATACAGCTAAAAATATGTTATACACTTGAAGAAAAGTATTTTTTTTCAATCTTTATAACATTTAGCTTTAGGGCCCATTTGTATAAGTTTTTAAAAAATAGCTTATAAAAAAATTTAGATAATTTTTAGAAAATGATTTTTAGAGAAGAATTTATGAAAAAAAATATGATTTTAAATAAATAAATGTTTAGATAATTATTATCAGAAGAACTTTTGTTATTGATAAATTATCAGTAAGTATATGAGATTGGAAAAAAATAATTACTCATTGTTTTCTTCTTAGTGTTACATAGCATTGTTCATCTTTTCCTTCTTCTAGCGATCCACAACAACATGACAAAGATTACTCTAGCGAAGGTAAGCTGCTTCAATGGTAAAGCAAGACTAACAGTAGAAATGGCAGGGGCTCTAGTGGTGACGGCACAAGGACAACAAAGATAAAGAGAAGACCCACGTGACAAATAAAGACAACGAGCTCCACATGACCACTACGACAAAACACATGACCTAAGACTATCTAGATAGATCACAGTGACAAAAAAAAAAGAACCAAGAGATAGAAATTATGAAGAAATAGAGAGAGGGTGTGAAAAAAAGATACAATAGTAAATAGATAGTTTATAAATTTTTTTTCATATTCTATAAACTATTCTCAATAATTTACTTAAAATTTTAGTTTTAAATCAAGTTTATTTTTAAAAATTTAAATTAAAATTTAAGCTATTTTTTTTTTTAAAAAACTTTAGTTTTTTTGCCAATGATCTTTTCTTTTTCTTCGCAAGGTATAAAGTCTCATTCCCGAAAGTAAAAGGACAAGGTATAAAGTTCATTTCTGCGATTTTTATTTCTTTTACAAAAAGAAGAATATACTTAATGAGACCATTAAGTAATGCTTGCTCTTAGAATATCTGATTTTGTGACTTAATTCGCATTTTTTATTTAATTCTTTTTTATGTTAATTTTCTAAATAACTTACACACTTGCACGGACAATTTTCTATTTTACCTAATAATTATATGCCGACATTTCAAAATGAAAAAAAAAATGACAGGTAAAGTCTCCCTATCATTTCATCATATCAGTCCATAACAAGTTGATAAAATGGATAATATAATAGCAGCAAATAAGATACAAAGTAGATGTCATAATGTTGAAAACAATAATTAAATAATTAATAATCGGATTAGGATGAGGTTTAATTTAGAATGAATTAGTTGCCCCCGGCAAGGATAATTGTCCAAACCTTTGCAAGCTCTTATGGGAAGGAATAGATTCCTCAGGAGATGGAGTCCAACAGAAAAAGTATAAATTTTTAATTGGTTTAGTTAATATTATACTTTCTCTCATTATAAATATAAAAGTTAGACAAAAAATTTATTTTAATTTTAAATATAATATTATAATTTATTTTATCTATTAAAATTATAATTTTTTTTAAAATCATCTTTATATAATTGTATGTATTAAGAAAGTTTTTATTAAAAATAGTTTAAAAGTATATGATTAAAATAATATTTTAAGAAAATCAATACATAATAATTATAATTAATTAATTAAATTAATTTAATTAATATATTTAAATTAATTAAATATATCTTATATTAAATAAGATATAATATATTTTGCATTATGCATGCATGTGGGACTGTAACCCTTTTCATAATTAATCTATTATAAAATTCTCTTTCCCCTAACAAAGAAAGGATCTTATTGACTATATTAAAAAATAAACGCATGTCCTTTCAAAAACATACTTGATTATAAAATTATGACAACCTACGGACGGATGTCAAACCATGGCATCAACGTTTCACATTGTATAATTGACATATAATTATATGAAATTTAGTAGAGCTTGTTTTGATTGGCTTTTGTAACCTCATAAAATCCCTCCAAAATCAATTTAAAAGCATAAAAGTTAGTATATATTTGGAGAAAAAAATTAAAAGGGTTTTTAACGATTTGAAATTTTTTTAAAATAAATAGTTATATTTATTTAAAAAAAATTTAAACTAAAATATAGTTTAAAATTAAAGTTTTTATAAGTTATAAAAAGTTTGTTTGGATCAGAGTTTAAAAAATAACTTATTAAAAAATAATTTTTTAATAACTTTTAAAAAATAGTTTTTGGCGAAGCGCTTTTAAAAAAAACGTTGTTATGAATAAATGAGTCTTTTGATAGTTATTACTATAAGGATTTTTATAATTAAAAAATTACTAGAAAATATTTAATTTTATTAAAAATATGAGAGATGATAGAGAGTGAAAAAAAAAGAGGAGAGAGAATGAAGAAATGAGAAGGGAGAGGAGAGATGAGAGAATGTGTATAAAAAGTAAGGGGTAAAATAGTAATTGAATAGTTCATAAACTATTTTATTGTTCTAGAAACTAGTCTCAGTATCTTATCTAAAACTATAGGTTGATCCAAAAGCCTTTTTGAAAAAATATAGTTATTTGTTTTAAAATTTTCTTAAACTAAAATTTGGGCTATAAACACTTTTAAAACCTTAGTTTGAGAGTTTCCTATACATGCACTAAAATTAGTTTTTAGAATAATAAAATAATGTATAGACTACCCAATTATTATTTTACCCTTACTTTTTCTTACACCATCTCTCATCTCTCTTCTCTTTTATCTCTTCTCCAACCTCTTTCATTTCTCTTCTATCATATTTTTAATAAAATTATACTTTTTTATATCATTTTTAAATTATAAAAATCTTTATGGTAATAACTATTCAAACACTCATTTATTCAGAGTTATTTTTTTATAAACTCTTATCCAAAAGCCATTTTCTAAAAACTATCAAAAATTTCTTTTTTTTCATAAGCATTTTTTAAATTTTTATCCAAATAAACCCTTAATTTGAGTCTAAAACTTATATTTGGATTTACATTGAAGTTAAATGATTTTTTTTCCTTCAAAAATCAAGCTAGATCATTTTTTATAATATTAATTTGATACTATTATTAAGTATCATAGTTTTAAAATTTATAATTATCCCATCTAATATAAGTGTCTCCTATAATAATTAAATTTGATACCTATAACAATCTAATATAGCTCTATACTCTCGTATCAACTCTAGTTGACAAAATCAAATTAGATCTAAGCAACATCTTAAAGCTTTTGAAGTTACAAAAGCTATATAAGTATTTAAATTGAATTTTTTATAAAAAAATTAAACATAAATCACATTATATTATTTAATTTTTATTTTAATTTTAGTTTATAAAATGCAATGAATATTTTACAAAGATCTGTTCAAATAAAGAGTGGTGGTTGTTTGTTAGAGATACGAGGTCCATTCAAAAAAAAACCCATTTAACTAATCCATTATTTTGTCATTTATAATCATATTATTAAATATATAAACAATCTTATCAACATGAATCGAAGCTTTGCGATAAAAATATTTCTCTCTAAAAATCTTTTTTTTTTAATGAGGTGGGAATTAAATCTCAACCTTCTTACTTTAATCATAATATAATTAGTCTACCACTAAATTAAATATCTTAACTATTTAAGGAATAGATATGCATCTTCTTATTATCTTTATTTACTGAACTAATCCCAGGTAAGTTCACGCATCGTATGTTTTAATTTGTATTGTGCAAAGCTCAAGAAGCAGGCAAAATATTAGATCTAATCAATATGTCAAATGAATGAGAACGTGTGGGAGGGATGTAACTGTTTGACTTGGCAGTAGCTATATAGGAAGTAGGCGTGTCTATATAGCTCACAGTACAGTATATCAACTTGAACTCTCAATAACCTTTTTTTTTTTTTTATCTAACATGATAAATATAACATATAATTAAACATTATACTATAAAATATAATCTATATTTTTTTTTAAATTAGACATCAGGCAGGGATTACCCTACTCTACCCATAAATATCTATTCTTTTTACTTTTTTTTCTAGATGCTACAGTTAAAAAAGAGAATATGATAGTTACTGGTGACTAGAATGTTATTTTAAAAATATAAATAGTTAAGTAGGTAAGTTATATATTTTAATATTTATAACTATATTAATTTTTTTTTAACTTTATTAATCATCATTATATTACATTATAAATTATAATTGTTTATTTTATTTTTTTATATGTTTCATCTTTATAAACATTTGGGAGATTGATACAAAATTATAATTACAAACTATTTAAATTTCAAGGCTTTTTTTTATATGCAATAGATTTCAAAACTTTAATTATTATCTTTTTATTACTTTATTTTTAGTGTATTATGGATACTATTTAATTATTAAAGATATATGAATATGTTATTATTTTATAATTTTATAATTATAGATTTTTTTATAACATTAGCATGTCATTAAGACTTAAGAATGCCCAATCTACCCATGTTCAGCTTAAAATAGTTAGTGCTTTTACCGAGTAGGACTAGATATCGGGTTGTAAAATATAACTCATATTTTTTTAGATAGGATACTAGGCAGGGGACTATCATGACTAATTTTACCCATATACACCCTTAATAGAGAATAACATGAGATATGGGATATAAAAATGAGCAAATATTATTATTTATATTAAGTTTCCAAATTCCAGCTCATTCCCCAAAATATTCTAACCTTATACAAAAAATTTAATTATAAAACAAATAATTAAAATATTTTTATGAGGGATAATTCTATTATTTTATAATTTAAAAAAATTAATCTTAAATTTAGTAGAACTTTCCGATTATTTAATAATTTTTTAAAGTTTTTCTATAATTAAATTATTTGTATGAATTTTAAATGTAATATTTTGGTTAAATTTTGATAAGTTAAGCACCGATTTTTGAGATTATCTATCATGTGCGTGCTTGTACTACGGGGGCTTACACGAATTACATAAAACAGGACAAAATGGGGTTTAGCCCATTTGACTTTTTTTTATTATTATTTTCTCCTTCCTCCTATTATAATAGATTATATGTTGTCACGTTTTGTTTGATCCCTTGTGCTTTTGGACCACTTTATTTATGTTCCCACAGTCTTTTTTTCTCTTTTATTTGACGAAAATGTTTGGAGGACCATTATGGATATGTTAGATAGGTTTTCGAAAAATAGTTTATAAAAAATATTAGATCTAATCAATATGTCAAATGAATGAGAACGTGTGGGAGGGATGTAACTGTTTGACTTGGCAGTAGCTATATAGGAAGTAGGCGTGTCTATATAGCTCACAGTACAGTATATCAACTTGAACTCACAATAACTTTTTTTTTATCTAACATAATAAATATAGCATATAATTAAATATTATACTATAAAATATAACCTATATTTTTTTTAAATTAGGCATCGGACAGAGATTGCCCTACTCTACCCATAAATACTCATTCTTTTTATTTTTTTCCTAGATACTACAGTTAAAAAAGAGAATATAATAGTTACTGGTGACTAAAAGGTTATTTTAAAAATATAAATAATTAAGTAGGTAAGTTATATATTTTAATATTTATAACTATATTAATTTTTTTAACTTTATTAATCATTATTAGATTATATTATAAATTATAATTGTTTATTTTATTTTTTTATATGTTTCATCTTTATAAACATTTGGGAGATTGGTACAAAATTATAATTACAAACTATTTAGACTTCAAGACTTTTTTTTATATGCAATAGATTTCAAAATTTTAATTATTATCTTTTTATTACTTTATTTTTAGTGTATTATGGATACTATTTAATTATTAAAGATATATGAATATGTTATTATTTTAGAATTTTATAATTATAGATTTTTTTATAATATGAGCATGTCATTAAGACTTAAATTTATTTAATAGATCTTAAATTTAGTAGAACTTTCCGATTATTTAATAATTTTTTAAAGTTTTTCTATAATTAAATTATTTGTATGAATTTTAAATGTAATATTTTGGTTAAATTTTGATAAGTTAAGCACCGATTTTTGAGATTGTCTATCATGTGCGTGCTTGTACTACGGGGGCTTACACGAATTACATAAAACAGGACAAAATGGGGTTTAGCCCATTTGACTTTTTTTTATTATTATTTTCTCCTTCCTCCTATTATAATAGATTATATGTTGTCACGTTTTGTTTGGTCCCTTGTGCTTTTGGACCACTTTATTTATGTTCCCACAGTCTTTTTTTCTCTTTTATTTGACGAAAATGTTTGGAGGACCATTATGGATATGTTAGATAGGTTTTCGAAAAATAGTTTATAAAAAATATTATACAACCTTTAAAAATTAGTTTTTAAAAAATAATTTATAGAAAATAAAATAATTTTAAATAAATAAATATTTGGATAGTTATTATTATTATTATAATATTTATGATTAGTAAAATATCATAAAGGATATGATATTAAAAAAAATTAAATATTCATATCTCTCATTTTCTCTATCCGATAAAGACGATGACAATGAAGGAAGTGAAAACACGATGACTACTGACATGGAGGAGCTAAAAATGATAGAGCTAGACATAGGAAAAAGTTGAAGAACAATGATTAACGTTACCCAACGATCCACGCATCAACGGAGCTAAACGACGGAGGAGATCAACAACCTAGAAAGCTACCTTAACGACGAGCTCTAGTGGCAAAGGCACAGAGACGATGACTATGAGTTTCAATGGTGACAATGAAAGTATAGAGACAGCGACAGCAAATAATAAAAGACAATGAGCTGGAAAAGAGAAAAGGAGGAGAGGGAGCGGGGGAAAATAAAGGTAAAATAATAATTGGGTAGTTTATAAACTCTTTTCTTATTTTATAAGCTACTCCCAATAGTTTATCTAAAATCATAATTTTAATCCAAAAATCCTTTTGAATAAATATAATTGTTTATTTAAAAAAAATTAAATTAAAATTTAGGTCAAAAGTATTTTTAAAACTAAGATTTTGATTGCTTCCAAAAATATGATAAACTCATCCATAAATGTTCATTCAATCAATCCATCAATATCCATATATTAACATCATTAATAGATTTTTTAACAAGTTACATTAATTATTAGCAGATAATTGGTGAATTCATTTTTCAATTTTTCTATAATGTAAAAAAAACACAAAAAGGAAAAGCTCACTCCTACAGTTATTTATAGGCCATCTTAGATATGTTCTTTTTGTCACACTTATCCGATCCTTCTCCACAAGAAGGACCTCACCCACACTCCCAGGATAAGATCGATCTTATGATTTCCTCCTTAAAATTGAGAAATAGCGATGCCATTGAGTTTAAGGGCTTTTCTTTATCTTTCTAGAGATATTTATATATTTATATTCATAATTCTTTTTGTTAAATGTATAAAAAATTAATTTTTTTTCTTGTTAAGGGTATTTGTAAAACGACTTTCCATTTAACTAGAGATATTTCATGAAAAGATTGAGTAATTTTAAGATAATAAATTATTCTTTTTTATTTATTTAAATAAGAAAGAAGGTAGAAGGGATAGTTTAGCTGCGTATAAATTTTTATTTTATATTAATTTTGATTGATGTTGATAATTGTGGTGAAGATTTATGATTATTATAATTTGGGATTTCGGATGATGAGTGAAAAGTGCAATATGCTAGAAAACAAATTACGCCTCTGCTAAATCCCCTTAAATATTCTCTAAAATTTAGAGTTAAATTTTAATTTGAGTGTGTGGGTTAGAAAACAATAAAACTTAAATTTTAAATATAAATTTTAATAAAATTTATATTTTAAGAAATTTTAAAATAAATAGTTATATTTGTTCAAAATACGATCTTTTAGATTAAACTATAATTTAAAATTAATATTTCAGATAAACTAGTCAGAATAACTTATAGAACAGTAAAAGAACTTATGAACTAATCAATTATTATATTACCCTTACTTTTTCTTATACCTTCTCTTATCCCCTCTCTCCTCTCTCTTATTTTTTTATACCATATCTCCTCTTTCCTCTTATATCTTATTTTTCCTCATTTAATACTTATATTATTTTTTATAATTTACCAATAATAAAAGTATTTTTGGAAATAATTATCTAAATACTCATTTATTTAAAATTATTTTTTCTCATAAATTTTTTTACAAAGATTTTTTTAAAAGTTGTTTAATTTTTTTTATAAACTCATTTTTAAAATTTTATTCCGATGGGTTAGGAAAAGATTAATATTGAATTTATTTAAATTTTTTTATAAACAAAATTAAAGCTTCCGCCCGAAAAAAAGCGAGCAAATCCCCGTTAACTACTTGGTCTTATGTATTCAATATTAGGCCCAAAGCCCAACAACTCATTTCGTATGAATGAATCACATGCTCCGTAAGCACAAAAACAAAAAACTAAAACTATAATTTTAGTTCCATGATAATTACTATTTTATTATAGTTATAATCATAATATTTTAAGAGGTATTATAGTTTTTAGATACTTAAAGGGTAATAGACAGTTCACTCTACCCGATATTAGTATTACCTACAAGCAAGAGAGATTTCGTCCTACATTTAGATCATAGGTGAGCTTAACTCATTTTTAAAAAAGGAATATTACTTTGTTGGTTTTAGTCATAGTATTTGAGAAGACATTTTAGCTTTTAGGTTCCTATATTTATATATGAGGGTAATTGACGGCTTATCATGCCCAATATTAATATCGTCTACGAAGAAGGGAGATTTCGCTATACTTTTAAAACGTAAATGAGTCCAACTCTTTTCTAAAATTTGTACCCCCACACAAGTAGAGCATTGAATTGTGCAAAAGGTGGGGTGAAAAGCCAACTAAGATTGCACTTGATAAGTTATAACCTATAAATTTTGAATTTAAATTTCACTTCTCTAGCACTCCCTAATATCTTAATAGTAATGTTTCTCATAACCTAATTTATCTAAATTTTTACTACTTTAATCTTTATTATAAATATATTTTAATTGATTTTCACATACTAAAAAATAGTAATTAAGTCACTAAATATGCTTAGAATTAATATTTTTTTCTAATTTTAATCTTATTCTCTCCCTATATTTATATATTATTTTCATCTCTCTCCTTTTCTTCTTTTTAAAAAATAGTCATTAATAACATCTAAATAAATTTATATTTGATACTAAATTTTTGTTTTCCAAACAGAGTTATAATAATGACTAGAGTGGTATGTATTTAAAAGAAGGAAAATAAAAATTAATAAATTATTAATTGAGATAGTAAATATCATCGTTCCGATAAAGAAGAGAATATAAATTTAAATCTGGTAAAAAGAAACGTATTTATCAGAAGACATAAAAAATGTGTACACTCTAATAACTAAATAAAATACAAACAGAAGGAAAACATGGCGATTAAATCAGTTGTTCACGAACATAATTTAAAAAAGAAACAGAGGGAGAGAGAGGAGAAGATAAGATGAAAAGGAAAGGCAACAGTTGTAAAAAAAATCCAACTTTTAATTAACCGAGTTGTTGTTGGTGAGCTACCAGGAAAATTACAAAGCACAAAAAAGATAAAACGGGAAGATTCCCCACAAAGAAGGGCGTGATTAGAAAGAAACACAACCGAGCGAATTGGGATTGAATTAATGGGAAAGAAGGGCGTGTTTGCAGCGACCCAACTGGTCGTGAATGATGGTGAGGTACTGAAGAGGGGGAGCGTGACACGAGGCTTTTTCATGTGTACCAAAAATGGCTCTGGAAAAGGATACTCATCTTCTGCGTCTTTGTTGGACAAAGTATGGACAACACTTGTCCCGTTTTCCAGTGTGATTCATTGCCTACCACCTATTCCCCCCCTTCCCCTAAAGTGCTTCCCCACTCTACCTTTCTCTCTGTCTTTTCTCTTATGGAAAATTGCCGAAATTTTTTTATTTAGAGGATTTATTGTCCAAAATTAGATAAATTATTGAACAGATATAACTCATGTCGAGCCAAAGACAACATATATTCAATAGTTAATGTTTAATTTTAACTTAAAAATTTATATATTAGAGCTATAAATAT
The DNA here is from genome assembly GCA_037074615.1 of Leucaena leucocephala. Classification (NCBI taxonomy): domain Eukaryota; kingdom Viridiplantae; phylum Streptophyta; class Magnoliopsida; order Fabales; family Fabaceae; genus Leucaena; species Leucaena leucocephala. The sequence goes on from CM073525.1 coordinate 8,058,001, forward strand.
CTAAAAGTATATTTTAAATCAATAATATCCTGAAAATATTAAATATGAGTAATATCACCTTTGACACTTTTAAAATGTTAATGATAAATGTTATATTTTTTACAAATTAATATTTATTTTTTATCAATTAGAGTGATTTTATATTTTTTTAAAATACATATAGGTTTTGTGTGAACTCTTTGGAGACAAAATTAAGCATTATCATTATCTTCAACTATATGCCAATATTTTTCATTTTGCCTATGAATTATACGAGCGAATACAATTCTTCTTCTGCTATATACAATCAATTTTTAACCAACTGAGCTATATCCGGTGCTTTCTTTCTTTCTTTCTGATAATTCATTTCAATTGTCAATATCAGTTTCCAAAACTCATACAACAAACATATGTACCTCTTTTGCCCTATTTTATTTTGAGTTTACTTTGGAATAGATTCCCCTCTGAAAGATAAACATAGGCCATCAAAGCTCATGAGTTAAAGTTCAATGTATTCCAATATAAAAAGGCTATCTTACTCCAATCACTATTATATGTTTCTCTGTCTCTCTCTTTGCAGAATACAACTGGCTGCTCTAAGTTCAAGCGAAGACGGCTCTCCCCCATTCTAGCAACAGCCAGTTGTTGCATTCACGTTTAGCTTTATTCTTTTGAAACATTTCTCCACTGATTGTACTGTTGCAAACATGCATTCTCATATGACTGCTCATCAAATTTTTCAAAGGCAACAATCCATTGAACCTGTTAATTCTGATTATTTTCATAAATCTATTTTTGTCAGTAAACAGTGCAATTACAAACAAAATAAGTTGAGCATCTATTTAAAATATGTTTATTATATATTTAATAATTATTATATTACGTACTCTAGTCTCTATTATAAGTCATTTATAACTTTTTATCATATATTAATAAATATATTAAATATATTTTAAATTGATATTTTTTTAAAATTTACTTTTATTAAAATGCTGTCTCTTGCTCTCTACATTCTCATATCTCTCTCTTTCCTTAAAAACTTAAATGGGTTAATATTGGAAATCCGTCATTAAGTGACTTATATTTGGCATGGAGGTTCCAATAAGCAGACTATTTAAAGACAAGGAATATGTTTGCGCCCTGTGCTTTAGATGTATAATATTCATTCGATATTTAATATATGATATAATTAAATAATTAATTTTAATTATAAATATAAAATATAATTTTTATATTTATTAATTTTTAAAAATTATCTCTATCAATCTCTCTTAATAATAATAAAATAAAAAATAAAAATGGAGAAAATTAAATAATATAATTATAATATTTTAAAAATATATATTATAATAATTAATTTAATTATTTTTTTAATTTAATTAAATTAATTATTATATTAAAAATAGGGGAAGAATATTAGAGTTTAACAAGAGGATTGTACAAATTTTAAGTGTAATGTAATGTGAATCTTATAGAAAATTAAGGTGAGATTGAAAATAGCGAAATATGAAGGGAGATGAGAGGGTGTGCCATTGTCAAATAAATGGGCTAAACGAGATAGCTTAGGAAATCGCTTTCGCAATTTGGATTGACGTGTTTGGATTAGTTTTTGGAGAATAGATTTTGGGGAGAATAGATTCTGGAGAATAGATTCTGGGAGAATAGATTCTGGAAAGAATAGATTTTAGGAAGAATATATTATGGAGAATAGATTTTAGGAAGAATAGATTATGAGAAGAATAGATTTTGCAAATAGAGATGTTTGGATGATTAATAGTAGAATCACTTTTTATATTAATAAATTACTAAAAAGGGTATGATTTGATTAAAGTATGAGAGAGGAGAGAGAGGAGAGAGAGAGGAGAGAGAGGAGAGAGAGAGGAGAGAGGAGAGAGAGAGGAGAGAGAGAGGAGAGAGGAGTGAGAGTATAAGAAAAAAATAGGGGTAAAATAGTAATTAGATAATCTATAAGCTCTTTTACAGTTCCAAAATCTATTGAAAAATAGCTTCTTCAAAACCATGGTTTCAAACCGAAGTTTTGCCCAAAATTAATTTTGAATGAAAATGGCTGTTTGGCAAAAAATTTTGTAAACTGAGGTTTTGTTCCAAAATTAATTCTGAACAAAAATTAATATTTATGTAAAATTTTTTCAAATTAAAATTTTACTCCAAAATTAATTTCAAAACGCTATGCTAAACAGGCACGATACGATTAGTGTCCATCAAAACCGAAGTGATGGAACATATAACGTTGAAATCCCCTTTAGTTTTGTTAGATTGATAGCCATCATATCTACAGTGCACTGACCAGTCAAATTTGCTTTACCTACTCTCTCTCCCCGCTCTTCAAGTTACCCCCTAGTGGGACCCAATTTTCCGTCTTTAAAATTATTTTTTATTTTTTTATCTTTTTTAATTATAAATATCTCTTGTAACTAGCTCCTTCTACAATTAACAATAAAAAATAATAATAATAAGACTGTAATTGATGCTTGTGGTCATCTTCTTTCACTTTACAGCGTCATGACTGGTGTGAAGCGTGGGTGTTCTATCTGGTGTATGAACTCTACGCTTTAATTTGAGTTAAAAGAGAAGACAATTCATTATAAAAGAATTCTATAAAATTATTAAATATCAGAAAAATTTTAAAGAATTTAGGGATAAATTTTTAAAATTAAAAATTAATATAATTACCCCTATTATAAATAAAACAGTTCCAAGTGATAGGGTTTAGGTATTATTATAGGAGAAATATTCGTGTTATTTCTCAATTCAAAAATTTATCTTTAAAATTTTTAAAACTATTCAGTCATTTGATGATTTAATAAAAATTTTATATAATTAATTATTTTTTACAGTATTTCAATATATTTCTCTTTGAGTTAATGTGCTATGTACTAGTTTATGATCTTATGAGAATATAATATTTTTTATTTATATTTAAATAAAATTGTCATGTCATAAAAGGAAAATAACAATAAGACAAATTCGAATATAAAATTTACCGCCACGCTACATTGATTATATCAAAATAAAGAAGCTAACGTACATTTTTTTTTTTGCCAACACAAGATAACGTTTCAAAGTTAGGCTACATTAATAATCATTTAAAGACTCAACAATATTTCAGGTGGCCATTTAAAGTTTATAAATTGATTAATAATTTGGTTTTTGTGTTTTAGCATTGGACATGGGGTTAGATCGATTAACTTGATAACACCACCACCCACGCCAGTAGACCAAATGGTTGGTGGAAGTTCGTCTGCCTTAATCCTGCTCCAAAACAAAATTACTTGAATAAAAGGGTTGGATAACTTTCAAAGCAGGATAAATACTTTAAACTAATTTATTTAATTATTATAAATCAACTTTTGATCTCTTGTTATGGTAAAAAATGTATTCTTATAAATATAAAATTTTAAATTTAATTGCTCGTAATTTGTTAACTGTACTAATATCTATCATGTCTTATGAATTCATTTTTAATATTGAGGGTCAAATTATCGATATTTTTAAAAGCTCTTTATCTTTAGGTATAGTCAGATGACTCATATATGTTTAAAATTGGTTATGTACAACTCCTCATAAATTGCATAAGGTTGATCTTGATAATTTTTAGCATTCAACAATTCTTATTATTAGTAATTTCAATAGTATTTTTAAATTGTATTATTTCATATTTTTATTATATATTTTTAAATTTATTTTATAGAGGTAGAGGCGATTCTATCTTTAACCATCATAAATAAATCTGATAAAGATGATGAATAATCATAATTTAATTAAAAATAATTAATTATCATATCGTATCATGTATGTGTTGTGTTTTTGCAAACTTATAGTGAAAATTGATGGATATTATAATTATAATATTTTTAAGTTTTATAATCATTATTGTTATTTATAATTTAGGATGACTAATCATATTATATATATTATTATTATTTTATTATTATTATAGACTGTGTTATTTATAACCATTCATTATGATTAAAACTTAAATTTAAAAAATATAACTTTTAGAATTTAAATATAATTTTTTTCTAATTTACACAAACAAATTGCCTTTAACTTAACTTATTTATTATAAATTTAAATAAAATTATATACAAGCTTAGATTAACTTAACTAGTATCTATTTAATTTTAAAAGGGTGAGACACAGACTGCCTGTAGGCCCCACCAGTTGTACCCGTTGCAGACCTTTAACTGACACAATTAAATACACGCGGTCAATTTATGCGTTTAATTTTACATATAAAAGAAAATGAAATATCTAAAAATGTCGGTGAAACCTATTTATATCCATCTCCCGACCCTATAATAACAAATGTCAATAATATTTATAAATCCTAAATCCGCACGTGCGTGGCAGTTCCATCAAGGTTTTGAATTCACTGGAGCCCATTAATCAAAAGGGCAACCTAGATAGTACCATACCAGTACAAAATTAGTCTCCCTCTTTGTTTCCTAGTTATGCAGATTTTTTTTTTTTTAACTAATCATATCAAAGCAGGCCTGTTAGTTTATATGGGTCCTTAAATTATACCAAATTGAAAAATTAGTGTTGAAAGACAAAATAATTTTACTTTTGGATGCATATATAATTCAACTTATTAAAACATATCCTTAAATTTGAAATAATTGAATCTGCATTGGGAAAGAATACGGCTACTATATAACTAAATTACTTTTGATAAGATTAATTGTTTTTATCTTACTATATGACTGTGTCATAATTACATACTATTATATTTAATTATAAATCTCTTAAAGGTATTTTTTTTATATTTATATAGATTTATATCTAATATTTTGTACTTAAATGGCTAAAACTTATTCTACTCATATTAACACCAGTTCGTATTGATAAGATTAATCTTGTCATTTATCATTTTTTATCACATGATGATTGTTCAAAATATATTGTCAAGACTCATATCATGCTCTATTTTTATGAGTTGAATAGTAAGAAAAAATCATTTTAGGAAGAAAATATATTATTTTTAGTATTTTTAATATAAAATCTTTTTGAGGAGTTAATTTTAGTTATAAATATAAAATTTTATTTTTTATATTTATAATTTTTTTAAATTATTCCTATTATAATTCCTTTAACTATAATCAAATAAGAGAGGAATATAATTAAAAAAAATAATTAAGATATTTTAAATAAAAATATGTCATATTAATTAAAATTTTTAATATAATTAAATTAATTAAATATATTTTATATTAATAATTAAATATGTATTATTATTAGGGTTAGCAAGTGAATTAATAGGAGGTAACAATATTAACATATTTAAAATAATTCTACTTTTAAGATCAGATTGATTTTTTATTTATTTTGAGGAGCATTTAATGTAATTGACTTTTGCTGGTCAATAGTGGATCTTATACCGACCTAATTAATAAAAGCATGACACGAATATCCCAGGGGTATAAAGCAAAAGGAAGATGGAGAAGGAGGGAAAAAGAAAAAAGAAAAAAAAAGAAAAGCAGAGGTGGTTTCCTTTTTACGTTGGGGTGAGGCGGAGGACGAAGGTGTGGATGTTGGTGAGCCAACCCCTTTTGCTAGCTGGCTGTCGGAGAGAGGTCCCCATATACCTCTCCCCTGCACGTGACTCGCCACCTCTTCCTCTCTCTTCTCTCCCCCGACATTCTCACTCCTCCTCCTCAACTTCCTCTCTCTCTCTCTCTGAACTTCCCCATCGCTTTCTTCTTCGATCAATCAATAACCCAAATATCAAATCCATTTACCTCAATTTCTCTCTCTCATTTCCTCCTTTCGGTCTCCCTTTCTTCCTCTCCACCTGTCTCCGTACTTGTATTGGTGTTGGTTTAGCTTCAGTTTTCTCCGGGGGAATATCCGGGCGGCGAGGCGCTTGATGCGGAGGAGTTGAGATTTAAATGCTATTGGGTGAAATACGTGATTTGGGGTCTAATGCTTGGATCTGCTGGCGGTAAATCACTCTTTTTTATTTCTCTGGTGTCCTTGATCATTGTATTTGGGTTTTAATCTTTCTTTTAACATTATAAAATCAGTATTGATAGTGTGGGATTCTTTGTTGAAGCATTCTTCTGTATTTGTGGCCATGAGTTTTTGGCAAAATCTAGAGACTGTCCAATTTTTGGCCTTTTTCCCCTGACTTTTGGGTTACTTGAAGTGAGTAGAGATAGTTTTTCAAGTAAATAGCTTCTCTTTAGAAAGTGACGAGTTAGTTTTCCTTATGATCAGTAATTTGATCCAATGTGTTTTGAAATTCTTACGAATCTGAGATACGACGGCACTATTTCCATACTACGCAGCTTGTGAGTTGTATAACTACTGAAGTTACTATAATCCCCTGTGATACATCGTATTGGTACGATTGAGAATTACGCTATCCTTGACAAAATGAATCGAAAAAATAAATATCCTTGAAAAATTATAGTCAAAGAAACGATTTTAGCCATGGATTAAAAAATGAAATAAAAGGATATTTGTTCACATAGAATCTGATACTTTCTCTGTCCTTTTGTTTCTCCACCAAGTGAAGATTCCCTAAAAGGGAAGACAATATGGAAAAATAAAAGAACAGCTGAGCACGGAGAGAGAAGCTCAGGTTGCGATGGCTTGTTATATTTGGATGATCGATGCTGAAGATTATATGACAGCACAATATGTTGGATAGTTTGTAAAATACTGTATGTGTGAGGTTTCAACCTCACATTGGATTGGGAGTCAAAGAGTTATGCCTGTTAGAATTTAAATAGACACTTTTGGTAATTAATTTTAGATATACACGACTGTTAAATTTTATTAGAGATGTTGAATAAATATATGGCTATACGTGTGTTCCTTAACAGGAAAATATACTACTGTTGAAAAATGAATTTTCATATATGCTGGTCGCAATCATTCAAAGTGCCTCTTCAGAAGTAATCTTTCAGGCCTGAAAGACTTTCTATGTTCTATTCTTTTTATTATTTTTGTAACAAACAATATGTAGATGTTTGAAGTAAGATAGTATTGGAGTTCAGTACAATTCGTATGCCCAACAGAAGGATGTAATGCAAATTATTAAATGAAACTTTTATTTTCATTTCATGTATAGAATAATTGAAGTGTCCGAGTCTAATAGACCCTAGAGGAAAGAATGAACTTCACCCCAGGAAGTAATCAGTTCCCATGTTTGAGACATTTATAACAGGTTTAGACTGGAAAATGAGGACAGAGAAGCTTCCTTGTGGCAGTAGGGTTGCGGCAACTGCAGTTACTGTAATAGTATTGTTTATGTTACATAGATAGTCAATTTTCCTTTGGATGCATAATAAAAAGCAAAATGATTAATTAAAATTTCGTGTAATGCAAATCACTGTGGTCAGATGTTAGGTGAATGCATTACTTTCTCCCTTGGAAGCTCAGATAATTATATTCTAAACTTAAGGAAGTGCACAGTTTTAGAGACTTGTGTCATTCAGAAGAATTGGTGGAGGTCAAACGTTTCTAAAAGAAATTGCAATTTTTGTTTTTTCATGGTGATTTTATTTACCCTTGGTTGGATTTGGTTGGCGCTTCATTTGAATGTGGAGTTTGATTATTTGAATATTTCTTGTTCTCCTAGACTCCACTGTTGTTTTTCCATTTATTTCATATACCTTAACTTGGTTCTTGCAGGTTGTATGGTCTCCAGCTTTAAGCAAGTGGAGTTACTGAGGTATATACTTCCACGATTTACTGTTTGATGACTACTTTCGATGACTACTTTCAACACGGAGACATCTCTGATGGGTTAAGAAGTGAAGTGAAATGATTATACGCTCCAAATATATTAGGTCATGGCGGAGACACAAGAAGATTCAGGGCCTACAGAGCAAGGGCCCTCTAATGCTTCATGGTGGCCTTCAGATTTCGTTGAAAAATTTGGATCTGTTTCTCTGGGATCTCAAGATGAGGCCCTAAACAATAAAGAATCACCTAGACATTCGGAACAAGGTGATTTGTCACCTCATAGAGCATCTCAAATTCTCTGGCGCACTGGAATGCTTTCAGAACCAATACCAAATGGGTTTTATTCAGTCATTCCGGTGAGGCTCAATTCATGTATTTCCTTAGCATATGTTCCATTCTCTTGCTAGAAATAACTTTTTTCTTTTTCAAAAGAAGTTATAACAATCTTCTAATATACTATTGATTTTTTCTATCTCATGTTTTATATTTTTAAGTAATTGTTCTGTAAATTGTTTATCAGAATGTAGGACTCTACCTTTTTGGGAATTTTATGGATTTTTTTGTCTAAATTTTAAAATCTAAAAGCAATTTTGCCTTTCTTTAAAATCTAAAAGCAGAACTTTAAAATGGAGTTTAACAATGTTGTCTAATAAGTAATAACCTCTATACCTCTCATTCATTGCTGTATTATAGTTTGCTTTAGATAGTTTGTGTATGTAATTTAAATGGTTTTTCCTATTCATTTTATTATCACTAACTCTAGTTTAATAATGTGCAGGAGAAAAGACTCAAGGAATTTTTTCATAATATTCCTACTTTGGAAGAACTTCTTGCTTTGGGAGGAGAGGGTTTTAGGGCTGATATCATTCTAGTGGATTCAGAAAAAGATAAAAGGCTATCCATGTTGAAGCAGCTGGCACTAGCACTAGTAAAAGGATTGAACTCAAATCCAGCTGCAGTTATCAAGAAAATAGCAGGATTAGTATGTAATTTTTTTCCATTGTATAGCTCTTGTGTGAGGATTTCCAAATCAAGTGTTGCTCCTTTCTTACTAAGTCCATTTTTAATTCTATAAATATGTGTTTTAGAAATTCATTCAATCTTGTTTCCAATAATGTGTTCACTTGACTACAGTATTAAATAAATTTCAATGACCAACTCTCAAGCATAGTAGTTTTAGCTGGCTGCATTGTTTATATTTTTTTGGTTTTGATTTCTGATATGAGTCAGCTGCTAGTTATTTATTTATTTTTTCAAATATAATAATTCCATGAAAAGTATTAAATACATGCCTGTTTGTGGGCGCTACAGGGGATTAGTATCTATTATGTACAAGAAAGTTGTTTTTCATTGCCTCTATTTTTTTAATTTATTTTTAAAGTATAGGAAAATGTATTTTGTGTTTATGTTGACCTCATCAATATCTGCACAGGTTTCTGACTTTTACAAGCGGCAAAATGTTGAAAGTCCAGCAAAAGCTGGACTGGAAGAAACCTCCCACATGTTTGAGAATCGAAGTGTCCAGTTGCTGGGGCAGATAAAGAATGGTTCATGCCGTCCTCGAGCAATCTTATTTAAAGTTTTATCAGATACTGTAGGACTTGAAAGTAAACTAATGGTGGTAAGCTCTTTGCTTCTTTTGCTGGCATAATTGCACGGTCCCAAACACTTAGTACTAGGTTATCAATGTTTCAAATATTCTTGCAAAGTTTGTTTGGCAAAGAAATTACAATAAATATTTAATTATTATTTTTTTATCGTCATGCATAATTTTAAGTATACATCTTTTTTATCAGGGTTTGCCAAACGATGGGGTCCCTGATTGTGCAGATTCATACAAGCATTTGTCTGTGTTAGTTGTATTAAATTCTGTGGAGCTATTGGTTGATCTCATGCGATTCCCTGGCCAACTATATCCACAATCAACCAAGGCAATTTTTATGACGCATATTTCTGCAGCAGGAGAGAGTGATTCTGCGGAGAATGATTCCTGTGATTCGCCATTGGAACCCAACAGTCCTTTATATGGGGTTTCAGAGAGAGTAGATATTGACAGGTCTTGAAATAGTGCCTGTTAATGATTTTATGCTTTTGATCTCAACTTATGGTTATGCATTGACCCAATTATATTCAAGCTACATGCTGATCATTGGTCAAATATACGTTCCTACCTTATTGTTTATTTTTCTTGGACATCTACCTGTTTAATAAAACATGAATTGTGAGATTCTGTGTAGAAAACCTTGAGGCCTTATATCTTTTATGCCAATTACAGGAGTTATTGGGGACCGGTATTAATTTCCTTGTTTCTATTATACAGTGCTGAAAGAGAGGAAAATCTCCTATTTCACAGAAGACATGAAGCATCTTCAAATTTATCGGGCATTTCTTTACGAAATTCTATGTTACGTTCAAATGTCATTCTGGACAATAAATTGAGGTGAATTGCTTGTCCGCGGAATTTGAATGTTCTCAATTTTTTCTGTTTCCTTTTCCAGTTGCTGTTGTTCTTGTAATCTCTTTCTTTTCGCTTTTGCATGTTCTTTCATTTTTGGGTCAATTTGTTGTATAATTTGTGGAACGTTTTGGCTGTGAATTAAAAAGATGTACCATACCAACTCGTTCTTGTTGATTTTTTTGGCCAATTCCCTCAGTTTGTCTCATAGTGAACCCAACATTGCAACTGCATTTGGTCGGCGTAGTCGGAGAAGGGTCATTGCTGAACAGAGGACAGCTAGTTCAAGGTTATATATGGTTATCTTGTCTTCTAGATTGATATGATTATACCAATGTGGTTCTTTATTGATCATCACATTGGTTTTGGATATTCTGTCGATTATTGTGCTTCAAAACTTTGAGTTTGACTTGTTAGGTTTTACTATTTTAGCCTTTAATTTACCTTGGATGGTACTATGGGAATTTTTGGCTCTGGAATTTTTTCTTCCTTGGTCTCTGTCTGTTCTTTTATGAAGTTTTAGGATATTAATAAACTTTAGTATTCAACACCAAAATACATAGATCCCACAGTATTGTTTGTGAAATGTGCTGCAAGATTATATTATATTCGAAAGGCAGTATCTTACTATTCTTTATCTATTGGAATAAGTGATTCTTGGAAGTACCGGAGTTTGGTATTTCTATTTGTAATATCTCTTCATAATTTAAGGTAGACATGTTCTGTCTGGTCTAGAAGATTGAGAGTTTCTTTTTGAAGTAAGAGAGGATGTGGGGGAAGTGAAGAACGATATCGGGATTTAGGAGAAAATGATGATAAATGTCAGATGGTAATATCTGATAGGGAAAACCATTTTTGAGGTACCTATAGTTTCCTTCAATTTTTAATTTGGTACCTGTGTGGAAGCTAATTGTGCTAATAAAGTAAAATGAAAGGATTTAATAAGGAGAGGAAGATAAAAGGTACCAACTTAAGAATTGAAGGAAATTGCAAGTACTTGAAGAATGGTTTTCCCTATCTGATAAAGGCTATGGATTGATGTTAATAATGCCGTTCTAGAGGGTAATGTCTATTTCTCTTTGGAAGCTCACATAAGTTTAGAAGATGGAGGTTTGGTGACTACATTCTTGGTTGACTATTTTTATTTTTGTTGCGGAACCTTGTATGTTGACTTTGATGTTTACAATCTAGCACAAGATGACATCAATTCAATATCTTCTCTACTTAACAATGGTTGGAGAACTACTCCATGTCCGAATCGCAATATTGAAAAACAAATGAAATTTGGCCCATTATTGGGTACAGAATAATGCTCTGTGATCATGCAGTGATGAGCAAATCTCTTTGGAAATAATTGTCACTACATTTGACTCAATACTGCTGTTTTAGATTGATTTGGCATGAAGTGTTTGATCTACTTTGCTTAATTGGGCTGATTTGCTGAAGCCTTGGGGTGATATAGGACGTAGCTGCAGCATACCAAGTTGCCAACTGTTGGGTTCTGCATGAATTGCCATTTTGTTTTGAATAAGGCTTATCTATTTAAAGCGTCAGAGGACTTGACATTAAATCTTAACCATATATTGTATGTGCATGTGCATGTGTGGATGTACACCTAATCCCATGTTCGAATCTTGCTTTCAACATCTTTCTCTCGACTGAAGCAATACCTTTGCTGTTGGCTCAATAGTAACGCACCCTCATCACTGTTTGATCCTAGGACAGACCAATTATTCTTATTAATTGGTCTATGTAGCTGTTATGATTCTCAAATTTAGTGGAAGGGTTCTAATTCTTTTTGAAGTGATCTACTTTAGAATGTTTATAATTTATTTCCTTCTCTTTTCCCTTCAAATACTTTTGGTTTTGCAGTCCAGAACATCCCTCATTTCGAGCACGGGCGCGGTCCATGCTTAGCGGTGATAGGAAAACATTTAGAGATTTTGCTGATGACGGGGCTACATCAAGGTTCCTGCCTTTATATTTCCATAGTATAGGCTTCTACTCTGATATATAGTTATAGGGTACATGTCTTTTGAAGTCTCATACTAGTGATTAGTTTTAGCTACTTTAGTTTCCTACTTCAATTTTTGTTTATGGGTTGTCTCTGTTTTATTTAATTCAAATAATTTTCTTTTAAAAATTCTTCAACCTCTTCTATTCCAAATGTCTGGTTTGCTCTGTCACGTTTTTCCTATCTTTGTTGGATCCATGAAGCAATTGAAAAGAGCTTGTGGTTGACAGTTGCCTTTAGGGGTTTATGATTATAGATTTAATGGTGGAGCATTTGCTTATTACAGTCGTGTCATCTTCTTTGCATAAAGAGGACAAGAGGCAGTAATATTTATTTTTCTGATGCAGCACTCGATATATAATATTGTATTTTTGTTTACACCGTCTATTGGCTAACTAGTGTGGGTTTTGTATTGCACTAAGGTTGAAAGATGAGTTGCGCTGTTCATGACTCATGAACAATAAGTTGTTTGAGTTTTTATATTATATGCAGATGATCTGCAACTTTAGGCATCCATTTGTTATTATTATGTCAAAGACCAGTTTGCACAAAATTTTAAACTCTTAAGGAAAGGTTTTATGATTGGTTTCATTAATATTTCTAACATGCTCCATACATTAAAGACCTTTGAGATTAACGTGAGGACAAAGCAGGCCCACCATAATATGTGCTGAATCATAATTTTACTTGGGAGAATGAGAGGCAACTAGGACTGAACTTTTGACTGTCTGGAAGTAGGGTTTTATACCGAAGAATCGTGACAACTCTAGTTTATGTTGTTTAATGAGGCTCCTTGATTGTTTTATTAATATCTCTAATGAATGTAATTTGGGATGGCATTGTTGCATTAATCTTTGATATCTTCACATTTGACACCATTTTGGTTTTTCAAAAGCAATGGGATGAGATTGGTTGCCCAAGTCTTTCTAAAGAGCTGCCAGTGTTGACTTAAACTGCCTAAATAAATTAAATAAAAACTGACATTTGCCCTAGGTGAACGGGAAATTATGAGATGATTTCCTTTTTATCATAATCATACAACAAATAGTTGCTTTTGTGCCATATAGATTATCCGCCTTGATGAGGGCAATGCATCTACCCTCTAGTTGTACTAGGACAATAAATGCTAATTAAGTAGGTTTAATGGATTACTGCAATTACTCATATGCAGTCATCTCTTTTCCATGGACATTTGTTGAATAATCTATCAATTTATTTGGTCTATGTTCTTTACTATTTCATGATTTTCTTAATTGTATGATTTAGAAGATGATTTTATTCATTTTTGAGATGCAGCTATAGGTCAGATGGTGCTCCCTCATCAGAAGCTCGTAGGATCAGAAGAAGAAGCATCAGCATTACACCAGAAATTGGTGACGATATCGTAAGGTTGATCACTGCTCCATTATTTTTCTGGATGTTTGCTTGTTATTGTGAACTTATGCTGTCATGCAGATCTACATAAAACTGTTTGTACGATCTACTTCTAATACATAATTGTTTTTTATTCACTGATATTCTTATCCTTTTTAACCTTTTCCCCTCCCACATGATTAATTCTTTTTGGAGTTATGCTTTCTCATGTTAATATCTGGATATAATAATGAATTTATCCTGTTTTTGAAGTTTTTATTTCCCTGTTAAGCATTCATATCTTTAGTAGTTTATCCTATGACAAAAATAGTAGGTAATGGATATATAATTGGCAAACTTTGGTTGAATTTAAACTTCATTATGAATTTATTCGATTTTCTGTAGCTAGTAGGATAACTTAAAACAAATGGGAAGGGTGCAAAAATGTTTTTTGTGATTTAATCCAGTACCTAAACAATTCTTTATTTCCTTTTTCTCGATGCATAGAATCTGTTAATTCCTATTTACATGTGCATGTATTGTTTGTACTGATTTGTAAGTTTCGTTTGTACTGTGATAACTCATGATCTAATTTCTTGTAGGGCTGTACGGGCAATGAATGAAACACTAAAGCAGAATCGTCTTTTGAGGGAGCAGAGGGATGATTCATCCTTCTCACATTCTCCAACTGATAGAAGTAGCGGTGGTAATCTTCAGAAAAATGTATGTCTTCATTTTGGTGGTAACCATGGAATATGCTATTATTTAAGGGAAACCTATCTCTGTCCATCTCCTTTCATCATCTCAGATAAGCCATTATTTTGTATATTTGATTTATTGTTCCAAAAGCCAAGATGATTTATTGTCCCAATAGACTAGATGAGCGATGAGCGTCTTTGTTAGAAGAATGCATTTCTTCACTCATCTTTTTTTGGGCCTTTTAAATTAAGCGTAGTCATGGCTGGTAAGGTGTCATCTTAAGAATTTCCCTTTGTGGTTGTGCGAATATTATGGTTAAATTGTATGGAGAAGAGAAACACTAAAATTTACAAGATTCAATGTACTTTCATGTGCTCTCAAGCCCCATTGAAATTTTTGGTATGATTTTTTAAGCTATTCTCTTGCTGATTAATGTGCATGCTTAAATTGTTTGAATTTTATTATTTATGATAAATTGATAATAAATTCACACGTTTTGTTTTATTTATGAGAAAGATGGACTGTTTACCTTATTTTCTGTAACATAAAGCTTTCTGGTCTTTAATTTTTTTTTCAGGGTGTTGTGGTGCGGGTATTTTCTTATTATTAAGTTCACTATATTTATCTTTAAAGTTCTGTATGTGATTCTGGTTCCCCATATGACAGGTTTCAAATTTCCATCTTGGTCATGATGAAAGATCTTTATATTCTCTTAATCATGACCAAGAAACTTCTCAAAAGGCAATGTCATTACCCTCTTCACCACATGAATATAGGGGTGAAGCATCTGGGAGAAGTGGACCTTCAGGATATGGAGTAAGTAATGAGCTCCAAGCAACATGGAACAAAGTCCTCGAGTCTCCAATGTTCAATAATAAACCTCTGTTACCATATGAAGAATGGAATATTGACTTCTCAGAACTAACTGTTGGAACTCGTGTTGGGATTGGTAAGTATGTTAATCTGAATCACATTAGTTATGATTTGTACAGTGAGAATAAAAGTTGTGACAGGTCAAGAATCATGATTAATGTTTAGAAGATTGTGAGTTTCTTCAGTTCTGGTTAGATTGCATGATTCCTACAATCTACATGTGCCTGGTTTCTTCATTTGTGAGTTAGGTTTTGACAGATCCAGCATAACCGAGAGGGAAAATCCCTAGCTTTTTTATATTTATTTTTCTGTTGGAGAAGCTGATCCCAGAGGATTATAGAAGAATGCTTGTATTTTCCACTCAATAAAGAAAAAAAATTCTATGCAACTAAAATCTAATTCTCCCATTTGATAGAAAGGATAATTTTATGTCCTTTTTTAGCTGTTCATTTCAGGGCTTGTTTTTTTTTCCCAGTATTTAGACCTTATTTAAAGGAGCAACAAGAGAAATCCTAATTGTAACCTTTGGTCAAGGTGTTCGAACCTGGGTAGAAGAAGATAGAATAAATAGAATAAATAATAGGATTGTAGAAGGGAAGTGAGAGTCCTCTAGGATCAGAATCTAATCCTAGAAGTAGGAGAATCTGGAAAGTAGAAGTAGAAATAGGAGAAAGGGGAAGAAAGAGTATAGAAGAAGAGGATTTGAGGCCCTCAATTAATATAAATGAAGAAGCATCAGAAGAAAATGTTGGGAAGCATTTCCGAAATGAAGGCAAGTACAGGAGTCAGATGCTATCCACCCTCTATCAAGATCCTTTGTCTGTGAAAGACCGAGAAATGAAGTTCACCTGAAATTGAGGATGATTCCAAAGAAGAGAATGTATCACATAGATTTTGAATAAAAAAAATGGCTAGAAGATGCAGAGTTATCCTAATGATGGAGACCATAGTGTTAGTTTTTCTTTTTACCTGGTAGTATTGCCTAATCAACTTAATTAAAATGGAATTGGCCTTTGGCTTCTTGGAGTTGTTTAGTTAATGGCTGTTTCAAGGGATTTCCCTTTACAGATGATCAAAGAGATTGGAGGGTCTTGTTCCAATGATGTAATTTTATTTGCTCTGTTGTTCTCATAGACAAATCTTAAAAAAAGACGTAATGAGTAATTCCATTTTTGAATCTGGACCATGAATTGAGAAAGGAGATAGAGATTAACATGACAAGTAATTTATGTATGAGGTGACTGAGGTGGGATTTGGCTGCTTGACCATTCATGCATTGTTTTTCAGGGTTCTTTGGAGAAGTATTCCGAGGCATATGGAATGGAACAGATGTTGCCATAAAGGTTTTTCTGGAGCAAGATTTAACTACCGAAAACATGGAAGATTTCTGCAATGAGATAACAATTCTCAGGTATCTTATTGCTCAAAATATCATTTGACGTCAATTTTTCTGGTCTATGTAACATTTTCTAACAACCCTTTTCTTTACGTTTGTATGTGTTTTTTGTCTTCGTCCAGCCGGCTTCGACATCCTAATGGTACACATCTACATCTACTTACTATTCCTATATAGTTGAAACGTTATCTCATCATGTACTATGTTTTCTTCGAGTCCATCAGTTATTTATTGCAATATCATATTTTATGCAGTTATTTTATTTCTTGGTGCATGCACAAAGCCTCCACGTTTGTCAATGGTTACTGAGTATATGGAGATGGGATCTTTGTATTACTTGATCCATTCGAGTGGTCAAAAGAAGAAGCTTAGTTGGCGGAGAAGACTGAAGATGCTACGGGATATATGCAAGTAAGTTTTCTGGCAATCTATACCTTTCAAAAGCATTTCATTTTCATTGTCATTTATGCTTAAATAGTGTTCCATGCATTGGCTTGTGCATTTGTTGTCTCAATAACAAATCACTAGAAGATTTCCTTGTCCATTTATTTTCATCTGAGGAAATCATAAGGTTGTATTCCGTTGACAGTTGTATTAGATGATAGAATTTATACCTTTCAAAATCATTTCATTTTCATTGTCATTTATGCTTAAATAGTGTTCCATGCATTGGCTTGTGCATTTGTTGTCTCAATAACAAATCACTAGAAGATTTCCTTGTCCATTTATTTTCATCTGAGGAAATCATAGGGTTGTATTCCGTTGACGGTTGTATTAGATGATAGAATTTATAGACACGTCATTTTCACGTCTTGCAGCCTTTTGAAAAGGATAAAAACCTTTTATGTTCCATATATCTTAGTTATCAGGTTCTCTAATTATAACATAGCTACTCCTCCCACCACCCCCAAAAAAACAAAAAATTGTTTAACAAGCTTATGGTTTTTAATCAAATTATAGACTTTTCATGTGAGTTTTTTTAGAAAAATTATACAATTATCATATTCTAATCGGAAAACTTGATAGCAAAGATACAAAAAACTGTGGTTGAAGTCTTGCTCTTTCTTCTTTGGTAAAAAAGCTCTAGTCCTTTTAACGTTGGTCCAAAAAGTATAGTTCTTTTAAAAACTAGATGCTGGCGATGATGAAATGATTACATTCGATCTGTTACTTCACATTTACAAGAACACCCTGGTAATGCAGGGGGTTGATGTGCATACATCGTATGAAGATAGTTCACCGTGACCTGAAAAGTGCCAATTGTCTTGTGAATAAGCATTGGACTGTGAAGATTTGTGATTTTGGGCTTTCAAGAATAATGACAGATTCTCCCATTAAAGATTCTTCATCGGCAGGAACTCCAGAATGGATGGCTCCTGAACTTATTCGAAGCGAACCATTCACTGAAAAATGTGACATCTTTAGCCTAGGGGTGATAATGTGGGAGCTTTGCACTTTAAATAGGCCCTGGGAAGGTGTAGCGCCGGAGAGGGTATGGTTGCCAGCTTTCAGTTTCTGTATCGTTTGATGAAAATTTTCCTTTTGGCTACTCAAATTTTCAAGTTCTGATGTTTGACAATTGTTCTCTGCTGATCAGGTAATTTATGCCGTTGCTAACGAGGGATCCAGACTAGAGATTCCTGAGGGTCCACTGGGCAGGCTGATTACAGGTCTGTGCAACTGCCAAAATAGGTTAAAGTATACATTTAGTTCTCTAAATTCACATCAAGTTTCAGTTTAGTCGTTTAAATTTATAAATTATATTTTTAGTCTCTTAATGTTAATACTGGCAGTTTCATTAACAAAAAATGTTGACTTAACGAATTTAAATTGTGACTCCCCAATTAAAATGCTGGTAATGTCTACAATTTAAGCCTTTAATGAAATATTTTTTATATTTTGAAAGATGAGTTGTTGATACTGAAAACTTAGATCTGGTGGCATGTTCATTAGATCTATTTTAATATTTCTTAATTTACAAATTGTAAATGAAAGATTAATATGTCAGCATTTAATTGCAGAATTAGTCAATTAAAGTCAACGAGTCGTAATTTTCATTAATGAGATTAATAGTATTAATGCTTAAAGACTGAATATACATTTTATAAACTTGAAGGATTAAACTAAAACTTGATGTAAATTTATAGTACAGGTCGAATACTTAGCCTTCAAAATATTTATGGCCTTTTGTATTTCGTAGTTTGATCTCATGACTATGGCTGAAATTAGACCTATTGGTTGATCTCCATTTTAAATGTTTGTTATGTGCAGATTGTTGGGCAGAACCTCATGAACGGCCAAGTTGTGAAGACATCCTTTCTCGTTTGCTTGACTGCGAATACTCATTGTGCTAATACAACAACCTCTTGTCTTTGTACATAGAAACTTTTGGTAGAGTTGTCACATTGCCCTCGGCTCATGCTGCTGTAGACTACTATTGCGATTTTTGTTGTTTCTTTTTTTTAACCCCGTAAAACTTGTGAAAACGTCAATCGGCTCATTTTTCATCTTTCGCATGTCTTCATTTTGAGCCATGAAATCAAGACGAATTCAGTTTCGCTTCCATTTTCTCTGAGAAATGAAGAAAATAAAAACATTTCCAATACTGAGTTTTGAGATTCTGCCATTATTGGATGTTATATTATAACAAGTCTTGTCCTATTAGTTGAGTTATCTATATGTATTGCATGATGTCATTATACTTTATTGAATGGTATGTTATTGACTTCAAATTGGGTGTTGAGCGTGTGCATGTTCTTCTGATGGTACGGACTGATGACAATCCCATCTGTGCGGTTTTAAGTAAAAATTTCAATGATTTGTTTTGGTGTTAATACAATTTTTGGTCTTTTAGTTATATTATTATTATTTTGATTTTTGTTTCTCAACGTCAACTTTTAAAATTATGGTTTTTGATCCTTTAACTTTAAACTGTTTTTGGCTATTGGTCCTTCAGTTATTAGTGGCGTTAAATTTACCTATATAGTATTACACTGTTTAAAATGTTTATTTAACAAGTGGAGAGGACAATATGTGAAAAAATGCACCAACAGCTATTTAATTTTTATTATTATATTTTTATCAGGAAAAACTGCTTCTCCTTCCCTTCTAACACTCTCCCTTATCCGGTGAGCATCATCCATGGCCGACGCCACAACCACTCCTCTCCATTCATGGCTGCCTCCTCCAAAAAAGAAGCTCCATTTTCGGCAAGCTTCATCAAGGTGAGCAACACCCATTTTGTAGATCTCCTGTTTTTTACATGAAAGAGGAATATGGGTTTGTGCTTGTCGCAAGAAGAAGAGAAAATATTAACAGCAAACACAGCAACATAGAATAGAAATCATTGACACAACAAGGTGAATGTCGAAAGAAAAGCCAAATCCTCCCATAAATTCACGTGAGAGCTTCAAGGCAAAGATTAGATAAACTCCGAATGAAATCCGTAAATTATAGATTCTCCATGTCTCAACCCATGTGGATCAAATTTCTACATCGTTGCTTGTAGCTATCCGATTGAAACTCCCAAAAGCAAATTTTTATGCCCCAGATCTCAATGAAGGAACTCCATCCATACAAGAAGAAACTTTTTATTTACTCCAAACTCAATCTCTCTCTTATGCCTGCCATGTGTTCGAAAAAACGTCAATTTGAGAGGACGGTATATAAAGAAATTGCATTTGCGAGTAAAGATGGAAGAGATAGGGAAAGGGAGTGAGAGAGACAGGTCGGGAAAGTGAAGAGGCTAGAGAAAAAAAAGAGAGGAAGGGAGCATAAGCATAGAGGAAAGGAGATCTGTGAAATGGTTGTCGCTCACTTGGAGGAAGCTCACCAAAAAATGGAGCTTCTTTTAAAACAGTGTATTATAATATGTTGAGTTGAGTTGGTGCATTTTTCCACATATTGTCCACTCAATATGTTAAATAAACATTTTAAACAATTTCCTCGGGCCAGAGCTCCCATTCTTTTCTCTCCCCATCCAGGGGACAAATCTTGAAATTTTGGTTAAGTGCTTCTTATCATATTTTTTCCTCACAAAAATATACTCCCTCTAGTAGTAAAGGGAAGAACTTGAGATTTAAAAAAAGTTAAATTTGTTATTTATAAAAAATATGTACTATTTTTTAAAATATACCTTGGACTCTTTTGATGGAAAACTCTTTTATTATATGCATTTAATAAAAAGAGTTTTAAGAAAAAAAATTATAAATTTAGAAGATTTTTAAATTAAGATTTTATACTTATAATTAAAATAAATAGTGGTTTTTACATTTACAATAAGAGGAGTAATATCGTTTTGCCATAGCTTCGTACACATGATTTTGTGGATCAATGGAACAAATATTTGCAAAATTTACATAACCTTATTGGTGAAAATTATTGAAAGAATTTGCATATAATAACTGATAATCTCGTTATCACATATCATTTCATAAAGTATAGGGACCATATTTTACAAGATGCCGATATCTATAGGAATTAGGGTTTTTGTTTTTTGATACAAAATTATGAGTTAACTCAAACTAGGGGTTATCCCAGTCCCATCATGTCCCATGCCCACCCTATTTAAAAAAAATATACTATTAGATATTTTATGTACATCTATTTATTAGTAACATATAATCAAAATATAAAAAATAATAGAAGAAATTAAATTCTCTTTATTATGATTATTAACTTAAAACAATAAATACCATTAATTATATTATAAATACTATTATTTTTTCAAATTTTTCACTTCACCAACTGAAGTTACTGCTTTATCTGTAAAGAAACAAATACATGTAAGGAAGAGAAAAATACAATCATATAATAAATAAAATGACATAACCAATACTATTTTCTATTTTTATTTTTTATAAAAAGTAAATAAAATAAATATATTTTTTAATTTTTTTAAAAAATATTTGGGACGGGACAGGAATCCTTAGGGTCAGACTGAGACCCGACCCGTCCTGATCCCGATCTCGATCCTTGCCTCTGTCCCATCCCGACCCTTCATGGGATGGGACGGACACGTTCTGAATTGCCCAGAATCGGGTCAGGACAACCCGGGATGAGACCATTTGAGCACCCCTAACTCAAACATTGCATGAGAATAAAAAAAGGCCGAAAACCTGTTTTGGGCCCAACTTGACCCTAAAGTCTTTATGTTGTTATAGTTGCAGAAAAACTTGATAGAAAGCCCAATAGAAATAGTCCAGCCCATTGGGTTGCCGTAATTTTGAAAATGGTATTGGCCCACTGGCCCACTAAGAATGCAAGACAGACAAAATTTTGACCAAAAATAAAAAAGGGAGTTTCCCGCACGGTGATCGGCCATCATCGTACATTGGTGCTGGCAAGTTTCGGAGTCGGACCCATCATATTGTCTGACCTGAGAACCATTCCTTCCTCCCACCGCCGGCAGTTCTAACTAAAAGCGTAACCGCACCGCCTACGCTCCTCCAATCGCACTCCACCACCTCAGCACTGTGTCACTCATGGACTCCCCCACGGGAGCTCCGTCGCCCCCCTCCACCGCTCCGCCCCGGTCGTCGCCGTTTCCCGGACGAGAAGACTGCTGGAGTGAGGACGCCACCTTCACTCTCATCGATGCTTGGGGTGAACGTCACCTTGAGCTTAATCGAGGAAACCTCCGTCAGAAGCACTGGCAAGAGGTCGCCGACGCCGTTAACGCCAATCATGGCCACGTCAAGAAGGCGCGCCGAACCGACGTCCAGTGCAAGAACCGCATAGACACTCTGAAGAAGA
The DNA here is from genome assembly GCA_037074615.1 of Leucaena leucocephala. Classification (NCBI taxonomy): domain Eukaryota; kingdom Viridiplantae; phylum Streptophyta; class Magnoliopsida; order Fabales; family Fabaceae; genus Leucaena; species Leucaena leucocephala. Next base: position 8,080,240 of record CM073525.1, read on the forward strand.
AGTACAAGATCGAGAAGAACAAGGTCATCGATTTCGACGGGAACTACACTAGCCCTTGGCCCTTCTTCACCCGCCTTGACGCTCTCATCGGCGATGCGTTTCCAGTTAAGAGACTTCCGCCGGCGATCGACAGTAGCCTTCGTAGCTCCCCTCCCTCGAAGTCTCCGGCATGGGTGATCTCACAGGTACCTGTCGCCCCCCGATCCGGCACTCAGAAACGGCCGTCGTTGCCGGCGCCGGTGCCGGCAGGCATGAAAGACTCGTCTTTCCGTCGGAACTTCTCTGCTTTTGCAGCGGCAGCTGCAGCCGCGGCCGAGGCAGGGGATGCAAATAGTGACGATTCAGATGAGTCAAGGTCAAGTAGTGCCACCGGAAGTAGAAAGAGAGGAAGAGAAAGAGAGAGAAAGAGGGAAAACGATAGGGATTCCGAATTTGGGTACAGAGAACTGGCACAAGCAATAGAGAGGTTCGGGGAGATATACGAGAGAGTAGAGGCGGCGAAGCAAAGGCAAATGGTGGAGTTAGAGAAACAGAGGATGCAATTTGCTAAGGATTTGGAGTACCAGAGGATGGAGCTTTTCATGGAAACGCAGGTTCAGCTTCAAAAAATCAAGCGCGCCAAGCGATCTTCCCAGGCTGGTGAGTCTTATAAACCTTTATGTTTATCGTTAGAGCCATTACTGCAAATGCTACAGTGCACATTTTTGCTTAATTTTTCTGATTTTATAGCACTATTATCAGTTTAGACCACATTAAATCTGGCTTGAATTTGATGCTTGAACTCTGATTCTGTACTGGTGTCTTGGGTTTGTGGTTTGCGATGAACCACATGCGAAATAAGAATTCTTCTGTAACTTTATGTAATTTGTACTTGTATAGGGAAGAAAGTGGGAACTTGATAACGATATCATTTTACTATCTGCGTTCATTTGGGATTTGCTCAAGTTAGGATGGGATTTAATTATAAAGATATTAGATCAAGTTGATGTCATTTAGTTCCTAGTTTTTCATTTCATTTGTGATGGAGAATGCATGTCGCATGTCTTGGGTATGATAGCTCTATGTTGTTGTTTGATGTAATGACCTAACATGAATACTTAATCAATACTATGTGGGAACCACTTAGCGGATTGTCTCTTGTCTTTTGATCCTTTGTCATGTTAAGAATTTTTCATTTTTACATGTTTTTCTTTGAGTTTGAGACTTACATAATGTTTTTAAGGTAATCAAATATGATGTCTACTTCAGTCAGGTTGACCCCTGCATTATAATTTTCTGAAAAGTTGATTCATGCCTCTCATTATTTCTGAAGTATTGATATATATGGGGATTCAATTCACGTAGCCTTCATTCATAAGTAACTCTTTTATCGATTGCTCCATTCATCATGTATGATTTCACTTGCTTTTGGGCTACTGATAATAATTATAAAGTGTGGCGTGTCAGCATGCCAAATCATTGGCTAGGAACTTTTCAAACTTCAGAAAATATGTTTTGTTCTGTTCATAGATTTTATTTAAGAAACAAGATCTCTGATATGTTGTCATCCTGGTCCAATCAAGACAGCTGGGATTTAGAATGCAGAGTTTTAGCTGTCTGACATACAGTTATCTGGTGGGCAGTAAGTTCATAGTTTAGTGTCATTGAACCATATGGTCTTTGCTAATTTGGTGCCTAAAGCGATTAAATACAACTTCTACAAGTCGGCCAAATGTAAAATTCGTTAATCTCTGTTGCTAAAAATTGGTCATTCCATAAACACAAACATGTTTTAATAGTTATATAAATTAGACATATAATATACCCCATTTCCTCATGAAGAAAATGATTTCCTAGAAAAAACACGCAATTTAGTATTTGTGAAGTTGGTAACTTAGTTTTTAGTGGGGCACAATGACAAATGGTGGAACAGTGTTTTTTATGAAACACTTGAGCATTTTAAGTATTCATATGGCACACTTTGGCATGTACAACTTGCACCATTTTCATTGGTACATCTTGTGACAGACATCGGTGAAGGCAGAAGTTAGTCCATGTCCCTAATGCTTAATACAACAGTAAGTTTTATCCTACTAAGTGGGTTTAGTTATATAGATCATATGACGTCATTGTGCTCTATTAAAAATTAAAGTTTTGAATAAGTTATTGACCATCTTCTTCTTCTATCCTTTTTTTCTTGGACTCCATATTCCTCTTTTCCCCCTTCCTTCACACTCTTTTTCCTTCCTCTCTCCTCTTCTTCTTGGTTCTTTCTAATCCTAGTTGGGTTTGATGAAGATTATTTTTGCTCTAGCTCACAGGCACTCTACATCAGATAACTAGATTTGTTTATAAACTTTGCTTTCTAACTTTTTCCCAGTAGCTCAAGATTAGACATTTGACTCTTCTACACCCTTCATGATTGGAAAAGTAAAGCAATGTTGTAGTTGCATTAGATTTCTCATTTGCGTTCTACATTTTGATATGCCCCCAAAAACAAATCAGGAGAAGAATCTCAAAGTTTGAGTTTCACATTTAATCAGTCAATACTAAGACCACGTTCTTTGTTTCTACTGATGTTGATCTCTACTCATACATGTTTACGTCCTTCTCATTGTTGCTTCAATCAAACGCTTTTCAACGTTAGTTAAGAGCTTGTTTTTTTATCCTAATTCCTAACCTACCGTCCTTAACCCACTCAACAGCATATGCCCTTGTTTTTGAAATATCAAATATCGAATCAGAGATGATGGCACTTTGCATTGTTTTTCTGGAGAAGTTGTTGAGTTCTTATCAAAATACTACCTCCTATCTTTAATATAGTAGCTAGTTAGAGGGTTGAATGTTGGTAATAAATATTAGGATTTTAATATATTTTATATATAATATTTATTATTTTTTTCAAATTAATTTACTAAATTTATAAACTGATATATAATCAAATGTTATACATGAGTATTTTAGAGATATTATGTGACATTTGTTATAATTAACTGATTTATATAATTTCTTTAATTTATTTAAATTAGTTAATTAGTTCTTATATTAAGGATTAGACATAGTACTAGCCAAGGTCTTGGGAATAGGCTGGAGTCCTTGAGTAAATGCCCTAATTTCTGTGTTGATTGAATATTTGGAATTAATTGCATTATTATGATTATTCTTGTCATTGCATTATTATCAATAAATTATGAGTGATAGGGGATCTAACTTTTTGTTATTCGTATAATTTTTTTTCTTAACAGACAGTTTCTCGTAGTAAGCGATGATGGAGAATGCTGCAAGGGAAAGAATACATAGAATTTAGCTTTGGATGTGAAAAATAGAGATCCTCTTTTTGGAATGAAAGGAATGTAGGAAAGTATTTTTGGGTCAGGTTTGGATGTATCTATTTACACAGTACTTACCCTTGTGAAGTAAATTAGTGCCTTTGTTACTGGCTCAGGATTGGCGGAGGATAGTTGTCAAGGCCTACTCAATTGGAAATTTCATTTCTTAAATTCATATATATTTTCAATCTTGTGCTCAATGCTTTTATTTTCTGCTTTATTATGACCTAATATTGCCGAGTTTTTTTGTTTAATTTTTTTAAGTCTTACTGTTTGTTGTTATTTTGTTGAATTCAACAAGATTTGAGAAATTAGTTTCTCGATACTTATCTATCTCTATGGTGAGATCTATAATCTATTTAAATATAGTTTCAAATATTTATATTTAAAATTTTCAATGGATAATTTTTAAATATGAAAATCAAATTTTAAAAAATTATCTTTATTTTAGATTATATATATTAAAATAATTTTTTTAGAAAAATAAATCTACATCATCCAAATTATATTTGGATAGTTCAGATTTCGGTACTCAATATCTTGATGAGCACTGAAACCAATCGAATGTCTCGTGTAGCCGAACAATTGCCAACGTAGATGAAAAGCGTCCTCAGTTAAAGTATGCCACATGCTAAATTTAGCTAAAACTAGAGGTTCTCATTTTTGTTGTGTTTCTTTTGGTAAAACACGCGCCCCTAGGAGATAACCAAGACATCAAAATGTTTTTTCTTTTGATAAATTGTTTTTAGAATTACCTACGATTTAAGGGTATGATGAAGTCTCATTTTTTCCTAAGCGATATTAATATTGAGTAGGACGAGTTGTTTATTACCCTCAGGCATAAACCTATACATAAGAAGATAAGATGTTTTCCCAAATATCATAATTAGAATCACAACAAAGTAGTACTATCTATAGATCAAATACGCTTTAAATAGTTACAAAACATTAGGGTTGTGCACAAAGTCCACGGCCCGATATGCCCACCCAAGCCCGCAATAAAAATACTCTACCTAACTCGATAAATATAGGGCAGGGCTAGGCATTAGGTTGCAAAATATAGTCCATATATTTTTCGGGTTGGGCACTGGACATGGGGGTTGCCTTGCCCTACCCTGCCCATGAGCACCCATTCTTTTATTTTTTTTATTTTTTTCTTTCTTGGAAGGAAGAATATGATAGCTACTAGTGACTAGAATGTCATTTTAAAAATATGAATAGTTAAGTAGGTAAGTTATATCTTTTAATATTTATAATTATATTAATTTTTTTTAACTTTATTAATTATCATATGATTACATTACAAATTATAATTATTTATTTTATTTTTTAGATGCTTTATCTTTGTTAATATTGGAGAGATTGATACAAAGTTATAATTACAAACTACTTAAACTTCAACGCTTATTTTTTATATACAATAGATCTCAAGATTTTAATTATCTTTATTGCCTTATTCTTAATGAATTATTTATATTATTTAACTATTGAAAATACATGAATATGATATTATTTTAGCATTGTATAATTGTAGATTTTTTTACAACATGAACATGGCATCACGGCTTGAGCATGCTCAGCCCGTCTATGCCCAGTCCACTCATACCCAGCCCAAAATTTTTAAGATTTTTATCGAATAAAACCGAGCATCGAACTATAAAATATAATATATATTTTTTTTAAATAGAGCATTAGACAGAAAATTACCCTACCCATACACACCCTTACAAAACATCTCAATGTGGGATTGGCCTAAGAACAACGCTCATTTTCGTTGTTTTAAAAACCATGTAAAATATTTATGCAATCCCTTTTAAAAAATAATTATATATTTTAAAAGGGTTATGCCATCTAAACTTTATTAAACCAAAATATAATAATTCTATTAATAATTTATCTAAATATTTTTTTTAAAAAATAAATATTTTTATTAAAAAATAAAAACTTATTTAAACTAAATTAAGAGATTTATTTTTTAAAATTAAAATAAAATTTAAATTGTTTTATATGAGTCATAATTTAATTAAGATTAAAATGTGTTAATTTATTATATTTTAATTAGATAAAATTTAAATAATATAATACTTAATATATAAATATTTTTCCTTATTTGATGCATGCAGAAATTATTTCTTTAATAGAAGTTAATTCATTTAAATGAGTAACTTATCCTTTAACACACACATCCTTTAACTTCTCCATTAAACAAAGTCAAAAGTCAACTCTCTTCATTAATCCCTAATCAGCAAGAGAGCCGTCTTCGATTTTTCCCGGATCAACCTCCATTCTCGGGCTCTCCATAAATTTTTGGTTTTCTTAGGTCTTTGCTTTGGTCAATCATGCTCTTTTAGCTCTATTTATAAGAAAAAAAAATTATTTTAGTTTTATTTATAGTATAAAGAATTTGTTTTTTATATATAAATATACTATTTTATTATTTATTTATTATTACGTTAATTTTATTTTAATAAAATAGACTATATATTAAATAAGGATAAAATTATAAATTGTTAAATTTTACAGCGTAGTTACTGAGGTTTAATTTTTTTTTAATATTTATGTGAAATATATTATATGTATATTATAAATAGGACTAAAAGAATAGTTGAGTAAGCTAAATATACACATATTTAATCTTGTTACAATTATTTTACCTTATTTATTTGTAATCTTTTCCTTTTCTTCTATTTTCAGACCCAAAGCCAATGGAAAAACACTTATTCTATGTTATGTTTGGATGATAAGAAAATTAGATAGGAAAAAAAATATTAGGAAGAGAAAGTGTAAAAAAATACTATTTTTTAATCATTTTTAGAAAATTTCTTTTTAATATTTCCTTCCCCTATTTTCCTTTTACTTTTCTCTCTATTCGAATATAACCTTAACGTGGGTGTTACCCCAAAATGCCGAATGTCTAACTTTTTTTTAGTGAAGCATAGGTATATCATATTTAAAATATTATCAGATATTAAATATGAATACCTCTTTTAACATAAATTTAAACTTTTATTTATTATATTATAAGAAACTAACACATTCTACTAAACTCAATTCTAGTTCATCAATATCTTATTTATATGTAGGCATAGAGATAGATCAGGCCAGGTCTTAATCTTAACAAATTAAACATGTTAAATAACAATCTAACCTGAGCATGATCTATAGCATATTATAGGCTATTTTTTTAGTTTAAGTCTGACGTGTACAAATGCATGTGGCATGTCTTAGGCCCTATTAAGAAAGCCTACTTTTTTTTTTAGCAAAAACCTAACATTATGCCAATATAAGAAGTGGCAAAGAGTAATTTAAAGAATATTTCCATCAAATTTTGGGATTCATCAAAAGGTGGAACAAAATGAAGCAACTTTCCAATCCAATAAAATCACTAAACAAGTTAGATGCAAAGAGAGCATGAAATAAAGGCAATAGGTAGAGAAACAAAAGTCATCAAATAAGCCGCATCCAATAAAATACTTTTTTTCAGCTACGGTAAATTTCCAATTAATCAAAACACACCTGAAAATTGCAACGAAGCACCACAGACGTCTATTATGAGAGAAGCAGTGCGCAGGTGTAGAAGATTGGAGGGAGAGAGACACTAGTACTTGAAGGAACCAGAGAACGATTGTACTACGGCTTAACGAGTGTTTTCGTGTCTCCTATACTTGTGCTTCTTCCTCTACAGTTCACTCTTGTGCTTCTTCCTACGCAGCTCTTTCTTTGTCTCGCTATTATCTATTTACTTCTCAATCTCGCTCTCATCCTTCCTATCTACGCGCTTCTATTCTCTTCTCTTGGGTTATGCAAATAGGGATTTGGGCCAGCTTTTGGCATGTTAGCGTTCTATCGGTGGAATTAAAAAAATATATATAGAGAGAAAAGACATGCCTGAATAGCGTGAGTGACGGTGAAAGCAGAGTGGTGGCCGATGAATCTAGAGAGTGGAGATTGGAGAGTGACAACGAGTAGAGACTGGAGAGATGTGGGTGAAGAGACGAGGATAGACCTAAGCAGCATGAGCGACAGTGAAGGCAAAGTGTGAGTGTGAGAGGTGTGAGTAAAATGAACATAAGGGTTTCGATCTGGGTTTTAGACTTTAGTGTTATTGTTCAAATAGATTACATAATTGGATTTAAATTTATAACGCAACAATAAAATTAACAATAAAATATGTTGGTTCAATGATCTGACTATTGGATTGTATTCAATTGATGGTAAATTTAACAACTACTTATTATATTTCTATATTAAATATATTTTGATAACAGACCCAGGCAGTTTAAATTCTTAAAAAGATTTAACTTGTATATTTTTTTAAATAAATTAGACTATAGACCCTTGATAGGTTAGGTGGCATATTTCCTTCCCTACTTATATACTACCAGTACAACACACACGGAGCACCGAATATGGGACTACAAGAGTCCCTATTGGGTTACACTCACCAGAATGATTTTTCTATTTTACAACCAGAGGCTAAAAATAAGAAAACACCTATCGCAGATGTTAACCAAGAGCCTGAAAATGTAATATTTCAAAAAATATAAAACTTATATGAAGGCCACAATTCGGTCTTATTCAGTAAAACCATGACTCATAATATACACATATACATATATGTATATATAACGATATTAGGTTAAGGTACAAGGTTTCGGTTGGAGATTCATTGGCTGTAGTTGTTTTATTTTATGAATAGTTATATTTCTTAGAGAAAAAAATCCCTTGAAAGAAATTATATTTAGACAGAAATGCGACTTCATGGTGCATTTGTTGAAAACTTCAAAAATTGATCTTCTTATGTTTTATAAATTGTATTAATAGCTGTGTTGTATTATTTTATCTCTAGAAGAATGTGCCGGTGAGACCTTATTGGAGTTTGTGTTTCTTGTTCATTGATTAAAATTGGTGTTTCCTAGGTTGATCCATGTTGTTCGGGATGGGTCATGTTTTTGCTCTGTTGTCTGTCCCCAAAGTTTGTTTCCTAATAAACCATTTTTGTCCCCAAAAATCTTTGTTTAAAGGTAATGGTTAATCTTGGGTTTGAAATGTTTATTATTAGGCCTCAGTCCTTTTAGATCAATGAATGTTATTTGAACTTGAAAAGGAAAAAAAAAAGAAATTAATTCTGATAATTTGTTAGGTGTTTATTGTTAATTTTATTAAAAATATTATTTAATAATCTAGTAATAAATATATAAGAACACCAGGTGACCCAAAGGGTTATAAGAAAAAGGTACATAAGAAAAAATGAATTTAATACCCTCCTTTTATTCTTTAATATAAAATCTAATTAACTAATTTAAAAAATTATAAGAAACTAAATAAATAGCTTAATTATAACATATGTGAAGTATATTTAGATTATATATTAATTTATAAGTCAAAAAAATTAGTTAAGAGAAAAATGATAAATATAAATACTTTAAACTAATTTATTTAGTTTCTTTAATCTCTTCAAATTAATAAATTGGTCTTATATTAAAGAATAAAAAGTATATTGTCAATACATACATACATACATATATATATATATATATATATATATAAACTTCTAAAAAATTTAAATGGATTTAGGTAATAAAGTAAGGAAGGAAAATTAAATAGTACTCCTACTGTCTTTAATGTAGACATAATTAACTAATTTAGATAAATTAAAAAATTGAATAAATTAATTCATTATAATAAATATGATCCGATCTCCTTAAAGTATCCCTTATAATATTAGATTAAATGTCAATTTATATTTTAAAAAAATTAGCTTGGGATAAAAGTAATAAATATAAAAGATAAATTGAATTAAGATATTTTATAACAACCAAAACTAACCCGCTAATATAACTTCCCCATTTAAAAATGGGGGAAGTATAAGTGTAAACTCAAGATAATAAGTAATATTCTTTCTAATTATAAATATAAGACTTAAATGATGAGTTTATTTTAGTCATAAATATAATACCCTAATTCATTTTGTCTCCCTATATAGTTACACATATTATGGAAGTTTCTATAAAGAGTAGTTTAAATATACATGATTAAATATTTTTTTAGGGAAACTAACATATAATTATTACAACTAACTAAAATAATTTTCTTAATTTATCAAAATTAGTTAAATAGATCTTATACTCCATCAGTTCCTAATTATAAGATTTACTTAACTAATTTATATAGATTAAAAAAGTTAGATAAATTAGTTAATTGTAATAATTTTATGTTAGTTTCTCAAAATACCTCCTCTATTTATATATATTTGAACTACTCTTATAGATACCTATTTAATATGTACAATTATATAAGGATATATTGAGAAAAAATTATAATTTTATGAGATAAAGTGGATTGTGGTATTATATTTAGTATCAAATTCAATCTCTATCTAAATTTTATAATTAAAATCGGAAGGAAGGAGTATTAAAGACCGGAGGTAGTAATATTATCGTTGTATAGTAGGTACACACAAGCATAGTTGAGAATAAAGAGCAAAAAACCTTAATTCATGGAAAAAAAATCCAATTTTACCACGTAAAAGCGATGAACTTCCAAATAATAAAAAACACACACACACACAAAGACTTACTTCTAGAGTAATCAGTTAAGGGGGATATGAAGCATTCATAAATGTTTAATGTCTCGAATAAATTTCATACTACTCATCAAATATGATCTAATTAATTTACCAATTTTGGATCATTAACAAATCATACTATCTCAATATTCAATACAGTTTATTTTGCAGACTTCAAGTATATTTATAGGGAAAACATTTTCAGTTCATGATGATGATGATATCATTAAGTTATTAATTCTGCTCACTCCCTGATTCATGAGCATGTAAAACTATATATATATATATATATATATATATATATATATGTCAGCAATATATATGAGAATCAAACTACATCCATCAATTACTTCACAATGGATAGCTCTCAAGCTTGACTTTATCACAGAGGAGGCCAAAGAAAGATCTATAGCCAACAAAGGTTAATTCAATTAGTAAGGAAATGACTCAATATATAAGATCGTGAATTTAAATTTTACTACCGATGTGAAGACTTTGTTAGTAGCTGATATATAAGTATCTCTATAAGTATTATTTGGATCTAGAGCTTATAGACATACTCTAGCCCTAGTGAGTTTCTATTACCCAATTTATTTAAGCTTTTACTAATCAAAATCGAGAGATATAGAATGAAGGACATCTATGCTTTCATAATAACAATCTAGGTAATGCTTAAGTAGGTGTCATAAACTGCATCTATATTTTGGGATTTTCTGTATCCAATATTTAAATGCAAAGTATTACTCACAAATACAATCGAGCTTCATCAGAGTCTAAATTAAACTTTATACTTTAATTTGAAACTTTGTACCTAAGATGATACTCTCCGGAAGAATCAAATTTATGTCCGTAAAACAGAGATATATAGGTTTATTCTCATGATACGCGCTCCCACATTATTAATTGAAGAAATACAACTTACATATATGTAGTTTCATTATAATGGAACCGATCTCAATAAATATATATATATATATAAATACAAGCAAAAACTGAGGAAACAATTGCACATATATATAGATCAAGTTTAAATTTTACAAGGTACAAACTGATAGTTGACTGACATATAATATATATATATATATATATATATATATATATATATGTTTCTGCAACGGTGGGAATTGCAAATTCCCAAGTAATAATTAAACAAGATAAATTTTTAAGAGTTTGTGCATATTATCGATTTATATAAGATACATTATAAAAACCAAACCTCTCACATAGATTGTGCATCACTGAAATGTTATTAATTAAGAACCCCTCCAATGTGATTGTACGCTACAACATTCTCTGCACATCAAATAAATGATTCGTTAAAGAAATATATATTTCAATAATTATGGTTTGCCGGTCGAATTGTTGCACAGTATTTGGCAGATGAAAAAGGTAACTATCTTCATTAATTATTCAAGAAAATATAATCCCGTGATACAAGTGGTTTCACATAATATGTAACTGAATATAAGTAAATCCTAACAGAATTAATACAAGTAAATTCTAACCGAAACAATTAATATCTTAATAATATTATGTGGTTGACACCCCCTAAGTTGGAGTAGAAATGATTTCATGAAATATGGGAGCATGGAGAGGCTTGGTGAAGACATCAGCCAATTGATCTTTAGAGTAAACCAAAAGCAAATGAATGATTTTAACTTGCACTTTTTGACGAATGAGATGGCAATCAAGTTCAATGTGCTTAGTACGCTCATGAAATGTTAGATTTGTAGCTATTTGAACAGCTGATTGTTTGTCACAGTGTATGAGAGAGGGATCAATATGAGATAAGTCAAAATCTCAAAGAAGAGAGATAAGCCATTGAATCTCACAAGTAATAGAGGCTAAAACACGATACTCAACTTTAGACGATGACTGAGAGATAGTAGCTTGCTTCTTGGCTTTCCAAGAAATGAGAGAAGATCCAAGAAAAATGAAAAAACTAGATATAGAACGTATGGAGTCAACATAGCCTGCCTAGTCAGAATCACTGAAACTCTGTATGAGGAGGTCAAATGTGGTCGAGAAGAAGATGCCTACACCAGGAGATGACTTGAGATATCTTAATACTCTATGTGCTGCTTGTAAGTGAATATCATGAGGATCTGACATGAATTGGCTGAGCTCTTGTGTGGCAAAGCTTAAATCTAGTCTTATGGTGGCCAGATATTGAAGTCTTCCCACAAGTTATCTGTAAACTGAGGGATCAACAAGTGGCTTGCCTTGTACTTTGGAGAGCTTTAAGTGTAGATCCATGGGAGTAGAAACTGGTTTACAAGCAACCTGAGTCTTCAAGGAGCTCAAGAGCAAATTTTCTTTCAGAGAGGAAAATACCATCTTTAAATATAGCAAGCTCCAAGCCAAGGAAGTATTTGAGTGAACCAAGATCCTTGTCTTCAATTAGATTAATTTTAGACATATCATTGCCGGCAAGCACTAGATCATCAACATATACAAGAATGACAGTGAAAGAAGTCATAGAAGCTTTGAGAAAAAGAGAATGATCAGAAGCAGATTAACATTACCCATAAGATAAAAGAGCAGTAGATAGTTTGGAGTACCACTGGCAGCTTGCCTGTTTTAGACCATAAAGTGATTTTTGTAATTTGCTAACCATGCTGGGTTGAAGAGCTTTGAAGCCTTTTGGAAGTTCCATGTAAACCTCCTCATGTAAATCCCCTATGTAACAAACCATTATTTACATCCAATTGATGTAAGAACCAATTCTTAGCAGTAGCTATGAAGAGTAATAGCCAAAGAGTAGTCATTTTGGCAACAGGATAAAAATATCAAGATAATCTACTTCCTCAGTTTGGGTGTAGCCTTTGGCCACAAGCTGGGCTTTATGTTTGTCCATATCATTAGTGGACTTAAACTTGGAGAGAAAGACCCATTTACATCCTACAAATTTCTTTCCAGGCGGTAATGTAGTGAGGACCCAGGTCTGATTTTGTTCAAGAGCAAGGATTTATACAGTTATAGCATCTCTCCAATGTTGATGTTTAACAGCTTGTGTATATGTTTTAGGATCAGGGCCAATAGAGATAGACAGAATAAAACTTTTATATGCAGGAGAAAGAGAAGAATAAGACAAAACAGAAGATAATGGATAACGAGGATTACCTTTGCAAGATGATTGGTCAGTAGCAGAATAAGGGCACAGTGATAATCATGCAGATAAGATAGTGGATTGTGGGTCTAGAGGAGCGACGGGGAGATTGAGAAGGAATTGGGGTAACTGGATCACTAGGGAATGCAGAAGGTGGAGGGTGCATAGGTGGTTGAGTGAGTGTGGGAAGGGAAATATCATCAATTATATGAGGGAAGACTACAGTTCAAGATCTACTATTGGAGGAGAAAAGAAAGCTTTAAAGGGAAACACAAATTCATAAAAAATAATGTCGTGTGAAAGAAAAAATTGATTTGTTAACAATTCGAGTAAAATGTAGGCTTTAGAACTAGTTGGTAAACCTAGAAAAACACATTTTTGAGCCCGTAAGTCAAACTTAGAAATGATTATTTGAAAGAGTGGAAGCAAAATAAAGAGACCCGAAAACCTTGAAGTCAGTGTAAGAAGGAGAGTGTTTATATAACTTTTTAAATGGTGATAGATTTTTTATAATAGGAGAAGGAAGACAGTTAATGATATGAGTAGCACGTAAAATATCAAAGGACCAATAAGCAATGGGTAAAGTAGACTGAAAAAGCAAGGCTCGTGTAACATTTAAAATATGCTGATACTTCTATTCAACAAGGCCATTTTGTTGAGGAGTTTCAACACAGGATTTTTGGTGCAAAATTCCTTTAGAAGCATAAAACTGAGGTATGTCAAATTCAATACCATTATCATATTGTAACACTTTCACATTGGTGGAAAACTGATTTTGAACAAGAGTAAAAAAACATTTAAGTTTGTCTCTTGTATCTGATTTGAATTTCATTAGGTAGAGCTAAGTATATCTAGAAAAATCCTCTAATAATGTAAGAAAATAGAGGTATCCCTAAATAGAGGGTATTGAAAAAGGTCCCCAAATGTCAACACGTAGCAAATCAAAGATTTTATTGCTTGAGCTAGTGCTTATAGGAAAAGGGAGGCATTTTTGCTTAGCAAAATGACAGGAATCACAAGGGAAGGGATGAGGGGTACAAGGAATAATATTAGCAACAATTTTATGTAAAGTGGACAAAGTTGTATAAGAATGATGCCCCAACCGATAATGCTAAAGGGTGAAATCTGAATTTGAAGAAGTAGTAGAAGTCATGTGAATTTGAGATGTGGAAGAGGAAGACAACGTATATGCATTCAAAATATAAAGCCCGTTGAGAGCTTTAGCTGAACTAATCATCTGCAAAAGCTGTAGCAAGTGATTCTGATAGGAATGAGAGAAGAAAGTTAGAAAGCAATGTAGAGAAGTGGTAAGGCGAGAAACAGAGATGATATTTAAAGAAAAGGTAGGTAAATAAAGAATATTGTGAAGGATTGAATGTGGAGAAATTTTGACTGATCCTAAAAAAGATACAAGAGTATTAGTACTAGTAGGTAAACTAACAGAGATAGGTTTAATAGAATTAAAAGATGAGAAAAGTTATAGGGAGCAACATATGTGATAAGTGGCACCTAAATCAATGATCCAAGTGGTTAAATATTTGGTAGAAATAGAGTTGTAAATACATGTGGAAGTAGAGGCAGCAATATGATTGACAAAGGGCGATAGAGTCGGGGACAAATTTAATAGTGCAAGGAGTTTATGATATTGATCAGGAGTAAACTAAGGAAGAACGTGATTTGGATGTGGAGAAGGTAGCGGTATAGTTGCCTTAAACATCATTAGAATCTTGGGTAGTCATATGATTAACGAAGGGAGAAGAATTGGTTGAACAAAATTTGAAGCCAGGAGGAAATACATGCTTACGGTTGCAAGTATCCTCAATATGATCGCACTTATTGCAGTAAGTACATTGTCTCAGTGGCTTGGAAGAGGATGCATAACTGAAAGAAGGAGAAGCACTGGGCAAACCAGGATGCCCATAGCGAGAACCTCTAGCCATCAACACCTTCAGATTAGCAATATGAAAATCTTGTTCTTATTGAACAACGAGAGAGAAAATATGGTTAATTGGTGGCAGAGGATCTAGAAGAAGAATATGGGACTTGACTGAGGAGAATTGTCCATTCAGGCCCTTCAAAAATCGGATGACCTAGTCTTTTTCATGGTGATGGAGGGCAACAACAGTTGAATCATAGACACAAACTTTGAGAGGACGAATATTGGAAAGCTCGTCCTATAGAATTTTTTTAATTGAGTGTAGTAATCATTAACACTCATAGGTCCTTACTTGAGAAGATAAATTTCCTCTTGAAGCTCGGTAATCCAAAAAATGTCAGACTGAGAAAAACGTGTGCGCATATCATTCCAAATTTCTGAAGCTTTGTTAAACTAAAGAATGCTCTTTGCTATCGATGGAGAGAGTGACTTAGTGATCTAGCTTTGAACCAACGTGTTACAATGTTCCCAAGCTAGATAAAGTGGATCAATGGGTGTTGTGGAGAAATAGATCTATCAACGAATTGCAATTTGTTTTTTTTCAAGAGCGCCTTTGTGCCCATGCGTGATAATTGCTAATGTCGAGTGGTGGAACGACCAAGATGAGGGAGGGTTTTCACTTGGGTGAATGTAAAAAGGGTTGGAAGAATCGCTAGGTGAGTCGGCAGTTATAGACATGATGAGAAAGGAGGTGGATGAAAAGAAGGTTAGGGAGAGAGAAAGTAGTTGGGGAGAGCAAGAGAGAAAAGTTAAAAAGTTAGGCTCTGGATACCATGTTGCACAGAATTTGGCAGAGGAAAAAGTTAACTATCTTCATTAATTATTCAAGAATATATAATACTGTGATACAAGTGGTTCCACATAATATGCAACAGAATACAAGTAAATCCTAAGAGAATTGATATGAGTAAATCCTAACCAAAACAATTAATATCTTAATAACAATATTATGTGGTTGACATGAATCTTTTTAAGAATTTGTATGTTGGGAGTTAGAACAATTAATGCACCTATGATGAAGAACACAAGGGTTAAGAACTAGCAGGCATGCTCTTGGGGTGGAGATTTAATTACTCTTCACCATGATATTAAGAAGAAAAAGAAGGTATTATATTTAATATCTCCGATATAAATTAACTGGAAGATGAAAATAGAAAAGAAAAACAGAATAGAGAGAGACCCGAATGAAGCGACTCTTAGAAAGTTCAATCCATAATATAAATATTAAATCACCAATACACACAAATATATCAGATTCCCAAAAGCTTCTGACTCGCTGAGAAATAGTTTGGTAATTGGTTCAATTTGAATATATACAAACGAGAAAATCTTAAAAAGCTCCAAGACGATATTAATTCCCTATAGATCCTTGTTAAACAAGTTTAGTCTGCCAAATTAACTTTTTAATAAAAACTAATCTAAAGATAAATTATATTACACTATCTGACTTTTATTCTAACTTTATTTTACAAAAGTCAAATTAAATAAAATTAATTTTTGCCACCACTAATCCAAACACATCTATAAACTATGCATGCTGTAGCAAGGCTAAGCATTGCGCAGAAAGAAGCCTTCCCAAAATTAATTATATTGTACATATTTCACACACAAAAAAACATATTGTAATACATAGGCCAACTATAGATAATCATTTAATATGCTCAAAGAATTAAAAGGTGGGGTAAATCTTAACACAATTGTTTTTTTAGAAATATATGTACTATCTTCAAATCCATAAAGAGATTTTCTCCTATCATCAAAATTTAATACTTCTCTAGTCCTTAATATAATACTTATTTAATAAATTTAATTAAATTAAAAAAATAGTTAAATTAGTTAATATAATATGTTATTTTTTAAAATATCCTAATTATCTTCTTTATTTTTCTCCCTTCCTCTCTTCCTTAAATATTATTGAACGAGTATCAATAGAAATAATTTTAAAAAAATAGATAAATATAGAAAATATATTATATTTAAAATTAAAATTAACTCCTCAATTATGTCATATATTAAGAACTAGAAAAGTATTACTTAATACAAGAACCTTTTTGGTTATCACATCATCTAGCCAAACATGTTTCTCCCAAACAAACTTATTATACTTGACATTGATAAGCTCTACATCCAAGAGCATATTGATCAGGGGAATAAAACTATTAAAAAACTGCCCCACAGAAGCAGATTGAGACGACATGAAAATCTATACGAGGTACGATAAAAGAGCACACCAAATGGTGAACATAAATATACCAAATCATCCTTTGCATGGATTTTTCACTATAATATTATATAGGAATAAGTGGAGGTTAACAAAACATTCTAATATTAAATTAGCATCAGGTGTCGAACATCACTAATCCGAAAGATTCCACTCAATCATGACTTGATAGTATAAAATTGTAAAGTTTTAAAGAAAAGCCTAATAAAAAGGATGCATTTTCAACAATTTTATATGTCGGAAAGATGATTTTACTTAACTGGATTTGTCTAAAGGCTAAAACCTTAATATAAATCATGTGCATTCAATCATTCGTTCATTTGATACTCAGTTTACAAAAGGAAGTGTATGACATCTCATCACTTACATATAAAGCCATCTTCATGGGACAGACAAAATCCGCAGGATCCGAAGTTAAATTAGGGAAATTAATTCAAATAACAAACTATTAATTGATGAACCAACAAACAGTAGCTTAACATAGTGTGTGTGTGTGTGTGTGTTTTGAATATTTTTTTAATCGACGTGTGGTCGAAATCGTATTAGTATAATCAGCTCACTTTCAAGTTTCAACCTACATAACAGATGCATGCATGAATGAATATTAAGACTATTTTCCCCCCAAGTTTTGCAGCACATGCAATTCCTAACTAATCGATAATTAAAAGTAAGTCCAAGCGCAACTACTTGAGTTTTAAAGAACCAAAGAAACTATACCTATAGATAAAGTATACTGTAACAAGTCAATTATTGCAAAGTTCTAAGTTATATTATTTCTTAGTTTACATTGAATTTATTGACTATTATATATAAATATATATATTGTGTGTGTGTAAGCTATAATTCAAAAAATTATCCCAATACCCATAGCTTTATAATTAACAAAATCACCTAACACCCATTAATACTGGACCACCATATCATTAATAAACGGACGCAATTAAATAATTTTAGGCATTGACATAAGGAATAAAAATTGACCCTCTATTGAATCAATAATCCAAGTAAGCAGAGTGTGTGAGTGAGTAGTGAGGAGTGTGCGTGTGTGATTTTTTTTAAAAAAAAAAAATTGACCAAAGTCCGGATATGTGTGATTAAATCAACTAATTAATTTCCGTATTAAATAGAACTGGATTCTTCATTCATCTTAGTGTAGTTATATATCATTGTTTAACATCCAAAGATTATGCTGGCTAGATAACCAAATCGATCGCCTAATAACATGCATGAATGCTTCACGACCATTACAATTACAATAAGAAATTAAAAACTAATCAAATTTTAGGTTGTGACACAAGGAATTAATTATGTAGAACTTGAGACATTAATTAGCAAATCGACTCAAAATCAACAATAATCCAAGTAATTTAAGCAGAGCACTATATATTTATATGATGAAGATGAAATTAATTAGTTAAAGTAAGCAAGTAATTAATTATTACCATTTTTCAAGAGAAGTGGATGGTACTACTGGCGGAAGAGCTTGATTCTTCATTGCCCTTAATGGTTGGCTTCTTCTTCTTCTTGTAAGGGATGCCTCTAGCCTTGGCCTGACACTCCCTAACCTCACGCAGATACACTCTTATGGCTCCACTAGCAAAAGGGTTCGTCTCAGGAGACCCGCCGTTTTCCTCGTAGGCGGCTCTGAGCCGTCCGATGAGGGCGTCGAGGCTTCCCCAAGCCTGCCGGAGAGGGCACGTGCAGGGCATCGGGGGCTCCGGCTGGCCGTAGAACATGCAGCCTTCTACGTGAACCTTGGTCTTCCCAAACTGATCCAGATACCTCAGAAACTCCAGCACGTGCTCGCAATTGCACTGTGATAGAGCCACTGGTGGCCTCTGGTTCTTCAAGTACTGCCCAAACGTATTCCAATCTCTCCTCTTCTGCGACTCGTACCGGCTTGGCGCCGGCGTTGCTCCGGAGTTCGGCGATCCCTCAGACATGGTTTCTGGAGGATCAGATTGATCCGTTTGATTTTTTTTTTCCTTTGAGAAATAAAAGTGATGGGAGAGAGTGAAAAGTTATGTAATTGAGGTGAAAGGAATAGGAAGCATGTGAGCGGAGAGAAGAAGATGGAGTTTCACGACGTCATTGGGCTACTCATACATTAGTAGACATTTTATGGGCCATATTGCTCTCTGCTTTTTTTCGCATCTCTTTCTTCACTGTTTCTTAATTTTCTTTTAATGCTCTTTTTTCTTTTGGGGTAATAACATAATTAAGTTTCTATATACTTCTCCCCTATATGTATGTATGATCATGTATACGTACAATAACTGTTTCCCCTTTTGTACTCAAAGCCTTATTGCCTTGCTAATGAAGTCATTTAGCATTATTGGCCTCACCAAGATCAGTCTCAAAATACAAATGAAGTTAGGTTTGACAGAAGGGGATAATCTTTCACAATATAGTGAACTAATATTTAAATATTTATTAAGAGGGATGTTCATATTTAGTATTAATAGTATACTCTTCTAGTCCTATTTATAGGGTAGAAAGAGAAGAGATTTTTTTATCATATTTATAAGTTATGTTATTAAGTTTTTTATAAGAATATATAGTTTTGCCCTTCATTTATTATTATTTTGACTTTGTTCTCATGATGTATATTAAATAGGGATAGAATTGTAAAGTTGAATTTTAAGACCCTTAATAAAGTTTAAAGTTTTTCTTAGTATGTGTAAAACATATTAAAAGTGATTTATAAATAAGATTAGAAGAGTATTGAACATAATGATCTCCAATAGGAAGATCTTGTGTCTACCAAAAAAAGACCGGTCCCAAAATATAATCATTTAATTCCAATAGGCACTACTGCCTAACTAGCTGCTAATTAGAATGCTGAACAATTAAAAAAGAAGTGCGTATATGTGTTATATATGGCACACGTACACTCCTAGGTTATTATCTATATATATAGGGATTAGGGGTAGAAATTAATTTAATAAGTTAATACAAAAGATTGAGTTCAATCCGAGTTTCCATATCCTGTGGGTTGCATGTGGAAGAGTTTAATTAGATGAGAGTAATTAGGTAAAATAATTAATGAGATAGGACTTGAGTAAACTATGTATTGAATATACATTGAAAAGGGAACGTCTTTTTTTATATATATAATAAAGTAGTTCAATAAAGTTGGGTTATGAGAGTTCATCAAGATCATGATATGTTTATAGGTTTAAAGATCACTTAAAAAACATACTTATATATTACTCACTAAAAATATTCTCACATCAATAAGTAGGATTTGAATCCACGACCTTATAAGCTATAGAGTAGAACTGGAAAAACAGGCCCAGCCCGTGGGCTAGGCCCATCTTCCAAAAAAATAGGGCAGACCTCCCAACCCGCTCCCTCCCAGCCTGTCAGCCATTTTTTTAAAAAAAATTATTAATATTATTATTTATTTTATCCAAATAGTACTTTGAATACTTTTATTATTGAATACTAGTAAAGATAATTATTTATTTGTTAATATGTGTTGATATATTATAATTGATTAATATTATATTAATGCTTATTTAAATTTATAGTTATAAAATTTGAGATTTTTTTTATAAAAAATAGAAATTTTTAAGAGTATAACATTAACATTTTTTTTAATTATACTAATATAATATTAAAAAAATTTATTAGTATTTTAAAAGTTTAGAAATAATTTTTTAAAAATATTAAAAAAAAGTGGTGGGGCGGGTTCGGGCTGCACAGCCCACCCCATCTTTAGGCCCGCCTCTAAATGGGTTGGCCCATTTTTGGTGGGCCAGCCCGCTTTATCACCTCTACTATAGAGTAACTCCTCACCAACTACATTAATCTTTATTGGTAAAGAGCATTTATTTTTAATATTATTGGAAAAGAAAAGGTTATAGGGAGAAATTAGAGATACTAATTATGAGGGTTAAAAATGTTCATCTTTATCACTCATATTTATATTGATATGGCTATCTAACATAGTCATATTTAAATATTATCAGATCTAATTAAAGATAGTTCTAAAATATTTTTTACATCTACAAAGACTCATATATATATATATATATATATATATATATTATGTAAGTGTTGAATTATCAGTGTTATGGTGTGAAGGCGGCCCCCAAGAGGTGAAAAGGGTTGAAAAGCTATAATAGAAAGCGATCTATGAGATTTGGAAATATAATAATAATAATAAGCTTGATTCAAAATAATACGTGGCCTCGTGAAGTGTCCAAGGTACATAGGCAAAAAATTTAAGAATCTCAGTGTTTATACTTGACTAGATGGTTTAATTTGATTCAAGTGAATGAAATATGAATTTATAAATGTGAACGAAATCTACTGTTGCAGTCGCTATTATTATTATGGATGTCTTTGTCAAATTGAGTCCTGGAAGGAATAATGTGAATATTACAGAAGAGAGCTCAAAACATATATATATATAGACACACACACGCGCACGCACATAATGCATATTACTAGTAATATGTTGTACAAATAATACAAATAAACTTTATCTCCAGAAACAGCGTCTATACCAGGTTTTTTGTACCTCTTTCTCTGCAACTTTGCATGCATGCCACTGAATAGTAAATACTTTGTCGTACCGTACTTTTTGACTGCCCTCTCCACCTTTTTTTCTCTATTTTTCCCTAAATTATAAGTTTTTGTGTGGCTATTCATCCTCTGTATTGCTGATTTACTGATTCCATTATTATCTGTTTTTGATTGCGAGTCAGAAAAATCTATTAATAATTGGCTGACTAGCCATACGGGTGTAATTATATTAATATTATATGACTTAATTATTAGAAAAATTGTCATAAAATCTTAAACAACGAATGTAATTATCAAACAATTCAAATTACAAGTGAGCAACATGACTTTATAATTTTATTATTGCATACTATTTATTTGTGGACTTTACGATAACTACATTTTTTTTAGAGAAGTTATAGTATTTTTTAATTATGTTTTAGACCGGATAAAACATATGGGACCCCATATTTAGTTTGGGAAGAAAAATTGTTTATTTGGGATGTAAGGGAAGCTTGCTCATTTTTCAATGTTTTAAGCAAGCTTATTGTGTGAAAACATGCACTTACTTCAAAATGGTAATAAAAGCAATTATTTTACTTCAAGGAAGAAGCAAATGGATTGGAATTTTCCTTAAATAGAAAGATAAAAAAAACCCTCAGTAATCGCCTAATCTCTCTCTACCTCTCACTCTCGAATCATATTCAGATTTGAAATTGATAATATTTTTTTTTCAAGAGATTAAAGAATATAATATTATTTAATAACAAAAGGTGGCTAAAAGATGAATTGGGGTAAAATCAAGAGATGAATTCTCCGTCAGCATGATTTTGAATAGAGAGAGTGATGAGTAGTGTTGACATCGATTTCATGGAAATGACAACCGACCGATCTTGAGAATGTGGGTCCCCCCATGATACCCTTAGCCAAATGCATACATTTTAATCATTCAATCAATTATTACAATAATATTATTTCAAAGGATGAATTCTGAATAATTAACTCCAACAATTAACCGACCTGACTTTTACGGCCACCAAGATTCTCTTTGTTTCACTATTCTCTCTTGTGAAATCACATACTTACAAGATATATATATATATATATATATAATTCATTGTTCCAAGTGAATTCACATTTGAAATTTCATAAATAAATGAGTAGTATATACCTTTTATCATTTTTTATACTAAATTTATTACAGTATATATACTAGTTATTTATTGTGAAACTTTTAAGGATTATGTTATTTTTTTTAAAAATATTATGGTAATTTTCCTTAGTATAAATCTCTTCTTCTGCAATAGCAATGATCTCTTTATCTTTCCAAAGTTCATTTATTTTTTAAATGAAACTAACATAAGTATTTATAAATGCATATGTTGGACATGATTTCTATTTGTAGGCTTCACTGAACTAAGGGTTATAATAACATCTCCAGTAAATTGGCTCCATATTGTAGGACATATTGATCTTGTTAGGTCGTTGGAAGAAGAAGAAGAAGAATGAAGTTCTTACAATATGGACTTCCACTGTGTATGTATAATCATGATTTCCTCTCATTTCATTTCGTTTAATGAATTCATTAATTTCTTCGTTTTAAACAATGGGCGTTAGACCTAAGAAATTAAAATTAAAGGAGTCTTTCTCTCTAAGAAATTAAAGTCTTAATACTTTTCTTTGCACTCTCTTCAGTGACTTCACATTGCTCACTCTCCTCAACAACGCTTTGGTTTCATAAATGGATGGCCACCAAGTAATTACTCCCTCGAATCATATATATATATATATATATATATATATAAAGAGAATTATTCGTTCTTTTTGGCCATCCCTGTTGACAATAAACATTTATAATCATTCTTATGTTTCTGTGTTGATTAAAGTTTCAAGTTCGTGTTATATATAGACGGACTTGTAATCGAACTTTTATTTCGACCTTAGGTGGTTAATTAAAAATCAAAATTATTACTACCTCTAATTTTAATTATAAAAATTAGTTGACTTTTTTAAATATATTAAAAAATTAAATAAATTAATTAATTATAATTAATATAATAGTTAATTGACTAATTTGGGTAAATTGAGGTATATATAATATGAATTCATCATTTAATCATAATTAATTGATTTATTTAATTTTTTTAATATTTTTAAAAAAATTAACTTACTCTTATAATTAAGATTAGAGAGTATTAATGTTCCAATTATGGATATATCCCAAAAACTCTTCACGCCAAAACAGATATGATAAAATCATTATTCAGCTATGCTTTTGGTAGGAATGGTAGTTAAGTTTCGGGTTTAGCTGATGAAGGAGTTGGATTGACTTTAAATTTCATAATTAGTGTTTGCTAATCATTCATTCTTTTTTGTGTTCATGCACTTCCCAGCTTGCACTCGTGCTCCATCCTCTTCAACTAATTAATTTCTTAGTTCTGATCTCATATCATAAATATTTTCACAATTAATTAACGCCTATATTAAATGATTGATTTTACTCCATGCCACCAAATATTTTTAGGTTATATATCATTAAATATCATGATCTTATTTCTCATATGTATCAAGTATTCTAATTTTATTTTTTATACAATTTTACCCAGAGTCTTTCAAATTTAGTATAATTTTATCTGTAATATTTTTAATTTGGTGTAATTTTATACATAATTTATTTCTCAAGTACTAAGAATTATACTAAATTAAAAAGAATATGAGTAATTATTATGATTAAGTCACAAATTATTATGATTTCACATATTGATCTATTAATTCCATATTTTGGTGTTGCAAATATCAACACGATCATGATGGATAAATGAATGGTTCAAAATAATATAATTTAAAAAATTAATTTTAAAAGACAATATTCCAAATTCTTGACTCAATTTTTGTTTAAAATTAAGTTCCAAAATCATTAAATATAATTTTCTAAAAGAAAAAAGAAAAAGTTGAGCCGTAGTTGCAATTGAAGTGAAAAGCAAGAAACTTGGTTATTTATAAGCTGAGTTTAATTAGTCAAGGATTCTTTGGATGTTGGTGTGGCACAAAGCAGCAAAACCAAGAAGAAAAAGAAAAATGAAGCGTGGGTTATGTTAACATTTATTGGACAAAAACATTGAACATCATTATGAAGGTAATGAGGAAGCAGAAATTGGACAGGGCATTAGCTGTAAATGGAAATGGTTTATTAGCCGCTGTGTGTGTGTGTCATATATATTGATATATTAATAATATATTGATATATTGATTCTAAAAAGTATTTATTGTATAGAAATTATTATTATTATTTTATTACTGTTTATTCATATGTCTGGGAGGCTGGGACCTTCATTTCTTGAGCTTATTTGATTTACGAGAATCTATCTTTGAAAAATTGGGTCCTATTTTCACAAACAACTCCAAAAGTAGAGTCCATAAGAGTGCATCAGTTCCTTCCACGGCTAAATATTCTTTATTGACTATTTGCTAACAAAAACTTCGGCTCTAAAAAGAACTCTCAAGTAACGTTGCAATTTTTTTAAAAAAATTAGAACCGATATTTCAATTCTACTCTCATTAGTCATTACACACACACCTTCAATATTTATGGCATAAGGATGCTATTTTTTTTTTCATTTATATACCCCTAAAAGCAAGTGACATTTCAAATGAAACCTAATTAATCAATTAAATTAAGTCTCATGTAAAAAAATATTGCAAGCTACTCCAATGGTCTTTAATACTACCTTCAGTATTTAACATAATATCTACTTAATTAATTTATATATATTAAAAAAATTAGATAAATTAGTTAATTGTAATGATTGTATGCTGGCTTTTCTAAAATATCTTTTTTAATCATGTGCATTTGAATTACTATTAATAGAAACCCTTTTAATATTTATAATCATATAGGGATACTATAGGGAAAAATTATAATTTTAGGAGACAAGGTGGATTTGAGTCTTATATTCAAGATCAAAATAAACTCCTTTTGTAGCTCTTATATTTAGGACTAGAGGGAGTACTTAATCGAGAAGTTGATCTTGACACTAAATATAAGATATATTTACCATATTTATTAACTTATTTTTTAAATTACTTCTATTGATATTGTCTCAACAATAATTAAGTAAAAGAAAAAGGAAGGCAATTAAGGAAGATAATTAATGTGTTTTAGAAAAAAAAATATATTATATTAACTAATATAAATAACTTCTTTAATTTAATTAAATTAATCTTATATTAAATATTATAGGAATATTTAATAGTGATATTACTATTAAAGAATCGCCTTCAAAGAAAGAGTGTAAATATTAAAAAGTTCCTCAACAACTAAGTATTATGCATTGACAAATTATAGTATAGGAAATGACAATTAACCTAATACTACTCATTTATTATTGAATTTTTTAGTAATTACGTTATTTCTTTAAAATCTTATAATGATCTCCCTATATGTTACAAGGGTGAAAATCCAAGTTCTTGTTCCTCTATGCTCGTCAGGAGGTTTTCATATCTATTTATATTTCTTTTATTTTCTATAAAATCTACTTTAACAAGAAAGACGTACGGTTCATTAGAAATTAACTGCATAAAACTTGAAGCTATAATATGTCATTAATTATAACTACTCTCTATGAAATTCTGTTCATCAGCTTTGAACTGGTGCTGCCACTTGCAGTACACATTATTTTTAAAAATTACAGTACATATTTTGCAGTATATACTTGTACGTATACCATCAATAACTTTGCCTGAAAAAATG
This sequence comes from Leucaena leucocephala, assembly GCA_037074615.1. Classification (NCBI taxonomy): domain Eukaryota; kingdom Viridiplantae; phylum Streptophyta; class Magnoliopsida; order Fabales; family Fabaceae; genus Leucaena; species Leucaena leucocephala. Next base: position 8,106,644 of record CM073525.1, read on the forward strand.
GAGACTGTCTATAACTAGCAAACAGCAACTGGGGACCTCCTTTGTTTGAGACAGAATCTCTCTGCAAACTGCACTTAACGATAACGAGTCCAAATCAAAATTGATGATTATTGAAATTACTAGTAGTATTAATTAATTAAGTGGTTCATATCAAAATATTTTAATTCTCTCATGCTCGTTTCCTTTTTCTCTAGGTTACATGATTATGGAGTACCAAACTGGGTAAGAAGCAAAAAAAAAAGGGTTGAGTAAAATTCTATTAAGCAATTATTGTACGGTTAATGAATTCACTCTCATTTGCACTTGATGGGTTTTGGTAATTAAACTTTGCTCCAATGGTGCTTCCTGCCAACTTTATTCAGTGTTTAGTTTCAAGGGTTTTGATGAGGCTATCCATAGCACGTAGGCTAATTAATCACCCCATGGACAAGCTAATTAAGTAATACTAGCTTCTTATTTTTCTTTTCACTCAAAAGCTGACTCCTTACCTAATCCAAGTCATATTACCCTGTTGACTGGTGAGAGATTAACCTGTATCATTGGTTAATTCATTAGATGAACCCAACTATATGTATTGCATGGACACCTGCTTTTTGGGTCTTCAATATTTTTAAATTAGGGTTAATGTTCAATTTTTCTCCTAAAATTTTCATATATGAGCTATGAGTATCTAAAAATTTTCTTTGGATCAATATTATTCCTGAAGCATTAAAAAAAGAAGTAAAATTACCCTAACCATTAAAAAAATTAAAGTTGATTATTAACATTTTTAATGGCCACATCTCATTTTTAACACTTTTAAGGCAATATTGATTAAAAAAACTTTCAGATATTTATAGCTCTTCTGCAAAAAATTGAGATAAAATTGGAGAACTACTAATATATATATATATATATATATATATATATATATATATAACAACTACTTAGCAAATTAAAGAAGAATATAATAAGGGAGAACCATACCCAAAAGCTAGCTATTAGAATTGAAGAGCCTAAAGTTTTATAAGATCCATGCTTCAAGGTAACATTCTCGGTAGGGAACTCATGACAATAACTAGAGAAGGCTATATATCAATGGAAAGTTCTAACCAGCATGAGGCCAAGTGAAATACTATAATGTAGAGCTGCAAGAACATCGGCTCTCAAGTGGAGTACCTTGCCATGAGTTCTCCTTAGACTTGTGCTCGTTACAAAGAACTTACATAGAACTAAAGAGTTACTAAATTCAATTGTCTGCTGCAGTATAAGCATCAGCTTCTTTCAGAAGTTATCTTAATTAGTATATAGTAATTTCTTGAGAGTCCTATATAAATGTAAAGTCTGATCGTCAGTTTGGCTCTATATATATATTTGTACAGTCTTATTTATGCATCATCATCGTCATCATATAGGGGTTGACAGGAGAAATTGATTCTTTCTTGTTTCTTATGCCTCTGTAGCTCTTTATTACCATCACTGTCAATTGCTTTTTCTCGGCAACTTGCTTGTTTCTTCACGCTTTGGAGGCCCTAATTGAAGATTTGCCTTTATCTTCAGGCCGATCCTTGCCACTATTTGGCCATTAATTATAGTCCTTTCAGTTTTAATTTCTGTTATCTTTTTTTCAAATCAATGTCATGTCCCTCATTTTCTCTTTCATTGATCTTTTCCTTTTTCCCCTCTCACGTATCGTCCAGAGAGGTATAAGGATCGCATAAACAGTGCAGTAAAACAGATTGGATAATATTCTATCCTTTAACAGAAACGTTAATATACAATAGAAGAAGATTTAGAGGCAAAGCTTTCGTTTCTTCAGATAAAGAAGAAACTGAGATTAACTTTATATTTAGAAAATGAAAATTGTTCATATAATTGATGAGCTATAACTAGATAACTATCATCATTTTGAGTGTGGCGTGCTTTATTCTAAACCCTAATAGCTTACTAGAGAGAGATGATATAACCTAGCCAACAAAAATAAGAGTACTATTTGAGATATTTTTGCTAAAGAAACAATAAAAAATTAAAAGATCTTGGATATAGCAAGGGCACAAAGCCTTGAAAAACATGAAAGTGAAGCTAGCAGCAGTATACATTATTGATGACAGTGAACCAAACCAAACCAACGGCAAAACCTAGCTAGAGAGTGAAGATTTGCACATGGATATGAATATCCGATACATTAGAGATACTACTCCAGTCTTTATAAGGTATTGATTTTAGTTTTAAATATAATACTCCTTTAGTTCTTAATATGATATCTAGTTGATATTTTTGGGAGATTAAGGAAACCAAATAAATCAATTAATTATGATAAAATTTAACCCTTAAGATAAATTCATATAATATACTCTTTAATTAACCTAAATTAGTTAACTAACTTTTATATTGATATTAATTAACTGATTTATTTAATTTTTTTAATCTATCTAAAAAGACAACTAGCTCCTATATTAAAGACAAAGGGAGTACATGATTTTTTATATTTATAAAATTTTTCACTCTCTCAATAATAATTAAGTAAGAGATGAAAGGGGGGGTTAAGAAAGATAATTAAAATGTTTTAAAAAAAATATAACATATTAACTAATTTAATTAATTTATCTAATTTTTTAATCTAATCAAATTAGGTAAATATATTATATATTAAAAATTGGAGGAGTATAAGCTAGTTGTCTCACATTAAGCACCTGTTTGGATAAGAGTTTGGAAAATAACTCATGAAAAAAAAAATTTTGGACAGCTTTTAGAAAATATCTTTTGGAGAAGAGTTTATAGAAAAAAAAATAGTTCTAAATAAATAGATACTTGGATAGTTATTACTATAAATATTTTTGTAATTAGAAAATTATTAGAAATGATATAATTTTATTAAAAATATGAGAGATGAGAGAAGGTAGAGGAGAGAGAGGAGAGAGAGTGTAAGAAAAAGTAAGAGTAAAATAGTAATTAGATAATCCATAAGTTCTTTTACTGTTTTAGAAACTAGTTTTAGTAGTTTATCTAAAACTATAATTTAGTCCAAATTTTTTTTGGATAAATATAATTATTTATTTTAAAAAAAATAAACTAAAATTTAGGTAAGAATCTATTTTAAAATCTTAATTTAAAACTAAACTGATTAGAGGAGTGTTTGAAGTTAAGTGACACAGGCGTACAATATATATATATATATATATATAGTGATCACTTCTATTCAGATTCCCGCCGTACATTAATCATTATACATTTATCTTTCTGGCAAGTAAGTGCTGAAAATTACATTAGGCATAACGTGTTGGTTCTCTCTCTAATTATTATGATGTTAAATATATATAATGGCTTCGTGTGGAGATCATGCCCAGCCTATAACAGCTCCTTAGGTCAGAGTTATTAATTGGCATCATCATCATAACCAGTTTCTTTTCACTTGACGTACGCTTTCATCTACCAAGGGAGACAAGAGACAATAAGTAGCAGCGTGGGTGCGCCCGCGCATGATGAATTGAAGTTTAACCCACAAAATGGAATTTGTGTGAACATGTTATAAGCACAAGTACAAAAAGAGAACTCAATCTTCAAAGACAAAGAGACCCTAAACTTATAAAGTTTATTTTACTCGTTAGACTCCCCCAATATGGGACTCTACATTATAACATTTTACTTGGCCTTATACTAGAAGAATCTTCCGTAGGTAACCCTCTATGTAAAAATTAACATCTCAATGAAAGTATATTTATTATGAACACAAATCTAAAGGAAGAGTTTACTCCCAAAAGGCTAATCTTAAAAGACTAGCATATTAAAAGTGAGTTTATTTCACTTATAAACACCACTTCACTTATAAGGCTTCTTAATATGAGACTCATAACACAACACCATTACTAATGGATGGAAGGAATCAAAACCATATTAACTTTGAGAACATTTCCCTGAGGAATCAAAACCTCAGCGGAGGTCGTATTCAATACGAAGTATATAACTGTCGGAATGCTCAAGTTTAAGTACGATAGTTTCAGCTTTCACTCCGCAGGTTGAGCATATTGGAGGCTTTAAAGCAGTACTCGCTGTGAGAAATGAGTTAAAAAGATGACTCCCTGACAAGAACTATTCACAGACAGACACACACACACACAAAATATTTATATATATATAGGAATCATCGATGGAGAATGAGTTAGTAGTGGGTGTGTCTGGAGCTTGCCGACTAAAGAACGGACGAAGGGTGAATTGTCGTATTGAAGGAGTGGTGAAGTGGTGGAACTGTTTGTCCTCCGAGAATATTTTCTGTTGCTTTGCTTAACCCCACAAATCTCTTGTTCTTTTAATGTTCACAGTGAATCCAAAACCCTCCCAATCTTTGAAACATATATGATTGGACTCCATTTCATAACACACTGCACTGTTCATTTATCACTTCCTTCATACCTGACCCCCTCCTGATCTTGCCCCCATTTCACAACATGGCCCCTACTATCATTTCATCACATATAAGGTACGACTCAACTGCTGCATAATTTTCTTGCTAAAACAAAAAATTTAGATTAGTTGTGTAGGGTCACCAGCACAAGATATACCTCGAGCTTTAACAAAAATATTTATAGATCTCTCATTAATATAGTATTCATATCAAGAATAGGATTTAAATTTGTAATTTTTGTGAGTTATGAGCTAACTCTATATCAATTGGACTAAATTTTGTTAACCCTGCTGCATAAATTATATTTAAGAACTCAAAATGAATTATATATATATAGCTTGTACTGTCCATTAGCTTTAATAATATTTTTTTTATCCACCCGGTTCACTGAAGTTTTGCTCGATTACATCCGGATTCAACTCGCGTTACGCATCTGGCTATGGTGAGTGATTCTCCTAATAGAAATTTTTTGCATACACTAATCTCAAATTCAAAATCTCACTTAAACGATACTAAATTATTTACTACTCAAATAAATCTCTATTAATAGCTTTAATAATATTGCACCATCTTTCAATATTTCACTATTGAAAGACGTAGGAACAGTATATTTTTGCGTTGGCAACGCTCTCTTCATTTTTATCATTATTATTTGAAGTTTTGTGTTTTATCTCATACTATTTGAATTTAATTTTTTTAACTTTTTTATTTAAATAAATATTACATCCACTCCTTAATATATAAGCTATTTATAAGATTGAATTTTATTATAAATATAAGATAACAATATATTTTTTTCTCCTATATTTATCATTCTTTTTATAATTATAAATTGATATATAATCACATCGATGTAGCCTGGTGGTTACCTCACTTAAAACTAAGTGGTGGGGATTCAAATCCCACCCTTAAACATAGAAAACATCTATATATATATAATATGATACTACATATGAATATTTTATAGAGATTATATCATATCTAGTTTAATTAACTAATTAATCTTATTTCTTTAATTTATATAAATTAGTTAACTATCTCTTACATTAAATACGAAAAAGAATATATCTCTTTTATTTATTTCGTGCAAAGCATGAAAGTAATAGAGTTTTAAATAAATTTTAATTATTTAATTAGAATACTTGGAAAAAATTGTTTGTTATTTTCAATAATTTATATCAAGTAAGTATCTGAATTCCTACTTATAGGAGTATGTTTATTTTGGTTGGTCCTGACTCCCGAGGCTTGTTCTCCAAATGCAGATGGAAAATGTATATGGAAACAATTTTTTTTTGGTTGCCCACCCGGTTCACCAGAGCTTTGCCCTGACTACATCCGGATCTGACCCGCATCGCGCACCTGGCTATGGTGGGTGAGTCTCCCAATAGGAATTTTCTGCATACGCCAAGGCTCGAACTCGAGACCTCGCTTAAGCGATATTGAGCCGTTTATCACTCGGACCAACCCCATTGGTATATGGAAACAAATTAAACAATCTATGACGTAACCCTGACCTGTGAAGAACAATTTTTTTTTGGGTCTTGTGTTTTTATTTATAAAATGACAATTTCATTAAACTTTATGTTAAAAAAAAAAAAAACTCTTTACTAAGTAAAAGTACGAGGGCCCATTACAAGCATACATAAAAACACAACAAAAATAACATAAAGAGGAAACAAGTCAATCCACCCACAAGGAAGAAAAGTATTGAAAAACGTAGCCCAAAGCCACCAAACTGATCACCTAGCTTCTCGACTTGATTCAGTTGGCCGACAGGGTTTTCTTTGTTGTCTTGTTGGCTTCTTTGATGGTAATATTTTATAAAAACAAATGTCCATTATATTTAAATTATAAGTTGAGCTTTCCATTTGTTTTCTGTCTTAAGAAATTATCCCTGACTAATAGTTTAGAGACAAATTCTTCTAAAATAAAAATATTATTGAAGTAAGTTGTCTCCCGCAATAAAACTATTTTCAATTTACTTTTTTTATACAAATTTTTTTTAAAGAGGTTGAACTTACATATAATCTAAAATTCAGGCGAAATCTCCCTTTTTCCTTAGGCGATATTAATGTTGGGTAAAGCGAGTTATCAATTATCCTCAAGTGTAAACTTAGGCACTCAGGAGGTAGGGTACCTTTCTAAGTGCCGCAACTTGAACCATAATAAAGTAGTATTCTCTAAATATTATAAACACTTTAAATAGTCATATGTCTCACCTTTTTGTGAGCTAAATGAGTTTTTTTTTTCAATTTATTTTTCCTTGTTGATGTGGTGTATCCATGCGTAGTGGGCTCAAGTTAAAGCCTATAAAGGATCTAAAGCCCAACTTGGTTTCTAAGTTAGTGGGGTTGGGCCCATTGTCAGGCCTGCATCAATTTGTGTGTGGGGAAAGAGAATCTCAATGTTTGGATCAGAACGTAGTTTCCTACAATGTGGGACGATGGAAAGTCTGAAATCTCAAGGAAAAGTGGCGGCCAATAACCTTTTTTTTTTTATAATTTTTTTTTAAAAAGAGATTGAGCTAATCCACAGTTTAAAGATAGGGTGAAGCCTCTCTTCCTCTTAGACGATATCAATATCGAGCAGAGTGAGCTATCTATTACCTAAGAGCTAAGATGTCTCCCTAAATACCGCGACTAAAACTACAAAAAAATAATACTATCTAATAATTGAATATATTCTAAATAATCATATATCTTACCTCTTTATCCTCTTTATCAGTTAAATTACAATGGTTTGGTGGCCAATTACTAATTTGCCTCACAAGGATTTATCTCCTTCACATGGCTTGTGAATATATTTACTGTTAATTTTGAATTGAACATTGAACATTGAACCTAGTGGTGCTTCATGATCCAATGCTCTCACTTGAAACACTTTTTTTCTTCTGGGATAGAAGAAGTAATTAAATATATTAATATTCTAAATTTTAATTAAATAGTTAATTTTAATATTAAATATAAGATATATTTTTTATATTTATCAATTTTTTTATATTATCTCTACTGATACTCTTTTAATAATAATTAAATAAGATAATGAGGGAGCGAGTTAAAGAAGATGATTAAAATATTTTTAAAAAAATATACTATATTAATTAATTAAATTAAATTTTTTAATCTAATCAAATTAATTAAATATATTTTATATTAAGAATCGAATAAATATTAGTTTATTGCATCAAACCCTCCAATGTCTCCAATTCCAATACCACATTCATAAAAACAATGTTAAATATCTAGGATGGTAAATTTTTAGTAAATGGTTTGAAAACTCAAGGTTGATTAATTCATAATACTGATTTTGAATTAAATTGGCTATCAAGCTTACTAAATAATGAGTCTAATGGTACATTTGGTAGGATAGAAAAGATTTTTATAAAAATAAAAATAAAAATAAAAATAGAATTATACTGAAAATATATTTTAAATTTTTTTTTGTTAGGATGAAAATGAGTATGAAATTTATATATATATATATATTTAACTTAAAAAAGTTAAAGTTATTTAAGACTTTTTTAATTTATAATAAAATTATCTAAAATATTTTATTTCTATTTTTATTATTAATTTTTTTATAAAATTAAAATAATTTAAAATATTATAAATTTAAATAAAAATAATTTCTATTATATCAAATAATAAAAATAGAAGACTTCTCTATTTCCTTCTATTATACCAAAAATATTATAAGTTACGCTAGGTGCTAAACAAGCGGGGCTGGTGGTATGAACTTTCCCCCACCCTCGCCCCACAAAAACCACGGCAAGAATAATGTTGTAAAAAAAAAGAGAAATTATACTGGGGTTTTAAAAAAATAAATTACAACTATCAAGTTCTATTAAATTATAAAATTGATATGAAATCTCAAAAAATATATGAGAAATTTATTAAAATTATAAAAAAGTGACTTTACCTTGATTTGTCATAAGTGACACAATAATTTACTTATTTAAATATTATAACTTATTATTAGTAGTACTGTCATACTTTAACTTGTCAGTTATAGTATTTAATTTATTATTAGTAACATATTAACTTATCAATTGAAGTCTGATTTATCATTAATAATACAATAACTTACTCTAATTTGTTATTGATGACATATTAAATTATTAATTGAGATATTTTGACTTATTATTAATAGGATAAAAATTTGTCATTAGGACATATTATTTTATTATTCAATGAGGAAGATTAAATTTGTCCTTTTATAAATTTCAATAAATCACCTATGGATCCTTAAAATTTTTTATTAATTTGATGATTTTTATGGGACTAATTGTGATAATTTACCATTTATGAGTTGTCAATGTGATTCCCTTTGAAATACGGAAGAAAAAGAAAAAGAAAAAGAAAAAGGAGTGGTGGGAGTGAGTGATGAAATAATGGTAACTTACTTGGAATTAGCATATGCGGTGGCATCTTCCTACTCCAGTCAAAGGTCCCCACTTGCCTCTTCTCAAGTAAGCAAGCAGATGTGTGAGGTTTATATTATATTGGAATTTAACCCATATTAAGAATTATTTAAAATATTTTTTTATTTCAGAAAAAAAATTGATTGATATTTCATGTAATTAAGAAAGAAATCCAAAATGAAGGAATCAATTCGAGTACGGCAATTGTAATTTGTCTCTAGGAAATTCCAAAAGCTACGTATATCCAAGAAAGAAGGAGCGCGGCCACATGAACATGACTAATGGAGTCAACTATTTTGACCCTTGAAACGTCATAAGGCCAATAAATCTGTGACACATGTTCTTGACCGCCAATTAGGGATGTCTAAAATTGTCTACAGGCATCCCAACTCAGTCATTATGATTTTGAGACGGGTACATCTTGTCTTGAAAAAAAAATCGACACGGGAACTATTGAGATAGGATAAAGAAAATGATTGGGATATAACAGGTCTCGTTTTGACTCTCGAGACTTTCATCCCATCTTGATTTTAATATTTTTTTAATAAAAAATATATTATATTTTTTTATTTTTTTAATCTATTCACTCATCTTAGGCTCTTATTCTCTCTTCTCTTACGCTTTGTTTACTCACAATCAAAGGTCTCGTCAGTTGTTACTCTCATACAGATATTTTTACTTACAAATATTCTTATACAGATATTTTTATTCTTCCTTACTGTTATTTTTTTCTCTTATTTGGATAAGTTATTATTTTATATTAGGAAAAAATGTTGGTATTTAAGGAAAGTTACTGTAGTATTTTATATGGAATGATTTACTAAGATAATTTTATTATAATATTTTTTTAAAAAAATTAGAGTTAGGAATTTCTATCCTGTCCCATCCCATCCCAATAGAACTGGGACAAATTCGAGACGAGACGGGATATGGGACGTATTTTACGTCCCGTGTACTATATCGAGACAGGATATGGGGTGGGGTTATCTCAGTCTCAACCCGTCCTATGAACACTCCTATAGTTAATAATAATATTTCCTCCCCCAAAATTTATAATTATTTTTTTAATAATAATATCAGTGTAATTTGTTGAGCTAGTTTAACAGTAATTTTCAGACAAAGTTGAAAGATTAGGAGGGGATTATTGTACGACAAGGGGGCAGCCGGGCAGGGCGTGATGGCTGAAAAGTGGGGAATGTGGGAACGGTCAATTGTGGTGGAAGAAATTATGGAGGTAGATAAATGAGGTTTAATTAATAATAACAATAAAAAAAATCTTGGTTTTTACGTTTGCCAGCTTCACACGATTTCTGGAGACAGCCATGAATTGAAGTCACGCTCATAACACCGACATTATTATGTCATTTTGTCAATTTTGTCTGTCAGACTTGCCTCCATTCTTCCTTGTGCTGCTCTTTTCCAATGGAAAATTTCGCCCCAGATTGTGGGTAAAGGCAATTTTATTCTTCCTTGTGCTGCTCTTTTCCAATGGAAAATTTCGCCCCAGATTGTGGGTAAAGGCAATTTTATCTTAAAAATATTAAAATATAATAATATTATCTATTATCTTAAAAAATATTAATGACAAATATTATTTTTTTAAAAAGTTAGCTTTACTTTATTCATTTTTTAATATTTTTATATTAATATGACCCATATGAAAAAATTTTGAGATAAAATTAGAAGTCTTATCCTTTTTTAAAAAATATTGATTAAATAAGATGTCCCATATATAAAAAGCTTGAAATTTGAATCCTACTCATATGTCATATGCTATCCCGTCCACTCCCCATTGCCACTTAAGTAAGGATTAGGCGCTTAACTCTTATTTTTCTTTTATTGTGTTCTCTGAATTATTATACTTATATATTTTTTAAAATAAAAATATTTCTAATTTTAAGTTATTATTGTTTTATGTAATAAACAAAATTGTATTTTAATTAAATTGATCATAATTCAAATTTATGTTTGTAGTAATCAAAAGGTATTTGTAATTTAAATTTATAAAAAATTTGATGAGAAATTTAATAATGATAAAAATAAATTGTTGATGCTCTAATTTTATATAATATTTTAATCTAATATCTTAATTTTATAAATTTATATTTTTAATTATTGAATTTTAATATTGTCTTAGATGATGATTTTTTATGATAATCTTAAATTTAATATGTCAGTATTGAATAATCATTTATTAATATTTACATTTAAATATCTGTATTTTTTTAATAAAACTAAGTTGTTAAACTTTAAGCATGAAACAGATATTTTATAAAATTTAGAGATTAAGAAAATATCTTTTATAAAATTAAATTAAAGAACGAAATGTATGTTTTTGTCAACTATATTTTAAAACGACATTATGTCAAAATCAGGGTTCGTTTTCCACATTGACTTGTATAGACGTGGCAGTTGGCGGATCTTGAATTTCACTCACTCCTCCGAAGCCCGAATCTGCGGGGAAGAAAATGGGCAATCATTCTAGAGGAATAATTAACGATAATTTTCGTCAACTCTGCTGAAAATAGTTTTTTTTTTTTAAACAAGTCAAAATATATAAAATTTGAGATGGATGAGCATATCCTTTTTTTTTTTGGTAGAAATACACCGATCGATTCTATAAAATAATTAAATTAATATAAAATTTTAAAAGATTTGTGCTCAAGTTATTAAAATTATGATAAGATAAATTTATTGAGACTCATATGTTACTAACAACAAATTAGGGTAAGACTAATTCCATACCATCAAAGACGAGGAAAGTCACTTCAAGCAATATCTGCGAATGATAGATCATTAGTGTGACAATTGACAAATTATTATGATACCTTAATTAATAAATTAATATTTTATTAAAATAAATTAAGATAAATTTATTTTTTTATAATTTAAATGAATATTTTAGGTATATTAAAATTTTATGTAAATTTAATAGTAATAATTTATCTTCTTTACAGCTGTAATGGCCTCTCTTATTTTTGTTTGTCTCAGTAAAATATAGTATATTTTTCCTCCGTCGGAGATTATGTTTTCATGTAAATAATAAAACATGGGAGGTTTCTGTATAAATTGGTGTCCCTCGGACAGATGGTATACAACGCAACATCTTCCCGTCTCTCTCTTGAAATCAAATCTTTCATCTCTTTCTTTCGTTCGTCGTCACGGAGGTGAAGTTGCTACTCGAACTTATTTACTTTTTTTTCCGTACTTTTCCGTGCAGAGTTCACAAGAAGGAACATTTTATCTTCGAACTTACGAGATCTTCATCTGTTCACTCACGAGATTTTGCTTTTTCCTATCCTCTCAAACCAGATAGACTCTCTTTCAGGGCTCTTGATTACGAGAGTTAACTGTTTTCTGGGTCATCATCTTCCTCGCATTGACTGGTTCTGAGAGTAAGAGGGAGTGAGATAAAGAGAGAGAGAGAGAGATGGCGACTCGGAACCTTGAGAAAATGGCTTCAATTGATGCTCAGTTGAGGTTACTGGCACCTGCGAAGGTGTCCGATGATGACAAGTTGGTCGAGTACGATGCTTTGTTGCTCGATCGCTTCCTTGATATTCTTCAGGATTTACATGGCGAAGACATCAGAGAAACGGTAAGTGTCATTTCCACTTCTTGTCTTCTGTTATGCTAATTCTTTACAGTGTAGTTTTGTGCTCTCCCATAGATCCTGTTCTTCTGCTCAATTCAACAGATTTCCCAGACGACACTTCCATTTTCTTTTTAAAGTTATGGACTTTTTTAGTCTTGGAACATGCCCATGTTCCAAGAAGCTGTATCTGTTTCGGACTTGGAATTGGTTTATATAATTAGTAGATGTCATTTGTCAAAGTTCCTATTTTTAGTTATTTCAGATGAATTATAGTCCATGAATTCTGTGTTTGAGCGCGTGCATGCTGAAATGGACCGAGTTTCTGAAATTTTTATGAATGGATTTGATATGAATTAGGTACAAGAATGTTATGAGAGGTCAGCTGAGTATGAAGGGAGGCATGACACTCACAAGTTGGAGGAACTTGGGAATATGTTAACAGGACTTGATGCTGGGGACTCCATTGTTATTGCCAAATCATTTTCTCACATGCTTAATTTGGCCAATTTGGCTGAGGAGGTTCAGATTGCGTATAGAAGAAGGATCAAGTTGTTGAAGAAGGGCGATTTCGCGGACGAGAACTCCGCCATAACTGAATCAGACATTGAAGAGACCTTCAAGAGGCTCGTGAACCAACTGAACAAGACACCAGAGCAAGTCTTTGATGCTTTGAAGAACCAGACCGTTGATTTGGTCTTAACTGCTCACCCAACTCAGTCTGTTCGTAGATCTTTGCTCCAAAAGCATGGAAGGTTCGTTTACCTCTTATTTCGATCCTTGATTATGAGTATTCATTAGACATTTTGGTTCTTGAAAGCTACACATTGTCGCAATTTTGTTCCACAAATGTTGAAGGTCTAATGACAGAACATAGTAATATGCACACAGGACAGATTCGTTATTTCTAGCACTGAAAATTTCTGCACAGAACTGCAGAAGTATAGTTGTTCATCCGGTCGGCAATCATTGTTTTTTTCATTTCAGGATAAGAGATTGTTTGACTCAATTATATGCTAAAGACATAACACCTGATGATAAGCAGGAACTCGACGAGGCTTTACAAAGAGAGGTGCATAAACGTCAACTGTTGAATACTGTCTATCAGTACATCCCCAACATGATTCTTCAGTTTGTTTGCAATGGCTTAAAGCTCTTGCTTTGTTTTTTTTTTTTTTATATGCAGATTCAAGCTGCATTTCGTACAGATGAAATTCGAAGGACTCCTCCTACCCCACAAGATGAGATGAGGGCAGGAATGAGCTACTTCCACGAGACAATTTGGAAGGGTGTACCGAAGTTTCTGCGCCGGGTTGACACAGCTCTGAAGAACATGGGAATAAATGAACGTGTCCCATATAATGCTCCTGTCATTCAATTCTCTTCTTGGATGGGCGGGGATCGTGATGGTATCTTTCTTCTTCCCTGTTATTCAATTACATAGCAATTCTCTTTTTTTAACCTTCTTAACTTTTCTTTGCATGTAATGATGATACGATATAGGATCAAACTATCTTATGCTTAATGTTTTTTTTAATCCACTATGTCTCTTGCATTATAGGGAACCCCAGAGTAACACCTGAGGTTACAAGGGACGTGTGCTTATTGGCCAGAATGATGGCTGCTAACTTATATTTCTCTCAAATTGAGGATCTCATGTTTGAGGTATCAATAAGCTGTTTTCTCTCTTGCTTATTATTATTATGGACATAATTTGCAAGAAGGTTATTATTCTTACTTGTTACATAACGCTTCAGTTGTCCATGTGGCGGTGCAATGATGAGCTTCGTGTTCGCGCTGATCAACTCCATGCATCGTCCAAGAGAGATGCTAAACATTACATTGGTATGAAATAATGATACCATTTTGTCGTGAATTAAACTTTTGAACTATTGATATTAATGCTTGAATATTTACCAAAACCAATGCATCATTGCTGCAGAGTTTTGGAAACAAATTCCTCCAAATGAACCATATCGTGTTATTCTGGGTGATGTGAGGGACAAGCTATACAATACACGTGAGCGTGCTCGCCACTTATTAGCCCATGGAAACTCTGACATCCCTGAAGAGACAACCTTCACAAATGTCGATCAGGTACTGTCCTCTTACAACAGCTTCAACCATCTGACATCCTAAAGAGACAACCTTAAATGTTACTATGAGTACTAGCATTTGCAGATTCCCATATCCTTCCAGTTTTTGTTTTGGTTCATGATCAAAGAAATACATTTCTTAGACATATGAATCATGATTTATTGTCCAATCATGCTTGCTTTTATTGTTGTAGTTCCTGGAGCCTCTGGAGCTCTGCTATAGGTCACTCTGTGCTTGTGGTGACCGTGCAATTGCTGATGGAAGCCTCCTTGATTTTCTGAGGCAAGTTTCTACATTTGGACTCTCACTTGTAAGACTTGACATCCGTCAAGAATCAGACAGGCACACCGATGTCATGAATGCGATCACGCAACATTTGGAGATCGGATCCTACCGAGAATGGTCCGAGGAACGCAGGCAAGAATGGCTCTTGTCTGAACTCAGTGGCAAGCGCCCTCTCTTCGGCCCTGACCTTCCCAAAACCGAAGAAATCACCGATGTTTTAGAAACCTTCCATGTCATTTCAGAGCTTCCCTCAGATAGCTTTGGAGCCTACATCATCTCAATGGCAACAGCACCATCTGACGTGCTCGCCGTAGAACTTCTACAACGTGAATGTCATGTGAAGGAGCCATTAAGAGTTGTCCCTCTGTTTGAAAAGCTCGCTGATCTCGAAGCTGCACCGGCTGCTGTAGCTCGCCTGTTCTCTATCGATTGGTACAGAAACCGGATCAATGGAAAGCAAGAAGTTATGATTGGATACTCAGATTCAGGTAAAGATGCTGGACGCCTTTCAGCTGCTTGGGCACTGTACAAGGCTCAAGAAGAGCTGATACAGGTTGCCAAAGAGTTCGGAGTGAAGCTTACAATGTTCCATGGAAGAGGAGGGACTGTTGGAAGAGGAGGAGGTCCTACTCATCTTGCTATATTGTCTCAGCCTCCAGAGACAATTCATGGATCTCTTCGTGTGACTGTCCAAGGTGAAGTTATTGAGCAGTCTTTTGGAGAAGAACACTTGTGCTTTAGGACACTTCAGCGCTTTACTGCTGCTACACTTGAGCATGGAATGCACCCTCCTGTGTCACCTAGACCAGAATGGCGTGCTCTCATGGACGAGATGGCAGTCATCGCCACGAAGGAGTATCGCTCCATTGTTTTCCAGGAACCCCACTTTGTTGAATACTTCAGAAGTGTAAGTACTAGTTTTAATCTATCTTAATTCTCTTGGTATTAGTTCTTGGCTCCTTAGACTTAAAGAAACCATATGTCCCAGGATTGCTACTTGGCTCTGATAACAAGCTGAAGAAACACAGAAAGAACAAGAATGAATGAAGGCTCTTAGATTAAGTTACGAACTGATATATATAGTGAGTTATGTACAACAAATCGTTCCAACTGAGCGTATAGGTTAATGACATGTCATCTAGAACTGACTAACATAAACTCTTAACAGTTGAACTACTGCCTGTCTTCTAGGCCCCGCAATGTGTTTCCTTCTTTCTCCCATTTTCTTCTTGTTCTTACGGTAATGATGGAAACTGCAGGCTACACCTGAGTTGGAGTATGGAAGAATGAACATTGGGAGTCGTCCATCGAAAAGAAAACCGAGTGGAGGGATTGAATCACTGCGAGCTATCCCATGGATATTTGCGTGGACACAGACAAGGTTTCATTTACCAGTATGGCTTGGTTTTGGTGCAGCATTTAAGCATGCAATCGAGAAGGATCCTAGGAATCTCCAAATGCTTCAAGATATGTACAATCAGTGGCCCTTCTTCAGAGTCACTCTTGACTTGGTTGAGATGGTCTTCGCCAAAGGAGACCCAGGAATTGCTGCACTTTATGATAAACTTTTAGTCTCAGGAGACCTTTTGTCATTTGGAGAGCGTCTAAGAGCTAAATATGAAGAAACCAAGAGTTTCCTCCTCCAGGTACTAATGTCTATATTCATCACTTTTCTTACTACATTTCTTATGTATTCCGCTTCTGTTATTGTTAGGTATGAACAGCATAATATCTTAGTTCAGCATTCATCAAATCTTTTTATCTTGGTTTAAAGCTTAACTTCAAGCAATAGTAAAATTAAAAAAAAAAAAACTAATCGAGCAATTTGGATCATCAAAACAACGATGAACTAGACTCTTGTTTTTTTATCAAAATAATTTTTAGTCAATATAATATGGTTACCCTAACATTATATACTTTCAATTATTTCTTTAATTAATATGTGGGACTTTTGACTCTTATACCCTAATATTCTCCCTACTACTTTTTAGTGTTCTGAGTGATGAACATTGTCCTTGGTATGAATGTTGTTTTTGTAGATTGCGGGGCATAGAGATCTTCTTGAAGGTGACCCATACCTGAAGCAAAGACTTCGTCTTCGCGATTCATACATCACAACCCTGAACGTGCTGCAGGCATACACATTAAAGAGAATACGTGATCCAGATTACCATGTGAAGTTGAGGCCACACATATCAAAGGAGTATATGGAATCAGGCAAACCGGCAGCAGAACTTGTCAAGCTTAACCCTAAAAGCGAGTATGCTCCTGGTCTTGAGGATACGCTTATTTTGACCATGAAGGGCATTGCTGCTGGCATGCAGAACACCGGCTAAACACCATGCATGTCTCTGTTTTTTTTCTTTATTTCCATGCGAAGGATATGTAACTTTCAAGTATTGTTGTCTATTTCGATTGACATCAAAGTAACTATATTACTCTATATAGCTATATAATAAAGCCTGGCTTTGTTTTGTACTGCCAATAAGGCATTGACTCCATTCTGCATACTCTCTCAAATCTTCGATCATTTGATAGTTTGCTTTTTAATCACTGATCTGATACTTGTAGAATTTATGAAGTTTCACATTGACTAATTCGGAGATGAATTAAAGGTATATGGGCTTAAAATAAATTCTATTAAATTGGCTTAATCTATTTTGATAGATAAACTTAAATAATATATACCTAATTCATTAAAATTTACTACTTTGATTCTATCTATCTATCTATATATATATATGTTTGTTATAATTAATTTTCACATATTAAAAAATATTAGTTAAATTATTTAATGTCTTAAATTGAAAAAATCCCCCCCAATTTATCCTTATTTAAGAATGAGGCACATATTTTAACATGAATTAATTAATTTTTTTATTACATTCAATAAAAGTAAAATTGACAGACACACATTAATACTTTCTAGGTGAACTTATATTAATGACAAAATTTCTTTTAAAATAGATTTATATATAAGACTAGAGTGGTAATAATTATCAACCCTTGCAGATATTTTTTTGTTGTTGTTGAAAGGTTAGTAATATGAAAGATCTATTGGTCATGGATTAGAAATGAACATATGTTTTAACAAATCAGGAGCATTTTTCCCATTGATGACGTTGAAGGGTAATTTTCTAGAGAAAATCATTGTGGTTAAAAAAATGTAATTATTAAAAAAAAATTATAATAAATGAACACCATACACCTATCACATTGTATAGTGCTTACTTATTATATGGTTTTTACATAATTATATTCTTTCTTAGAGACTTCATAATAATTTTACCAATTTTCTATTCGCAAATTGCCATGTGGAAAATGAGAGTGTACTACGTGAAATTGTTCTGTATAATATATATATATATATAGTTCACGTACAACAGAAAGTTAAGTACAAGAAAAACTAGTTTAAAACTACACACTTATGTAATAATATCAAAAATTGGGAAAAGTATCGTTTAGCTAAAAAAGAAATTAAGAAGGCGGTGAGTGTATCTCATTTTAAGGCTTTTGAGGAATTTTATAAGGAGTTAGAGACAAAGTCTAGAGAACGAAAGATTTATAAGATTGCAAGAGATAGGGAAAGAAAATCGAGGAATTTGGATCAAGTACGATGTATTAAGGATGAAGAAGGCAAAATTTTGGTTGCAGATAGTGATATTAAAGAACGGTGGGAGACCTATTTTTACAAATTATTTAATGACGAGGGATGAGGGTCGAGTTATGAGCTAGAGGATTTAACACGAGAAGTTGAACCAAATTTGGCTTTTTACCGTAGGATCTGTGTTTACGAGGTTAAAGAGGCGCTTAAGAAAATGGAAAATAGTAAAGCTGTTAGACCTGATGGTATTCCTATTGAAGTTTGGAAGTGTTTAGGTGAAGTGTGGGTGGTGTGGCTTGTTAAACTTTTTAATGTGATCTTAAATTCTAAGAAAATGCCGGATGAATGGAGAAAAAGTACTTTAGTTCCTATTTACAAAAATAAAGAGGACATTCAAAATTGTGCAAACTACAGGGGTATAAAGCTTATGAGTCACACTATGAAGTTGTGGGAAAAGGTAATTAAACACAGGTTGAGATTAGAGACTGATATTATTGAGAATTAGTGTGGTTTTATGCCGGGTACGTCTACAATAGAGACAATTTATTTAAGGGGGTCAATGAAAAGGTACCGAACTAAAAGAAAAGAGTTGCATATAATTTTCATTGACTTAGAAAAAGCATATGATTGAGTGCCAAAGGAGATACTTTGAAAAGCTTTGGAAAAGAAAGGTATAAGCATGGCATATATCAAAGCAATAAAAGATATGTATGAGGAGGTAACAACTACTGTAAGAACGTCTAGGGGTGAAACAGAGGATTTTCCCATAAGGATTAGTTTACATCAGGGATCATTCTTGAGTCCTTATTTATTTAATCTAGTAGTGGATGTTTTAACTAAGCCTATTCAAGAAGAAATCCTAAGTGCATACTTTTTGCTGACGATATAGTTCTTGTAGTGGAGTCAAGAGAAGAAATTAATTTTAAACTTGAGTTATGGAGAAGTACTTTAGAGTCGAAGGGCTTTCGTCTGAGTAGAAGTAAGACTGAATATATGCATTATAATTTTGATAAGAGGCAAGTTAGAAGTAACTTGGAGGTCAGATTGGGAGATCAAGTTATTTCACAAATAGATAAGTTCAAATATTTAGGATCAATTATACAGAAGGACGGTGAAATTTTGGAGGATGTTCATCATAAAATTCAGGCAGAGTGGTTTAAATGGAGAAATGCTACTAGGATTATATGTGATCGGAAGGTACTAGATAAAATAAAAGGCAAGTTTTATCGCATTGCTATAAGACCAGCAATACTTTATGGAAATGAATGCTGGGATTTAAAAGGACAACACGAGCATAAAGTTGGGGTAGCTGAGATGAGGATGTTGAGATGGATGTGTAGGCATACAAGAAAAGATAAGATTCGTAATGAACATATACGGGGAAGAGTTGGATTGGCACCTATTGAAGAGAAAATGGTAGAGAACTGTCTTAGGTGGTTTGGACACGTACAAAGAAGGCCAAGGGATGCGCTAGTGAAGAGGATGGATCAAACAATATGGATACCGGTTAAAAGGATTAGAGGAAGGCTAAAGAGAACGCTTAAAGAGGTCATTGAGTGGGATCTCTTGGTTAATAACCTATCCAAGGATTTAGTTTTTGATAGAGCAAAATGACGTCGTATGATCCATGTAACTAACCTCATTTAGTAGGATAAGGCTTGTTGTTATTGATAATGTATTTACTATAGTTCACAAATAAGGTAAGAGGAAGTAGCTTTGGTCATTGAGCAAAATAGCTTTACGTTACAGGTTACATCAATAGGGACATGAGCAATGGCAAAGAAGCTCAAGCATTTTTTTCCCAGCCCATAATATTTAGGTCTTTTTCACAGGTACAGTAAATGTGTCCTCTATAGCTTGAGCAAAAGTTGCAATCTTGTATGTGAAAAATCCCACTAGCATTGGTATCAATTCCAAGTGCATAGATCCAAATTCTGGAACAAGAATCCTGAAAATGAAACTTGTCAGATGACAAAAACATGGGTCTTATCAACCGTTCTAGACACACTAAATTGGTTTAATGAAAACAAATGGAAAATATATAGATTAATTGCTGATCAAGGACTGAAATTAACATAATATGATAGTTGTAGTTTTGACAGCATAACTGAAATTAACTTCCAATCCCTAAAAACATGGAACTGCTAGTAACTTGCAATAACCAACACTATGCTTGGCGTCCTTGAATATTAGCAGATAAATATGGCTTTTTGAGCAAAAGAGTGAATGATCCAAGCTCATGCATGCATGCCAGAAGGTTACTTACGAATTCCAACGATTGTAAACCATGACTAGTACAACTGGAACCAGTAATCTAGGCTGCCCAACTGCTCCCCTGCAATTAACATCCAAGTGAATCAGATAAAGTAAAAGCAAAATTGGATTAGTGCACCAAGATTTAAAGTCTTAATGACGGAAACCAAAATGCTCTATTATATATTGTGGGTGTAGTGAAGAAGTTCAAATCTGCAAAGTGATTCTATCATCTACACATTACTTGACAAAGCCCTTTGCACCGTCTGTTTTTAGCGAGTCCACGCTACTTCCCAGCATGCGTATATATACCAATGAACCAAGCAAGCCAGCACCAAAGCTGAACATATGAAAGATAATCATGCATTAGAAATCATTGGTAGAAAATAGCACTGACAATTTTATTGTAGAGAATCATAGAGCTTCTCAAATATTAGCAATTGGCTATAGCTTACCTTGCACCAGTATTTTATGGATATGGGGTGACTAAAATTCAAAGAGCAATCCAATGGGTCTCTCAATGGTTATTTGAAAATATCGACAGGAGTTTTGGATTTTAATATCAAATAATTACCACCGTTAGGAAAAATAGGAAAAGAAAAGAAAAATTCACCAGCACTGCCTTGAGACATGTTCAGGTTTAAGACCAGCAGTAAGTCTGGAAGAACACACCCAAATTCAGTGGCCTTTTTGGGGTTACAGGAGGAGTGGAACGCATGGGACACCCCTCCCCAAAAATTCTATTGAATTTGGGCAAAATAAAGGAGAAACGATTTGTCTCCCCACAATTAGAGCCTATTTGTATTAGATTTTGGAAAAAGATGGAGAAAGCCATAGTTTTGGGGTTAAAAGTTATTCTCCCTAGCTTATATCAAAACTAAGGTTTTGGTTTCAAAACTATGGGTGTGTCTAGAGAATAGATTATGGAGAACTGATTTTTAGAAAAGTTGGTATCCCTACCTTATACTAAAACCATGGTTTTGGTAGAAAAATAGATTTTGGAAAAAAATTAGTATTTAGATAGTTTATACAAAAACTATGGTTTTGATGAAAAAATTGATTGTGAAAAAAGAAGGCATTTGGCTAGTTTTTTCCCAAACCATGGTTTTGCTCCAAAACCATGGTTTGGGATCTAGACCAAACACACACTATGGTTTTGGGGGTTAAAATCATTTTTGGACTTTGGATAAGTGTTTGGCTACTCTACTTTTGATACCTCAGTATGGGCTAAAACCACAGTTTTAGAAGTTCTCCCAAATAGGCTCTTAGTTCATTTTCCTCCCTTTCACTCTGCCAATCAAATACATGAAAGATGTATTCCCATCCCTTTTTACATTAAATTTCCAAATAAGGAGGGCTAAATATTCAACCCTCCATTTTGATTTTTTCTTTAAAAGCCTCTCTAGAAGGTGAAATGCTCTTTCATAATAAGAAATGAATGAGCAGTTAAAATATGCTTAGTTCAGCCCACCAAACTTTTAGCTTGTTGGTGAGAGCATTTTTTCTTTCACCTATCAAGTCATAAGTTCAAATGGCACCGTTGAACCACGAATTAAATATGCTTAGTCCAATCAATTTACAGCAGATGCTAGCAATGTGTAAGGGTCAAGGAATAAAGAGTGTGGATGGCGTCGGTTCTATTAAACTGAATCATAAGTTGTGCCATATGTAAAGCATAGATAAAAGATGAATTTAGAATGAGCTCAAAGGAAAAAACAGATTCAGTGCATGAAGGCATAAATACCTAGCTGCCACCTCAGCAGAATAAGAAACATAAGCAGATACTAGACCCACGCCACCTATACCCAATGTCAGGACTTGTAACTTCCTCTTCAACTGGGGAAAAATAATATGTTAACAGAAAAGAATTAACTATTTGATATTTAATCAGTGTCAAAATCGAAAGGTAACCAGAAAACACAAACATACAATGCTATTGATTACCTTATCATACATACAATGCTATTGATTACCTTATCATACTGCTCTTGAGCTTGAGCAGCCACTACTTCTGGGGCTTCGCGAGACTGCCTTATTTCCCTAAACATCACATCCTGTATATAAATATAACCAATATCAGAAAAGAAGAATGTAACCACAAACTTGTGCCATAGATGCAAACACTGCCAAATGTCTTTTTTGGGTTCTAAAGTGAAATTGAGTTTTATGTCAGACAGCAGCAAACATTACGTGGTTAGTTCTGGAAGCAGGAAGTTGAAATGATAGCAAACATTACTTACACTGCCTCCAGTTGCAGCCTTGGTAGCTCTGTCCCATTTGTCTTGCTCACGCCGTGTTGGTGCCAATCTCCATTTTACTCTCTTGCTTTCGGGGATCTGGTGACCATATAATTTGAAACAGACCAGTAAAATCATATGAACATATGGGTAAGATAAATTTAATAAAATCCAAATACAATGATCAGCTCAAGGTTCAAAGAAAACTCCCTTACTTTAGTTGCTGCCTCAACTGGCTGATCTAGAATTCTTTTTACAGGAGCCGAGAGTTCTTTGCTCAAATCAACTTCTAAACTGGTAATATAATCTAGTTAAATAATAGAAAATGAAATGCAACGATATTTGAAGATTTGAATTTACCCTATTGTAGAATAATACCTGTCAATGCTCAAGACTCTATTTAAGCTCAGAAATCCAGATGGCTCTTCCTGTTTGCAACAAATCCCATTAATGACAACCAACTCAAAAAAGCACAAGAAAACAGTCGGTAGTTAATTAGATATCATTTGCCAAAGCTTTTGTACTCACCAAGCAAAGAAAACAAAAACTTCGGAATTTTAATGTTTGCCATTATGAATCCTAGGTGAACTCGGAGTCAACCAACAACTACATCCATAATGTGTGTTTAATGTAAAACCACACTTGCATACCAAGACAAGATTTTGACCACCAGCTAGCTGTTGTAAGTAAAATCTTTTTTATCTTATAAAATATACAACGTTATAGAAGATAAGATCATTAAGTGCCATGTTAAAAGGACTACAATGTAAAACTTGTTTTATTAA
Source organism: Leucaena leucocephala (assembly GCA_037074615.1). Classification (NCBI taxonomy): domain Eukaryota; kingdom Viridiplantae; phylum Streptophyta; class Magnoliopsida; order Fabales; family Fabaceae; genus Leucaena; species Leucaena leucocephala. Next base: position 8,130,298 of record CM073525.1, read on the forward strand.
TCCCATTTCAAATGCTTCCAAGAACAGTGCTGGTCTTTCTATTTCATTGGAGTTTGGGCAATTAAGTAAATACCCACAGAGAGCCCTCAGGAATCAGAATAATTAGCCAGAATTTACTTCCCACAATTAAATTGCCGAACCAACCAACAATGTAAACAAATCGGAATCAACACAATACGAAGAAACTCAGATAGCAAATAATTGATAGTAAAGCGAATATATTAGGTACCTGCCCAGAAGCTGCTTCAATGGAAGATTCAGGTTCCTGAATCATCCTTTGAAACCGATCCATAAAGTTTTTGTTCCACATGAAGTCATCAGAGGCTAAGGGGTCTTCTTCCTCGCCTCCCCAATACTTGCGAAGCTTGGAGGTGGTGGGAGGACCACCGTAATCCCCTGGAGCCACCCCAGTGGACCATTTCATAGGCCTTTTCTTTGGCAAAAGAATCTTCGTCGGTCTTGGGTCCGTTATGGGCGGAATTGGAGGCTCCGGTGAGATGGGTGTGGCGGAAGAGGTCACAGATAAGTAGTTGAGAACCGTCATTTGTGGTGCTCAACGGAATTTAGCGCCCAACAGTTGGTCGGAGAGCTGAAGAAGGCGAAGCAAGCTAGTTATGATACTGCACTTTGTATGTCTAACATAGAGCCACATACGTGCCTAAGCCACATAAAACAGTGAAACGCAGTCCAACAAATATCTCATTTTCATCTACGACCAAAAATTAAATTTTTATGAAATAATACAGGAGATAGTTGGAAGGATAAATTTCCTACCTTTTCATTCCCGTCCTCTTCCCTCATTTTCTCTTCACAACTAATAGATTAAAATTTCAATTATCCAAATTTAATAGTTTATAAAAATGTTCTTATAATTTTATATAAAAATTATACAAATAAATTAAAACTATTAAAACTTGATCTAATCAATTATAATTGTAGACTATTATTATAAAATAAAATTTTATATTTTTATAAACTATTAGATTTAGACTATTGAAATTTTAATCTAATAGATTAATAGTTATAAAGAGAAGAGGATAAAAAATAAAAGATAACATGAAGAGAAGAGGAGGAAAACTCTGTCTATTATATCTATATATATATATATATTAAATTAATTTATTTAATTTATAAACTTATATATAATTTAATAATATACACAATTAATTTAAAAATATTGTGTGTTATAATTTACTAATTATTTAATTTTTTTAATTTATCTAAATTAATTAATTATATCTTATATTAAAAATGAAATAGAGGAACAAGTCTTCAGCACATATTGAGGGTTATTTTTAAAAAAAATGATCAATCCATTTTTTAAAATTAATCATTTGTCACATAAATATGAGCAAATATTTAAATACACATAATTACTTTTTGGAAAAATATCTCATGATAAAAAATATATTTTTTTGCCATGATTATAAAAAATATATTTTAATATATAGAACCTAAAACATTTATGTTTAGACATCTTGAAAATGGTAATTATTTCTAATAATCAAAATTACTATCCAATTTTATAAATTTTATTATTAATTATTTAAATTTTTTATATAAAAAAATTTATGCATATTTAATATTAGTCCCTTATTAAAGTTGAGAAATAGCTATAGGGTCTAAAAAATATTTATAGATAATTTAAAATATCACCTACTAAAAGATATCTCACAATAATAGTAAAAATTAAACTTATATATTTATAAGATACGAGATTATTTTTTATTATATGTCTATTAATTATTATATTTTTTGGTTACATAGCTATTAATTATTTAATTGTTTGAAATGTTGGAGGATCATTATAACCCAAACGATTTGGGGGAGGCCCAATGGGCCCATTTCCCCAACTAACGGTCACTGTCAGTTATTTTCCCTCCGATCCCATGTCATCAACTTCCCGGTTTAAGCCATTCGCCGTTTGGGTGGAAATCAACCATGACTCAAAAACACCGTTACCGACCATCTCCTTCTTCACCTGAATTCTCCATTTCATCTTCTGCGGCCTCAGGCCGCAAGCCTCGCCGTAGTATCCTAAGAAAGAAGACAACCGAAGATGACGATGACGACTTCTCGGACGCTTCTGCTTCCCAATCTCTGTACGACGAATCCCAAGGTGAGGAATACGAACCATTTGAAAAAGACGACGATGAAGACGGCATCGCATCCCTTTCAAACGCACACGAGGACCCTTCTTCTTCACAAAAACCCACTAAATATATTCCTGACAGCAACAATAACATTCAAAAAAGCTCTTCAAAGTCGGCTTCCAATTTGTTAAATCTCTCAAACCCCATGACTTCTTCGTACATAAAAATCGCTCCTTTACCCATTTTTCATGGCACTCCAACGGAATGCCCAATCGCCCATTTGAGTCGTTTCAACAAAGTTTGCAGAGCAAACGGCGCTTCCTCCATTGAGATGTACATGAGGATCTTCCCAGTAACGCTCGAAGAAGAAGCCGCGCTCTGGTACGACCTCAACATTGAACCGTACCCTAGTCTCACTTGGGATGAGATAAAGTCTTCATTTTTAGAAGCATACCATAGAATCGAACTAGTGGAGGAACTAAGGTCGGAGCTTACGAGGATCAACCAAGGTGAAGGTGAAAGTGTGAGATCTTATTTTCTAAGACTGCAAAGGATTTTACAGAGATGGCCGGAGCATGGGTTATCTGAGGCTTTGTTGAAAGGAGTGTTCATAGATGGATTGAGAAGAGAGTTTCAGGAATGGATTCTTCTTCAGAAGCCCAGTTCTGTAAACGATGCGTTGAGGCTGGCTTTCAGTTATGAAGAGATGAGAAGCATTCGAAGCAGAAAGAAGGAAGTGGTTGATGAGTCTTGTGGGTTCTGCGAGGGAATGCATGAAGAGAGAGAGTGTGAGGTTAGAGAAGGAATGAGAGCGTTATGGAGAGAGAATCGGGGGAAACAGCGGAGTGGTAATGACGAAGAGAAGGAGTTTGTGAGATCGATTTCAATGGGAACGAGGAGTAACCATGAGAAAGTTGAAGAAGAAATTACCAGTGGATCGATGAAGATGAAGAAGAAGGAGAATCAGTGTCAATGCATCAAACATAAATGTTCCAACAAGAAACTTCTGAGGAACATGAGCCTTGTTTTATAGATCATATTCAGTGATGATATTATTGTGACTTGTTAGTTCATATACTCTATTTTATTATCGTGATTTATTTTCATTTATATCGATGAAGATTACAAGATCTCTTTCAAACCCAAGGGTTGTTTGTGGGTGAGGGTGGTATAAAGCATTTATGACAATATAAAAATTGGCAGGCACCGTAAGTTTTCAATGATGCTTGTTCATATGTTTGTGTTTGGCATGTATGAAACCCGATGGCCGGTCAGTACTTTTAATTAGCTATATGTTTAGTTACATTACTGTTTAATCGATATGCAATATACGAAGATCATACCTTTATATTTGTTTTAAATATTTAATCTGTAATATATATATATATAGACACACATCATTTTGTTATACAAATTGGCCACACTAGCCAGTTAATCATTTTTTTCTAAACATAAATATTCTTTTATAGAAAATAATTATATTTGAGACGCAGTCAAATATTAAATATATATATCTCCTAAAAGAAATTTGAACCTTAATTTATTAGATTATGAGAATTAATCTTTTTTTACTAAACTCAATCAATTAGACGTATATATAAGCAGGAGGGTTTTTTCACCCACAAGAGCGAGCGGTGTTGGTACGGCATTTTTTATCTTTTTTGATGAATCTGATTCATTATAGTGACAAGAACACAAAAAGAAGAAGAAGAAGAAGAAGAGATAATATTATATGGAGATCGAGTTTCCATCATTTTCACTTAGTAAATGAGAGGCGCATTATATATATGTTTACATTTGCATTTTTATTATCTTAAATTTTACATCTAGTTATAGAATAAATAATGCATACATCTTTAGGGTTCGCCAAGGTTAATGCATTCTATCAACAGGATCCTTACATGATAAGGATTGGATTTAAACCTATAATCTTATAATTTATGAGTCAATTTGTTACTAACTAGATTAATTTTGATTGGCTAACAAATTAAGTCCGATGCTATAGGATTTCATGCTTCATGTGTTTGGCATGTCCTATGAAACACGATGAATGAAGCATTAATTAATTCTTCTTTTGATTATAATTATAAAAGTTAGTTACTTTTTTTAATTGATTAATGAAACTAAAAAAATAGTTAATTATGATTAAATCTAACCTCTTAAGATAAATTTATATTATAATTAACTGATTTATTTAATTTTTTGAATAATTAATATATTAAAAAAATTTAACTAACTCTTATAATTATGACCGAATGTAGTATAACGAAAGAAATAGAGACATCTAAACTTGGTTTATGTCAAGAAACATACGTCCGTTCACAAACGTCAAACGTGACAAATATGCTTAATGACAGAGTTAACGATGCATTCAAAGAAGTCATTTCGATCATTACCAAGCACGAACTTTGTCCCTCCTCCTCCTTGCCATTTTCAGTAGCCTCTATATGTACACATCAAAGAAGGCACAAAGGTCGTGCATCAACCACTACCCCAACAAAACACAGAGAGGGTAAACAAAAAAATGGCGGAAAAGGAAGGAGGGGTTGTTAAGAAGGGCCACGACGAAGGGATGAAGATGGCGGTGTCGCTTCTGCAAGAGTACGAGCTGCCGGAGGGGTTGCTGCCGCTAGAAGAAGTGGTGGAAGTAGGGTTTGTGAAGGCGACGGGGTACATGTGGATAGTGCAGAAGAAGAAGGTGGAACATGACTTCAAGATGATAAAGAAGCTGGTGAGCTACGACTCAGAGATTACTGGGTACGTTTCCAAGAAGAAGATCAAGAAGCTGAAAGGGGTAAAGGCCAAGGAGCTGATGTTATGGCCGCCGGTTAGCGAGATCACCGTGGATGACACGCCCACCGGCAAGATCCACTTCAAGAGTCTCGCCGGAATCACCAAGACCTTCCCTGTTGAGGCCTTCGCTGCTGGCCAGTGATTTTTAATTATTTCCACTTTATGCTTTCACACTATAATTAATAAGAAATTAAACTGCAGCTTTTCTCTTCATGTCATTTGATTCCCATGATTATATGTAATCTTTTTGCTCTCTGAGCCTAAGCTAAATGTGCTGTTGCTATTACTATGTTGATGACTTTTTCTCAATCTTCAATGATGTTTCACTAGATGGATTTCAGTTCAACATCTATCAAAATTTTAGTAATTTGCCAGCGTATTTCAGAATTTTGTCCAATTCTATATGGGGATGTTACCTTGAAGTAGGGCAAGTCTTGAGTTTTCTAACTCTAATAGCTAGTTCTTGAGTGTTGACAAAATATACAAAATAATAAAATTTATAAATTGAGTCACGTCCGAGAACACTGTCCTTAAAAGATATTCCACGACTCCTCATCAAATTAAGAAGTGACACTCTCCAAGATTAAGTGAACTCTTCCTGTAAAAATATAAGAAAATATAATTAGTGGAAGATAAAAGTAATATCAGAATATTGGCGTATCATTCTATCTGTCATTATCTTTTATCCTTTATCAAGAAACCCTTTTTATAGACTGGAAAAGGCTACGAGACATATTTTTTAGATATATGTCCCTTAAATCTAAGAGTTATGTTAGAAAGACGCTTCTTTCTTCAACATACCATTTCACAACTAAGAGTTATGTCATAAAGATATTTCTTTCTTTGACACACCCTTTCACAATATTTAAAATATTTTCAACAACCCCCACATGTGTCAAAGAAACTCCATTAACTGAGTTACACATATAGATATAATCAATGTATTCAGTAATCATTTGGACTATAAACCAGACCTAGACTAATAATACTTAGTATATAAAGATGCCAGTGATCATATGGACTATGAACCAACACCTCTTGGGTGTATACAAAGGTATTAACAACCAAATTATATCTCCATATTTCTACTGTTTACCTCGCAGTTTTGCGCTTTAGACGGCCATGCGCGTGTCTTGTTTTTAACGAATGCTATAGAGATTTCGCCACAATCTCATAAGAGCGGCCCACACCCCTCATTCATATAGGTGACTTCTTTAAGTATATCTTGCATATAATATACTATCCCGTGGGATTTAAAATCATTAAGAGCTTTTGTTCACTCTCCTCTATGCAATCTAGCATTTTTTTACACAACATAGAAAATGACCATTAATAATATTTTAGTACTAGCAGAACTAACAAACGACTTATTCTTACCCATTGAACACTCTTTATGGGATCACCAGTCACAAAGGTTGGGTTATCATTGCTGTCGTTATCAAACTGGTTTTAGTCATATTCCTTTCGATGTCTCAACAATTTAATTGTTTTCTTCCCAGTGATTTTGTTAACGGATCCGATAGGTCTATTTTTGACCTCACCAAAATCGGTTGAAATAACTCCATAATTTTTAAGTATGCTTATTCTCATAGTATATCAAACGATTGTACCATTGTTCTCTTAACAATATTTATTGCCATTTCATAATTATAATTTATTAACAATAAGTCTTGCTCATCTTTGTTCTCTTTAACAAAAGTTATTACCATTTAGCAAACACAATTCATCAACATTAAGTGTTGTACATCTTTGTCATCCTTAACAAAGGCTATTGTTATTTAGCAAACACAATTCATCAACACTAAGTGTATATATGCTCAATCTACAGAGTAATAAATTCAAGATAAATCACCATTTAACATCCGTGTATTTTAATACAAAGGGAATTCACCACACATGATACCAATAGTTATGGTATTTCTCAAATATTTCATTCTCTTTATGAGATTGAAATTTTTTTTATGTGTGTATGCTTAATCCTCCACACAGTATATACTATATCATAAGAATTAATTCTAATGTGCCAAATTCTCATAATTTGTGTATAAACAAATTGAGCAAACAATACCCTCACATAATATATTATCATCGTAAAGAATAATTACATTATAGTTCTCAAAATCAAAATTTGAAATACTCTTCAAGATGATATATTCGTTTATGATTTTAACACCTTTTCCTTATATTGAGAGATACGCACCATTTCCATGGTCACAACATTCGGCATATTATAGAGAGACGCACCTGAACCTTAGTTAACTGTGAAACACACCTATTCATTGTTTAATTGGTAATCTCCCAAATTCATGTACACCACTTCTCAATTGTCACTCTCTAATACCAGTACGTCACTGCCCTTGCACTTGTAAACTTTCATGAAGAGTATTATGAACGGAAGAAAGATACTTATCTTTGCGCTACCAGAACTGCCGCAACACAAACCATCTCATGGGACTGCGAGAGTAACTTTCTGAAAAATGCATCGGCTCTACAGAGATGGTTGTCTGACTCAAGCGTCCTGCCATAGAAGATGGTCATTGGAAGGGTGAATGTTGGGGAGAGAGGACTCATTGCTTTGAAGAATATAAGGAAAGGAGAGAAGTTGCTCTTTGTGCCTCCTTCACTAATCATCACTGTAGATTTTGGATCGCCACTCCCAGACTCTCCAACGCAAAAATCTTCTATGCTAATAAACAGCTCCATCTGCTTATTTATTGGTGAAGTGAAAAGTGAGGGCATATGCTCTTCTTATTCTTCTTCGGTTCTCATGTTATGAACATTCCAACTCTTGAAAGCCAAATATTTGTAGGAATTATCTCTTAAGATTGTTGGCAAAATATACAAAATAACAAAATTTATAATTTGAGTCGTGTTTGAGGACACCGTCTTTAAGAGATATTCTGTGACTCCTCATCAAATTAAGAAGCGACACTATCCAGAATTAAGCGAACTCTTCATGTAAAAATACAAGAAAACATAACTGGTAAAAGATAAAAATAATCTCAAAAGATTAATATATCATTCTATTTGTCATTATCTCTTCTCCTTTATCAAGAAGCCATTTTTATAAACTGTGGAAGGCATCATATATCCCTTAGATCTAAGAGTTATGTCAGAAAAATATTTTTTTCTTTAACATATATTTTTACAATTAAGAATTATGTGAGAAAGATATTTTTTTCTTTGACACATCCTTTCATAATATTTAAAATATTTCTAACATTTAGATGTATAGTTCTTTTAAACACTTGTACTAATTATAATAATATTTTTATTGAGAATTGGCCAACTGAGGAGAGCTACTTATGTAGCCTCTGACCAATAAGAGGCCGAGTAAAGTAGTATCCTAGCTAGAACTATTAGAATGTCATCTCTCAAATAAGATCATAAATTTCATAGCGGAAAGGTTACCTTAAAATAAAAATCTTATCAGACCTTTGGCTCTCCAATTTTAAGACTAACTTTTGGCATGTAGTTTTAGTTGTGATGATTACATATTTGTAACTTAGCCATTTCGTTAAATAATCAAAATCCTAATCCAAGTTTGCCGGCTAAGACATATTTAAGGGATTGACTTGCGATGGATTAAATGTACTTACTTGGGAACTAATTTAGGTGTAAAATGTTTTTAAAGACAAAAATTAAATAAAGTTCAAGATTTAAGAAATCATTTATTAATTTACTAAATTAGTAACTTGATACCTCGCCTGTTATGAACATTAACTTATAGCAATTAATGTCCTGGTAAATGCAAATTGCTTGTACTTTTTTATGCTGAGCTCTTCTCAATCCCAATATAACATAGGCTAATTTAGTAGGAGTTCACCAACTATTTATTTGACATTTTCTCGTAGCGATCGATGTTCAAGAATTCGCACGTTTTTTAAAATATGCAAAATTGCAAATTGGCAATTTCCTTCAATATTCAGGATACGATATCTCCATTTCTTAGGGGATTACCTTGCACTGACTATATTAATTTAGGGATTAATTTATGCACTCCACAAGTTTGAAGGATTAAAATAAAATGAATATTAATATTAAGAAATAATTATTAATTTACTCATTTAATAATCCGCTACGGAGAATCGATATGCTCACTAATTTTTTAAATTAATATGTACAAATTAATTTTTAAAAATAATTATTTCAGGTTAATCTTCTTAACAGCTCAGTCAGCCAATCCTCCTCATAGCAACCTGGGACAACAAACTTATGAGAGAGAATTATTATAAGATTTTAAAATATATATATAATTATTAAAAAATCTTAAAATAAGAGAGGAGTTATATATCTATTGCCATTTTCTACAATGTCATTACATATTGCTAATTTTGTGTTTTGTTATAAAAAAATTTAGATAGGTTTAATATCGGTCTCCTACTAAGGTCAGAATACAGCCCTAAAACTCAAAGATATCAAAAAAATTCTCACAAATAACAAAAACCCATAAGATATAATGATCATTTACATATTGCTAACGTATGGAGAAATAAGTGAGTTTCCTTGATATCCATAAGATATAATGATCAGCTCAAGGTCCAAAGGAGACTCCCTTACTTCATCAGTTGCTGCCTCAACTGGCTAATCTAGAATTCTTTTATAAACCCGAAATGATCTTCCCAACTTATTATTTTTTTTTTATCCTTGATATAAAAATTATATAAATAAATTAAACATATTAAAAAATTAATTAAATTAATTATTTATAAAAAATATATATTAATTTTTTTATAATATCCTTATTAATCATGTGTATTATTACTAAATATTTTTACTATATACAATTAATTAGAAAAATTTAGAGAAAATTACAAAATTAGAAAATAAAATAAATTAGAATTTTATATTTATATTTGGATTTAAAATATATCTATTGTCTTATAGGACAAGAGGTATAATTTTGACTTTGAACACTCGTTCTTCATATATTAACTATTTAAAAAACAGCAATATATATATATATATATATATATATAAAAGGATGCAAAGGAGGAGATAAAATGATTCCTGGATGTTGGCATTCGGCCGATCCGATTCGGTTTGGATAAGAATAGTCTGAAATGGCGCAGTTACAAAAAATGAATGTAGGACATGGAAATGTGTAATTGGTGAAACACGAATTTCAAAGAGAATCCGTCAGACTCACCAGTCAAAACAACGGCCGTAAATAAATAAAATAAAAATGATGCATCATAATAAAGTCTTCAATCCCCTAGAACAGAGACACTTAATTACTCTGTTTCAAACAAACCAGCACAGCACCTACATCCATGGCCGAACAAAATTAACACACATAACGTGCTCTCTGATCATATCACTGTGAGTGTAGGAGCAGGACCAATCTAAAGCGACCTATCTTCTTCCTCTGATATTTTTTCTCCAAAATCATATTTTACCAATGGTCCCAGAATCTAAAATCGCCCCATAGAGTACTTGCTTAAAGCCATCTAATTGTAGCAATTGCCCTCTCACTTTTCTCTGTCACTGTGCTTATTTAACAGCAGGGGGCTACAATTAAATCTCAGACAGCTTCTTTCTTTTTCTCCTGCTTTTTTTGTGTAGGTTCCTCCTAGCCAGAGCCCAGAACAACTTTCTTGCGATAAGGCTGGCATAAGCATAATCATATGCAGTGCAACCCAGAAACAAAACTTAAAGAGCAAAAAGAAAGAAAGATGCCCTTTGGATATACATCAAAAATAAAATATTTCAAAATGTTAAAGAAGCTAACTTGCTGCTATCTTTCTGAGATTTTTTTTTGTTCTGCCTAGAAGAAGCATTTGTGAAAGAATTTGTGTGCAATTGTTGTGTGTATCACAAGAAAAATTGATGATGATCCTAATCTCTCTCAACTAAGGGCACCTGCCCCTCTTGCTCAATTGTGGGTTTGGCTCTCGTTCATGAATGCAAATGGGTTATGAATAATTACAGAATTCATAGGGAACTACAGCTTCTTACTGACTCTTCTAAGAACTTGTGCGTTGGCCGAATCATCTCCTTCATCTTCGTTCCATTTTTATAAATTTTGAACGTTGGGACAGTTCTTATGCTCTCGGCTCTTGCTATGGCTAAACACTCCTCCACATCAACCTTCCAACAGAATTTCAAAGGAGAGAAAATTAGGCATACATGGTGGTGTCATGTCAGAAACGTATACAAAAGTTACCAACTTTATCGTACCTTGATAAATTTAACAGATGGGTATCTGACGCACAGCATATTTATGAATGGGGATATTTCTCCGCATAGTTCATCCGATGCCTCTTTGAAATGAACTACTGAGATGCCTGAAAGTTCATTTATTTTGATTAAAACAACAGATGAAGCAAGTGAAACACCGATGAATTAAATAAACCCTGTTGAGACCATAGTGAAGATAGAGAAATTACAAGCAGAAGCAATAGCAGCTTTAAATTCTTCCAACGAAGAGACGGCTCCAACTTCAACTTCAAGCTTTCCAGCATGGTCCTCTCCGCGAGATTTTATTAAAGCTAGCTGAGCCTTACGAAGAGATTCAACAACTCCATTGTCTCCTGGGAGTTCTTGTTTTAAGGTCTCATAATCTTTCACAACTTCAGCCCATCTTTCAAGCTGTAAATTACATATCTTAATAAGCACAAAAACGAAACAATTTTTTAAGAGAACAAAGAGAAGCAATGAAGATGCCCCACCTTTGCATTTGATGCAGCCCTGCGAAAGAGGGCCTTGGTGTAATTTGGTTGAATGTTGAGAGCTTGGTTACAATCCTCAACAGATTTTTCCCATAGTCCAAGTTTAGACCAACAAACAGCTCTATTACAATACAGAACATAGTTGTAGCTGTCATATTTGAGGCCTTCCCCATAAGCAGAACAAGCTTCAGAAAATTTGCCGGAGCTAAAGAGATCATTGCCCTTTGAGCGAGCTCTTGCTACCATTTTCACAGTATTTAGAACCCTCTCAACTTCTACATTGCTGTGATCTAACAGTTTAGCCTTTTCAGCTGATGCTACTGCATTCTCAAATCTGAAATGACCAATTATCCATTTATGACCGATTATCCATTTATGTACTCGAAAGGCTAAAAGTCATGTTTGTTTTGCATTAGAAATTTATGATGTTTTAGTTCGTTACCTTCCCATGGCCATCTGAACCTGAGCATGAACCAAGTACACATAGGCTTCACCAACCATACCAAAAAACTTGGTTTGAGAGCAGGATAAAGGACAACCTTCCAACTTCGGAATGTTTGAAAGACTGGATTCAGCATCCTTAAGTTGATGGAGTTTTAAGGAAGCTTCCACCTTACAAGCAACAAGCTGTAAGTATCATTATAGCAGGTTAGGGGATGGAAATTAAGTCCACTGAAAGCAAGTTGAGATTTTAGGCTAAAGAATCTACCTCAGGTGAGAAATCTGCCCCAACTGCAATGGCTACATTCGATTCCTCAAGTGCAAACTTCCAATCGCCAATCTTCCTTGCAGCTGCACATTGTTTTATATGTTTCTCCAATAACCTCAGCTTCTGCAGTTCAGATTGATCCACATGTTGCCCAGGGAGATAGAGGTGGCGCTTGGCGTGTTCGACACATCCAAAGCTGTATATTTACAAAATTAATAGGGTTAAATGAGCCAACACGGCAACACAGAGTTTATGCCTCTCATATTAATGACCAATCATAAGCAAACCTAAATTGTTTGCAGTAGCAGGTTTCTCTAACTGATTATGAGATGCAGGAAAGGAAAATGAGAAAGCAGTTGAATACCCATGCTTCAAAGTGTAATTGAAAGAAAGAAGAAAAACAAAAACACAATATAATACCGACATTTTACTCGATCAAACTGCAATATCGTATGCATGTAGATGAATATAAGGTTTAAAACAGCTTGAAAGGTATATTCAGAATTCAAAATCTCATAGTAAAGTGCACCAACTTCATTTGATAGCTATCATTGCCAATAAGCAAGACATATCATCAAGGAGATTAACCAAAGCAAATCCAAATAGAAAGAAATTACGTTTATCAAAACAACCCAGATTCATGAGCATCTCATAGTTTCACATTCAGAGAGAAAGAAAGAGCATTCACCGCAGGCAAAGAGAGGCCAGCCTCTGATGTGCCCGAGCATAATTAGGGTCCAACTTCACAGCCTCTTCACACTGCTTCGCTGCCTCAGCCAATCTCCCCAACGCTGTCAATGCCGCTGCCAGGTTACTCCGGTAGGCTGCGTTATTTGGCGATATCGAAATAGCACGATCGTACAATGACAATGCCTCCGCAAAATTACCGCTTCTATATAACTCATTCCCAGTCTTCTTCATCTCTTCCGGATCAGAACCACACATTGCTCGTCTAATGGACCCCGATGCTCCACCAACCTGAGGAATCCCAACCCCATTGTCATCCACGACGTGCCCAGAATTGCTCAATTTCGCGCCAGCACGCATTATATTACCATGGCCATAGTTAGCCGTTCCAGAACCCAACACATCAGTTCTATTGGAAGCTCGAGACACCATAACCGATTTAAGGATCTTCCTCGAAGGACAAATATTACCAGTTGGGAATAAATTGGTCCCTGAAGTTGCACTGTTAGAGCAATTATTACTCCCAGGGCTGCTATGACTTCCGCCAGAGTAGATTAACGGGGCTCCAGCCGAAACCGATCTCCGATGACCCGGGTTGGAATTGGCGGACCGGAGGCTCTCTAAGGTATTCGGGCTGGTATCAAAATAGCCAGTGAGCTCGCCGGAATGGTGGTTTGGTTTTCCGTCGGGTCTTCTGGGCATCTTGGGAACGTTGCTTCTGCCTGTGACAGAGCCGGAGGAGCTCGAGCTCGAGCTCGAGCTCGAAGTGGCAGCAGCTCCACTGCCGCAGCCAGCATTACCAGAGCTGCGGATTTTCAAAGGCGAAACGAACGAATCAAGATCGAGTTCTTTGAAATCGGGCTTGTTCTGTTCACAAGTCAGCGAATCACCAAATCGAGTCGCAAGAGAGTCATAGCCCAGTTCTCGCACAGACTTTCCAGATTGCAACATTCTCTCGGTCCTCTAATCCCGTCAATTTTTTTCTCTCCAAGAGATTGAAACCCAAAATCCAAATATCACTCACCAAACGCAAGCCTGAGTCACAATATCACGCAAATCGCAGTGAATCCAATGTTCATGAGGCAGCTAGAGCATCCGGGCACAAGAGACAAAGAAACAGAGCAAGAGTTGTGAAGAAGACATGAGATGTGAGGGATAGAAAGAAGCGAAGAAAAGAATGTGAAAGATAGAAGGAAGCGTAAATAGCAGAGAGAGAGAGAGAGAGAGCGAGAGAGGGCACAAAATAGTTTGCTTTAAGCTCTCTCTTTCGTTAAAACCTCTCTCTGCAGCTTCACGGAGATTACTCGCTCCCTCTCTTTCTCTCTCTTTTTAAACACGACGAAGAATGACCCATCTACCATTACTGCAATCATATTCTCTCTCCACTTGCCCCATGTTTTCTGATTTCTGTATATGTAAAAGGGCAAAAGACAATCAACCCGAAAGCAATTATCTTAACTTGCTTCCTTAAATTTCTCACACAAGCATACTCGTTAGAAAATCTTCATTGAGCCTTCTCTTAATTGAGTGCCTTAATTTTTTTTACTTAATTTTATTTTTTAATTACTAATCATTTTAATTTATACAAATTTTAATTTTACTCTATCAATTTTAAATATTAAATTTTGATGCATCAAATTTTTTTATCTAAAATATTAGTATATATAATTTAATAAAAATTTAAATTATTTTATCTCTTAAAAAATTAAAATTTATAAATCTAAATTTGATAGTATAAAAATGATATTGATCATAATTTTTTTAATAAAAAAGAATCATCCTTCATGTCATGAGGTGTAAATTAATTTCATCTTTTAGTAAATTTAATTAGTGGTATCATGAGACATTCATAAATAGCTAGTAGGGTCAATTTTGGAATTTACACACAGATCATGTTTCATAATTACATCACCAGTTTACTATTAACGTTACGGTAGGGTTTATGCCTTTTTACTACATATTTAATTTAGATATTTTAATTAAAATAAAAATATTACAAATCTAATGTCACAATGTGCTTATAGGTTTGTGTGTGTACGGATTAAGAAGAGCATCTTTTTTACCCAAAAATTAAAAAAAGGCAAGCATCCAAATATATAATTTTACAAAAATAAACTTAAGAAGAAAATAGCCTGTGGGACAAAGCTCTAATTATTACATGATAGTAAAAGATAAATTAAGAATTATTAGAAGGAAAAATCATAAAGAAATTTCAGGTAATAAAAGTTTACTATAAATAAGTCATACACACACAATCAAAATGTGACATGTAAATGCTTATGATAGTACTTAAATTGAAAGGAAGAAGATGCTAAGGTGAAAATTGAGGGGGGAAAGGGAAAATGTGCATATTATGAATCCACTTTATAGTTAAGAAAATTGTATTTAAATTCTATATAAGGAATATAATTATAGAAAAGTCTCATAAATTTATTAAATGACTATGAAGTTTCATGTGATTTAAAAAAAAAAATTTTGCATTGGAAAATGATGGAATTACTTCTATAAATAAATAATTTAAACAATAGGAATAGTAATTTTATTTAGAAAAAACAGCAATTTAAGCAAGAAAAAAATAACAACTTAAATAATATGAATGATAACTACCGAATGAAGAAATAACAATCGAGAGTAAAAAATAATAATTGAAATATTTTTTTTAAGGGTAATTCTGTCATTTCATAATTTAAAAAATTAATCTCAGATCCCACATGATCTCACAATTATTTGATAATTTTCTGAAATTTTACAATAATTATATTCTACATAAAATTTAAATACAGATTTTCCTATATAGTTCATACTTTATACTAGTATGTTAGAATATACAATTGATTAAATTAGGAGCCTTTGGCAAATAAAGGTTAGGATTTGTCTAATCTTTTCAATTATTTGCTCAAGAGGAGAGGGAAGTTAGTGAAGACATTCCTCTCTTATGAAATATCATCAGCGATGATGCATTGATATATTTTTTTCAACTTTAATATTTAACGTTGGATTTGATAGATTGGTGAATGAAATATTATTTCTAGTCATTACTTTGGCCTCAAATATATTATTTTTCATTTTTTTTTTATCACAATCTCGATTTTGAATTATCGGTATCATATTTTAATGATAAAATTGTTATTTTAAAACAAAAATTCAAATAATTTAAGTGTAATATTTTTTTCACCATAAAGGTCTCGTTTGGCATCACATATATATATATATATATATATATATATATATCATAGAATGAATTCTATTATTGTGGCCCAATAATCGTCTCAATTTTATAATATTCTATTGCTCACTTAAATTTTTTCCTCATTCCCAGTGCCCCTCTGTTCCTTATTATAAATCTATTTTAATTAATTTTTATCTATTAGTTAAATTATTAAATATATCTTAAATTTATATTTTTTTTAACTTTAACTTTATTTTTTCTATATATCTACAAATCATTATCATATTTTCTCTCTTTTTTTCTTTTTTCACCTATAATTAAATTAAGAGTAAAATTAAAAACAGTCGTTAATAACTTTTAAGAATTAAATTATATTTAGAAATAATAATTTTTTTATAAATAAATTTATAATAAAAATTAGAGTGATGCGCATTAGTTAAAAAATGATTTGATCATAGCGTATAAATTAGGGCTATGTATAAAATTCGTCGCTCAATAAGTTTGCCCGAGCTTACAATAAAAATATCCAGCCCAACCCGATAAATATAGGGCAAGGTAGGGTATCGGGTTACAAAATACATCCCATATAGTTTTTTAAGTTAGGCACTAGGCATAGAGGCTGCCCTGCCCATGAGCACTCCTTCTTTTATTTTTTTATTTTTTCTCTATCTTGGAAGGGAGAATATGATAACTACTGGTGATTAGAAGGTAATTTTAGAAATATAAGTAATTAAGTAGGTAAGTTGTATATTTTAATATTTATAACTATACTAATTTTTTTTAATTTTGTTAATTATTATATGATTACATTATAAATTATAATTAATTATTTTATTTTTTTAGATGCTTTATCTTTGTCAATATTAGGGAGATTGATGCAAAATTATAATTACAAATTACTTAGACTTCAACGCTTATTTTTTATATGTAATGGATATCAAGATTTTAATTATTATCTTTGTTGCCTTATTCTTAGTAAATTATAAATATTATTTAACTCTTGAAGACACATGAATATGGTATTATTTTAGAAATTCATAATTGCAGATTTTTTTCATAACATAAGCATGGTATCATGACTTCGGGTATACCCAGCCCATCCATGCCCAGTCTACTTATGCTCAGCCTAAAATTGTTAGGGCTTTTACCGGGTAAGGCCGGGCATCAGTTTACAAAATGCAACCCATGCTTTTTTGGGGCAGGGAGCTGCCCTGCCCATGCACACCTCTAGTATAAATTAATCTGTTGTGTGGTGATATATGCGTGTATTTGGTAAACCACTAAATTTAAGTTTTAAAAGTTTTTTTGGATAAAGTTTTGATTTGGATAAATTTTAAAACAAATAAATTTATTTATTAAAAAAAATTTGGACCAAATTATAGTTTAAAATTAAAGTTTTAGATAAGCTATTGAGACTAACTTATGGAACAGTAAAAAAACTTATGGATTAACCAATTACTATTTTACCCTTACCTTTTCTTACATCCTCTCTCATCTTCCTTATATACTCTCTCTCCTCTCCCATCTCTCTTCTACACTCCTCTTATCTCATCTCTCATCTTTTATCTAATATCTCTAATATATTTAATAATCATACTTTTTTTTTATAATTTTACAATTATAAAAATTTTTCTGGTAATAACTATCAAAAACTCATTTATTAAAAATTATTATTTTTTTCATAAATTCTTTTTAAAAAATATTTTTATAAAAACTGTCTAAAAATCCTTTTTTTATAAACAATTTTCTAAACTCTTATTTAAATGAGTCTTATATTAAAATCAATTTAGCGTCAGATTAATTATATCATCTCTAAATCATAAATAAATATGTTAATACAATATATACTACTCTTTCTACCCTTAATATAGGATATAATCAGATAATTAATCTTAATCTTAAATAAGATATATTTATTATATTTATCATTTTTTTAAATTATCTGTATTCATACTCTCTAACAATAATTAAGTAAGAAGATAATGGAAAAAATTAAGGAAATTGATTATTATATTTTAGAGAAAATATCTATATTAGATAACTTAATTAATTTTTTAATTTAATTAAAATAATTAAATATATTATATATAAAATATTGAAGGAGTATTTATTATGGATATTATATATCAATATAAAAAGTGAGGATAATTTTTGGATTTATACAAGGGAATTAGTAATATAATTGAGGTGTAAGTCCTTGTATTGTGAGGAGAGAACATACAGAAGACTAGCTCAAAAATATAGAAAAGTTTAAAAATATTTATTTTTTTATAAATTTAATTTATAAATAATACAACTTGGCTTGTAAAACTTAAAAGTTTAATTTATAAACATAATTTATTAATATAAAATTTTGATTTATAAATATACAAATTTGATTATGTTACGAATATTTAAAAAATAGATGTCTATAATCCCCCAATTTTTAATATTTATTTCTCTTGATATCTTTAACTTTATAAATTTCTCAATTAATAGCTTTGAGAAATTTTTTATTATTAATATCATTATATTACTATTTATTTTTTAATAATATTTGGATTAATTTTAAGAATTTTAAAGTTCATAAATAAAAATTATGTATAAGGCATATGTAAAATATAAAAATATTCACACGTGAAAAATACTCTTTATTCTCTATTGTAAATTTTTGATTTTCTTTTTTCTCCTATATTACTTTTTCATTTTTATAACATATTAGTAAATACAATTTTTTTTAAAAAAATTCTATATTTAATTTTCTAGGTAAAACTTATATAGATAATTTTCTCAAAATTAAAATAAATCAGTATGATTAATATATGAAGGAAGGAATAAATAGTATAACAAAATAAATGAAAAGTAAGGCATTTTTTCCTTTGCAAAAGTGGGGAAATTTGATTAATTCTTGTTTTTTTAAAGTATAGGCATTCTCTATTAAAAACAATTATAGGAAAGACAATATCAAATAGTAAAGTAATAAATTTTTAAATAAATATTAGATATTTGATTTATCATGTTATATGAAATTAATTTTTTCAATAAACCTAACTTTCCTTATAAATTTAAAAGTTATATAGTATAAAATATTTTAAATTTAATTTTATATATATCTAATAGTATAATTTAATTTGTTATATAATTTTATTTATAATATTTTTAATTTAGTACAATTTTATTTATAATTTTTTAATTTAATATAATTTTTAATATTTAAGAAATAAAATTATATAAATTGAATTAAAATAAAAAATTATAGATAAAAAATATATTAAAATAAAAAATTATAGATAAAATTATATTAAATTAAAAAATTATAAATAAAATTATATTATAAATAAAATTAAATTATTAGATATATATATAAAATAATATGAGATATTATATAATTTTAATGAAAATATTAGAAGGATTTAAAAAATATTGAGAGAGAGAGAGAAGATAGCTAGTAAAAAAGGGGCAATGATGACGTGTAGGGATCCGTAACAAGGAAAAGGGTAGGCGTACGGAATGATATGATTATGAGTAATGACTGTGATTAGACCTATATACGCCACCACAAAGGTTATTTTGGTAACCCCACGTAGCCCTCCCCATCATTCTTCATCCTCCCTTTTTCTTTTCATATTTATTATTTTTTTTTCTTTTTTACCCACAATATTTCTTATTAGTCATCTACCTCCAAATTTTAAAACCTTTTCATTAAAAAAAATAACTTAACCAACCTTAAGATAAATTTATTTTTATATTACTTTCAAGTTGTTTGGCGCCACACCACACTGCATTTTACAGCCACCCTATCTCCTTCCCCAAACAATAAACAATTAATATAAATAATATAAAATATTAATAATTTTAGAAAATATAATAGATAAATAAAATAAAAAATAATTAAAAATTAAAAATTAAAATTTTATTCTTACCTTAAAATTATAAAAATGGGGTAACTCCCTCACTCTCTATATAAATTTATATTTTTTTTAGTAGTTGTCCTCAAAACTGTTAAAAAAATATAAATATTAAGAGAATTGCTACTTATCACATATTTTAACCCTTTGAAAACTTCATACATTTTTAATAATTATGAGGAAACTAGTTTATGAAAAAAGAATTTAGGTAACTTATAAAAAAAGGTTTTTGGATTAGAGTTTATAAAAAAAAATTATTTTAAATAAATAGGTGTTTGGATAATTATTTCTATAAGTACTTTTATTATTGATAAATTATGAAAAAATGTATAAGTATAAAATAAGGGGAGATAAGAAATAAGAGGAGAGATAATATAAGAAAATAGAGGGGAGAGAGTGTAAGAAAAAGTAGGGGAGATGAGATATGGTGTAAAAAACGTAGGAGATATGAGAGATAATATAAAAAAATAGGGATAATATAATAATTGGTTAGTTTATAAGATATTTTACTGTTCTATAAATTTATCTGATCAAGTTATCTGAAATTTTAGTTTTAAACTATAATTTAATCTAAAAATATGTTTAAATAAATATGATTATTTATTTTAATTTTTTTTTAAAATTTAAATTTTATCTAAAAAAATTTATAAAATTACGATTTCTCGTGATTCCAAATAGGGACAACTGCTTCAACATTTTTATTGATTATCTCTTTAACTCTTATAAATGTTAATTATTAACCCTATCATATGTTAAAATTATTAAAAATATCTATGAATTTTATAACAGTTGCCAGAACCTCTAGAAATATATTTAAAAGGTTAGAATTTATAGTAATTTATCTATACCAAAATTACTTTTTTTTTGTAGTGCTATATGGGTCATGGCTTATATTCAACTTAGAAATTATATGGTCGCTCCATATTTATTGTCAACTTCATTTATAATTCCCAGATGTCATATTTGGATAAATTAAAAATATATGAATGAACTTGATCAATAACTACTTCATCAATTTTTTAAATTCATGTTAGGCTAAGATGTGGAAAATATAAAAAAAACTAATTAAATGATATGAACTAGTCCTATTTTTTGACGATTAATTAAACGGTCATGTTGGAAAAACAATACATGAGGATTGAGGGATGGCATGACAGTAACAGTTTCCATGAATGAACTTTAGCCTAATAATGTCATGGCCTTGGGATAAAGAAAAACAAATTAATTCTCATGAATAGACTTTTTATTCATACTCCCCACAATAATAATAAAAAAAAATAAGAGAGTTAAAAAAAAATGAGAATACTATATTATATTAATTAATCAAATTAAATTAATCAAGAGGTTATATGAATGAAATATGCGGTCAAGAAACAGTTCATACCCCACAAATTTTACTCAGAGCCCCATCTCTGTTCTTCGTCCTCGACTCGGCAATTACCAGAGGAAGGGTGTGTTTGGCTAGAAGATAAAGAAGGGATTTCAATAAATAAAAAAAAGAAGAGAGATTTTATTATTAGTTTATTTAGATTAATATTAAAGGATAAAAAATAATAAATTTTTATATTATTTTATTTAATTTAAGAAGAGAGGAGGAAAAAATATTTTTATATAAATAAATTTATTTTATATTATTTTATAAAATATTTTAATAAAATATAATATAAAAATAATATTAAAATATTAAAAAAATTATAAATATGTTTGACTGGTCTTTTCACTGGTCTTCACTCCTCGTCCAAGCAAATGCTAATCCCATTCTGAAATTCACGCCTCCGTTCATGAGCTTGATCTTCAATTTCTAGTGTATTTAAGGTTGGTGCTTGTTCCTATATGTTTTTAACCATTTTTTTCATTTAATGCTTCTACTAATCTTGCCATGGAATGTGAATCAGTGTTGCTGCTGCGATTTTATGTCATTGTGTTTTTTCCATATTGCGCTTTGCTATTTTCGTGAGTTCTTCCTGTGTAAATGAGATTGATTTCTTTCTCAAATATGATTTAGTTTTCTTTTGACCTCTTTCGTAGAAGAAAGGAGGAGAAATCAAAATTTTAAGTAACTCAGACGTATTATTCAGAGAAATCTCCTTGTCCTCCTTTCTCTGTCTCTCTCTCTCCGCCTCTCCTGCTTCTCTCCTCTGTTCTTCACACTCTTCTCTATCATTCTTTTAAAGATTGCAGAACAGAAAACTGAAAAGAACATGTTATCACTATCTTGTTTGGATGGACAAGAGAGAAAAGAAAATGAGGACCTGTTAGAATGACTAAAATATCCTTATTATAATATTAAACCCAGATTTTCAATAAACCCAGGATGCTTGTGTATATGGAAAGCCCCATTTGATCAGTTCCACAACAAGACATCTGATCCTATGAAATTGAAGTCTAAGTTTCTTCGATTTTTTTTCCACTATGGATCTCACAAACTTTTGAGATCGCAAGGCAAGAATAGTCAAAATTCAAATAGCAGACCCACTTCACACTTCAATGTCAAAAAATGAGTCTTTTGATGATCTTCCAGAGGCTATGCGAATGGATGATAAAAGTGGCGTGTAGAAGAATGACTGAACTGCTTGGGACACAGTAGAGCTTTGCACCCGAGAGGAGAGTGGCAGCCACGGAATGAACTTTGTCCCTCAAAATCTCTCCACTTGTGGAGAGAATTTTGTGAGGAAAATGGGGTGTGGGACCCACCGCATTTTCCTCCCACTTTTCCTTTTTCTCTAATTTTCCCTCCTATCCAAACAGGGGAAAACTTTCTTCCTTCCCCATTTCCCTCCCCACTTTTCCTTCCTCTCCATTTTCTCTCCATCCAAATAGAGCATTGGGGCTATGAATGGGCGGTTCCCGTGATCTTGGATGTTTTCAAAACGAAATTTGCTGATTTGCATGTATATATTTGTGATTGATATTGCAGTTGGGTATGTATGCCCTAACTAACTTATATATATATATATATTAGGGCTATGCACAATACCCATGGCCCGCTATGCCCTGCCCAGCCCGTAAGAAAAATGCCCAGCCCAGCCCGATTTTTACGGGATAGGGCCGGGCATCGGGCTGCAAAATACAGCCCATGCATTTTTCGGGCTGGGCACCGGGCATAGGAGTTGCCCTGCCCTACCCTGCCCATGAGCA
Organism: Leucaena leucocephala; assembly: GCA_037074615.1. NCBI lineage: Eukaryota > Viridiplantae > Streptophyta > Magnoliopsida > Fabales > Fabaceae > Leucaena > Leucaena leucocephala. Next base: position 8,153,445 of record CM073525.1, read on the forward strand.
ACCCTTCTTTTATTTTTTTTCTCTATCTTAAAAGGGAGAATATGATAGCTACTGGTGATTATAAGGTAATTTTAGAAATATAAGTAGGTAAGTTGTATCCTTTAATATTTATAACTATACTAATTTTTTTTTAACTTTGTTAATTATCATATGATTACATTACAAATTATAATTATTTATTTTATTTTTTTAGATGCTTTATCTTTGTCAATATTAGGGAGATTGATACAAAGTTATAATTACAAACTATTTAGATTTCAACGCTTATTTTTTATATGCAATGGATCTCAAGATTTTAATTATTATCTTTATTCTCTTATTCTTAGTGAATTATAGATATTATTTAACTTTTAAAGACACATGAATATGGTATTATTTTAGAAATTCATAATTATAATTTTTTTCACAATATGAGCATGACATCACAATTTGGGCATGCCCAGCCCGCTCATGCCTTACTCAAAATTGTTCGGGCTTTTACCGGGCAGGACCGGGTATCGGGCTGCAAAATGCAGCCCATACATTTTTTGAACAGGGCACCGGGTAGGGGGGTTGCCCTATCCAACCCTGCCCATGCACACCCCTAAATTATATATATCAGAATGACATAATTGTTGAACTCTTACTCTGCAAAGATTCAAGAAGTATGATTTGCATTTTTGTGAAGGCAAGTATGTAAAGAATGATTTAAAGGTTCTCCCTGGTCTTGTTACCCTGAAGCATTTTAAAAAGTGTTTTTTTTTTTTTGGGATTAATTTAACTACGATTGGTTGACTCTGAACTTTCTGGCAATATTGAGTTATCTTAACTGCAATTTTAAATTACCAAGTTTCTCTACACTATAAACAATCCTCTCTGTGTTCTGCTTTTTCAATATGACAAAGTGATGATAAAACTAAATAATGCAAAATTTAGACCCTTTTCATTTATACTTTTTTGGTATGTGTTTTATTCTTTTGTTTATACTTTATACCTTGTTGAACAGTTGAACTTGCATTTCAGTTAAATTGACAACTATAAATATATATGTAAATTCATTTGTATTTACTCCATCTTTATTCTGCATATATGCAAATTTAGGCTTCGTGTCAATTTACAGATGTAATGATCTGTAATACTATTTTTTGACATGTGATATTTTTCTCCCTTAATATTGGAGAAGCTGCCGCTGAGTTTTATCTACTCTGTCAAGGGTGAACACAGGAGGGGCAGATCTCTATGGCAGCATCGCAACTATCCCATTTCTCCTATCATGTTAGACACCAATCTTTTCTGTCCGATGTCGCACCACTAACCACCTTCAAACCGCATGATTTCATCTGAAGTGTTATCGAAACCTTTCCATTCGGGCTTTACATCTGGGAGAGAACAAACTCAACAAGGATCCCCAAGCTCTCGATTTGCCAAGTGCCAATGACTTGCCGAGCAACATCGTCTCCAAAGACATGCTTGCCCTTCCGCGTATGAGTTTCATCATTTCTCCCTCACCACACTTCTTTTTTTATTTGTGGACATTCAATCTGGGGTTGTGAAACATCTTCGGGATTTTGTGATTTGTTTCAGGGCCATTGTCTTCTGCCCAGTTCTCTGGTTCAATTTCTGATGGATCTCGCCTTTTTGTGGGATACCAGGTAATAGCACAATTATATTGGAGAAATACTTATTTGTAACTTCTTGCATGTGCTCCATTCATCTGAAGTTCTATTTTGTTGGTAATATTTTCTATTTTCTTTTCCTATACTTGCATTTTCAGGGAGTTAGCGGCGCGTACAGCGAGTCAGCTGCACAGAAGGCCTACCCAAATTGCAAAGCAGTGCCTTGCGACAAATTTGACACTGCTTTTGAAGTAAAATTTTAACTTTTTGCCATCTATCATTTGTCTATGTTGTCTGATTAAAATCTGTTGAAGATATTGGGATTAAATATAGAGAGATTATAGGAGATTATAGAGGGAGAGATTATAGGAGATTCTGATTATGATTTTATTCCCTGATTCATTCCAAAATATCCGCTGTAAATCCCACCTATTGTGGGATCCTTTATGTGTATATATATATTTAGCATAATAGCAGCAACATGTACAGAAATATACAGAACCTTTTTCTGTCTCCCTGCTGTCCTCATTGTGGTCAATATGTCAGCTCACATGGTATCAGAGCAGGCCGCTGGTTCTGTCCACTCTTCTTTCAACGACACCGCTTCCTCCGACGGAGCTTCACATCCTAACTCCTCAAAAGTCGTTGGCCTTGAAGGGTTGGCTACTCTCATTGTCCCGGAACATCTCACCGGCGACAATTACCTTGATTGGAGCCAGTCCATGCTCCTTGCCCTCGACGGAAGAGATAGATTCGATTTCATCCACACTGACCAACCTCCTATTGGCGACGCTAACACCCGTCGACGATGGAAGTCAGATAACGCCTTGGTTGCGTCTTGGCTTCTCAACTCAATGCTGCCAACCGTCTGACGCAGTTTCATGTTTCTTACCTCCGCCAGAGCTATATGGGTCACCGTAAAGAAAGCATATGGAAAACGCCCGACTGCCTCTCTACTATTTGACTTATGAGCTCGACTATGGACGGTCAAACAGGGAACGCGACCGCTCAACACCTACTACCTTGAGAAGACGGCATTATGGCAGGAGCTCGACTTGCTTCAACATCAAATCTGGCGTGATCCCGAAGACTCTGTTACACATCGCCGAGCATTGGAAGAGGAAAGGTTGTTCGAGTTCCTGGTTGGCCTTGATCCCACCTATGATGATGTCCGTGGCCGCCTTCTCGGCAGAATTCCCCTACCAGCCGTCCCCGAGGCGTTCGCTTTGTTACGAGATGAAGAATCTCGTCGCGCGGTGATGCTTGCTGATCACAGAGCTCCACGGCCGCCATCCACTGAAGCATCTGCTCTCGCCACTCGCGTGGAATCTGGAACCAGAAGAGAGCGTCCTCGGTGTGACCACTGCAAGAAGATGGGCCACACCAAGGACACTTGTTGGGACCTCCATGGGAAGCCCCCTGACTGGAAGCCAAAGCAGCAGCGACCGAAGGGCTATCTCGCCGACGCCTCTGGATCAGCAGACTTGGACCAAACTGCAGCAGGCCCAGTTCAACATACCATGAATCCACTTGCGTCTGGGCCAGCACAGACGCCTTCTCCTGGGCCAGCACACGTGAGTTTTTTTCCTGCAGGCCCAAACTACTTTGGCCCAAGTCACTCATTCCCTGCAGGCCCAAACTACTCCAGCCCATCATTCCCTACAGGCCCAATCAATCCTAGCCCAAGTTATGCATCAGATCCACTCAGTGCCATTCTTGAGAGATTAACTAATCTTGAACATCAAACTCGTAAGCAACAGCCCACTGCAAGTATGGTTCAACGAGGTAACTTCTTTAAAGCCCTTGCTACCATTAAAAGCAAGAATACGGGTCCGTGTTGGATAGTTGACTCAGGTGCTTCTGACCATATGACTGATGATTTCTCATTGTTCTCCACTTATATTCCTGCCACATCCAGACTTACAGTTAAAATTGCCGATGCCTCTGATTCTATGGTCGTTGGTAGTGGAACGATTAATGTCTCTACTTCTCTCACACTTCATAATGTTTTGTATGTTCCAAAATTAAAATGCAATTTATTATTTGTGAGTCAGTTAAATAAGCAAGAGCGATGTCATATTGATTTCTTTGCCATTTATTGTATATTTCAGGATCTGTTCACGGGGACGACGATTGGTGTTGCTAAGGAATTTGACGGACTTTATTACCTAAATGATTGTCGCCATTCATCATCGTCTCTTTGTAATAAAGTGTCTTGCCCTAGAACTAGTGAATTGGAGCTATGGTATAAAAGATTAGGGCATCCCAGCTTTCATTATATGTGTAAGATGTTCCCATCTATTTGTCAAAATAATAATTCTGAACTTTATTGTGACTCATGCGAATTGGCCAAACATCATCGCACCTCATTTCCTAACACCCCCTATCGTCTCTCGAAACCTTTTTCTATTATCCACAGTGATTTGTGGGGTCCATCTCGGATTCCTAACCTTACCCAAACAAAATGGTTCATGACTCTTATTGATGATCATACCCGTGTCAGTTGGGCCTTTCTCCTTAAGGACAAGACTGAAGTTTATCAAACATTCATTAACTTCTATCATATGATCTGTATCCAGTTTGACACCAAAATTCAAACCCTTCATATTGACAATGGCACTGAGTATTTTAATCAATCACTCTCCACCTTCCTTAGTGCACACGGTATCCTTCATAAGAGTTCCTGTCCACATAGTCTTCAACAAAATGGGGTTGCTGAACGTAAGAATAGGCATCTCCTAGAAACTGCACGAGCTCATCTCTTCAGTAGCAATGTCCCTACCTACTATTGGGATGATGACATCCTCACGGCCACCTTCCTAATCAATAGAATGCCTTGCAAACCCTTGTCCTTCCAAACACCCCTCCAAGTTCTCACTCACCACTTCAACCCACCCTATCTCACAAATACCCTACCATTACGAGTCTTTGGTTGTACCACCTTTGTTCACTTACACCATTCTAATAAATTAGACCATAAATCCGTCAAGTGCATTTATTTAGGCACTGCAGGACACCAGAAAGGGTACAAATGTTTCGATCCTGTCTCTAAACATCTTTACACTACCTGTGATGTCACTTTCCATGAAAATGTTCCTTTTTATCCCTCCTCTTCGGTTCAGGGGAGAATTGGAGTAAACCTCAGATTACCCAAACAGACACCGAACTCATATACCCCCAATATGAACCTGATCGAATCTATACTCTTGAAAATACCACACATGATGAGCCAACTAAGGAGAACATCAGTTCAGGGGGAGACACCAACAGATGGGGACAAGTTTACATCCGAAAGAACATGGACATGATAGGTAATATACCTCTTCAAATAATTGATACAGCCCAGGAGTCTAAACCAGGAGTAGGTCCTGACCACACAAATGAGAAGGGAAAAGAGGACCTTGACCTTTCTATCGCAGTAAGGAAGCAACGAAGGTCTTGTACCAGACACCCCATAGAAAGGTTTGTCTCTTATCAGGCTTTGTCATCAAAACATTGTGCTTTTGTGTCTCACCTTGATCAGGTCAGGATACCAGAAAGCATAAATGAGGCCCTTGATAGTCCTGAATGGTGAAAGGCAGTAATGGCAGAAATGGAAGCCCTAGACAGTAATAGAACATGGGAAGTGGTTGAACTACTCAAAGGCAAGAAAGCAGTGGGCTGCAAGTGGGTATTCACCCCAAAATATTACGCTGATGGGACCCTCGATAAATACAAAGCAAGATTAGTGGCAAAGGGTTTCACAAAAGTGTATGGCATGGATTACACTGAGACATTTGCACCGGTAGCAAAACTCAACACAATCAGGATCCTATTCTCACAGGCAGTCAACCTAGATTGGCCTTTACACCAGATGGATGTCAAGAATGCGTTCTTAAACGGGAACCTCAAGGAAGAAGTGTACATGAAAATGCCTCCTGGATTTCCTGGAAAAAAGGAAAACCAAGTATGCAGACTGAAGAAATCACTGTATAGCTTAAAACAATCTCCTCGAGCTTGGTTTGAAAGGTTCACCAGAGTACTTAAATCTCAAGATTATACACAGGGATAAGGAGACCACACTTTATTCTTCCGACATCTGAATGGGAAAATTGTAATACTGGCAGTATATGTTGATGATATTGTTCTCACAGGTGATGATCCTGCAGAAATTGATAGGATCAAAGGGGCACTGAACAAAGAATTCCAAGTTAAAGACTTAGGGAAAATGAAGTACTTCCTATGTATGGAAGTTGTTAGATCGGCAGAAGGAATCAGCATCTCACAGAGAAAGTATATCCTAGATCTCTTAAAAGAAACAGGCATGCTCGGATGCAGACCAAGTAACACCCCTATACAAGCTGAGAAAATAAGTGATAATGAAGACCTAGGGAAAGCTGTAGATATGGGGAGATACCAGCGTATGGTAGGTAAGTTAATCTACTTATCTCACACTCGACCAGATATTGCTTATGCTGTCAGTATGGTGAGCCAACATTCTCATGATCCCAAACAAAAACACTTGAACGAAGTGTACAAGATCCTCCGATACTTGAAGGGCTCTCTTGGGCTAGGATTGTCGTTCAAAAAATCCGATAATAGAAATGTGGAGATGCTAACAGATGCTGACTGGGTAGGCGACAAAGATGATAGACGATCCACCTCAGGATATGTTACCTATGTTTGGGGAAATTTGGTTACTTGGCGTAGTAAAAAGCAGAGTGTGGTTGCCAGAAGCAGCGCAGAAGCTGAGTTTAGAGATATAGCTCTAGGAATCTGTGAAGGTCTATGGGTAAAACGAATACTATAAGAGTTAAAGATGTCAATGAAGCTTCCCATTAGACTACACTCAGACAACATGGCAGCAATTAACATGTCACATAATCCAATTCAACATGATAGAACAAAACATGTAGAGATAGATAGACATTTCATTAGAGAAAAGATTGATTCAGAAACAATTGAGCTCAAATATATCCCTTCAAAAGAATAGATAGCTGACATACTTACAAAGAGATTAACTCGAGACAAGTTTGAATATCTACTTGGCAAGTTGGACATGATAAATATCTATGCTCCAACTTGAGGGGGAGTGTTGAAGATATTGGGATTAAATATAGAGAGATTATAGGAGATTATAGAGGGAGAGATTATAAGAGATTCTGATTATGATTTTATTCCCTGATTCATTCCAAAATATCTGCTGTAAATCCCACCTATTGTGGGATCCTTTATGTGTCTATATATGTAGCAGAATAGCAGCAACATGTACAGAAATATACAGAACCTTTTTCTATCTCCCTGCTGTCCTCATTGTGGTCAATATGTCAGCTCACAAAATCTATTTACTCTTTAAGTCTCAGTGATGTTATCAGAGGTATTAGTTTTGTGGCTTCCATGTGTTATCCTCCAATCTTGTCAAGAAAATCGCTAGTTATACTTTTTCATCAGTCTTCTCACTGACATGCATCATTGCTTTTGTTTTAGTGTTTCATAAGGAATGTCTAGACCTGTAGTTGAAGCTCACATCATTCATGTCACACAAGGCCATGTAATTCCTATTGTGCTGGCAAATTGTGGGAGAGAACCTAGTTATAGTAACTGACTGATTGCCATTATTACGAGGCGTTTAAGTTGAATCGATAATAGGATGTTTATTGAAAACCATATGCAGTGCCTATAATCTATTATACTTTCATGCCGTTAGTGGCTTAGTTCTTTGTAACATATTTATTGAAACAAAGTCCTGAAAATTAGGAACTGTCTGAGAGAACTTAGTTATAGCCACTGACTTACTGCCATTAATTCTTTTCTTTGCAAAGAATGTTATTTTTGGTTGAACTTTGCTGAAGAGTTTTATAAGCCATGGAAGTGTAACATATGTGGTCCTCCCCATAGCAGGGTCTTAAGGATCGCAAAATAGTTTAGTTGAGTTTGTAATAGGATGTTACGCTTGTGGGATTTTTGAAAACCCATAAATCTATTACACCTTCTTGCCTTAGTAGCTTATTTCTGTGTAATGGCTCTATATATTGAAAGAAAGTCATTAGTTCATAGTTTCTTATTATTGTTTGCTTATCTGTTTATTTAGATGGTCTCCAAGAGGTCCTTTCTAACTGTATATTTTGTCTATCGCTCTTGCTCTTGGATCCCCTTTACAGGCTGTTGAAAGGTGGCTTGTGGACAGAGCAATTTTACCGATTGAGAATTCTTTATGAGGAAGCATTCACAGAAATTATGACCTACTACTCCGGCACAGGTTGCATATAGTGGGAGAAGTAAAATACGCAGTCTGCCATTGTCTATTGGCCAATCATGGTGTTAAACTTGAGGATTTGAAGCGGGTACTTAGTCATCCACAGGTGTGCCTCAAACACTTTTTGGCTTAACTTTTGCCACTTCCTATCCCAAACTCATGAGACCATCATTTTTTAGGCTCTTGCTCAGTGTGAGGACACATTGACAAGGTTGGGATTGGTCATAGAAGCAGTAGATGACACAGCTGGTGCTGCCCAGGTAAGCATAGATTTCGTGAAAATTTATTTTCTGATGTCATTTCAGATGTTTCTGCTGATTGATTTTAAAAATTGATGTTTTTCGGGTATAATAACCATGGGGTTGTTGTAATTGTACCCACTGTTATGGGTAATGTATGTTATCCACCTTCATCTTTCTGAGCATTTAATGGATTTGACATCTCTAGAATACTTGTTTTCTTTCCAAGTGTCATCCTAGGTTGCATACTGCATGTCTTGTTATGTTATCCCCAGACCTTTTCATTTTGATAAAAAGGACTGGCATTCTATTTTTAATTATACCGTGCACTTGTTAATCAATATCTCTTACCCTAATACATTTACACATTATAGCATGTGGCTTTCCACAAACTACGAGATGCAGCAGCAGTTGCAAGTTCTGCCGCCGCCAAGATCTATGGCTTGAATATACTCGCTCAAGACATTCAGGTTTCTTCAATCTTTTAATTCATGCTATTTAAAGTTTATATCCAAGGTGGATATGGTCATTCATGGATTTTTTCTTCGCAGGATGATATTGATAATATCACTCGATTTTTAATGTTAGCACGAGAACCTATTATTCCAGGCACAGATAGGCTATTTAAGGTGTGCTCCAATGGAAGCAGAAGCCGATATTACTGCATTGAGTTCATCAGATGCTGTACTAAAATATTCCTGTTGATTGTGGTTTGTGATTATTAGACGAGCATAGTTTTTTCTTTAGAGGAGGGTCCTGGGGTACTTTTCAAGGCACTAGCTGTTTTTGCTCTGCGACAAATCAACCTCACAAAGGTATGCTTCCCTTCTGATGCCAGCTGTTATATGTGTATATATGTTGGTGGAATTTATGCTTCAGACATTTTTAATTGTGTTATGGGTTTGTTTGTAAACAGATAGAAAGTCGGTCCCTGCGGAAACAACCTCTACGAGCATCATCTGGCGAGAGCAATAGTGGGCCCAAGTAATTATTACTGAAGCCATAGCTACAATCTTCCCTCCTAAGAGCACGGATATGTGCATCTTTTAACTTGATCAGATTAATCATTTGTAGCATTATACTGTCTTTAATAGCTAATTAACTTTTTTATATAGATTAAGAAAATCAAATAAATTAATTAGTTATAATTAAATTTAACTCCTTTAGAAGAATTTATATTATATAGTTCTTAATTTATTCAAATTAGTCAATTAACTCTTATATTAATTATAATTAACTGTTTTATTTAATTTTTTTATTCTATTTAAAAAAACCAAGCAACTTTTATATTAAGAAGCAGAAGAGTATTTGCTAAAGTATTATGCCGGTAAGGAGTATTATGCTGATTAATCATGTGTGCTAATCGGGTACTTTGATTATCTTTTCTATGTGGATTTTGAAGCATCAATGGCTGATCAGAATGCACAAAATGCTCTAAAGCCATCTAAAGGTAAACTATTGGTTTAATCTTGAGGCATAAATAAAGGTTTATTTGTGAATGAATACACTTTGAATCAAGTATCTTTACAGGAGTTTGCTACATTCTTGCGAGTGCTTGGTAGTTATCCAGTGGACACAAGTACAACATAAACAGTCCTGAAGAGGTCAGCAATAGTTAACTGGATATTTGTACGCCTTGAATCTTCATATGTTATAACCATGTTCCACATTTCTACTGTTACTCTCCTCTAGGTCTTTCCCTCAAGGAAGTTTATCTTTGTGCTAGCCCCAGATTTATTCATTTTCTTAACCCTTTGCCTCGGTATTTAATACTCTCCACGATTTATTTCCCTCGAATTTCTGTTACTGCCTCACCTTTATGCTTTATTGTATTACTCCTTTCCTTCCTTAATAAAGAAGTTAGTTGATTTCTATAAATAAATTAAAGAAATTAAATAAAAAAATTAATTATAACTAAATTTAACTCTTAAAGATAAATTTATATTATATATTGTTTAATCTACCCAAATTAGTCAATTAATTTTTATATTAGTTATAATTAATTTATCTATTTAATTTCTTTAATTTATTCAAAAAAGTTAACTAGACGGTATATTAAAGAATTTAAGTAATATTAATTTTGTAAGAACTACCATTCCCCCTAAGAACGTGCACGTACGATGTATATGTATCTGTATGATATGTTTAATATATGGTTTTTTCAGCTTTAATATCTGATGTGTATAAAAATTGATGCAGGATTCATTATACTCGTACAAGTATACCTATGGTCGGGTGCGGCATGGTTCTTTCAGTTGTCAGTCCATTTTCCTAGATATATATATATATATATATATATATATATATATATATAGGGCTTACTTTTTTTAAATTCTTCAATAGAGAAATGAAATAGAAAATTAGATTGGTTGTATACAAGTTTCTTAATACTTTTAAGGGGTTTTCCTTGGAACATATAAAAATCACGCTTTAGATGTTTCTTCTCTTTTTTAGTAGCCCCCTTTAGATTACAGTTTTATAACTAGAAGGGGCTGTTTGGCATTGTGGATGGGATTGGAGGGGGAGGGGGAGGGGGAATTTGTTTGAAAATTTAAACAAATTGGATAAGTACTTTATTAAAATTTTATAATCTCATTTCTTCAATTTTTTTTTTAAATCCAACTAAAAAAAAAAATCTTCCCTCCCCACCCTTCCAAATCTCTCATACAAAAAGTAAGGGAAAATTTGGATGCATCCCCACAATAGCAATTTAATTTCAGATTCCCCTCAAAAGATTATGACATTTTACTACATACCTTTGGATCAAAATGAAATTAAAATTTGTGGGTGAAAAGACATTGGTGCCCTTATGTGAATTTATGACATGCGATTTTATAGTAGGCATAAACAAATTTGTAATACAGGAATTATCGACTCATTTCCCATATTCCCACAAATTTAATTCACAACTACAATTACTAAATTCATAATAACATAAAAGGAATTTACAACTCATATTTCCTATATTTCCAACACATATTCCCTTGTTTTGTAAAAAATTAGAGATGTAGGGCAAGGCCATGAAAATGGAATAGTTTTGTAACAGATAAAAAAATAATTCTTTCATGATTTTGTTAGGACTCATTTAATTTTATTTTCACTATGTTATAATTTCTAATTTTGAAATCAAACAACGTGGAAAACTAATCTTTTTGGTCAATTTAGATTTGGTTTTGGAGCTTTCAGCGAATATTTTTGATGTTTTTATGTATTTAAAAATTCCTAAAATTAATATAATAATTCAGATTAATTTTATTTTATGTGAAAATTAATGAAGCAAGAGGCTTCTAGTGGGAGTGAAACCTCATAATATGGTTCTTTAAGCATTGAATATCTAGATGATTAAATACTTGGTTGGAGTATGAACTCAGTGAGGATTTTAAAGGGATCTTGAATCTAAGGGGAAAAGAAACTCCATGTAATATCAACCTTAGTAATATCAACCTTATTTGTCCCACCATTGATCAACTCCATGTAAAAGAGTAACTGCCCTACCTTAGGCATTCTCGTAATCCACTTCTAGGGTTCTTTCCCAAAGAGATCGAACTTGATTCCAGTCCTGCTGTGACTCTTCCCAAAGAGTAACTGCCCCACCTTAGGCATTCTCGTAATCCACTTCTAGGGTTCTTTCCCAAACAGATCGAACTTGATTCCAGTCCTGTTGTGACTCTTCCCATTGAGATTTCTTGTACTAGAGAAAAAATTCAATAATGTATATGTGTAAACGATACATACACACACCAACAGCCTTTAAAAAAAAAACAATTATCATAAAAAAACCAACAAGACAATTTAGACTATCTAGCAACCCACTGGATCAAGTCCAACTAGTTCTTAGCCCTAGGTCTAACAAGATTGGGTCGATCTTCAAACCAAAAACTCTAACTTGATTTTTTTTTCATACTAAGCTTAGCCTTAATGCCCTGACCGGATTCAACTTATCTGCTAACTTGGTTTCTCTTAATAATTAAGATTATATGGAACAATACTTATAATTAAATAAACTATATGACTTAATTAAAATAATTATAAAAACCCAATACAAAAAATTAGGTTAAATCACATGGATTTGGGTATTAATTTTCTAAAAACCAAATCCATATTCGCACGGAACAACCAGAAGAGCCGGTAGGGAAAACGAAGTTTATGATAAAAAAAGGGGTCCCTACGCAATTCCCAGTTTCAACGAATTGGATTTTTCTCAAATTATGGGAAAAGCAAGCGATGGACTCTTCTTCCTCTTCTGTAGTACACATCACAATCACAATGAATGCATTCCATCTTCTCTCCACATTAATATGGGGACCTTCTCTGAGATAAACAAACCCTCCTCTCGAACCAAAAAGAATTCATAAATGGCCCTCCTCCACCAATCCAACGCTGTTTCGCCCGATTCCGAACTCGGAACTCCGCTTCTACGTCCCGAGACTGTGAACGGCGCCGTTGACTACAAAGGCCGACCGGCGATCAGATCCGAGTCTGGCTATTGGAGATCAGCATGCTTCATCATAAGTACTCTCTCTCTCTCTCTCTGTATATATATATATTAGGAGACTAAATTAATTGTTGTGTGTATTGAAGGTGTGGAAGTGGGAGAGAGGATTGCGTTCTATGGGATTGGGTCGAACCTGATCACTTTCTTGACGGGGCCGCTTCATCAGAGAACGGCGGCGGCAGCGAAGAATGTGAACATTTGGGAGGGAACGGCGTCGTTGCTGCCACTGTTTGGTGCTTTCATTGCTGATTCCTATATGGGACGCTATCGAACCATTATTGGAGCTTCTCTGGTCTACATCTTGGTTAGTTCACTTCAGTCTTTTTCTCAGACCCTTTCTTTTTCCTTATTTGTTCTTATTTTTTAAATTTCTCCTGTCCCCTGTTTTATTCCTTTACGTGGGAATAATTAATTAAAGCTCAATATATCTCTATCTCTATTTTCTAACCAACATGCACCAGAAATTTTTTTCACTAAATTAAATTATAAATATATATATATTATTCTCTAAATATACATAAATAGAATTAACAAGTAATTTTTTATTTTTGAATATTTTTAAGAAACATATCAAAAAGTTGTTATCATGAATTAAATTTAGAATAAAAATACCTTAACAACTCTTAAGTTATGCTTAAATTATATAAAATTCTCATATATTTTTAAAATATATAGTTTAATCCAATTTATTAATATCATTAGGAAGATTCTCAAAACATTCTAAAAGCATACCTTAAAATTTTTAATCCAATCTGTTAAATTTTATGTACTATTTTAACCCATTCTAATAAATCCTTAAAATTTATATTAGAATATATTTTATTTCCTTAATTTTTATTTTCTTATTTTTGCACATAGTTATTTACTTAATATGATTAAAAAATAGAATTATAAATTTTATACTAAAGTAAGATTATTAAACTTTATAATATATTAAAAAGTTTGAAAATTTATGTATTGATTTTTTTTTGGTTTTATAATTTTTTTGAAATATAAATGTTTAATTAATTCATATGATAAGAAAGAGTATTTTGATTAAAAAAAATTTAATGTTCAACTAATAATTTGATTTTATATACATATATTTTAATTTGAAAGGAGATCAATACAAATTTTTAAAATAGAAAAAATATCTGTATAATTAAAATAAAACTAAGAGGTAGTTAGAATATTTTATTCTTAAATTTTAAAAAAAATATATATTTTAAGTAAATATGTATTCTTTTCTGTATTTTTTTAATCGGAAGCAACTATGTGTTCAATATATTATAAAAAAGAGTTAAGATGTGAATTTATTTTATTTTTTTTAAAAAATAATGTTGTCTTAAAAAGTTTTTTAAGTTCAATATTACTTTGAAAATTTTTAAAATATTCTGTTAAGAAATTAATGTTAATATTTAAAAAATTGATATTACTATTATTATTTTTAACAGTAAATAGAATATAAAAAGTTTTTAGATAAATTTGTATTTTATTTTGTAAAAAAATTATGGGCATATTTTATACGATTTAATTGTCGGCAGAGATGTGAGCGGGGTACAGCCCAAACGGAGTAAATCCAACGGCATTGATATGAGATGTTTGTGGTTTGATTGGAATAAAGGAAAAACTTATTTAGCCATTAGATTGAAAGGATAATTTTCTGCCATTTAGATTGAAAGGACAATTTTCTGCCATTGGATCTCCTCTGTCCTGGCTATAGGCACCATGGTCCCAAAAAGTCGGATATGCACTTTACATTGAAAATAATTGCCCGTCTACTTTAACTCTCAACTAAAACAAGTGGGTCATCCTATATATTAATTATTTTTATTACTTTTTCTCAATTATTCTTATTTTCAATTTCATGAGATATTATGTTTTCAAAAAATATACATTTAAATATGGATCAATTTTAAAATTGTTTTTATTTCTAAATCATTTTAATTTAAAGATTTAATTAATTTTTTCCATGAGATAATTATACTTGAGCTATATTTAGGATTGGGCAAAGTCTAATTCTACTACTCTAATTCTTAATATAAGATATATTTAACTAATTTAATTAAATTAAGAAAGTTAGTTAATATAATATATTTTTTATAAAATACACTAACCATATTTGTTAATTCATTTAATCTCTCACTTTCTTAATTATTTTTTAGGAATATCAATAAAGATAATTTAAAAAAAGGATAAATATGAAAAATATATTTAGAACCAATATTAAATCTTTAATTAAGTCTTATATTAACGATAAGAGGAGTATTTTCATATATTACTATAACAAAGCATATTTATTAGATGAAATTTGAGATACGTCAATTAGGTTATAATCCCTTTTGTCTTAAATATAATAACTCAATAAGTAGTCTACTTTAATCTTAAATATAATACCTCAATCTATTTTGTCTCTAAAATTAAAATTATAATTTTCTCTCAAAATATTCCTATATAATTGTACATATTAAAAGAGCTTCTATCAAGAGTTGACAAATTTTAGTCCCTCAAGTTACCCCTCATTTTGGTTTTGATCATTCATATTTCAAACCATAGTTTTGGGTCTTTTAAGTTTCGCTCAGTCCAAAATATTGATTCCTATAATTTAATAAATACTTCGACCATTTTACTCATTGAGGTACTAAAACTAAAATGAGGGCAAACTTGAGATAAATTCAAATGCACATAATTAAAGAGGGTATTTTAGAAAAACAAATACACAATTATTACAAATAACTAATTTAACTAATTTTTTTAATCTATCTAAATTAATTAAATAGATATTATATTAAAAATTAGATGTAGTACTATTTAGTACCAAAATCAATCTCTGACTAACTGGTACATTTAAGATCGGTTCAAGGGGAATTCCAATTAAATACCTCCAATATTTCTAAACCCCAAATGAGTTCAAGGGGACCAATTTGGGATTGGTAAATGTTGTGGTGGTTACTGCCCCTCACTTTAAAAAAAACGTGCCACCTCTGCGAGCCCATGCTTATATATTCTTTTGGGATCTAAAAGGTGTTGAGATCAAAAGCTCACCTTAACCAACTTTACTAAAAATATTCCTACTGCTCGTGATGTGGCTGCTAGCCACCGGCCTCCTAAAATAATACAAGAAAATAAGAAACTAATGTAGAAAATAGGAAGCTAGAAAGATTACAAGAAAATAAGAAACAAGGCTATTCACAACAAGTTAGGAAGAACAATAATGTCTTGTTTGGAGAACAAGTATTGTGTGTATGGAGCAATTTGATGCATATGTAACTCTATTTAGAAGTCCAAAATTGCCCTCCAAGCAACTATTCACATCCTCCCTTCTCCTTGGGCTCTTTGAATCCATTTGGGCTTGAATGAGTGAAGATTAAGGCCACATTTGTTGAATAAATATATATATGTTTGTACCAAAATATATATGTGCGTGTGTGTGTGTGTGTGGATGGACACCTCCGTTTATTTGTATTTCATAATTTTAGAAAATATCTTACATAGTTATACGTAGCATCATATCATAAAAAATATGCGGATATTGGTCTTTATTTATTAGACCAGTAATATTATATAGTAGTGAATGTTGAGCTTTAACGGGATGACAAAAGCATAAGATGGAGGTAGTTAAGATGATAATGTTGAGATGAATGTGTGGTCGTAGTATAAAGGATAAAATTTGTAATGAACACATACATGAAAAAGTTGGAGTGACAGCTATTGCAGAGAAAATGATAGAAAATCGTTTTAAAATGGTTCAACCAGTGAGAAGAATAAATCAAACTGCATATAGCCATCTAACATGGGATAAAGGAAGATGGAAGAGAATACTTCATAAAATTATTGAGTGGGACTTTTTTATTAATAATTGATCCCAAAATTTGATTGTGGATAAAGCACAATGATATTGTGCATTTCATGTAAACGGTCCTATTTAGTGGATAAGGCTTGTTGTTGTTATGTATGTATATTGATTTTTATTAGCTACTAACCTTTAACCTTGGCATACTTTTAATTTCAGGGACTAGGCATGTTGACCCTAACAGCCATGCTTTCTTCATGCAGTACTTTTGAGTTAGAATTCAAGACGACGTTGGCACCTTGTTCTCCGAAGTTGCAAGAGATTTTGTTCTTCTTCTCACTTTACCTAGTGGCCATTGGACAAGGAGGTCATAAGCCTTGCGTTCAAGCTTTTGGAGCTGATCAATTTGATAATCACCATCCAAAAGAATGCAAAGCCAGAAGCTCATTCTTTAATTGGTGGTATTTTACCATGTGTGCAGGCTGCTTGGTCACTCTCGCTTTCTTGAACTACATTCAAGAAAACCTTAGCTGGGTTCTCGGATTCGGAATCCCATGTCTTGCAATGCTCATCGCTTTGGTTGTTTTCTTGTTTGGAACTAAGACTTACAGATTTCACTTTGAAAAGAACAATAAGAGTCCATTTGTTAGAATTGGCAGAGTTTTCGCTACAGCTATAAGAAACCGACGAATTGCCGTATCGGACATTGCGATCAAAGGTGAAGCTTGTAATAGTATCATCCCTCACCAATGTTCCAAACAATTCAAGTAAGACATTGAAAGATTTATGCAATATTGTATCCATGATTTAGTCAAGAGTATTCCTTCCTTTTTAAAGTTTAAAGTACAAAGGATTTTCACTCTTCTCAACAAGTGAGCTTACATTTATTCAAACTTGTGCAATAAGTTGTTGATTGAGGTGATAAGCAGTCTCTTCCTATAAAGAGTGCGCTTCCCAATATTCAAACTTGTGCAACAAGTTGTTGGTTGAGGTAGTAAATGGCCTCACTTTGTAAGGAGAAGAATACAAGTTCGAATCCCATAAAACATATCTATTGGGAGAGGTGAAAATCTTTTGTACTCCAAGCCTTAAAAGTGATTATACTTTAGATTAAATCAAAAAAATATTGTATCAGTGATTGTGGCCTCTTTAACTAAGTAATTTTTGATTGTCAACCATGGCAGGTTCCTGAACAAGGCACTGTTTGCACCGAAAGGATCTAAAGAAGACGAGGCGTGTAGCGTTAGCGAGGTGGAAGAAGCAAAGGCTATACTTAGGCTTGTTCCTATTTGGGCTACAAGTTTGGTGTTTGGTATTGTTTATGCTCAAGTTCGAACTTTCTTCACCAAACAAGGGTTTAACATGGACAGAACAATTTATCCAGGTTTTGTTATACCTTCTGCTTCTTTACAATCCCTTGTCACTTTGGCCATTGTTATTGTTAGTCCCATCTATGATCGGATGTTCGTACCGATAGCAAGAAGTATAACTAAGAAACCATCTGGAATCACAATGCTACAAAGGATTGGAACTGGAATATTCATATCTATAATTACGGTAGTGATGGCAGCTCTTGTCGAGATGAAAAGACTCGAAGCGGCTATCAAATTCGATCTAGTCGATAAACCGAATGCGACTATACCAATGAGTGTGTGGTGGTTGATTCCCCAATACTTCTTATTCGGAGTTGCCGAGGTTTTCACCATGGTTGGTCTCCAAGAATTTTTCTACGATCAAGTACCAAATGAACTAAGAAGCATGGGTCTTGCTCTTTACTTGAGTGTAATAGGTGTTGGGAGCTTCTTAAGCAGCTTTCTAATCTCTTTGGTAGAGGAAATAAGCCGTAAATATGGAAAGATTAGCTGGTTTGATGATAATCTCAATAAGGCTCATGTTGATTACTTTTATTGGTTACTTGCTGGGCTCAGTGTGATGGGGTTGACTTTATTCATCTTCAATGCAAAATCTTACATCTATAATCAGAAAGGTATTGCAAATGCACAAGGATAACATGTTTCGTTTTGTCATTTCAAAATGTATTATTAAGAAGTATAATGTATTTTGTGTTTATTGTACTGTTAAATAAGACCAAGCCTTCATGTTTTGAGCAAAATCTGTAGTGAAATATATTTATTCTTTTGATGTACTATGAAAACTTTTAATAATTTTTTTTGGAGAGCATAGAACCGAAAGGTAGTTATGGACGAGAGTAGCTTCATGTTTTCTGTTTTGGAGGAGTTTGAAAAGATTAGGATTCAGATTTGTGTTGTATGATTCTTATAAAATGGGCAAGGAAGATGTGTATGAACTGAAGAACCTTAAAAGCAACGAATAACAATAAGTCTCATCTTATTAAATATAATCAATTACATAAATCATACGATACTATTTTACTTTATTGAAAATTAAATTTTTAGATAAATTATTGATCAAAAGGTTCCGCTCGATAACCTTATTGAGTGTTCTCTTTTATCTTCATCTATTAATTTCTTGTAATTCTCTGTCAAAATATCTCATGTTTGAATAATTGATTTGGGAATGGAAATTCTGCGGCTTTTGCTTATGTTTTCGTTCATTTTAGTCTTGAGCTAGAGTGAGCCGGAGGGAGGGAGGTGATTTCATTCTGAGCGGCTTGAGAATTTTGTTTGGAAGAAGCAATAGGAACTAAAAGACAATCTCTTAAGATCTTAAATTGTGTTCTGTACTTCTGTAATCTATTGATTCCCATAGGTTGGGAGTATAATTTTTTTATTTTTTGGCCAACAAAATCAAATCTTCATTAAACTAAAAACACCAGAATAAGTTCACATACAACCAAAAAGAAACAACCAGCAATAACAGAATCAGCAGGGGTCAATATAGACATCTGTAACTTCAAAGGAGGTCTGATCACCCAATCTGGAGGAGACGACCCTGTTAATGAAGCTTTAGCAACTCAATCGCCTCCTAAATTTGCTTCCCTAGGAATTCATATACACAAATGGTTCCTAACCCAATTCCTTATATCAAGGATATTTTCCAAGAAAGCATCACACCTCCAATCCGGAGATATGTGCATTTCTTGTTTAAAGCAGTTAATCAACACCTGATTATCAGATTCGAATTGCACTTCAGTTAACTGGTTCATGTGAGTGTAAGAGAAAAGCTTCCTTCTGGTAGTTTCCACTTATGCAAGACTTTTGGAGTTGAAAGTATAAATAAACCATATATAGCTTGAATGTTAGCCATTGCTATATGAAAATGGTTCATTTTGGGGTTGAAGTGCAGATATAAAGCTATGTGAATGATCATGATTTTGTGCAGAAACTTGATCTAGCTAGTTACATTACTATACTATTGCTTATAAAGGATTTGAATGGCTTGGCTGTTCATGGAAATTGACAAGTAACTTGGTCAAAATAGCTATAAGCATTGTAACTGAATGGATTTTGATATTATGAAACCTATTTGGCATTTTGTTGAATCAGAGCTTTAAAATCTCAACAGATAGTCAACATGTCAAATTTTCATTCAGGGACAGTACTCATTGAAATCTTAACCTATTGAAATTTTGTTTTGCATAATTTAATTTTATTATCAACTTATTAAAATTGAGACATAGAGAAATATAACAGTGTATTATACTATTAGACCAATTTAATGTTGGCTGATATTTTTATATTTTAACTTGTTACTTGTGTATATTAAAAATTTTAAATAACAAGGATAATTTAATTTAAAAATGTATTATTTCAAGCTTTCCATGTATCATAAGTCATTTTAATAACAACTTGTTATTTTTTTTTCAATTTTTTTGTTCTTAAGCATATTAAAAATGTCATAAAAGATAAGTGAAGGGGAAATATGAGATTACCAGATAAAGCAATATGAAATAATTAACTCGATCATGGATCAATATTCATCATAAGTTTCGTCATTAGAGAATTGAAAAACTTAATTAATCTTCTTTTCCAAGAAGAGTGAGAAGAAACTTCTTGTAATCTCCACAAGCTTCCTTGGCCACAGGATGCTCCAGATTCTCACTGTTTCTCTTATAATAAAGATCTTTTGTATCCTTCAAATCCTTCTCAGCCCTTGTCACGATCACACGAGTGAGTGCATCCTCATAATTCCCTATCATTTTAACCGCATTTCGTAGAACCTACAAATAATTAGAAATTTTCTAGCTAAGTTAAAATTCATATTAGAGTCGACTGGATTCAAAACTAGTTTCTCTCTCTCTCTCTCTACATACATATAGAAAGATTTATGATAAATTTATCTTATAAATTTTCACTTAATCCTTTATATTTAAAATATTAACAATCAACATCAATTTTTTAATGGTTCACATTAGTTTTATAATGAGATGGGGCAATAATGCTATATTTTAGAATTTTTTAGGGGGACATTGATATAAAAAAATATTTAAGATAATATTAATTCTGAGGGAAAATTTTTGGGATAAATTTATACATTAACCCTATATATATTTCCTTCTTAATTATGTTAATTTATCACTCTATTGATACACACACATGAGTTTTATCTTAGGGTTAAGGTGTATCAAGTATTTTGAGTTGTTTTTTTTTATATATATTCAGTATACTAAAATATTTGATGATGTATCTAATATTTTAAAATATTTTTTTAAATACGTGTAGAACTTTAGTATTTTTTAGTGTATTCAGTACCTGAAATAAACACACCTAAAATATTTTTTTAGTACATCTAACACTAATGTATAAAAAATATTTTAGGGATTAGATGAAATTAAAAAATACTTTAAAATACTAAACATATATAAGTAATGCCTTTATCTTATAACAAAAGTAAAGTTAATATTAAACTTAATCAAAGAATTAAATTATCATACCTTTTCATAGGACTTCTCATGATCATCGATGCAATGAATGGCAGTGTGCACGCCCCTCGGGAAATCATCAGATGCATCATCCAACAATTTCTGCACAAAAATAAAAAGAATAATTATTAGGAAAAAAGATAAAAAAAATCAAATTCAATTTCATAAAGATAGATTGGGTATTCCAATATTAAAAAGCACATGTTAAGTAGGAGACTCAATTTGTCATTTGTAAATTTGTGTGTAAAGACTAAATTAGCCTTCACTTTGCCAATTGTATTTATAAATTTGATAATACGATTTACAACTTTACTAATAGTATTTGTAACTCTGATAATAGTATTTATCACTCCTATAATAGTATTTACAACTTTGTTAATAGTATTTACAACTTTGTAACTCCCATAATAGTATCTATAACTTTGACAATGGTATTTACAACTTTGACAATAGTACTTACAACATTGACAATGGTATTTACAACTTTGACAATGGTATTTATAACTTTGTCAATAGTATTTACAACTCTCATAATGATATTTGCAACTCTACCAATGATATTTATAACTCTACCAATAGTATTTGTAACTCCCACAATGGAGAAGTAACTTTACCAATGGAATTAACAATTTTGCTAATATCATTTGCAATTCCCACAATGAGATTTACAACTTTATCAATAGTATTTACAACTCCCGCAGTGATATTTGCAACTCTCGTAACGGAAAAAAAGTAACTTTGCCAATGAGATTAACTTTGCTAATGATATTTATAACTTTCACAATGGTATTTGTAATTTTGCCAATGATATTTGTAAGTTTATCAATAATATTTGTAACTCCTACTGGTATTTACAACTCCCACAATAGTATTTGTAACTTCCACAACGGAGAAGAAGAAAATTTGCCAATAGTATTTGCAACTCTCACAATGGTATCTGCAATTTTGCCAATGGTATTTGCAACTCCCACAATGGAGAAGAAGCAACTTTACCAATGGGATTAACAACTTTACTGATGGTATTTGTAACTCTCACAATGATATTTATAACTTTTTCAATAGTATTTGAAAGTTTATCAATAGTATTTATAACTCCCACAGATATTTGCCATTTTCACAATGGAATTTACAACTTTATCAATAGTATTTATAACTCCCAAAATAGTACTTGCAGCTTTGCTCATGGGATTTATAAGTCAGTTTGATTTGCAAGTCTTACAGTGAGATTTGCAATTATTACTATGGCATTTACAACTTTCACAATGGGATTTTTAACTCCTTTAATGTGATTTATAACTTTCCTTAATATATTTATACCCGAAATTGCAATATATTATTTTCGGTTTGTAACTCCTATAATAGGATTTGAAACTTTAATAATGAGATTTGTAACTTTTCTTAAGATATTTACGACTCTAATGATATTATGTAATTGCTTTCGGGTTTAAAATTTCTATAATAGTATTTGTAACTCCTTTAATAGAATTTACAATTTCAACAATAAGATTTATAACTTTTCGTAACACATTTACAATTATGTAATGAAGCAATTGCAATTATAAAGATGAGCTTCTCTCAGATGAATTGTCTTCCATTTGTAGAAACATATCTGATGCAACTCACAAAAAAAAATTCACAATAATCCTTCTTTTCTTTCGTATAAACACATCAGATGCAACTCAATAAGTATATTTAAGCGTAGACAAAATTGTTATGGTCATTGACAATATAACTTGTTGCACATTTGAGTTATTTGCCAAATATAGGAGATAAAAATAATCGAAGATCTTAAGTATTACATTCTTACAATTTACATGGCCCAATTAGATTCCCACTAAAACAAGATAAAATTATGACTAAAATATAGACCCATGTTTCCCTTAAGTTTGACGCTCTTTCTCAAAAACCTAATACCCAAATTTTAAAACCAGATGCCATAGTCACCATTACAACCAGCTCTATAGAAATGCAATGTTATAGGCTAAAGGTGCGAAAATTTATCAATTGCTTATCAAAAAAGCGAAACTCATTACACAAAAAGCAAAACAAAATGCAACCTTAAATAAAGATATATTGATTCAAATACTCCAATTCAGCCCCAAAATCCTCATAAAGATTGAGAAATGAACTTTTAATGAAGGTGGAAAGGCATAAGAAGAAAGAATTTGCTCATATTTTCTTTGCTTGTAGCAATCAACTTTTAGTGTTTTAGTATACATTTTCCAAATACACAAAAGGTCTCCTGCCAATTTACAGCTCAGCCAAAAAAGGGTCTCGTAAATTTCGCCTCCTATGAGCACCGATAGTTCCTTCTTCATATTGATGTCTTAGTATATATTTTCATTTATTATAGGAATAAATTAGTCTTTTCATTAAATTTGTGAATGACATATTAAACCTCCTGTCCAATCTATCTTTTTAGATATTTATATGCCTATTTTATGATTTTTAAATTCACTTAATTGTTTATTGTCTTTTTCTTTAATTAGTATATATGAATATAAATGACAAGTTTTAATATTAATTAATTGTTCCTAATTTTAATAATGACTTAATTTTTTTAGATTTATTCATGGGTATCAACTAGTCTTTTTCACAATAATATAAACTTACAATGAAAGAAATCTTATCATCTCTAAATAATTATTATAACTATATATTTAAAGTTTGAATATGAGATCAATAGTGAAATTAGAAAGATCTATAATTAGTCAATCCATATATTTAGTGATAATAATAATTGTTTAATTTGATGCAACAACCACATCTATCAAATTGATAAAAGCTCTAGAATTTTTGGATTGGACATAAAGTAGATATTGTTAGATGGACAAAACTTATCTCCAGTACCTTGTATCTAGTCCCACCAGTTTGCAATAAACAACTGCCACATGGATCCATTAAACACATTATCACTTAACGCCTTCTCTCCTCCATCTCCGCTAGGGAGCCGCAACTCGTCCCCTTCAACAATTCCGAAGCTGATTCTCTTGTTCTCAAAGTTCCCCTCTCTATTGTTTTCATGTTCCCTCGAGTTTCTATTATCCAATCATGCAAAGGCCTCCTCCCCTGCTCTTCTGGCTATCTCATGGCGTGCCCGCATTGCACTACGTCCCCTACTGACGGATGGCAATTAAAGAAAATAATTCAAATATTTTTAAAAATATATTATATTAATTATTTTTTTTAATTTTTTAATTTAATTAAATAAATTAAAAATTAAAAATTAGAAGAGTATTAATTTCTGAAACAAAACTTGGACTCGAACTTTATATAATATACTATAATAATGCTGGTCTTTATTTCAAAAAATAAGAAAACGAAAAGGAAAATCAATTAATGGCCACCACTGTTCCACGTTTCAACCAACTTGTTCAACGCTTTGGTGGATGAACCAAAGGTTACTCTTGCAGATTCAGCCAAGTTTCTCATCTTCAAGCTTCTCTCTCTCATCTCTCTACCTTTCTCCAATTCCATCAGTTCTCTCACTTTCTTCTCCAAATTGTGACCTTTCACGAACCCATCTTCGTCTCTGTGCTCCAACCTTATCGCCATCTTCATCTCCTCCACCAGCAAATTCCTATTCAGGTGCTGCTCTGCATACAGCGGCCACGCGATCATCGGCACTCCGGCAACCACCGCCTCCAGCACCGAGTTCCACCCACAATGAGTCACAAACCCTCCAACGGATTCCCTTCTTAGCACCTCCACTTGTGGGGCCCACGACTTCACCACCATGCCTCTACCTCTTGTTCTCTCCATGAACCCACTTGGCAAAATCGATTCCAAATCGAAATCTCCCGTTGTGTCCTCCGTCTGCTTCGTTCTCTCATCAATGGGTGGCCTCTTTACGATCCACAAGAATCTCTGCTCACTCTTCTCCAATCCATAAGCGACCTCCTTTAATTGTTCCACCGTCATCGAGCCACGGCTTCCAAAACACAAGTAAACCACGCTTCGGCTCGGCTGCTCGTCAAGCCACCTCAAACAGTTATTGATTCTTCCACGATCTTCTACTTCTGCTCCTCCTTCTTCTTGGTTTCGATCTTTTGGCTCTGCAATTAGAGGACCGATGTAGTAAACAGGAGGCACTTGTTTTGGATCTGTAAAGCAAGTACCATCAGATATAACCTTAACGGCTTTTGGTTCGAGTTCTTGAAACGTGTTAACAATGATTCCAGTTGATTTAGGAAGATGAGAACAGAAATACAAGAAGTCCCAGTACGCTGGATCGTCTCTGTCAAGTAATGGTTCTACCATGTTAAAGGCCTTAAGTGGTGGGTTACCCGGAAAGTGAAGATCGATGGAGAGATCCTTGAAGCTTTTCGTGTTTTGCTCATGAATCTTCGGAAAGTACAAGAAAGCAGAAAGAACAGCAGCTCCAGAAGTAAAGTAGTAGTAAACAGGAATCCCAAGAGAAGAACCTTTATTCATTGCTGATGTGCAGAACAGATCAATCACCAAAGCCCGAACGTTGGACGTTTGTGAGATGTCCTTGAGAGCTGAAGCGACGTGGGTGTCGTTGAGCCGGATGAACTCGAAGACGGTTGCCGCACGGCTGCAAGGCGAGGCCGGCGGTTTGACGGGGACGAAAGGGAAGCGGCGGAAGGAGATGGAGGGGTACGATTGAGAGATGCGATGGATGTAGGAATCGACGGAGGGTTTGTTGAGTAAGCCGGTGGTGAGGAGGATGGTGATGGAGAAGGTGTGGGAATGATGAAGAAGAAGGAGCTTGCCGAGCTCAACCATAGAGACTATGTGGCCTGTTTCTGGAAAAGGATAGAGGACTATGGTTTGTTGCATGATTGGGAGGTAGAGAGAGCAACGATTTGATGATGACGGGGGAGAAATAAGTACTGGGGCAACTAGAAGATGAGTAATAACTTAGGTTGATGCACTTTTTGGGCCATATATAAAGACGAAGAGATGAGATATATAGATATATAGAAAGTCAAAACAGCCAATTTCCTTATAAAAAGTTGGATGTTAAGTGTATGACTCGTAGCTAGGGTCGTTGCCCAGAGTGGATTATCAACAGATATATAAATTAACCATTTCTGCCAGTACCAATTTTTTTTTATATAAAAAAATTTAATTGAGTTGGGTCGGAACCACCAGAACTAAAGCATATCTCTATATATATAAAAAGTACTTATAGAGATATTTATAAATAATCTATCAACAAGGTCCTTATATCGATAGTATGATTTAAACTCATAACTTTATAAGTTATGAGTCAATTCCTTACCAATTTAACTAACATTTGTTAGCTTATATTAATACCAATTTTTTTTTTGTATAAAAATTTTTAGAAAGAGTTGAGCTCATCATGATTGAAGGGCAAGATGAACTGCCACTTACTCTCAAATATAAATTTAGGTACCAAAAGTTAAGATGTCTATACGAGTGTCACGACTGGAATTATAATAAAGTGATATTCTCTAAAGATTAAATAAGTTCTAAGTGGTAATATATCTTATCCATTTATTATCTAAACCTATAGATGATAGTTTACTTACAAGATGTTTTTGGTACAAGGTTTACTAACAAGGTTTTTTGGTACAAACCAACAAGTTGAATTGTTTATGCACATACCTCGGAAGCTTGGTTAATTGTCCAATGGGCCCTCATGTTTGGACCCAAAAAGTTGCTATTCCCCGGTTGGCCCCATTATGCGAAACATGGACAAATCTCGTACAAAACACACATAGTCCGTGGGTTCAGTTGGCAAAGGGGTAAGACATACTACTATTTGGAGTGTGTTCGAACCCTGGGGAGTACCACTTTGTTGTGATTTCAGTCGCGGAGCTTGAGGAGGCATCCTAACTCTTGGGTGCTTAGGTTTACGCCTGAGGGTAATAGATGGCTCGCCCTGCCCGACATTGGTATCGCCTAAGAGGAAGGGAGACTTCACCCTGCCCTTGGATCGTGGGTGAGCCCAACCCCTTTCTAAAAATTTTTGTATAAAAAAAAAAAACACACATAATGTGCTTCTCCAAACAAAGCAATTTAAGTAGGATTCCTCGCCAAAAATAATTGTGGGATGTCAAATAGAATTGACACATATAGTAAAAAATATACTTAAATTCTATAAGGATGCGAATTTGATTCCCACTGTAGTTGTGAGGACTCCTTTAATAGACAATCTCATAAGTTCATTTTAAGTATTCTTTGAGCCCTTTTGAGTCCTGAAACTATGCCCTAACTTTAGTGAAGTATCGGTGTTAAACTCACCTAAATTTTATTTGTATAAAAAACAATTGTGGGATCTGTTGGGAAGCTTCCCTTGTGGGTAAAATGTAACAAGTTTTGTTCTTTCCAAGATTCCCTCTTCATTGTTGGGTTATTTATGTATGTTCTTTGCTGCAGGACGCTCCTCCCTCTTTTGCGTACAGATTCTTTGTTCCCTTAAATTAAGCTCTTTTGCTAATCTTCTCTCTTCAAGGCTTGGATTCATACGTGGTTATATTCTGGAAACAATGGTGGTTCATTAAGATTTCCAGATCTCAATTATTGTGAATCTATCTGAATGTTCACTGTCATCATTTGAAAAAGCACATGAAAGACCTTAAACCAGCTGCAATCATAGTCACAGGCTTAATATAATTACATAAAAGATATACGGCACCACTAGGTGCAGGAATCGAACATGTGTATATATTTGTCATAAGCATCACTATTTTCTCAATGTACTATAAGTTACAAGTATTCAAATGGTGCGTAGATATGCAACACCATTGGTTAAGAGTAGAAATTGAAATATGAAACAAACGGTAGCATCTTGTTTGACAATTAAGCAGTAGGGTAGGAAGCTTGCATTGCTATGCCACAAAGACCTTCCTTAGTATCCACGTTTCTTTTCATCCTGATGTATCCCTCTTCACCCCACTCTGTTCCCCATGAGTTCTTTACCAACCAATATTCAGTATTATCATTGACACCATAACCGATAGCAGTAACACCATGATCCAACTCAGTGCCACAAGTACCTGTGAAAACGCCACTTTTGTAAAATTGAAAGTCAGATCCACTTGCATCTATGGCCACCGAAACTGGTTGGTTAGCCACCGCTTTTTGCAGTGCCTTCTCATTATTAGCAGGAACGTCCTCATACCCCTTAATTGTTGCAACGTGATTGGCTTCGGCATTGGCATTGCAGGTTCCATCAACACCCTTGTAAGGGTACTTGGCCTCTGAGTTTAGACCATGGTTCTGTATGATAAATTTGAAGGCGTCGTCCATTAGACCTCCTTCACAACCTTGGTCCACGCCCTTTGTGTCACAATCAACTAGCTCTTGCTCTGACAAAGAAATCAATTTGCCCGTGCTTAACTTAGTTATTCCTTCAGTTGCCGCCACAGCAGAGAATGCCCAACAACATCCTAGAATGTGGAAAAGAAAAATTAAGTTAGACGAAATTTTAACCTCAATTTGTTTGTTTTAAGGAATTACCAGATAATGCTTACCACAATCCCCTTGATTCTTGATGGGTGTGACAGCACCTTGCTTTCTCCAATCCACAGACGAAGGCACATCCGTAACATTAGCATATTTGAAAGAGGGTGTCCTTTTGCTTGAGGGGCACATATGACCTTTGAATCTATTTCTAGAAGATGAGAATTCTTCATTGGTGAGATCTGCAAATTGATTGATGCCTAGTTTGTAAGGTTTGGTTCCAGCACTGTTGGAGCCTTCAATGTACTCCGCATTTTGCTTGAATACGTTAAAACGCTTCTCCTTCTCTTGAGAGTCCTTATACACTTTGCCATAGCGAACCATCCATTGTTCATGCCTGTCTTGCATTGAGGCTTCTTGCAGAGTGTGAGACGTGGCTTGAAATGCCAACATTCCCAGAAAAAGTAAAGCCAATGGAAGATGCTGAGATTGAATTTTGAAAGCCATGTTACTGTAACAAAGGAAACAAAGTCTTCAAATGGTTCCTTTGTTCTTGATGCTGTGATGATGACCTCCTATGTCCTTGAGGTATATATGGAAAAATTTATTATGACTGGTAAACCGATCATGTTCTGAAATTTAATCACTAAAGAATTAAAAAAAAAACGAGAGATCCTTTCTCTTCGAAGTACCTGAAAAAATGCCATGAATGAGACAGCTGAGTAAGGTGTTGAAGTGGAGGCCTTTGAGAAAACTCTTTTAAAGTATAAAAGGTAAGATAATAATAAAAACATGATTTTAAAAATTCCCAGCATAACTAAGCCAAAAGGGAACCCATAGCTTCAGATTTATAGCTAAGGGCCGAGATTAACTTCAAGCCATTCTTCAAAGATACAAAACATGGTATTCAGAGACGTATTCGTTACGTACGGAAGACTAAATTATGTGTATTTTATATATATTTATATAATTAGCTATTTCGTTTGCCCTTGTGCTCTTTGGATGGAACGGAAAGTTGTCTTCTAACGTTGTTATTATAAAAAGTAAAGGACTTAAATTGTTGCTAAATCAAGTTACTTAAATTCATGGATCATATTTTGCGATGTGAGTTGTTTATACCAATTGAGATGATCTTATAAGAATGCCACTTTTGGTTGTCACTGTCAAACTGCTTAATTACCATAGTTACCTTTACATTTATACATTAGCGAAAGAACCCAAATTAGCTTTTTAGCAAGAAACATAGCAACAGATTATCTTCATCACATAGATCTTTTACTTTCATGTCCAAATGAAAAAGAACAAGTAAAAAAAGAGGGAAAAAATACAGAAAAATGCAGTATGAAATAATGCTACACTTTGATTCTTTCAGTTATACTCCCTCTAGTCCTTAATATAAGAGTTAGTTGATTTTTATTGCATAGATTAAAGAAGAAAAATAAATCAGTTTATTATAATCAAATCTAACTACTTAAGACGAATTAACATTATATGTTCCTTAATCTATCGAAATTAATCAACTAATTCTTATATTAGTTATAATTAACTGATTTATTTAGTTTCATTAATCTATCTAAAAAAGTCAACTAGCTTTTTTATATTAAGGATAAGAGGAGTATATATAATGAAATATGGTTATTATTGTAAAACTAATAGTATTGTAGTTTCATGTACGAGGAATGTCAATTCATGAGCTATTAAGCACTGAATTTGATGTGTTAGATATTTATTATTTATTATGACCTATTTAGATATTAATTAGGATAATTAATAAATATTTCTGAGTGTGGCCCGTAGTCATTGGGCCGAGTGCAGGAGGGTTATTGACTCAGTTTATTTAAGGTTAATTTCCTGATGGTGGAAATTAACAATTCATTTTGAGTGTGAGATCTCATTCTCTGAGTCCAGAGCGAAACCTATTCTCAGCTCTACTTTTGAAGGTTTCCCACTGGTGACGGCTATAAACAAGTTGCCATCACTGTGCCTAATTACCAGTTGGAAGAACCTGTTGTTTATCTGACAGTGTTCTCTTTTGACAGGTATCCTATTGTGATCTTAGTTCTCCTCAGATCAATAAAGTTAATGGCAAGAGGTAACTTTAAGTCTTCCGCTGTATCTCATATGTATTTATATTTGAGTATGATACAATCTGGATTGATTGTAGTACTTTAGAGATGTTTATTATCTAACATGATGACCAATTGACCTTTATCTTTCATAGCAACTCCATACACTAGTACGCTTTGGTCTTAATCACAGCACTCTTTCATGTACGTTAGGAGAAAGTTGTTCTGTGCTTTGTGTTTGTGTTATTCAGTACAATATTATGCTTTTTGTGTGTGTGTCTATCTCAAGCAAGCAAAGTTGAACCATCAAATTAAGCATCTTTCTTGTATTTCAACTAATATTGCAATTGAACATATCCATGGCTGGTAGAAATCTAGTCTGCTGCGTGACATTGGCTTTGATCTTCATCTTGGGATTGTGGACAATTCAAGCCACGTCTCAGTCTTCAAGATGCTTCAATGCACGAGAGGTTTGAGAAATGGTTGGTTCAATATCGTAAAGTGTTCAAGGACTCTAAAGAGAAGGATATGAGTTACAAGATATTCAAACAAAATGCGGAAACAGTAGAAGCCTTTAAAAATGCTGAGAATCAACCTGCGTCAATAAATTTGCAGATCTCACAAATGAAGAATTCAAAGCATCCAGGAACAGATTCAATGGCCACAAGTGTTCATCAACCACCAAACCTACCACATTTAAACATGAAAATGTGACCGTGTTCCACCTTCTCTGTGACTGCGGTTCCCATCAAGGACCAAGGACTTTGTGGTAAGTCGTTAATAACAGTTTGAAATTCACTTACAATTTTATTTTGTTGACACACTTCGTTTTTGTATTTGAACTATAGGATGTTGCTGGGCTTTTTTTGCAGTAGCAACAATGGAAGGAATTACCAAGTTGAGTACAGAAAAACTTATATCTTTATCAGAACAAAAATTGGTTGATTGTGATACAGAAGGTGTGGATCAAGGCTGTGAAGAAGGTCTAATGGACGATGCTTTTAAGTTCATCATAAAAAACCGTGGCCTAACAACAGAAGACAACTACGTATTTCGGTCCTAATTCAACATGTGACACAAAAGAAGCAGCCAACCATGCAGCTAACATTAAAGGGTACGAGGATGTGCCGGCGAATAGCGGGGAGGCACTTCTCAAAGCTGAGGCCAATCAACCGGTTTCTGTAACCATTGATGCCGTAGGCTTTTCAATTTTACTCAAGTGGTGTCTTCACTGGACCATGTACTACAAACTCGGATCATGGTGTCACTATTGTAGGTTATGGAGTAAGTGATGATGATGGGATCAAATATTGGTTGGTGAAAAATTCATGGGGCCCATAGTGGGGTTGAACAAGGCTATATCAGAATGCAGAGGAATGTGACTGCTAAAGAAGGCCTTTGTGATATAGCTATGGTAGCTTCTTATCCCATTTATAGTGTGTATATATATATATGGAAACTTTCCTATTTCACTGAGTTGAAATAGTGAACTGAAAAATAATTTTGATTTCATACATTCAAAGATTTATTGGAAGGCTCACTGATTTGATGCCTATGAACTGCAACAATACATTAACCACCTTTACTCAAACATTTTGAAATTCATTTTACATGGATTGGAACTTTATGTGCATGTCTTTATTCATGTCCAAGATCTCAGAATCGTTATGAAAATAGCAGCTTATGGTGAAATTTCATCCTATTTAGGCTAAGGTCAGTGAACATAAGAAAACAATCTTCCTTTATTCAACAATCTCTTCCGAAAAAGTATTATATGGATTTTTCTGCGTTTACAACATGCAATGTAAAGTTGTAAATTGTATCTTTACTAATTGATAGAGAGATAGTTCAAATGTCTAATTGATAAAAAAGATTGGTAATGCTTTAATAGTATCAAATATTGGGTTAATGTATAGATTTGTCTCGAGAGTTTACTTAGGAGTGTGGGGTATTTAGGAATTTTTGTGGGTTTAATGTTGCCCTAGAAGTTTCTAAATCATACTAATGCTTCCCCAACTATTATTTAGGTTAAATTTAACTATTAATTGACCAAATTTATTGAGTTAACCAGTTCATGTGTCATCCACTTCATTTTTTTTGTTAAGGTGCAAATTTGTTTCAAAAAATTTCACTCAAGAGTATTAGACATATAGGAATTTTTTTGGGTCCAATATCACCTCAAAAGTTTCTAAATCGTAACAATGTCGCTCCAACTATTATCTAGATTATAAAATTTTAATAAAGAGAAGATGTAAGCTAAAATAGTAAGAAAAATTAATTAAAAACTTTAAACCCTAAGAAAAATTAATTAAAAAACTTTTAACCCCACTTCTCTAATTTTTTTTATATCAAACTCTAAAAAAAATTTCCCTCCCTCCCTTCTAAATCCCTTGTACCAAACAGCCCCTAAAAAAGAGGGAGTAGAAGAGACAAATTAATAAAGGAGTTGAACAAGAAGGAAATTATAGTCTTCCAAACGTAAACGGCTCTAATACTAGGTTCTCTACACACACTTGTCTGTATTTGTTAAAGAATAATTTGAAGTTAAGCTTGGCACTAACCTATAGTTCTATAACCCTACTACTAAGTTCCCCTTCTGTTCAGTTATGCTGGAATATTAAACCCTTTCTCCTATGCTTTTAATACTGATTTTATCCAAGTCATTGTCTTCTTCAGAACATTCTCTCAGGTACTCTAGAGAGAGAGGTAATTTTTAATTTTTTTTAGTTATTAAATTACAGAACAAGTTAGTTCACAAGTCATCACGAATTTTGCTTTATAAACATCTGCAACATTGGAGGTCATAACAGCATCTTTCTCACACTTGATTAAGCCATATAAGGCACTTGTTTCCATTGTTACAATAACATGGCTTTCAAAGTTCAATCTCAACAACTTTCATTGGCTTTTCTTTTTCTGGGAATGTTGGCATTTCAAGCCACATCTCGCACTCTGCAAGAAGCCTCAATGCAAGAGAGGCATGAACAATGGATGGTTCGCTATGGCAAAGTGTACAAGGACTCTCAAGAGAAGGAGAAGCGTTTTAACGTATTCAAGCAAAATGTGGAGTACATTGAAAGCTCCAACAGTGCTGGAACCAACCCTTACAAGCTAGGCATCAATCAAATTGCAGATCTCACCAATGAAGAATTCGCAGCTTCTAGAAATAGATTCAAAGGTCATATGTGCCCCTCAAGCAAAAGGACACCCTCTTTCAAATATGCTAATGTGACTGATGTGCCTTCCTCTGTGGATTGGAGAAAGCAAGGTGCTGTCACACCCATCAAGAATCAAGGGGATTGTGGTAAGCATTATCTGGTAATTCCTTAAAACAAACAAATCAAGGTTAAAGTTTCGTCTAACTTAATTTTTCTTTTACACATTCTAGGATGTTGTTGGGCATTCTCTGCTGTGGCGGCAACTGAAGGAATAACTAAGTTGAGCACGGGCAAATTGATTTCTTTGTCAGAGCAAGAGCTAGTTGATTGTGACACAAAGGGCGTGGACCAAGGTTGTGAAGGAGGTCTAATGGACGACGCCTTCAAATTTATCATACAGAACCATGGTCTAAACTCAGAGGCCAAGTACCCTTACAAGGGTGTTGATGGAACCTGCAATGCCAATGCCGAAGCCAATCACGTTGCAACAATTAAGGGGTATGAGGACGTTCCTGCTAATAATGAGAAGGCACTGCAAAAAGCGGTGGCTAACCAACCAGTTTCGGTGGCCATAGATGCAAGTGGATCTGACTTTCAATTTTACAAAAGTGGCGTTTTCACAGGTACTTGTGGCACTGAGTTGGATCATGGTGTTACTGCTATCGGTTATGGTGTCAATGATAATACTGAATATTGGTTGGTAAAGAACTCGTGGGGAACAGAGTGGGGTGAAGAGGGATACATCAGAATGAAAAGAAATGTGGATGCTAAGGAAGGTCTTTGTGGCATAGCAATGCAAGCTTCCTACCCTACTGCTTAATTGTCAAACAAGATGCTACCGTTTGTTTCAAATTTCAATTTCTACTCTTAACCAATGTTGTTGTATATCTATGCATCATTGGAATACTTATCACTTATAGTACATTGAGAAAATAGTGATGCTTATGACAAATATACACGTTAAATTCCTGCACCTAGTGGTGCCGTATATCTGTGACGTAAATATTATTAAGCCTATGACTATGATTGCAGCTGTTTTGAGGTCTTTCTTGTGCTTTTTCAAATGATGACAGCGAACATTCAGATAGATTCACAATAATTGAGGCAGTTATTAATTATTTGAGATCTGGAAATCTTAATGAACCACCGTTTTTTCCAGAACATAACCACATATGAATCCAAGCCTTGAAGAGAGAAGATTAACAAAAGAGAATAACTTTTAAGGGAACAAAGAATCTGTGTCGCAAAAGAGGGAGGAGCGTCCTGCAGCAAAGAACATACATAAATAACCCAACAATGAAGAGGGAATCTTGGAAAGAACAAAACTTGTTACATTTTACCCACAAGGGAAGCTTCCTAGCAGAACCCACAATTATTTTTTCTGAGGAATCCTACTTAAATTGCTTTGTTTGGAGAAGTACACTATGTGGGTTTTGTACGAGATTTGTCCATGTTTTTGGATGTGTAAAAGTGTAAACAGGCATAATGGGGCCAACCGGGGAATATTAATTTGCAACAAAATGAAAGCTGAAAGTCATAAAAAGCATGAAAGAAAATCGTACAAGGACAAGTGTAAATTACTGATGTCTAAACTTCATTACAAATAATTAATCAAAAGAGTGTGTTAATGTAAGATTCCTCCAATATTTGTGACGTGCTGACGACAAGGAAACGGTCGATTTCATTTTCATAACGTGGTAATTAGTGTTATGGGCCTAAATTTACATAGCTACCATATTTTGTGTTGCTCCCTTGTATTTTGTATTCATTACTTCTCTTAAATTTGGCACTTTGCAAGAATTTCTGGTTTTACCAGCTGATATGCTCCCAGGTAAAAATAACATTCTAAAAAACAAATAGAAGTGGAAGAGTTGTGATGTGTGTGCACCAGATAATGCATTCATGGGTCATTTTCTACTCATTTTGTCAGTACAAATTTTTAGAAAAGATTTGAGTTCACCCATAATCTAAAGATAGGATGAAGTCTCTCGTCTTTCTAAGTAATACTAATGTTAAGTAAAACGAACTGTCAATTACTCTCAGACATAAATTTAAATATCTAAGCACTAAGATAATTCTCCAAATATCACAATTAGGAACACAATAAATATATGTGTCAGTTATGTTGGAGAGAGATGTTTCTTATGCTTTCATTTGAAACATGGATATGCCTGTTTATGTATCTCAAACAAGCGTGGCCATTTCCGGTTTCTTTACGTTGACCAGCTGCATTCCAAACTAGCCATTAAAAAAAAGTGGAACGCATCCGTATTTTTTATATACTTTTTTTTACAATGATCTTAACAATAATTAAAGTAATCGAGAGATAATCACATAGAAGCAATCGAATATTCATGACAACTTAACAAGTTCACTAATTAATTAAATAATAACAAAATTGTTTAAAAAGTCCATTCGCATCGTGAATTTTACAAACTAACTTGTCGATTAATATTGACAAAAATAACTTTAATTTTATTCAACTTTTACAAACCACAATGATATATTACAAAATGAGTTTTAAAAAGTTCAAATCTAAAAAAATTATAAGTTAAAAGTCAAAAGCCAAAATTTAAGTTATTTTTTTAATAAAAAATTAAGATGAATTAAATCCTAAAAACTATTAGAATTTAGCTATACTTTTAAATTTAGAGAGTACTTATAAAAATATTTACAAATCATTCACTAATAAAATTCTCATATTAACAATATAATTTAAATTTAATCTTATAAGTTATAAATCAACTCCTTATCAATCGGACTAACCCAAATGCCAATAGCCAAAAAACCGGGAACCATGTCAAATGTCATTCTTTCATCCAATTCGAGTCTAACCTCTCAAGTACTTTTCATACCTAGAAGTCAGATTATGATGACTCCCAAGCAAGCCCTAAATTTAACCTCCAGAGCGTATGGGGAAAAACAGAGAAGGAGAAAAGAAACACTACTTTATTGGAGGATAGATTAAGCAGAAGGGCCTTTGCTAAACAGAAGCGAAATTTAGTGGGGAACCATAAACGTTAGAGGTCAACCTCTCATCTCACGCCTCAATACCTAAAAACACCACGAGCAAGCCGCCAATGTCTCAAGTACTGCAACGATTTGCACCAGATTCATAA
The DNA here is from genome assembly GCA_037074615.1 of Leucaena leucocephala. NCBI lineage: Eukaryota > Viridiplantae > Streptophyta > Magnoliopsida > Fabales > Fabaceae > Leucaena > Leucaena leucocephala. The sequence goes on from CM073525.1 coordinate 8,190,362, forward strand.
TATTGGCCGAAGTTTATTCCCACAAAATTCTAATAGACCAATAAGCGCAAGCACCAATCCTCATTGTCAAAACATAAGTATTAAGTGATAAACTATGAAAACAAAACCACGCATGCATGACAGCTACTCCTCTAAAGCTCAATATCTCATTATCAAAAGGTTCCAACCTGGGAGAAGCAACAAGAAGCTTTCAAGTTCTAGTTGCTGGACTGGCGCAGCTCAGGACGAACGAAGTCGGCGTTCGGTGGCACAGAGATGTCTACAGTAGGTCTGAGTTCGGCACAGACTTTAATTGCTGCATGTACTGGGTCTGACAGGAAGTTGCTGATTAGATCTTGGTTAACAGGTGTGGCGTTGTCGATTGCCACCAAGGCTTGTTGGTGAAGGACATAATCGAATCGTGGAGCCCATTTCCTGGAACCCAATCTTGCTGTGGTGGAGCAGTTATCAACCATGAAAGAAACACCCCGAGCATGCATGAAAGGATTTAGAGAGTCGACAGCTTCAATGACACTCTCATTGATGATTTCTGAGTAGGAATGGCCTTTCTTCCTCAGTACCTCAATCTGAATTACGTATTCATAAATTAATACAGAAAAGACAATGATTTCCAATCAGATTGCAAAGATAGACGGGAAAAAACCGAATTCTGCAGACAAAAATGACCCCCTAAATGTTCCTTTGTGATGACAAAAAACTAATAAAAGTGCATTATTTGTCAGCATTAGCTGATCAACCCGCATTCAAAATCAAAGTAAAGACTACCATTCAAAGTTAAAGGGAGGCACAATAAGTTAATCCCGAGCCACAACAGACTAGCAAGAAAAGATGCCCACACTCCAATAGTTAAAATAGCGAAGTACAAATACCTGGGCCATCATCAATGCCACAAAGACACCAGCAGTAAAAGGATTGAGGGGACCAAGATCACCTTCTGGCCTTGTAGATCGTACACGTTCACCAACCTTCCACATGAGGGTCTGATCAATTTTACCCATGGGGAAAGCAGGTAGACCCTCTTTCTCCTATAAAACCCAAGTATAATTAAAGTCAGCTGCCTAGATATCCAATAATCCAAGTAGAAAATAAATATGTCCTCACATAAAAGCGGCGTCCAGCCAAAACAACACTGCGAATTTCACTGCAACTAGCAACATCCTCATAGCACTCGTACAAGATGTCCATGCAGGGATAGTATGAGGCACTGTAAGCTTTCTCAAATTCCCTCTTTCCATCCTCGGTTAAAGAGTTGTAAACAGCCAACATCCCCTGTTTCCATAAAAAGAACGAATAAAAACGTTATATCACTACTGGGAAACACCCCTGCACTTGAACGTGCATAGAGGGATCATATAGACACATCCAGCCCTGAAAGATAAGCATGAGAATACAACCTTAGTAGATATGGTTCTCGATACAATTCCTGTTATGCACTCAACAGTGTTCTTGTAAGCAAGATCTTCATCCATTCCATGCTCTGTGAATCTCCTGAACAAGCACTCCACAACACCATGAACAGCACCCAATAAAATTCCTATAAGGACAATAAAAAGGTTAGGACTTACATATTTGAGGACAACACAAAGCAAAAAAAGTATTCCTACCTCTCTCTCCAAAGATATCACTCTTGTATTCCTGCTCTAGCGTGGTAGCAAATGTGAAAGGAGAACCAAGGGCAACAGACCATCCCAAAGCAACATCAGTAGCTCTGCCATCAACGTCCTGAATTTTAGGATAGTTAACACCGGCAACAAAAAGCAATTTACAATAAAACTATGGGAGGGGACCCACAAGGAGTGATAAAGAAATAGAGAAAGAAAGATCACCTGGTGAACCGCAAAACTTGAATTAATTCCAGCACCATTTATCTCTTTTCCTTGGACATAAAGTCTCCTAACTGATGGACCCATTCCCTTTGGACAGACAGCAATTACACTGATATCCTTTGGGAAATCGAGTCCCATTGACTGCAAATGCCCAAGGAGAAACCCATGAGACAGCCCAAGTATACTGTTTGGCTTCATGTGGGAAAATATTTTTTCATAGTTATCGGCCTGCAAAATAAGGATAAGTTAAAAAAAAATTATTCACAAAGGAAGGGAGCTGAGACACTGTCAGGAAAACTGCAAAATCACCAGCAGTATTACTTATAATTTGTCTATATTTGTCCACAAAACAAGACACCATAGTGCCAATGATACCTTTAACGAAAATAATATACAGAGCTTAGTAAGAATATGTGAAAATGTTAGAGCACTTCAACATGTTAAGCATGACAACATTTTAAAATCCAATGAAATGATATTTGACTTGAATTTACAAACCTGAGCAGCATCAGAAATCAACAGCATCACAAGATCACTGCCAGAGACAGTTTCCCATATGTCACCAAGAGTCCCACTCTCCTCAGTAAAACCAGCAGCTCGAGCTTCAGCAAATGATCGGGAACCTTTCCGGAGTCCAATCTGTATCCATAAAAAGGAAATGAAGTTGGATTTGAGAAGAGATCAGTCATCTAAAATGTTTGAAAAGCAAGCCCCACAAAGATGACACCAACTATAATAATAGTAGTAAAGGATAATGAACTTTAAAAAATAAAAAATGAAATCCAGAATCACCTTGACTACAATATCAGACTTTGCTTCAGCAAGCGAATCCCGCAGATTCTGGGCCTGAGCAGGTCCCTGGTATTTGTAAACAAAAGTTAACAGACGCGTTAAAATATAAACTGCTTGATTATGTGGAAGATATCTTTTCAGCAGCAGTGGAAAAGTGACAACCCACAATTTCTTCAAGCATATACATTAAACTATCCATCTACGTAATATAGAGCTAAATCAATCTGACATCTGGATGAAGCATTCAGTAGTCACTTCGTTACTTCGAAAAAAGACTCGCAGAACATTTCGCAATGCATCATTTGCACGGCGGTTTAGCAGAGCAGTTAGATAATTGTTCGTTAACATCGGTGCTAACGACGTCAATGTGCTCTGCAAATTTGCAACCATAAAGTGGCACATTTGGCTGTCGAGTCGCGGCTTCCCTTCCTGGTTAGATTGTTACATTCTTTTATTTTTTTAATATAAAGTTAGATTCTTTCTTTCCTTCTTTCTTTTTTGATTATTTTTTTCAGCAATAACAACCAGGAGTATTTCCTAAAAGATTCGACGAATTCAATCAGCTAATTAACATTACGTAAAGCTGACGGAGAAACATAATAATTTCAAGACAAAGTGGCGCTCATTCAATAACGGCACATGAGAATAATCACCTGTGATCCCCATCCGATGACACCGATCTGCTTAATGCCCTTGAAAGCACCAGGCAACAAATGGAACAAATCCCTCCCTCCTCTGACGATGTACTGCAACAATACAGAGCACCCAAAAAATAAGCCAATTTCCACCAAATGCTTCACAAATCAAAAACGTAAATGCAGAAGGTGAAGAGAGAAAACTGAACAAAAACAGCGATTCTGAAGAAGAGCATAGAAATTAAAAATAACACACCTCCTCGTGTCCAGCAAGGTTAATCTTCTCCTTCTTAAAGACATCCGTCTGGAAATCAAGAGAAGCAGGGAGGTTAATTGTCGGAACCGAAACCATTTGAGCTCCGAGAGCTGAACCGCCGCAAGAGCGTCGTTTAACCCGGAGAGACTTTAAGTTAAGCCTGAAAGACGAAGGTGAGAATGTGAGATTGGAGGCAACGGAGCCTTTAAAGATGGGAAGGGTCTTGGAAGGAGATGAGATAGGAGTGGTGCATGAACTTGTAGCCGCCATATGTGGTGGAAGAAGCTCAAGCTGCCTGCCAACTAGGTTGTGGGGAAGAACAAGTGAAATGTAAGGATTTTGTCATCTTATAAAAACAGTGGTTAATGCTAACATGCACCGGCATGTCGCAACGCATGCTCCGCTGTCCTCTACTTAGGTGAGAGGGTGGCCTAATCCTTTTAACATCCAAAAATCGCCTGAATTGGGGATACGTGTATTGAGACGTGGATTAATATGCTCCTTGAGCATAGATCGATGTGAGCAAGTAATAATAAATCTCATGAAAATAAATTTATATTATTTATTATCATTAAGACTTTATTTCTCTAAAAAATATGTTGATAGTGAAACTAAATATTTTAATTTTATCTCTCTCTCTTTCTATTATTTATTACTCATATAATGACTAATATAATACTCCTTCTTATATTTTTTAAAAGTAATACATACTTAAATCATACGGATTAAAGTATTAATTAAAATTAATTAAAAATATATTTTTAAATATATCTTTATTTATAAAGATAACGTGTGTGTGAGATAATGGTGAAAAATATGAGAGAGAATGAGTGAGAGAAATACATGTAATTAATTGAAGGATAAAGATAGAAAAATCGCATTAAATTTTTTAACAAACTCAAATTGTCACTTATATATGGAATCACTATTGTGAGAGAGAATGTTGCTTATAAAAAAATAGGAGGAAGTAACTATTTAATTAATTTAAATAAATTTAAAAAATTAAATAAATTGATTAATTATAATAAATATGACATGTTATTAAAAAATACCCCTATTTTGCATTAGATGGTACTCTTTAGATCTTTAATATAAAATATAACTTATAGTATAATTTACACTGCAAATTAGGTTTTATATTTAAATATGGAGAAATATATCAATTTATATATTAAATAAAGAAAAAATAATAAATATGAGATATAAAATAAATTTAAATTTTATATTTAAAAATAAAATTAACCTCATAATTAACTCTTATAGTTAAAAATAGAAGAGTATTTTATTTATATATTATCCTTAGTAATGTGACGCAACTAATAGAAATAATTATATATTTTGATATAAATAATTAAGTTGAAATATTTTAGAAAAATTAAAATATATATTTTTTATAAATAACTAATTAATTTACTTAATATTGTTAATATATGTAAATTATTGATAAAGTATATACTATCAATAACTCTTGGTAAATTAAAAAGAAACTAGCTATTGTTGTGTTTATTATACTCCCCATAGTCGCCCAAGAAAGACAAAAAAGTCACGTGTATTGTAATGTGATAAAGTCCGAATCGCTGGCCGCCGCATACTCCTTCCTGTTTGGACTCTTGTGTTTCGGCTTTTATGTCCACATGAGATGGAACCAGATTGCTACTCACTGCTCATCTTATTGAAGACTTCTTCCAGTTTTTTTTTAATTATTATTGAATACTTCTTCCAGTTCTTTTTTAATTATTATTGAATACTTCTTCCAGTTTGTCTATTCACTTGATTATTAAACTAAGAATTTTTTATATTATTGCTATAAATTTTTGGCCACCTATGTTATTGCAATAGAATTCTTCAAATAAAGCAGATCAGTGCTTAAATTTTTAATAAAAAATAATTAAATAAATGTAGGAATATAATTAAAAAAATATAAAATTATATATAAAAAATATTTCTCTAATCCTAAATATAAGATCTAGTTTTTAGTATAAATTATACTATAAATTAAATATTATATTTAAGATTAAAAAATATTTATTTTCATATGACTATTAAAATTATAGTGTGTTTGGATAAAATTTTAAAAATTGGCTTATGAAAAAAAGGGTTTTTGGGCAGTTTATAGAAAATAATTTTTGGAGAAGAGTTTATGAGAAAAAAAAGTAGTTTTGAATAAATGAGTGTTTTGATAGTTATTTTTAGAAATATTTTTATTATTGGTAAATTATGGGAAAAAAATGTATGAGCATTAAATGAGGAGAGATAGTGTAAAAAAAATAAGAGAGAGAGAGAAGAGATGGTGTAAGAAAAAATATGAAAGATAGTGTATGAAAAAGTAAGGGTAATATAGTAATTGATTAATTCATAGGTTTTTTTACTGTTTTATAAACTACTCTAACTAATTTATCTAAAATTTTTATTTTAAACTATAATTTAATTTAAAAATTATTTTAAATAAATATAATTATTTATTTTAAAATTTTTATAAATTTAAATTTTATCTAAAAAAATTTTAAAATTATAATTTTGAAACCAACCAGATATGTCCATAGACTCATAAATCTATCCAGAGTTTCCAACTCATGGCATCTCACGCCTCCTCTGGTCAAATTGCAGGTAGGGCGTGGTCCCACTGTGTGGAGTGGAGGTGGGGGTTTCAATTATTATTTTTAAATATAAGTACTAAGGAAGGTACTTTAGCAAACTTTACAAAACATATATTAAAGATAATAATATATATAAATATATATGAAAGGATAATAATTATTATAAGAATATCAGGTGACGAAATAAAAGATTTACCTATAAAAATTAATATATATTAAAAATATTCATTAAATCTTTATTTATTTAATCTAATAATAAATATTTTAATTAAATATATCCAAAAAGAAATCTTTAAGTATATATTTTTTACGGACGATATAGTTTTTATAGCAGAGTGAAGAGAAAAGATTAATTTTAAATTTGAGTTATAGAAAAGTACGTTAGAGTATAAGGGTTTTCGTCTAGAAGTAAGACTGAATATATGTCTTATAATTTTGATAAGAGGCAAGTTAGAAGTAACTTGAAAGTTAAATTGAGAGATCAAGTTATTTAATAGATAAGTTCAAATATTTGAGATCAACTATATAGTGAAATTTTAGAGGATGTTAATCATATAATCTAGTCTAATTGGTTTAAATGGAGAAAGGTTATTAGGGTTATATGTGATCGAAAAGTACAAAATAAAGTGAAAGGAAAGTTTCATCGTATTGCTATAAGACCAGCAATGCTTTATAGAAGCGAATATTAGGTTTTAAAAGGACAGCAAGAGCATAAAGTTGAGGTAACTGAAATGAGGATGTTGAGATGAATATGTGGGTATACAAGAAAAAATAAGATTCGTAATGAACAAATATGGGGAAGAGTTAAAATGGCACCTATTGAAGAGAAAATAATAGAGAATTGTCTTAGGTGATTTGAACACATATAAAGAAGGCCAAAGGATGCGCCGGTAAGAATAGTGAATCAAACAGTATGGACTCCGATTAAAAGAGTATAGAAAGACCAAAGAAAACGCTCAATGAGGTCATTGAGCGGGATCTATTGATCAATAACATATCTAATAATTTAGTTTTTGATAGAGCATAATATTATCATATGATCCATATAGCCGACTCTATTTAACAGGATAAGACTTGTTGTTGTATAAGTATTATTTAATTAGAGATGATTATATTATTCGAGGCCTTATCACACTTTTTTAATAAAAAATTAAATATTAATGTATCATATGATAGATTAAAGGTTCGTTTGGATAAAATTTTAGAAAATGGTTTATAAAAAAGGGCTTTTGAATAGCTTTTAGAAAAAAGTTTATGAAGAAAAGTTTATGAAAAAGAAAAGTGATTTTGAATAAATGAGTGTTTTGATAATTATTTCTAAAAATATTTTTATTATTAGTAAATTATGAAAAAGGGTATGAGTATTAAATGAGGAAAGATGAGAGATAATAGGGGAAATATGGTGTAAAAAATAAAGGAGAGAAGAGAGAGGGTGTAGAAAAGAAAGGAGAGATGATAGAGGGTGTAAGAAAAAGTAGATGAGAGGCGATAGAAGGTGTAAGAAAAAATACAAGAGAGATGAGAGATTGCGTAAGAAAAAATAAATGTAATATAGTAATTGGTTAATCCATAAGCTCTTTTACTATTCTATAAGTTACTCTGACTAATTTATCTAAAATCCCAGTGTTAAACCATAATTTAGTTCAAAAATTCGTTTGAATAAATATAACTATTTATTTTAAAATTTTTAAAAATCTAAATTTTACTAAAATCTAAGTTCAAAACTTACGATTTAGCTATTACCTAACACACTAAATATTTCTTTTAGACCTAACTTGCCTTTGTGAGGCGGTTTCAAATTGTTCAAAAAAAAAAAGAAATTCCTACATTTAATAAAAAAACAATGAGCCCAAAAAAAGAAGGGGAGGGCCACGTGGGGTAGGAACTGAGATAGAGAAGATGTTGCTTACTTGGGCCGAAAGGGCAGAAGGCTAGTGATCCATTGGGGTCGTTACCTTCAGAAGCGGCTTCTATAATGCAAGTCCAGATTCTTACGTACAAAAAGCCCAATCCCAGGTTTTACCAACAATAATCTTTATTTTTCCTTCTTTTTTCTTAACACTTTTTGTTTTCCCCTTTCTTTTAGATAACTAAGCTCTGCCCGTGCAAGATTGCAAATCCAATCACACGTGAATTGGGAGGAACAAATGATCTGATTATATTATCATTAATTTTTTTATCGGTGCTCATATTATCACTAATGACATGAATAATAGCAATTATATGTTATATTATAATTATAAAAATTAATTAATTTTTTAGATAAATTTAAAAATTTAAATAAACCAACTAATTATGATTAATATTAGAATTATTTGAATAATTTAGATAGATTGAGAAAATATAACATGAATTCACTTCAAAAAATTAAATTTAATTAAAATTAACTTATTTATATAGTTTTTATAATCTAAAAAAATTATCTAATTTTTATGCCATGTCAGATTGATATGGGAGGGTGTGCGTGTGTGTGTATATATATATTGATCAATAGATCTCATGGATTGGGTTGATATTCAAGTCAGAACTTGCAAACAAAGCAAAAGCAACTTGATCAACAAAAACAATTCAAGAGACAAAAAAGCAGAAACAAAATCTTTTGAGTACATCCCCCTGAAAGCTATCAGAAATTCAAATCCACAGCTAAGTAAAACATTTTTGGGATTCACTTAAAGCCATAAAGCTTTTATTTACAGCTTTGCCAACATGAACAGAACCCACCAGGTCCAAGCAATCCTCCATTAGGCATATTAAAGCAGCGTAACCATGGAAACAAATTAAACTTCCCCAGACCTATCCCAATCCTTTTTACTAGAATAGCACTAGACGGCTCAATGCTAATCCTAAGGAGGAACCCATCTCAAATTATCCTTAACCGGATCACCAACATGCAAGACCACACAGGGGATTAATTATAGTGATTAATATGAAATCAGAGTGATTAGGAAGGGAGAGAGACACAAGGGAATAAAACAAAAAAGTGCAAAAAGGGGTGTGGGGGAATCAAATCAAATCAAGAACTGGCTTTTGCCTGTTATGAACATCACAGACAAAATGTTTAAAAAATATTTGAAAGGGAGACACATATGCCGAGTAGTTTGCGGGAATGAATCCAAAAGAAAATTCAAGAATAGTGTGCTTTGCGGACGTGGATGAGACACGAATCCAAATATCCTCAATTAACTACTATTACCAGATCTCAATAGAGATCCCATTTGCTGTTTCTCAATGCTTAATTCAAATACGATCACTTCCTCCCTCTAAAGATTCTCTTCCCAATGTGCTATACATCCTAATTTGTCATTACTCATTAGTCTTTTCTTTTAACCCCACAATTAAAGTCTTTGTGTATGTCTCAGTGGGTGGTTGAGTAATATGAGAACACTTTCTTTGGGTCATGTAAACTCCCAAAAGCTTGTGTTTTTCTTTTGCACAGAATCATCGCCACCAACCCCAAACCCAGCTCTCTCTCACTCTCTCTCTATTTTCTTTTTTTGTTTTGATAAAATTAATCTAATATCTGTTTTAAAATAGGAAACAATACTAAATTGAATTTTATTTAACCTTATAAAATATTTTCTATAGACACACAACATAATTAGAATATAATATATCATTTTTACGGGACTAGCTAATTACTAATTATAATATATTTTATTAGTAACTCCTATTTATTTATTTTTTTGGTACCTCACTAAATTTATTAGAGTTTTATTTTAACTATATTCGAATTTGACATACGTCGTGTATCTGGTTATAATGGGTGAATCTTATAATAAAATTTTTTAGTATACGCCAAAGTTTGAATTCAAGACCTCATTTAAATGATATTTAACCGTTTATCACTTAGATTAACCCTATGTGAGTTCACTTTTTTAAATAATACATTTGGCTTGAATAGTTTGGCATGTATGAGACTGATATGAACAAATATTATATGACATACTTTCTTCTTCTTGTTACTTTTATTTGCACAATCGAACAAACATATCTGAAAATGTTACGCAAACCAAGATTTGCTTATTCGACTTGGTACAGATCAGAGAGCCTTATATTTAATTAAGCGATAATTTCCTGGACTGGCTTGTCGGATGGATGTGAACAAGATTTGTTTGTTTGATTATATTGACCGCCATCTTGACTTTCAATAAAATGCTGAAACGTTGAGACATATAACAAAATCTAAACCTCAATTTAAATAAAAGAATAAAGATAAATATAGTAAAAAAAATTGAATTTTAAATTAATTTCTTATAATCTTCTAAATCTTTAAAAATTAAAATTAAGACCATAATATTTTATGTTTTGATTATTAATTTCCTGCCATTAAAATTATTATTAAAATTAACTGTTTTAATCATATCATAATTTTTATATTTTTTATTTTATATCATGTAATTTAAAAAATAACGATTATATTTGAAGTGTAATTTGACATATAGACCGGAATTTTATATATTTAAGCTAAAAAAAACTCACTACGCATGGTGACACTTTGGTGCTTATTTTCCATAATTCATTTACTATGCATGGTTCATTACTAATATATAATATTTTTTAAAATTATATCATCAGGCATATGCATCTGAGCAATTGATTAATCTATTAGATTTGAACTCCAAATCTAAAAAAAAAAATAGTGAAACATTATATTGCTAAATTAACCATATGTTTTGAATTTAATGTCTAATTTTTATGCTAAGAGATTTTACCTTCTACGTGGGCATGCTATTTAAAAGAAAACAGAGAAAGAAATTGAAGGTAAATTTGAATAAAGAATATTTCGAGAGAGGAGGATTGAGATTTCATGTTGCACTCACGAGACTGCAATTTGTACTCTAGTTACATGAATCCACAATTATAATTTAAAACGAACGAGACTTCAAAATCTGTGCTATTTAAAACCCAGCATTCCTGACTTATCCCACCTAAACAGGAAACATTAGTACTTTCCTGATCCTCCTCTCTGACTCTCTCTGATTCTCCACTTCACTACATCTTCCATTGCAAACCCAACATGGCAAGCAACAAATCACTCTCACTTCTACATTAAATTCTCTCCTCAACCGCAATCTTTGCCTTGTTCTTGTAATGGAAGGTTTTGATTGGAGTTCACCAGCCGTTTGTGGAAATGCCTCAGAGAAAAGCAGTCATGGTTTTGCTGTTAATTCTGGTGTTATAGAAACTGGGTTTGCTTCATCTTCTTCTCTGGTGTTGGATAACCAGATGGTTCAAGAACGAAACAAGGGCTTGTCATCCTCTGAGAGAAGCGTCGAAGCTTTGAAGAACCATAGCGAGGCAGAACGAAGAAGAAGAGCAAGGATCAATGCTCATCTTGATACTCTTCGCACAGTTATTCCAGGTGCTAACAAGGTTAGTTAGTTACTTTAATATTGCCTTCTCTACACTATCAGTTTCTTCAATCTTCTTAAAAAATCTGAGTGATTGTTTTTTGTGGTATGATTATGATTCATGAACACAGATGGACAAAGCATCGTTACTTGGTGAGGTGATCAGACATTTGAAAGAGCTAAAAGGGAATGCAGCAGAAGCTTGTGAAGGTTTAATGGTACCAAAGGACAGTGATGAGATAAGAGTTGAAGAGGAAGAAGGTGGCTCTAATGGTTTTCCTTATTCAATCAGGGCTTCTCTGAGTTGTGAGTATAAACCTGGGTTGTTGTCCGATATAAGGCAAGAACTTGATGCTCTTCATCTGATTATAATGAAGGCAGAGATGGCGACATTGGGAGGGAGGATGAAGAATGTGTTTGTGATAATAAGCTGTGAAGAGAATAACATCAACATTGAAGATTCTGAGTATAGACAGTTTCTTGCTGGTTCTGTTCATCAAGCTCTTAAGTCTGTGGTTGATAGATTCTCTGCTTCACAGGATCTCTTGGGAATCAGAAAGAGGAGGAGGATTTCTGTGTTCAATTCATCATCTCTAGGTTAAATTCTGATGAGTTTTTTCTTTGTTTTTGTTTTTTTTAATTAAAGGGTTAAACACCAACGGGTTTAAAGTTACACCTACTACTTAAAGCATGAGTTTGTGATCAATTGAGTGATTGAAGATACTTGTGTTATGATATGCCTTACTGCCATGTAAACTTTAGATTATATATACTGAAATAATGAGAAATCTTGCTCTTATGCTATTCCTCACTTGAATATGTCCTTTTGTGATGAAGAATCTATAACGTGATCATGTATTTGTATATATGAATATAGATGTAAAGCATTTAAATTTGGAAAAAATTGGGTCTCTTACTGAACATTTTAAGCCAGAGAAGGAGAATAAGGAGACCTACTAAATTTTTATACATACAAAATATTCTATAAATTTTATAGATACGGAATATCGGTATTCTAGTTTAGATCATTGTCAATAATAAAATTTTCAATAAAAGTTTTTTTTTTCAATTTTTTTAATTTTTTTTCACAATTTTTTTTCTTAACAATGAGTGAATTAATGAACATAATTCAAGCTACATTGCAAATTTGCAATTATGATTTTGCTTATTTACCAAAAGCTCATTGACAAATTTATGTAAATTAATTCATATGTAAATAAATTTTTATAATTAAATTTTTTAGTATTATTTTTTAAGAAGAAATATATTCTAAGGGTAGTATTACAATATAATTTATTTACTATAAATTTCTATTTCTCTAAATATATTATCTTAAATTTTATTTTTTAAAACATTCATTTATTATTATCAATATCATATAAACCTATAAAAATAATATTATTCATAATATATAAATAGGGTGGAATATATTATATCTATTTTAATTTTTTTCCATGAAACTAAAGTACATAGTATGTACGACATACTAAATATAACCCAATTGACAAGACGAAGGAAAAGACACTGTAGCCCCACCAAGGGGACCCATAAGGTAAATTTAGAACCGTGCATTCCTAAAGTATTCTCATCCTACGGTCCTTGTTGCTCTGACGCAGAAGCGTTTTGGTGCTGCGTCGTTTCTGCCTGAGGGAAGGAAAGCTGAGACAGACCTTCGTTCTCTTGAGCCTTCATCAATCTGTCGAAACAAAATCGCAACCTATTTCAACAAAATTCGATTCCTTCCTCTGATTTATCTGTTGTTCTACTTACTGCCTTCAAATTTGCAGTCTCTCTCTCTCTCTCTTTCCGTCAATCATGGCTCAGGAAGAGAAGAAATCTGACATTAAGAAAATTGGAGACGAAAGCGAACAGGTTGATGAGGCCGTAGAGCTCGTTCTCTTTCAAGCGTCTGAATGTTACGTATATATAGTAAGTATAACTAAGAGATCATCTTTGAAAACGAAAAAGATTTACCATATCTTGCAATTTCAAGCTTGTTCTCACGTGTTTGTTCAGAATTTAGTACTGGTTAATTGCTCTAGCTGAAAGATTGTGATAGGTAAATGAAAATTAAATTTTCAATGAAATGAGAGTTCAAAGGATCGATCAAGTTTGATATCTGAGCTCAGAATCAAAATCTGCATCATATCCCCATCGCCCTCTCATGTATTTTTGCGGAATTGAAATGGTATTGTTTAATAAAACTTAAGCCAATTCAATAAATAATGTGGCAATGCATTTTGCGATTTTTGTTTATTAGTTATTTTACTGTCATAATGAGATGGATGACTTGAAATATTGAGAATTTTGGAATATCTGTAATGTCTACCTGACGGTTGCTCCAATGCATGCAGATTCCCCCCAGGAAGACCGCAGCTTCTTATAGGTTTCTGCTTAACTTTTAATTATGATTCCTGATCTGCTACTATTGTGATCTGTTGGATATACCATTTATTTAGCATAACACGTTTCTACTTTCTAACCTGCTCTTTCTTGAAAACAAGCCAACATTTTCAGCGTCCAGGAATTTTCATTTTATGAGTGCTGTATTTATTTCGAGACATTTATAAAAGTGTATTCTGGGAAGCAATTGAGTTTAAACCTTTTATAGTTTAGAGACTCGGTGCTTCCATTGCTAATTGAACAAGTACCCTATATATCAATGTATGCTTATAAAATTATTTCAGGGCTGATGAATGGGATGTGAACAAATGGGCATGGGAAGGGACATTGAAAGTCATTAGCAAGGAAGAACTATGCATTATAAAACTTGAAGATAGGAAAACAGGTAAGATTATATTTGAGCTGCTTTGATAGGATCGTACATTTAATTCCTCTTTCACTTCTTCTGGTTTCAGTACATTTGAAAATGTTTTATTTAATCAGGTGAACTATATGCTCGGGCATTTTTAAGAAATGGAGAGCCGCATCCTGTGGAGCCTGTCATTGACAGCAGCAGGTATTTAAGATTGTTGTTATTTGCTTTTAGTTGTAATCATGTCATTTTCTGCTTCTTGATGCTTAATACTTCAATTTTGCAGATATTTTGTTCTTCGCATAGAAGAGAACATAGGTGAGCCCTGATATATAAATTTTGCTTTGCTTCTTTTTCTTCCTTTGTATTGTGCAAGAGCTGAGAAAGAAAAGATATCCTCCTAAAAGAAACAAAAGCAACACAAGTGGGAGGAAAAGGAGTTGTAAAGGAAGAAAACATAACATAATAACATAAAAGACTTTTGGATGAGATTTTTGAATTGAAGTTCAACAAACTACAACCGTATCATGTGCAATCATTTCAGTGGTTTCCTTTTCCTCCCAGCTCAAAGTAGTCAGAAAAATTATCATAATGAGTAGTTAAGAATTTAGCTTATTCTGTAGTAGTATTGTCCTAGGGGATGGTTTCTGGAAAGATGCTTGCTCTCATATTTCTGAAGCATTGCCGGAACATGGCCATTTGATATTTTAAATAGAAGACGGGATTACTTCTAAGAGATAGTTTCCGGACGTGTACTTGCTAGCATATTTCTGAATGACTGAAACATTCCTCAAAGCTGCCCCATCTGATACTTTAAATAGAAGACATGACTTCTTACTATAAATCTAAGTTCCGTGAAGGGGTGGCGCTAATACTGGGCAGGTTATAAATATAAATTTTAGAGAAGGAAGGTATTTAGCTGTGTGCTCCATAGTTCAGAGCTGCACTTTCAGTATCCAAGTAACTTTTGTATTTTCTAAATATGCACTAGATGATCATGAAACTCATGAATGGTGAATCAACATGTTGCGTTATTTCAAGATTGTGAGTCCAAATATAAGCATCCTCTTTTGAGACCTTTTGAATTAGTTGACATATGGCTTGACAATAATCAATATTTCGAGATTCAGAAACCAGACATCTTTGCATGTGTAATCTTTAAAATTCATTACAGGTCAGTGATTTTAGTTGAGAACTGATAAGAATGCCAAAAAAACGAAATGTCTTAATGATTACTGTGAATTCTGTGGCCTGCATCCCGCAGACAACAGACTGGGAGAGGCCCCTGACTTAAGAACGGTCAACAAAGTCTCTTTGACTAGCAGGGAATTTTTCCTTTATGGTCAGGTTTTTCCTTAGCTAATAGCTTGCAAATAAGGTATTCTTGGTAGTTCTGTTGAAAATGTTCTGAACTGTATTTTAGTTTTGTTTCATATTATATTGATTGAATCAGTCATACATCCTCGTTGTGAAATGCTACCCGGAATATCTAAGTAACATCAACATTTTATAAACGTGATCTCTCGATATCATTTTAGTTCACCTCTTAATTTCTTTTTTTATCCCCTGCAAATTTTCCTTACAGGAGTGTACCTTTTCTCTTTTGGCATAATAGTTGAAAGACTTGTGAGCTTTGACTCCACAAAATCCAATGCGATATTTCTCTACGCTCCTTTGAGTTTTATATTATTTCTCAAATTTGATCCTTAATAATTGTAAATCTTGTAGATGGCCGTCTTCGGCATGCCTTCATTGGTATAGGATTCCGCGAGAGAACAGAGGCTTATGACTTTCAAGCTGCCTTGCATGACCATATGAAGTATCCTTAATATATTTATAATTTTCCTTGTCTATCAGATTTACCTGGTATTTTTTTCATGCATTTTTCCCTCTCAGTGGCATTGGAAATGAATAATACCTTACACTTTCTCATAGAAAGGAAAACACGTATTTTCCTAAATTATTTTAAAGATATCTGACCAAGAAGAAAGAAGCAGAAGAGATGGAACAGCATTTCCAGCATACTTCCTCAGTTGATTACAGTTTAAAAGAAGGAGAGACTCTCAAACTGCAAATTAAGACGAATGTATTGGAATCTTCATCCTTTGGTTATTCCGGTGCAAATCTTTCTGTACTAAGTATCATGATCAATATTTGTGATCCTTTGTTCTTGTCTGCAGAAAAGTGGCCAAAATATAAAATCCAAGTTGCTTGAACAGGGTCAGAATAGCCCCTCGGAAGAAAAATGTGATACAAAAGAATCTAAACAACTTAGCATTAAGTTACCCCCCCCACCACCCCCAGGATCTCCTTCTACTGCCTCACAGATATCTCCTTCTACTGACTCGCAGACGTCTCCAACAAATTTCAGCCCTGAGAAAACTCCCAGAGATGAGACGCTTAAAATAGACAAAAAAGACCAAGAACACCCGAGTTTTCCAGAAAATCAGAGCACGCAGGATATACCAGATGATGATTTTGGAGACTTTCAAACAGCTAATTAACCCTGTTTACCATTACATGTCTGTGTTCCTGCACTTTGATCTTTATCTTGTACGTTTCGAATCTTTGATGGTTACAAGGAATATGTAAAATTGAGGAAGTGTTTTTTGTGGTACATAACACAAAATATGATTGAGCTCAGATATTGAATACGCGTATCTTTTATTTTTTTCTATAGCAAACAAAGTTTCCAAGAATCCACCCTTGTATATTTGGTCACGTTTTGTTGATGAAGATTTTGAATTGATCGTTTATGCTGGTTTTGTTGTTGAGTCGTTCCCATGAATTGTTGAAGATAAACAGATGCACAAGGAAACAGAAAGCTAGATGAAAAAGACAAAACTGTGGAAGCGGACGGCAATATGCTTTGTGGTAGCCTACGTCAAAGCTATCTGCATCGCGGCCTATCGGTGCTCCTCATCCAACTTGGTGGATAGTGGATAACCCGATACAAAAGACTTGATAAGGGACTACAGATTTAAATAAATATTTTTCCTGTTAGGAGTTAATTTAGGTAGTAAACAGCCCGGTATTATTTAAGTGAGGTTTTAAATTTAAATCTTGGCGGATGCAAAAAATTCCTATAGAGAGAATCACCTACTATAGCCAAGTATACGACGCGAGTCAAATTTAGATATAGTCAGAATAAAATTCTAGTGAACTGGATGGATAATAAATTTTTTTTTCCTATATCAATATATTAGATCTAAATCTCTAATAAAAGAGATTAATCTCTCATAATATAATAAATTTAAATTTAAATTTAAGTTAAAAGAAATATTGTATTTAATATTTGATAATATTTTAAATATAATTATTTTTAATAGAAGGATATATATGTTTAATAAAAAAAATTTGTATATCCATTTCATGGGACCTGGATTTTTCTCATAATAAATCAAATTTTAAGTGATTTATAACAAAATTATTTTTTTTAAAACGGCATTTTTTTTATTGGGGTTGATATTTGAAGGGGCGGAAGAGCCTAATGATCAAAACATGTAAGCTTGATAATAAGTAACTTCAAATACAAAAGATCAAAACTTGAAGAGTATGAAATTGGATGATACATGTTTCTCGCTTCAAAGTTAAACTAGTACGAGGTCAATCCAATGTACGGATCAACTTTTACATATATCAACCCATATATCAACCCAACTTTTACTATTTTCTTCTTGAAAGCTAATAGTACATTTCTGTTGCTGCGATTTTTTTTTTATCACAAATCAGTTCGGTGTAACTAGAAAATATGCCCCCCGCAATGCGCAGGGTTTATCATAGAATTATAGAATTATAGAATTATGAACGATTAGCGGGACCCACACACCGGAAAAGTGAGTGACGAGTGGCTGACCGAGCTGAGGTAACCAGGAATCGAATCCACGTGTCAATCGTATGGCTTTAATACGCTGCCCCAAGCTGAGACTTCACTCCATACGTTTCCTTTCCTTCTCTCTTCGGAGACGGTCTCCTAACTCCCAAGTCCTAATATAATTTCCTGTATTTATCTTTTTTTTTAAACCCTTTTCTTTTGTTATTGGATTAAATTTCTAGTCTTTAGTCCCTTTGAAGGCTTAATTGAATTGGACAAGACTCTTTCAGCTTGACGGCGTTGTTGGGCGTTCCTCTTTCCTCCGAGCAAGTAAGTTCTGAACTTTCCATGAAACAAAACCCTGTGTTTTTCATAATTTTTCACTCTTTAGTTCATCGAATAATAATATCGGAACTAGTTTTGTTTTCTGAGCACAATTTCTTTCCTTTTCGGTTGGGGCTGCATACCTTTTTGTTGTTTTGATTGAATTATGGTGGTGTCTTTTATTTTTAATTATAACTGTTCCTAGGCAAAGTTAAGCTTTTCCCCAAGCCTTTCTATGACAATTTTGATTATGGAAATTTGAAAGTTTCTCATGTCGTCTTTTGTTTTTATTTACTTTTTAGTAAGGAGGGGGAGAGGATGCTTGCAGTTCCGGACTGCTTAGGAAAAAAGAAGTAAACAAAATTTGGTATTTGTTTGATTAATTGCATGAAGGGTTTGGTTTGGTTTAGACTTTACAAGATTGTATGGGCTGGTCAAGTTGTTGGTTGGTGGGAAATGGGATTGGGAAGTTGGGGTTTTGAGTTTCACAAGATTAATTAACTTTTGTTTTTTAATTCCCTGGGTTTAAAAGAACGTTCCTTGAATCTAAACGTGTTCTAGGATTGAACTTATCTGCAAGCCATTCTATATCTTTGGAAATTGTAAAACACTATTTGATAAATGCGTTGTTATGCATATGAAGTTTATCACCATCACTTCAGCCACGCTATCGTGTGTGCATTATTATCTTGATTCTTGAAGATAATCAGGTAATAACGTCTTGTTGTTCAAACAGGAGGATCATAACCTTAATCATAATTCCCGCGAGGTTATTATGGTCATGATGGAAGTAAAAGGCATAACTTGGGTTGGGAATATATACCAGAATTTTGAAAATATGTGCCTGGAAGCAGAAGAAATGATATATGAGGTATGCATTTGCTGTCCATTTAGCTTTAGCGTATCTTATAGCCACTTAAGTTTCCAACAAGGGAAGGTCGGATTTCTCTAGCAGATTTGTGAGTTCTTGTAATAAATGTCGTTAGAAACTTAAGTTAAAATATTTACCTCTCCTCCAATATTGGTGAAGGTGCAACTTTTCTTCATATTTGGCTAGATATCTGTGGTATTCTTCCTATTATTGTCATTACTCATTAGCATGGTGATTATACGTATCATTTTGTCATGTTATGGGAGTTTAATGTGACCTTTAAGGAAGCTTAATTCTATGTATTTGAACATTTTTAGCAGCAGCTGTTGAATTGGTTTCTCAAGCTGATAGTTTGCCGCCCTGCCATGAATTCACAGTATCTAATCCACTATAAACCCTTTTTCTTTTCTTTTTTTTTTCCTTTTGGGATAGGATACTGTTAAATACTTGGAGAATCAGGTGCAGACTGTTGGGGAAAGTGTTAAGAAATTCTATGTAGATGTCATACAAGATTTGCTGCCCCCTTCATGTGATTCAGATGGAAAAGTGTCTGATTCTCCTATGGATCAAGACACTATTATTGACATCAATAAGAAGACAATTATGGGTCCCAAGGAAAGACCTTCAAAGGTTGATATCAAGCAAATAAGCAAGGATTTAAGGATCAAGCATGATGTTGATGTGACCTGCGCTTCGTCTTATGAAAAATCTCATGACGCTGATGTTTTATTGACATCAGCTCCTGGCAACTCTTTCAAAGTAAACAGATTTAATTGCCATGCGAGACAACGTGTGAGGAGTACAAATATCCGACCAAGCCTTGCTCTAACCAGGACAGTGGATGGAATTACTTCAACTGAAACAGAGACAGAAACATGCAGGTCACAGTCCAGTAATATTTTAAATGAAATTCATGAAGTGCCTTTTTGTCCTGCAGCCACCATTTCAAATCAATCTTCGGCTGAAGTAAAAATGTCAGACTTGGTTTCAGATTGTTTTAGTGAAAATGGAAGTTCTGAAGAGATCCCTGATCTTCCAATATTTGATAATAAACCTGCTGATGAAAAAGAGATGAATGTTAGCCCTTCTTCCTCTGCTGTCCAATCTGGAGAACCAAATGGTGAGTATCCTTGCAGATGTTTTCTCCTTTTTACCCCCTCCTCGTATTTCTCCTCATTGCTTATGGTTGCTTGGTATTGGCTTCTGACTTAACTATTAAGTGTATTGTTTATTGTATTTTCTGCTATGAAAAGAGAATTACAGTCTGATTATTGTTCTTATGGCACAGTCATTCTGTCTCTTCCAGATATTAATGCGTATTCCACAGGAGTATGGACCGCCTTCTGTTGAATTTCTGTAATTATCTCTTATTGCTGGTTGTTCTGTCTTATGGTGCATGAATATAATAATAAAGGAATTCTCATTCAGTAGCATCTGAGAGCTTTGCCACGTTATTCACTAATTTATTTATTTTGTTTATATTATTGAGTGTATAGGATAGATACTAAAATTTTGTTAGAAGTTTTAAGCTTTGCCCCTCTGTTATATCTGATATGAAAGGTAGACCATCATCAATTGATTTGTAACACTAAATTAGTTCAAAAATATTATGAGGCAGAGGCA
Source organism: Leucaena leucocephala (assembly GCA_037074615.1). NCBI lineage: Eukaryota > Viridiplantae > Streptophyta > Magnoliopsida > Fabales > Fabaceae > Leucaena > Leucaena leucocephala. Next base: position 8,211,206 of record CM073525.1, read on the forward strand.
CAAAGCTGTATAACTCTAAAAATAAGAGACCATCGTCTGATTTAAACTAGGGGGATCACATTGAAATTTTTAGAAAGCTAGAGAGACAGTGTGTTCAAGAGTCATTGCCTATGCACAGTATCATAGGCGTACTTCGGATAGATTCTCTAGAGAGCTACATCATCATTTTTTTGTGTTCACATGTGGAGGTATTTTCTTTGAACCTATCCAAAGATTTAGTTTTTGATAGAGCACAATAACTTCGTATGATCCATGTAACCGACCCCATTTAATGGGATAAAGCTTGTTGTTGTTCACATGCAGAGGTCATCCTGCAGGTGGAATCGGATGAGAATTGATTGTTTTATTTGGAGTTTAAAATAAGAGTAGCTTTTACTCGTCTGTCCTGCTTCACTTTCTGAAATTGGAAAAAAGACACAGATTGCAGCTTTCTTTGAACGACTTACGTTATTCTTTTGTGAAACGGTGATCCCATTCCTAAGATAGTTAGAGATTTACCACCATCAACTTGAACTGACAACCTGCCTGGGAAAAACACACCCTGAAAGCTAGCTTGTAAAACTGGAGAGCCCAAAGTTTATAAATCTCACATCAAAATCCCATGGTTTTAATTTGGGAATCAAGTCCCATATCTTGCAATTGGATTCTAACACAAACCCATATCAGACTGTGGACATATCTTAATGACACACATCTATCAACGTTCAGTACAAATTCATCTTCTGTTATGCTTTCTTCTTTTGGTGTCATCTACTAACAGTGGTATGAGATATCATGCCCACTAACATTGTCCTCCATTTGGCATTATTTAATCACCCGGAAACCCCAGCCTGAGTGCCATCTCTGCATGCTGAGCAATGGCACAATGATTTAGTAGCCTGACTGCTAGGTGTGCCAATATATGCTGCAACTGCTTATTTTGTGTTTTACATGTATGCATATTTAAACAGACATGAAGTTATTTGGTTGCGTATTTTACTTATGTCATAATATCTAATACTAATATATCAAGAAATTCCAGAGGGGTGGAATTTCGAATTTGATTTTGCGATGGAAAAGGACCCTGAAGCTATGGAAAAAGGTGATGAAATGAAGCTTTACCAATCTTGTGTAATGGTGAGTGGCGATGAGCTCAGATTAATCCCCATGGCAGAGGATAATCCAAAGACTAACAAGGTACTCTCTCTCTCTACGGTCCCTTCTTTAACTGACTCTCTCTCTACGCCATCCCTTCTTTAACTGATTATTACTATCATCTATCGTTTGAAGAAAAAGATGAGGGGAGTCTTTAATTTGGGTAAGAAGTCTGGGAGCAAGCAAGAGTATGTGCAGCTTGCAGCATGGCATGGGAACAGAGAGAAAGGCAAAGGAAACTGTGTGGAGAATTCAAAAGCAGCTTGTTCAGAAGGGGGTCCTAAGCAACCAACTCTTGCAAATATCTCTGAATCTGAGTGGGAGGTTCTTTAAGTATCAGCATGACAAAGTCATGCATGAATGCACATATATTTCCACTGAATACAATACTTTTACATCCACTCCTCGATTAGTCCTGGTAGGAGCTGTGATGGGTTCAAGTTCCTACAATGTTTATATCTATCTATGCTGCCTCTAAAACTGGCCTCCTACTGCCACTCTTCTTCCGTTTGCTTTTTACTTTCTTTTCTTAGGAAAGGAAAGTAAGTGAAAGGAAGGCTTAATTTGGCCATTTTTATGAGAACATCCAAAGAGGAGTTCCATCTATCCATTATATGACGGTTAAATAATGAAATGCAACTTATGTATTTACATTCTCTTTCTCTGCTTGGCATTGTCAATCGCAGGCTCCTTGTGCATAATAATTTACAAGGATAAATATTTTTTTTATTTGGTTAGTTAAGGGTATAATCCCTTTCAAGGTTTAAAGTATAAATGATTTTTTATCTCTCCCAAGAAGGTGTTCTCTTCCCAGGTTCGAATTTGTGTCTTTCTTCTCATGGGATGAGGCCGTTTGCCACTAACCAAAAGCTTGATTACAAGGATGAGTATTTCATTCCGTTTGCTTTGAATCTACATTGTTTTTTTTTTTTAAAAAAAAAAAATTGACTCAAAAGAAGAGCCGTGTTATCGCAGAGAGTTTAAGATTTTCTATTTCTTGTAGCCGCAGGCAATTGGAAATGTAGGATTTCTATGAACAAACGAAATCTCAAAAGATGACATAAGCACGCGTAGTACTTTTGATAGTTACTCATCATTTGTAGGGGTGTGCATGGGCAGGGCAGCCTCTCTGCCCAGTGTCCGGTTCAAAAAATACATGGGTTATATTTTGTAACCCGATGTCCGGCCCTACCCGGTAAAAGCCCGAACAATTTTGGGCAGGGCATGAGCGGGCTGGGCATGGGCGGGCTAGGCATGCCCAAATTATGATGTCATGCTCATATTGTGAAAAAAAATTGTAATTATAAATTTCTAAAATAATACCATATCCATGTGTCTTTAAGAGTTAAATAATATCTATAGTTCACTAAGAATAAGAGAACAAAGATAATAATTAAAATATTGAGATCCATTGCATATAAAAAATAAGCGTTGAAATCTAAGTAGTTTGTAATTATAACTTTGTATCAATCTCCCTAATATTGACAAAGATAAAACATCTAAAAAAATAAAATAAATAATTATAATTTGTAATGTAATCATATGATAATTAACAAAGTTAAAAAAAATTAGTATAGTTATAAATATTAAAAGATACAACTTACCTACTTATATTTCTAAAATTACCTTATAGTCACCAGTAGCTATCATATTCTCCCATTTAAGATAGAGAAAAAATAAAAAAAAAATAAAAGAAGGGGTGCTCATGGGCAGGGTTGCCCCTATGCCCGGTGCCCAGCCCGAAAAATGCATGGGCTGTATTTTGCAGCCCGATGCACGGCCCTGCCCAGTAAAAATCGGGCTAGGCAGGGCATTTTTCTTGCGGGCTGGGCAGAGTATAGCGGGCCATGGACATTGTGTACAGCCCTAATCATTTGATAGTTGATGTTGTACAAGAAAATAAGTATCTATTTTAAGGCAAAGTTAGATGATACTTTCTGTTTTTGGTATAAAGTTAAATGATACTAATACAAGACATTAAGGGCACTTTCTCTTACACCAAATAATGATGCAAAATAAACACACTGGAGTTTATTTGTATTAGTTTCAAAAAAACAAAAAAGGCATGTAATGGGTTGACCATACAATTTTGGACAACCAATGGCTCGTTTGGGTTTGATTATATGAGATGAGAGGGGATTACATGTAAACCTAATGTAAAAGATTGATTCAGATGTTTGGTTGAACTTACATGATGTAAAAATGATTACTCTATCGGGACATATGAAATATTACATGTGTGAATTTGGAAAAAGACATTATTTGCCCTTACGTCCTACATAATCTTCATTCACTTGACCACCCTTCATCATCTCCTTCCAACCTCTTCCAGCAATGCTCCTCCGCTGGCAAATTTCTTCAGCCACTGCCCTCCTCTGGTGAAATGGCATCGTTAGATATAGGCCCCCATGAAGGGAAAAATATAGGAAGGTTGGAATTTTCTTATTTGATAAGGGGTTTTGGTTATTATATATTAATTTATATTTAATTATATATATAATATATTTTTTTGGTCCATATATTCGAAGTCATATCAAATATAATCGCGGTAATCACCATTAGATTCCCCCTGATTTTACTAGCCAAATGGGCCACAAGTTATTTATTCAGAGATACCCATTTTTTTTCATTTAGACCTGATTTTTAAAGTAAGGGCCTCCATTGAAATAATAGGCAAAGCAGAAAATGTTCAGCAGTGCAGGACTAATAAAACTCCAACATTTGTTAATGAGAATTGATATAGATAATAAAGAATAAAATTATATTTAACAAGGATATGAGTTTGATTTTCACTGCTATTATGAAAGCTCATTTAATAGGTGATCTCATAAATTTTCTGTAAGCATTTTCTGAACCTAGGATTGTACTTTGACTTTAGTAGGAGATAAGTATTGAACCTACATAAACTTTTATTTATATAAAAAAAACCTGCAAAATTTTATTCTCCCTTTTTTTTCTTTTTTCAACTGGAAAGTTTTTTCTTGGTCGGTAATGATTAGGAAGGTTTGAACTTTACATCACTATTCACATCTTGATAGTTTTTTTTTTTTTTTTGTAAATACTTCTGCTTAAAAGGGTTTGAAAATTTTGTTCTCTATTTCACACACGCATCAAATCAAGCATACTTAAAAAAAGATGTATATATAATTATTTATATACTACTAGGCTTATTATTTAAGATATGGTTAGTGTATGGCCTTTCAACTATATCGTGACATTGGTCTAAGCGAAAGTAGCTTTTGCTGCATAAACACTAAGTATGAAATTTGAGTTTGTGTGAAAATAGAGAATTTCTTTAGGAGAACCATCTTTAATTAAACTCGATAATATTTGAATATAGCATATTTAGATATCCATATATGATTGAATTTCTTTGTTTTTTTTTCAAATGTTGCATATTTATTAAAATATAAGCAGGTAGATATAAGTATAGGTTCCCAAATACTACCAATTAGACAAAAAGCATTATCAACCTTAAGTAGAAGAAAATATCATAGTCTTGTTTCAATGGAGACATTAGTATTTGGTATAATGATGAAAAATGCCTGCCATTATTTACTTGTGAAAAATTCAAAAGGAAAAAGACAAAGAAGATGCAAAACATGGACAAGAAAGCTAAGTATACTCATTTAGCAAGCAACTTGTGTTCCAAGTCCACTAAAAAGAGAGAATGGGCCATGTTCTTTTTTATAGTTATGGCCCACATAGCCCATATTGAAATAAGATTATTATCTTCAAAACAAACACGCATTTTTTATCCGCCTTTAGCCAATAGATGAACACAACACACATGTGCCCTTAAGCACCTATTCCTTTCCTTCATTATCATCAAATTAACAACTCCATAATGAAGATGCTTTGGATGGCTTCTTTCAATAAAAGATGACAACCCACAAAAGGCAAACAAACAAACAGGACCTACAAGAAGCTCATCTTTATGAATGCGTCTGCTGTACTGTATATATGATTTTAGAATTATAACATACTCATTAAAAAGACAAGTAGTGATATAAAATAACATTAATTATTATGATTGGGGAATTGGTTTATGTATAAAGCGGAAAACCCACATGCAAGTTATGTGTTATGATGGAGGAGGAAGATAATTGGTAATAGGATTTTATTAGGTTTGGTGTAGAGAATTAATAATCAAGTCTAACGAGAGTTGACACAGATAGTAAACAATAATATCATATTTTATAAAAATCTGAATTCGATTTTCTCTACTGTTATGAGAACTCATTTAGTAGGCATCTTGTAAGTCCCTTTAAGAGCTCTCTGAGTTCTGGAGTTGTGCCTTGACTTTAGTATAAAGCTGTTGTCTAATCTATCTAAATTTTTTTAATAACAAAAAAAACACAAAAGAGAAGTCCAATAATGATTAGATGGGAAGAAGTAAGTAATGATATTCCCTTCTGTCTACTTATTGTCCTAGCAGGTGTTTGTTGTCAAAAGCTTTCAATTCATATTTTAAGCATAATTAGTTAGCCAATTTTTTTGACTTGAAGTAAGCCAATTCAGATATAATCTCGGATGCACCTTGAAAAAAAGATGCAAATTCGTTGCTACAATATTTTTCAAATCACCCTTTTTATATATCTGATGTACGTACTATTAATATCCCATTTCCCAAACCCTTTACCGTTGACTTTATGTGTATAGTGTCTTTTATTTTATATATAATTCGATCATTTTATATATAAAAAAGATACAATCCTTTTTAAATAAAAAATTTCTCAAGAAAAAAATATTTTTGATATAATTGTTTGAAAATAGTGGCAAGTATACAAAAGAGGAAAACTCAAACAATCTATATGAAGTAATGATGTAGATCTATTAATCTCTTAGCCAAATTATCCTTATTCAAAAGCCAATATATAAAGAAGCTTTGAGGGAGTTAATTTGGTGAGACTGGTGTTTTATTTCTATTTTTATAATAATTTTTATTATAATTATTCATCGTAATACATATATTTTCTCTAAAATTTAAATTTAAAATTTAAAAGGATATAATAGGACCTTATATCATCAGACTAATTCTATATTAATTATATTAATTTGATACTACTATATTAAATTGAATCTTATTTTTTGTTAAAAAAAAAGGCCAATATAATGTTGTAGAAACTTGTAGAACATGGTGAAAGTTGAAAGAAACTAAGAAAATATAATGACTATGGATTACTAAATAATGTGACATGATATTACAATCTAAGCAAAATCCTTTTTATGGCCCCACATTGGAATATAAAGGAGCAATATGTTACTTAAGTACACGTTTTATTATTTTATACAATAGTTTCAGAGAATCAAATGATTCAGCATGTGAATATAAAATGTGACTTTTTACAAGTAATTGAATAATAAGTGGTAAGTGCATTTGTTATCATTACAATAAAACAATATGATCTTATTAATAATGTCAATATTTCAAAGTATGATGGCGTGAAGGATATGTGTGTGGGAATATTATGAAATATTAATAATTAATTAAATATGGAAAAAGAAAACAGTGCAAGAAACTGGTCATTTCACAAGCTGACCAGTGAGAGTGAAAAATCACTATTTTTTGATTCATACCTCTCGATAGACGTCCCTACGTTGCATTAATATCCATTTGTCAATTCCCCTTGTCTTATGGAACGGTTTGAATGATCCAAATGGGGAAAAAAAACAAAAAAGAAAAGATTTTTTTTTCACCCCATTATTAAAATATTGTGTACCAACCTACATTATTAAGAACTTAATATTTTTTAATTAATTTTTTCCTTTTTCATGTATTATTATATTGTGGTGTCTGTTAAAACAATAAGACGGGGAGGGAGATATGACATGTTTCTCAGTGAGATGACAAAAGGAAAAAGGTAAGTATTGCTTTTGTATTAATATAATAATGGCCTAATTTTATGTTTTTGAGCCTTTGATTTTGATATTTACTTGTCTTAAACAGGTCTTAAGTTTAATTATTTATTATGTATAAAAAATATTAATAATAAGATTCGAACTTTAATTCTCTTATTTTATAATTTAATTAGTCTATCGTTAAATTAAATATTTTAAATCTTTTTATTTTTATTCATATCTTACTCAACAAAGGAGTTTTGTAATTCTTTTTATAAGACACTAAGTTAAATATTTATTATAATATTTTTCTTTGACCTTATCTCTATTCAATGTTGATGTAGTAAAGCAAGTTTCTTTTTTTTTAAAAAAAAAATAATGTATTAAATATGAGTAAAGTAGACTTTTAATTTTCCAACAGAATTAATGTGTTTTAATATTTTAATTGATTTTAATCATATATATATATATATATATATATATATATATAATAGTGATCAGCAAGTGGCAACTAATTGGAATTGAACGTGTTCACCACAAACAAAACAATGTCCCTACCCACTTTGATATATCTAAAACAATTGAGTCTTATCCTATGAGGGCCGCCGTTGCTTCATCAACACTAAACTCTGATTTCAAATAACGAACCTCGCCACCACCCGACCATTTCAGTGTCATTGAATGGCCTTTGTCTTCTTAAATTAACAATCCAATTATCAAAACTTGCTAATCACTAATCATACATAATACACCTCTCATGAGTTTTGGTCACTTTCCACCCTTTCAAATCACTCAATACACATCCCCAACACTCATAATTATTGTTCAAATCATAGAACAAAATTAATGTCTCTTTCAAGGACCAAAATCTTCCTTTTTGAGTGAGACCCTTCATTGCAAAATTTGTAACATGTCAATCATAGAATATAATTTTAAAAAAAATTATTATGAGATCCTAATAAAAGAATTTAATCACCAAAATTATTTTTTAATCAGGGTTTAATCACCAATCAACTAGCTAGTTAATATTACCAATCAGGGTTTAATCCCTAAAATATTTTATAACAAATGAGCAATGCGTAATAATAAGTTATAGTATAAAAATGACAACATGTCTATTTACTAACTTATTATTAGAATTTTTTAATGATTACATTACTTTTGTAGGATGTAATTTTTCTTATAATTTTTGCAATCATATCATAATGGAAAAAATTGGCATTGGAATTCTTTTTGACGAGAATGACCTAAATTAGAATATCCATATTTTGTGTGGATAAAATTGACAGAATATCAATATTTTTTAAGTATAAAAATTTATGGGGTCCTTCCCTCTTATAAAATTATCAATGGAGGGTTTCCCCAAAATTTTCCTATTATAATAGCTTAGGCCAGCCATATGTCCACAAGTCACACTCATCTTTTGTTCCTTTGTGAGACTTATTACACTCGTTTCTTCATCAACGGCATTGATTAGAGGCTCCACTTCATACCAAGTCCATGAACTCAATTTTGGCTCCTTCACTTGAATTTCCTTTTGCATGTGAACATGTTTATTATTGCCTTATATGAATAATATCCCCCCTCCCTCTACTATTCTTCTGCTACGTACAGAATAATTATAAATTTCCAAATGCATGCATCCACGTGTAATGTGTTTGTGTGTGTATTTTTTTTTAATTATTTGGTGCAGTGAGGGACAACTCAGCCTTTGACTTTGGAAATCGTAAGTTTCAAGTTATGGTTGGCGGTGGTGTTTGAGTTCAGTTTGGCAAATGCTTTGAGTTTTAATAGAACAAAACATGGAGGCCACTCACCACCTTCCATTTAATTTCTCTGGCCCCTCTCTGCTTTTGCTCTTTTCTTTTTTCTTTTTTTAATTTCTTCACCATTTTTTAAATGAAGGAAATATTCCAAACGTGTTTAGAAATATTATCTAAAATAGAATAATGATTTCTATAAGGATCCTTCCTACGAACTTTGATTTTGACTTACACAAGTTGCAGACTTTTTATCTCTCTTGTACTAAGAACCCTTTCTGCTTGCAAGCTCAGGCAAGTTTGTCCTCTACCTCACACAGAATAAAAATCTGCTAAAACAGGACAAAAGAGGACTTGCTTATTTCTTTTATATTATTTGGTATGACCTATATCCAAATTGTTACCTTATAAATTAATCAATCTTTTTACCTTGAAATCATAAAGTGTGTGCTGATTAAATATTTTGATCCCTCTCGTGTGTTTTTAGAAGCCTTTGCTTAAGAAGTAAGAACCATCCCTAGGCAAAAATTCTTGATGGGATTAGGGGTCATTCAATGAAAGATTGGTTAGCCACCTGTAACCATGCCTTCAAAAAGGCAAGTTCTTGTACTGATTGGTTGGTTAGCTTAGCTTATCCTGGGCTTTTTATATGAAGATGAAATAGTGCTTTTTATACTCCTCGTTATAAGTAGAAGAATCTTTCGATTTATGTGTCAAGTTGTATGGAGTAATCTTAAATATTTTTCTAGCAGTTCTTAGCATTTTAAATTAGTTTTCTTACTGTATTTAATATTTTAAAATATTTTTTAATAACATTTACTACTTTAAAATAATTTTTGATATGATTTTTGTAACATCCCTATTTTTATTTTAGAATTTAAGTAGTATTAGGAGAAATTAATTTTTAGTAGATGAAATTTTAATTTAATTATATAAGTTAAAATAGTTTATTTAAAGTATAAAATAAAATATTATTTATATTAAAAGTAAGAAGAAGAAGAAAAAATAAGAAAAAGACAAGAAGAAGAAAAAACATATCTAACCTCTAGGAATATATATATATATATATATATATATATATTATAGCAACAAAAAAAAAAGAAGAAAGAAGACAGACGTGATAGAAAGGAAAAAGTTAAATAAAAAAAAATAAATGAAAAGGAAAAAGAAGAAAAACAAGAAGCAGCACAATTTCTTTAAAAATATATATAATATAATATAATATTAAAAAATTACAGTGGGGCCCACACATATTTTTGATAAAATTCAAACACATTCCCAAACATAACCCGCGGCTTCTTCTTCTTCCTGCGCGACGTCCAGCTGCTCTAATATCTGCCTAAACGGATCTATTGTAGCTCCGGTTAGTTCTCATTAAATCTTTTAACTATTATAATTATCTCCTAATTATTTTTCTATACTAAGAGAGCTCTTTAAAAATATAATTTTTATTAAGAACAAAGAATTTTGAGGATTATGGTTTTGAACAAGTGTAGATTTTCAACAAATGAGAACCATAGAATTGTAGAGGTAAGTGAATACTTGTATTTAATCGGTTTAGAATTTGTCTATTTGCAATATTTAAGAGGTTTAGAGTTAAGGTTTAAATGTTAGAGAGTAGAGATGATTTAATATGAAAATTTTATTGATTTAATTTGAGTTTAATGATTGGGTTATATTTATTGGAGGTAAAATTGATATTTAATCGGTTTAGATTGTGGCTAGAGCTTGTAAATTAAAAATGGGTAGTTTTGTTGAAACCCTAGATTAGATAAATTGGGAATTTTGATTAAATTGAATAATTATAGGTTAATTGATGGTGCAAATAAGTTATTGAAATTTAGGAATGATGTGACTTAATATTGAAATGAATATTTAGATATTGTGAGTGAGATTTGGAAATTAAAAGTAAAAAGTAGGAACTTTAAATTTATGTAATTAAATTGATTATTTGTTTAGCAATTTGATTGGTGATGAAACTCAATGTTTAGTATATTGAATGGTAATTATAAATTAAGGGATTTGAGGATTTTGTATAATTGGAGGATTTAGTAGTTGATTTAAGTAAATTAAAGTTAGAGTTTGATTGAAAATTATGAATTGTGCTTTTGAGGTTGATTATGAAATGTGAATATTGAAAAATTTAGGTAAAACTTTAAGGTTGTAAATTTGGGAATTTTGGATTGTTTGAGGAGTTTGATGTTAAATGAGAATTTATATGAGTAGAATAAAGTTAAGACAATATAAGATTATCATTAGAATGAAAATTTGAGAAATCGCTTGAATTATAGTTATTTTTCTTTAGATTAAAGTGGGCAAATTATGGGATTTTATGATGGTTTGGTGAAAAATTTGAAGTTATAAAGTTATTGGATGATAGAGTTGTGATTGTGATAAATAAATTAAGTTATGGTATTGAGTTAAGAATTTATAAATAAAATAGAATTAGAAGATAAAACTAAATATTTATTTAAAAGTATATGTTATGTTCAATTAATAACTTATTGACGCACATCTAACAAATGATGTAGATTGACTAGTGAACTGTGAATTAAGCACGGGGCTCCTCATTTATGGTACTTTTATTAGCTTTGGCGAGAGGTAACCACTTTTCACTCATTATGTTTGCTAATATGATGTTTGTGAGTGATTTGATATATATAAATCTACTGATGATGATATGATTATATTGAGAAAATTTTATTGAAAATTTGTCTTGTGGGATTTGGAAAGTTTAAATAGAGATTAAAAACTTGTTATATCTTGAGATTGGAATTTGAAGAAAGTTATTATTTTGAGTAAAACTCTATTATGTCATTTATTGATGTTATTGATTATTGAACTATTGAGATTTTGATTATTATGAATATCTTGAGAATTATGCATTGGGGATTAGTGATGATGGAGTTGTATTTCTACCACGTGGTATAGCCTCCATTGGAGCTCGATGGTTGGCTTTTGTCCCACCAGTTTACCGAGGGACTTGCCCCACCAGTTTACCGAGGGGGAATGAACCCATGGTCCAGTCTTGTGCTCTGTGGATTTTGGCCAATCCATAACACTTGACCGGTTAGCTTTTTGAGTGGCCATTCATATGGTAGTTATCACTAGCCCATAGGTTCAGTCGGCAGGTATAAGGCGGTTCGGTTGGTTTGATGGGAGGAACTGTGTTGATATTTTGATTTGATCATATTATGATGTATTATTTTCTATCTCGTGTATTTTATTAACTGTCCCACCTGACACCTCACGAGCACATGTTAGTATGCATGATGAGTAGGATTGTTGGTTACTGAGACATTTGTCTCACCCCGTGGTTATTAACATTTTTCAGGTGATAGTTTTGCGCTATGACATCAGGGAAGGCTTCAGAGGCTTGAGTTGTGCTATATTGATTGTATAGCCTCTTCCTCTTGATTTATGTGTGAAATATTTATATATTGCCACAGTAAAGCTCATGTTGCATATCCTGATATGATGTGATATTTTATTTGGATTTGATGCTGGGAATGCGTGCTGGTAGTGGGTTTAAGGCCCTAGACTGCTGCTTGTGATTTGTTGATTGTGGATCCACTATTTAAAATGTGGGATATTGATAATTGATTTATGAATGAGGAGTTTACCAGATCTTGGTTGTGAAGTGAGCTTATGTAATGTTATTTGTGAGTTTGATGCCCAAAGGCAAATTCGAGATGATTGTGAGGATAACTGTGATGATAGGATTAATAGAGTGTTTGAACTCTATAACCATGTTAGTGGGGTCGAATCCTTTCTAACATGGTTTTATATGCAATTATTGTGTAAAGTTTTTATATCCATGATAGTACATTTATATAAGTTTTACCCTTTTCTATCATGGATAATTTTTTTTAAAATAGTTGAACTCTTTTAACCATGATAGCGCTTGGGGGTAATTTTATCTTTTTCTATCATGGTTAATTATTTAGAAGTAAAATTTTCTTTCTTTAGCCATAATAAATTTCAAATGGTTATTAAAATTTATTTCTATCATGGTTAGTTTGTAACTCATTTTGGTAAAAATGATTTAAGGTAATTAATTATTGTTATTTGAAGGAGAATTTTACAATTTTATTTTTAAAATATTTTTTCTCAATAGCAATAAATACTTAAATTTAAGATATAAAATGCTACTTTAAAAATATTTTAAAGTGTTAGATACATAAAAATTATTCTAAGATACTTGATGTTATTTAAAAAAATATTTTAGAGTACTGAATATAAAAAAATAATTTAAGATACTGGATACTATTTAAAAAATATTTTATGATACTATATGCTACATAACACATTTATAATTAGTGTAAGAAGTTTAATTCTCCTTTATTTAATATTGGGGGAATGACTATGAGTTTCTGATAAAATAATTTAATCATTAAAAAGTTATAATAATAAATAAATAGTATGAATTTATTATTTTTTATATTAAAATTTATTATTATTATTCTCCTTTATATACTATACTATGTGGCCTTTATGTCAAAAAAGAAAAGTATCCATCCAGATCAAGTTGATCTAAAATAAATAATTAAATATATTAGAAGTAAGAAAAAAGTCTGACATAGATCAACCTTTTCAAGCAGATTTAGCATAGATTATTTTTCAATATATTGCAACTGCAGGACCATATCCTGCAGGCCGAAAACCCCCCATTTTTATGGAAAAGAAATCAAAGCGGGCTCATGAAACAATGAGCTGAAAATTACTGGTCAAACCTGGTGTACTTGGTTTAAACCATCCATATATAAATGAATGAGACCTAATTGAAATAAAACTCATAGCAGGTTCTACACAAGAAGTTAAAGCTGCAACAAGCATATGAATCAAACAAACTTTAATCCACAGCATATAACCGACTATATAGATTATATAATACTATTATATTTTATAAAAAATAAATTTTTAAATTAATTGTTAGCTAGAAAATCATATTCAATAATTTTATTGAGTATTCTCTTCAGTCTTCTGTTAATTTTATTTTAATTACTAAATTAAATTTAATATTTTCTCCAAATGCACATGCATTGATCTTATTTTACTTTGTAGAACTTGCTTTATTTGTTTATACATTTTAAATCACTCATCACCTCCACCAGAAATTAACTTTAGAGAGCATTTTATGTTGTGTCTTTTCTTGGTGAAGAAAAATGCAGCCATTATTTTTGAATCAAGCTTATCATGATTCCAGATCAAGGATTGGATCAACCCCACATGCTCATCATTTAAAAAAGAACATGATTTTTAAGTGAAATTTAACACTTCCACTCACTGTGCCAACAGAATAAGAATATTAAAATAGGAAAGAAAAAACAAATAAATAAAAAGTGCTCTGTTTTCTTTTCACTACGTTTTGTGGACCCCCTTACGTACCCACCTCCTATGCTTCTTCTCTGTGTCCCATTCACAATTATATATATAAATGTCATGTGTTGGACAACTTTGAACACGCTGCTAGTCTTTTTCTTTAGGAGCAGAATTCTTCTTGAAACCCAAGAAATAAAAAATGGAATTCCTGCTTCTGCGTGTCCTGTTTCTCTCTGTTTTTCTCACTCTGTTTTCCCACCAGACAAAAGCAGAGGACTTCGATTCCTCCTTCGGTAATGCGACCAATCTCAGAGCTAGAAAGCTCGCAGGTGGTCGATGTAATTGGTTCCGAGGTAAATGGGTTTACGAAGCTTCGTATCCTCTCTACAATCCTTATTCTTGTCCCTTCGTAGATCGCCAGTTCAACTGCCAGAAACATGGTCGCCCTGATACTTTGTATCAGAAATATAGATGGCAGCCATTTTCTTGTCCCTTGCCAAGGTATTCACATACTGGTACTTACTTCATGTTTGTAGTGAGCGTCGCTTATTTCAGTTTCAGAGTTTCAAGTTTGTTTTTGAATTTTTTTTGAGCAGGTTCAATGGTTTGAATTTCCTGGAGAAATACAGGGGAAAGAAGATTATGTTTGTGGGTGATTCATTGAGCTTGAACCAGTTCAATTCTTTGGCCTGTATGATTCACTCTTGGGTACCAAACTCCAGAACTTCCACCGGACAAAATGGTGTTCTTTCTTCGGTCACATTCGAGGTTGGTCTTCTTTGTTATGAAAAATTTGATTTTTTTTTTTTTTTGCATTGAAATGATTGCGGTGTTAGGCGCTGCTCATGCAAGTCTTGTCATTTTCTCTCTGTTTCTTTTTCCTCCTTTCAACTTTAAGTTCAAAAATTGCAAGCCATTTTGAATCTCTTTGGCATAAACACTTGATCCAGTGAAGTTCTTCTTGTTTTTTTTTTGCCATTTTCATATTAAGCAAACAAGGGATTAAAGTAAACTTGGAATTTGGAAGACTTTTCTTTTTGCAGGAAGAGTGTCTTGTTGAAAATTACTCAATAAATGTTTCTGACATGTTTGATCCCAAAATTTAAATACGCTTTCATAGGTTTCTTGGATTTGATCTTGAAACATGGAGCAAAAAAAAAACAAAGAAAGAAAGAAAGACTTTGTTCTGTTTTATAACTAAAGGGGAGGAGGAACCTTATTATGCAAAAAATACTCAGATTGCTGAAAAAAAAACTATTTTGATACAGAAAACATGGAAATCTTTTCTGAATTGTGAGAGCTCACCGTTTGCTTTATAAAGAAAGTGTACGACACTAATGAATTGTGTGGAACAGCAATAATTGATGCTGGATATGTAAGTTTTTTGTAACTGAGTCATGAGTGAAAGAAAGACATTGAAACCAGCACCATCTCCTGTTGGTGATGTTTGTGTCTCTAAACGTAATGATTGATGATAATTACATAAAAACATCTTTCTTTTATACACACATATATATATGACAATACATAAGATTGTGTGCATTTGAAAGAAAGCGTGTATGAAGAAAAACTGTTCATGTGGATCCTGTTTGTTTCTCTCCTCTTTTTTTTCCCCCATTGAATAATGGATAAATACAAGGTAACATTGATTTGATAATTTTTTTGGATTTTTCCCAACAGTTTTCAAGTAGTAATTTTGAATATCTGGAAGTTTTTTTTAATTAATATCATCTTAAAAATTAAAAAAAATACTATAACTATTAAAATACTAATGTTAGTTATTAAAATTTTGAGTGGTTGGGAGAGACATTTTCAAGGTAATATTGACCCAAAAAATACACTTCTGTATATCTAGTCCTACAGTTCCTAATGGAAGGAATTTTAGTTAATTAAATATGAGGTTTCAAGTTCAAGGATTTGTAAATATATAACATGTGGCCTTAGAGAATAATGACAAGTTGGATAGGGACCACATGTAACACAAGTAGGAAGGATTTCTCTTCTTGCACGGCTTCGCCATTGAAGACTCAGAGAGTAAACTGAGAAGTGTCAAATTTAGGACCACTTGTTGCAGACAACAAAGGCTCTGTGTTATTATATTTTTCTCGTTTCAATCCCGTGGGGAATGGTTTGCTATACTTTGTGTCGTGTGCATAGAATTTTACTAATAATTTAGCTATAAGATTGGGCCTCACTGACTTGAAAGGGAATCCAGAGAAGACCCTAGGAATGGCTTAAGAAGTGACCAACTTTGATAGGGAATTATTCTACCACTTGTTAATCTTGCTACTAAAAAAATATCCTTGTTTGAAACCCTATTAATGTCTTTTATTAGAATATATATACTTTATTAAACATGTTTGGATTGACTTTAAAACCCCAAAAGCCCCCCTAAAAGCCAGTTTAAAAGCCCATAAACCACATTACCTTGACTTTTATCATAACAATTGGAATAACAGTAACCAACTGAGAGTTAGTCCGGGTGTTAAGTGGTTCAATATCGCTTAAGCGAGGTTTCAAGTTTGAGCCTTAGTGTATATAGAAAATTTCTGTTGGGAGACTCACCCACTATAACTAGGTACACGACATAGGTCGGATTTAGATGTAGTCAAGTAAAGTTCTGATGAACGGGTGGGTAACAAAAAAAAATAGAAATTTTTTCACTTATAGAAGTTGGGTGTGAATAAGGGGCTAATATCTCACGATATAGAGGACTAATATTTGAATTCCTGTTAAGAGATGTGTCCGTATTTAATGTGTAATAGTATCTCGAATATGATTGCTCCTAATAGGAGAATACATATACTTAACAAAAAACAAAAGTAAATTTTATAAATCTTAATCCAAACCAGCGCTAAATACTAACTCTACACAAGCACCCCTTTTGATGAATTTGAGTCCTCTCCATAGTTTTGTTCATTTGATTGCTAATTTTGGCATCAAACTAAACATGTTATTGATGTAATTGCAGGACTATGGACTGAGTTTATTTCTGTATAGGACGCCATACTTGGTGGATATGGATAGGGAGAAAGTGGGAACGGTTCTGAAACTTGATTCCATCAAGAGTGGTGATGCTTGGAGGGGCATGGACGTTCTCATCTTCAACACTTGGCACTGGTGGACTCACACCGGCTCAGCCCAACCGTACTATACTTCATATCCTTGAACAGCTTTAATCAAACTCAGATCATGTTTTCTTATTATGCTAACTTTTAATTTGTGGGGTTTCAGGTTCAATTACATTCAAGACAGAAACAAGATCTACAAAGACATGAACCGCATGGTTGCCTTCTATAAAGGTCTCACCACATGGGCAAGATGGGTTAACGTCAACGTTAATCCTTCCCAAACCAAAGTCTTCTTCCTCGGAATCTCCCCTGTTCACTACGAGTAAGTCTTCAGTAAACAAACAAGAATATTATTTATCAACAATTAGGGGTTTTCGGAAATAGGCCAAACAGCCTGCGAGGACATTTGTCCTAAGTTGACTTATATAAAAATAGGAGCAGACCTAAGCCCTTTTTTAAGGCCTATTTTATTTAACATAACAAGTCTAGACTCTCTAAAAAACCTATTAAACATGTCAAGCTAGCTTAGTCCTGTTTAATGGCCTTCTATTTGAAGGCTTAAGCCTATTCTCCAGAAGGCATGTTAGCCTGTTTAAAGTTTAAAATATGGATCTTTTTAATAGGCTTAAGGCCAAGTTTAGGTTGAGAAAAAACCTATAACAGGAGAGACTTACCCTAAACTCTTGAGTATACTTGCAAAGTAGTATTGGAATAAATCTGATATTTAGTAATGAACAAGCAAACAGGGGAAGAGAATGGAACCAGCCAGCAAGATCATGCATGAAGGAGACAGAGCCATTCTTTGGGCTGAAGTACCCAGCAGGAACACCAATGGCATGGGTGGTGGTGAACAAGGTGTTGAGCAGAGTGAAGAGGCCTGTATATTTTCTGGACGTAACGACGATGTCTCAGTACAGAAAAGATGCTCACCCGGAAGGTTACAGTGGAGTTATGGATACAGATTGTAGCCATTGGTGTCTTCCAGGCCTCCCTGATACCTGGAACACTCTTCTCCATGCAGCTCTCTTTGCTTGATCATATTCTTCTTACATTATTATTACAATTGGAGAACGCATTGTTTTCCACTAGACAAGAAAATTGATAATTTGCTGCCATTAATAAATGTGCTGGAGTCAATGGGGAATGAATAACAAGGGAAAAGTGATGATGATCATCTAAGTTATGATGAGATTTAGATTAGTTTGGTGGTTGACTTTGGCTTCTCAATAGGCATTTATTTGGTAATGACTTGCCTGCAACTCTGTATATGAAGAAAAACTTAGGCTGCTACAAGACAAATTTGTGAGGAAAGTATATGGAGAAGAATTTATTAGCTTCCGATTTAGTTGAAGTGGATCTACCAATTGTACTGCTCTCTCTATTTAATAATGAATGTATGTTTTTTCGTCTTTTTATAGGTTTTACTGTTTGCATTGATATTGCCATTGACTGTGACAAGGATTTTGGAGATGATGAGTGTTATTTTCTTTTCTCACACTTCTTTTGAGCCTCCCCTATGTCCTTCCTATGTTTGTGCTTTCCATTTGGGCATTGATCCAACACTAAGAGGAGATCAAAGAGACCAAATTTCAATCTTAAATACTCATGCTTCACCCACAATCTCTTTTTATTTATTCAACATGCTGATTTTATCGAAAAGAGTTGACAAATCAAAATTAAGATCTCTATCAGAAAAAATACCCACATTTAGGCTATATTTGGATAGAAAGAAAAGTGGGGGAAAAAATACTAAATTTTTCCCCTAAAATAGTAAAAAAATTACTATTCTTAAGAATTTTCTCTCATGGCATATTTTCTTCCCATCTAAACATAAGATTGATGCCCAACAATGCCTCAAATAGGAGGACATGTGTTTAACACAAAAAAATATATACGAAAAAAAAATTGAAAAAATATTTTATGAATGAGACATGTTTTAGTAAGAAATAATAATATAATTATGATAATATAGAGAGTATTTTGATTAACTTATTTTTAGTGATTAATTTATTCTATCAAGGTACTATGAGTTAACAGGAGTTGAATTTGTTTAATACCTTGTGCATTTGTATTATATATTATAATATTATAATAATTCAAAAACTAACATAATGTTTCATAAAATGGTGACGTTTTAAATCTTGAAATTGCTCTTTTTTATTTTAAATGCATCGTTATTATGATTCTTAGAGCTTCACATATTATGATTCTTAAAAGCAATAGAATATACTATGGGGGAAATGGCTCCTAGCTTGAACTTCACATATTCTCTTGTAATAATTAAAACAATGGTTATGAAATTATAGGTTTAGAATGAGTAGCCATAACCCACAGGATCCATTATACACCTAATTAATCAAAATAATTATCACCGGTTTAGTTTAGTTTTTGAAGAAGTTTTTATACAAAAATAAGTGACTTAAAATACTATTAAAAAAATACTTATCACGATGTTACTTTATGACAGTTAAAAAGAAAAATGCTATAAAAGAAGATAATTTGATATTAATTAAACAATTTAATTTGATGTTCAAAAGTAGGAAAGCTTTTTCTTTGAGATGCTTGGAAGGACACCTATATATAAAGCGCATCAAGTAGCTCATGATATCTGCTTCAACACACACACAAACACAACTGTCTTTGTGAGCCTTGTTCTTATAGGATTGTATTACGTGGTGGCCATCCATTTTAAAACTCTGAAATGGTTCAATCGTTTAACTAATGTGATGTTTGGAAGGCTTTCATTACATTAATCCCATGAAAAATTAATAAATCTCAGATGCACGTATATGCATAAAGAATCGGTATATATATATATATATATGTATCTCAGATGCACGTATTCAGATGGCATGTATTGAATGATTAGCTTCCTCTTTTTGGATCCAATGACATGGATGAGGAAATGAACCGTCGTATGCTAAAGATTGCAGCAAAAGACTTGCTACTTGCGGCCTATTTTTTGTGCAGTGTGCGGCTTTATATATGGAATTACTGCTCCATCCTCAATATAGGATTTAATTATAGAGTTAATCTTAATCTTAAATATAATGACCTATTTTTTATATTCTTCAAATTATCTCTATTGATAGGATCTTAACAATAATTGGGTAAAAGAGAGAAAACGGGGGAATTAAGGAAGATGATTAAGGTATTTTAAAAAAATATTATATCAAATAACTTCTTTAATCTAATTAAATTAGTTAAATATGTCATATATTAAAGATATAAGGTGAACCTTTTTTATACTATTAACTAATATATGATATTTTTTCTAGATTTTATTACTAGATAACTAAGCAATCGACTAATCTAATTCTAGGTTTATAGTTGCACCTCCTAAGATAGATGCCTTCTCTAAGACTTGAACTCTAATCTTAGAGGGATCTAGCCGAGTTTTACTTTAGTAGATTAGCTCTGTGTTGGTATAACTATTTTTACTTCTATGAAAATATATGTTCTGGCAGCACATATTAATATATTACTGAATTATTTACCTGATTACTTGCAGCTCAAATTATATGCTCGAACACACAATTACACATACACACACGCACATAAAGACGCTTGAACAATATATAAAGACCAGTTCATTATTGAATTATTTTTCCTTAATATTTATTGCCTTCTTGTTCTACATTTTTGTTGTTAAACATACGTACATACATATATAAATCATAAAGAGAAAGGATCAATAGGAGTTTCATACCTAAAGTCCTTCAGAACACTAAAACAGTAGTAATAAGCCACTTTCATTGGAAGTTTAATGATCTAAAACCAAACATGCATGCATTTCAACCTGGATTGATCTCACAGCACAGCTGGTTCTATCCCTGAGTCACTACGTATAATAGAAAAAGAATCAAGGTGAGGACGATGTTGGCTGATAGAGAAAGACAGAGAAAAAAAAACGGGACAATAACTAGCTAGATATATATATAGCTTACTGCAGGGGATCAACAGAAGCAATAACAAGCCACCTACTGTGTGTGTGAAGTTCAGTGGCCTAAATATCAAGTGGTTTTGAAATTAAAGAACATCGTACGTAGTGGGGGATTATGTATTAAGGTTGTCCTCGTGGTAGCAGCATTGCTAGGTCCTATATTTAGAATGAGGTGAACCTCTCCAGTGATGGCCGGTGTTTGGTCCTTCCGGCGAAACCCTATCTGATGGAGCAGCAACGTCGTTAAGATGAAGACTACGTCGTCTTCCTCTATTACCAAACCCTAATCCATGCAGAAACCTTTGGCTTTCTATATACGACCCTCCCACTTGCCATACACATGCAGCCTCACTACCCTCCACATTACTCATCAGCATCATCAACAACACCACTAACACAAGTAGTGACACTCGTGCTACTCCTGGATTCGCCATATGCATGAAGAGCGAAACTTGGAGGATATTGAGCTATGTAGCAGGGAGATCTGGGGGAGTTTATAGAAGCTGAGTGTCTGGTTCTATATATAGGGTTTTGCTGGCTATTCATATGCAGTGGACATTTCAGAAGTATATATTATTATTTAATATATTAGTTAAGTTTTAGTTGAGAGAGGATGATGGTGGCATGCAATTAACTGGAATCCACATATTATGATATTGGTCGATGGATTACCCCATGCAATGAGTGGAGTATTAAATATTACTCCTCACATCCTTAATATAGGATTTTTAAAAAATTGATATTAATTTTAAATATAAGATTTTCTTTTTATATTTATCATTTTTTTTAAAATTATCTCCATTAATATTTCTCAATAATAATCATGTAAGAAAAAGAGGAAAGAAGAAGGAATATGGTTACAATGTTTTAAAAAATTATATCATATTAATTAAAAAATCTAAATACACAATTAATTATAACTAATATAAAAATTAGTTGATTGATTTTAGTAGATTAAAAAGTATATAATATGAATTCGTTTTGAGGTATTATATTTTATTATAATTAACTGATTTATTTTATTTTTTAATCTAATTAAAAAAGTCAACTAACCTTGTATTAAGGACCAAAATGAATCCTATAATAACTCAATATGAATCCATAATACTATTTTTCTATCCTTTTTAAACTACAAAATCAATTATCAAAATTTTATAATTAATAATATGTTAACATAATACTTGATTTCAGATTAGATTTAAGCAATTTTTTTGCCTGAAAAGGATTTTTTTTAAAAAAAAAACTTCTTTTAGTAAAAGCAAATACATGCTATTACTAATGCATGTATTTATTAAAAAAGAATATTTTAATATAATTTAATGTCTGTATCATAATATCAATTTCTTTAGTTTAACACTTGCCTCAATATTTTCAATTTTGAATATAAATCTAGACCAGTAATATTAAAATGTGCAATAAAACTTACAACTTTTTGTAAACTTGAGTGATACAATACTTTCTCATCACTTTTTTTTTTTTTTTTGGTATATTACTTTCTCATCACTTAAACTAAGGTCAGCGGCTAGTTGTCCCAGTAGCTACGCCACCAGCTATGCTCGGATGAAGTTCTGGGTGTGAGCCCGTCTTTAACATGTTTGTGTGCGTGAGTGTATTTAAATTGTATTAAATAAAAAAAATAATAACCAAGTGATTATGGTGCAATCGCAAAAATATAGTAATGGATCTAGATAATACTGCTTATAACAACCAGAGACAGATATACTATTAATGGCACTTAACCTGTTCTTCATCACTCAACTGTTAGAAAGAAAAACACCTCTTAGAACGAAAGAAAGAAAAGAGCAAACATACAAAGATAACAGCAAGTAAAACTAATTATAAAGATGCATGTAATTTGATACTTAATGCTGCAGAACACTGGGAATTGAAAGGATCACTACAGTCTATAGATTTTCAAGCATGCATGCATCTAATAATATCAGTTATTATGTTGAGGATCAGGTCCTCCAGGTGAGATTCGATCTGAATCCGTTGTGAGAAGAGGAGTACTATGAGAAGCTCGAAAGTGCATACGTTTTGGAAGATCAAAACCATTCTGATCATAATGCAGAAGGCGATTCTTCTGAATCATCAAGTGACCTGCAACAACACGTCCCTCCGAAGTCATGAGCAACCTAGAAAGAATTAGGACAAGTACGAACACTAGTCGTGCTACCCCTGTATTAGCCATGCAGTGATCGCTGTAATTATTGGTGCTGCGAATAGTGATGATGAGAATCCAGAGTTGAAGTGGCTTGCAAGCTGATCATAGGCAGCCACTATCTATTTATAGTAAGATCCGAGGATAATTATCATACCAAACGGGGAAAAAAATACATATATGCGTCTACTTCTAAGTCAACTACGTTCAAGAGTTGAAGTTCTGTTTTCTATTGAGTATCTTTTTCCCCTGTTGACTTGTCTATCCTTGATTGGCTAGAAAAATCTCTCATATGCCATGGATTCCTTGTGATTTGCTATGTTATAAGGTCATTTATTTTTAATGTGATCGTAGAAACCAAGAAGAAAATAACGAAACGCACAATGCCAAAGGGATCGACCCCGTGATATGGTTCCTAACGTATATTCCAAACCTTGAATAAACATTGGGCCACCTTAAAGTTTTAATTAATTAAACTGCCTGAAGATTTTCTTGTTACTCCCAGCTCTCTCTAGATCTCTCATTATCACCTTCTACTAATAGATCCTTTGAGATGGGAAGAGATACATAATTATCATGATAGGGCAGTGAGACTATCAACGACAAGCCGCCCCAGCGGCAATGCCATCTGTCATGCTTGAATGATGTGGGGACTTAAGCCTGACATTAACATGTTTGTGTACATAGGTTTTTTTAAAGGGTATTAAAAAAATAATGTAAGAGACTCATATTATGTTAGGTCTACCATTTAGTTTAAGCATATAAATTTTATTTACTATGCCTATGTTAATCTCTTTTCAAATCATAATATTATATTTGTATTATTATCATAATTTAATCAGGTCCAGAGGAATAAAGTAGGAGTCAATATAGGCATGGACCTTTTTGGAGTTGTAGGGCACAATTATTCAGGATAATCCATCTATAATATAGAACAAACCAGGATCAACTTGATGGGAAAGAATGTCTACCTTAGAAGCTTGACAATCCCCTCGGAGGGTGAAAGGTCAAATCTGTGTATAAAACAGAGAATAAACAATTAGAACAAGATTCAATAATGTAGGTGCCGGCCATTAACATTGGATCAAACTTTTGGTGTCTGACCCCAATTACCTTTATTAAGTCCAATGTAAAAGGTGTGGCTCTGCACTTCTCCTGAAGATTCACTAGTGAGCTTCATGTGATATGTTGTGTCTTGGGAAAATTAAGGAATTAAGAATTATATTTCACAAAGAATAACAGAATGAGCCTAATAAGGATCAAACCATTACATTGTTCATGTTTCAACCGCCAATGTTCATCAATTTTTACCCATTTTACTTCCAGTTCACGTGTTATGCTATCATCAACTTCAACGCAGTCATAGGAAAAATCCAAAAATGAGTTTAGTCATTGAACCATAAAGTGATCATAAGAAGCTCAATTTGAACCACAAAATTGGAGAAATGAGAGTCTATGACAACGCGTCCATTCAAAGACTAAAAAAATGGAAGCGGCCATTCCGCAGAATATAACACTAGGAAGACTGGAAGAGATACTCAAAAGATTTCATATCGCTGGCTAGTTTTTTCTGCAACTTGATCATCTTTAAATGGAGAAACAACTGCCAAGTACCAAAATGATTCACTTAAACAACAATTCTAGATGGCCCATGAGACCTGTCTAGCAAGTGCGACTTAAAGCGCCAAAAGTAAGTTCATGAATGAAAATTAACATGATGAGCATTTAGCACAACTGGCTTTTCTATTAAGCTATTTTTCTGTGGGTACTGAGTCTACATATATTTATTTTTTTTTTGTACAAAAATTTTTTAAAAGGGGTTAGGCTCACCCACGATCCAAGGGCAGGGCGAAGTCTCCCTTCCTCCTAGGCAATACTGAGTCTACATATATAAAACCAAAGAAGAATATTAACATTTTCAAGAGTCAAATCTTGCATCTTAGGACCACCATAGGACGCTACAGTACTTCTTGCCTTCTCATCAACTTTGATTAATATTAATCCTATGAAAGCTGTAATCTTGTTATTTTTTAAGAGCCCAATTAGAGGAGCTCAGCCATTGGCTATAAGCTCATAGGAAAGCTATGCTGGCAAATTAGAGCCTGTTGCACCACAAACTTTAACGAAAAATAATTCAAGACAAAAATAGCCAAATTTGGTACAAATACTTGCACAAGTACCAGCATAGTAAATAATTAACAGCAAACAAGCCATTCACCTTTGCAACAGTAACTATCTGATACTCTAAATTTCGCCATAGTCAAATGTCATAAGATTTTGGATAATAATGTAGTTAACTCTACTTTCTCATCGATCATGGCATTTTGCGTAGACATGTATCATCTTTCATTTTATTTTTTTTTAGACCCGAGTCTCTTATAAGTTCAAACAAAAAATGCACAGCTAATTAACTAAGTTCCAAATTCCAATTGTACAGAAACTGGATGCAATTAAGATGCCTTCTTCAAATGGAGTTAAAGTTCTACAAGGGTCTGTCGTTGAGTTACCTTAATTCACATCACACACTAAACATAAACCAAAAACCTTCCTTTAATGGAAGAGTCGCTTTCTTTTTAATAGATCACTAGGTTGCTGCATTAATTTAGTGGCAGAGTCGCTTTCGAATTCCTCGAGTTATTATAAAGATATAGGCAGGAAGAACCCTAACTTTCTTGTGGTTTGTTTAATTTGCTTCATTCAAATTTCCTTATCTAAATCTAAAGCTGGCTGATCGTAGCAATGAATCAACTTCAATCATTAAAAAAGGGCACCATGAAAAGGGAGTGGAAGCCAAAATACTGAGCACGATTAACTGTCCACCACAACATATTTCAAAAGTTCGGTAAAGAGGTCATGGGATTCACTAAACTGCATATTTTGAATTTAAAATTGACAGGAGTTGGCTATGTATGAACTTGTCTACGTCAAAAGATTAACCCTAAAGGCTAAAGCATTGTAATTATGAGAGTGCCCTCCTGTTGAGGGTAAATACTATATAGTACTTACCAATAGGGTCGGTGAAGTGCTTCTTTACCGCATTCAAAGCTAAAGCAGTTCAGTTTTTTAAACCACTCGTTCCTGTAGTACCTCATTATCATCTGCAATATAAATCATGTTAGGAACCTACCTAGACAAAAAATAGTTCAATACTAGGGTTCTCTTTTTGGAGGAATATGCCTTACCTGCAGTCGAGACATTCTACCAATTTGTTGTTATTAAAACCCATTATGCCACAGAAATTGTTTAAGGAAATAGCAAGCTGTTAACTTCTGAGTGGACTCTGTAACTCACTTAGAAGAACCGACATTATCATACTTTATATTTTCCTAATTGTTCGCCAGCATACTAAGCACAGCATTTGATCTAGTTGAGGTTATATGATAACAAAAAGTCATGTAGAATAATTAGTTTTTGCTATACAAGTCGATTTGCAGTTTCTTGTCTCTTGTAGCCTTCAAGGAAGCTACGCCATATATTAGCATTTGGAGTAAAAGGCATGCTTGCAATGAATTGCTCAGCTTCCACAACACATCCATTTTTAGCCAGAAGGTCAACTATATAGTGATAATGATCAATCTCTGGTTGAATCCAGTAAATCATTGTCATTTTCCTGAAAAATTCCATCCCTTCCCTTACTAATCCACCATATCTGCAAGCTGATAGCACTGCTCGGAGAGTTAATGCATCAGGCTTCAACCCTGTCATCTCCATTTCCCGGAATCTCGTTAGAGTACCTCATAAGGATAACCATTCAGTCCAAGGGCAGTAATCAAAGCCATCCACGTAATTATGTTTCTATCTTCTATTTCTTCAAAAAATTTCACTGAACTATCAATGCTTCCACACTTCCCATACATGTCAATAAGTAAATTGCTCAAAAATGTCTCACCATTATTGATATCAATCTTTATGATAAGTCCATGAAGAGAACTGCCCAATGCCAAACTACAAAGTTTGGTACACACACAGAGAAGGCTCGTAAATGAGTAATTATCAGGATGGATATCTGCAGATCGCATACGCTTGAACAGCTCAAAAGCCTCATTATAATTATTGCTCCGAGCACATGCTGCAATGACAATGTTCCAAGATACAAGTGTCAACCACGTAACAAATATTGTTATTAATTATTTATGTTAGGATTTGGTTATTCATTTAATTCTGTTAATTTAGTTGTTGGGATTTAATTGCATTCCAGATTGCATCTATGCACATTGAACAATCAATGAACAGCGCAGGCTTTCAGTCAAATTTCCTGTCATGGTATTAGTGTTGGCAAAATCTACAAAATAACAAAATTTATAATTCGAGTCGCGTCCGAGGACACTGTCCTTAAGAGATATTTCGTGACTCCTCATCAAATTTAGAAGCGGCTCTCTCTAGGATTAAGCGAACTCTTCCTGTAAAAATACAGGGCAACATAACTAGTGGAAGATAAAGTAATCTCAGAAGATTGGTATATCATTCTCTATTTTTCCATATATTTTTCTATATTCTTCTTCTTCATCGAGAAGCCATTTTTATAGATTGTGGAAGGCCACGAGACATATATTTTGAACATATGTCCCTTAGATTCAAGAGTTATGATAGAAAGACTCTTCTTTCTTCAACATACCCTTTCACAACAAAGAGTTATGTCAGAAAGACATTTCTTTCTTTAACACACCCTTTCACAATATTTAAAATATTTCCAACAATCAGAGCCTAAGTGTTCCCTATTATAATTTTTTTCCCTTTCTCTCTCTCTTTGCTTTTCTAAATTTCCCCTGCCGTCACTTTTCTTTTCTCCTTTTTCTCTGCTGTCTCTTTCTTTTTCCAAACCTTACCTTTCTTCTCTCTTTGACTACTATCTTCTTCATTTCGTTCTGCCATGGCCACCGAAATATCAAGCGATCCAGCCAATCCTTACTACATTTACCCAAGTGAAAATCCTTCACTCATCCTAGTTGCTCCACCGCTTGATGGTGCAAATTATCATGCCTGGGCACGCACCATGAAGATGGCCCTCTTAACAAAGAACAAGTTGAAATTCGTTGACGGATCAATTCCACCACCAGCGACAACTGATCCACTCTATCCGGCTTGGGAACGTTGCAACACACTGGTTCAAAGCTGGCTCATTAAGTCATTCTCTCCTTCAATCGCAAAGAGCATTCTTTCATTTGATAAAGCTTCTAAAATTTAGCTTGATCTTCAAACTCATTATTCTCAGTCCAACATTTTTAGAATTGCTGAGCTTCAGGAGGAAATTTACAGTCTCAAGCAAGGATCTCTGAGTGTCAGTGACTATTTCACTCAGTTAAAAATTCTATGGGATGAACTCTCCAACATTCGTCCACTACGAGCGTGTCATTGTGGTTCTACTGCAGTCGCCCTTCATCATCGTGCAGAAGATCAGGTTATACATTTTCTGAAGGGCTTTAATGAACAGTTTTCATCTGTTAAATCACAAATTCTTCTTATTGATCCTCTGCCACCGATTAACCGTGTCTTTTCTCTAGTTCTTCAACAAGAACGAGAGCTTCATTTATCTGAGCCAAAGGTTCTGATGGCTAAGGGTCCTAGACCTGGTTCTACTGGTTTATATGGTAATTCCAATTCTTTTGGTTCTACATCTTCTTCAAAGCAGAACAAGCATTGCACATATTGTAGCAAGCGTGGGCACACTGAAGACACTTGCTACCGTAAACATGGTTTTCCTCCTGGTTTCAAGTTTCATTCATCCAATTCCTCTTCCTCCGTTAATCAAGTGACAGCTCAAGAATCTGGTAATGTTCAAGGCAACAACATTGCATTACCACCCTCATCACCAAATTATGTCCTTCCTCAGTGCACACCCAATCAATACCACAAGATCATTACTCTATTAAATTCCCCCCCAAATCCATCTCCTTCTGTTAATCATATCTCTGCTTCTACTTTAACCGATAGTCGTAATTCTATCTCTGCTAAACATTTAACCCCCTGGATCATTGATTCAGGTGCTACTGATCATGTATGTTGCTCTTTGAATCTTTTCTTATCCTATACATCTATCTCTCCTGACTTAGTTAGTTTACCTACTGGTACTAATACTCTTGCCTATTTCTCAGGAACAAGCAAACTTTATCCATATCTAATTCTTCACAATGTTCTCTATTTGCCTTTTTTTTTTCTTTCAATATTATTTATGACTCTCGCCTTACTATTTCCCTTAATTACTTCCTGACTTTATTTTCTCATTCTTGTCAGATACACTTACTCCAACCTTTGCAGATGATTGGTTCAGCTAAAGCTTTAGATGGCCTCTATATCTTGAATGCAAATACGTTATCTCCCATTTCAATTCCTCAAGTTCCTACGTCTTCAGCTAATTCTTCAACCTCTAACCTGACCCTCTGGCATCATCGGTTGGGACATCCTTCTAATACTACTTTGTCTGCTTTACATAAAATTGTTGCTAATCTTATTTCTTGCATCCCTCACCCTTTTACTTGTGACACCTGTCATTTTGCTAAGCAGAAACGACTTCCTTTTCCTATAAGCACAAGTTCAAGTAATAAAATTTTTGATTTGATACATGTTGACATTTGGGGTCCTTTCTCTGTACCTTCTGTTCAAGGACATCGCTATTTTTTAACAATAGTTGATTATTTTTCTAGATATACATGGTTATACCTAATGCAGTCCAAATCTGACACAAGAGATAAACTCAAGTTTTCTTGCACTTGTAGAAAACCAACTTTCAGCCAATGTAAAGGTTTTAAGATCTGACAATGGGGTTGAATTCACTATGCCACAGTTTTTTGCCTCTAAAGGTATATTACATCAAAAATCGTGTGTTGAGAGTCCTCAACAAAATGGCATTGTTGAGCGGAAGCATCAACATATTTTAAATGTTGCACGAGCTTTATTCTTTCAGTCTGCTTTACCTATTGCTTATTGGTCTTTTGCTATTTCACATGCTACTCACATCATTAATTGTCTTCCGTCTCCCATTATCCAAAATCTGTCACCTTTTGAAAGGCTATATAACAATCATCCTTCTTACTCTGATTTTGAAGTTTTTGGCTCTCTTTGTTTTGCTTCCACCCTTCAAAATAATCGTTCTAAGTTTAACCCCCAAGCTCGTAAATGTGTTTTTCTGGGTTTACCATCTGGATCTAAAGCATACATTTTACTAGAATTGTCAACAAATCAAATTTTTCTTTCACGCGATGTTATTTTTTATGAACTTGTGTTTCATTTTAAGACCGCTTCTTCTTCCCCACTGCCAACTCCTGAGATACAGCCTCTTCCTCTACTGATTGATGACATTTCTCCTCCAAATATCACTCAACCACCTATAATCACTCAACCTTCTACATCCTCTACTGATCCTATTCCCACAAATCCTTCCCACCCTACTCGTCGCTCCTCTAGACCCATCACCCACCATCGTATCTGCAGGATTATCATTGTGCCCTTAGCTCTACTACTAACCAATCATCTTGCAAAGGCACTCCTCGTTATCCATTATCTTCTATTTTGTCATATTCTTCTCTCTCTCCTACATATAAAAGCTTTATTTTATCTATTTATGTTGTTCCCGATCCTAAAACATATGCACAAGCTATTAAACATCAACATTGGAAAGATGTTATGGCTGCAGAAATACTTGCTCTTGAACAAAACCACACTTGGGTCCTCACTTCATTGCCGCCTGGAAAGAAATTGGTTAGATGTAAATGGGTGTTTCGAACCAAGTTTAAGTCCAATGGTGATTTTGACAAATATAAAGCTAGACTTGTAGCCAAAGGCTACACAGAGATTGAAGGTGTAGATTATTTAGATACTTTTTCCCCAGTTGCCAAAATGACAACTCTTCGGTTATTACTCTCTATAGCTGCTGCTAAGAACTAGTTTTTATATCAGTTGAATGTCAACAATGCTTTCTTACATGGGGATTTGCATGAGGAGGTTTATATGGAACTTCCAAAAGGATTCACAGCTCCTCAACCCAACATGGTTTGCAAACTACAAAAGTCTCTTTATGGTCTAAAGCAAGCAAGTAGACAATGGTATTCTAAATTATATACCGCACTTTTATCATATGGTTATTGTCCATCTGCTTCTGATCACTCTCTTTTTCTCAAAGTTTCTGCCACTTCTTTTACAGCAATTCTTGTATATGTTGATGATCTGGTGCTTGTTGGCAATGATATGACTGAAATCAGTATGGTTAAGGAAAAATTACATGCTGCATTTACCATCAAAGATCTTGGTGTAATCAAATATTTCCTGGGTTTAGAGCTTGCACGATCTAAAGATGGAATTTTTATATCTCAAAGGAAATTTGCTCGAGTTACTTGAAGATTCAGGCTATCTTGCTTGTAAACCAACATCTACTCCCATGGATCCTCACTTAAAACTTTCCAAAGACAATGGCAAACCACTTGCTGATCCCCTGGTTTATCGACAGCTTGTGGGTAGATTGCAATATCTAACCACTACCAGACCTGATTTGAGTTTTGCCACACAACAGTTAAGTCAATTCATATCAGAACCTAGAGACATTCACTTACAAGCTGCACATCGAGTATTAAGATACATCAAATCCTCTCCTAGCGCAGGAATTTTCTTCTCTACAAAATCTGACTTACGTATACGAAGCTTTAGTGATTCTGATTGGGTAGGATGTGCTAACACTAGAAGATATGTGACTGGTTTTGCAGTTTTTCTTGG
The DNA here is from genome assembly GCA_037074615.1 of Leucaena leucocephala. Classification (NCBI taxonomy): domain Eukaryota; kingdom Viridiplantae; phylum Streptophyta; class Magnoliopsida; order Fabales; family Fabaceae; genus Leucaena; species Leucaena leucocephala. Next base: position 8,243,141 of record CM073525.1, read on the forward strand.
ATCTTCTCTAATTTCTTGGAAAGCCAAGAAGTAAGCTATTGTCTCTAGGTCATCCTTCGAAGCTGAGTATCGTGCTTTAGCTTCAACTACTTGTGAGATTCAATGGCTTCTTCTTCTTCTTCATGATTTTGATTTATCTCATATCGATCCAGCTCTCATCCACTGTGACAACCAATCTGCTTTACAAATAGCTGCAAATCCAACATTCCATGAATGTACTAAACACATTGAACTTGATTGCCATCTAGTTCGTGAAAAGCTGCAAGATAAAACCATACACTTACTTCCAATGTGCTCTAAAGATCAATTGGTTGATGTCTGCACTAAGCCCTTACACGCTCCAAGATTTCATGAGATCATTTCCAACCTAGGCATGAAGAATATTCATGCTCCAGCTTGCCAGGGGGTGTCAACCACATAACAAATATTGTTATTAATTATTTAATTAATTCTGTTAGGATTTAGTTATTCATTTAATTCTGTTAGGATTTAGTCATTTAGTTAAGATTTAGTTGTTGGGATTCAATTGCATTCCAGATTGTATATATGCACATTGAACAATCAATGAACAGCGCAGGCTTTCAGTCAAATTTTCTGTCAACAACATCTGGTTTTTCTACCAAAGAAAGAACTGTAGCCCACTCTATGTGTACTGGGTTGTCCCTAATCCATAACGCCCCATTTCACAGAACAAATCCCAAGCATCGGCCACATCCCCACACCGACTATGAGCAACAATAAGTGTATTATAAGAAACGACTATCTTGTAAGGCAGTGAGTCAAAGAAGCAGCTGGCCATGTGACAGATAACAGGACATGATATTGTTGTGGATGAAGGCAGATTGATACGGAATTGGACCCATTGTGATGGTGAGAGCATGGAGAGATTTCGCTCCGTTGAGGGAACGAATTGAAGAGCACACGTTGAGCAACTTGAGAAGACATGACCATGTCGAAGAAGCTCTTCGTAGCTACTCATGCGCTAGCTACTCATGAGCAACTTGAGCACACGGTTACGGTTGACAATGAATCTCGGTTCTCAACTGGATACGCTTGGAATCTGGGATAGTGAACCATATTGGCCGTAACCTTCTTCGTTAAGGCCAATCTTGAACTTGGGCCACAGAGTAACGGGCCGGATAAATTTGGCCCACTAGCATCTGGTCTTGTAGTTTGGGCCGAGGTGCCTGAAGGTTATTTTTTAAGCCAGAAGACCATCGCTACATTGTTTTGTATAAAAACAGACCATCGCTGAGGTTTAGCTCCGTTAAGTTTGATAGTACCTTTCCTCGCTATGAAGCGCTGACGTGGAAGTAACAGCGTCAGATCACAGTAAGAAGAGATTTGAACATAGGCGCCAAATAGTAAGAGAGGAGAGACAGGAGAAGACGCTCAGCAACAGGGGAGGGGAGGGCGAGAAAAAGGGTTGTGCATGGGCAAAATTAATTAGAGCAGTCTGTTACTTGGTAATATGGACTATATTTTATAGTCTGATATTCAATTTTATCAGATAAAAATTTTAACTATTTTAAGTTGAGTAAGAGTAATTTAATATGTCTAAATCGTGATGTCATGTTCATATAAAAAAAATCTGTAATTATAAACCTTTAAAATAATATTATATATATGTCTTCAAGAGTTAAATAATATCTATAATCCACTAAGAATAAATTAATAAAAAGATAATAATTAAAATTTTAAAATCTATTGCATATAAAAAAAACCTTGAAATCTAAATAATTTGTATTTACAATTTTACATCAATCTCTCAAATGTTTACAAAGATAGAGTATCTAAAAAAAATAAAATAAATAATTATAATTTATAATATAATCATATGATGATTAGTAAAGTTAAAAAATAAGAAAAAGTTAATATAGTTATAAATATTAAAATATACAACTTATTTAATTAACTACTCATATTTTTAAAATGACACTATAGTCACCAGTAGCCATTATATTATCATTTTCAAGTGTAGTATCTAAGGAAAAAAATAACAAAAAAATTAAAAAAAAATAAGTGTTCATAGGTAGAGCATAGCAACTAGTACCCATTGTGTAGCCTAAAAAAATATAAATATATTTTATAATATGATATTTAGCCAAAATTTATATTTATTTAGTTGGGCATGATATTTAAATATAACGGGTAGCGAGAGAAGCCCAATAATCTGCAAAACTAGCTCTGGCAGCCATTTTATACATACATACATACATACATACATACATACATACATACATATATATATAGATATAGATATAAAGCCAAATCCAAAACAGTTTTTAGCAAAAATTTCCATCATAGTACGGAAAAGTATGATCGAATTTCCTGTACTGGGACAATGAATTGCCTCTAGCCATCTGCATTCTAACGATACAAATATGATCACCTGCAACTGCATAAGCAAATTCATACCCTACTAAAGATCTACCGCCAAAATTGGAAACCGCACTTGCCGGCAGATCTAATCCAAATTGAGAAATCAAAATCAAGTGTAAACTAGGTCCACGGGCAGAATCAGAAAGAAATGAAGAACGAACAAAGGAACAGAGAGAGCGGACAAATAAGGGAAGGGGGAACTTACCCTATGCTCTGACTCTGAAGCGAACGGCGGAGAGAGGAGGAGGATAACGGAGAGCACAATCTCTTCTTTGCCGTTCTTTTCTCACTCTCCGTTCTCTTCTCCTTCTGTGCTCTTGCTCTCTCCCTTTCAATCTCTTCAACTGTGCCAGCCACGAAACTCCTTGTTCGCGATCCCTCCCCCATGCCTCCCCCTCCCCCTTTCTCTTCTAGGCGGTCAACAAAACGAAGGGGGCTCTGTATTCCGTTCCTCCATTATTATTATTTTTCTTTTTTTAAAAAAAAAAATGAGAGTTGAATTTGGAAAAATCCTTAAAATGACTCTAAAAATCAGTAAATCTCAAATTAAGATTCTCAATAATACAAATGTCAAATAAGTATCAAAACATAAATTGGGATTTTGAAGTCCATAGCAAATATAGTTGATTTTTTAAAATAAAATAATAGGTATTTTGGTCATTTGTTTATGAATTTTAAATTTTCAATTTAAATCTTGATACTTCTCTAATATTTTTATAATATTTAGAGTCTCAATTTATGATTTACTAATTTATAGAGTTTTTTTTTTAAACTTTCCCTTTGGATTTAAAAGAAAAAAGAGCTAAAATCTAGACGTATTATATAAAAATAATTTAAGCATAACTTAATAACTCACATGACACATTTGGCTAAACAAAATATCACATGGTAAGAGGAAAAACTTTTAAAAATAATAATTTTGTTTACTATTTTAAGGGGGGGATTTCTTAATATTCCCTCCCTATTTTCTCCTCTCTTTTCTCTTTATATGAACACTAAATCAAACAAATATATAACCTCATCATCTACACTCACACAGGTTGATGTATTCTCACTGGAAAATTGCAGAAAACTACAAAAATGTCAAAAAGGAGGAAAGCTATATAAGCTATCAATTATGAAAGGCTACAAAGTCGTCTCTAATGGCACTGTTTATTTCGACGTTCCAGTCATAAATTGGTTTGCTTCGTTTACTTGGACCAAGTCAACCCATATGCATGCATGGCTACCATAATAACCAAAGCGAGTCATGTACCATTATTATTTAGTTATTTTAAAACTTTATGATATCGTTGTGTATGGACGTCCGTATTTTTATGGTATTATTTCTCATATATTGTATTACATTAGATTTTTTTAATATGAAAAAATTTAGGGAGGTTAAATTTCGGGGACTCACTAAGGCTCCAAATTCAATTAGAAGAATTCGGAGAAAAGGTAGTTAGTTATATAATGCTAGGCTGTTACATAAAGCCAAGGTTCCTTTAGGAGCGAAATCGATCAATTAGTTTTTTAAATCAATTAAATGTGATTTTACGTCAGTCTCTAAATATGTACCTCATCAAACCGAATATATTCGAACGATATATTAAATTAAACTATGAATGAGGTCTTCACGGTATCTTTTATAACCATTATACATATATATATATATATATATATATATTCATATATATATATTCACTTATATGAATCTGCAAACCACATTTTTCTGGCATTCTCAGCATATAAACAGCAAGCAGCATTATTCTGTGCGAAAAACAAAAGAGCTATAACTTATTACGCACATTAATTACCAGCTTACAATTGTCTTCAAATAACGTATGATCATCAAAAAGAGATCACATCAGGCGCCGCCGGGAGGGGGGTGGTTGTGGAGGAGAGAGCCGTATTATTATTATTGGCTATATCAGAAAAGCCCGAAAAGAAAACAACACAAGGACAAGGACAAGATCACTAACAGGATCGTCCCAAAGCTATGTATATATATATATATATATTATATAAATGATGAGGATGAGGATGACGACGACAACGAAGATGATGATGAGTATGGTCAGTGATGTGTAGGGTCAGGGCCACCAGGACTTAGGCGTTTGGATAAATGGTATATGTTGCCAAGAACGAGGCTTGCTTTCTGAAAGCTTGCCCTAAGTTGCTTCGACTTTTGGAGAAGTTGATGCGAAGAAGAAACCTCTTGTTGTTTGGCTGGGGGTGGCTTCTTCCTCTCTGACAAGGGCTCATCAACTAATAATAATGCTCGACGACTTTCCAACTTATAAGTATCACTTGATTATATCACTGGAACAATAAGCCATAACACAAACATCTGCTTTGAATTGGCCATCTCATTAGCATATTTGGTGCTTATTCGAAAGGAATATCCCCTCCTTAGTCCACCACCGCTCTTCCTTCCTCACTTTTTTAAATTCAGACCTTCAACTATGTAATTAGCCACGTCAGCTTTCACTAAGTATGTGTATATGTACTCCTCTTGTGCTTAAAGTCATATATGGGATTCAATTTTGTCCTCTACTGGCTCTCTAGTCATATGGATTGAGCTGTCCCACTACTTGTGAATTTGAACACTTCTTCAAATATATAAACAGACTTCTTCCTTATGGAGCTTCCAAAGGTCACTCTCATCAGAAGCTCATAAAAACAGTGAATTACATTTTGAGAACAATATCAAATATAAGTATTGCTATGCTCCTCTGATTCTATTTATAAATTATTTACAACATATTTCAGACAGATAAAGAAAAATCTTAAACTTCAGTAACTATCTTAAAATTCAACATAACTTTTTAACTTTATTTCTATTTAATATATATTATATTTCATGAGAACCAAGTCAATATACTAATAAATGAAGAGTAAAATTATATATTCATATAAAAAATTTAATAATATTACCTATTAATATGACAAAAAAACTCTATCTTTATCTGCCCTATAAATAGGACCAGATAAATAATAAATATTGTTTGAGAGCACAACTGTATATATATATATATATCCAGGTTTTAATTGACCGTACATAATTTTTTTTTCCTTGTAGCAACAAGCAATCAAAGGCATATTGATATAATAATTAAGAAGGAGAAGACGGTGGGAGAAAGCAACTGGCTATTAGGTAGTTGCTTTAGTGAGCTCCTACATAATCATATATGAATTGTAAAATTGACGCTTTCCGAATAATAAACAGAAAATGATTAGGACGACATGATGTAAAGTTTATCAAGACAAATTAAATGCGGTGCATGCGGCGAAAACGAATATATGTGTAGTGGGATGATGAACGTCATGCGCATAACTCTTAATCTTCATTGCCTCTTTTAATTCATTTAGAGAGTGTTTCATATTTGCTTTATTAGTTATGGCATCTGTGTTAACAAGATATATATAAATAATAGGTTCATATATTTTTAGTTAATAATGTTTCATCTTGAACATTTTGAGTTTGACTTATTTAATTTATAGGAAAATTTTATTTAAGTCCCATATAAGGAATCTAATTGTAGAGAAATCTCACAGAACTTGAGATTATTTTTTTAAAATTATAAAAGGACAGAATTGCCCCTAAAAAAATAACACAAGCAATGAGAATGACAATTTCATAGGAAAAAATAATAATAGTAAGAAGGAAAAAAATAACAATTCAAACAATAGAAATAACTACTCTTAGAGGAAGGAATAACAATAAGAGGTAAAAACAATAACAACTGAGGTATTTTTTTCTAAGGGTAGTTCTGACATTTTAAAATTTAAAAAAAATAATCCCAGATCCCATGACACTTCACAGTCATTTGATAATTTCTCGAGATTTCTCTATAGTTAGATTCCTTATATGGACTTAAATGCAATTTTTCCTTAATTTATTTCATGGTCCCAAGCTGTTAACATAAACTAGATACGAATGAATTAACTCTGAGATTCTTTCGGGTATTAATTTGATTAATTATATTAACTAGGCAACTATGGAAATCTGAATCTGACAGAAAGAAAGGATATTAATAGTGATGTCAAACTATTTAGTTAATGGATATACGTGTTTGATGACGACTAATTAAGGCCCTAATACTCCACAGTTTGTCTTATTGATCAGATTATGGAATATGCAATTGTGGGCGTCATCTTTAACCGAAAACAGGAATCTAAATGTTTAACCTCACTAACCCTATTGATTATATACTCCCTCCCTCTAATCCTTAATATAAAATATAGTTGATTTATTTTAAAAAATTAAAGAAACTAGATAAATAGTTTAATCATATTAGATTATATATCAGTTTGTAACTCATAAAAATTAATTTAGAGAACAATATAAATAAATTAAAGTGATTTATATAATTTTTTTAATCTTTTTAAAAAAATTAATTAAGTATTATATTAAGAACTAATATAATGAAAATATGCATGGCTCAAGCTAATTGTTAAGTAGAATTTGGGTGGCCAATGTTAAGAGAAAGTGATATGTATATTCCACACACCGAAAACGTTTACAGGATCTATTTATATAGATACATTCAGAAACACACTAGGCTTTGGGCTATAGGCCCAATACTAATAGTCCAAAACCTACTTCTAACACTCCCCCTCAAGTTGAGGGCTAAATATATCTATTGCTCCCAGCTTAAGAAGTAATCTAGACTAAACATCTTTCCCTACTGCCTTGGTCAATATATTTGCTTCTTGATTTCCAGACTTTACATGCATTAGTCTAATCAACTTATCTTGAACCTTTTCTCTCACAAAATGTAAATCAATTTCTATGTGCTTAGTTCTTTCATGAAACACAGGATTCGAAGCTATATGTATTGCAGCTTTACTGTCGCAGTATGTCCTCACTGGTTGAGAGTATTCAACTCCAATTTCTTTGAGTAATCCTACGAGCCACATGACTTCTGCCACTGCTGCAGCTAATGCTCGGTATTCTACTTCTGCAGAAGATCGAGACACAGTGCCCTGTTTCTTGGTCTTCCATTTGATGAGTGATCCTCCTAGTTTCAATAAATATCCAGTTACAGATCTTCTTGTTGTTCCGCAGGCACCCCAATCAGCATCACAATAGCATTCAAGCTCCAAACTATCAGAAGCACTAATTAACACGCCAAGTCTAGGTGTTCCCTTCATATACCTAAGCACATTCATTGTTGTCGCCATGTGAACTTTCATAGGGTTTGACATGTATTGACTAAGGACCTGTACAGAAAAAGAAATGTCAGGACGAGTGGCAGTTAAATATATCAACCTCCCCACCAACCTTCTATACTTCTCTGGATCTCTCAATAAATTAGATTGTTTATCCTTTCCTTTCTCATAAGCTAAAAGTTTTAGATTTTGAGCCATGGGAATTGTGAGTGGCTTGCACTCACCCATACCTGTATCGGCAAGCAAATCCAATACATATTTCCTTTGTGACGGCACTATACCTTTCTTAGACTTGGCCATTTCAATTCCTAAAAAATATTTCATTATCCCTAAATCTTTAATTTTAAAATTATCATGTAAATATTGTTTAACTTCTTTGATTTTTATTTTTGAACTGCCAGTAATCAATAAGTCATCCGCATAAATCAGTACAAACACTATTTCTTTTTCATATTTCTTATAAAAGAGTGAATAGTCATGTTTACCTTGTGTAAATCCTCCTTGAATCAAAGCCATAGACAGCTTGGTGTTCCACTGTCTAGAGGCTTGTTTTAATCCATATAATAATTTTTTAAGTTTACAAACCATATTCTCCCCCTTACTGTTGAAACCTTGAGGTATACACATGTATATTTCTTCATCAAGGTCACCTTGCAAGAAAGCATTATGCACATCTATATGGTACAAATTCCAATCTTGTGAGACAGCAAATTTAATTATGATCCTAATAGTTGTCATTTTTATTACAGGAGAAAATGTTTCATAGTAATCAATCCCTTCCTTTTGACTATATCCTTTAGCAATCAATCTTGCCTTAAACTTATCTATCTTGCCTTCTGAATCATACTTAATTTTAAACACCCATTTACAACATATGGCCTTCCTACCTCTTGGGAGTGGCACAATTTCCCAAGTCCCATTATTTTCTAATGCATTTATCTCCATTTCCATTGCTTTAATCCATTCTGCGTCCTTTATTGCCTCTTCATAAGTTGATGGCTCAATTACAGAATCAATATGACACAAAAAACACATGTGTGATGCAGATATATTTGAGTAAGAGATACAGTTTTCAATAGGATATAAATTTTTACCTTTATTCCTACCACATGCGGAAGCTGCAGAAGTAATTGTATTGCATATGTAATCCTTTGACCATATGGGTGGTCTTCTTTGTCTAACTGGCCTGTTATTGGTTTGTCTTTCCATATGCATGTCCGGGTTACTTACTAGTTGATGATTAAAATGGATGTGTTCACTGTGTTCATGTGCTTGGTCACTTCCTTGTATCTACGGTTCTGTGGCCCTATGTGATTCATCTAAAGCTATGTCATCAAAGGCAAAAGGATCTACAGAAGGTTGTGTTTGTTGTGTGTGATCTTGAAGGTTAACTCCCCCTTGATTAGTGCATTTTATTTCCCTAAATGGAAAATAGTTCTCACAAAAAGTTACATGTCTACTGACCATAATCTCCTTTGTCTTTAGGTTAAGTAATAGGAACCCCTTTTGACCTCTTAGATATCCCAAGAAAACACATAGTATAGCTCTAGGGAGAAATTTATGTATGATTTTTAAATTTGTTGCATAGGCCAAAGACCTAAAGACTCTCAAATCAATATAATCTGGTTTCTCCCCATAAACCCTCTCGTATGGTGTCTGATATGCAATAGTCTTAGAAGGAACTCTATTGATCACATGGGCTGCCATTTTTATACACTCTCCCTAATATTCAATTGAAATTCCAGATTGTATCATCAAACTTCTAGCGACTTGTATTAAGGTTCTATGTTTCCTTTCCACAACCCCATTTTGTTGTGGAGTGTAGGGACATGTGGTCTCATGTAAAATGCCTTTTTCACCAAAGTATTCTATCAGTTGATTATTAACAAATTATGTTCCATTGTCACTTCTTACTTTCTTAATCTTGGCTGAAAATTGATTCAAAATGTGTGCAATAAAATTTTTAACACAAACAATAGTTTCTGATTTATTTCTCATTAGAAAAATCCAAATAGCTCTAGAATAATCATCTACTATTGTAAGAAAATACTATTGACCTTGATGTGTGGGTACTCTATATGGTCCCCACACATCCATATGAATCAATTCAAAGCAATAACTAGATTTGATAGAACAAGATATAAAAGGGAGTCGTGTCTATTTTGATTGTATGCAGACATCACAAATTTTATTCATTGACATATTCTCATTCCTTACAATGTCCAAGTGTTGAAATATAGGCATAGGTGCATGTCCTAGTCTATTATGCAGCAACCAAACATCAATGTGTTTCTGTGAGTTTTTCAAATTATTTCCATTATGGCTTGAAGAGTTCAGAATATCAGATTTAGGTTTCAACTTTAAGACGTAGAGATCTTCTATGAGTTTACCAGTCACCTTCACTTTCCCATCCTGAAGGCCCTGTATAATGCAGTGATCAGAAAAAAAAATGCTACCATGCAATGTTGTTCTCTAGTCAATCTAGGGACTAAAATTAAGTTAAATTTTAATTGTGGAGCATACAAGACATTAGTTAACATTATTTCATCAGTGAGTCTGATATTGCCTACATGAGTAACATGTATTTTTGTTCCAGTTGGTATTTGGATTGTTTTTATAAAACAGTTATTTTCTTGATAGCTATGAAACAGTGTTAATTCACCCACCATATGATTAGTGGCTCCCGAGTCAATGACCCAGGTAATGTGTGTCTGTGTATGATGAATGGGTTTAGTCAAACCTGTTGCAGTACCTGTCGAGGAGTGTATGGTCCCTTTAGAATCCCTCTTAAGGATGTCTAGGAGCTTGTCATATTGCTCCCTGGTTAAGGTTAGCGCAGTTGTCTTATTAACATTGTTTGCTAGCCCTTCTCCTTTAGAATTATTCTCTGCGGTAAGTTGATTGACTATTGCGTCTTGATTGCGTTTGCCTCTGTTACCTTTAAAATTTGGCGGGTACCCCACAATTTCCCAACAAACATCCTTGATGTGTCCTCTTTTATGGCAATGCGTACACTCCAGTATTGGTCATATGCGTCCACGGCCTCTTCCTCTGATGTTCATAGCAAACCCCTCCATGGGGTTGCTTCTTGATGAATTTGCAATTGATCTCTGTGTTTCATCTTCAGTTATCATTGCAAAGGCCTGATTCACAGAGGAGAGAGGGTTCATCATAAGGACTTGGCTCCTTGCCGTGGCAAAACAATCATTCAACCCCAACAGAAATTGAAGTAGCTTCTGCTGTTAGATCATATCAGAATAGGCCTTTGATGTTTCACACTTGCAGGAAGGTATAGGAACCAACATCGATTGCTCTTCCCATAGTTCTTTCAACTTGGAATAATATCCTAAAACTGTAAGAGACTCTTGGCGTAATTTTCCTATCTCGCGGTGAAGATAGAAGACCCTGGAACCAGTAACTTTATCAAAATATTCCTTCAAGTCGGTCCACACCAGATATGCATCATGGTAAAATATCACACTGCTGGCGAATTCTTTCGATAGGGAATTCAGGATCCAGGAAAGAACAACGGCGTTGCATTGTTCCCATTGCTCTTTGAGTGATTCCTCCTTAACATCTTTGAGGCAGGACCCATCGATGAAGCCCAATTTCTGTTTTCCCCTTAAGGCGATGCATATGGCTTGCAACCAGATAGTATAATTGTCGATTCCCGTAAGGATATGTTGTACAATGGTAGTGGTTTGTGTTTCAGAAGGATGGAGAAATAGGGGATGAGTGAATGTTAATTTTTCAACAGATGAACCTTCTGACTCCTTCTTGGAATCCATAGTTTTGGAAAATACGTACCTACTATGGGATTTCTTTTTATGGCTTAAAGATCAGCGCTGGAAAGTGGCTTCCTAGAGAGTCTTCGATTGCACTGTCAATGCCGTAAGTCCCTGCTAAACCCCTTTTTGTTGCAGTAGTAGGTGATTAGGGCGACCAATTCTTTCTTGTGTCACGACAGGAGACGATTAGGGCAACATAATCTTTCTTTCTTGCTGTTGCCACCGTGATGGACTCCTTTTTCTGGGTTTCTGGGCAACAGAATCTTAATTTCTTACTGTTGCCACCGTGATGGACCCCTTTCTTTGGGTTTCTTCTTGTTTTTCAGGCGAATGTGGGACTCATTCTTGGGCCTTATCTCGTACGATTATGAACCTCTTGGTAGAACCTGCTGCCTGGTACCATGTTAAGAGAAAATGATATGTATATTCCACACACCGAAAACGTTTACAGGATCTGTTTATATAGATACATTCAGAAACACACTAGGCTTTGGGCTATAGGCCCAATACTAATAGTCTAAAACCTACTTCTAACAGCATGAATATATATAATTTAAACTATCTCGAATATGGTGAAGAAATTATTAAAATATAGATGCAAAAGCGTTAGCTAGGGGACTAACATGAGAGCCAACAAAAATAACAGCGAAAATAATGGTATTAAGGAAGGGCAATTTGTTGAGATTAAAACATCAAGTTGAGCATGAAAACGTTGCATATAGGATTAGGTCTTGATTCCCTCTCTTCCAATAATGCCGACTCGTGTAGTTTGATTCCATATAGTGAAGGACGTTGGAAACACCTAAAGAATTCTCTAAGTTATGTATCAAGTAGTTAATGAAATCGGCGGATGGAGGTTCATTAATATCTTCAGCTACTTGCCGAAAGTGATACAGCTTTATATATAGGGCTGAGGCTGACGATTATTAACAACTGGGTCTGAATCATATCTTGCCACCCTATATGTTGGCCTCCCATATAATGACATAATGATACATTGATTTAGATAAATTAAAAAATATAAATTAATTAATTATAATTAATATAAGAGTTTTAAAAAAATTAATCAATCTATCCTTGGTATATTAGGCCTAAACATATATATATGGGAGGTGAAACATAAATATCTAAAGAGTTAAATTATCATTTTAGATATCTTAAAATATGTAAAATGATATGAGAGAAGTAACTACTCATTCTCCTATTATCTGTTCATGCGTGATTGGAGGGAGGATTATTGTTTTTCATAATAAACTCTCTTCTCCTCTCTATTGTGCATTTATTGTGTACCAGAGACTCATGTCTAATAATAGTATTGGGTTGTCATGTGGGTATCTGAAGCAAGTGAACTGACGGCAAGTATGCCTAAACTCCTACAACAGTTAATGGACTTATTTTGATATATTAAGGAGTATATAACATAAATTCGTATTAAGAAGTTAGATCTTATCATAGTTAACTCATTTATTTAGTTTCTTTAATATATTTAAATTAATCAATTAATTTTTTTATTAATTATTGGAGGGAGTATATATTTAAGAGTATATAGAGAGAGAGAGAGTTGAAAACTTGGAATTATAAATTGTGAAAAATGATACTCCTCTTATCCTTCATATATATATCTCTTAATTTTAAATATATAATATATTTTTTATATTTTTTAATTTTTTTCAATTTTAATTTAATTAAATTAATTAAATAAATTTTATATTAATAATTTTAGATAACATGAAAAAGAAAGGAGTAAGCATAATGACGTCTTATGCAATCCATACCGAGATTCCGCGGATGAGTTATAATATTAGGAATAAACCAAACAAATACAGGTTAAGTGAAGTGATGAGGTCACATGGAATCTTGTATATTCATTGAATTATAATTAAGATATTAATTCACTATTATATCAAGACCCTTCGAGATTCGAAAGGACATCTATTCCTTATATACCGTTGAAACGCCGCTTAATTAGTTAAACTTACGAATAAGTGTATATATATATATAACCTATGCTCCTCTGGGCCTTAGTCCTCAGTAGTTAGTTAATTTTTTTTAAAATAATTAAATAAATAAATTAATTATTATTAAATATAACTCTTAAGGCTAATTTACATTATATACTTTTTAATACATCAAAATTAATGAACTAACTCTTATATTAATTATAATTAATTAATTTTTTAATTTAAATTTAAAAAAATCAACTTATTATTTTTTATATAAAATAAATTTTATATTAAAGACTAAAAGAGTATTATACATAGTCCAATCTACAAGCTATATCCTGTTACCATGGCCCCTAAATCTATACTTTATAACGGTATGAAGGGTCCGAAGTTTTCAAGGCTATATTAATTAAATTTATTATGCCCTTTGAAGTGATTAAGGGAGAGAATGATTATAATAATTTTTTTTTAAAAAAATAACAGTCTAAGTAAAGTTAGTATTGTCCAAAATTTATTTGACTCTTCTATATAAATATTAAATTTATTGTCATAACAAGAGATAACAACACAAGAATTTCTTCAAGATTATACTCATAATAACATTTAAAACCTATGTGAAGAATTTAATGTTGAATATATATATATATATATAAAGGAAAGTTGTACGGAGTACCAACAATATATGAAAATATATTCTTTGGTCTTGTGACTTGGAATCCATTTGGGAATAATCCAAAAATAATCGAAGAGGATGAGCGATATAGTAGAATTAAAATATGAATGTGTTGACTAATAAATTTTTAGTTAAAGCTGTAAGTGGTCTTTACTTATAAAAAAAAATATAAATGTAAATCTTAAAAAATATATTTATTAAGATATTAAAAATCATTTGTACTTAAACTTTAAAAAAGATTGTATCTTTATTAAATAAAAAAATATGAAAGTATTGAGTAAGTACGAGATTTTGTTAGGTAAGAATAAAAGGTTATAATTTTTCTAATCTTAAATATAAAAGTTAGATAAAATATTTATTCTAGTCCCGAATATAAGATCCTAATTATTTTTTATAATTTTTTTATCTAAAATATTTCTATTGATATCACATATTAAGGTGACTCATAATTAAAGAGTATTTACAATACACATAAAAAGAGAGCGATTTTAGGAAATCAAGATAAATTTATTATAAATAATTAATTTAATTAATTTTTTAATATTTATAAATTAATTATCTAATTTTTATATTAATAATAAATTAATATTATTTTTTATAAGCAAAAGTTAATATGTTATGTATACATCTCGCTTTTTGACCCCTGCTTATATTTGATTGAGGGTCAGGTGTTACGTTGTCAACATGAAGAAATTTTTTGACTCCTGAGTTATAATAATTCAGAAACATGATAATTAAAAGACAATAGTTAATTAGTGAAGGCAAAAAAAAAATTAGTGAGTTCAAATTAATAAGCTTAATAGATATTATATATACTCATATGTATGAGTGATGGATGACAAAAAGGTGTTAATTTTATGCTAATCTTGGGTACTTTTTGGTGGGGTATATATATATATATATATATATATATATATATATATATATATATATGATATTGGTATATAATGATATTGAAACTTTTTTTTTTCTAAATTTTTGCGTTCAACATAACAGATCATGTTATTGTTGACATCACTATTGGTAGAAAATAAAGAACACACTAATAGGATTAGTTTAAGTGATAAGAGATTCAGTATCACTTAAGTGAGGTTTTGAATTTAAGTCTTAGCGTATACAGAAAATCTCCATTGGAAGACTCACCCACTATAGTTAGGTGCGCGATACGGGTTATATCCAGATATAGTCAGGACAAAATTCTAGTAAACTGGATGGACAAAAAAAAATAAAGAACACAACACACACTAATGTGGTCAAAAAAACGATTAAGATATGCCAAAGCAACAAGTTTACGTCCTGTTTGGAAAACAGGCAAACCTAAATTTAAAAAAAAAAATTAAAACAAACAGTTATATTTATTTAAATAGGTTTTTGGACTAAACTATAATTTAAAACTAAAGTTTCAGATAAGTTGGTCAGAGTAGCTTATGGAATAGTAAAAGAGTTTATAAACTAACAAATTACTATATTACCCCTACTTTTTCTTACATTCTCTCTCCTACTTTTTTTACACCATCTCTCCTCTCATCTCTTATCTCTTATCTCTCCTCATTTAATACTCATATATTTTTTCGTAATTTATCAATAATAAAAGTACTTTTAAAAATAATTATCTAAACACTCATTTATTCAAAATCATTTTTTTTCATAAAACTCTTCTCTAAAAAAAAATTATAAACTGGCCAAAAATCCTTTTTTTTCATAAGTCCGTTTTTAAAATCATATCCAAATGGCTCTACATCACTGACACTATAAGCAAGTTTTCTTATTTTTAATTGATTTAATACAATGTTTAATTTTTATAATTTATCTTTATTTTGATTTTAATTCATATAATTTTAAACTATAGATTTAGTTTTATGAAAAATAAAATAATTCTGATATTTTAGATAGTACCCCTTACAACTTTATTATCTAAAATATTTTTTATTAAGGTGGTAAACGATCTCTACTTATAAAAAAATATAAATTTAAATATAAAAAATTATATTTATTGAGATTGTTAAAAACATTTATACTCTAAACTTTAAGTGAGAGTATACCTTTTATTAAATAAGAGAGCTTTGACTAAAAGCTATTTTACTATCTAAAATATTAAATATTTTACTTTTCATTTAAAAGCTATAAGAGAGTCTTCCTTCCAAAATTAGGAGGCTAACTAAGTGGTCCTGGAGCTACTTTCAACATGATTTTAGTAACTAGTGTACCTTGTAGTTGTCTAGGCATATACCTAGAGGACAAACCACATTATCACCGACTATTTTTGCTTATTTGTTGAATACTCTTTCCGATTCATAATATAAATTATTTTAATTAATTTATGTAAATTAAAAAATGACAATTACATGATTTATTATATCTTAAATTAAAAGTTTCCCCAGTTTTACCCTTGTACACTAAAATTATATATAAAAAAAACTAATACTTTTTCTCTCTTTTATCTATTTTTTCTATATCCAAAGCTCACCATTATTAAAATGAATATTAATTATATGAGTAAAATAGATAATTAAATATTAATTATCGTAAAAATAACTTATATTTTAGACCAAATCATTTTATAAGAGGTGATTTATATTGTAGAACGAATGGAGTGTTTTCTAGAAGTTGAATCTTATCCTAGTTTTCTATTTTGTTTTCAAACTTAGGCTTACCTTGTAATAATTCACTTGGCGACCTGTCCTCAAGTGGAGGAACAATTCAACACGTACTCGTAAAGGGTACCATTTCGCATTTCGCATTTTGCAATATATATCAAATGTAACAATTAAATATATTTTTTATACAATTTTTTTTTTAAATTAAGCTCATTTATAATCTGAAAGCAAGATAAAATCACTCTTTCTTATAGATAATACAAATATCAGTCAGAATAAATTATTTATTATCCTCAAATATAAATTTAAACATTTAAAAATTAGCTGAGTTATATATATTTTTTTATATACCCGATTTATTGGAGTTTTATCCCAACTACATCTGGATTCAACCCGCGTCACGTATCTAACTATAAATCTATAATAGGTGAGTCTCCAAATGGGTACACTAAGACTCGAACTTAAAATCTTATTTAAATGATATCAAACTATTTATTATTTAAATTAATTTTAGTTAGTGAGTTATATATTTTTTAAATATACTGCTTAGCTGAGTTATGTTTTTCATTAAAGGTGTGGTGATTGGTGAAGGAAAAAGACCCATATAAGATCGAGAATTCGAGATGCCGGGTCAAAAGTCCATATTCTGGATATGGATTTCATCTTTTGTAGACCCAATAAAACAAACAACAGGGCTTTCATTTCACTACGTGGCCTTTAAGCCCACTGCTTCAAATCTTAATAATCATAGGAAAGAAATAAATAATCAAACAATGCGTCGGTTTGTTGGGTTTCTATATTTGTGAGACTTATTCGGATCTTTATTGGGCGGGTAAGAAAAAGGAGCCAACCCGCTCGAATTTTTTCAGTTTCGGCTCTGCCCTCAAATTTTGAATCTTCCATCTTTCACCCCAGGGCTCTTCGCCAAGAGCAACCCAATGAATCTCGCATGGAAAATTCACTTTTGCTAATTATTATTATATTTTTTCAAAAAAACTTATATTAATATTTATCTAACTTTTAATATAAAATTTATTTAATTAATTTAATTATATTAATTAATATGAGATATTTTATATAAAATATCTCAATTATTTCTTTTAATATTTATTTCTTCTTTTAATTAATTATTATAAAGAAAAATTAATAAAAATAATTTTAAAAAATTAATAAATTTTAAAAATAAGTTTTATAATTAAAATAAGATTAACTCCCTAATTATAAAAAAATTATAGTTAATGAAAAGATAAGACATGCGATCATTTAAAATATGTTCGAACTTTAAGAAATATTATTTTATTGTAATTTTAATCGTGATGTTTAAAAAGATATCTTAACTCATGAGTATTTAAATTTACATTTAAAGATAATAAACAGTTCATCCTATGATATTAATAAATCATGAGTGAATAGAGATACTTTTTTTTAATTTTTGTACCCAAAAGAAAAAAATTACAAACTCCATGTTAAGAAAAAAGGAATAGAAAATGGATGGAAATGTGCCTACGACTCTATATATATCTATCTATCTGAATCCCATCCTCAACGATTTGGAACAGCAGTGCCGATGCATAGAATTGGAAATTGAATTTGTTTCATGACGAGAATTGACCTGCGGCAAAATTGATAGAGGAGGATTTTCTGGAGCGGAGTGAACGAGGAGATTGGTGATATCCGCGAGAGGGATTCTGTTGATCTTGAGCCGTCTTCTTCTCTTCTTCTTGAAGGAAGGAGCAACCGGAGGGATGAGGCTCTTGGTAGGACGCGGCGGAGCATTCTCCTTGTTACTCTGATCCACCGCAACGGCGAATTCCTCCATCGCAAATAAGCTTGAATGCTGTTTCAGAAACAGGAGGGATTAGCTAGAGAGAAGCAATGGAAGGAAGATGAAGCATAGTAAGATGCTGAGATCTGTGTATGTGTATATATAGATTTGGGAGATGAATGTGATCGGAGAAGATATTTGAAAAGAGGAAGGAGGAGGGAAGTGATGAAAGAAGTGAAATAAATTGAAGAAATTGAAAATTTTGATGGGAATGGCGCCTGCGAATGTGAATGGTGGGAGCGAAGCAGAAAAGGACAAGAGGGAGATCCTCAAAATTTAAATAAAAATGGCGAAAATGAGGGATTTCCATTTTCTGAAATTCCAAACTAAAAAATGTATTGTGGGGCGCTGGCGCCACCTTGCATGGAGCCAGCCCAAAATTTAAAAAAGCTTCCTTCAAATCTTTTATCTTTGCCCCCGAAAACCCTCTATTATGAAAAACGTTTATTTATTTTGGCTATTGGTCGAAGTTTAACTAAATAAACTTTCTTTTTAATTTCTTATTAATATGGATTGATTTCATCATGTAACATGCTAATATAATATTCTGATTTTAATCAACCTTAAAATAATTATTTATTTTAAAATTAATAACTTATAGAAATTAAAGATAATAGAAGAAATAGAAAAATAATACTCCTCTATCCTCCTATCCTTAACTTAATCTAGAAAATTAATTTTAATCCTAAATATAATATTTAATTTTTATATTTATTATTTTTTAAATTATTTTATTGTTAATCTCACAACAATAATCCAATAAAAAGATAGATAGATAATAAATTAAAAAAGATAAGTAAAATATATTAAAAAAATATAATATATTAATTAATTAAATTAAATTAGTTATAGCTTGACTGGAGAAATACTATAATAAGGTGGCTAAAGCTATAATCATAATATAAGATTGAGATTAGATGTAGTGAATTTTTTAAAATGTAAAAAATTGAAAAAGTGACGCAATTTATGAGGATAATTATCAACTCAACACAAGCTCATACCTCATAGATCACCTACACCAAATGCTCAAATCTTAAATATATTCACCAACTTATCAACAAGTTTCTAAGAAATTTGCAGTATGATATATGTTGGTCTCCGTCGTTCTATTTGCAAATCTACCTCCGTTCTATTTAGAATTCTCTACTGTAATCTCGCATCTCCACGAGCTCCCCAACATTGTGTTCATCACCTCACTCGCATTAAATTATGTGAGTGTTTGATAACGACGAAAATTATAGTTTTACAATAGTTTAGTTTAAATTTGGAATAATTTTTTTTAAAAAAAAATAAACAGTTATATTTATTTAAAAAAATTTTTAAATTAAACTATAGTTTAAAATTAAAATTTTAAATAAACTATTGAAACTAACTTCTAGAACAGTAAAAAAAATTATAACTACTCTATTACTATTTTATCCTTATTTTTTCTTACACATTCTCTCATTTTTTCACTCTATCTCCTCTCTTTTTTTCACCTTCTCTCATATCTCCTCTCTACTTTTTACTCTCTTTTTTCTTTTTTTTTTCTCTTCTCTACTCTATTTTATTTTTCCTATTTTAAATAAAATTATACTATTTTTAATAATTTTAAAATTATAAAAATTTTCTAATAATAACTATTTAAATAATTATTTATTTAAAATTATTTTTATTTATAAACTATTTTCTAAAATATTTTTTCTAAAAGCATTTTAAAAGTCTTTATTTTGTCATAAACCTCCTTACAAACTCTTATACCCTACATTTGAAAGGAAAATGTGCTTAAAACCTCACACTAAAAAAACCTAGTCGGATTATTTATGAAAATTGAAATAAATAAGAAAATAGCGAAGAGGAACTGTGATCCATTAATCAATTGAATTTCATTTCAATTTTGTTCACTACCCTTCAGATTCTAGAATTCAAATCATAAATTATAAACTCTATGATCAAAGAACTAAAAGAGATGTAAATATATGTGTATGAATGTAATCTATCTGAATCCCATCCTCAAGGATTTGGAACAGCAGATCCGATGCGTAGAACAGGGAATCGCCTTCGTTTTGCGACGAGGATCGGAGAGTGACAAAATTGTTAGAGGAATCTCAGAGACGCCATTTTGCGAAGCAGAGTCGATGAAGAGATTGGTAATGTCTGCGAGAGGAATCCTGTTGAGCTTGAGCCTTCTTCTAGACTTGTTCTTGAAGGAAGGAGCAAGAGGGGGTATGAGGCTCTTTGTAGAGATTGGAGGAGCCAGATCCGACGCCGCAACGGTGACCTCCTCCATCGCCAATAAGCTTCACCGCCGTTGGAGAAGCAGTGGAAGAGAGGAAGATATAAATAGAGAGAGAGGAGTTGAATGTGGTTGGGATGGAGATTTGAAAAGAGAATGAAGGAGGGAAGTGAAAGAGATGAAATTAAACCAAATGAAAGAGATCGGAAATTTTGATGAGAAGGCGCCTGCGAACGCGGGTGAGAGAGAGCGAAACTGAAAAGGACAAGAGGGAGATTTTCAAATTTTTAAAAAGACGGCGAAATACGGAGCCAAAGCTCAAATAGCTAACAACTACTAAGCATTTAGTTTTTTATGGCCAAAAAAACTTAGCATTTAGTTTTGGGGTTTTTATTTTCTAAAATTCCAAACTCTACGTTTTGGGGCGCCCGCGCCTTCCCTACGAGCCACGAGCCAAGAGCCAACCCAAAATCTAACTTTCAATTGTTTTCTCTTCCCTCCCACACATCTCACTTCCCATAGTCGCATTAATTCTTTACTTTTTATAAGACCTAAATTCTGAATTAGTCTTATCTTTATATATATACACATGAAAAGGTGACTTGTGTACATGGAATTAGGATATTTCTTCAGATTAATAAATATTTATAAAAATATTTATAAATTATCTATCAATAATATCTCCGTATTAATAACAAAAGTTAAACTCATGATTTTTTGAGTTATAAATCAACTCCTTAACCCTAATTAATATTATTTTTTTACCTATATTCTTTTATTATATTTTTTCATAAATAGGTTTTTTTCCTCCCACTTATCTTCTTCTACTAGATAACATATTGGAAAAAAAATTATATTTTTATAAATTTATTTTTTATCTAATTTTAACATATTTCTTAAATCATATAATCCAGTTATTTGAATATTATAAAAGGGATAGAAGGTAGTATCATGGACCTGCTTTCCAAATAATAATAATAAAAATTATCATCATCATCATGAAAAAATTGGCCTTAATGAGATTGCTGAAGGACTGAACTATTCAAAATTTCAAATATTTATACCATATGACATATGTTATATTTTGCTCAGATTTCAATGGTATCAGTTATTATGTATATCAATATAGAATATACAATTTATACCAAGTTATGTTGTTTATTAGTAGTCCTTTTATATTTTTAATTTTTTTTTCTCACACATTTCATCATATCTTTTCATGCAACCTTATATTCGTTTCTTCAATATTTTAATAGAGCTCAAGTGTTTGAAAAAAAAAGCATAATATTTAATAAAAAAACAGGTTATTATATATATCTGAAGGAATATTTGATTACAGAAATATCTGTAAAAATATGACATTTTATTATTTTAAAATGAGTAAAAAGCATGATAGGATGGGGATTGGGGATGGAGGGAAGCCTCATAGTCTCCCCACACATCCCTGTTGATATTCATACTAAATATCAGATTATTTTTTTAAGAAATTAATATAGGATTTAATCACTCAAAGAAATTAATTGAAAAATATAAAATAACAAGTTATAGTACTGACAATATATTTATATTACTCACTTATTATTATTTTTTTTTGCAATTAAATCTCTTCTTCTCACCCTCATGGTGATTCTCATATTTTTTTAATCTTTTCCTTAATTTTTTTTTTGTACAAATTTTTTTAGAAATGGGTAGGACTCACCTACAATCTAAAGGTAAGGTGACGTCTCTCTTCCTCCTAAGCAATACTAATGTTAGGTAGGGCGAGTCGTCTATTACCCTCATGCGTAAATTTAAGCACCTAAAAGTTAGGATACCTCATCAAATGCCACGAATAGAATCACAATAAAGTGGTACTCTCCGTAAATTAAACACGCTCTAAATAGTTATATATCTAATCAACAAACAATGGGTTTTCCTTGGTTTTTATCCTTAAATATTTGGACAGAAACGTTGCCCTTATGTGGTATGTGGTCGACAGTGAGCAGCATGTTGGGCCTTTAGTACTTCTTACTATTACTTCAAATTGGGCCCCTAAGTTCTTAGCCCAACCTACTTTGTAAAGTTTTCCACACATCTATGGTCTTTTTAGTTTTACCTATTATTCATAGATTCAACTAGCGAATATGTGAGATATATGATTATTTGGAGCGAGTTCAATCCTTGAAAAATATCACTTTATTGTGGTTCTAGTCGTGGTACTTGAGGAGGCATCATAGCTCCTAAGTGCCTCAATTTACCACTGGAGGTAATAGACGGCTAGCCCTACCTAATATTGGTATTATTTAGAAGGAATGGAGACTTCATCATGCCCTTGGATCATGGGTGAATCTAACCTCTTTTCAAAAAAAAATTATACTAAAAAAATCCCCTAGGTTCGTATTCTACAAGAATATGAATTTGATTTTAGCTATCGTCATAAGGGAATATTTAATAGGCAATCTCATAAGTACTATGTAAATGTTATCTAAACCTAGGACTATGCCCTAACTTTAATGAGGGATTGGTACTAAACTCATCTATAATTTTTTATACAAAAAAGACTATAATACTAGATACCACGTAATGGAGTTTCCCCTTATACAAAAAAATGTCCTTGGGTTGGATATAATAGAATATATTAATTTCTCATAATATAAGGTACGTTTGGTATGATTGAAGAGTTTTTTATAAAAATAGAAGTGGAAATAGAATTAGGCTAAAAATAGATTTTAAAAATTTGTTAGATAAGATGTAAATGAGTATATAATTTATATATATATTTTATAACTTATAGTAAAATAATCCAAAATACTTTTTTATAACTTGAGAAGTGTTAAAGTTATCTAAGAATTTTATAACTTATAGTAAAATTATTTAAATTATTTCACTTTCACTTCTATCATCTTATTTTTTCAGTTTTTCTGATGAAACTAAAATTATCCAAAATATTAAAAATAAAAGTAACTTCTATCGAACCAAATAAAAAAAGTAAAAGATTATATTTTCCCACTTTCACTTTCCTTATTCCAAATATACCCTGTAGTGATTTAAGATTTGTATTCATATTGAAAAAGATACTCACATCTAATATTTAATAGTACTTTAAATAGAATTGTCTCTAATTAAATAATAGATATAAAAATGCATCCCCTTATGGAACTCGCGTAATCTATTGACTTCAACCAAAACAAATTGTTTGATTATTAATTATTAGATTAATTTATTTCAAAATTTATTTACTTTTTATGGCTAATATAGGCATTTTTATCCTTAATAAATGTTAACATCAGTTTATTATTGGTGTGAGTCCCATACACAATGTGACAAAGTGGCATATGATGTGGAAGCTGATCTGTGTTTCATTTATACATATATAGTATGAAAAGACTGAAGTGCCCTTGAAGGAAAAAAAAGGAACAAAAAATAAAAAGAAAACACAATATCACAATATCTGGTTCACGTATTGATAGATATGTGAGATCATCCATCGTTCCAGTGACTATGTGCTAACTTGTCTCTTCTCATTTTTGAACGATAGAATCATAAAGATAATTGCTATAGTTAGTGGGGATCCATTTTCTTTGCTCACGTAACTTTCACATATCACAAAAAAAATATTAAAAAAAAACTGTTAGATTTTTTTTTTAAGAAAAAATATCATTCCAAAAAGTTTGGGCATCTAAATATTTTATTTTGTTTCCACTTAGTCAAAAAAAAAAAAGTTAGGTCTTCCCAAAGAGATATTTCATATATATAGCTGGGATACGATTCTTGATAAGGACGATTCCCTCTTTTAAATCACCCAAGTTATTGCAAGTCATATTCCCCGGTTGGACCAACCGACCAAAAGAATGAATAGTAATTTCAAATACCATAAAGAGCAATGCAAATATATATATATATATATATATATAGTTATGAATGAGGACTTACTATTGATATACGTGGAAGCATGGCAATAGAGTGGGAAAGTCACGATCTTGCTTGGAATTTGGATAATAATGTGTGTGTGTATAGACAGAGAGAGAGAGATAAAGTTAGCTAGACGGTGGATTGGCTGGATTATAAAGTAGAATCCTATTTTATTAAAAAAATTCTTAAAGAAAGATATGTTGATTACTAAACCTAGATTTGGATTACTTCTTTAATTAATATTATAAGTCATTTCTAATTAATTTATCTGTACCAATAAAAACAATTATAAGTATTAAATATATTTTAAAATATAAATAATTTCTAATATTACTTTTATTAACTATACTAAATTTTATCATCATATTTATTTTTTATTTTCTTTCACTGTCCTTATTAAGTATAGGCATGTATAAAAAAATAATTAATATTCTTTAAAATCAAGTAAATAGCTTATAAAAAAGACTAAAAATACTTGTTAGTTGGTATTTTATAATAAAAATAAGATATAATAGTCTATTATTTGAATATCTAATAATAGGATTTAGAAAAATAGTAAGAGATAGTGGTTGAAATAGTTAAAAACAACAGATAGAGAGAGTGGTAGTGAGAAGGGATGAATGTGATTGATACCATATGAATGTGAGGGAAGGGGGGGGATATAATTACAAGTTTGAAAGTATATGAATGAAAAAGAGGAAAAACTTGAGATTCGAAAATGGAGGGGGTGGGAACAGTTATAAGTGGGACAGGAGAGGGAACCACGCGCAAAGAATTCATGATTCAGTATTGATTGCAGCAAAGAGGTTTGATATTGATGGTGATGAGCCATGTGCCCTCTGTAATTTCAACAGTATCGTGTGCACCAAGCCTTCTTTCTTCATTCATTTCTTTGGCTCTTCTCTCTTGGATTTTTCTTCCACTCACTCTCTCTCTCTCTCTTCTTCTTTCATCACCTCAATATTCATCATTTTTGCCAACATAAAAAGAAAAAAAATTCATGTGTCCATTACATTCTCATTCCTTGAAAGACATGATTAAATCTCACCTTTCCCCTCAATTTTTAAGTAAAAAATTAGTGAAAATTTTTCGTTTCAAAATTTTATTTATCTTAAGGACTTGATTTAAATACTAACAATATTTTTTATATATAAATTCTATAGAATATCCATACTTTTTATATATTAAAACATATTTAATCCTTTTTGTCAATAAAAAATTTACACATAATTTTCACATATTTTCCCCTTTTAAGAAGAATTACATTTTATTATGTTAAATTTAAGGGTTAATGCATAATTTTATCCTATAAATTGTTATACATGAGCAATATTATCCCACAATTCTTTTTAGAGTTTAATATCATCTTAAAAGAGTTAAAAATAAAATAAAATCACATCTTACAGTTAAAAATATTAACAGTTAATGTTAATTTTTTAACAGTCAATATTAAATTTTTAATAACTAAGATAAGTGTATAAAGTTTTTTTAATATTTTTACAATAATATTGAATCTTATTATTCTTATATAATAATTTTTAAAGATAAAATTAAATTTTAACCCTAAATTTAAATATGGAACAATATGTAGGAACACTGGTGTTGAGAAAAAGCCTAGTTTAGTTTAAGGGGGTAATAAGTAGGAGAGTAGTGCCCTCATTTCAAAAGGGTTGTTCGGAAGTGATATGATAAAATGGTTGGGTTAAAGTGGAAACTAACTTTACAGTAACAAGAGGTTGGTGAAAAAGTACTACTGGTCTAAAACAGAAGAATAGGCCGTGACCCTAAGGAGAATGAATTTTTTGTGTGTGTGTGTTGGATCATGCGCCTGTTTGGTGGCTTTCATTCACCCTCACGCTCTTCGTCCTTTTCTCTGCCTCTTCTGTACTCTACTTCTGTCTCACTTCTCTGTATCTTTCTACCACATGCCATCATGGGCATATCTGTCTTTTTCTAAAGGCGGGTACAAACAGATATTTTAGATTATAATTTATAGGTGAAATCAAATTCACCCCTTCTTAATTAATTACTGAGAAACTCTGATATCATATGGTCGTCAACACTTGGGCGCATATATTCATCTTTTCGTACTTGCATCCCTTTATTTTATCTCATCTTGTTTTATAAAAAACAAATAAATTATTATCTAATAGATCTTATTTAATAATTTTGTTAAATATTTTATTTAGTTTTTCTCTATAATTTTTATCGGACTCTATATTATTTAATCAAACTTTTTTACCTACACATCTAATAGCTTTCTCTATACATGTACAAACTATTATTTCAGGTAATTCTCTGTCATTTTCTCCTTAATAGATACAATTCTAACTCTTCTATGTATATGTTCATGCTACTCCAATTTTATGCGCTTGTTGTCTTTTCATAGCTTAATATTTACTATTGTATAGTATTACTAGTCTTATAACAGTACGATAAAATTTTTATTTTACCTTATTAAGTAGTTTATTATCGAAGATATATAACCTCAGTAACCCTTATCTATTTAAACCATACAAGTTAAATTCTATTATTAACATTAATAATTTTATCATCATTTTATATAATTGATCACAAATATCTTAACTTTTCCATTTGCTGATTTGATTTTTCATTTTTAACCTCCAAGTTATTTTTAATTTATCTTTTATAAAATCATAAAGCATATATTCAGTCTTAATTACTTCTATTAAGAAGAAAATCTTTTAACTCTAAAGTCTTTTTCCTTAACTCAAATTTAAAATTAATCTCTTTTCTTGACTTAGCTACAAGAATTATATCATAAGTAAAAATTATGTACTTAAGGATTTCTTCCTGAATAAAGTAATATAAAATATCTAAAATCATGTTAAACAAATAGGAGTTTAAGTCTGATATATCTATGATGTAAATCAATCCTTGTAGGAAAATTCTTTATCCTTTAAATATTCTTATAGTAATTGTTATCTCTCATACATATCTTGTATGATTTTAATATATGCAACATATAACCTTATTTTTCAAGGCTTTCAACAGTTCATCTCTTGGCACAAGTCATAAATTGTTTCCAAGTCAATAAAAATAATATATAAGTATATTCTTGTTATAGAAATAAAGAGAAATACAAGAGAGATTTGACATGAAAGAAATGCGAAAGGTAAGAGAGAATTGAAGAGAAAAAAGAGTGACTATTATTCTATTAATTTAAGCTCACAAACACTTAGTATATACCTATTATTTATAGGTCACAATTGTAACATCCTAATTTTTATCCTTATATTTAAATAAAATTAAAATATTATTTATCAATAACTTAAAAATATTATCTAATTAAATTATTATAGTTTATTATTTTTATTATTCTTAATAAAATATTATATCTAGATTTTCTTAACTTAGGGTTTTATAATTTTATTGTTATTATTAGTTAGAAAATTATTAGGATTTGAGTTCAGATTTAGATATAGATTTAAATTAAAATTATTATTATGACTTTATTGTTGACGCGACTCTTCTCTTTTTAGTCATTTCTCTCATTTCATAGGCCTAAAAAATGTAATCATTTTTTACTCGTTGCGTGTGCTAATGTGATATTTGTAAGTAATTTTATGTATATAAAGCTATTGATATTGATATGATTGTATTGAGAAAACTTGTTTGATTATTTTTATTAAAAATAGTCTTATCGGACTTAAAGTTTAATTTAAAAAGTTTGAGTTGAGATTATAAACTTATTAAATCTTGATATTTGAACTTGAAGAAAGTTATTATTTTGACAAAAACTCTTTTATGATATTTATTAAACTATTGAGATTTTGATTAATATGTTTATTTTGAAAAGTATGCATTGAGGATAGGTGAAGATATAGTTATATTTCTACTACGTGGTATAGCCTCCATTAGAGCTCAATAGTTGATTTTTATTCTACCAGTTTATCGAGGGACGTGCTCCACCTGTTAACTGAGGGAAAATGAACCCATGGTCTGGCCAGGTGCTATATGGATTTTGGCCTATCCATATCACTTGATCGATTAACTTTTTGAGTGGTCAGTTATCACTAGCTCATGAGTTCGGTCGACGGGAATAAAACGATTCGGTTAGTTTAAGGGGAGGAATTTAGGTAGAATATTCATTTAATTTTATTATAATAACATGTTATTTTATATATATTATACTTTGTGATATCTCACTTAACATCTCATAAGCACATGTCATTATACATAATAAGTATGATTGATGGTTATTGAGATGTTTGTCTCACTCTATTATTATTAACATTTTTTAGGTGATAGTCTCATCTCAGGACCTTAGGGAAAACTTTAAAAGCTTGATTAAAGCTATATTAATTTATATCATTTTCTTTTGAAAGTATGTGTAGAATATTTATATATTATCACAATAAGATTTATTTTACATGCTTCTATATCTTGTTACTTTATTTATATTTTAAGAAAGGTCTTTTATAACTATGGTAGAATTCATTTAAATTTTAGTTAAATTCTTTTCTACTATGGTTAGCTCTCTTGGAATAAATTAAATTTATTTATAATATTATTTTTAAATTATATTGGGTATTAAATATATTTAAATAATTAATAATAATTATATTTTAAGAAGATTTTAAAATTTGGTATCAGAGTTTCAGTTCTAGATCTTCCTAAATTTGTATGATATATGATAAATTTATTTTATTGTTTAAAAAAACAGAGAAGAAAAATAAGAAAAGTTTACAGTTTTTCTACATTACCTTTTTTACTTTATACACACACATATTTCAATTTAGTGTTAGTTTTTTTTTTTCAAAAATTTATGTTTGAATTATGTTTTTAGAAATAAGGATTTTCTATATTCCTCTTTCATAATTTAAAAAACTTTTTGGACTCTATTTTCAAATAATTTTTGTTGAATTTCCAAAGAATTATTCAATAAAACAATTGATTATTTTGTTCAGTTTAATTACGTTTTATTCCATAAATAGTTTATTAAAACTTAAATATTTGATTATCAAATTAATTTATGTACTATTTTAATTATTTATGGGATTTGACTATTTTAATATTTTTTAGAACTTTTCAATTTTATTTTATAAGTTATTTAAATTTTTTAAATATTTGGAATATAGTTTAAACCAATAATATAAATTGTTTAAATTCTTATAGAGTTGTTGTACATTTTTTATAATTAAATACTCATAATTGATATTTGTGTATAGTGACATCTTCTTGTATATTACATTGTATAGTAGTGATAATATATATTATTCACACATATTATTTTTTGTTAGTTTATAAAAACTACTCTATTATAATACTTGATTATTAAGGCGGGTTGTATTCTTAGGAGGGGAGAAATGGCATAATATTAGATAAATTATTAGAAAATAAAATAAGAAATCTTTATAGTATGTTGAATTTTGGGGACAAAATTCCTAAAAGGAGAGAAGAATTATAATATTCTAATTTTTATTTTGATATCTAAGTAAAATAAAAAATATTATTTATCAATAACTTAAAAATATTATCTAATTAAATTATTATGGTTTAATATTTTTATTATTTTTAATAAAATATGATATCTGGATTTTCTTAACTTAGAATTTTATAATTTGATTGCCATTATTATTTAAAAAATTATTAGGATTTAAGTTCAGATTTAGATATATATTTAAATTTAAATTATTATTATGGCTTTATAATTAGAGTTAAGGCTCTAAGTTATTTCTCAAACTTGAGTATTAAGCAACTCTTCTCTTTGTAGTCCTCTCTCTCATTCCATTTTCTATGCGCAAAGAAGGTAATTATTTTCTACTCGTTGTGTATGATAATATGATATTTATGAGTGATTTTATATATATAAATCTATTGATATTAATATGATTATATTGAGAAAATTTATTTGATTATTTTTATTAAAAATAGTCTTGTGGGACTTAAAGTTTAATTTATAAAATTTAAGTTGAAATTATAAACTTGTTAAATTTTGATATTAGAATTTAAATAAAGTTATTATGTTGACAAAAATCCTTTTATGATATTTACTAAGTTATTGAGATTTTGATTAATATGCTTATTTTAAAAATTATGTATTGGGGATGGGGTGAAGATAGAGTTATATTTGTACCACATGGTATATTCTCCATTAGAGTTCGATGGTTAGCTTTTGTTTCACCAGTTTATCGAGGGACGTGCCCCACCTATTTACCGAGGGGCTGTGACATCTCACGTGTTTACTGACATGGAATGAACCCAAAGTCCGGTCAGTGCTCTATAGATTTTGACCTATCCATATCAGTTGATCGGTTAGCTTTTTGAGTAGTCAGTTATCACTAGCCCATGGGTTCGGTTGGCGAGAATAAGGCAGTTTAGTTGTTTTGAGGGAAAGAATTTGAGTGGGTTATTCATTTGATTTTATTATAATAATATGTTATTTTGTATATATTATACTTTGTGAGGTCTCTCTTAACACCTTATGAATAATGCTAGTATGTATAATAAGTATGATTGATGATTATTGAGATATTTGTCTCACCCTATTATTATTAACATTTTTCAGGTGATAATATAATCTTAGGACCCTAGGGAAAACTTCAAAAGCTTGATTAAAACTATATTAATTGTATACCTTTTCCCTTTGAAGATATGTGTAGAATATTTGTATATTGTCACGATAGAATTTATTTTACATGCTTTTATATCATATTATTTTATTTATATTTTAAAAAAAAATCTCTTATAACCACGGTAAAGTTCATTTAAATTTTGGTTTAACTATTTTCTTCCATGCTTAGCTCTCTTGAAATAAACTAAATTCATTTATAATATTATTTTTAAATTATATTGGGTATAAAATAGATCTAAATAATTAATAATAATTATATTTTAGGAGTATTTTATAACAATCATTATAAGAGTTACAATAACATAAATGTAAGAATTAATCTATATTATAGTACATCATCAAACTATTAGGGGTTATAATAATAAATAGTAGGAAATTATCCATTTGAGAGTTATAAAGAATCTAAAGAGGAATCCTAAGGTTGAGGGTTATAGACATTTATTTTTTAATATTCATAACATTCTCCCTTGGATATCTATAACTAATATTGTGCTTTGTTAAAACCTTATTAGGAAAAATCTTGTGGGATAAAAATTTAATGAAGGAAAAAGAGTACACAATATTTATTAAATCTGTTTTATAAAAAACTTTACTAAGAAAATTCAGTGGGATAAAACCTTGGTTAAAGAAAAAAGAGTACAGCATGATCCTTAGTCCCCTAATGATAATATCTATTTATTTATCCTTATTATCACATCATTTTTATCCCTTAATGATAACATCGACTTTTTAAAATCACTTTCTTATTAGAGTGTACTATTTTCTTACATATATTATTTCTAATACTTTTTTTAGCATATCTTTATTTTAGCCAAATTATACATGATGCATTGTCATCATATATTTTTTCAATATATCTTCTGAATATAT
This sequence comes from Leucaena leucocephala, assembly GCA_037074615.1. Classification (NCBI taxonomy): domain Eukaryota; kingdom Viridiplantae; phylum Streptophyta; class Magnoliopsida; order Fabales; family Fabaceae; genus Leucaena; species Leucaena leucocephala. Next base: position 8,275,077 of record CM073525.1, read on the forward strand.
TGAATTAGCAACACACTCTTCCCTACCTTATCCACTCAAATCTCAATTTTATTATCCACCCTATACTTGTAAAAACTTAATATTGCTAATAAAATTATAATATACAATACCGATACAATATGTAAATATATAATAGAATAAATATATTTTTATAGATAATAAAGATTATGAAATTATTAGATATTCAATTCTAGACATTTTCTTTATATGCTTCAGTCATTTTAAATCCTTAAAATATTATCATGTAAATTTTACTATTTAGTGAGCTATATGCATATGCTATAACAATATATATTAAATGTATATTTTATTTTCTGATAATGCCAGATTAGTAATATAAACAAAAATTATTGTCTCTACCACATAATAATATTTTTCATCATAATCATCATTAGTTTTTGTGAAAAATTTTATTTTCACATAAATATTTCTATACTTTATATTTCAGATGTTTGAACCGCAGATCCATAATTTTTACATATTAAAAAATATTGATAGAATATAATTCTATTTTCAGATGTTTGCCGTTTTACTTTATCTTTTGGCCAAACATTTTTCTGTCTATTTCACATGACAAATTTACATACAAGATCCTCATTTAACGATATTATTATTAAAATTGTTGTCAACAACTTTATCTTTTTTCTTTTTGTGATATAACTTATTGAGTTCTCTTTATTACATTTCAGGTATTTGAACATCTTTTGAGATTTTTGCAATTAGTTATGTATTGACACTCTTCTGAAGTAATTGCTTCCTTAATATGATCTTCTTAATTACATGCTCTAATATTTCTAATATTATATTTGGAACTAATTAGCATTTCATGCTTCAAATATGTCTCGCTTTAATTTATACTAATTGGAGTATTTTTAATTGGAATATGAGATTTGATAACCCTTATTTAGGTCAATAACCATATTTGATAGATATTTTATAATATTTTATAAATACAATATTTTACGAACTTCTAATTCATATTACTTTATTTGAAGATCTTGTATTTGATAGTAATAATACATTCCTTATATTGCTCTTTCTAACTACTCAATTTCTCCCCTCATGTTGGTAGAACTTTATCAAATGACAATCAACTAATCATGTAGTATAAACCTCCTAAATCTATTTGTTTCTTTTAAAATATAATTTTGTTTCATTTAGAGACAAACAAGAATAATGAGATTCTTAGCCAACATTTATCTTAATTTTTTTAATAGCTATCTATGTGTATTGTGGTGGATCAATAAAAATAATGATCGCACATTCAAAAATATTTGTCTCATAACCAAAAGTCAATTTTATTGAGAAATTTTTATTGGCTTAATATATATATAAGCGTTGCAATATATTAAATCAAATATACCAACACTAAAATATAAATATCATTCTCATAAGTATTGAACCAGTTACTTATGGAGGCATTAATAAATTATTCTCATATTCTAGAAATTGTGCACTCAAGCATAATAATTATATTTATTCAAATAATCTTACAAATTTCTGATTGCAACCTCATAATAATCTCACATGTAATAATCTTATAGATGCATCTATCAAATTTAGTCAATATTTGTATGAGTTACATACTATCTGAATTGGTCAATATAATATGACTTTGATATATTTTTAGAATATAGAAATCCATTCCGAATAATAACTAGTAATATTTTCATGATCAATTTTGTTTGGGAATAAACAACACATATGATTTATTGAATTTTATAATATGTTACTATTTAAGAATAATTTTTTTGGTTTTTAATTGATATCAATACATAATCTTCAATAAATTATTGCATCATGTATGATAATCAAATAAATTGTACCAACAATATATCTATTTGATTAGTAAACTTCTGATTTATTGTAGCAAACAATGAGCTTTTTAATTTTTATAATATATGACTGACTTACAATTTTAATATGACATCTATTTTTGGGAGATCAATTAAACTTATATGAAGATATGAGGATAATTTTATCTAATATTTTTCACACTTATATTCCAACAATCTCCCCCTCAAGTGTGAGTTATATAAACATGTTTTTATTTTTCAAGTATTTCATTTGGAAGTTAGATGCTTCCCAACTCATATACAATCATGTATTTCAATCCAATTAGGCAATAACTTTTATGCCTTTAGTGAACCGAAACTCTAATATATGTATAGGTCATAATTTTTATTATCAATCATCTAATAAAAAAATATGTATTAGTTCTTCAGAAACTATTTTAATTTTATTGTATAAAATTATTCACGAACTATCATACATAATTATAAATATCATATAATTTTACATCAATGTATAACTCTATTACTAATTAATAGCATATTTTGAATTATAACTCTATTACTCATTAATAACATACTTCAATATATTCAAAATACTATAAGAGGTAAAGTGGAATGAAGAAAATAAGATCTAATATATATCATCAACAATATAATATAAAATAATAAATTATTATGATATTTATAGTTTTCTTTCAAATTGTGCCAACTATTTTAGTATCCATAAATTTAACTATCATAGATTAATAATTAAGTGACTAATATAATTTAAAAGATTACCAATCCCATAGAGAAGTATATTAATAACTAATAACTCACATAATATACACTATTTTTTTAAAAATATATTTGTATCCATCACCACTTTAATCATCAAATTAATAAAGAAGTAAAAATTATCGTCATGATTTCAACACCCAAAATTACATTTGATTTACCTATGTTTTCAACTCAAATTTGAAGCATCAAAACATAAAAAAATATAAGGTTATTATCCATATTTATATTAATCAATCATATTTATACCAAGATAAATATATATCGACAAATAATATCATAAAAATTAAAATAAATTTATCTCTCATCTAAATAAATGATTAAATTTTCATGTCACCGCCATAAATGCTTGGTTCACACAACATATAAATTTTGATAATTCATAAAATTTGTTATCAATTAGCAAATAACATATCCTCTAATAATTAATTTTTTTATATTATTGACATATTTTAAGCACTCTACAATTTTAAATACCTCAGTTATATATGAAAAGTATTTTTACTCCTTAATAATTCTAATTAAATTATAATCTTATCATATAATCCTTTTCCATTCTAATTAAATTAGAAGATTCTACATATATGATAATAACCAAATAAAACATAATAAGTGCAAATAAAACGCACCTAAGAAATATGATATATAAGGAAATAATCACATTGTCGTGCTTATCAACGTAAGGACCATGATACACCAATTTAAAAAAGTAATTAACTAATAAAATTAACCCTTCATGCGTCATTATTTTCTCAACAATGATATCAAATTTATAAATCTAAAACCTTTAAGCAAAAATAAATTCACCAACGGGTGTAAAATAAATTTACTAACATAAATATAATAGTATTTCCAGCAACATAAAATATTTACTAAGCACTCCAAAGTACCTCTTAATACTCATATGTTCAATACCAATTCACGTTTCAGATAATAAATTTTAATTTCTTTAATAGAAATAAATATATTAATAATATTAATTTAAAAACTAAAATAATGTCTTTGCTAATAAACACACCAAAATATGAATTATAAGTATAGTTGAAAAATCTTAATTTGAGATTTTTAGTTTTTCACAACTATTTCTTTTAAACCTTAACATTCCACTGCCGCAGCAATGATGTGTATTAAATTAGAACACGTACCTGGAATGAGAGGTCCAAATCACATAAACGATCTAATGAAATATGTTTAACAGTACGTCAATTATATTTGTATATTGCATAATAGCAACTCCAAGTATCTATGACTGTCATGGTATTAGCATGTCAGGATTTTGTATTTAAAATATAATATCTCTAAGGTCTTAAGTGAGTTTGATTTAAATAGGCAAGTACGGCATTCATTGGTGTTTATAATCAGTATGGCCCTCTTGAGCATTTAATACAATCTTACAACACAACTTTACTCATAAATATCATCAAACTCAGCCTCCACATGTTTTCATCGGATTCAAGTCTACCACCAATTATGATAATCATACTAGGTAGTTCTGCCTAGATATATGAGTTAAAACTCAACACTGGAGTTATATCTAGTTTCCACAACTTATTGCATTGGGAATATAATTACTTTTAATATTGTCTATAAATCCCTTGGTCCTTTTGGTGTTATCGTTAATTTTGACATTTGATTTCAATAAATTAATACAAATTTGTATATATGACTTCCGGTTATATTTTAATATTTACTTTTTGTCTATATGACTTCTAGTCATATTATAACATTTATTTTTTTTTTGTTTATATGACTTTTAGTCATCTTCTAGTTATATTCTATTGTTTTCAATAGTACATCTTCAATTTTTTTTTAGATCTTGATCTTCATAATCATATAATTTTTTTTTAAAGCTACAAGCTCTTATGTGCAATTAAATATTTTAGTCATTAGCTTTCAGGGTTTTGATATTTATAATCATTAGATTATCAAATTGTTATAATATTTTAGTATGTCATGCCATCTATAAGAACCACAAGATATTCTTCTATCAAAAAAAACTATTATCAAAAGTGATATGACTTCTAGTTATTTAATCAAAAAAATATTATGGCTGCTGGCCATTTAATAATAGAAAATTATAATATCAAAATATATAGAAATAGACAAAATATAAAAAGAATAAATAAATCTATTAAAATATAATATAGAAGGGGGTTATTGCAATATAAATAAATATAAATGATATATATATCTATATGTATTTGCAAATTATATATCAAGAAAAATATAACATAATATTTGCTATGCATATTATAGTATATGTGAGTACGATAATTATTGTCACAATAATTAAAAAAAATAATGTGTATGTATATAAAGGTACAAATAACATAATAAAAGAAATCCAAATGTAAAACAATAATGCTTGGTATGTGAGCCATTAAATATATAAATAATAAAACAAATGAAATAATATAATACTTAACAGAAAACATAGATATATAATACGAGAAGAAAACTAAAAAAGTCATGATAACAAAAGAACAATATGATACATAACAAATATATATAATTAAAATTGTACTCCATAATTGAGTAAAAGAAAATTAATATAGAGTATCATTGTATATAACATAAGAATATATAAATTTGTAAGAAATTTATATCTTAAATTTTTATAGTAAACTCGTACTGATAACGTGTTATAGAAATAAAAGGAAATATAAGAGAAATTTGGCATGAAAGAAATGGGTAGTATAAGAGAGAATTGGAGAAAAAAGGGGTTATTATTATTCAATTAATTCAAACTCACAAATACTTAATACATGCATATTATTTATAAGTCACAACCTTTATAAGAGTTATAATAATATAAATAAAAAAATTAATATATATTATGGTATATCATCACACTATTAAGGGTTATAGTAATAAATAGTAAGAAATTATCTATTTGAGAGTTGCAAACAATTTTAAAGAAAAATTTTAATCTTATGGATGAGTATAATAAAACAAAATATATTCTGTTTAAATAGTCACGAATGGGCGCGCGCGCGCACACGCTTGAATAATCTTTAGTCGAGCTGTCTGATTATATTTAGTCACAAAGAATGAAGGACCATAAACTGATGAAAATAATAAAGAAAAAGATCTGGCGATATCTATCTAGTAGACTAGGTAGCAGGAAGAAGGTTTGGTGATCGTAAGAAAAGTGATTTCCATGAAAAGGTGATGCTGATACTTAACATCCAATCTCTCGTTGATGAGGAAGAAATTAATTAAAAGCCAGCCAACACGTCAATGAATGTGTTACTTTCCTTCTCTACCAAATGCCTTATCCAGCTTTTTGACTTATCTTTAATTAACCGTACTTGCTTTAGCTTCCATCTTTGACTTTCTCATCAACAAGATTCTTGCTCTACTTCTAATTCTATTCATTCATGTAAACTTAGATCTTTACTTAGCTTTATTGAACGGGCTTTTGCTTTTTTAATTTAATTTTTATATTATTTATTAAATTTTATTATTAAATATTTATCTAATTTTTAGGGTTGATAATTAACTCTCTTGTACTAAATATTATTTCTATGAATCAAATTCGAGATTTAAAAAGATTTATCAGAGTCTTATACTAATAGATTAACTGTATATTGATATTTTTTTTAGCTAACTCTCTACAAGTTTTTCAAAATAAATATGTAATGGAAACTGATCAGAAAAGACAGTAATTTAATCAAAAGCAGAAGGAATAACCGCATATGTATGTATGTATGTATATATAGGAGCCACTGGTCCACACTATATATGGAACCATTTCGGCTACGTATGTGTATCAGTATTATTATATTAAATGGTCATTATGTGGAACAGCTTTTTAATTTCCTTTTTATTTCGACTAATCCAACAATAAAATATCTGCAGCATTTCTTGACCAAAAAATGAATTGGGGTGGCTGGTCTTCATTCAAAATTTTAATCTCTAAGTAGCTAAGAATACCTTTTATGCCTGAAAATGATATTTGTGGGCATATATCCCTCCACATTAATTTCCACTATCCATATACTCTTCCGTTTCCTTTATTTCTTTTATTTTTTCAAAGAATATCTTTGAATATTTGGACATCTAGAATGATTCCTAGAGGAGTACTTTCTAGTTGGAAAAACCTCGATTCCTTACTCTTAATGGCTACTTGGTATGAGGGATTTGGACAAATGTTTTTTTAGTTGGATTTTAAAAAAAGTTGAAGAAATATGGTTATAGAATTTTAATAAATAAAAGATGTAAGATAAAAAGGATAAGAAAAATTAATTAAAAGCTTTTAATCTGACTTTTCTAATTTTTTAAAATCTAACTCATAAATTTTTTCACTCAACATGAGTTGAATTTAAAACAACTAGGGTTATAAAATTTGAATAATAAAAAAAAAAGATATAAGGTAAAAGAATAAGGAAAATTAATGAAAAGCTTTTTAACTTCTGTACTTTTTTTTTTAAAAAAAATTGAATTCATTAAAAGTTTTCCTCCACACCTCTCATACCAAACAAACCCTTATCTTTTATTCAATAATCTTCATCACATATATTATATCATATAGTCTTCATCCCAATAGCAATCTCAATCCTCAATAATAAATTAAACAAGCCTAGCTATTACAACATGCATAGTACTTATTATGTACCAAATCTTCTTAAACTTAAAATATTGAAAAGAAAATTGATTATCTCTCAGTTACTTTGTACTAATTTATTATTACATACTAGTAATCTCCGATTAATTTCAATAAATACTATTTATTGATAAAATATGATTATAAAATATCAATAGTCTTACAGTCTAATAGAATAAGAGATCCATTATAAATAAAAAGTCACATGCTTGATTTTATATATAACTTTAGGTCATTAATCTCTGTCCCTCTAATTAAAAAAAATATTGTCACTTTAGTGTTATCTCAATTCATTAATTCTGTCAAAACTATGGTTTATACTAATTAATATATTAATGAAACACACTATAAGCCTTTTTTATTGTCATCACACCGATCGATGAGCTCCTTCTGTGCACATGATCCGATTTTTGGTGTTCAACCCATTGGCCATCATTATCGTACACATTTTATATGAACTGGTGCTTCATTTTCCGTCTGGGAATGATTAACCTACTGGATTAGTGCCCAAATTAAGATTAAGATTAAAACTAACAACTCCTCGTTTAATGTTTCTTTACTTCAGAATATTTATGGGATATGCTTCTTTCTTTATTAAGGAAAAAAGGTCACTGGCCTACTACTTGAATTAGTTGATACATGTACAAGTGATTAAATGTTATTAGATAAGGTAAGCGCCTTCTTGATAATTTAGTTTACGATAGAAGTTCTTATATCTTTTGTAATGGAGACATAAGCAAAAGCAACTAGCCAGTACCACATAAATCAAGTAAGTGATAAGGCATACTAATAGAAGTTATTAATCACTGGCACAAGTTCTTAAAGGGCTGTTTGATATAAAGGGATTTGGAGTTAAGAGAAAATTTTTATAATTTAGTTTTTAAAAAACTTGTAGAAGTGTTATTATAGGTTTTTAATTAATTTTTCATACTCTTTTATCTTATATAATTTTTTTTTAATATTTTATAACCCTATTTTCTAATTTATTTTTAAATTTAACTTGCAAAAAATTCCCCTCCAAATCTCTCATACTGAGCAACCTAAAAACAACTAGACCTTAAAAGTTACTAGTTGAAATTGAAGAATCTAAAACTTTATAAGGATTTTATTTCAAAGTAACATTTTTTGTGAATGACTCATGACAATGAAAGCACCTATAACGAGTAGAAGTTATTGGGAGAATGAGTCATGAAAACATAATTGTAACTGCCACGAATTCTTAAAAGAATCACATATCAAAAGTTAGTCTCTGACCGTTAGAGAGTTTATGGCTTTATGAGGTTATATTTCAAGGGGGTTCTTTGATTTGGGACTCAACAATTTCTCAGTAAAAAAGGGGGAAATAGCGTAATTAGTGTTCCATGAATCATGAATTCATGATCTTAGCCGGTAGAAAGTATAGAGGAGAATAATGAGAATGGCATATAGGAGGAGGAGGAGGAGGTGAGGGCGTTATGTCCCTTTAGCAAAACCACACACTTCATAATAGTGAAAACTGCAAAAGTACATAAAGAGAGAAAAAAAAAGGAACCAAAAAATAAAAAGCTGTTATATGTCATTATAACAGGCTTCAAAAGGTTTGGCTACAAGGGATAGCCCTTAAGAGTGCCCTCTATCATCTATGACCTTAATTATAGCTCTTTAATACCAATTTGGTCTGTTTTACACAGTTCTTTTACAAGTTAATATTTTTTGAGTCTTCTTGGATTTTAAAAGAAAAAAGATGGCCAAAAAGATCTTTAGTCTCTCTTTTGACAATAATCTGCCACACTTTGCAGAAGCATGAAGGAGGTCTTCTACAGCCAAAGGTACAAATTTTCACTCCCCACTATGCTCCACTTCTTTCCACACACGCCTCTCTCTCTCTCTCTCTCTCATTCTTTCTTGCAAAAAAAGCCCTTTTGAAGCCCATGTGATATCTCCACAACTCAAAGTTAAATCACCTAGTTCAATGTCCTTTTGTTAGTTTGTGTTTTTTACCCTCTCTCTCTCTCTCTCTCTCTCTCTCTCTCAGTACATTTCAGTTGGGGTTGAAAAATTGAAATCATTCCTTTATATTCTTAGGCAAAATTTTGAGTGTCCATGCAGAAAAAAAGAAACCACCCCCAGTAACTGATTTACTCCTCCTCTGTCCTTTTACTCTCTGTAGATAAGACCAGATGAATATACCTAAATTCCCATGAAGAAGACCAGTGAGTAATTTAACTTTTGTTTGTATGTTGATATAAGGGTTTGTTTGGAGGATTAAAGGCGAAGTTTTTGTTGTTGGGTAAGGAATCCAAGAGAGAGAGAGAGAGATTGCAATGGCAGGTTTTTTCCTTCCTGGGGATCACCAACGATCAGAATTCAGAGTAGTAGAAACAAGCAACAAGCAAAGCAGAAAAATGGTGTCTGCTTGAAGAAAACCTAGAAGAAATCAAAATCAGGGCAAAAGCAGAGGGAAAAAAGAAAAATAATAGGAATCTGGATTTCAGTGGGAATCATCAGCAATCACTAGGGCTTATACATCCAAAAAGAGCACAAGAATCACAAGAAGAACAAAACTTGAGCATATTCAGTCATTTTCAGTTTCCTCACCAACTTGCCCACAACCAAAACCCACATGTAGAAAGCATATTTTCCCACCATACACAACCACACCAGGAAGAAGAAGAAGAAGAAGAACCAGAAAGTTCCAAGAACACAAAACAAAAGAGACGGATGGGCATGAAGAGCACAGGAGGAGAGATAGTTCAGGTTCAAGGAGGCCACATTGTTCGATCCACTGGTAGAAAAGATCGTCACAGTAAGGTTTACACTTCAAAAGGCCCTCGTGACCGTAGGGTTCGACTCTCAGCTCATACAGCCATTCAATTCTACGATGTTCAAGACCGTCTCGGCTATGACCGGCCCAGTAAGGCCGTGGATTGGCTCATCACGAAGGCGAAATCCGCCATTGACAATCTCGCAGAGCTTCCTCCATGGAATCCAGCAACTACTAATACTGAAGAAGCTCCTGAAATAGGAATTGCAGAGGAAACAGAGTCTTCTGGTTACAACATTCAGCTTCAGAGGCAGTTTGGGGAGAACCCAGATAACCATTCTGGTTTTATTTCGTCGCAGATGGGAACTGATGCCATAGCTTTCTTCCCCACCACTACAGCTAGTATGAGTTCCTCTATCAATTTTCAGAACTACCCAGGTGATATAATCTCCAGAATTACCAACCCCAATGAAGATCTTGGACTTTCTCTTCATTCGTTTCAAGACCCAGGTTTGATTCATGGCCAATCATCACAAGGAAACGCGAATCCTGCAGGATTTGTGACTTGGACCAACAATGACGCTTCTATGTTGGTGGGGCAAGGTTCGGCATTTTCTCAAAGGGGGACCCTTCAGTCCAGTTTTTCAGCATGGAATGACATTGCAATGACTTGTTCTTCTTCAGAGCAACAGAACAAGTCCCAGGCTTCGATTTTTGGAAGCAGGTTTCTGTCTGATGGAATGGGAATTCCTGGATTCTGTATTCCCGCAAGAATTCAAGGTGAGGAGGACGATGGAATGGGTTCTGATCATAGGCCATCTTCTTCTGCTTCTCCTAATTCTCATCACTGAAACTGTGCAATGCTTGCTGTTTAGTGTTCCATCCTTATCCATCAGGTACTCCACTGAATACCCATTTTTTCCTTTTGGCTGAACGATTTCAGAGACTGAAAAAAAAATGGAATAGGGAGTTAGTTAGGGACCACTTCGTTAGTTCGTTTGATTTGTGCAAAGATGGCATCTTTTGCTTTTATTGGAACAAATAATAAAATAGTATTCATTCTTCTAAACAATTTCCCATGCAAAACTGAAAACTTACACAAAATTTCCTTCATCATTGCAAGCAGGAGTATCTGTTATTCACCAGACTTGCAACAAAGTGAAGATGAGAATCAAGAAATTCCGATGGATTCAACAGTTGTTTGGTTGAGCCCAGCTCTTTGCTTTCTTCTTCTTCTTGTTTTTTTAGGGTTGGAAAACTTAGATACAGTTTTATTGTTATTTAACATCAAGCTCTTCAATAAACAAATGATACATGAATAATCTACAAAAAGAAAAAAAATTCTGTTATCATATGTGTATTGGGGAGCTTAATAGCAAATATCTATAAAACTATATCTTAAGTCTAGTCAGCTTCCCCTTATCACGTGATGTTTTTAGTTTCCCATTGAGTTGGTTACCTTGAATCAACTCTGCTTTACGCATGTTGTACAACACTTTCGCTTAATTAAAATATGTCTGTTTTGGATTCCGGAGTTATTGGCTTCACGGTCTCTGTAACGTCAATTAGTCAAGAATATCCATAGTTCATCCAATCCAATATCCATTTGAAAAGCAGAGGAAAACAAGCATTTATTTGGTTTTCCATATCCTTGTCTCCCAAGGACAACGTTTAAAGTAAGACCTGGTAAGACAAGGAGCTAACCACTCTCTTGAGTCGTTCAGTTATTTGTTTGGATTAACTTTTTAGAAATGACTTTTAGGTAAGTGAGAGGATTTTAGTGTACAAGTATTGTTTTTTTAATAAAAAAAATTAAATAGATTCAGCACCAATTTCCTACTAAAATTATGACACAGTTATAGGGTTCAGAGAATACTTAGAGAAGACTTTAGAGATTGCCTGTCAAAGGAACCTCATGACGGCAGTGAGAATAGAACTCACGTCTTTGTGAGATGAGTATATTCTTATTATCTGTATCAACTCTCATTAGCAGCTTAAGTGAGATATCGAGTTCGAGCTTTAGCGTATGCAGAAAATCTCTATTAGGAGACTCATCTACTATAGCCAAATGTGCGACACGGGTCGGATTCGTATGTAGTCGGAGTAAAACTCCGGTGAATCGGATAGACAACTAAACAAAAAATAGTATAGGGTTTCCTAAATAGGCCCAAGTCTACTTCTTGTCGAAGCAAATTTGACTTTCTGCTTAAACTCTCATTGATTGAGGCAGCAGTAATCAATTGGAGTAGTTACCACTTATCACCCACTGAGTTAAAATTTAAATCTGCAAAGGAAACGGTCAGATTTTTTCAGTTTGGAAGAACAAGAACACAATTTATTGACAATGTTGACTCAATTCACAGTTGGAGCTTGGTAATAAGCTGTAAAACAGCATCTATTTCAGAAGATGCATTAGAACAGAAATGTTGAGTGAAAATTAGAAAGATTTCAAGTTCAAGATGAGGCTTTTCTTCATCCTTGGTCCCCGCTTATCGCTTGCTTACCTCAGGATTTGGCCTTAACCAACAGTCTAATAATGAAGGGGTAAGCCGCAGAGTCTTGGAATTTGATGCCTGTTCCTTCTTTGCTTGAAGTTGGTCATGGATAAAAAACAGAAACAGCAGGTGACAGTTCGATGATAAGATAACTAAATTCTAATTTATTTGCCTTCTGAGCTGAGTAGTAATGTTATAAGTTAGCCCATGGATGCTTTGTTTGGAATTCTGAATTCTGGATTGTTCTAAATATCAATTTCGCAAGACATTAAATAATTTTGTCAAATTCAACATTACTCTAGTAATTAAACTGCATTACACACACAGACGCATAAGAAGTAATAATCAGATTTGAGAATATTGCCTTCTAAGAGAATCAACTGGATCTAATTCTGGCGGCAACCAGACATCACCAGCTTTTATTTTCAGTAAGTTGTAGGTAGCAGAATAAATGAAGAACACTGATGAAGTACAGGTCTAAAGTGTGTTTGGTTCATGGTAGAAATCATTAAAACCAGGTTTTGGTGAAAGTAGGGAACTAGTTGGTTTCACCAAATTTATGATTTTGATAATTTTTAATGTGAAGCTTAACAAAACATTTTTTAATGTGAGTGATTCTTGGGCAATTGTTAAGCATTTGATTCTTTCTCATGTCAACGACAAGCCAAATTCTTTACCATGAATTTGATTCTACCGCACTAGCGAAACTGCAAATTCAGAACATATGACGAGAACTAAAGTATCTCCATTCACTGTAAACTATATTGGTACATGTAGTTTGATCCTAAATATCTGACCTGTTGTACCATGTAAATAAGGAAAAGCCTTTGCCAATCCTCCATCAAATTAAAGGGAACGATGATGATTAGTCATACACAAACTACTATCATAAAACAGTCCAGGAAAACATGAGCACCAAATGACTGATAATCAAAGCCCTATACCAATTCCCAGTAACATCACTGCAGCCACTCATATCTTCACTGGGTCCCCGCAATCCAAGGGGTGAAGAAGAAGAAGTCGAACCAGAAAAGCTTCCATTGATTGCTGTTGCTGCTTTCAAACTGAAGCACAAAATGGAGTAAACTTTCAAAATGTAGAATTCACAAGCACCTTATTCCGAATGCACCGTAGTATTTCTTGTAAAAAGAACGGTGCTTGTAAATTCCTACGATACTGAACAATCAAATGAAGAATTTACAATGAAATTACGGCTCAGTTACCTGGACGGGAATTTGCAGTTATCATGACCTGAAATTCAAAAGAATGAGACCCACATGAATAAGTATATCGATCAAATTTCAGCTCAGAAAAGTAACTTCATGACTTCAAATTCAAGCCTGGCTTTCAGATCTCTGAAAACAAGGAAATTTTGAAAACTATGATAATAATAGCCCGCCCAAAAAAGAAATTTGAAACCAACAAGAACAGGGTAAGGAAGGAAGTAGAGAGAGAGAGAGAGTGTGTGTATGACAGACTAGGGTTCAGGGAAGTAATGGCGGCGTTATTGTCGAAGTTACAGCTATCATCGGACAAGCCATGTTTGAGGAAATAGTCGTTGAAAGCATACGACGCCGTATTCTGGAGGTTCGAAGGGTCATAGCAGGGTCCTCCTTGCTGAATCGTGGCGCAATCAGCTCCGCCGGTACTGCATGCCCAGTCAATCGCCGCCTGCAGGGAAGCATCTTCGGCATTGTTTTTCGCCACGCACCACAGTTCCTGCGCCGGAACGCCATCGTTTTGGGAGCTCAAAGACTGCCGGCGAATTTCAGAGTCAGAAATCGGGAAAAGCGTCGTGAACATAAACAGGAAAGGAGTAAAGTATAGCCAGAGAGAAGAGATTTTGGCTGCCGCCATTGTCAATGAGAGATCGTTTGAGACCCGAATACGCGACGGTTCTGAGCGGAATTTATGCTGAAGGAAAAGAGAAAAGAAGTTTCTGGGGATGGCAGAAAAGTAGCGGTTACTGTGTGTAAGGAGTGAAATCGACGAGGCAAGAGGCAAGAGGCAAGAGGCAAGAGGAGAGAATCAAAATGGAATCTTGGGATTGATTTTGAAATGAATGGGGTCGTTACTGTGTCAAATTAATCACTACAATTAATAACGTGGGTTGCTGCAATATATAATTGCTGGGTTTGGGTTATATATAGCGACTGAGGTCTTTCATTATTAGAACAAGTTCTGGAATTGGAATACACTGTCTTCTACAAAGCTGGACCTGTCTTAAAAGCTTTAGCACTTGAGCTTACTTTATCATCCTTGAATTAACTAAATAATCAGATCTCACTCCTCAGCCTTTGATGTAATTTTAAAATTTAAGCAATCTGATTATTATATGATTAGTTTAAGTGGTTGACTGTCCTGAGGCCCCTGACTCGTGTAAGAGGAGTCTTCTCCTAATTCGTTACTAGTACAAGGTTATATCAATTTATTGAAGGTTAAGGTGAATCTAATACTGTTGCAATATTTTTTAAAATTCATATAGTATTCTAAAATATTCTATAATATATTAAATATCTTAAAATATTATCTAATACTTAAAATATTTTTTATATCTTAGTGTTAGATGTATCAAAACATATTTTAAAGTGTAAGACACATATAAAAAATACGCTATGATGTTAGATGCATAAAAAAAATATTTTAAGGTGATAAATAGATTAGAAAAAATTTTAAAGTATTGACTGTATTATAAAATATTTTAAAATATTAAATACACATAAAAAAAATCTCAAATTATCAAATATATCTTTAACTCTTTAATCAATTCATTATTTATTTAAAGTATATTAGGACATAATGATTATGATGGTTCCATGAATTAAATATAAAGGCAAAAACTTAGGTGATCAGAACTCTCATAAATCATAGTAGCTGTCATTTAATATAGGAGTGAACACTAATGCAACTCAATAACTAAGTTGTGAGACTTAGGAGTTTAGCAAAATCATAATAGGAATATAAATTCAGATGGTGAATTTGAATGGTAAAATTGTAAGTGTTTATTTTTATTAATAAATAACCATAAAAAACATAAGATTAAAAAATTAAAATAAAAAATGATCATAATTTGATTTAAATTTATTTTAAAAATAGATAACTAAAATTAAATATATCACTGTAGTACTTAAAATTTATCTTATTCAATACAGAAATTTTTATAAAGTTTATAGATAAAGCTATTAAATATAATCAAATATAAAATGATAATATAAGTTTAAAAACGAGTTAATATGATTTTATAAATTAAAAAAATAAATAATAATAAACTTTGTGAATGAATTCGTGAGTTTAACTGGGTTTGTAGGTTGCACGAGTTAAAGTAAAATTGAGACGATTTTATAAGCTAAAAACATAAAAAAAAATAAATACACTGTTAATGATTTGTTTGGTATATGGAAATAGAGAGGAGGGAGGGAAAATTTTAAGGATTATATAGTATCTAATATTTTTTTCAGAAAATAGACAAATAAGGTTATAAAATTTTAATAAAAAGAAGATATAAAATAAAATAATAAGAAAACTTGATTAAAAGTTTTTAACCCTACTACTCCAATTTTTTTTTGAAAACATTCCCCTTCCTTTTCCCTCGCAACAAACAGATCCTAACAAGCTACTAACATTTGATTTATGCCCTAGTGGTAATATTCACGATCGATTAATAATGATCAGCACTGTTGGCACTTGGCAGAGAGACAAAGGATGACGTTTTCATCTGAAAACAGAGCTCAAAGTGACGTTTAGTTTATGCTTAAAAAATGAATACAAGATTTTGGTGATCATTCATTCATTCATTCATTCATTCATACAATTATTTTTGTTTGTTGGCCAAAGGTTCATGTGCAATTTAGAGGGAACCAAGATTCTTATCTGAATCAGAATTCATCTCCCATTATTAATATATAAATTTTAAAAAGTGAAAACTGAAGTAATGTTAACATGGATTCATGATTTTCTATTGAGAATAGTTTCCCCATTCAATTTAAGTTATCTAGCTTCCTATTTTATATAGATATTATTATTTTCTATAAATCCATCATCTATGAAAAAATAATGTTATATCCTTAAAATGTCACATCATCTAAATCTTTTTTAATCAAAATATAATAATTCAATTAATTTTAATTTTAATTGATTAATAGTTTATATAAAAAAAATCACTTTTTTGTTTGTTCTAAGAGAAGCAGTTTATTAGTATATTTTTCTTTTTTATTATCGTGCTGAATTTTGTTAAGATATTTATTTTTTTAAAAATAAAATAAAATATGAATGTTTTTAAATTAGTCATTAGACCTTTAAAATTAAATTAATTGAGTTATTATTTTTTAATTATATAGAATTTAAATAATATGATTTTTTAAAAAATATGATGCATGTATGATTTATTCTTAATATTATCTCCTACTACTTAGTCTACTCATAGAACTTTCTATCTAATTAGGATGAGTTAAATTTTATTTTATTTAATTTGGTATATCACGCTTTAAAAAAAATCCTATTTTTAGATTGACTTCTATAAATTTTCGTTTACAGTGATTTTTTATTTGTACAGCTCCTTTTGTTTTAATAAAATTACACCTTTAATTAAAAAAAAAAACTAGTGAGCTAGCAAAAGGACGAAAATGACTTTTCGTCTTGCACTGACCTCCTCCTCGAAATCTATAAATAAGAATAGCCCCGTTTGCTTGGGCAAGAAGGTGGCAAGTTGCTGCCTTTACCCAGCATGATCATCTCAAATATTAAGCTTCCGTTTGAAACAATGACCTTTCAAAACCCTAACCTCGTCGTAGATTCCCAATCCTTCAAAACCCTAACCCCCGACGATCAAAACTCTGATCTTTTTGCTCAAATCTATGAGTTTCCACAGGGATATTCGGTTTCCTCTCCCCAAACCGCTGCTTCTGCCGCCGGCGCCTGTTACCAGGACTGAAGAGGAATAAATTGAATCCAGAGCTAACTACTGGGGAGAAGCTTCAAGTTCTGCTAGAAACCCTCAATCCCATTCCATTCGTGCCCTCGTGGGCCCTTGACTTCAAGAGCCACGAGTCACTCCTAAGGCGACTCGGGCTCTGGGATTTTGTTAATATTGAGTTTGATACCACCATTCACAGGGATCTTCTAGTGCAATTGATAGCCAGTTATTCACCTAACTTGCGCGGCGGTTACGTGAATTGGATTAAGATAATGGTGAACAGGGCTGACTTGGGGCGTGCTTTGATGTTACCAGTGGAACCCACTGCGGCTTCACCAGAAAACGTGAATGCGCTAGAATTAGCGGAATCAGTTGCTTTCGTTGAAAAATTGGTGTCGAAGTGGATGCTTTTACACGATAATGAGTGGATTATGCCTCCTGACGTTTTGGCTTGCATTAGGTTGATCAAGGAAGGGCATTTGGAGATGATTGATTGGGCAGGATTGATCTGGAGCATGGTGGACAGAGAGTTGAAAGCCTCACAGTTAGTGAACTGTTACTATGCATCGCATTTGCAGCATTTGATTAAGACACAGCATGAGGAGTTGCTCAGAGAAGAGTGTAAGGTGGACATTGGGGAGGAGTTGGAGCTGGAGCATAATATTGAATCGATTCATGGGCAAGATGGTGTTGAAATTTCTGAAGAGGAAAAGGAGCAGGTTGGAGATGAACACTCTATGGATGTTGATGATTTTAAGGAAGAATCTGGGCAGTGGCCATTATTGCGGCAATGCGATGTCGTCGACCTGAATTGTTAAGAATTTGAGGATGAGGATGATCGCATTCTTTTGAGGGGGATGTCTTCAGGAATTTTTTTCAGTGGGAATGCCTTCAGGAAGTTTCAGTCACGCTATGGAAGCAGCAGGGCAAACGCCTTTTAGTTCTGGGAATAGGCTGAATGGCAATTCTGGAGATTTTTTCACTTACAGAGAAGATGCTCAAATGGTTTCTGGGCTGTCACTTTTTGGCAATGGCCACAAGAGATATGTTGAACGGGGATGATCATAACTTATATCAGTCTCCAATTGTTAGGAACAAGAGACTGAGAAGAAGTGATTGCCTCTGGGATGATGCACAACCTGTGAACTTTAACATGTGCATGGATCACACACAACATTTGATGGGAGAAGCTAGAATGATGTACATAACAAAAGCACAGGCTTGTGAAGAATCTTCCGTGAATCAACAATTCTTGCTTAATGAGCTGCATAATCGCGCGATAAGATGATCGAACATTTGCGTAAGGAACATCTGGAAGAGAGTCAAAAGGCACGAGTGGAGGTATATAAGCTTGAGAGGGAACTTTATATGATGGGAAAACCCTTAGAGGGCTACAGAAAAGCCTTAAACGAAACACAGAAGGCTTTCTCTGAATACAGGATCCATTGTCCACAAGCCAGTGAACAATCTCTTTACAAGGACGTTCCTGGTTCTGGGGGCCTTGTTCTGAGTGTGATGGAACTAAAACAGGAACGTTTGAAGCAAGAAAAAGAAGAACAACAGAAGCGTTTGGTGATTGAGAAGAAATTGAGAGATTTTGAAGAAGGCTGGACAAGTAGGCTGGAAGAACATCTGAATAGAATTCATTCACTGGGGAAAAGGTTGCTGGTTGTTGAGGATCAAGCAAAACTCCTCATTAAGGTCAATGGTAAATGCTAGTTTTTCGCATTCTTCTTCAGAACTTGCGCCAGTGAAGGACAGATTATTTAGTATGGTTTTATCATTTTTTGTTTGTATGTTTTATCGAAGCAGTTCAAAGTACAAATGCCATGTGGTTGGTCAGTAAAGTACAACAGCAAGTGTAGAAGTACATGGTTAAATTTTATAGTTAGTTTGTGAGACCATGACTTTGGTAACTTTTTTTTCCTGGAACATTGTGAGAATGAATCCCCCAATTAGTTTTGATAATCTCTGTTCGTTTTCTCGTTTTTGCAAAAGTTGACCGTTTCTTGTTAGAATCCTACATTTTATTGACCAGTTAATATTTCCCAAGAAAAAGGAGATAGGCTAAAATTACTGATGAAGGTATATTATTTAATATGTGTATGATAAGACAAATAGTATCAAATAATAACAGAGATTAGCACATCTCAATTTGCGGATTATGAAAAAGAAATTATTTTCCATTGTTTACAATTAGCCCTTTCCTTTATATAAGCATTCACATCACTAAATCTTTTAAAAATATAAAATTCCACATACTATGTTTTGATTGATGAATACTTTGATAATAAATTTTTGTATAATTATACTTAAATTTAATATTTATGATGAGTTTTTATTAGTTTTTTTATTCAATTAGCTGAGTATTTTATGTATGCAGATTTCTTTTTTACAACTGAATACCACAAAATGATACTATTTACACCTTTTTTATTAATTTTTCAAACAAAGACGATTACATTAAAAGAAAGCAGTAACAGAATACATATCAAAGCTCCCCATGAGCTACTACTCATTCACACGACAATAACCTCAATGTTTAAAATTAATTAAAGCTTGATCTTTACAAGCCGAAGCCTTGTCCCATTCCTTCTCCCCCCCCCCCCCCCACCCCCACCACACACACACACCATATTAATCCATGTTTTGAAGAACCTCCTCTACAAGAGAAAGAAAACAAAGAATACAACAAAACCCAGAGCACCACTTCCCTCCACTCACATGTCTCCCTTCCTTTCATCTATTCCAACTCAGCCCCACTAGTGTTTGCTTTCCAGCTTGACTTTAACAATACACTGTTCATTAAAAAAAACAAAAGAACACCAATCTGAAGAGGAAACAAAAGAATCAAAAACAATAATTTAAAAAACAAAAAACTGAAAGAATGATCTCATTATATCTTCACATTATTTAGTTAAAGCAGACACAACTGTTTCATCCACCCTCTTTAGATTGCCACTGGACACTGGTGCACATGTGTTCCTCTTCATTACCAATCAAGCAATACTTTGAGTGGTCCCCCCTTTTCTTTAAACGAAGCACATCACGTGACAGCACAGTTGATTGCAGTAAGCGTACCAATGGCAATGGCTTCCCCACTTACAATATTGTGATGACTTCTCTTCATGTTGGCTTGATAAAAATTCCCACCATCACTGATCCATCTTTAGTGGTACCATAACCATTCATTCAATACCTTACAGGGGCTCAGAAGAAGAAAGTGTTTCCCCTTATTTTCTTTCATCCAATAATGAAAAGAATCACTCCATGAAATATAACACTAGATAGCTAGCTACTTTATATACTCTAGGAGAGAGTTTTCTTCTTGTAAGGAGGTTTCAGTTTCAGACATTGAGAAGTTGTTCCTTTTCTGTAGTCTTAGCCCTACGTTCTGTGTTTGGTGTTGGAGATGAACATGGAGGTGATGACGGTGGCCCTGCAGCATTATTTTCCATTTTCTTGAGGTTCTGATGGTGATATACTTGCCTCAGTCTCTCTATCTCCCTCTTCAAAGCCTCTTGATGAGCTGCATATATAAATAATATATATATATATATCAGACTTATCAGACTTTGTTAAAGCATAGTACTCAATTACTACTTGGGAGCAGGGCACATGATCAGACACAGATTTAAATACTTGTGCATGTAATGCTTTTACTAAAATCAATACAAGACTGTCTGGTTTCATAATTAGGCTGTTTCCCTTGTGATGAAATTATATGTGCAGCTTTCACGACGGGAAAAAAACCCAATAACAGTAATATTTTTTTTAATGGATAGTTTATTAATCTTTGTTCATCGTTCTCCAAGTTATAGAACCAAGTGAAGTAACCAAACTAGATCCAATGAACTGATAGCTTAGTGGTGCATTTCTCCTTTTTTTCTTTATGTTGTCATTGCCTGCTTTGTCATAATCTCAATACGATAACGGCACTGTGTCAAACGGTTACACTGTTAGTACAGAATCTTCAGCTTTAATTCTTACGCACTAGAAATCCTATATATATATATATGTTGTTATTTTATTTTAATTCTACTCATGCGCTTAATGTGCTAATTACTGTTTGAACCTAAATTATGAAGCCCCTGAAACTGATTAAGAATAGGACAAAAGCATCTGCGGATATTTAATTCATATATGGGACTTTTGCGAAACTTAATGATAATTCCAAGAAATTTGAACATCTCAATGAAAGGTTCAAATCTCATCATAGCTTTTTGAGCCCTGAAATATCTATAACATGTTTTAACGGTACCATCTCATCAGTTATGAATTAGCAGAATATATTTTTACTCTTAATTGCTTGTTAAATCAATTACTACTTACTTCTCAATTAGTGAAATAGATAAACAAGATAAATAAGAACTCTGTTATTATTAGCTTCTTAGCCAAGAGTAATGAAGATGATATAGTATAAGGTCAAAAGAAGATTACCATCCTTAAAGATCTTGTCCTGTGCAAGGGCGGCGATTCTTTGCTTCAGAGCACTGTTGTCAACATTTAGAAGCAATCGTTGATGATCTAAAAACGCAACTCTTGGAGATAGAACTGAAACTTCGGCCTTCATTGGTCAACAGAATGCATAAAAAAACATTACTTTCAACATATCAAACCACGCCAATTAAAAATTACAAAGAAAAAAGAAATTCAACCACATAAATTAATTAACTCACCTGTAATGAAGTTACACTTCGTTCAAGCTCTGATATGTATTGCAGTTTCCTCACTCGTGACCTTTGTGCAGATTGTCTGTTTGCCAGGATTCTGATGCAAAACCAGGATGAGCAGATGCAGATTAAATAAAAAGTTCTTGCCTCAATGAAAAAAAAAGGTAAAAAACACTGCTTTCATGCACGTAATTATGTTATTTCCAATATTTTACCGACAATAATTATTCATGAATCGAATAGCAAAACAAAGCCAAAAAATGTAGCTCTGACTCTTAAAAATCTTACATGGTCATTTATTTTTTGGTGATGGGTTCAAAAGGCTAATAGTCTAAGATGAATGGAAGAATAATATTATTTTACCTTTTCACTCTCTTAGGGTCAGTAATTTTGTCAGCTGAAGAAGTTGTGTTGGTGTTATTTGGAGCTTGAGTTTCCTGTTCATGTTGGCTTTCAACCTCATCTGATTCATTCTTCACTTGTTTCTGCCGCTGATCATGCTCTTTCTTCTCCTTCTGTTGATTCTGGTTTTGGCCGGTTTCTTTCTCATCATTAATGCTGTTATGATCGGAAGGGCTTGAAGGATTGGAGGACGACAAGGTGGGAGGCATGGAAGCGCCGGATAAATCGTCAGTGAACATAGACATGAATTGGTCATCATCCAATCTATCGAACTCAGACGACCTCGGATGAATCACGCCGGAGTTACCACGACAATCGTCCAGCATTGGAGCCTCAATGAAGGCAATAGAGTCGCTCACGGATCGCCGGTGAGCCCCTCGTCGGGCCGACGAGAAGTCAAGGAATTCGTCCACCCAAGAAGGATTCTGATGAGTGGTGTTGGCGGTGGTGGTCGCCGCAGCGTTGGTGGTGGCCACATTATTTGGCGACAAACTTGCAAGGGAAGGCATATTCTGATGATGAGAAAAATCAGGCCAATTCGGCGCCATGTTTGGGATCTTGGGAGGCAATTGCGCCATGATAATCACACAGAACCAAAACCAAAGCGTGCGTGCCAAATTGTTGAAGAAACCCAGAAAGCAATCTGCTCAACAAATACTCAAAAAATCGCAATTTGCATGCACGGGATATACACCGCACCGCTCAATGAGAGGATCGAAAAAGAAATTATCATAAACCAATCGAACGAGCCTATAATATACCCAGGAGCCGCAGGTAGGATGAAGAAACGCGCGAGAGAAGAAGAGAGCAGAAGAGTAAACAGCAGCACAACCATTCAACCCTGTAACTTCCTCATTTATTTAAGAATGCAATGAGACATAATAGACACATTGATTAATTAAATATTTTTGCGTACTTGAAAATCCCAATAAATCTTTGGGGATTTCTCTCTGAAGCGAAATGTTACAGAAAAAATGAGAAGGAAGAGGGAGAGAGCTTATAGTTATAGTTATGAAGGAATAGAAAGGTGACAGAAGTGAATATAGGGAGTGTGTATCTCTGAGGGGGAAAAACGGATAGAAAAAGAGAAGAATCAAAGAAAGAGAGAATCAAAGCACAATCCGATTGAAAGTGTGATGGGAGGGAAGGGAGTGGGGTCACATGGGGAAGACAAGAGGATGGACAGCTATACAACAGCTGGGAGGAGGAAGGGAGGGCGGGTGGTGTTACTGCAAAGTCGCCACTAGTTTTATTTTTATAACTCTGCATTCAGGCCATCACGTGCCCTTATTATACCCCTCCTTCTTTCATTTTTCCTTTTTTTTTTTTTTTATATATACATGTATAAGTATTCTTTTATTATAGTAAACTATATTCAAGATATTATTATATACTTCGTCTTTTTTATTGTGATGGACTAACCTCTTTCCCTATATCTATCCTCCGTTGATCTTTCTTTTATATTCTTTTGTCTGGACATTCATATCTACTAATAACATGAGGTTATAAACATTATTAGACCTTACTTTTTACCTATAAGAAAACTTTTATATTATATTCCTCTTTTTATTAGATGAGTTGAGTTTGAGGAGTTCACTACTATCAAAATATATCTTTAAACTTAGAGAGTATTTATAAAGATATTCATAGATTACCTACTAACAAGATTTTTATATTGGCAACAGAATTTGAACTACTTCCGATTTCTCTTCTCTCACAAGCCCTTTGACAACCACCACTCTTCCCCCCACGCAATATATATATATATATATATATATATATATAAATATATTCATTTCCAACGTTAACAAACTTTTACTATGGTACCTACCTTACAACTTACAAGATTAACTCTTCTTGGGTTTTTTTTTGGGAGAATGACTCTTTGGGACTAAACAAGAAGGATATATAATACAGACATTTGATCCTAAAAAATTTAAAATGTCAATTAAGGACCTAATTTTTTAACTGATATTTAAAAAAAATATTTGATCAAAATGTCCCTACTCTACTAACATGTATATCGTTGAAAATCCTAAAATATTAGCTGATTTTATATTTAGATAATTTGATCTGTCTAATATATATTACAAAGTTTGCTCCTTTCATATTTCGTACATTACACTTCACCATATCCTTTACTCATTAACTTTATATATTACTTGAATTGTCCTTCTTATCATCTGTTTGCCTCTATTGCATAAGTTACTTGTCTAACCATTTTCAAGTAATGGATAAGCACATGAGGTTGGCTTTCAATTAAGAATAAAGTATAAACAAAAACGAATATACCAATCTCCTCTCTTCTCTTATAAATGATTCATTAATTTAACTAAAAATTAAATATCTTTATTATAATGAAAAACGGGGGATTAACAATTAAATTTTGGATTACAGTGCAATAGAATGACACTAATTAATAAATAAAGAACCAAAGTGAAACTCTGAGCCCTAATACTATACCCTAACCTTAGTAAGGGACTGGTACTCAATCTATCTAATTTTTTTTTCATAAAAAAAATAGTGAATAGTTTTAACTCAGTATATGTTCAAATCTAACATGTTAATTCCATATGTCATATCAGTCTGATCCTTATAAGTGAATTTTAATTTATTCTCACGTATTAAAGAATATCAATTAAATCATTAAATATATCTTAAAGTGATAAAAATTTATAAGTTTTCCCTTATTTAAATTCTCTCTCTCTACATTTACATATCACTCTTGCCTCTATCTTTTCTTTCTCTCTTTCTAGCGAGACTTAAAAATGATTTAAAATAAATATGAGAGTGATATGTAATGGGAGAACCATTAAGCAACATTGTAATGGACATAAATTTTTAAGAGAATTGAACTTTAAAAATTAGTTGTTAGAGTTGGAGAGTGCAAAGTCTTAAAAGACCCTATTTTAAGATAAACTTCTCTGATA
Organism: Leucaena leucocephala; assembly: GCA_037074615.1. NCBI lineage: Eukaryota > Viridiplantae > Streptophyta > Magnoliopsida > Fabales > Fabaceae > Leucaena > Leucaena leucocephala. The sequence continues at coordinate 8,300,408 of CM073525.1, forward strand.
TAGAACTCATGACATCATATTCAATATCAAAGGAAAAATAAAGTATATTTTCTCTTAATATATTTGAGATGGAATTAGGGTTTTTGACAATAAAGTCCAATTAAGTGTGTTGGGGGGGGTCAGTAATTAGTGGTATTCAGATGATGAGAGAGTAGAGTAGTAAAAGAGGGGCGTGCATGTGGTTGAAGATTTTATTATTATTTGTGGTGGTGGTTACGCGTGGAGATGGAGAGTCATTAATAAATGAGTAAGTAATTAAACTAATAATTAATTAATAAAAGTAGTTAAAAAAACATAAAGAGTGTAGGCAGAGATATATAATAAGATAATATGATTTTTTATGGATATGAGCTGTGAGAGAGAAGGCCCCCTCTTGTGTTAAAGAAAGGATCATGTTATGCTCCCATGTGACTTGTTTCCAACCTCTACGCTTTCTTTCCTTTGTCCTCAAACCATTCCCCCATGTAGGGTATATGCCCTTAAATCTCTCCCTCCCTCCCCCCCCCCCTATATATATATATATATATGCATGCGTCTATCTAGTTCTCTTTCTCTGTGTGCTTCTAGGCACCTTCGTCCATGAACTGCAATTTCTTTTAAGTGCTTAATTAATGAGCAAAAGTGTTTGACAAAGCCCTAATCGTGATTACAGATCAGGAAAGCGTCTATTTATTATATATACTATATATAGACATGCATGTTCATATTTGTATATGTATTGTTCTTGATCTGTATCAAGGATTTGCCTGACAACGCAGGGCATCTTCAAGGACTATCTCTGTCATTTAATTAATTACTATTTGGCATCTCCTTTTGTTTGTGGGCTCCCACCTCTTCGGCTCTTTCTCCCCTGGGGCCTACCTTTTTCTCCTCTCTCCTACCCTCTTACACATGCAGGTTTTGATTTTTGTAGGAGATTCTTTGGAATCTGCAGTTATAAAATGAGAAAATAGTTGAAAAATCGCCTGTTAAAATTTTGTGTTACTATAATCTTTGGTCTCTAAGTTTGCACAAATTTTAATTTTGCTCCATTAACTTTTAACCTATTAGTCGTTCAAGGAATAAAATGATTTAAATTTTTATTAAATTATAGAAACTAATATTTTAGACAAAAATAAATTTGAGAGACAAAAACTTATAGTTTGAATTTTGAGGGACTAAAATCAAAATGAGGATAAATTTAAAGGATCAAAGTTTATATTAACCCTATAATTTTATCATCCAAAGGTACTTTAAATCTGTTTAAGGAGTAGCAGATATAACTCTTCTTCAACTGTGTACATATATATTCTGTTTTGCCTCTAAAATAGCATGTATGCAACTCATATTTAGCTGTGTGTAATTTATCTTTAAAAACATTTGCACATAATTGAATATATCTATATATATACATATATGTTGCAAACAGCTGAAAAAGAGCTACATTTGATGGCATTTAAACAAATTTTAGTTACTTTGGTGAATAAAATTGTAATAGGAGATTTTTTTAGTAATTTTCTATTCATGAAATTTGTTTAATGGGATATATTTTCACTTAATTTGGCGTATTCAATTTTTAATCTAGTCAATCAATTTCTTAAAAAAAAAAAGTAGCATAATTAGAATATGAACTTATGCAATGTACTTAATTACATTTCACATGTGATTATTTTCACCAACAATTAAGCTATAATTTCAAATGGAGGGCTTTTAAGTAAACATATACCAACACATTCAGATCTCTATCTTTTTTTTTAAAAAAATGACACAAATGAACCCTCATAAACTAGTAAATTAATCAATATCACACTATTAATCATACTATTGTAAATTGTGTTAGCCTTATGCCTTCAAGTTCATTACATATTTTAAAGCCTTCTGGTGGGTCAATTATCTAACTCATCATCTGTTGCATTCATGATTGCTTGAACATGAACATGTGTTTTGGTTCATAATTCTGGTTTTAGAACCCAGAATTTGCAGTTACTTTTTGCAATATCTGAGACTAGATCTAATGGAGACCCAGTTTACAATATATATTTTTTTTATTATTCATCCAGTTCATTGAAGCTTTGCCCTGACTATATCTAGATTTGACCCGAGTCGCGCACCTGGCTATAGTGGGTGAATCTTCCAACGGAGATTTTTTGCATACACCAAGGTTCAAATTTGAGACCTCACTTAAATGATACCAAGCTACTTACTACTCGGACCAACCCCTATTGGTCCCAGTTTACAATATAATAAAAAAAAAAGTAGTATAAAAACCAACTTTATAGCCTAGTAGTATAAAAAGTATTAACCACATTAACTTTATAGCCTAGTAGTATAAATTTCCTTATATCACTCGGGCTCTTATTATAAGTCTACTTATAGGAGAAATTTTTTGTCCCAACTATAAGTCTACTTAACTGTTGTTAATGAATATTTTTAAATTTACCCTTTGAAAAAGAGAGAAGTGAGAATTATTTGTAAATATAGGGAGAAAATAAGGTTAAATTTACTTTTCTTTTATCAATTTAAAATATATTTAATGATTTAACTATCATTCTTTAATATATAAAAATTAATTTAAATAGACTTATAATAAAGACTAGGGTAGGAAATCAGAGGTCACTAGTTCAATTTTATTTTTAACTTCAAACTCAAACTGTAAAGCCCTTTCTTCAGCTATATATAAGGACTTTTCTACTAATAAATTAAACTCAAGCCCGAATATTAATTAGTTTTGGTAAGAGAGGATTACGTACAATTAACTTATTTAGTATAGAAGTTGATGGTTGTAGTTATATGATGTCATGTCCGTTAGAGGCAGAGCTAAGATTTTTATTGAGAGTTGAGATGGAAACGCATACTAGTATTAGAGCTACTTGTTGGATATAACTTGCTTTGAAAACCAAGGCACTTGTTTGTTATAATATGCACACGCCCACGTAATCTTCATCATCATTCCCTTCTGCTGTCAAATGCCAAATTGAAATTTTGATTTTGTCACTATCACACGCCCACGTTTTGGGGAGAAACAACGCTCATTCATTATGATCTTTGTATTGAACTGACGAATTCATATGTGCCAGATTTGGGCTTGTTTTGATCTTTGGGTTAGAAAGCCGCAAAGATGATGAAACATAGTAGTCTTGCCTTGTTAAAATTCTCCAGTGCGAAAGGAATGAGGACATCAACATGTTATGCAGCAAACATAGCGAGCATGTGTAAAGAATGCAAAACTTGCAGCATACTGCTACTGCATAATATTAAATACTCATGCATGCAAATTAACTCTTATTCTGCATCTGCATTATTAGCCAGCCATGAAGACAACCTTTATATCCTTCATTGTTATCTTCGATCTTCTTACCTTGTGCAGCAACCTATGGACAACCACAGCAAGAGGGGTATGTCCTAACATTTCCAAGAGTAACTCGACTGAGACAGAAGTGATAATCAGGAAGAGGTATGAAGGTTGGCTGAAACAACATGGCCAACGATACCAGGATAAGGAAGAATTGGAAGTTCGCTTTCGCATTTACCAAGCCAATCTTGAGTTTATAGAGTGTGTCAATGCCCAGAATTACTCCTACAGGCTCACAGACAACAGATATGCTGACATGACAAATGACGAGTTTATAAGTAAATATCTCGGTTTTCAACAACCTACACGGCGCTTACAGACAAGATTCTGGTATGACAAACACGGGGCTTTGCCAGAAAGCATAGATTGGAGGAAGAAAGGTGCAGTCACTCCCATCAAAAATCAAGGCGAATGTGGTAAATTTTCTTGCAAAAACAAGTTCATGGTTTAGAAGCACCCAAGAACAAGTACATTATCACAATGCATTCCCTAGGTATTAATATAAGAAACCAACATATGAGATTTACAGGAACATGGAAGCATGAACAAAGTGACTGAGATCCTTGGGAAAAAAAACGTAGACATAGATCCTTCTATACCTTCAGTCTGCTGATATTTATCATATGCTGATTTTGATTGCTAAGATTTCATTCCTTTATTCTGTAGGTAGCTATAGTTTTCCTCAATTTTTAATTTGGTACCTACACTTTTGCCTTTCCTTATTAAATCATTTAATTTTATTGATTTAACAACGTTAGCCACTGTAAATTTACTCTATTAGCACTATTAGTCCTTTTATAGAAGCTAATTATGCCAAGAGAGGAAAGTTAAAGGATTTATTAAAGAGAAAAAAATGATATGTACCAAAATAAAAATTAAAGGAAAGCATAGATAGATATAACATAGTTTTCTCTCTTGAATTTCAGAAATAAAAATTAAAGGAAAGCATAGATAGATATAACATAGTTTTCCCTCTTGAATTTCATAGTAAGCTGAGAAGTAAATCATGGCATAAACCTTTTGATGCAGGAAGTTGTTGGGCATTCTCTGCGGTGGCAGCTGTAGAAGGCATCAACCAAATAAAGACAGGGAAGTTGGTGTCTCTGTCTGAGCAAGAACTTGTAGACTGTGATGTTAATGATGGGAACCTAGGCTGCCTAGGTGGCTACATGGACACAGCATTTTCTTTCATTGAGAAGAATGGTGGGCTTGCCACCGAGGAAGACTATCCTTATGAAGGTAAAGATGGTACCTGTGATAAAGCCAAAGCTGCATATCATGCTGTGAATATAAGCGGCCATGAAAATGTTCCTCCCAACAATGAGAAGAAACTGAAAGCTGCAGCTGCTTATCAGCCTGTCTCCGTAGCAATCGATGCAGCTGGCTACTTCTTTCAACTTTATTCTGATGGCATCTTCACTGGCCCCTGCGAAAAGGAACTCAATCATGGAGTAACAATAGTTGGGTATGGTGAAGATGATGGTCAGAAGTACTGGCTTGTGAAGAATTCTTGGGGTGAAGAATGGGGCGAATCTGGTTATGTTAGGATGAAGCGAGATGCTGTGAATAAAAGGGGTCTTTGTGGCATTGCCATGCTAGCAAGTTACCCTGTCAAGCAATAAGGTGCCTTCTGATGAAAGGCAAAGCAAAGTAACACAATCATTCTATTAAAATAGCTAGCTATGCTAAGTTTATCAAGAAGACTAGGAAGTTAAGATGGATGGAATAAAATAAATATTAATCAAAAAGATTGTGAACATGTAGAAGTCAAACACTGATCATTCTACAGAGATAGCAACTTATAATGTTGTCCTTGTATCATACATAAAACCTTTTTCATTTTCCAGTCATGAAATAAATTTACAAAATTTCTCTTGGCAATTGTACAAAGAAATTAGCACGTGTTTTACACCGGATACGAAGAATAAATTCTATCATTCATATGCTGAGTCTTTTTCATGTGATAAAAACTAAACCAAAACTAACTCAAAAACCTTTTGCAAAGGAAAGATCTTAGTACTACTGTACTTTTCAGCTTCAAAGAGAAAGGCTGTCCTACTGGGGGGTGATTAGGGATAATGACAGCTTATTCACAATACCAAGTTTCTCTTGTGGTTAGTTACCCTGTTCAACTTCAGAAATTTTCTTGGCTGGGCCCAGCTCGATAAATAACAGCTAAGATACAAGTATTGCAAAAATGTATTATACCGACCAAACCCTATCTTCTGCTTGACTTTTGGGTATATGGTTTAAACTCTTGCTATCGTCCCCATTACAACCTTTCCACCCAAAACATACTCACCTTCCTCCAAGAACCACATCGTAACTCTCAAATCCAACAGGGATAACCTCTTTCTCCAAAAATTCAATTATCTCTCAATTACCTGCTATATTTCTCCCTATTTGCCCAAATCACAACCAACAGCAATACATAGCAGCCTCCACTAACTGATGGACAGCACTTAGAGATCACAGTAGATAATTACATGTTCCAGGCTCTGGAAGACATCAAATTGACCGCATCTCTGGTAAAATGTTAGAAATAAAATGATTGACATTAACAGTCCAATCGACAAAGATGAGAGGAGAAAATATGGGTTTGCTTTTGAGGAGCTGAACGGCAACCACAACTCAAGAGTCATTGAAGAATAGCAAGACCAGGTTGGAAGGGATGGGAGCTTTGGAAAGTGTAAGAACGAATACATGAATAGGCTAATTATGCCTTATAATGAGGCCTGACAAGTACAGAAGATTGCAAGATTTGTTGAGAATTTTGCACTCTTGTGTTAGGAGGAAATTAAGAAGAAAAAGAATAAGGAGGGGCAGTTCGGCAGTACTCAAATGAAATGAAGTCAGACATTTTTTTCTTAGTTTTTGGCTTCTTATTCATCTGTAACAACTTTATCAAGCCTTTGCAATCACGGCACTCAGCAAACCGAAGGGTAATGTTTCCAAAAAGGACAAAAATGAAGGAGAATATCTCTTTATTGCTTCATTGCTTTAATCACCAATCTTGGCAGACCAATGTAGTATTGACGCAGCTTGTGGCAAAACAAAGAGAACATGCAGAAGATTTGTCAGAGGCAAGTTTATTTATCAAGAGGTAAAGGGATGCAACTTACAAGGGTAAATATGCCATACATAGAGTGAACAATAATGTGATGTGAGAAAAAGGTAAAAGATAAAGCTGTGTAATGGGAAAACAAAACTATTAACGTATATTCCTCAATTTAACTCTAGGACCCCAACCACATTGGGATATTTAAACAAATTGAATAGCATAATTGGCGAGGTTATTCAGTTCATATCTTAAAAGTCATAACCCTGCATCAAATTAGGTTTTTTTACATGTTTCCCAAAGATCCCAATTCTAATATTGATAGATTTGTTGATGAGCTTCTTTCTTTCGTTCTTTAGGTTCCCCCTTTTGCTTGCCTTGAAAACTTAGGATCATGGAAGTCCCCAACTTATGAAATGATTCCTGACATCGGCTCATATGGAAGTATAGGAAACAGGATTTAAAATCAGGCACAAAAAAAAAAAAAAAGGAAAACAGAAAGCGCAGCAAAAGTGTTTTAGAATATTACCTGGGGTTTAAAAATGGGCAAACAACAAGGACAACCTCTGTTCAGTGGTAATGCCTCCTTCTATATCTGTTACAGCAACGAGAACACCAGAGAACGACAACAGAAATAACCAGAACCAGTTGAAGAATAATAGCAACCTTCAAGGCTGAAATCAGAAAATTTCAAGATATGTTTACTTTTAGGTTTAAAAAGCATGTAAAAACTCTCTTGGATGAAAAGTCACCAGTAAGGTTATAAACTGACTCCTCTAACTTCACTCCATCGTTTGTCTTTTTTGCTCCACTATAGACTAGATCAGACCTGTATTCTACATTTCCACCCATGACGCATGTATTTGGACAATGGATGCTGCTATCATACTCATCGCTCCCATCACAACAATCTGCACCAGTGCTGAATAAAAGTTGGAACTTGAACTTGAAGGCACAAGAAAAATCCTTAATACCCTTGATTGCACGTCCAATTTTAATATGTTTTCAACTTAAATATTACGAGAGCATATTGAACAAGTAGCATGATAAACCAGATTGGGTGAAATAGAATTTATAGTTTTACACTTCAATTTATTATAATAATTTAATCTCATCTAGGCAATGTGTTTAAACTGGGTTAAAACTCAAAGTAAGAATAGAAACAATTGTCAAGAAATCTTTTGTCAAATCCCCTTAACTACTTAGCTTTATTGATACTGAAGAGTGAAGAAATAGAGGCAGAAGAAATAAACTGTTGTGCAAAGTTAGGTGCCTGGAAATGCATATAAACCTTAAAAGGAAGACATTTACTATCGATCATTCTCAAGAACACAATCCTTCTATGTGGGAACAAATTGATAAATTGGCAAAAAGGCAAGGTGGAAGGAGAGAAGAAAATATAAAATTTTATAAATGCGATCTTTCTTTGCTTACCACAAAAAAGATCATTAACACGAGAAGAAAATATAAACTGTGGCTTGCTTCCTAAGTTTTGACAATAAAATTTTCCAGTTGGACAAGCAGATGTTCCTGTAATTACAAAACAGCATTGTGCTATCAACAATCAAGTAATAAATGGTAGGGAAATTTAATAAATGTATAAATATACCATTTTATAATATATAACGGCCTGATCATTACTTAACACATTTTATATTACCGATAGATATAACTGTACGTGTATATCTCTGTTTATACATGAAATAGTAAGAGAACTACAACTGTGTCAGCTACCAGCAATAGACAGTGTCTAAAGATTACATAATAATAGAAAGCATGAAGTATTACGTTGAACATAGAAGTAATGAAAGCATAGATTCATGAGTCTTTGAAATCTGAATTCAAACAAAGAACAACTAAATAGAATTAAAACGACCATAAAAGTAAAAATCATCATTTCCCAAGTCTACTAGAAAAAACATGAATAGAACCATCCATTGATTAACTGAAAAGACGAAGTTCATATTTGCTTTTATCCATTTCGATAGTACCGTAATATTTAATTTGATACCCAATATGCATATCCCCATATCTCCAACTTCCACATTTAAACTATTATTTTAGGGACTGTGACCGGTACCAGGCTCATCAGTGCCATCATTGCAGTCGCAAAAATTGTCATTGAGACGATCTCTGGGGAAAGATTTTGTTCCGTCCTTGCATTTGATCACTTCCGACCTATAATATTTGTCATCTGCATCCACAGAACCGAACTGAACGTTTTAACAACATATTTACAATAATAGCTAAATGTGCATACCCACTACTGAAAAGGTTCAAACTTTATTTACTTCAAACAAGGTGACGGAAAACCCACAAAAAGACGAAGGATATAAGGAGATACCTAGGGGATGAACTCCAAGGAGAGGAGGGTGTGAGAAGCAATAAGCTTTAGAAGCTAGGAGGAAACAGAGGCAGATGAAATGGACTAAGAAAGGTGTTCCCATCTGGATATCGGAGAAGGTTTCTGCACTCATTTCTCACAGACGAGCCAAAGGATATTTAGGATTTAGCTGCGTTCGTTGTTGCTGTTGTGTTGACTTGATTTTCATCTTCAACCTAAACCGAAGGGAACGTCTTCCTGAACAGTGAAAAGGATGGTTTATTTTGATTATCAGTTATCATTTTATTTTTTTTAAAAAATATTTAAATTAAATTTAAATGATCAAACAGACAATTGAGAATTTTTAAAATTATTTAAATTAAATTTTAAAAATTTAATTATTAGAAATAAATAAAAAATTACATCAATAAATAATAAAGCAATAGAGGTAATTATCTTTTCTTACCTTGCAACTATCCTAAACTTTGAGAATGTTAAAAAAAAAAGAATGTATAAATCATACAAATGCACTAGATTTGATATCATTGTACAATTTCCATACACTTGCACTGATATAAACTAATTTATGAAATTAATCTGAAATTGTTATTTAAAAATAGCAATTGCAAAATTTATTGACATGAAACTATTAATTTATTATCATTTTAATTAAATAATTACATACCCTAATACTATACATTTTTGATAAGTGAAATATTACATTTATAAAATAAAATAATGGAATTAAATTTATTAGTGTCTCTCCCTTGATAAGGTAAGAAAAGTAAAAACCACCTCATCTTATGACAGTAAAATTTTCAAAATTTATATGAATATATTTAAATATTTATATATATTTATTCATATAGACTTAAGAATGTTGATATTTACTAATAAGCGTTTGGTTGGATTGATAAGAATATCTAACCAGTATATACGGGGTCTCAAGTTTAACCTTGGATGCAATAATATTAAATCTTATTGAGAGAGCTTGCCACCTGAAAGGAGTTCCAGAAGGACTCGTTGGTTATTCAGTGCTAAACATATTTTAGCTATTTAAACCTAAAAGTGTTATATTATATATATATTTATTATTTTTGTAATTTCCTTACACTAATAATTAGATTGAATTAGGTTGGCAAAAAGAAAAGAACAAGATTGAATTAGAGGTATAACCTAAAATTTTAGTAGTATAAATTTTAGCCTCTTTATTAAAGCAAATTGACTGAGTTGGTGTGTTGAGATAACTTTGAAGAAATCAAGGACCATGAAAGATATATAGGATTCCATGTAATCGCATCATTATTATAATTAAAGCCATTGTTTTTGGAGCCGTTGTCTGGTTCAAGATAATTCTGTAAACATATGATGAAATTAACTCAACTCAACCTGTTAAAGCTAGCTTTATGGGATCCTGTCAAGCACTTAAGAGCAAAAGAAAATCCTCAACACAAATTTCAAGAGCTGGAAGAAAGTGTAAAGTGGAAAAAGGAAAATGGAGAAGAAGAAGAAAGTGAGTGACATTATTATTTTAGGCGTAATAATAAAGTTTGAATTAATTTGTGTATATACTATTGAAACAGCCCAATGGAAGATAATCTTAATAACAGTTGCTGTTGGTACTGAATAATATACTACGAGGTACTAAAGTATATATATAAATGGTTATTTTATGAGGAAAAAATACTTTGCTTTGGTGATAAAACACATGATGATGGATCTTCAATGACACCAACCACCCAATAAAGTTAGATAAATCCAATAAAGCCCAGATCAGGAAAAATGATTGATCATTGGAACACGAATGATTTTTCCACTACATTCACCGTTTTTATAACGGTAGTCAGTGTTGGACTTTAAAGATATAACATGATAAAGTTAAAAACAATAAAGATAAAAGATGTTATGATAAATGTGTGGTTATATATAAAAAAATATAAAATTTATAATGAACGCATACATATAAAAGTTAAAGTGTATTTATTAAAAAGAAATAGTAGAAAATTGTTTAACTTATTTAAACATATATAAATAAAATTATTAGATGTGCTAGTGAAAAGGGTAAATTAAATAGTATGAAATTCTTTAAAAATGAGTAAAGAAAGACCAAAGAAAATATTTAATAAAATTATGATTTTTTTGTTAACAATTTATCTAAAGATATAGAGTGCAAGGATGTTATATGATCCTTGTAACTTCTAAGATAACTCTTAGACGTTGTTGTATTCACATTTTATATTACCTTATGACACTAAATCAAATTTGTTGAGCAGGGCAAGCGATGTTTATATTCTAAAAACTCATAATTGAGTCTGTGCCTTGTACAATACTTAACCAACTGACACCAAACGCCCTTCTTTGCTGATATAAAAGCAACGGCCTTCCCCTTAAAGAAACAGAAAGCCAAATGCAATAATGGTAAAGATTAAAGACACACCCTAAAGTTGGTGCTTTGGGGCTCATCTTATTAAATGCCCCTCCATGCCTATTCAAATTCAAACTAACCCCCCTTTCTCTCTCTCTCTAAATATCCCCCCTCTCTGTTTCAAAACTTTCAAGCGAAAGTGATATTCTTCTTCTTCTAGTCATGGAAGCAGCAAAAAAACAGTAAAGTAAGTTTCAAGAAAAAACAGAGGATTCTAGAAATGAACACAGCAAGATTTATCAAGTGTGTCACTGTTGGTGATGGAGCTGTCGGAAAAACCTGCATGCTGATTTCCTACACCAGCAACACTTTCCCTACGGTATTATGACACACTCCCATGTTTGTCTTGAAAATTATTTGATCTTGTCTTTGTCAATTTAGTTGAGTATTGTATTGTATCTGATAGAAAAAGGGTCATTTTAATTTCTCCTTGGGAAGGACTATGTACCAACAGTTTTTGACAACTTCAGTGCAAATGTGGTGGTTGATGGCAGCACAGTTAACCTTGGATTATGGGACACTGCTGGTAAGTTAGTATGATTTATATAAGGTGGATAATCATGGGATTTAGAGCATATTTGGATTAGATTTGGAAAAAAACCCATAGTTTTGGGGTTAAAAGCTATTCTCCCTAATTTATATTAAAACCAAGGTTTTAGGGGTTAAAATCATATTTGGGCTCTGGATTGGCTTTTAGCTACTCTACTTTTGAAGCCTTAGTTTAGGGTAAAACCATGGTTTTGGAAGTTCTTCCGAACAGGCTCTTAGCACACTTTAATGAACTAAAATTGGATGATTGTTTCAGGGCAGGAGGATTATAACAGGCTTAGGCCTTTGAGCTATAGAGGAGCAGATGTGTTTTTGCTTGCCTTCTCTCTCATAAGCAGAGCCAGCTATGAGAACATCTCTAAAAAGGTTCTCTTCAAATTCACTAAACACTATTTTTTTTATCCAGATAACAGAATCTAACACTGGGTTTTGCCTTTTGTTTTTTGCAGTGGATTCCTGAACTGAGACATTATGCCCCAAATGTGCCAGTTATACTTGTGGGAACCAAGCTTGGTAATTTTCAGCTAAAATTATAATTTACTGAAACTTCTATCAGTTTAAAAGCTGCAAAATTTGTGAGCTGAAGTAGTAATGCAACATTATGTTATAATTACTGCAGATTTGCGTGAAGACAGGCAGTATTTTATAGATCATCCTGGTGCTAAGCCTATAACTACTGCCCAGGCAAGTGCCTTATATAAACTATCTACCCACCAAAACGTCTCTTGAGTTGCTAATATGTCATGATTTATTGTCATTTCTGGCATTAGATCTTGTCATTATCATGTTGTGAAACTTTTAAGCGATTAATTGTTTGTGTGAGACTACAAGGTAATTTTCCCATTTTTTAAGGCTAACATAGTTTTCTTGTAGAAGTCTGAATAAAGTTTCTCTCAATTTCTCGCCTAAATCTTGTAATCCTTAAACAGGGAGAAGAACTGAAGAAGGCCATCGGTGCTGCTTCATACATAGAATGCAGCGCAAAAACTCAGCAGGTTCATTTTTTTCCCTTCATTTTCTGTAGAATTCTCTTTGTTATCATGAGTTTCTACAGCTTACCAGCATGACTACTAGTAATAAATTAAGAACTCAATATGTGACAAAATGATAACAAAGATTAATGTTATGTTTGGATGTAAAGAAAAGTAGGAGGAAAATCGAGGGAGAGAATACTATAAAAGAAAATTTCTTAAATAATAATTTTTTTTTTACTATTTTTAGTAATTTTCCCTCTTAATATTCTTTTTTGTCTAATTTTCTTCCTATCTAAATATAGGGTAAGTGATAACTGATCTTAACAAAGCTGGCATGAACTCGAACTAGAAACTTGGGAGTGAACTAAGAATTTTGCATGAGCTTGATAGTGTGTGTTTGCTGCAATGTTCAGAATGTGAAGGCAGTGTTTGATGCTGCAATCAAGGTCGTGTTACAGCCACCTAAGACAAGGAAAAGGAGAAAGAAGACCAGACCCTGTGTAGTCCTATGATTATTATTTATTTTTTGTTTGGTTCTGATGACGTTGTGATAATTTACAGCCTTCCCAAGCTTCTCTGTTCAGATTGCTATCCTTGAACATGTGTACTTGTTCGTCTTTTAATGCTGTTATACTTCATCTTCTAATTGTATCTCCTTGATACAAGCAGTTTGTATTCAATGTAATGAACAAATTAATATATATATATATATATATATATATGACTAAAATGTGTTAAATGCTTTGTATTCAATTTAGGTTTTGGTTGTTGGGGCGATCCACAATCATTTTGATGTGCCATATTCATTTTGCTATTGTCAATTTGTCATCCCAAATCAACTAGGCTAATGTTAGGCTAAAGTATACATTTGATTTTTTATATTTGTATAAGTTTAATTTTGAGTCTAATTATAGACTTTCTAGAGCCTAAATAATGATGTGCTTTCATTCATTAGAACTATTGAATTAATAGAGTACAATCAGATAAAATAACTATAATATCCCGAGATATCTTTAACAATCATATATGAATTAATCATTTTAATATTTGTCACATTATCTCCCCATATCTCTCTTAATATCTTAATTATTTAAAATAATTAATTATTTTCATAATTACTATACTCCGCCTCAAGTTGAATCATAAAATATTAATTATGTGCAACTTGTTTACAAAGTATTCAAATATATCTTCTGGTAGTCCTTTAGCAAGGTGAGAATTTATGATAAGATGATAATCCTATCTTCAACTTTTTATCTAATAAATTATTTGTCCAGTTCAACATGCTTAGTCTTGCTATATTAGACAAGATTCAAGCCATACTTAAAATTGCTTTGCTATCATAGTAAAATTCAAGTGGAGAATGAAAGTAAAATAGGGCTCTTAATTCGAATTCTACGCTACTCTTAGCAATAACTCTTTCTCACTTTGACAGGTCACTAGATTATCCCATATAAAAGTGTAATAGCTAGACATAGACCTGCTATCATCTTGATCTCCTGCCAATCTGTATCTATAAAGATTTCAACATCTATGATATTATTCTTTTTAAAGAATAGTCCCCTACTAGGTGTACTAGCATGCATGTGTTGACTTGTTATACTTATTACAAAAATAATATTTGACCTAGTATGCGAAAGATATATAAACTTAATAACTAATAGTTGATATTGACTCTTATCTATTATTGCCTCATTTGCCTCTTGTTTTCTATCTACAGTTGCTCCTTTTTTTTGTCTTTGTTAGTTTTTTTTTGTGTACAAACAGGTATTTCACTTGGTTGATACCTATTCATTCATGTTTCCATAAAGAGATCTAATATATACTTTCTTTGACAAACATATATCCTTCCCGCATTCTTCTTCAACTCTAATTTTTTATACCTCTTCGTTTTTCCTTCACACTTATTCATAGATTAATTTCTTCGTTTTCCGACCGTATGCTTCATGGCGAACCCTTCCAAGCACATCCTTCTTCACTCTTCTTCGCCGGCGGCGATTCTCCCACCCAACGCCTGTCTCCATTATTCTACGCCGGAACTCTCCTAGCCCTTCGCTTTCGACATCAAACAGATGCGGAACCTCATGGACGCTCACAATCTGGACGATCGGGATTGGTTATTTGGTCTGATATGATAATGCATAGCAACCTCTTCAACCCAAGGAGGGGAAGAGTCTTCTTCTCGCCGGATTATAACCAGTCCATGGAACGGCAAATAGAGTTCACTATGAGGCGCATTAAGTATCTATTGGATCGTCGGGTCTTCCAAGGTTGGCTTACGGGTACGGGTCCTGAGTTCGAATTGAGCTTATTTGATCTCCATGAGGTTCTTGGGATGAATGATCATTCCATCAACGTTAAGCTCGGTGTTCATTTCTTCTTGTGGTATTCTTGTTATTTTCTCAGTTGCCTTTTTCTTTGACTTAAGTTGCAATTTTGTTCCCGAAGTAGTCTTGAAGAATCAATATTGCTCTGAATTTTTTTTAAAGTTTAATATCAATCGTCTTTAAAGTGTTAAAAAAAGGACAAAACAATCCTCATTTTTAAAAGCTAATGGCTACATTGATCCCATTTTTAATCCCATAGTTTGGATTAAAAAATATTTTTTTTACAAAATTTATTCTTTTAAAATCAATTCTATCTAAAATATATTTTCTAAAATCTATTCTCTATAAAAGAGTATCTCTGATGTATAATGGATTTCAGGGGTGGAGCCATACGGTTGCTTGGAACCAGGCACCATCAGGACAAGTGGTTGAGAGCCACTGAAAATTATAAGATCGAGGGTTGTTTTGCTATGACTGAGCTCGGCTACGGAAGTAATGTATGTGAAGCTTGTTTGATACTCCCTAGTCCTATTTACGAGGCAGATATTGAATTTTTTTTGTCTTATTTATACTACTATAATCTTATATATGTAAATCACTTATGGAAAAAAAAGTTTAGTCCTAATTTCTAAATATAAGTCACTTATAAGATAATTAATGACATTTTTTTTAATTTTACCCTTGTTAAATGTAAGTTACATGTAGGGTAATTAATGACATATTTTTCAATACCCTTTCTTTAATAGGAAAAATATGGAAAACTTTATTAATTTAATGTATTTTTTAGTATGCGAAATGAGATACATGTGATTTACATATAAGACTAGAGTGATAAGTTATATCATTAAATTTTGTATATGAATGTATAATTTTATACTTCATTTATTATTGTGTTGACTTTGTACTCTTAGGCTAAAGATATATTTAAAAGGAATAATGCTTAATTATTAAATTTTAAGACAAAATTAATGATATTTAAGAATTTTTTTGATTATGATAAAAATATGTTAGAAGTGATTTATAAATGTGACAAGAGGAGTAAGGTATACTATTATGATTTGCCTAGCCAGTTTTTTTTTTTGTACAAAAATTTTTAGAAAGGGGTTGGGTTCACCCACGATCTAAAGGCAAGGCGAAGTCTCCCTTTTTCCTAGGCGATACTAATATCTGGGAGGACGAGCCGTCTATTACCCTCAGGCGTAAACCTAAGCATCTAAGAGTTAGGATGCCTCCCCAAGCATCATGACTAGAATAACAATAAAGTGGTACTTCTCAAGGATTGAACACGCTCTAAATAGTCGCATGTCTCACCCTTTTACCAGCTGAACCCACGGACAATGGTTTGCCTAGCCAATTTTAACACAATTATTTCCACACTAATGTTGATAGGTATGAGGATTTGAAACAGTTGCTACATATGATTCAAGCACAGGAGAGTTTGTCATTAAAACTTCATGTGAATCAGCTCAAAAGTATTGGATGAGAGGTTGATGTTGCTTTTGGTTAGCGTTTAAATTAATTACTAAATTAATTTTTATGTAGTTGTATTCTTTACATAAAGTCAATGTGTGACTTAACTTTAGATTACTAAATGTGCGTAGAAAGAGTATAATAGAGCTTCATTAATTAGAATTTCTAGAAAAATAAAGAGAAAATAATGAGAATAAAAGTAAGAAAAATGAAGGATATTACCAAGATATACTCTCAAGAATTGATGCGTGACTATTATCATTCAATAACATATCAAAGTTATAACAATTATATATACTAAGTCTCTAATATGTAGAATTCTAAAACAATCGTCTTAATCATAATCATAAAATTCACAATTATACTTATATCTAAAATACAATCATATCAAGAATGATTATTTAAAAACTCCATTTAGCATGTCATAAATTAAATAATAAGTGATTTGTTCTTTTAACATGGATATTTAACCAAAAATCCTATAACTAAACATGTGAACCCAATATGAATAATTATAAGAGAAAACTAAAGATATTAAATAAGATTAAAATAATAAATCACAAATGTTTGATTATACATGTGTTTCAACTGAGACTTTAGATCCAACATATACATACTTAGGAAATCATAAACTTGCATAAAAAAAATATCAAATCATAAAATTCTTCAACTCCTACTTTAAAGCACATAAACTTAAGTCACTACATCTTTTCTCAAGAACTTAGAATGAAAGTGATGAAATTATGAAAAAAATTATTGTAATGGTGGTGGCGATTGGTGTCTAATGGAGAAGTCTTGTGATCCTTTATTTATTCTTAGGTTGTGACCTTGATGCATTCCTTATTGATATAGAACTCTTTACTAATTGGCGTTCCAAAAGATGATAATTTATCTTCCATGATCTTCAATTATCTCCGAGTTATCATATTTTCTAATATCTCAATAGATAATCCTTTTAACTCAAACATTTTAAAAACAATTAAAATAAAAAATAATAGGATAAAAGAGATAAAACATTTAATAAGAAAATAGGAAAAGATAACACCTTTATCTATTATTCTTTAGTTTCATTCAAAGGTTGGATATTGAGAAATTATATTTGAATTAATTCTAATGATATTTAATTAATATAATATAACATAATACTAATATAATATAATATTATATTAAAGGAATGCATTAATATAATAAAATATATTATTAATATAATATTATTGAAGATATTTTTATTTTCTCTAATTATATATTATAATTTTCCCCTTCAATTTGACAATTCTTCAATTAACCTTCCTCATATAATATAATTATGTAATAGTTGATATGGATCCTAATTATCATTTATTTATTTATTTATTTTAATTTTCTAAAATACATAAAAATAAAATATCTTCATGCAAATCAATTTAATCAAAAGAAATAATAAAATCAATAAAAATATAAGACAGTAAAATTTTTAATCATTTAATTTATATAATCAATTAAAGCATAAAGTGAGCAAAACTATTATAATAATATTTATTAAATATGATAAATTTTTTAAAATAAATAAAAAATAATATGATAAAATATATATTCATCATAGTTGCAGCAAAAGTGAGAATGCACTTAATCATTTTAATATAATTCTTTTAGGAATCTGTGCATCATAAGAATGTTTTAGGTTTAATATATTTATGCTTTTGTCCATATTCATTATGCAACACATGCCATAGTCTTTTGGCCACCCAACATTAATGGAAGCAATCAAGGTGTTCACGCATTTATTGTCCAAATCAGGCACTCAAATGGAAACACATGTCCAAACATCAGAATAGCTGATTGTGGTTATAAAATTGGTTTAAATGGAATTGATAACGGTCGTATATGGTAAATAATTACTCCTTTTTATTTTTTTCTTCAAGGTTTATCTATGTAATTCTTATTTTAAAAAAGTTAAACTCAAATGTCCTGTGGATATTTTATATTTAGTTTGACAACGTGCGCATACCCAGGGAAGATATGTTGAATTCTGTGGCTGATGTTTCAGCAAATGGTCAATATTTGAGTACAATAAAGGATCCCGATCTGGTGATTATTTTAGAAAAAAACTTAGCTCAAGTTGATTATATTCATTAAGTCAAATTCTCCAATTGTACTTATTATCCTGCTGCTGTTAATTGTTAAAATGTGTATGTCTTTCATTCTTGTTCCAGAGGTTTGCATCATTCTTGGCTCCGTTGACTGGTAGCCGCGTAATTATTGCGAAAAAGATGCACAAACAGGTTCCTACCAATCTTCAACATCTTACATTGTCATATGTCAATTATTTGCTGCCAGATTAGCTTAGCCATTGCCATACGTTATGCATTATCAAGGAGGGCCTTTTCTATTACACCAAATGGACCTGAAGTTCTTCTGCTTGATTACCCAATTCATCAGCAGCGTTTAATGCCGTTACTTGCAAAAGTGCAAGTTAACTATATCTGTTTGAGACACCCTCAAACCATGGTTTCAGAAGTATTTTTACACTAAAATTCCTCTCATATAACCTAAAATCACTTCCAAAACTAATCCAAATAACTTAAAATTAAAATGACTTAAGATGGTAACTGTTGATGTTCATTTTCCTTCTCTATTCTGCAGATATGCAATGAGTTTTGCTGCAAATGACTTAAAAATGATGTATGTGAGGACACCTGAGTTACAGAAAACCATTCATGTTGTTTCTAGTGCTTGCAAGGCCACTTTTCCAGGGAATAATATGCGAATTCTTCAGGTAAGTATTGGGTTTGATAAACTATTTGTTATTGACCTCACAAAAGTTCTATATTTATGAACAAACCAGGAATGTCGTGAAGCCTGTGGTGGACAAGGTTATAAAACTTAAAATCGTGTTGGCCATTTGAAGGGTGAATATGATGTGCAGTCAACTTTTGATGGGGATAACCGTGTTCTCTTGCAGCAGGTATGATGCAGTATACCATCGAGTATGACGTAGAAAGTTTGGATTAGTTTTTTGGAAATGATTTTACGTAAGTATATGAGAGGAGTTGTGCGTAAAAGTGCTTCTAAAACTATGGTTTGAAGTGTTATATCTAAGCCTAATTTTTTCTAGTCTAGTAGTTATTTGCTGTGCTAGTGGCGAAGTAACAAATGAATTCTGGTAGTGAGGGTTTCCTATATATCCTACTTTCCTATCCGTAAGAGACAAAATATATTCTTAGGCTGACCTAATAGTCTAAATTATATATCCTTAAATTATATTATCTCTAATATTTAATATAATAGCTAGATAATTAATTTAAGTATATTAAATAAATTAGTTATATTAGTTATTTGTAATAAATATATTTTATTTTTTCTAAAATACCATATTTCTTCATTATTGCCTTAGAATGTAGTAATTAATAAAATCACTTTAAAAACAAAGTTACTTCCAGTAATCTTTATTATAGGGTATTTTCAACAAATTCTCACATACTAAAAAAAATAATTTAAAATATTAAAGTTGTCTTAAAACTTAAATAATTTTTAACATTACCCTTATTAATTACGCTAAATTCCATCATCATATTAATTTTACTCTCCTACTACCTTTATTAAATAGAGGTATGTATGGAAAAAATAATTAATACTCGTTAAAACCAAGTAAGTTCCTTATAAGAAAGACCTAGAACACTAGTTAATTGGTGCGTTATAATATGGATTAGGAGTATAAATTTCAGGAACAAAATTAATTAAAGTATTATATTTATGATTAAATTCAATACGTCAAATAATTTTTATATTAAAAATTGAAAGGAGTACTCTCTAGTTTAGCCGAGATATCTAGAACATATTATTTCTATGTTGGAACCACTTCAGTTGCATGAGATTATTCATGCTAATTTCGTTTCTCTCTGTTGTTTTTTCTTTGTTCTATATGATGTATAAAATTCATGGGTGTTATATTTCAACTCAGGTGAGCAAAGCACTTTTGCAGAATACATAACAACTAAGAAAAGCAAGCCATTTGCAGGTTTCGGATTATAATACATTAAAAAACCTCAGCCTGTTATCCCATCTCTGCTAACAAGTTCTACCATCAGGAACAACCGATCTCAGGTGATTTCATTGGACCTTCTCAATTTGGAGTGATAAGGTTGAAATTTACTACTTGACGCCTCTTAATTTTTTGGTACATTACTTACATCTTATTTACACAGATTGACATATTCAGTATACGAGAGCGAGATCTAGAGTAGTTTTGCTGCAGAGGTATCAGAATATCAAACTCAGGGAGAAAGTGCAGAATCTGCCTTAATTCCAAGAAAGATTCTTCCCTATTTTGTCAATTACCCTTAATGCATTCCCTGTCTTGTAGTTTGAATCTCTTTACTATACCAGAGTTTTCTGCTTGGTGAGGACTTGGGTAAAGCTTTCTCAGAACGATCAGTACTTCAAACCTTCATGGATGCTGAATCTACTTTATCAGCTGGTTCCTTGAAGGTAAGACTCGAGGTTATTCCCCCTTGATTTAAAAGCCTCGGCACATTGGTAAACTTGCAACTTGATGGTCATGAGTTTAAATCTTATAAATAATTTCTTCAGTAAAGTTGAATATATCTATTTTCCCCTAAATTCTATATGATAGGAGCCTTCTACACTTGATTGCCTTTTTAAAATGTGTGCTATAAAATGCAGCTAGGATTTTTGGATACTGGGTTCAAAAAGTTGAACGGGGCCCATTTATTCATATTTGCATTTGTTGAATCCGCAGAATATCTTGGGGCTTTTGAGATCCATGTATGCTTGGATTTGCATGGATGAAGACGCTTCATTCCTCAGATATGGATACTTGTCAAGAAATGAAGCTATTGCAGTGAGGAAAGAAGTGACAAAACTCTCTTCTGAACTTCGATCCCATGTACTAGCCCTGGTCAGTTCCTCTTACAAAATTTTAATAAGATATAGCTATTATTAATTATGTAGATTTATTTTATACTCAATATAATTTAAAAATAATATTATAAATAAATTTGTTTTATCTCAAAATAGCTAACCATAGTAAAAAAGTATTTAATTAAAATTTAAATAAATTCTACTATAATTATAAAAAAATTCTTAAAATATAAATAAAGTAATATGATATATGAATATACAAAATAAAACCTATTGTGGCAATATATGAATATTCTACACATATTTTTAAGAGAGAAGGTTATATAATTAATATAACTCTACTCAAATTTATGAAGTTTATCCTATGATCTTAAGATGAAAATATACCTAAAAAAATGTTAATAAAGATAGAGTGAGACAAACGTCTCAGAACCATCCATCTTACTCATTATACATACTAACATGTACTCATGAAGTGTCAAGTAGGATCTTACAAAATATAATATATACAAAATAACATATTATTATAATAAAATCAAATGAATAACCCACCCAAGTTCCTCTCTCAAATCAACCGAACCGTATTATTTCTGTCGACCGAACTCATGAGCTACTGGTAACTGACCACTCAAAAGCTAACTGATCAAATGGTATGAATATGCCAAAATCTATAGAACACATGTCTGGACCATGGATTCATTTTCCCTTGATAAACAGAAGGGGTGTTGCAACCCCTTGATAAACAGATGGGGTACTTCCCTCAGTAAATTAGTGGGATAAAAACCAACAATCGAGTTCTAATGGAAGCTATACCATGTGGTAGAAATACAACTCAATTATCACACATCCCCAATGCATAATTCTCAAAATAATTATATTAATCAAAATTTCAATAGCTTGATAAATACTACAAAAATGGTTTTTTTTCAAAATAATGAATTTCTTTAAATTCTAATATCAAGATATAACAAGTTTATAATCTCAATTCAAATTTTCTAAATTAAACTCTAAATTTCAAAGATTATTTTCAATAAAAATAGTCAAACGAGTTTTTTCAATATAATTATATCAAAATCAATAGATTTATATATATCAAATTACTCACAAACATCATATTAATACACACAACGAATATAAAGTAGTTACTTATCATCTAAATATATGAATAATTATCACAAAAGATCCTAAAGGTAAATTTTAGCTTTGATTGAGTTGAACTAAAGGCATATTTGGGAGAAAAATAGATATGAGATTTTTTAGGAATATGAAATGGATTAAGAGAGAAGACTAAAAGAGAGGAGCCAACTTAATAATCAACTCTGAGGAATAACTCAAGACCTTTGCTCTATTTATAAAGTTATAATAATAATTTAAATTCAAATATATATCTAAATATGAATTTAAATCATAATAATTTTCTAACTAATAATAACAATCAAATCAGAAAACCCTAAATAAAAATAATGTTGGAATAATCTAGGTATAATATTTTATTAAAAATAATAAAAATATCAAAATATAATAATTTAATTAAATAATTTTGTAAGTTATTAATAAATAATATTTTAATTATATTTAAATAAAATAATAAAAAGTTGGGATGTTAGAACTTTGATATTCCTGAGGCTCTTTTAAGCCCTATTGCTTATGATTGGATCGACTCAAATTCTTGGGCTTATGTTGATCATTAGTTTCTGATGCAAAATTTCTGTGCTGATAATGTTGTCATTAGTATTTTGTGTCAACTAGACACATTTTCTCATGTAATATATGTGGGGTTTGAAGAATAAGTTTTTAAATAAATAACATAAATTGTTACATTTTAGCTTGTATGTAATAGTAGTTGGATAAATAAAGCTGTCATGAACAAGAGATTTTATGCATGAAGTGTATTTATTCTTTATGAATCAGTATTGCTAATAATAAGTTAAGATAAATTTATCTTTTAATAATTTTAATAAATCTTCTATTAATTTCTTGATATTTTATATTGATTTGATAATTTTTTTAAAACTATATAATTTATCTTTATTGAGATATGAATATTATTTTATTATGATTCTAATCGTTGTGTTTGAGAATGTATCATAGTTTCTAAATATTTAAGTTTATGTTTGAGGGTAATAGATAATTTATTTTGCTTGATATTGATATCACATAAAAAAGAGAATATATTTCATTTTATTTTATTTTAGATCAACTTTTTTTTTAAATTTTTGTATCCAAGAAAAAAAAGATATGAGTGTCATTTTCCTCACTTTTAAATGACAGCATGGTGGGGGAAAATCAATGCCCAAAAGACTAAAGCCAGGGTCATTTTTTTTTTTGGGAAAATGATATCTGAATTCTATGGAAGTAATTGGATGATAAAAAATCCCAATAAATGCTATAATTTATTTCAAATCCCATAAGACCTCACATGAATTTTTTCTAGTTGTAAAATGACTTAAATAGCCTTATGCTATATATAATTCATTTCACGCTCTCTTATCTATTCTTATTTGAGTTATTTTGTGTTATTTTTCCCTTGAAAATTGGGGATAATCGTAGAACAGAGGAATTATGTTGTTGCTATCTGTTGCCACGTCCCATGCGCTGAGCACGTTTTGAATTTCTGGGAGTGATGAATGTCGTAGTAACATGCTTGTTTGTTCCTTCTTTGAGTCCTCTTCTTTCTACCTCTATCGCAAGCTCGGTATTTTCTTCTCTTCTCTCTTTCCTCCACTTTAATTTCTTCATCTAATTTTTGTTTTGAAGTAATGATTGCTTATAGGTAATTTTGATAATTTCTTATGCTTATGGAGGATTTTAATGGTAGATTTCTGAGTTTATGTTGTTTGGTTTTCATGGAAATGAGTGTTTCTTCTGTGTATATAGAATCTCGATGGCAATGGACGATCCCCTCAAGAGGATCCTCACGATATTTTGAATCTCACTCAATCCGGGTATAAATGGCGCTTGGTTTTGGCCTATTGGGACTAACTATGCAGGTCCACTTCCCCTTCTATTTTCTAGATTTGGATCATTTGGTTTCTCTTCTATGAAGGCCTTAGTTAGTTACCTTTGTGACTTTTTTGTGTCTTTCTTTCCAGTTAGCTTGTTCTAAGTTCCATTGTCTTACTAAACACTAACTAATAAACTAGCAATTCGGTCTATGAATTGTTGTTCCTATTTACTTTAGTATTGAACACTGATCAGACTCCCAGAAAGAGAAAAAATATGTCCAAGCCCAAGTCTGACTTCACTTTTCTATTTCATCCTAAATTTGATTAAAATTATAGAACCTAAAGATTATCAAGATATTAAACATTTTTGTTCAGGCAGGAATTGTAGTTTTTTTCAGAAAAGACTTTCATAGAATAATACTCTTTTAAAAATCAAAGCCTCTAATGAAAATGTTAAACAACATTTCCTATTGATTTGAAATGTTTAACAATTTCCTATTGATCTGAAATGTTTAACAACATTACAAGAGTAAAATAACAATCTTCACTCAAATTCTATGGCTTAGGCTAGAAAACTGAAAACGTATTCAGGTCTTAAAGTTAAGGGCAAACTCTAGTTTTTTTTTCTTGGTCTATGATTAAATCTAATTTCTAACGGCCTCCATAAATTACAAGCTTAACGTTACTGCAGGTTGCACACTTCACCACACTATTCAACTATGACAACTTGGAAAAGATTCATGCAGCTTTGAATGGCATTCTTTCTTTTGATATCCGAGTTAGGGAGATTAGCCCAGCATTGCCTGAATTCCATGCACGATTTTCTGCAATAAGTAAGGTCTACCATTACAAGATATACAATGATACCATCATGGACCCATTTCAAAGGCACTTTGCTTACCATAGTGCCTATAAACTCAATAGCACTGTCATGGAGAAGCTGCAAAATATTTCATCGGGAATCATGACTTCTCTGCCTTTGCCAATGTATCCCACAATGATCGGGTTCCAGATCCAGTAAAGTAAATATTCAGATTTGATGTGATAGATATGGTAATAGTCTATCTCCAGTACAAGGCTTTCTACACGTTTAGCTATTTAGAGTTTTGCACTATAATGACTCTGATTTTATCTTCTTTTTGCAAGAATTCTTATAAAACTGATTACTTTAATATTTATATGTATGGAGCTCTTTTGCAGCTAGAAGTTGAAGGCTCAGGTTTCTTATACAGACAAATACGAAATATGGTAAAGAGTTTACTCGCCTATTTTTGAATGAAATTCTTTGTTTGTTTAATCCAACGAGTAGAAAGCTGTTGAGTTTTACAAAATATTTATTGTTTACTTGTTACCTAGATTTGCATTAGTATTTCATATGCAAGAATTATTTTGACTTGCTAGAAGGTGGGGTTTGTTTGTGGAAGTTTAAAGTATTTCTAAAGTGGCTTTTGGACGAAGGTATTTTAATTTTGTGAGAATGTGAATAATAGCGTTCATAAAAACTTAAATACGAACCATGAAGAAAAATGAATACTCTACTCCCTTTAAATTATTTTTAATTCATGAATATTATAAAACGTTTTTTTTATCTTCTAAAAAAGTGCATGTAGTTTTATTTGCGATCTTGAAGCCCATTTTAGTTATTGTCCGTAACAACTTTGATCTATGTGCAATGTAATGGTGGTTTGCTCATTTCCTGATTCTATTAATAGGTGATGACCATAGTGGCCAAGACATTGGTTCAAGATGAAAAAAGAAATGACTGGTTCTGTCATAAGACACATCTTTTTTGCACATTTCATGGGGAAAATGTTGGCTCGTGAAGGTGGAAAAGAGCCTAGACATCAGAAGAAAAAACTTATTAACCCAAGTATTTTGGACTATGAAATTTACAAACAATATATGTAATTGAACACATTTGAAGAAATGTCAAGTTTTTAAGTTGTTGCGGAAAGAATGTTGTCATGGTTAATAAGCAGGTGTTGTATTTCATGTCAGGTTCAACAAATGCATCAAACTCAATAATATATTGGGGAATATTAACAATTGAACCAATAAGAAATAACAACCCTATCGTGAAGGAATGACAATTGCACCACCTATAATAACAACTTCCTGACGACAGCATAGACAACAGATACACTGTAGAGTGACAACCACGTATTCAATGCATAACAACTGCACCAATATTAAATGACAACCCCGTGGTGAAGGAATGACAACTATACCACCTAAAATAATAACTTCCCTATGACAGCACATACAACAACTACACTAATTGATAACAACTGCTGTATTGAACATAACATCCCAACCAGTACCAATTGACAATAAAATGTTAACAAAATAATAAAATTAGTACTTTTCTTACATAACCATTATATGAGTGGTTGAGTTGTTAATAATTTATATCTGTCATAGGTTGCCATTACTTATAGTTAAGTTGTAACATTAAGCCAAATATGCACTGTCACTTACACGTACTACTAATCATCTTACTTTGCTTATATATATATATATATATGTGTCTAGTTCAACTTTATGGTCTTTTAAAATCCATTAGATATTTTTCTTTGGTGAAAGATAATTTAGTTGCAAATATAATTTACTTTACAATGAACCCTATCACCTGCACTAAGAACCTTATCAGTTGCAACTAACAACCCCATCAGCTGCACTTATAACCCCATCACCTGCAATAACAACCCTAGCACCTAAATAACAACTCTATCA
Source organism: Leucaena leucocephala (assembly GCA_037074615.1). Lineage (NCBI taxonomy): Eukaryota > Viridiplantae > Streptophyta > Magnoliopsida > Fabales > Fabaceae > Leucaena > Leucaena leucocephala. The sequence continues at coordinate 8,327,403 of CM073525.1, forward strand.
CCTGCACTAAGAATCCCATCAGTTATAACTAACAACTCCATCAACTGCACTAACAACCCCAGTACCTGCAACTAATAACCCAACCCCTGCAATTAAGAATCCTATCACTTACATTAAAAACCCCATCAGCTACAACTAACAACCTCATCAGCTGTACTAACAATCTCAACACCTGAACTAATAACTCCAACGCCTGAAATAACAACTCTAGCACCTGTAACTAACACCCCCAGCCCCTGCAACTAAGAACCCCATCACCTGTACTAAGAACCCCATCAGCTGCAACTAACAACACCATCAACTGTACTAACAACCCCAGCCCCTACATTAACAATCCCATTAGCTGTAACTTATAACCCCAACACCTACAATAATAACCCCAACACATGAAATAACAACCCCAACACCTGTAACTAACAACCCCATCAGTTGTACTAATAACCCTAATCACGATGAGTAAATTCACCTGTGAACACACTGTACTGTTATCTTATTTCACAGTAAAGCGCGCTAATACCATACTGTATTTCATAGTAAAGCGTGTAAACTCTCATTTCTTCTTTAATATTTTTTTTATTTCACAAGGTTATTTAAGTATTTTTACAACTAGAAAAAATTTATGTAAGATCCTATGGTATTTGAAATGAATTATAGTATTTGCTGAAAGTTTTTTGTTATTCAATTATTTCTACGCGACCCATATATCATTTTTTCTTTTTTTTTTGTTAAAAAAAATATGGTTCGAGGTAGGTACGTAGTTACAGAACAAAAATCGGTTCTTCGTGTATCCAAAAAAAAGAAAAAGAAAAAGAAAGTCGGTGCTTCGTTTTGCTCGAAAAGGATAATGTCAGTTACGGGTATGATGATCATATTTTCGGATTTTCCATAAAATATAATCAGAAATCGCACATCAAATGCAAGCTCACCGGTTCTTCCCCGCCTTCTTACGAAATCCCAGTTTTGAGATTATGTTAACGTAAACGTATCATTTTCTCTCTTTGACCTCTGCGTTTTCCCTTCATAGCTTAGTTTCTTCGTTTTCCGATGGATCGTGCGTCATGGCGAACCCTGGTCCTTTCCAAGCACCTCCTTCACTCTTCTTCGCCGGCGATTCTCCAACCCAAAGCTTGCCTCAATTATTCTCCGCCGGAACTCTCCGAGCCCTTTGTTTTCGACATCAAAGAGATGCGGAACCTCATGGATGCTCACAATTTGGAGGATCGGGATTGGTTGTTTGGTTTGGTAATGCATAGCAACCTCTTCAACCCTAGGAGATTGGGGGGAAAGGTCTTCGTCTCGCCCGATTTTAACCAGTCCATGGAACAGCAAAGAGAGATGACTATGAGGCGTCTTGAGTATCTATTGGATCGTGGGGTCTTCCAAGGTTGGTTTACTAGTACGGGTCCTGAGTCCGAATTGAGGAGATTTGCGCTCCAAGAGGTTCTTGCGATGTATGACCACTCCATAGCCATTAAGCTCGGTGTCCATTTCTTCTTGTGGTATGCTTATTATTTTCTTATCAGTCGTATGCCTTTTGCTTTCTTTAACATCGATAAGCATTTTTTTTAATTAAAGGAGGGGTTTGGAGGGTGAGGGTGAGAAAAGTATTTTTTTTTATGTTGTACTTGTAAATAAGAAAAAAGTGCATTCGTAGTTTTTGAGACATATGGCATATGTTGTTTTTTCCCTTTTGTGAAAGACCACATATATTGCTAGAAGAAAAGAATAAATTATTTGCATTTCTTAAAATTTCAAATGTAACGGGTGTTCTAACTGCTAGTATCTCTAATGTATAATGGATTTCAGGGGTGGAGCCATACGATTTCTGGGAACCAAGCGCCATCATGACAAGTGGTTGAGAGACACTGAAACTTATGTGATCAAGGGTTGTTTTGCTATGACTGAGCTGGGCCATGGAAGTAATGTATGTGAAGGTTGTTCGATAAGGCTTGTGTATTAGGACCATGGGTAGCTTATTATGGTTTTCCTTGTCAGTTTTAACAATTCCTTCCATACTAATATTATAGGTCCGAGGAATTGAAACAGTTGCTACCTATGATTCAAGCACCGGAGAGTTTGTCATTAATACTCCATGTGAATCAGCTCAGAAGTATTGGATTGGGGGTGCAGGAAAAGTGAGAATGCTTTCACATCATTTTTAATAGTTATTTTAGGAATCTACACCTCATAAGATTGTTCTAGGATTAATATTTATCCTTTTGTTTATATGAAGCATGCAACACACACTATAGTCTTTTCGCAACTCAACATTAATGGAACCAATCAAGGTGTCCATGCATTTATTGCCCAAATCAGGGACTCAGATGGAAACACATGTCCAAACATCAGAATAGCTGATTGTGGTCATAAAATTGGTTTAAATGGAGTTGATAACGGTCGTATATGGTAATAATTACTTCTTTTTGTTTTTTACTAGGTCTATCTATGTAATTTTTATGTTAAAAATGTTAACCTCAAATGTTCTGCACATTTATATTTAGGTTTGATAAGGTGAGAATTCCCAGAGAGAATCTGTTGAATTCAGTGGCTGATGTTTCACCAAATGGCCAATATTTGAGCACAATAAAAGATCCTGATCAGGTGATTATTTTATTGGAGGGAGAATAACCTCTTTGGTCTGCTTGTATTTTTCTTCTCTCCATCAGTAATCCTTGCCAAATGTCTTGTATTAAATGTCATTCTTGCTCCAGAGGTTTGCAGCATTCTTGGCTCCGTTGACTTTTGGCCGTGTAACTATTGCTGTCAGTGCTGTTTACGCGTCCAAGGTAATGTACTTTGTACCTTTATTATGCCTTGGGCGTCTGATCATGTGCCTGCCAATCTTCAACAGCTTATATTGTCATATCAATTATTTGCTGCCAGATAAGCTTAGCCATTGCTATACGATATGCATTGACAAGGCGGGCCTTTTCTGTTACACCAAATGGGCCTGAAGTTCTACTGCTTGATTACCCAATTCATCAGCAGCGTTTAATGCCTTTACTTGCAAAAGCGTAAGTTCTCCGATGACAGACATTTTAATTTTATTCAATTTTTTCCGTTAGCAACATTTAGTGAGAAACAAACTGAGGGGCCATTTCTTATCGTTCTCTGATTTTCTGGCTTGTTGTGTAATATACACAATTTAAAAGTTAAAATCATTTGGCAACATGACAGCCCCAAGCATTGTTATTTGTTTTTGCTTTTTTATTGAAAATTTAGAGGAATGTCAATCTAATTTAATTATAGTTGTTGTTTTCAGGTTTTTTCTAAATTTCTTTTCTGTTACTTGAAGAACCTAAGGCTAGAAGTGTGCTATGAAATGAGAACATTTAAATGGCATGAAATTACTTCTTGCCTGATATAATTGATGATTTATTGCAAGATGTAGACCAAAGAGAGGACTCGTGACTTTGTTGTGGATCTCAAGGCCCGAAAAATACCTTGGGAGTTCCATCTGTCCTTTTGATGAGGCTGCATGATTATTTAATTCAATTTTTTATTTCAGGCACCATATACTTAGTTATGCTATTTAAGACTTGTCCCAATAATGTTAGACCACCCAGGATTTTTAAAGGCAAAAGTGTGTCTATGTCCATGTGATCTTTAAAGTCCTTTCAATCATGTTTAGTAACTTACTGGAAGTTCAAATTAGATTTAGGACATGGTTTTAGATATTATTGTACTGAGTTGGCTATATTCAATATCTTCCTCGTGTAAGAAATACTTAAACGTATCACCAATTTTGTTTAAAGGTATGCGGAGAACATTTTATGAAATTTTGAATAAATTATGAAGGGATAGGAGCATGTTTCTTGAACTCAATAACCGACAACCATATTTAGTGAATTATAACCATTGCATGTATTAGGCAACAGAAGTATAGTAATGGTGGACTTTGCCTTCTTGGCAAGCACATGCATTGTGCTTTTTTCCTTCCTACTTCCTCCATGTGACCAATTTTTCCAGACTCTGTGAACATAGTAAAAGGTCACTGTGCTGGTCCAGCATTTAACAGACGTATAGTACGGTACCTGTTGATGTTCATTTCTGTCCTCTGTTCTGCAGATATGCAATGAGTTTTGCTGCGAATGACTTAAAAATGATATATGTGAAAAGGACACCTGAGTCAAACAAAACCATTCATGTTGTTTCTAGTGCATACAAGGCTACTTTTTCATGGAATAATATGCGAATTCTTCAGGTAAATATAGAAAGTATAGTTAGGTTTGGTAAATTATTTGTTATTGACCTCACAAAAGTTCTATTTTATGCACTAACTAGGAATGTCGCGAAGCCTGTGGGGGACAAGGTTATAAAACTGAAAATCATGTTGGCCATTTGAAGGGCGAATATGATGTGCAGTCCACTTTTGAGGGGGACAACCATGTTCTGATGCAGCAGGTACGATGCAGTATATCATTGATTATGATGTATTATATTTAAGCCCAATTTTTTCTAGCCTAGAAGTTATTTGTTGTGCTGGTGGCGAAGTAATAAATGAATTCTGGCAGTGAGGATTTCCTATTCTACTTTACTACCCATCAGAGACAAAACATATTCTTAGGCTGACCTAATAGTCTAAACTTTTAGGTTTTTGTGGTGTATTGACAGAAATGAATTCATTTTATACATCATTAAATCTACTGTCTAGTTTACCTGGGATTTTACAGCAGACTATTTCCCAGGATTTGAGATTTGTGAACCTTGTTAGGTTCTTAGGGCTTCTATGTTGGCACCACTTGAGTTGCATGAGCTTATTCATAATAATTTTAAGCTTCCTTTCTCTCTTTTTTCTTTGTTCTATATGACGTATAAAATTCATGGGCGCCATATTTCAACTCAGGTGAGCAAAGCACTTCTTGCGGGATACGTAGCAAATCAGAAGAAAAACAAGCCATTTGCAACTTTTGGATTAGAATACATGAACAGACCTCAGCCTTTTATCCCATCTCTGCTAACAAGTTCTACCATCAGGAGCAGCCAATCTCAGGTGATTTCATTGGACCTTCTCAATTTGGAGTGATCAGGTTGAAATTTACTACTTGCCTCTTACTATTTTTTGGTACATTGCTTACCTCTTATTTACACAGATTGACATATTCCGTTTAAGAGAGCGAGATCTCTTGAGTCGTTTTGCTGCAGAGGTATCAGGATATCAAGCTCAGGGAGAAAGTGCGGAGTCTGCCTTCATTCAAGTAAAGATTCTTCCCTGTCTTTTCAATTACCTTCATCCATTCCCTGTCTCTTATAGTATGAATCTCTTTACTATACCAGAGTTTTCAGCTTGCTGAGGACTTGGGTAGAGCTTTCTCAGAACGAGCAGTACTGCAAACCTTCGTGGATGCTGAATCTACTTTATCAGCTGGTTCCCTGAAGGTGAAATTCAAGTTTTTTTTCTTTCATTTAGAATGCATGCTATAAAATGTAGCTAGGATTTTTGGATACAAGAGGTTAAACGGGCTGGGCCCATTTACTCTATTTGCATTTGTTTAATCTGCAGAATATCTTGGGGCTTTTGAGATCCATGTATGCTTTGATTTGCATGGATGAAGATGGTTCCTTCCTCCGATATGGATACTTGTCAAGAGAGGAAGCTATTGCAGTGAGGAAAGAAGTGACAAAACTCTCTTCTGAACTTCGACCCCATGCACTAGCGCTGGTCAGTTCCTTTGGTATTCCTGATGCTTTTTTGAGCCCTATTGCTTTTGACTGGATCGACTCAAATTCTTGGGCTTCTGTTGAACATTAATTAATGATGCAAAATTTATGTGCTTATGATGTTGTCATGAGTATTTTGTGTCAACTAACAATTTCCCATGTAATATGTGGAGTTCTAAAAATAAGTTGTACTATCCATAACTTATGAATAACACAGCTTGATATATATTGATATGCATATAAGGAAGTGTAACATTTTAGCATGTATGTAATAGCAGTTGGATAAATAAAAATGCCGTCAAGAGATTTTTATGTTTAATGGATCTGTTTGGAAACATAAACAGGATTATATGTATGAAGAGTATTTATTCTTTACAAGGCTGTTTTGCCTTTGGAATTTTGTTCTTTGAAATACTGTCCCAATGATTTTTTGTTTTAAAAAAAAGCAGTTAGTAAGGAGGTCACTTTTCAGTTTATAAATAGGATTTATTTGCCTTCTCTGTTGAAGTAAATCCTTGACAGTTGCAGTTTCATTACTGAAGCTTCGTAGTACAGACTTTAATTAATTTAATTAATTTTTTTAATTTAATCAAATTAATTAAATATATTTTAATTAAAAAGAGGAGTAACACTAGGAAGCTTTTAGATGCCAGTAATTTGTCTCATTAGCCTATCCCTGTTTCGATAGCTACTCTTTTTTGTTTTTTTCCTTTGGGACAACTTTTCGCTAGCTACTTGCAACACCAAGAAACAAGGTACCCAAAAATCGAAGAATAAAATCAACTTTTTTTTGGACCCTATTACACAAGACGTAAACGGCGAATAAAATCTCCGATACATAATTCATTATGAGCAACCTATGCATAATCCTCGTGTCTTTGACCTAAATGAACCTGTGGAACTAGTAAATTGTCTATAATGATGAAACTACGGAAGACTTCTCGTCACATCGAAGAAAATACACAAACCACTCAGAATTTACCTTAACGTCTCTTTTGAACCCAACATCCATGATTGGCATGCACTTTATGTATCCAAGTTTTATTCAATCTCTAAGCCTTGAAAGCATATTCCCTCTAATTATCATATGGTTTCAAATTTGACCATATTAATATAGCATATGCCAAATTGATGGCCAAGAGCCCAAATTACCATTTTCTTTTTTTGTTAAACACATGTATATGCTTATTGAAAGTAATTCTATTTAAGATACTATTGAATACTAAGATCCTATTTTGTATGTGGTATTGGAGGGTTGGTATTGGGCATAGTATTAGCATTGATTGCTGTCAATGAGATTTGACATATACAGTAAAGAACATACTTATATCCTATGACGATACGAGTTTAATTCTTGCTATAGTTATGAAAATTCTTTTAATAGGTGATCTTATAAATCCCTTAAGCGCTATTTGAGTCTTGGGGTTATAATCTAGTCTTAGTGAAGGAGACTGTTGTCGAATCAACCTATTTTTTTTTACAAAAAAAAAAAAAAGAATAAGTGGGATTGCTGAAACCCCCCACATCCCCTAGTATTGAAAAAGCTATCCTGGAATTTTCATGTTGTAAAGGATTACCTATTTCTACTAAATTCAATCCAAAGCTAGAACTTTAAAATGAATAATGACGACGCATGAATTAGAATTCTCTAAAGTGCTTCAGGTGAAGTGTGTGATTTTAAATTGAAGTGCTAATATTTTATGTTTCCAATTCTTTGTATAAGATCATTGTTGAACGCAAAAGATTAGTATTTTACATTCAGCCTTGTCTACTTTAGACATAAAATATCCATAACACCACGTCACCACCTCATCCATAAAATACCCATTACCCTCAAGAATGAACATTTAATCAGCAAGAAAGAATTAATTGGTTTCTTATTAGTTGACTTGACTTGACACCAATTCCAAAAGCAGCATAATAGCTAGTGAGATGAGCTTGTAAGTGGCAAATTGAAGTCATTCAAACACAAAAATGCCAAGTTTCCAAATGCTATATGATGCGTTACTCAAATATCTACATTTGGCAAAAACCAACCTATGGAGTATTGTCTTTTCCAAATTTTTCACGAGATACAATATTTCCAGACACAAACAGACTAGGTCATTGGTTACCCTTAAAATAGGATCTTCCGTCATTTTTTTTCTGGAACATCTGCAGTTAGCTTTCCCATCTTGTTCTGTATATCAGCAAGAGATTCCTTGGTCACTTTTCCTTTAGGACTCTTCTTTTTACCCACAAGCTTTAATTCCAGTCTATATAATGCGTAACCATCATGCTTATCAACCGCATATTCATACAAATGCCACTCAAGATAACTCAGTGGCTGAGGGTCCATGTAATAGGACCTCTTCTGTCCCCCATTTTCCTTCATCACTTGCTTCCTTGATTCATGCCAACCACGTCCGCTGTAATCTGGGAGTGATCTTTGTTTTCTATTTCCACTATCAAAAGCCCTTCTTGGCTTGTCAAAAAAAAGCCATTCCCGCATCGTTTCACCCTCGAAAAGAGAAAGATTAAATAACTCTGCAACAACAGAGAGAAGCCAATTATTCAAACTGAACAATACTGACTTAATTGCATTGAAAAACCCATGAATAAAACATGAGAAAATCAGTAAAAAGTTCTTATTTGAAAATTTTATTGAGAAGAAAGACCTGATATGTTTTAAAAGATGAAAAATACCAGTACTCTAAGGAGTTCATACACAAAAAGTATGAGTAATCAAATTCAGATCATTCTGGCCAATAAAATTTTAAAACAAGGACTTTTTACCGATTTGCCCTAAAAATATTCTTCCACTACACTTGATCCAAGCAAACCTGACACTAGAAGCATATAAAGATTATATGAACAAGTTACACAGTGAGATACTCAGGAATAATAAGAGTTCATGCAACCTTACCAGGAGCATTCCAGGGGGATTTTGTTGAAGAAGCACCTTCACAAGTAGGGATGCCCACCTCCTTACCCAGTGTCTTCGCATTAACAGCAGCAAACAAAGGACCATCCTTAACACCAATGCCCCCAGGACGCAAAATTGGAGTCATGCCAGGAAGACCCTCATTATTCGCCAAAAGCTCATGAGAACTACAGCAGTAGTCCTGGCAACCTTTTAACCCTTGAGCAGGCCTAAAGCAATCCCATAAAGCACATTTTGGGCCTAAAAAAGCAGAAGGAGGAGGGCATATATTTGGAAGAATATTAGGCGAAATATCCTCTCCAGACTGTTGGAGATTATCAGCTCCGACAAACACATTCCAATCAAAATCTTCATCTAAAATAAATTGATCCGGCTCCATGCTTTTTATTGCTGAGTTTTGGCTGTATTCCTGATATATATCGCACTGTTCAGTTAAATCAGATTTATGACCTCCTGGGAAGGAATTTACATCTTGATTTAAACTGAGTCGATGATTATCCGATTGAGTAATCATATGTAAGCCATTAACAGCATTTTGGCTCTTTGGAGTTGAAGTAGCGCCCTCATATTGGTAAAAGTCTTCCAGAGCACGACCTTGTTGGTTCTCATCAGAACCCTTCTGCGATGTACTCCCATCAGAACACTTCTGCCATGTACATAGTATCTATCAGTAATCGACAAAATCTATGAGGAACAGCAAACAAATGAAAGATGAACCAGTTAAAGCTTTGAAAGGACAAAAAGGAAAAAGTAAAAAATATATATCCCTCTCATATTGCTAATATTGTCCTTAAACCTCAACCAACAAATTTCTTCAAAAGTTTATATCAACAACTCAAATCAAGAAACCTGATGTCTCAGTAAATGGGTTTGCATGGATAAGATATAAGGCCACAGAGGCATACATTTAGCCTCATCCATTATGCTATACTCTAAAGTCAAGAGAACAGTGTGCTCTTGTATGACTCAAGCCAAATCATTTGGATTAAACCCAGGCATGTTGCATATACACACATGACATAAGTTGGTAGGCAAAGATAGCAACTGTTAGGAGGTCCACCTGTTTGATTATGCCTCAAATATAAGGAACAAAAAGCATCCACACTATGGAGAAGCCAATGCCTCTAGTAAAGGTAGACAATCAATTAAATACTACACTAAATCACATATTCTATATGATATTATTGGACTTAAGAAGAAAAAACTATACAGAAAACACAACACTAGGAAGCATAATAGGTGATAACAATAAATTTTAAGTCATGTTTTCAAATCAATAATCAGCCAAGCAGTGTCTACAAACCGTAAAAAGCCCTCTATAACTATTGAAAAGAACTCACTTCCTGAAATGATGAATAACTGGTTTCATTGGTGTTATGAAGATCTGGCTCACTCTTCAATGGTGTACTCTTCGCCAGTTCACTAGTGGCATCGTCTTCCTCAATTTCTTGCAGAAGTTGGGCCAATTCCTCTGAAAATAATCCAAGATTTCCATCCTAGACAATACCGACATATATTTTGATGACTTACAGATCATTTAAAAGTGGATAAAGTATTTATCAATGGACAAACACAACCTACATGCCGTTTTCAAAATATTATGTTCTCCCACAAATAAATTACACGACGAGTACAAATTTTCACACTAAAACACTACATGATCGTTTCTTTCATACGAAAGTTTTCCAACAAGTTCATTTTGATTGGGGAACCTCAAAACAAACAATTAGTAAACTTTACCTAATATAGATACATACAACTAATGAGGAAGCTGGAGATGGCTGGTTCAATTCTGCTTTCCACTCTTGGAGCGTATGATGCACCTCCTCTTCAAAGATAACTATATCATTAGACCTATTATCTTCTCTTGCAGATCGAAGCTTCGTAAAGATTCCTTGAAGATCATCAACCAATTGTTTCGCCTTATTTTTCATGGATGGGTCAGAAGAAGATCCATATTTGCTCTCCGAACTACCGTCCATTGTTCCCTTTGTGTAAAATTTACACAAAAAGCAACGAGAATATTGACCGAACTCGAACCTCTCCCAATTATTTATCCCTGGAAAAAAAAAACAGTTATAAGTAATCATACATTCATACGTTAATTTCACCATGTTCGAAACTTGAATCAGACACAACAACAAACCAAAATACGTAGAAACAGGATATTCGAGAATCACCTTTGGTGAAGCGAAGCCGTAGTGAAAACTCCGAACTGGAACAGGATCGTGGGAGATAAAGCAGAGGGTTGCGTACTCCTGACGCCCCAATGAATTTTAAAATTCCCGATGTGTCCTACTTTGGTCGTTACGGCGTAGCTATGTTTTTCCGCGAGAAGGGAAGCATTAACCACCGTTTGTACGATAATGTCTGGGTCAAACCAAAATTTTAAAAAAGACTTTCGATATAAATTTTAATTTACGTTTTTTTTTAAAACTAACAGTAATATTTATTAAAAAGATTTCTTAATTAAATTATGATTTAAAATTAATTTTTAAAATAATTTATTAAAATTAATTTTTAGAATAATAAAAAAATTTATAAACTATCTATTTACTATTTTATCTTTAATTTTTCTTATGCACTCCTCCTCCTCCTTCCTCATGCATCTTCTTCCGATTGAGAATAAGAAAGAGATGAGGAGAGAGATAATATTTTTTTATGTCATACCTTTTTTAGTGATTTATTAGTTACAAAATTTTTTATTGTAATAATCATTCAAATACTCATTTATTAAAGCCAATTTTTTTCTATAAATTCTTCTCTAAAAGTCATTTTCTAAATGTTATTCAAAAGTCATTTTTTTTATAAATTCTTATTCATATAGGCTCAAAAGTCTCATAAAATTTTAAAATTCTAACATTTTTATAATATTTAGTTTGTGTTATAAAAATAAAAAAGTAAGAAAATAGAAAATAGGATAACAAAACAATAATTTAAGAGAGAATAAATGAGTATTTCTCATTTATATATATACATTTTATCTTTCATATACTTTGTATATAGTTATTATTTATAGGCCTCCGATCCTTAAGGATGTTATGAAGTTAGGGACATTAAAAGAAAATGAATCCTAATGGTTAGGAGTTATGAACATACATTCTTTAATATTCATAACATTTTCTATTGGATGTCTATAATCAATATTGTGTCTCGTTAAAATTTTATTAGGAAAAACTCAATGAAAAAAGGAAAAAGAGTATATAATATATATTAAAATTGTCTCATTAAAAATCTTACTAAAAAAATCTAATAGGATAAAACATTGGTTAAAAAAAATAGTGTAGAATAATTTTTATTTCCCTAATAATAACATCATTTTTGCTCGCGTTGTTAATAACATCAACATTTCAACATCTCTTTCTCAATATAATGTGTTATTTTTTCAAGTGAATTATTTTCAATGCTTTTTTAGCATATATTCCTTTTAAACGAATTATGTATGATCCATTGTCATTATATAATATTTTTACATATATTTCTTTAATATATCTTCTGGATATGTTGAATTATTAATATACCATTCACTTGCCTTATACACAATATATCTTTTAGATATATTGAATTATGAATATACTCTTGTCTTATGCATTATGGAAATAAAAAAAATTATCCTAAAAATCACAATAATATATCTTGCATCAATATATTCAATTAGTGCTGAACAAGATGATTTTATATGTAATAGTCATATCAAATAAAGTTTCATATACATTTTTGCACTTGGAAATAACTTAATTTTACCAATAAAACTATAACATAAAATATTAATAAAATATGTCAATATTATAATAGAATAGATATATCAGGCTTATGATCCATTAAATTTAATATATTTTTATAGATAAAATAATTATAGAAAAAATATAAAGATTATGAAGTAATTGGTTATTCAACTCTAGATATTTTCTTTACATGCTTCAAGCATTTTAAATCATTAAAAGATTATTATATAAATTTTACTATTTAGTAAATTATATACATAGATTTTAATAATATCCATTAAGCATATTTTATTTCCATATACTGTCAAACTAGTAATATATGCAAAAATTACTTCATCCACTATAAATAATATTTCTTATCATATTCATCATTAGTTTTGGTAAAAATAAAATATTTATATATTTCATAATAACTTTATGTCTCAAGTATTTGTATTGCAGATTCATAATTTTTACATATTAAAAAGGATACAATTTTATTTTTATTGTATCTTTGCCCTTTTTCTTTTTCTTTTTCGCCAAATATTTTTTTTTATATACTCCACAGACATATATATATATAAGATTCTTATTTAATCACATAATATTATTATAAAAATGTTATTGATAACTATATTTTTTCGATTCCATTTTTTTTATAACACAACTTATTGAGATCTCTTTATTACGTTTCAGGTTGCAAGTAGTTATATCTTAACATTCTTCTAGAGTACTTGTCTTCATAATATAATCATCTTAATTACATGCTTTAATATTTTTAATATAATATTTAGAACCAATTAGCTTTTCATATTTTAAACATTTCTCACTTTGATTTATACTAATTGAAATATTTTCAGTTGGAATATGAGATTTCATAATCCTCATTTAGGTCAGTAATCGAATTTGGCAAATATTTTGTAATATTTTATGAACTTCATATTCATACTACTATATTTGATGATTTGCATTTAATAGTAATAATACATTTATTGTATTCCTCTTTTTCAACTACTGAATTTCTCCCATTCATTATAAAAATTTTGTCAAATGACAATCAACTATTCATATAATATAAACCTTCTAAGAAAATAATTGGGTAGGGGATAATTAGGAAAGGAAAGATAATATATAACACTATTATACAAAATATAATAACACATGAATCTATAAGAAGTTTATACCTCATATTTTCAGAGTGAACTTGTGTTGATAACGTGTTATAAAAATAAGAAAAAAAGAGAATAACAAGCCAATAATTTAGGAGAGATAACAAGAGAGTATTTTTTATTCATATATGCGTATTTCATCTTTCATATATGTCTTATACATTTTCTCTAGTTATATGCTTCAAACCTTTAAAACTAATATAAATGTTATAATGAAATAAGTAACATAATGACTTTTATAATAAGAACATAATGATATTGAAGAAGTTATAAAATTAAGGATATTAAAAGAAAATAAATTATAAGAATTTGGAGTTATGGACATCTATTCTTCTTGATATTTTATTTTATAAGATGGTCTTCTTTGTAAAGTAATCATGATATTTTATATTTATCCATATATAAGATTATCCCTGTGCGTTGCACAGGGAGGGAGAAAAATATATTTTAATTAATTAGTTATGATTATTTTAAATTACTATAATGGTTAAAATTTTAAAATATTATAAAATTAATTAATAGTTTATTGATCAATTATTATTATAGAGCTCAAAATCTTCAAAAATCAAATTATTTTATGATTATTATAAATCTTCATTATGAGTAGAAAATTGAAATATCATATAATCAGTTAATAGAATTACTAATTAATTATTATCATACTAAATTCAAAATTTTTAAAAAATTAAAGTGAAATTATAGATTTAATTATTGATTATGATAAACGAATTAAAAATATTGAGTCGAGTAGCCACATATCTAATTTTTAAATGAATTAGGTATTATAAAATTTTAAGAATATAATTAATGATTAAATTTTTTTAATTAACAATAACTTTTATTTTTGAGTTTTATTCTCTAAGTTTGATATTGAGGCCAGTCTATTTTTTAGTTTGGTTAATTCATTTTTTTATAATATACCAATGTTATTATATAAATATATAATATATAAACTAAAATTTATGATGAATTATATCATTCATAAATTTGAATTTTCTTACTTTAAATTCCATATAAAGCATAAGGTTTGGATTCTAGCTATAAACTCATTTTTGAAGAATAAGTTTTATATTATTTGTAAAATCATATTCCCCAAAAAACTTTCATCGACTAAATTGATTAGGATCGTTCACAAGTATCTAGCTAGGCGGATCAATGTAAAAAAATTGGAGAGAATAAGCGAATGAGAGTTAATATATATATATATATATATATATATATATATATAAAATAAAGAATAAGTTTATATTCTATAAAAATATTAGTTTGATTATTGTTACTATTATAAAGCTCACTTAATAGATGAGCTCCTTTAATAAGCGATATCGTAAGTTCTCTATAAATATTTTTTAAGTTATAAAGTTATGTCTTAATCTTGTTGGACGACATGTACTAAATCCAAATAAATTTCATATGTAACAAAAAAATTGAGAGAATAATGGTTAGGTGTCACAAGTTTAATTTGATAACAATTATATTTTATTTTATTTTATTTTGTGAAAGATGGATTGACGATATCAATTTAGGAAACTGCATATTTGAGATTATATTCTAATGATTTAAATGTTTGATTTATGATTCAATTCAAATTTCCATATTGATTGGTTATTTGAATGGATTTGCCTCATTTTTCAATATATTTTTAACTAATTATCATTGAAATTGATATTATGAGATCAACCTGTCGTTCCTTCGGTCTAAACGTTTCGGCCTCATCTGACCTCATATGACTAAATTCGCTTGAACCTCAATGTGGAATCTGGATGATATAATATTCTATAAATACAAAATAATATTAAACAATAAAAATATACAATATTAAATATCTTCTGAAGATAATCTTAACAATTATTCTTTTAAGAAAATCTTATATCACTTGTCTGTATTTAAAATCTTAAGAAGAGTTTGTATAGAAAAGTAATTTAAAAATAATTTTAGATAATAGATTATAGATAATAACTTTTATAAGAAAAATAATTTTAAAAAAATAAGTGTTTAGATAATTATTATCAGAATGATTTTTTTATAGATAAATTATCAAAAAATGTCTAAGGTAAAATAATAGAAAAAAATAGATAAAATAGTCATTACATACCCTAAAATTCCTAAATCCTACTCAAAAATTAGTCCTAAAAATTTATCTGAAAATATAGTTTTAGACCCTAAAACTATAATTTAATCTAAAAATACTTTTAGATATTTGATAGATATTTAGTAACTTTATGATTTGGGTCTAAAAATACTTTTCTATACTGAAACCAAACGGGCACTAATTAAATCCTGCATTTTTTATTCTCAAGCGCCACTGTTTCGAAGGTTGAAGAGGTCCCTAATTCAGTAAACCTATACGAGCCTTTAATTCGCAAATTTATGAATGTTTCAGCTCTCTCTCCCCAGTACCCCTTGATACTTGCTTTTCCATTGAAATTTCAACTTGCTTTTCCATTGAAATTTCAACTTCCTTTCCCACTTCCCACTGAGAGTGAACGTTAAATTAACATCTTTTCCAGCTGATCATATAATCATTTCATTTGTCACCAGTCACTACTCAATGAACAAGCAAATACCATACAGCCTCTGATTCTGTGAGTTTCTCAAATAATCAGCAGAGACAACCATTCCAGAAAAAAGGGTCAGCGAAAGAAGGATCACACAGGAAGTCAACTAAGTAATGGACTTAGTTAAGAACAAATCCAATTCAGATGCTCACTGCCCTTGAGAAAAGCCCAGGGTTAAAGCAGCAAAGATTCAGGATGAATTTTGCGTTTGTGGAGCAGACAATCAAACTTCAATCATTGCAAGCATTATGAATTCCCACATATGTATGCTTCCAAAAAGAAAAATGTAGTCTTGCGGAGTCTGTTGATCTCCTGCAAAAACATGGGTAAGAACTAAGAACAGAGCGACAAGCCCATTAACAAAAACTCTTGGCCTTCTACACGATCATATCATGCAATATATAAATTACAGATGGAATTGCTTCAGCAGAAAATAAAACAGAATTTGCCGTCAGAAAGAAACTTCTGATGAGAAATACATCTAAAGTGTTCCCCACCCAACACCTCCCCAACACAACAAGCCCACCCCCGGCCGGTCAAAAAAAACACAAAAAGAAGACTTTGTTCCAAACCAAGAACTACGGTTCAAATAAAACTAGTTAATACTCACCACAAGCTATGCACAATGCTAATTGCAACAATTAGCTGGGTCTTGTTTTTCTGTCTTCTTTTGCATTAGTGTGCCTGAAGTTAAGGATGCCAGTTAGTCCTCGTCCTCTAGCAAGTTCTTCCAGCTCTTCAAGCTTTTGTTTAAGAAGTTCAACTTCTCTGGATAAGTTTTCATTCCCATCCTTTATAGCCTATAAAGTAATAAGGAAGAAAAACACATTTTAAATTAAAATATTGTGGCCCTCAACAACTTCTTACACCCTCCATTCCTATGGAAGATAAACAAGAGATCAACATTTTCAATTTAAAACCTCCACTACTTTTGTCAGCTAATAAAAACAGATGCAAATGGTACCACGAGTAAGGACTACAAGAAGGCCAATTTTGCTTCAGTAAAGTCCCTTTATAATCCACACTCATGTTAGATAATATACAAAAGTGGGAGGAAGCCTCAAAGACAACCTGTATTTCCTGTCTGCGTATTTCCTCCTTCCTTGCTTCTGATCTAGAACTTCTTTGCACCTCAAAGATGACAGCGGCTCCTGCAACCTAAATAAAAGGAAATACAACTTTTTATATTTAGTAACTCCTCTTTGGGAGACCTTCTGATGAAGAGGGGAGATATGATAATTTGCACCCAAAAAAACTTGGTATATATTACTATTCTTGTGAGGAAGAAATTTAGGCAAATCAAACAGTGATTGCATGATTACTAAAAACTATAATCTCACTTGGCAGCTCTTAGATCAAATTATATAGAAAGTACTTCTGCTTACCAATAATTTCCAGATTTAGTTTGGTTACAAAAAGGTAAAAAATTTCAATTAGGTTCCATCTGTTCAAAAAGGTTCTGAGCAAATGATGGACATAGATAGACATACAGACTGAATGAACCTCCTCGTTGACATTTCCTGGTTGATAGAGTGTTCAAGAACATCCAGATTTGAATTGCCACAACTTCAGTGAACAGAAAACTAGTCTCTCCAATTAAATAAATTTACTTAAAAATCTTGTGCACTGGTTCAATTTCTTTTCAAGCCAAGATAACTACCCCATTGAGGTACCCTCCATGTAATCATAAGATATCTTATGTCCTATGCAAGCGTATGTACAAGAGCATAGATGAGCTCCCGGCCTTTCTTGAGGGAACCGATTTAAATGTTTTTAGTCAGCGAAATATGAGTCAATCCCTGTCCAGAGTTTCACTCCATCAGCAGCTATGAAGCTAGCCCAGAGCTTAAGATTTATGCAGCCAACCACCATTTTTATGAGGCTCAAACCAGCACTACAAATATATTGGGTTAAGTGCCTAACTGAACAAACCACACCTCTGAGGGGTCTAAGTAGGGGCAGTATATGCAAAATTAACCTAGTTTACAGAGCCATATGCATAAAGATTTGAGTAAGAATACATCTTGCTATATTAATACTAGCAAGTCCAGAGCCAATTTAACAGAACTGAATCTTCTTCTCTCAATACAAAAACAAGCATAAAAGGAGAAATCTGAACAAAAAATGCTCAGCATTCTGTTACTAGAAATGTTTAGGAATTGTGTGTATGCTATACAAATTTTCAAAAGGAGTGATCAACCCTGCTAAATGTAAGACATGCCCTTTTCCTTTTGTGTCTTTGTCAAGGGATATGCCAAATGCATGAATAGTATTTATTGTAAAGGGTCTCTTAATTTCTAAACTAGAAGCATAACTTGCACATCCATAGAATTAATTAGTTCAGTCTTATTCAGTATCAAACATCAACATGAGCAGGAAATGCTTTACTTACTTTAGTTGTTAAACGGCTGACATGACTCTTTTTTAAGATAGAATTGCATTGTGATTCGCAAGTAACATAAGTTTACATTCATTTTCGTGAATAGGAAAAACATAAAGAACTATTAGGAAAGAATAAGTCACATCAGTGTGGGTCTTGTTAGAACTTCTAGTGAGTCTCTCTAATCAAACCCAAAATCCAAAACAAGCTCATGTTAGGAAAATAATACAATGAAAATAAAGAGGGACTCTTATGACTACAAGCGGAAAGGAGAAATCATATATCCGCTCTTGGAGACCATAGACACAATAAAACCCAGAAATATGCTAGATAGCATTTTATGAACAATAAAATATGCAGAATATCGATTATTCTATCCCTATTATTACCGTGAACACAAAGAGTTCCCCAAGGAGGTCTGCAGCGGCTTGGACAGCTTTTTCCTCATTCAATGGGCGTATGGCAACATCAGTCGCATGACCATATATGCGTCTCTGCACTGTCGTTGTGAATCTATGATTCGCCTAACATAGAGTGTTACTGGGTGAGCAGTTAAGCATAGATTAAATACTGATCAGGGAAAGGAAAATAAAAATCAGCCCATATCACAGGTGGCCTTCTTCATTAACATAAATAACAAGAATACCGAATCCAAGAATTTAAGGTTCGTTCTACATGAAAACTGATCGCCCAAGAATTCAACAATGTTAAGAAAACGGATGCCATATCACAGAAAGATGAAACGAATATAAAGAAACCAAAAAATGGACACCAAATTCACGGCACCTGAGCAATGCTGATTATCAACTGGCGGAACTTTGGGTGATAGCCAGCCTCCTTCTTGAGCCTATTGGCTACAGGTTTGCATAATGTTTTTAAAGCGAGCGCTCCTAGCTTCACTACTGGCAGGACCACCATGTCTTAGTTTTTGCCCATCAAAATTAGGGAGAAATTGCCCAGAATTGAAGAATTTTCAAGAAGCTTCTGTTTTTGACTGTTAACTGCGCGCTGAGTACAGGTCGACAAGGAACCTTGCGAAATGAAAGGCAGGAAAATGGTGGGACCCCTTGGTTCTCTGCATCAAGCTACTTCCATTAATTTTTAAGCTACACGATTAAACACCTAAATGCGTTTATTTATACAAATTGAGATAAACCTCTATTAACATATTTATGTCATATAATATAAAATCACTTAAAATTAAAAAAAAAACTAATCAGCATAACAAAATAGACTTCTTGTAATAATATATAAAGTTTGGGGAGGGATGAACACTTAAATAGAATTTAATGTCTTCATTTAATATTTTAATTTTAATTTTATTAATTTTTAATTATCTATAATTACTTTATTAATTTCCAATTAGTCACATTTATGATTAATAATAACATGAAATGCCCATTCAAGGACATCTAATAAAATTAGAATAATATAAAAAAGATTAATATGATCTTTTGTATAAGGATAATATGGATAAATAGAAAATAATAAGATAAAATTATTGGTCATTTTTTTTTATTAAATATTAGAAAGATGGTAGAAAAAATATAGAATACGGATTTGCATGGAATTTGAAGATGAGAATAATTCTTGGCAACTAGCAAGTAAGGAATAATTCTCTTGAACTGTATGAGGTAATACTCATCTTTTTTGAGACATGCATTTTTCTTTTTCAAAAAGTAAAAACCTTTTACAGTTAGCTTCTTGTTATCTGGTCTGAGCCCCAAATTTATTTTGGTTGGTCAAGAGAAGGTAAGCCATGATGAGAACCAACTAGCAAACTTCAGTTACTATTTTTAAAACAGATAGAATCACAAAAGAGATAGAACATGAAGAATTCAGAGAGAAAGAGAGAGCTAATCCAATCAGAATTCCACAAATGGCAGGTAATCAAATCTCTATATTCATCCCCTTCTTTCTTTTCTAGTTTTTTTTTTTTTAATCGAAAGTTTTAGATGAGTCTGATCACACAATCTTATTAAAAAACAAATTAATATCTATATAAATGCACATAAGCCAGCAATATTGATGAGCTAAATGATTGTTATAAGATGAAAGTGGCAAATTAAACATACACTACTCTGGTCTTATATAAGTCATTTGTAAAAAGAAAAAGAAGTTTGATCTTAAATATAAGTTACTAGTAGAGCCATTAATAATAATTTTTTCTTAATTTTACCCTAATTGAATATAAGTCACTCATAAGGTAATTTTTTAATACACTTTCTTTAATAAGGGTTAATACAGAAAATTTTATCAATTTAATGTATTTATTGGTATACAAGAATGAGTTACAAATTACTTATATATACATAGTGTTATACCAATCTGAAAAGCTGACCAGAAATGGGAGAAGCTGTATTTATGACCATATGGCATGTTCCATCTCAATTATTCAGCAGAAAGAAGCATCTTTGTTCCTTCCCCCTTCGTCAAACAAGTTGATTGTTGACCTGCTAAAAAAATTTAAGCATTGACACCTGAAACAGACAAAATATTGATAAAAGACGATATATATATATGTGTGTGTGTGTGTGTGTATGTATATATATATATATATATATATATATATCAGCAGCCATTATTGGGCATTGAAGAAGATACCATATAAGTAGATAGTTGCTTGCTGACCTGGGCAGAACTTTGAATTTGAGTGCTGCTGACAGACAAGAGATTATGGGCTAGATCAGCAGATTTGAAATATTAAATCTCAACGGTTCTTAAATATCTATAAATAATATAGGGTTGTCCATTAAAGTCATTTGAATTTTCAACTTTAAACCAAACCCTGAGCCAAACAGTTGTCTCTGTAGTAAACAACACAAGAGACTCTGAATACAATTTCAACTTTGGCCAAATATAGAAAACAAACAAGCGAAGTCCCTTTCGGTACCATACATGATATTTCCCCCATTGGAAATTTCTTACTATATAAAGTACTAACGTTGGTGTTGTTAATTAACACTTCACAAACAAATTAGCCACAATTAATCCTCACAAAGTAATTGGCATAATGGATTTGATGTAAACTAGTTGTTCCAAGCTCATGACCACGTTTGGAACCAATCCTACAACTTCATCAATTCCATGTGCCTCAAGGGTATACCAGATCTTATCCATAATCATGCCCAACTCTTCATGCCTCTCTCCCAACCCACAGCTTCCCTACCAATCAACCCTGCAAAAGCAAACGGTAACGGACGCCTCATGTCCTGGTAGAAGAAGAAGAAGCCTATGCGCTGAGTTATACCGGTAGGCTTCTTGTTAAGGACAATCCCTTGAGTATGGACTCTTCTTTGCTTCTGTCACTTGATCCAATTCAGATGGAGCGTTGGCATCATTTGAGTGCTTGGTTCCAGAATGATGATCCTACTGCATATCACACGGCACTTGGACTGGCTATTTGGGAGTATGCAAGTCACAACCCTAAGCTCAATAATCTGTTCAACAACGCAATGCTGTGTGATTCTAGCCTGGTGTCAAGTGCCATGCTTCACAAGTCCAAGTGGGTGTTTGCGGGATTAGAGTCAGTTGTTGATGTTGGAGGAGGCACAGGAACTATGGCTAAGGCCATAGCTGAATACTTCCCCAGAATGAAATGCACTGTACTGGATCTTCCACATGTTGTTGCCGGCTTGAAAGGGATTAAAAACTTGACCTATATTGGAGGTAACATGTTTGAGGCAATTCCTTACGCAGATGCAGTTCTACTGAAGGTAAGCAAACACGAACTATAGTTTCTTTCACTAATATTCATGTAATCATTTAATCAAAAACATAAAGTGCAATTCTTTTCCTTCAAAATGTGGAATAGTGGATATTGCATGACTGGAGCGATGGAGAATGTGTGAGGATACTGAAGAAGTGCAAAGAGGCGATATCATCAGTAGTGAATGGGAAGACGCCGGGTAAGTGATCCTCATAGACACGGTGATGGAGCAGCACAAGAAGAAGAAAGTGAAGAATCAGTTGAAACACAAATGTTCTTCGATATATGCTGATGATGATCCAATCCACAGGAAGAGAAAGAAACGAGAAAGAATGGGTAAAGTTATTTTACACAGCAGGTTTCAGTGACTACAAGATTACTCCCATCTTGGGGTTGAGATCCGCATTGAAATTTATCCACACAAAGAAATTCTACATGTGATCAACTAATAAATGTTATTCTAATTAGTAATAAACTAGCGCATAAGCCACAAAGTCATAAATCTAAATTTTGTCGTTGATGTAAGGATTCTATTAGTGAGTGAACTATAAATATTTCTATAATTATTCTTTAGACCTAGAGTCATATTTTAACTTGGTGAACTTTTAACACTCAACTCACCTAATTTTTTTATATATAAAACAATTATGTGATCGTGAGATTAGTAATAGAGATTTTATCTCTTAATTAAAAGGGTTAAAGTCAGTTTAATAGAGCATAGTAGCGAACCACCAATACTTATTTGCATTTTATTTTGGCTAAATTATACGTTTAATTATTTATATTTATATGAAATTTATCTTAATTTTTTAAATTTTAAAAATATATTTATTTAATCATTTAAATTTAACATGCCGTAAACCTTATTTAATAAAAAATATTTAAAATATTAACTCATCAAATTTGAGTAATGATTGTAGAATTAAATGTTAATAAAACATCATTTTAAATTCTTTGAATCTGCATTTTTATTTGTAAGATTAATAGTTTTAAATTTAAATGACTAAAAGTATATATTTTTAAATTTAAGAGATTAAAATAAAATTTAATATACATATAAAAAATCACATATATATTTTAGGTTTTAATTTTGTGATATAAATGAATGTGGTGTCAAAGGAGAGTTATTACCCGGCCCCTTTAATTAACGATAAATATATTACTATCGAATTACCCAACGCTATGAAATTTAATCATTTAACATATATAATTAATCCTCCATGCTTCATAATTCTGGCAAGTAAAACTCGATGCCCTCTATACGTTACAATTGACTGCGAGGTAAAGTCCTCAAATTTTACTTTTCAATTATAAGTCTTCTAGATTTAATTCACAACAGGGTGAGACATATAATTATTTGGAATGTATTCAATCCTTAGGAAGTACTACTTTATTATGGTTCTAGTCTTAACTCTTAAGGAGGCATCTTAACTCCTAAGTGTTTAGATTTACGCTTGAGAATAATAGACAACTCATCCTGTCCGATATTATTATCGCCTAGGAAAAAAGAAAACTTTGCTCTACACTTTGATCATGGATAAACCCAACTACTTTCTAAAAAATTTTGTATTAAAAAAACAAATATAAACCTTTCGTTTTTATGGGGTTAATTTAATTCACCGTTGCTCCAAACTAAAGTTCCATATATCCTAAAATTTGTAGGACCGGAAGAATAATATAGCTTTTGTTTTTTTTATCATAACTCACGTATTATTGT
The DNA here is from genome assembly GCA_037074615.1 of Leucaena leucocephala. NCBI lineage: Eukaryota > Viridiplantae > Streptophyta > Magnoliopsida > Fabales > Fabaceae > Leucaena > Leucaena leucocephala. The sequence goes on from CM073525.1 coordinate 8,351,224, forward strand.
ATTTGTACTTAGAGGATTTGAATTTATAACTTCACACAAGTCATGCTTGCATTATCAAGAGAAATGTCTGGTGTATTATTGTTGTCATTCTATCTCATTTGTTTTTGCTTTGGTAGTCTCCTTCCAATCTAAACTTCCATTCAAATCCTAAAATTTGTAGGACCTGAAGAATGATACTCTGATTATTAATATAAGATATATTTAACTAATTTAATTAGATTAAGAAAATTAGTTAAGTTAATATATTTTTTTTAAAATACCTAAATCATCTTTCTTGATTTTCTCTCTCCCTCTATTACTTGATTATTATTGAAATATTATTAATAAGGATAATTTAAGAAAAATAAATACATATAAAAAATAAATATTATATTTAGAACTAAATCAACTCTCTAATTAGATCTTATATTAAAGACTAGAGGAGTGTAATTTTTTTTTCTTTATCATACCTCACCTACCCATTATATTTATAGGTAATTTGATTTCACAACTTAGGCTTGAGAAAATTTTTGAACTTGTTTAGTTCAGCCTCATTGCACGCCTGCAATGATAAACATTATTCTGTTATTAAGAAATATATGTTTAGTTGCTACTTAGTTTGATAATATGGTTTATCATGGTAATGATAATTATAAAAAATGTGGTATTCCCATTCATATCTCCCCATATAATTACTCATTACCAATTGTATGTTTAAACAAGTTTTATATATTTTCAGTCTCATTTATTTTTGTTTTATTTATCTCTTTCCTCCCACCATGGTTGCCACCATCATTGCTGACATTGTTCCTTGTCACCATTGCCAATTAATAATTTGGGGTGAACTTTTTGTTAATTGAGGGCTATTATGAACTTTTTATTAATATTTTTATTTGAATGAAATTAAATGAGCATACGAAGAGGGATATGTACTCACCAAGATTAGCTAAAGACGGTGAAGATCGATTCAGTCCAACGGCTTGGATGACATGTAACGTTGACTTTAGGAAGTACAGCTGGAAGCCGAGTTCTGTGCCATAAAACGACGTCATTTAGTTCTTGTACTACAGAATGGAATGGAATACATGCATGGTCAAAACTAGGGCTACCGACAAGAGACATAATAATTCTTCTACAGACATAATAATGCTTCTTTTTAAAAATAAATAATAAAAATATAATAATTATATTTTATTTTCAAAAGTAAAATGATTAGATTCCTTCATTTTTTCCCTAATGGTTAATAAAAATTAGATAGACATTATAACTGGTTCTACTAATTAAATGGAAGATCTGTCTTTTTCTTTTAAGTAGTACCTACATTTGTGACTAAGAAAATCTTCCAGTTGACTATAGTTCCTCTTTTGTGTAGAGATGTAACTATTTTTAGGTAAATTTTTTAGTTTAAAATAATAAATTCAAGAATCTAAATTATAAATCTTACTCATTTTTAAAAATGTATTAAAAAATTAAGTAGATAGAGGTAATGCAATTTGAAATTATACAAAACTGGTGAGAAAATCTCTTATCAGAAAAATGAATATTAACACGCCTAACAAATAAACGTATAAATCAAGATTTCGAAGGAGAAAACTCCACCTCTGAAGAACAAACAAAACAACTAAAATTTAAAATTAATTTTAATAAAGATAAGATTATGTTCATTTTATCCCTATTATATAACTCAATATATATGTGAATCAAACCTAAAGGGGTTCATTATTAATTGTACCAAGTTTCATTTTTGTTATTTTTTCTGAAATAAAATTTGAACCAAAATTTATTATTTTATTTTTATATATTTAGGTCAAAATGCTGAGGGAGTTTTTGGATTAGTTTTTTAAAAATTAGCCTCTGAAAAAGTAAAAAATTTGAACTTCTAAAATCCATGGTTTTCTATCCCTAAATATGATGGTCTTCAATATAAAAATACTTTAATAAAAAAAATCAGTTATTTAGAATTTCTGTCTCAAAATAATGATTTTGTAGGCCAAAAGTGTTCTTTTATAGTTATCCAAGTGCATTCCCACCGTTGGAGACATATATTATTCTATGCACACATTAAAAGAAAACGTGCCCCTTAATTGCAATTATTTAACCAAATTAAAATTAATAATGCGTCTATGCATCGGTATGGCTTGAATATCAGGGGCTGTTAGTAACATATACATATTGACACATTAATCAACTTTTCGATCGATATATTCGATTACTTGTCTCTTATAAAAAGGAATAGAATGAACAATATTCAATATTAGTTTTTAATAATTAATATTAATTTTTTAATAGTTAAGATGATTTTGCTCTATTTTTAATATTTCTAGAGCGATATTGATTCCAACAAAAAAAACTTTTAGATATTCACAATTTATATATAAAAACTTATGGAACAAAATTAAAATTTAACCTAAAAGTATTTGTACGTCCCACTATAACAGCTATAACAACCATGGCTTATTCTCGTTAATATGCAAAGCTTCTTGGTAAGCCCTTTTGCCCTTTAAGGAATTTGCAGACTCCAACAGCATACATACGTCTTCAAAGATTGCCTTAAGACACTCATTTTACATGATTACTCATATCTTCTAAAAATATATCATTAATGAATCATTTTTAAGAGTTGCATACCTTTTTTAAAAAATTCATGAATCCCTTCAAATTACGTCCCAAGTTCAAGTTCTTTAAATAAATAATTCATCTGCAACTAATTAATATCGTGAACGTAAGAATTTTCTTTATTTAACACTTTCCGGTTCAGTTCCTGACATTGAATCTCACTCATTCGTATTACACATAATGGTACAAATCCATTAGTGAATTCTCCCTCTTATTCTGAAATATCAAGGTTCAATCCATACAATTAAAAAATTAATGACAGACTATTACTACATTTGAAGATCACGCTATATAAACAGGTGCTGGTGATTAGCGATTCATTAAGCCTCACAAAGTTGAGAGATAATGGAGGATTTGGAAAATGGATTTGACTCAAACGAGCTGTTCCAAGCCCATGCTCACATATGGAACCAAACCTACAACTTCATCAATTCCATGTGCCTCAAGTGCGCAATTCAACTGGGAATACCAGATCTCATTCACAATCATGGCCAACCCTTCATGTCTCTCTCTCAACTCACATCTTCCCTACCAATCAACCCTGCAAAAGCAAACGGTATCGACCGCCTCATGTCCATTCTCTTACATGCAGGTTTCTTCCACAAAAAGAAACTTGAAGGAGATGAAGAAGAAGCCTACGCACTGACTTACGCCGGTAGGCTTCTTGTTAAGGACAACCCCTTGAGTATGAACGCTTCTTTGCTTCTGTCACTTGATCCAATTCAGATGGAGCCTTGGCATCATCTTAGTGTTTGGTTCCAGAATGATGATCGTACAGCATATCACACAGCACATGGAATGGCTATTTGGGAGTATGCAAGCCGTAGCCCTAAGCTCAATAATCTTTTCAACAACGCGATGCTGTGTGATTCTCGCCTGGTGTCTAGTGCCATGCTTCACAAGTTCAAGTGGGCGTTCGAAGGATTAGAGTCGCTGGTTGATGTCGGAGGAGGCACAGGGACTATGGTGAGGGCCATAGCTGAATCCTTCCCGAGCATGAAATGCACCGTTCTGGATCTTCCACATGTTGTTGCTGGCTTGAAAGGGACTAACAACTTGATCTATATTGGAGGTAGCATGCTAGAGGCAATTCCTAATGCGGATGCAGTTTTACTGAAGGTAGGCACGCACTTTAACCCATATATATATATATATATATATATATATATATATATATATATAATCTCTATGTGAAAACTTCCGGGTCAAAATGTGAACATGGAGATTTTGTTTTAGGCTTTGACTTTTGTGTGGTGAATGTCTGAAACAGTGGATCCTGCATGACTGGGCTGATGAAGAATGTGTGAAGATACTTAAGAACTGCAAGGAGGCGATTTCAGGCAATGGGAAGACCGGGAACAGAGTGATAATTATAGACATGGTGGTGGATCACCAGAACAAAGATCATGAATCAGTGGAAACACAACTTTTCTTGGATATGTTGATGATGGTGCTTTTTACTGGAAGAGAAAGAAGTGAGCAAGAATGGGTCAAGTTATTTTGCTCTGCTGGTTTCACTGATTACAAGATAACGCCTGTTCTGGGTTTAAGGTCTATCATTGAAATTTATCCTTAATTAAACGTAATGATTATCATACTCAATAATCTAATCGCTAGTATGCTACGATTAGAGGCATATGATAAAGAATGAAGTATTATTGCTATCTTTTGCGATAGAAGCATTGCAATTAATTACCTTGTTGTTTTAGGCCGTGTTGGGAAGTAGGCACACCACTGTCCCAGAGTTCTCATACGACAATTGTCCAACCCTTCACCAGCGACACCGACATAGCTGGAAATGATTAACTCAAGTGGTAAAAAGCTTCAATAAAACAGTGACCGACAGTCATTAACTCCACATTGTTTCTATGGGTAATTTAGCAAGCTACTACTATTCAGTAAAAATATAATTAATATATTGGCAGTCATTGAAAATAAAGGAGGTTGACTCCCTAAAGTGATATCACTCGTACACAATGGTGTCATACTGTCTTTCAGAGTGTTATATATAATATATATATATATAAGCTGCCTCTCAAAGCAGTCAAACCAGTTTAACTAAGAATATATGTCTATTATGTTGATTCAACCCTCGATTATTGGCACGTGATGAGGGAGGGTCAAACACCAACTAAGAAAGGACCTTTTTGAACCCTCCTGGACACGAAAAATTCCATACAGATTCTCACAACAGGGGTGGAAACGTTGCAGTCTGACCAGGTTCCATGATCCATCTTCTTCAATGAATCGAAATGTCATCTCTATGAAAATTGATATCAATTCCAGAGGGACAAAGGATGAATGCATTCAATTGCCAAAGCGAACCCATCGGTGCTGGGGAATGAGTTCAGCTTGCCCTCGGGAAAGAATTCAATCTCTCGTGCATTCTGTGCAAACACATCATATCAAAGTCAAGCAAAGCTCAGGTGTAACTTATTATTCCTTAATAAGCAAACTTTATCATGTTCAAACCATTTCCATGCACACCTCTCCCCAAAAATGCCAGGGTTATTAAAGTGGTGTAAATGAAGCAATGATACATGCATAAGATTACACGATTGCTTCTATAGATTATAGAACTCCGAATATCGCCAAAATGAACAAGTAAAATGTACGATGTCAAAACTTCAATCCATTGGCATTTCAACATCACTAAAGAATATAAAATCAATTAATGAATTAAACACCAAGGATAGAGCCAGTAGATTAAAGAGAATGCAAGAAACAGAACCAAGAATAGCAATCACCAAACCAGGAATGCTGAACACGCCAACCATTAGCCTGACCTTTTGCAGTTAAAGCACATAACAGTTTATGACAAATTCCCACCTAGTTAGATTCTATGTTCTCCGCAGCATAATCTAAAAGTACAAATCTAAATTCTAGGTTATTACCAAACCTAATTTCCTAACGTTCAACTTGATTTCTAGGAGAAAATACATAGCCGATTTATCAACCAATAAATAGTAAGGGTTAATTTCAACTACATACCTTTTCTCTTTCGAATAATCTACCATTACTGCAGTAACATACCGACTTTAATCGCCAAGAGAAGGATAAAGGTTACCTAATATATTCTAAACACCAGCAAACTGATCAAACATGTAAAAGCAAGAATTGAACTTGTCTGGTACAAACATTCTCTATGCACTTATAACCAATCCAGATCATTTAGTGTAGACCTCTGAAGCATGAAACTTTAAATAAAGATAAATCCATGTTGGAAATATATTAGATACTTTCATGAGACACAGGACAACATTATACAACACTATAAGTGGCACGTAAACGCTTCAAATTTTGTCAATCACTATGCCAAGCCATCAGTGTTATGTCCTGTGTCTGTAGTAGTATCAATGCATCGTAGGTTTAGACTAATTATAGGAGTTTAACCCCATATACAAGTTCATTGCTCTCCTTCCAATACATCATTGATTCATTTTATCATTATACATGGAACTAGATTAAGAGACTCACTCAGTTCATCGTCAAATAGTCCTCTGTTTAAGGCCATGTAATTGTTTGAACCTTTCACGTGCATATAATGTAGAAGTAGATTTGCAGCTCTTCATAATAGTAATCAAGGACCAAGATTTAAAATAGCATGTTTAGCATGATTCTTGTGAAATGTAATGTTGCAGTCTTGCAGATCAAACCTAGTTAATAGGCTCAGTATTTATGAGCAAGAAATACAATGATTCTGCGTTTTCGACCAATACAATTGTTTAATGATGATTAAATTGATTGCTAATAAAATTTCGATCTTCAACAATCCCTATTCCCTTCCACTTCTCTCCAAGGGTCAGCTCAAACATAAATTAAACTATTCGCCAATTATAAGTCAACAAATAACCAAAAACCATCCATTTTCCTGAAAATATTTTCACAAACTGCGGCTGATGTGCCTACCTAACTCCAGTACGTAGTACGAAAATTCAAGAAATAACAAAAAAAACACAAAAAAGCTCAATGGTATTACAACCCGACAACACATTTGGATAAATAAGACGAACGTACCATCCACTAGAACTTGGTTGACTCCCACTGGATCTCGGCCGATTCATCATTGGAGGATACGACAAGCCGCCTCTCCTCATTCTCTCATACCCAACCGACTTGGGTCGGTCGTTTTCAGCATATCGAACCGGATATCCGGCATGACCCTGCTGCCTCTGTGGCCAACTCAATTCCGGTTCAGGCTTATTATTCTCTCTCGGAACAAATCCGGGACGAAGATGAGGTGGCACAAACTTATCGGATTTCGGAGATATCACCGGCGGAGCGGCAGGCAACTCCTTATCTTTGTCGTAATACGAAACAGGGGTGGAGATAGACGAACCGGTTCCCGTACGGCCCAATGGACGAAGCGAGATGGCGTCTGAACTGGAATCGGAGGGTGGTTGATCCGGGACTTGTTGATTCAGCTTGGATTGTTGCTGGGGTGGAGGTTGGAGCTGGGATGGAAGTGGTTTGGGCGTGGGACGGGATAGAAGCAGCATACGGCCATGAGTTTTGTTGGGGGAAGAAATTGCAGAATAAGAAGCAGCGGAATACGAAGGGGAAATCGAAGGAGCTGAGTTCTTAGCGAGATTGGCGTTAGAACCGGAGCTGCTGTTTTTCTCGTAGATGTGATTGAAGTTAATGGATGTGTACTTGTTTTTTGCCATCCACCACCACGAATTGCGCTGAAGAAGAGAAATATTGGGAATTGATTTGGGTATGGAAATCAAAGCCGAAGGATCTGAAATGATGTGAGGACGGACAAGAATGAAAAGAGGAGTTGGGTTAGATGACTTCGATCTCTCTTCGATATTGCTCGTGGAGAAGGAAGGAAGGAGAAGAGACGGACGCTGAGACGGAAGTGGAAGTAGGCCGTCGTTATTGTGGGGCGTCAGGTTTGGGCTTCAAAAACTCCATGATTATCTTAAATCGTGGGCTCGACACATAGCCCATTTAATAAACTTGATATTGATATTTTTTTTATACAAACTTGATATTGATTTTTTTTTTTTGTATAAAAATTTTTAGGAAAGAGTTGAGATCATCATGATAATGAAAATCTTATTTTTTTTCTAGATGATACTAATTTCAAGTAGGGTAAGCTGTCTATTACCCTCAGACATAAATCTAAATACCTAAAAATTAGGATGCCTCTTTAAACATTATGACTATAATCATAATAAAGTTATACTCTCTAACAATCGACTATATCTATATATATGGAATCTGTTACTCTAATAAATTAAAATTAATTTTTTATTAATTTTTTTTTGTATTTAATATCTAACAATACTTTAAATAGAATAATATATACACTTAGTAAATATATATCATTTAAACTATTTAAATATAATTTCAGTGAGTCAGGTTTAATTTTTTTTAATAGATATTGATATCCATTAGTACTCAGAGAGTACAATGAAAGCAGTACAATACAAATTTAAAATTTGTAACTAATAATTTTTAAATTTGGTAAAAGAAATAAAGAATTTTAAATAAAAATTTATTATTTAAAAAACTAAAAAATTAAGAGATCGTCTTTATTTTATATTATGTACATGTTAAAATAATTTTTTTAAAAAAATAAAATGAAAAAATAAATTCAATATAAACTATCCATATTAGATGGTGGTGATGAGCTCTTTCACTCGTCAATCCATTTATCACGTTGTTCATCAACAAATTAAAGATGTTATTATAGACAGAAAAAAAGATGGCGATTGTTCTCTCAAGCTCTCCGACAAGTATTGTTCCTAAGGAAGATGATTTACTATTATGAAGTTTTAAGAAGGTTAAAAATGTTGAAAATAAGTCTGAAAGAGAGAATGTGCTTTAGGGGCATTGGCCTTCATTAGGATCAAAAGAAACTAAGTATGTCATTTGTGGTATTTTGTTTGCTAACAAACTAAAGGGGGTAGGTAAGAATAGTAAGCAAGATGAAGATGATATGTGTGAAGATGAAGGGATAGGATCAGATTATAGCATGTCTGAATCCCTAAAGGAAGATGATGAGCCATTATGCAATGCTATCAAAGATCCTACAAGGAATTTTCCTACCTTCTCATTTTCAGAGAGGATGAAGAGGAAACTTTACAGAGTATGGAGTAAATCTGTGATCGTCAAACTGCTTGATAAAGGTATTGGTTTCAAAGCTTTACAATCTAGATTACAAGCTATGTGGGCAGAGAAAGGGATTATCAATGTAATAGATATTGGGTATGGGTTCTTTGTTGTCAAAATGTCAAATAGAGAAGATTTTTTCAATGCATTAACTGGGGTTCATGGATGATATATTATCATTACTTAACCGTAAGACCCTAGAAACCAAATTTTAGACCTGAGAAAGCCACCATTAGTAAGATGGCAATATGGGTTAGAATGCCAAAATTATCACTGGAATATTATGATGAAAAGGCCCTTACTATCATTGGCAATAGAATTGGTCAAACGATAAAGGTAGATATCAATACTTCGAACCAGCTGAGGGGCCACTATGCAAGAGTATGCGTGCTGGTAGACCTGGATACGCAACATATGTCTGGGTTTTCTTTGGATGGCAAAAATTATTTCTTGGAATATGAAGGACTTAATATGCTTTGTACAAGTTGCGGCATATATGGCCATCGAGTAGAGAGCTGTCCAAACAAGAGGAAGGTTCCTGAACCAAATGTGAATGATCCACAAGTACAACAAGACAGTAGGGAAGATTCAACCAAGGAAGCTTTGAAGGATCAAGAGCAATGGAAGGTTGTGCAGAAGACTCGTAAACTGAGGAAGATGAAAGACGACACACATGAGTTGAACCAACTAGGAAATCGTGGATCTCGTTTTGGGGTACCTGTAGATAGCGAAGATCAGCAACAAAATCAGCGAAATAATGACAATGACAACAATGACTTTGTTCATGGGGCTGGGACTGAACAATTGGTGACAAGAAATATGGCCACCGGACATCCGCCGAGAATCTGGAAAAAAGGAAGCATGAAGAAGAATAGTGAGCATAGTTCAACGGGAAAGAGCCGACTGGTGAGTGAAGTGATAGGTGATGGAAGCTTAGTACGAAAAAAGAGTGAGAAGAGGAGTTAGGAAATGCAAACAAGTGAGGCTATGAATAGCGGGCATTTGATGCTTATGTTGGAGGAGGTGACAAGAGACAAGATGGAGGTGAGAGAGGTTGAGAGAAATGCTAGAGAAGAAATGAAAGCTAATTTAGGCCAGAATAAAATGGGCTCAAAGGGAACAAAAGAAGGCTTTATAAAAGAAGTTCATTACAACAAGTATGAAATGGGTTCATGGGGCAAAAAGAAATGGGCTCACGGGTAAGAGAAGGAGTTCTTATAAAGGAAGTCCATTGCAACAAAATCTCTGATGAAATCCAATGAAATAAGAATAGAGGAGTTGGACCCTAGTGAGTTAGAGAATAGAATAATAGATATGGGCCAATATCCTAATATTAATGAAGTAAGTGCGACCAATGAAGAATCCATGGTGCCTGAGACCCAATTCTCACATGAGAATTAATTGGGCTTTGTTGGTTGGGTTAAAAAGGTAACTCTTAATCCCTTTTCTAATTTTTTTATGGATAATTTACTATATTAGAATACAAAAAGAGCTTGTGTAAAAGGGCTCCTTAGAAATTTAAAAATATTATGCAATAGACTAAAACCAAATCTAATTATTTTATCTGAGGCTAAATGTGCAAAGGTGTCACGATTTCAATTTCTTTATTCATGGGGTTTTGACTATCTCAAAGTTATTCCTAGCTCAGGTCGCTCAGGAGGCTTAATTGCGGCTTGGAGAAATGACGTAATTAAAGTCTCAGTTTTACTGGAAAATAGACAATATTTCTATCTTCAATGTGAAATTGCTAGATGACCTATTTTTTTATTGACAGTAGTGTACGCAATTCCTCACTCTAATTTTTTACAAATGCTATGGAATGACTTAAAGAATTTATCTGCTAATATTACTATGCCATAGGTTGTTTATGGTGATTTCAATGATATTTTCTATCTCACAAATATAATTGGGGGTGGTGGTAGTTCTATTAACAGAGTAAGATGGTTTCAAGACAGAATAAAGGATTGTGGTCTTTCAGATATAGGATATCAGGGACCAAAGTTTACATAGAAAGGTCCAAAAATTGCTGGGTGCTCTCGTTTATATGAAAGATTGGATCGAGCTCTAGCTAATGTACAATTTTTAAATGATCTATCAAATTGTGTTTTGAAGGTACGTCCTAGAACTAAATTTTCTGATCATAACCCTATTATGTTACAATTTATAAATAATTTCAATAATGGTAGACAGAGACCATTCAGGTTTAAGGCTATGTGGCTCAATCATGAAAACTTTAATGATTTCTTGTCCAATACTTGGCTTAATTATGATGATTTTAATAAATCTCTGGAAGATTTGAGTACTTTCCTTATTGACTGGAACAAAAATATTTTTTGATTTATAGAAGAAAATTAAAAAAAAACTCTTTTAGCCCAATTGAGGAGTATTCAAAGTTCTCCTGCTTATACTCATTCAAAATTTTTAGATTTTCTTGAGAAGGATTTACAAAATGAGTTAGAAGACATTCTGAAATTTGAAAAAATTAAATGGTTTCAAAAATCTAGGACTGATTGGATTACAAAATATGATCGGAATACCCGTTATTATCATCTAAAAACTAAAATGAGAAGAAGGAGAAATAGAATTTTGACCTTAAAGGATGATGAAGGGAAATGGATTGACGATGAATCTATGCTAATATCTATGGTAATAAGTTATTTTAAAACTCTGTATGATTGTTATGATACTGCCTCTTATATTTTATAAACAGAAACAAATTTTTTCTCTCATATTAAAAGACGTATTATTAACATGGGTTATTTACCAAATGATATGGAAATAAAGGAAGCATTATTTTCTATGAGATCTTATAAGGCTCCTGGTTTTGATAGAGTCTCCCCAATCTTTTATTAAGATAATTGGAGGGTTGTAGGTAGTTCTTTATGAAAGTTTGTCAAAACTGCTTTTGAAAAAAGGTTAGTTCAGTATAGTGCAAATAAGACTCTGATTTCTCTCATACCAAAGAAGGATCATCCAGAGGTTATTGGACATTTTAGACCTATTGTCCTGTGTACAGTGCATTACAAATATATTACTAAGGTGATTGTTAACATGTTAAGAAATGTTATAGATGATATTGTTTCCCCTTATCAGTCAAATTTTATTAAAGGCAGGCACATACAGGATAATATTATTGTGGGTAAGAAATAATTCATACAATGAAGAAAGCTAGAGGAAAAACTGGCTTAATGGATATGAAGATTGATCTTGAGAAAGCCTATGATCTCATTCGCTGGACTTTATTCAACAGGTTCTTATTGATGTTAGTCTAGATCCTATTCTTGTTAACCTCATTATGGCTTGTGTTGCATCTGTTTCTTATAATGTGTTATAGAATGGTGCTCAAACTGAATTCTTTTTTCCTAAAAGAGGTCTCCGACAAGGAGACTCTATCTCACCTTTGTTGTTTGTACTTTGTATAGACAGGTTATCTCATCTCATATTGGATGCTATGAATAATGGTCACTGGAAACCAATTGTGGTTTTTAATGGGGGCCAACGATTTCTCATCTCATATTTGCAAATAATATTCTTCTATTCGGAGTAACGAATGAAAGACAGGCTAAATGTATGATGGATTGTCTGGATAAATTCTGTCTCGCTTCATGTGAAAAAATCCGTAAGAGGAAATCTTTTATATTTTTTCTCCAAAGGTGCATATGAACACTAGGAGAAGAATTAGTGGTATTTCAGGAATGGATATCTCAGCTGATATAGGAAAATATTTGAGTTTTCCAATCATCAGAGGGAGAAAACCCAATGATACTTTTCAGTACATTATTGATAGAGTTAAATCTAAACTTGCAGTTTGGAAAGAAAATACCCTTTCAATAGCTGGTCGAATCACGTTGGCCAAGTCTGTATTGAGTTCTGTACATGTGTATCCTATGCTAGTTTCTAAGATCCCTATCTCGGTATGTTAAGAAGTGGAGATATTACAAAGGAATTTTATATGGGGCATAGCCAAACTTCACATGGATTCCACCCTATTGGATTAGATCAAATTGTTAGGCCTAAATTAAATGGGGGTCTTGGATTTAAGAAACTTGCATCATTCAACCGTGCTTGTGGAGCTAAACTAGCCTAGAATCTAGTTAAGGGAAGCAAAGGTTTGTGGGTCAATGTGCTTTTACATAAATACATGCTTAGAAATGAAGAGAATTTACTTGAGGCAAGAAGGGGAGATTCAACACTTTGGAAGTTCATTTCTCAATAGGAAGATATAATTAATCTTGGCACAATATGGCATATTAGAAATAGGGAATTAGTAAATTTCTCTACTGATAATTGGTTATTTCCTGGTATAAAACTAAAAGAAATGTGTCTTAGGTCACTGACATCGGAAGAAGAAAATAGTAAAGTTGTAGACTTGATAGTTTCAGGAAGTTGGGATTTCCAGAGACTTACTAAGATTCTACCAAGTAATGCTTTTCAAAAATTATTTAGTATATTACCACCAATACCAGAAGTAGGGAATGATGTAATGGCTTGGAATGCTACTAATTATGGTACTTTTACTATTAAGAGTGCATATTTTCTAATTGAGTCTCAGTCGGCCAATACATATAGCTCTATATATAAAGACATTTGGAAATGGAAGGGAGCTTAGCGTATTCGAGTCTTCATGTGGATTGCTATAAATAATCGATTACTGACTAATGCTTGGAGAAGTAAGTGGACATCAGCTACTTCATTATGTCAATACTACAACATTGAGATAGAGGATATCTTACATATTCTTCAGGACTGTAGTTATGCTACACATCTTTGGCTACGTTTATTGAATCCTAGGTATTATTTCTCATTTTTTAGAACTCCCTTAAGAGACTGATTTGCTTTAAATCTTAGAAGGGAGTTAGGAGTGAAAGGTCTTAATAACTGGGGCTTAATTTGGGGTATTACAATTTGGAATTTATAGAAGTGGAGGAATCAAGATACATTTTATATGTATTTCTCCAAACCGGTGGATCCTTGCTCAATCATTTTTCAAACATGAAAAAATTTTGTGCAGTTTCAAGAAGATCAAGTAGTTAATGAGGTTAACATACAAAATGCATCGAGTTGGCAACCTCCTTCTATGGGATAGTTTAAAGTAAATGTTGATGGAGCACTTACTGCAACTCAGAGTCAGGTGGGTTGCGGTAGTATTATTAGAGATTATTATGGCAGTTGGGTAGCTAGTTTCACAACTAAGTTGGGTTCTTGTAATGTCATTGAGACAGAACAATGGACTGTGTACAAAGGTCTCCAACTAGCTTGAGATCTACAATTAAAGAAGATTATTCTTGAGTCTGACTCAAAAAATATTATGGATATTCTGTCGAATATGAATACTGATACATGCAGCTTATTAGTAGCCTAGATAAAGAAGCTCATACACTTATCATGGAACATCAAACTTCAGATATTCCTACAAAGATATTATATGATTGTCCTCTTCATTTAGAGTCTATGGTTCTTATTGAGTATTTAGAATCTAATCCCCTTTTGAATTGGTTTTTTATTTGTATTGGGCGTTTAGCCCTCTTGTATAACCAAAAAAAAAAGATGTTATTATAAATTAAATGAAGAGTATTATTATTTATGTAGATGTTGATGGAGAAGGAATACATAGTTGAGTTTCATAATATGCATGTATACAACAATCATGGGTTGAGGTATTGATGTATATAATGTCAAAGATATAAATCAGAGAAGCTTGCGGTTGCCGTGGTGATGGTGGTGGTCTTCGCCGTTGCGACAGCGAAAGATTCTACTACAGCCTCTTCTGTAGGGATTAGCGGCCGTCCTTTGGATTCGGGAGGAGGCAGGATCGTCATAAGAATGCAAGGCCTTTCCTTCTTCTTGATGATCACCGCCGGCGGCAACCACCTCAGTGGTCATCACTGAAAATACCACCACCGCACACAGCAACACCTTCATTGCTTTTGACATTGCCATTATAATTTATATCCCTCTCCCCACAACCAATCCCACTTTCTTCTCTTCTCCTTCAATGTAATACTCTGCCATCTCCCTCTATCTATCTATATACACACACACACACACATTCCTTTTGCTATTATAAGGCAGTGCCTAATCTGTTGTTTTTATTACTTCTCCCTCAGAATAATTAATATATACATCGAATACACCACACACAGATAAAACAGAATAACAATAAATCTCTAAAAGTAGCCATCACAGTTCAAAAACTAACCGTGTTCGGGTTAAGAAGTATGCATAATAGGAGATAAAAACAGTAACTTTTGCAATGCATCTATATATGTACACATCATTCCAAACCCACCTTTTTTTTTATTGGCAAAAAAAACTCCTAACTTTACAAGCCAAAACTTTTAGAATAGTAATAACGTACAGATTCAAGAGATATATGAAATTCCCTAATTAGGAGAAAGATACATCTTTTTCTTCTCCATTAGATCGGAACTTGTTTGGGTGTTTGTCAAAAGTTTATCAGATTTAGATTGTTTAGATCTAATATAGATTTTCCATATTTAATTTTTTCATCATTGTTTTTAAAAAATTATTTTAATAGATATAAAATCTAAAATAAAGATAATTTCTTACCTATCATTTTTTTTTAAAAAAATATTTTTTATTTAAAAAGTCAATAGAAAAGAAAATTAAATATAAATCACACATTATATCATGGGGTCAATAAATTGTCCCACTCTTCCCATCTGGACAATTATGTCTTTCGTTAATAATAAGCACCAAATATATATAACAAGTGTCCAAATAAAATTAGTTTTTTTAATTACTGGGTAAAATTAGGAGAAAATCCCTTTTTTTAGAATAACCTAAATCAAAGGTATGCTATTCTATATGTACACAATTGGGAGCGTAGATATACATTCTGTGTATAAAAATTTATTAGATCATTTTTATCAATAAAATTTTTAATAGGAGACTTTTTTTCTATTTTTTTCAAATTACAATGTCATATAATTTGCAATAAAAATCAATAAGTATTTCTTATAGAAAATCAATAAGGATTTAAATTTCATTTTGCAAAATGAGATGTTACAATCTTGATTGCTCGGTAGGTAAATCATGGATTTCATTGAAAAACTTCGGAATCAAAATTTTGACTAAAAATTAGAATAGCTTTATTTTTGTACAATTTTTTTTAGAAAGAGGTTTGACTTATCTATGATTAAAGAGTATAGTAAAATTTTCCTTTCTACTAGGTAATACCAATGTCCAGCTGAGCGAATTGTCTATTACCCTTAGCCATAAACATAAGTATCCAAGAGTTAGGATGTCTCCCCAAGCGCCTCGAATGGAACCACAATAAAGTGATATTTTCTAGGGATCGAACACGCTCTAAATAATCATATATCTCACTTTTTTGTTAGTTAAACTCATGGATGATGGGTAAAAAAATTAGAATGGCTTAATTTTTTTTTGGTATAAAAATTTTTGAAAAAAAATTAGGCTCACCTGTGATTCAAAAACAGGACAAAGCCTTTTTTTTTTCTTCTAGATTATAATAATATCACATAGAATGAATTATCTATTAATTTTAAGTATAAATTTAGTCAACGAAAAATAGTTTAATGAACTAACGTGGAAACTACAAGTGGTCTAATGCTAATGGGCTATTCACATAAAAGCTCATTTCTAACTCCCTCCCTGCAGTTTTTCTTTTTTGTAAGGTTTCATTCCTTTATTCCCTTATTTATTTTTTCTTCTGATTTCTTGTTCGGAAAGTTAAATTAAACGGTTAAACCCTACAAAAAGCGTCAAGGATAAACCCTGAATTCTTCTCCAAATTTCTAACTCAAGACTATCGCCAGGTATAATCTTCCCGTTTCTGATATGTTCATTCTAGGTGGCATTATACTTGGAAATTGGATCAAAATTTTCATCCCCTGTTTATGTCTTCTGTTTGTTGAGAAAATACAGAGGAATTTAGGAATTATCTTGTCGCGAGACTTTTTCTTTAGAAATTGCATTGTTAAATATGGATCGTTCGTGTTTTTCTTCCTCTATGAAATCGTTCATATATTGATTCTATCTGCATTTCAGTGGTGGCATTCTGACTCTTCGAAATCTCATTACTCTTCAATTAGGAAAATGGATTCCAAGAACTTGAAGGTTCCAAACATTCCAGGTGGCGGTTCATCCTCCGCCCTGCTTAAGCTTGAGATTTTTGGTGGGATTGGCCTGTATGTAGCTGCTAACAGTCTTTACAATGTCGAAGGAGGGCTTCGAGCTATCGTCTTCAACCGTGTAGTTGGTGTCAAAGACGGTCATTTTTTGGTATCCAATTATTTTCGTAGAAATATGATTATTTTTGCAGATTGCGCGGAGTGTTAATCCGGAAAATGGATTGTGTAATTGCATTTACATTATCAGTACACTAAATCCACTGCTCAAGGTGCTTCAGTACCGTCTGCATCATATTAGCCTTACAATGCTGCTAAAGGTTGTCAGCAAAATGAGAAATGTCTATTATTGTTACTAACTTATTATCACTATCACTGTTGTTTGGCATATTTCAAAAGATAACTCTATCTTATCCAACACCGAAGACTATAAGTAAATTTTAAAGCTTATCTTTGACCAAAATAAATTGGCTTTCTGGATAACATCTCAAACCAGCCATTAAGACGATACTATCCCTAATGAGACCTTAAGCTACAGAAGCTCTTTTATCCAAGAGTTTAAATTTATCTAACACATATTTAGTTCGTTTCCTACACTAAACAGTAAAAAGCTTCAAAATTCCCTTACATTCTTTAGGGAACACAATCATAGATTTATCGCAATAATTTAATCTCAATTTATAATTAAAAAATAACTTTCATCATTCTTTTTCTATAGGAATTTAGTTCAACGAGTTTAGTTCAACATACTTATTTGGATTTCTTGCTCTATATTAGTTGTGCTCCTTGCAAACAGATACTAAATAATAATTATTTATACTGAAAGCTATTTATAAAATTGCTTAGAAATTCTCAGACAACTCTTGAGATTTCTTTGCTTACTCTGCATGCTCATAGACTTACTGGCTTTAGTCTTTTATAATGAATCTCCGCCTTACAATCACTAGGCAACTGACACTTACAATAATTTAATAAGTTTTAATAAAGTAAAGGTTCAATCAAGTAAAGATACAATAATTAGATTTCTGACAAAATAATTGTACTAATAAAGTGAAAATATATTCTTTTGTCTCTTTAGATATGCATCATTATTAGTTCTGTCAACTTTTATTCCGTACTTACTTTATCTTCATCTATTTTTGCACATTACTTATATTTATGACTTTTAAATTCTTTCAATCAATTGTAAATTCTTTTTTTGTGTAGACTCACTATTATCCATTCGATTAAATCTCATTTATTCATACCAATGTTCTAATTTTTGGCTTCCATGAAATATTTTTTCAGATGTAAATATGCACTGTGACTTGAATGATATACCTATTGATTTTCCTCCTTAACAGTCACACATCGATTTAATTTTTTAAATAAAATTCTATATCCAAGACTTCCAACATGTCTTATTATTATTGGAAAATTCTCTTCATTTATTTCTTCATTCTTTTTTTCTTCAGCATCTAATCTTTTTCTTGTTGTTCTAAATTTAATAAAATGTATTGGTGGATAAAATTTTTCTTTTGTTACTTCAACAATAGTAAAATAACACCTTATAAAAAATTTATTTTGCTTTACTATTCTAAAGTAATATTTTGATACATCCTTAACTATTTTTGGGAGTAGTTTTATTTCTTCCATAGATTATGATAAATTTGGCCTGTATTAATCCAAATCCAAATAGATTTGCTGTAATCTCTAGAGAAGCTCCTGGTTTTACAATATATTTATTAATTTGATAATGAGATGTTATCCCTATGTGAGGGATTTGATGACACGGGTTTATTTTTTTGACTAAAGTCTAGTAATAATTGTACTGCTGTCTTTTTTCTGAATTTATGATAAAGGAACTTGTATACTGGGACAAACTTCTTTCTTTACAGCCTCTTTATACTATTTCGTCACAGGTTCTTCAACTTTTGTTTTTATTTATACTTTTTTTTTAATTGATCATCGATAATCTACATTGCTTTAATGGGACTATCCTTTAGACTTTTTGAAGTAGTGGGTTGTAAATTGACACCACTTTATATCATTGCTCTTAATTCTGCAACTTCTAAGGATAAATCAGTTAATTTCTCATATATGGTACTAATATGTCCTATAGTATAATTAAATGAATTAACTAATAGATTTTACTGCATCTTTAGAGTTGATACTTCAAGAATTAGAGTTCCTTCTATAGATGTAGATGTTGATGATCCATAGAATGGATTCATTAAATTTCGCATATTAGTAGGACTTGAATTATTGGGATTTTTTTTCTTGTTCCATCTCTGCTTAAATAATCTACAATAAGATTATTTTTTTAGGAATATATTCAACTAAATAATCATAATAAAACAAATTATTTTACCATTTATATAACATATTATTAACTATACTTTTCTCTTTTATTCATTTATTTAACTAATATTTTACTTGCATATTATCTGTTATTATTATAAATTAATATTATACTATTAAAAACTCAAATTTCTTTACTTCTTTTACAACAGGCAATAATTCTTTTCAATTTAAATAATACTTAGTTTGAAATTCATTAAATTTGCTAGTAGCATATTTTGCTATTTCTTCAATTCCCTTTTTTTTCAAAGCAAACGGATACATCAGTATATAAAATCTATTTTATTGGCTCTTTATTTAGAATTTTTAATTTTGGCAAGTTTTGGCTTATTTCTTTTAATCTTTTCATATCTTTTATACAATATTTATTCCATTCAGAATTAGCTTTCTCTCCTACTAATTTATTCAACCTTCTAGTATATTTAGATAAATGAGGAATATAACTTCTCACCTCATTTATAATTTTTAAAAATGATTGTAATTGTTTTTTACTTTCTATAGTTTCTAATTCTAATATCTTTTTTTATATATGATCTTGTAATTCTAATTCACCATTTGTCCTAAGAATTTTATTTTTTCTTTTCTTAATTAAACCTTTTTTAAGGATATATTTATTCTTTTTTCATATATAATATTAATAAACTGATTTAAATTATCTTCATGTTGTTCTAAATTATCTGAGTATAGTAAAACATCATCAATATAGACTATAACAAAGTCTTTTAATGCCTTTAATTATTCATTAAGATAATTTTGAAAAATACTTAGACTATTATGATATCCCATCAATAAAATATTACATTCATATAATCCTTCTGATATACTAAAAGATGTACATGTTTTACCTTCTTCAGTTAATTTTATTTGAAAGAATCGTGATTTATAATAAAATTTACTAAATATCATTTTTTTTCTTTTATTATTTGAAATAATATTTCTATTTTAGGTATAAGATATCTATTTATTATTGCTAACTCATTTAATCTTTTATAATTTATTACTAATCTAGATTTTCCTTTTAAAATTTTATTAGATTAGAGACTATCATTGCTGGTGAACTATATGTCAAAGTACTTTTTCTAATTAATTTATATTTCTTCACTTTATTTATGTGCATTATAAATTCTTTTTTTATCATTTTTTGTATATGGATAAAATTTTATATTTACTATAATTTTTTAATTTTATATCAGCTAAAGGTTTTAATTTTTCCCAAAATTCTAATGGGTTTTCACTATAACAATTGTCTAGTTTTTCTTCTATTTTTTTACAATTTATAGTCATGTTACAATATTTTATGTATGCAATTTTTGATCCACTTATACTTACTTTTCCTTTATTATCTAGCTATTGAATTTTATGAGGATTTATTTTTCATTTAAATTTTTCATCTGTTTTATTTAAGGATTTTTTATTCTTACCGCCCATATTATATGTTTATATGGTGTTACTAGTGAAACACTATTTAAATATAATCCTATTAGTATATATTGATATAAGAAATTAGTTCCTATAATTAAATCTGGTTTACATTCATTAAGCTGGTATATTAATAAAATTTTTAATTCATATTCTTCTATTTGTACTCTTACATTTTTGTGCTCTATATTTTAAAGAATATACTTCTTGTTTTGCAGTTCCTTCTTGTGCTAAAGGTCAATTTTTCCATAATTCTTCTAGTAAAATATTAGATTTTCCTAAGCATACATTTGTTCCTATATCTATTATTGCATGATAAGCTCTTGTTTCATATTTTTCATATAATAATTTTACTAAAATAAAATAATAATCACTCATAATTGAATCAATTTATTTAAAATTACTACTGTATTTGCTATTGTTATTAATACTCTTTGATCTTGAATACGCATTTAAAAAATATTTTCCAAATATTATATAATCTTCTATTTTATTTTCACAATCTACATAGACAATTAATTTTAATTCATCTCTTTTATTAAATCTTATTGAAATTTCTGTTTTCATTTCTTCTTCACCTAAGTTCACATAATTTTCCATTAATTATAATTTTATATATGTTTTCTCAATTTTATTATTTATATTTGCATTAAGAGATTTCCATTCTCCTAAATTTTTTATTTCTATTTGTATTAAATACTTATTTTGGGTTAAATATATTTTTGGAGTGTCAGTTCTTAATTATACTAAATTATTTTTTTGTATAACTCTTTCTGCTAGTAAATTTCCTTCTAATATAGCACTTCTTATGTCTCTAGATGAATAACTTCTTTGTACAATATTTATTTGTAATGGTATCATTCTTCTGTCTATATTTATTGATCTTCTTCCTAATTGATCTTGATAATTTATATTTCTTCTTGATGATTCTCCTATTTCTTGACTATGATCTAATTCTAATCTTAATATTTCTGGTATATGTATATCTGATGGTTCTTGTTGTATTTCTTTTTATAATTGGTATAAAATTTCTATTTATAGTGAATCATCCTTTATTTTTTTGATATATTTTATGTTGATTATTAAATATTAATCTTATCATTACTGATATACTTATAACTTTACTTCCTTATCTCATTTTAGGGTTATCTAATTTGTTATATATTGTTAAAGTTCTTTTAATATTTTTATCATATCTATTTATAGTAAAATTTGTATTTAATGTAAATTTTAATTTTTGATATATTAAGTTTCCTTATATTATTCCTAAAATATTTTTTTGTACTAAACTAATTATTCTATCATATGTTATTATTAAATCTATTAGACTATTTATATTCTCTCTAAAATATCCTTGAACTAATATTTGAATTCTTGGTATATAAATATCAGTGATTTCATTTCTAAATTCAATATTTCTAATCTCTTATTCGATTAATTCTTTTGTTGTTAAAGGAATTTTTATGGTTCTTTCACTTTGAGTTGCTTCTATAGGATATTTTCTCTTATAGACTATACATTTTTGTTTTAATTTTTATTTTCCCTTAATTACTCTACCAATTTTATTTAATAATCCTTGGTTTTTTATTAATTATTCTGCATTTACATCTAAATTTTTATTTCTAATTTTATTATATTGTTCTGAATTAAATACTATTCTAGAATCAAAAAATCCTTCTTCTCCATCTATTAGTCTTTCATATTCTTCATTATTACTATCTTTCTCTTCTATTTCAATAATTAACATATTTATTTGTAATGATTCTAAATTTATAGGTTCATAATATTCATCTAAATCTGAATGTTTCCTACCATCTATTTCTTCTTCAGATTCTATATCTAAAATATATATTTGGTTTTTCAAATTTAACACCCTATAGAAGCAACTCAAAGTGAAAGAACCATAAAATATGTGCATATTTACATCTGGAAAAATATCTCATGGAAGCCAGAAATTAGAATATTGGTATGAATAAGTGAGATTTAATCGAATGGACAATGGATAAAAAAGAATCTGCAATAGATTAAAAGAATTCAAAAGTTATAAATTTAAGCACTGTGCAAAAATAGAAGAAGATGAAGTAACAAGAGTTAACAAAAGCAATAATGATGCCTATATGAAGAGATGAAGAAATCTTTTTTCACCTTATTAGTGCAATTATTTTGTCAAGAATCTAATTATTGTATCTTTATTTTATTGTACCTTTACTTTATTAAAACTTATTGAATTATTGTAAATGTCGGTTGCCTAGTGATTGTAAGCCAATAAGTCTAGAGAGCACGCAGAGTAAGCAAAGAAATCTCAAGAGTTTGTTTGAAAATTTCTGAGCATCTTTTTATACAACTGTAAGTATAAATAAATATTATTCAGTATCTGTTTGCGAGGATAACAACTAATATAGAATAAAGAATCTAAGTATGTTGAACTAAACTCCTATAGATAAAAAATAATAAAAGTTATTTTTGAATTATAAATTGAGATTAAATTATTGTGATGAATCTATGATTCTGTTCCCCGAAGAATGTAAGAGAATTTTGAAGCTTTGTACAGTTTAATGTAGAAAACAAATTAAATCTGTGCTAGATAAATATGAACTCTTGGATAAAAGAGCTTTTGTAGCTCAAGGTCTCGTTATGGATAATACTGCCTGAATGATTGGTTTAAGGTGTTATCCATAAGCGGATTTATTTTGGTCAAAAAAAGCTTTCAGATTTACTTTAAGATTTACTTATTGTCTTCAGTGTCCCCAATGATTTCTGATTCTAGTCAGAACAATATAATAAAATTAGATTTAAATGCAGAAGAATTAATAAAAAACCAAGGATTGGGGACACTGAAGACTGTAAGTAAATCTTAAAGCGTTTTTTTTTTTACCAAAATAAATTCGCTTTCTGAATAACACCTTAAACTAGCCATGTCACTGAGAGTGTTTCAAGTAGTCGTGATCTCCAGATGGTAATTGCTTCTAACTAAAACTTGTCATGAAATTTAAATTTGAAAAACAAAATGTTCAGGACTCTTACTTCTGAACCCCTTTCACCACAAAGAATACCAATCTCCATTATGCTAAACAAAATTGAGTTCCTTTTTATCCTTATTATTGTTTTGTTTTAATATAACGCAGCTTGCTTTTTCTCTTGGTTTAGCCCGTTTACACCTGCTTGATGACCTTAAACTTACTTTCATTAGGCGTTCTGTACTTTTGTTTTCTTTCAGTATTCCTATGAATGATTGAAAAATAGAACTTTTATTACTTATTGGCTGGCAAATATGTTTAGTTTCTGGAAATTGATTTCGATATATTTCATCTTTAGAGAAATTTTTATTCTTTTTTAACCATGCTGGTTTGTGGAAATTTGTTGCACAGGTGAAAATTGGGCTTCGAGTCCTTACCCGTCCTGCACAAGGTGAATTTCCAACAATTTACCGGACTATTGATGAAAATTATAATGAAAGAGTTTTACTTTCTATTATACATGAAACTTTTGAAAGCTGTGGTAGCACAATACAATGCCAGCCAACTGATTACTTAGAGAGAGGTATGACTTTGCAAACTATGATTTGGCCAATAATCATGCTAGTTATCAACATGTTTCAATTCTGTTGCAGTCTCAGAATGCCAATAGTTATTTGTTTTATCATTTGCTGTCATTAATAGCCCTATGACTATAGTTAAGTTGACAGTATTCTGCTTAAATTTTTACTAGTCTAAATGTTCTATATTTTATATGGACATTGATTACTTCTAGTTTGGCACTTTAGTAAATTGAAGTTGTCTTGTTATCAATCCTTCTGTTGCTGCATGCAAATGCATCGATTGTTTTCTTAGTATTACTCATGTCCTTAATATAGGACTTAAATAAAGAATTAATCTTGGTCATAAATATAAGATATATTTCCTATATTTTTCTTAAATTATCACTATTGACACTCCTTCAATAATAATAAAATAAAAGAGGGATTGAAAGAGTTAACTCAGTTAAAAACGATATTAGGATTTTAAAAAAAAATATTTTATATTAACTCACTTTTTAATCTAATCAAATTAATTAAATATGTATGTTTCAATGAGAAGATGGAAGTATATTGATTGGCTTTATTCTTTGAAGGCTGTTAGTAGGGAAATCAGGAATGTTCTGAAAGTGAGGGCAGCAACTTCAATATTGAACTTGATGACGTGTCAATTATCTCTTTGACCGTTGGCAAGGAGTTCACAGCTGCAATTGAAGCCAAGCAGATTGCTGCACAAGAAGCTGAGAGGGCAAACTTTGTGGTGGAGAAAGCTGAGCAAGACAAGAAAAGCACTGGAATAAGAGCACAGGTGAGACTAAAGAGTGTATTTGGATTAGCTTTTAAAAATGTAAAAAAGAAAAAAGAACCCTTATGCAAAACTATGGTTTTAGCCCTGAAAATAGGTAATCAATTATTAAATTTTATGAGATATTTAGATAGTTCTCTCTCTAAAATTATGGTTTTAATAAGCATCCAAACACACTCTAGGAATGTTGAGTACTCAGAATCATATGCACCTACCATTTGGTATTAAGTTGCTGCAATCTGCCTTCCATAACAGAACAATTTTGCTTCCTTTTTATATTAATTCAGCAAAACTCATCTCAAGATGCTTTTAATAACCAGGATGAGGCAAAAAGTGCCCAATTGATAGGTCAAGCTATTGCCAACAACCCAGCTTTTATCACTCTGAGGAAGATAGAAATGCCAGAGATCGCTCATACTATTTCAAACGCAGCAAACAAGGTCTACTTGAATTCTGATCTGTTGATGAATCTTCAAGAGATGAATTTGGAACGAAAGAAAAACTGAGCATCTCTCTAGCAAATTGGGATGTAGTTGATTTAGTACATGATTCAATAGTTCAATACTAGGCTTTTGGGATCAGTTTGGCCAGAGATTATTATGAGGTTCAAATGTTTGTCTTTTTCTTTTAAAAAATGCATAAAAGATGTCAACTTTTCTGGATTGTTGGACATGTTAATGTAAATTGACTGGCACACTTCATGCTGCCGTTAGTGAGAAAGATTTTAAATTTTCCCCCACTCTTGTTGGCATGTAATTCTTTCTTCTACTCCTCTTTGGAGTAAGACGGATGGCTTAAAATACCAAATCAAGATACTCTGATCTTTAATATAAAAATTAATTGACTAATTTAGGTAGATTAAGGAAATTAAATAAATTTCTTAATTATAACTAATATAAAAGCTAATTGACTAATTTGAATAGATTAAAGAGTATATAATATTAATTTATCTTGTGTGTTTTAATTTATTTATAATTAATTAATTTATTCAACTCATTTAACTTATTAAAATTAATCAATTAATTTTTATATTAAGAATTAAAAGAGTATTTAAGAAACTAAATATTTGTTCCTGCCTCTACATCTCATCCCATTACATTTCTTGTGTTCCAAATCAACGGCCCTTACAAATGTGGTTTATTGATAATTAGAGTACTATACATTGTGACAGTGGGCAACCCAAGTCTTGCTTCTTATTCCAATGTGCTACTGCTTTAAGAATTTGATACGAAATGAGTTTTTGTTTGGTCAAAAGTTTCGAGGTTGGGTAGGGGGCCACGACGCAAAATTCCTAATTCTGTATAATTGTGGCGGTCGGTCATACACACACACATATATGACTCCAATATTCTTAGATTCATTCGTTGAATGTGATCCACATGTAAAAAAAAGCTAAAAGGCAACTGAAGAGAGAGTCATCTTTCAAAACATAATTATTATATTATAATTATACTCCATTAAATTATAATATAAAATATATTTAACTAATTTAATTATATTAAATTATTTAATATAAATTATTTTATTTAAAATATTATAATTATTTTTTTAATTTATTTACTTATTGTAGAAAGAGTATTAATTAAAATAATTTATAAAAATATTTATAAATTTTTTTAATTAAATTATATATATATAGAGGATGGAAGAAATATAAAAAAGGAAGTACGTCACGCATGACTGCATGAGAGTGAAATTGAAAGAAGGCGCATCAAGATTGGGCAATTGGCAAGCTCGGATGTTGCAGCACGTCATGTGTTGCCGTACGAATCAATGAGATTAGGTACCATGAAGGCTGAACTGAACATCAACATTTAGATATGAAACGATCGAGTTCCGTGATATCGGCTGCGAAAGGATAAAATAGAATCTTATGAGGAGATGTTTGTGATTGGACAATGAACATGCATAAACATGGCTTCTGTCGGTTATTATTATTATTAGCATTATTACGAAACCACTTGGAACAAGAGGCAGTTTTGTCTTGTTCGATCCAAACGATGTAACCCCTTTCGCTTCATTGAATTTGCAAGCTTTAGCTTCCAATCAAATCAGCATAGAAGATTGTTGTATATTCACCAATGGGATGTGGGGTCATGCTTCACTCTTATCTCTGAATTTTCATAAAGAAACGGTGGATTTTTTTTTAAAAAAAAATTATTAACATTATTCTAATAGTATTAAAAAAAAGTCACTATAACTGTTAAATATTTTTAACACTTAAAGGCTACATTCCTTATTTTTAAATATTTTTTAGATAATATTGATTCATAAAAAGTATTTAAGTTAATACAATTTTTTATTTTTATTTTAATTTTGACTCTTAAATTTTGTTAATTTAATAAAAATTTAGATCAATTTATTTTTATGAGAAAATAAAATTTATAGTTTAAAATTTGAGGAATTAAAGTTATAAATAAGGTTGTATGATAAATATCAACCTTAAACCGTCGTTGAAGGGGCTCAAGAATTGGCTTTTTTTTTTTTTGGGTTGGGGGGGGGGGGTGTTGTGGATGAAGGGATCGGATGAAACAGGGTGTCACGAAGGGATGACGAAATATATTTTTTGGGGGGGGGGGTGTTTGAAGAGTGTACACGTGGAGAAGGGAGTGGGTTAGTTGGCGACAACCAAGGAGTTAATCGAGCATTATCCGTGACACGTGGTGGGGCTTCTGACATTATTCCACACGCCTTCTGATGACGAAAGGAGTAACTCCCATGCTCTTCCTCCTCCGCTGACGTTCCCCTTCCCTCTTCTTTCTGTTTTTTCTGACACACCACCGATTTCCTGGGACATCCATTTAATTTTAATACCAAGTCCCGCTTTTCCAATGTTTTTTTATTACAAGATTTATTTGTGAATTTTTATTTAATCTTAAACATAAAAATTAAATATTATCTTATATATCAAGTGTGTGTATAGTTTTAGTTGAAACTAAAGTTTAAAAAAATAAAAATTTCTAGCTCAAATATTGGCTTACTTTTTTTAAAAATAAATAATTATATTTATTTAAAAGGGTTAATGGATTAAAGTATAGTTTTGGATAAATTTTAAAGAATAATTTTAGAAACAGTAAAAGAATTTATAAACTGTCTAATTATTATTTTATCTCTATTTTTTTATACTCTTTTTTCTCTCTACAGACACCCCTCTTTTCCTCCCTCTTTTCTTGCCACTGATGATCTATAGAGGAGTTGCTAGTGGTGATATTCCTCCTTTCTCTCCTCTCTATTGTCAGCCGTTCCTTTCTCCTATCTCATTTCTCTTCTCTTTTTTCTCCTTTTACATCTTCTTCTTCTTGTGGTCTCCATCAGATCTCTCTACTAGAGTAGTGTCTGTAAGATGATGATGTGTTAGCAAAAGAAGCCTCTATCTTCATCTTCTTCGTGTGCCTGTGTTGAGCAAAAGTGAAGAGAAAATAATATGAATGAATAATGGATGATATAGTAAAATATAATTATTTATTTTATCTCATATTTTTTCTGATAATTTATTAATTATAAAAATTATTATAAGAATAACCATCTAAATACTCATTTATTTAAAACTATATCTATAAATTTTCTCTATAATTTATTTTTTAAAAGTTATCTAAATTTTTTTTAAAAAAAATATCTAAACTCGCCCTGAAATAGGAAATCTTTTTCGTTTAAAAATGTCAAATTTTTTACATATTAATCATAAGGAATCATCTTAATTCTTAACTACGTTTTCTTAATTGTATCAATTAATTAAAAGCATCTTATATTCAAGACAAAATTAAATAACATATAAGATATTAAGTTATTTTTTTCCTAATTTACCCCTACATACAATTAAATATGAGATAGCTATTTTTTTAGAAGAAAAATTGTAATCTTCTGAAATTTAATAAGGATAATTTTTAAAAATGTTGAAAATATCGTAGATTTAATTACCTAATTATCCTCCTAAATCGCATTCTTGATTTGTGTGCAGTTAGGTAAATATTAGAGTTGTAGTAGTATTTCCCTTTGAATACGGCAATACTCATTTTTTTTCAAAAAACAAATAATTATGCCCACTCTCTCACCCAAACCAACTCATTCCTTCTGTCATCCCCGTCGCGTTTACTTAGCAATTGATGAACGTGATATAATTTATTTATAGAATTATTAATTTTATTTATATAAAAAATACAATACGAGACATGGAAATGGCAACCCAGAACAAGTGGGACGCCGTCCAAATAAAATCAGATACATGAAGAATTGACCCAACCGCAAACGTCAGCCACACCACCCCCATTACTACCAAATCACACGCCTCTTCTCCTCTTCTTCTCCCCAATCCCTCCATATATATATATATAGTAGTCTTCTCTTTCTCTGAGTCATTAACTCGTTCTCGATCTCTTCGTTCTCTGACATACGAATTACACGATGCAAGAAGCGATTCCCTACAGGGCATTTCATCACTCGTTGATCGGCCACGGTTCCTCCTCCCCTGTTTCTCCGAGGTATGACGGAATGGTGGCCAAGATGGTGACGGATAACGCCGTGATTGTCGTCGGAAGGAGAGGCTGTTGCATGAGCCATGTCATGAAGCGGCTTCTACTGGGGCTGGGTGTGAATCCTGCGGTGTGTGATGTGGATGAGAAGGATGAAGTGGGTGTTGTTACTGAACTTGAAGCATTGATTAAAGGGGATGATAAAGACGATAAGGTCCAGTTCCCGGCGGTGTTCGTCGGCGGGAAATTGTTTGGAGGGTTGGATCGTCTTATGGCTACACATATTTCCGGCGATTTGATTCCCATTCTTAAACAAGCTGGCGCCTTGTGGCTCTGATATTCATTTCTCAAGTAGGTTCACGCTCTCCTCTCCAACCCCCCCCCCCTCCCGGGCCGATTTCTCTCTGTTTCGGAAGTTGTAAAGAACGAAAAGAAAACGTAAAAGAAGGAAGGGATTAATTTCCTGTGTTCCATTGCGTTAGAAGAGTTCCCTGTTTTACTTTATCCATCAGAATCTGAAGTGAGAAAAGCCAAAAAAGAGTCTTCAGAAAGAAGATTAAATTTGACAACGAACCAAAAATAATCATGGTTTGATCCATTATAAATTATTGACCGATGGCGATTTAGGTTTCTTTGAATACTCAAAGAAAGATCATCAAGAAATCTGAGAGATCTTCGCCGATGCTGTGCTAGCAAAAAACGACTCTTTCCTATATTTTTATTAAGTTACGAGTATTTTTTATTTAGATAGTGTGAGCAAATAATTAATTATTTAACTAATGATGACGACATCCTTATGAACTGGATTTGTGGAGTTTGCTTCTATCTCTTTGTTGGGAACTAATATCACATGTGAGATATGGCCCCTCGATGATAATACTCAAAACTCTTTGATAAAGCATTGCTTTCTTTCTGGGCCTATACACACACACACACACACACACACACACACACACACACACTCCTAAGCACAATAACCCTGGTTCAAATTTTCTAAAATTAATAAGTGAAACTCTTTGCATTTTAAATCTCAAAATAGTAAGAATACTTTTCAGTAAATAAAATAAGATAAAAATAAATAAATATTTTTTGAATGAAATATTGAAGAGAGAGTGTCTTAGTGCTACCGTAAATTTGTGGTCATGCGATCTCAAGATCACAGATTATCCTAAAACAGCCTCTCAACTTAGGAAAATAAAGTTATGTATATCTAACACTTATAAGAGTTCATTTAGTAGAAACTTATTATTGAACTCCCGATGTACTATTTATGAAACGTTTTTATATGAGTTTGTAAGGTTGTTTGCACTCAAATGCAAGAGTTAAAACGGCAAATTCACCTCTGGATTGGAGTGTTTTATACGTAATAATTGTTCAAAGCTTTTAAGTTGTAACCAATGCACTGCGCTCTTTGTAGAAGACAGCAAATCGTAGTATGCACTTCACTCTTGGTAAGGCCAGCAATTAACACATTATTATTCTTTTCTTCTTCTTGTTTTTTTTTTTTAATTTTTGAACAACATATCATACTAGTTTACGTATTACCAATTGTTGCAAAATGCTAACAACCAAAGGCGCATGCTTTCAGGAGAATCTATTATAGCATGCACATCTTTTTATAATTCAAATATATTATCCTCAGGTCCCTTGGGGTTATTTAATTATTTGATTATTCTATAAAACTTTTTTATAATTAATTTTCTTCTACATGACCTTAATGCAATTCTCCTTTTTTCAAGTAAGCAAATGTATCCTCTTATTGAAGGCAAACATATTTAAGATACTATAGGATACTAAATATAAACACTTCTAAACTGTTGTTTGAACATTAGTCCATCATGTTGTATAAGTCTAGCTCTTTCTCCTAAACTCAACGCTCGTTATTATCCAAATTCACTCTCATTCATATACAAGCAGAAAAAATATATCAGAGGGCTACATCAAGTTTAGATTTATATAACTATCTAACTAAGTCAAATTCAAATAGGCTCAATTAGGGATAGATATTTTCTGTATTCATACAGATTCAAACTCAAGGCCATGTGCTTAAGCTGCCAAAGCCACTCATTATCTACTTAAGTGGGCACATCAAGTTGATTCAAGTGGTAAAATTAGTGTGGAGTATTATATACATGTATAGTGATTAGCTAGGATTCAATTTTTTGATAAAGAAAAACTCGTCAATTATTTGTCATATAGGATGAATATGAGCAGCGTTTGGTTTTGCCAAAAATTATATATGACCTACTCGATCACTTTTTTTAAAAAATAAATTTATAGATTTATAATGAATTTTATTGATATTATAGGGTAATCACTTTATTAAAGTTTAAATAACTACAGAATATTCACCTTTTTAATCAAATTTATTTTACAACATTTCTAAGACTTTGCTTGAAGTCATAACTTTATTTGATAGTGAAAATAAAAATAATAATAATTATGGATTAAAAATGAGAATAATTTCATTTGAGGACGAAAATAGAAGAAAAATATGAAAAAGGAAATACAAGAGATAACTCTCCCCAATAGGCTGTTGCTTTTTATCCCCAAATAACTAAAAGAAGCTTGCGTGTTTAGGTTATTTATTTATTTAGGGCTATATTTCCTCGTAACCCAACTAAAAAATAAGTGGTCATTAACTTTTTGATTACGAAAACAGAAGAAAAATGTGAAAGAAAAACATTTTCAAAATATAACTCCTTCCCAATATTATTCGTAAGCTTAAAAATGCATTTAAAAAAATATTTAATTCAAAATTTCAAAAATAAACAAAAAAATACATTTTTATTTATTTTTAAGGAACTTTTTTGTATAATATTTTATACTTTTTTGTGTAAATTTTTTTAGAAAGGGGTTGGACTTACCCATGATCTAAGGGTAGTACGAATTCTCTGTTCCTCTTAGGTAATATTAATGTCTGGCAGAACGAACCTTCAATTATCCTCTGATATAAATCTAGGAACTTAGGAGTTAAGATATTTTTTCAAGTACTACGATTGAAACTATAATAAAATAATATTTTTTAAAAATTAAATACGTGATTGTATATATAATATTTTATATGAAAAGTCTGCGTGGCGCTAGAGAAATAAAAAATCAATGGGCCTGAATGTTTGGGCCGAAGTTTGAATTGGAACTCAAAAGTATCTCTAGTCCTTACCTTTATAATTCTTCATTCATTTATGGGTCAATATCTTGGTGTTTTTTTTTTTTATTCTTTTGGTACAACTTGGTCATTTTATTTGGTCAATAAGGTCTCATTTTTTTTCCTTAAATATAAGTATCCTTCTATTATAAATAATTATATTTAAGATATTATCAAATACTAAATATTAACATATCTTCCAGTAAAATTTAAATCTTAATTCGTTATATTGTACAAGACTAGCTCCTTTTGTTAAAATTAACCTCATTGGTGATATCTCACACTTTTAATACTATTTTGTATTTTTAAAAACTAGTTTTTTTTTTCAAAACCGATTTACAAGATACTCCTCATATATCTTAATCAAGACTAGTATCCTCCGGCGTTGCATGGGTAGTGTGTATTTACAATACCCATACATAAATATTGTGACAATTAGGTAGTAATATAATTAATAAGCATTGATATAAAGAAATACTCCCCTAGTTCTTAATATATGAGCAAATTGAGGAATTAATTTTAGTCATAAATATAAGAACTCTTTCTCATATGTATCCATTTTTTAAAATTATTTCTATTGATACTCCCTCAATAATAATCAAATAAGAGAGAGAGGGAAAGAATTAAGGAAGACGAATAGACTGTTTTAGAAAAAAATATGATATATTAACTAA
The DNA here is from genome assembly GCA_037074615.1 of Leucaena leucocephala. Lineage (NCBI taxonomy): Eukaryota > Viridiplantae > Streptophyta > Magnoliopsida > Fabales > Fabaceae > Leucaena > Leucaena leucocephala. The sequence goes on from CM073525.1 coordinate 8,384,422, forward strand.
TTTAATCAATTTATTTAATCTAATTAAATTAGTTAATATATATCATATATTAAGAACTGGAGAAGTGGATATTAATATGAAATAGAAATGTTAATAAAAATGATAATAATCAATAATAGCAGAAGAAAGTATATTAAAAAAAGTTGGTATGATGACATTCCCAAAAAACTTACAAAATTCCCTTTGGATTTTTAGTTGCCTGTGATATTTGATATAGACATTTCAAAATATAAATTGAACATATTTAAAGAGAAGATTATAAATTAGCCCAACTAATTCATTAGAATTTTTAGTCAATTGTCAAAATCTCAATAAATACAAATTTCATAATTGGTAAGTGGATTTAAATTAAATTTAAATTTATAAATTTAAAATAAGTAATAAAAGCATAATATGAAGATGTAGGACTAAGGGCATAAAAAGAAAATATTTGGTTGGGTGAAATAATTAAATAGAAAGAGAAGATTATAAACAGTACAATCACTAAATAGCTAGTACTTTTCTAGAGACAGATTGATTGATCAGACAAGGATATATGATCATCTTAGTATGTATGCATTTTCATATATAAGAAGAACATCATATGTCACCCTAGTTAATAGTTGCTTCTTGGAGTTGGTCATGAGCCATGCATATATCCCACAGCATATTGGATTACATTTGAATATATATATATATATATATATATATATATATAAAATATCCTCCAAAACTAAATAAGATGTGCTAACGACAAAATTGATTAGAGTTGCATGTATTCTTCGTCTATACCGCACATATATATGGATCCACCGTGATTATTGAGGAGTACTTTTGTTGAGAGAACAAACAAGTAGTAATTAATTTAATTTACAGAAGAAAAAAGGCACCACAAATTTAGGCAAGCAAGAAGGAAGATAACAAAAACCACTTTTTTATGGCCACAATGATCCATATAAATGGTGGAATAAGTGGAAGATGGGCCACCTTTGTCTCCTTGAATATAATTCCCATGAGGAAGGAGCTAGGGTTTTCGAAATCTGTCATTTTGCTTGCTGCAAAATTAATTATTTGCCAATAATTGAAGAACGATCTGAGACAAACCATATCCCCAATTGATTTCTTCTCGAGAGAGAGAGAGAGAGAGAGAGGAGAGAGAGAGATCGTGTCAAATTCAAATTAACCTTTAGTTTGTTTCTCTTATGATCATTCTTTTTATTTCCATAGTGGAGCTTGAGTGCTCACTGATCATATATAATGACGGTGACCTTCCTCGCAATACAGAGAAGAGATAGTGACTCTTTTCTTTTAATTAATTTTGTTATTGTTACAAAAAATAATTTAAGTGAGTGGAGTTTCTAGACTCATCAGAGTCAATGTATACCTCTAAACTTAAAAATAGTTTATAAAAGTACTTAAATATTGCACATCAACAACGTAATCATATTAGCAATATAATTTAAACTCACAACCTTATGGGTTCTAAACCAACTTCTTATTAACTTGATCATCTTTTGTTGGCATTTTTCTTAATTAATTTGGTTACTATAGAATATGATCTTGATTTGAATAAAAATAAAAAAAAATGTGATTTGGGCATTGTTTGGTCTCTCTTTCTCTCATTTTTTTTTAATTTGCATGGATGGTCCCTACCTCTTTAAAGGGATAGATGTGCAAATAAAAATAAAATAAGGGGTAAGGCCTGCTTCAAAAGGAAGCAAATTAAGAGAGAAGTGGATGCTTTTGAGTCATGCTTTTCAAAGCTAAAAAGAGAAAGCCTCATAGTGTTATGTTGATATATATATATATATATATATATATATATATGAGAAAGTTGGCAATTATATATAGTGGTGGTCTATTATATTCTTTTCCCATGCCACCACACAGTGCTTTGCCTCTTCACCCTCCAAACCTCTCCTTCTCATAACATATCATCCATATCCATTCCCATAGGCAAAAAGGTTATACTCCCCCTATCACTAATATAAAATATTGTTTGTAGTACAATTTATACTGCATACAAACTAGATCATTTTTTCTTATAATTATAAATCATTAAAAAATTTATTTAATATATAGGCTTAGTTAGAGCATGTTTGGGATAATTTTTAAAACTATCTGATTTTGGCTCAAACTATAGTTTTGGCTGAGGTAGAAAACTATAGTTTTTAAGAAGAAAAGGGTTTCTTCTTTTTTCCCCTTTTAAAATCACTTTCCTTTAAAATTTATTCTCAAAAAATTAATCCAAATTTACCCTTTTTGTGAATTTCTTTGATTATAGAATGTTATTGTGAGTGTTCTGTTTGATTTTTAAGAAATTTTGTTTAATAATCTACAATATATTTAATTTTTGTTGCGGTTTGTTTTCTCTTTGAATAATGTAAATCATTTTCCCCTTTAGATCTTCAGCAAAATTGTTAGTCACTATCTTACCACCAAAGGGATTATCCATAATATAATATAGCCAACATTGTTATCACAACGCACCACATTAGCTATTTGATCCAATCCTAAATTCATTTTGAAAATGAAATATCCAGAAATCAAACACAACCTTTGAATTTGAACTTTCTCTAAGTATAGTATCTACATATAATTAAGCTATAGCTCAAAGCTGAAATGAATTTAGAGAGCTTGGGTTATGCTTAACTTTTAACCTCGTATTTTATCACTTGCAAATGCTAATTAACCATGTCCCATAAGTCTATCAACTATAAAAGCTATAATACATCATTAGATCAGAGTCTTATATATATGCAGGCGTGATTTACTTTGTAGGAGCATTCTAGAAAATAAAATCACCTATATATATGTAACATTCCTTTTAAAGAAGAAGAAGAAAGACTCTTATTTAGCTTTCCTGGAGTTCTTTTCTGTTTTGCAATGGAAGTATGTGAAGCTAGAGAGAGAGAGAGAGGTGGGTGGATGAAGTTTCAAAAAAACAAATTGAAAGTAGAAGGGACATTGAAAGTTGAAGCCATTGGGAGGAGTGATGGGAGAGGGTAGAGAGAATATTCTAAGGCCAGGAAAGTTCAACAGCTAAACTCCAAACAATAATCGTAAACAAAGTCCTCAGATAAACATCATTAGATTATGATTAAGGGTCTGCCATGGTTGCAGGCAAAAGTCAGCCCACAAGGTGACGACTCCCAAACTTCCAAATATTCACTGCCTTTGTCAGCTCCTTGTCTTTTAACCTTTTCCCTCTCTTCCACTCACCCCCTCACATTATTTCCATTTCCCAGCTCACGTGAATTCAAATTAACTACATATACATATATGCCTAGATAACCACACTTTAGGTCAAGCGTACTTTTCTTCATGGAAAATGACCAGAAGTAAGTAACTCAGTTGAATTATTACTACAATATTCTCTGTGTATAAATTTTGTAGAGTATCAATATTTTTTTATATATAAAAAAATATATTATATTTTTTATATATAAAAAAATATATTATATTTTTCTAGCTAACAAAATTATTTTTCACAGATTTTCCCCATTTTTTCTTTCTCTCTTTCTTCTTTGGTGGTTAGAAACAAGAAACTCAATCTTCATGTCCTGTGAAATACTGAAATAGCTTATATTTTGATTATTAGGACCATATGATGATTGATGAATATGCCATCTACACTACACGGATATGACTAGAAGTACTTGAGTAATACTCTTTGTATATTAATTCTTATTAATACTTTCTTACTTTGAAAATATATCAATTTTTTAGTCAATAAAATTATTTTTTTACCGACTTTCCCTTTCTTTCGTTTTTCTTCCTGTTTTTCTTCTTTGGTGGTTAGAAACAAGAAACTATATCTTCATATCCTCTGAAATACTAAGATAGCTTATAATTTGATTAGGGCCATATATATGATGATTGATCTTAATATATCGATATATACATGTGGAAGTTAAACATTTCCATAGAATCCTTGGATCCTTTTAAAGTTAAGAGAAAATATTATAATGGACGTGAAAGAGGTTATAGAAAAAGAAGGCTACAAAGTGAAATCTACCAAACCATCCTAAAATTGACAATAAAAAGGTACTTATTAATTTGATGTTCTTTCGTTGAAGTTCTGTCAATATATTAGCCTTTCTACAGTTGTTAATTATAAATCCAAGAAGTTAGGACTTATCAGAATTACATCATTATCGTAAGATGATGAGATGATAATAATATACAGAAACAACAACAGCAATAGTAATAACAAAGAAACATAAAAAAGTCAAGTGGGGCGAGGGATCCAGCCAATATATTGAAACATACCATGTTGTCATCTGGACGATTATTCCCTTTTCTGTGTTGTTTCGTCGTTTCCTGTGGAATTACCTTCTTTGACAGTTTGGATATTGCATGGACACGTGCATGCATGGCTGTTTTCCAAGATTGTCAAAGTAATTCCCAGCTAGCTTTCTGTTCTTCGTAATTTGTAATTTAATTACTTAGTTTATCATATCAAAAGAAATTAATTACCTACTTTTGGACCTGCCCTCTTCCCTTTCAATCACAACATTTTTGGCTTTGTTAGCAATATTAGAATATAGAAGTTCCATGTTGAATAATTAAGGAAAATATTAAAGCTAATATCAAGAAAAATCTTATTAAACTGACTTAAGTCATTTTGATAGAAAGATATATACCTATATCTCTAAAATTGTAATTCTAATAAGCACCAATCTTTTTTGGGCACTTCCACTTCCTTGAAGTAGGAGTTTTTTATTCTTTCTAATTATATATACTTTGTGTTGTGATCAATTTTATGTAGTTGGGCATGATTTGAATGTTTAAAAAACATTAGTGGGGTTACTTACCAATAAGTAATTATATATATGACCAAATCTATGAAAGGAAATAATGAACAGAAAATGCTGATAATATTGGACGAGAAAAGATTAGAAAAATAACAAAACAAAAGGAAACAATTATGGGATAATCATTAATTCCTAATGGAGATGACCTTTTTATTTTTCCAACCTCGTCATATGGTCATGATACACACCTTTGCTTCATCTTCTTCCTTCTCCTCTCTATCTTTTCTTGGTGGGGGGTGTCATATTTCCCTCCCTTTTCTAATTCCTAGTCTTTTCACCCACTTTCTCTCTCTCTCTCTCTACTTTACTTTAACTTTCCCCGCTTGCTATAGCATCTTCTTATAGTTTTATTTTATTCCAAATCTCACAGAGATCCCATCTTTCATATATCAACTCATCAGTTTTGTGTTGTTTAGGGTTTGAAAACCATATATATAATTAACAAACTTGTTGCCCATCCTCTGAGGTCTTCTCATAATTCATTATTCCTCATAAGAAGACTCGTTCTCTCTCACACTTTACCCAGCTTTAACTGTTTTTGTGTGTTCCTTCTAAACCGAGTCAAACTCTAGAAAAAAAAAAACACAGGTTGAGATGCTTCTGCAACAAAAGATGGATGATGCAGAAATTTCAAGTGGTTTTCCTCGTCATCATCAGAACCCAGAATCTAGTAACAACAACAATAATCCTCCTGTTTTGAAGAGAAAGAGAAACCTCCCAGGAAATCCAGGTAAATTAAGCTTAGTTTCTCTCTCTCTCTCTGGGATTAGCTTTTCATTAGAGAAGTATGAATATCAAAGAATCTTGTGATGATCAGATCCTGAAGCAGAGGTTATAGCTTTATCACCCCAGACTCTGATGGCGACAAACAGATTCTTGTGTGAAATCTGTGGGAAGGGATTTCAAAGGGATCAGAATCTGCAGCTGCATAGAAGAGGACACAATCTTCCGTGGAAGCTGAAGCAGAGAACAGGCAAAGAACCAAGGAAGAGAGTGTATGTGTGCCCCGAGAAGACATGTGTCCACCATGATCCTTCAAGGGCTCTGGGAGACTTAACAGGAATAAAGAAGCACTTTTGCAGAAAGCATGGTGAGAAGAAGTGGAAGTGTGACAAGTGCTCAAAGAGATATGCTGTCCAATCTGACTGGAAAGCTCACTCTAAGACCTGTGGTACCAGAGAATACAAATGTGATTGTGGCACTATCTTTTCACGGTAATAATTCATTATACCTAACTACATACACACACACACACACACACATATCGCTCATGAATCGTCATCAAGTCTGCTTCTTGGATATATGATACATCAATTCAATTCTGTGCATCAAAAAGTCATACCTCCTTTATTCCTGAAGAAATATGGTGACAGTTCCTAGCTTCATTCAAAAAAAGTTAGATGAAAATAAAGACAAACTAATATCCTTGTCCCAAAAATTAACCCCCCTTATCTTCCTCTCTGCCCCCTCTCTCCCTCTCTCTGGTCTGGTGTCCGACGGATTGTGCGAATCTGGGGTAGTTATCCTGTCAATTTGACTTTTAGCAGTAAATACAGTAGCAGACAGACAGGTTTTTTGATAAAGTTTCTTATGGCACTTATTTCTTAATTATTTTGGAATAACTTAACCCTTGTTTATTAAGACTGACCTAGGTGGGACTAACTGGGTGTTTGATCTAAAAAAACGGTTAATCTTTTATAATATATTGAGCTAAGGTTCAAATCTTTGTCAAAAGATGTATTCGCATTTAGTACTAGACACTCAAATAGTGTTTCTAATAAAATTATCTTTAATAGAAGGATACATGTGCTATATTTAAAAAAAATTGACTGACCTAGGTGTGACTCCATATAGGCTAATATTATTACAAGCAAGTCATTATATATGCCTGGTCTAGCAATAACATTAAATCACATTTATAATTATCTTATATTTGGATGGGAAGAAAACTAAGTACAAAAGAATATTAGGAGAAAAAACTTCCAAAAATAGTAAATTTTGTTTACCCTTGTAGAAAATTTTACAACCTATGTTATTCCCTCCCTTTATTTTCCGCTCATTTTTCTCTTCATCCAAAGATAAGTAGAAACAAATCTTCTAATTGCATTCTTCTTTGGATATTTAGCTAGGCAGGTAGCTAGTTTGTGTTAGTTAAGGTTAATTAATGGAATTTGGTTGAACACAGGAGAGACAGTTTCATAACTCACAGGGCATTCTGCGATGCGTTAGCAGAAGAGACAGCAAGAGTGAATGCAGCATCTACAGTGAACAACTCCTTACTGGGTTACAACATTGTCATGGGAAATTCCCAACAAGGGCCTGCTGCGGCTGCTGCTGGCATAAGCATGATGACTACAACACATTTTCCTTCGATTTTCAAGCAAATTTCAAACACTACTGCTACTTCTGAAACAAATCATCAAACACCTAATGGGCTATCTCTAGGGATGGGTCCAACTCATCATGAAAGAATGGCCAATAATTTGAACTGTAATAACAACAATAACATGTTTGAGATTCATCATCAACTTGGATCAGTCGTCACGAGCTCATCATCATCAGGATCAATAGTATTCGGGAATAACAACACGCTTGTTTCATGCTCAAATCCGCAGCTGAATTGGGTGTTTGAAAGTAATAATAATAAGAATGATGTTCATCATCATCATCATCAAGATCACCTGATCAGTGTTCCTTCCTTGTACAGCTCCCAACATCAGCAATCCCATCAAACATTCCCGGCGAACATGTCGGCGACAGCTTTGTTGCAGAAAGCTGCTCAAATCGGGGCAACTTCAACGGACACGTCATTCCTGGGAAGCTTAGGGTTGAAATGCAGCAACAGTACTCAAGAACAAGAAGGGAACAAATTTTGCGGGATGTATGGTTCAGGTTCAGTACTGGTATCTAGCATGGGAAGCGAGACGACAGAGAACCCGGCAAAACGGAGGAAGATAGGGCAGAAAGAAGAGAATAATGGAGAGGGAGAGCAAACTAGGGATTTTCTGGGTGTGGGAGTAGAATCCATTTGCCAAGCTACTCCAATCAACGGATGGATTTGAAACATCATATCAGAGGCCAAAACATTTTCAAAATGGATTTAAAACATTAGATATGATGATGCATGTGAAGCGAATCGATAATGTGGTATTCCATATGTAATTAGTTGAAAGAGTAATGTTGTGAAGTTTTTGTTCAGGTAATTAATTATAAATGATCTGGGAAAGGAAAGGAGAGAGGCGGATAAATGAGCAAGAAAGGAAAAGTGGGGGCTGATGATGGAGGCTGAAAAGTATGAAGAGAGAGAGAGATGCATGAATGAATGATTCAGCATATTCTTTTACAAAGGGGGAGATTGTGGAGCAGTGGGCACCTTTCGGACTCCATTATATATTACAATCCTTCGCTTCGTAACTGCGCTCACCACACCACATATACACTAATCATTTTATACCGCAACTTCGCTAGGTTTAATTACAACCTGGTGTTTCAACCGGAAGGGCCCAGTATATTACAATGTAATATAATTTATTTTTTCTGCCCACCTAATTTACCAGAGTTTTACCCCGACTACATTCGGATCCGACTCGCGTCGCGCACCTAGCTATGGTGGATGAGTCTCCCAACGCGGATTTTCTGCATACACTAAAGCTCAAACTCGAGACCTCGTTTAAGCGATATCGAGCTGCTTATCACTCGGACCAACCCCTGTTGGTTACAATGTAATATAATAAATAAAGGTTTGACTCCCTAAAGAGATATTCATACTTAATATCATATAGTATTTTAAATAAAATTATTTCTTACATGAGGATAGTTATATACTTACATTGGATTGAACTACTGCTTACAAATTCAATAGGCTTACTGCTTACAAATGAACTACTGTCTCTACCTCCTCAATTTTCAGTCATGTCTGATTTACAAATTAATAATTTCTCCCAATCTTTCTCTTCTATCTGTAAGATTTGATATTTTATAAAAAGAATATTACTGAGTTATTTAAATTAAAAGACATCTAACATGATAAAACTTAGTTTGAATGATTTAAAACTGAATAAAAGGGGAGATAAATGAGCATGCTGGGTCACTATTTTTAAATAAAAGTGCACATTTTATCCTCTAACTATATGTAAGGTTTTAATTTAGTCTGTTAATTTTATAAAGTATATTTTAAACTCTCTAAGACTACTATATCATTTGTCTCAAATGTGTTTTTTTTTTACAAATATCATTTTTATTTTGAAAATTAAAATTAATTCGTCAACATTTTAGAATATTTTTTATTAATGGTATTAAGATTAAAGAAAGAAAAAAAATTATAAAATTAAGATATCAAAATGAAATATTGTATTAGTATAAAATTAAGAACTAAATATGCGTTATTTTTATTGTATTTTTATAACAGCTATCTTTTTAGAGAATCCCAAATTATTTTTTAATAACTTTTTTTCGTGTCCGCAAGTATAGTAAATATTTTTTCTATTTATATATAGTGGAACCCATGTTCATGTGATTCCTCCTTTTCGTGTTCAATCAACAGGCAAAAAGAGAATTTATCCATGATTCTAGTACCACTTGACTAGCCTTTTAATTTAGCCTATGTGGATTAAAAATAGGCTTAACTTTCATTTAACATCATAAAATTTTTTTTTTAAATTTATCTAACACTCTTAAATATTTTGTGGTCCAATATTCAAAAGTTTTTTTAGGTATATTTAATGTTATTCATCCAACAACCTAAATATTTTTCAGTGTGTTTAATACTTTTAAATATTTTATGGTACAATTTTTCTCTTGACAATTTAAAGTGCTGGACGCACATTAAAACAAATTCCAGAATGTCAGATAAACTTGGACCCTTAAAAATAAAATAGTCTAAGTGTCTAATGTTACATTCAACTCTCACCATAAAACCAATGAGAGTTAATCTGAGTGGTAAGCGGTTCAATATTATTTAAGTGAGGTTTTGAGTTCGAACCTTAACGTATGCAGAAAATTTTTGTTGGAAGACTCACCCACTAATCCGAATATAGTCGGAATAAAGCTATGACAAGCTGAATTATTAATATCTCTAGCATAATTTGTCAGCTATATATCTTTCTGTAAAAATATCCCACTTTCTTTCTTTTTATTTATATTTTTCGAGTTACACAAGTACAGCAAATATTTCTCATGATACGTCCAATTATGCAAGGAATGGGTTTATTTTTTAATGATTTATATTTTTAATAAGATCATGAAGTAATCGTCGAATTTCTCTTAGAATTATTTTCCTGGCATGCTGAGTTGGATTTTATGAAACAGAACGTACAAAAAGAGAAAATGCATGTAAGAATTATTTAAAAAAAAAGCAGAGAGAGAGAGAAAGGAATAAGGAATTTTCTGCAGCCTTATTTGCCGTACTTACCCTTTGATTTTGTTTTCACTTTAGGATGCATTATGGCATGGCGTGTGGGACAATCGATTTATCAAATTGTTCGCCCTTATAACATCTTTTCTGATATACGTGTGTGTGTGTGTATATATATATATAATAACCTTTGGGCCACATACCATATATTTTTTAATCTTTATTACCTGGTATCCGAACAACAGATTAATTTAGATCAAAATTTTGTAATTAAAATACATTTTCTTAAGGATGCTTTTTTAATTCAAAATTATTGAGTTCATCTATAAAATTATTGATTAGGTCAAAAAGCCTTTGTTCCCGTTTTGCGTTTTGGGTGATTGTGATTTATAATTTGACGTACAACCACCCAACTTAAATTTCAAGGGTAATTCACTACAAATAATTTACTAGTACTCTCTTTAACTATTTTATGCTACTATCAAGAGCTGCAGCACTTTCTTTCCAAAGACTTCAGTAAAAGGAATAGATTTTTTGTTGTTACCAGCAAGAATCTTATGTTTAATATTATCAACAAATCGAAAATTAAACTGCTCCTTATTTTCAAGTGGGAGATCAAGTTTTTCCAATTTATCTTTTCTCATTTATAAGTTTTTAATTCAATAAAAAATTTACTCAATACTCCCTCTTGACTAATACTCCTCAGTCTTTAATATAATATTTATTTGATTAATTTGCTAAACTAAGGATATTAGTTAAGTTATTTAATAGTACATATTTTTTTAAAAATACTATAACTATTTTTCTAACTTCCTTCATTGGTCTCTCACTTATTATTATTATTGAGAGAATATCAATAGGGTTAATTTTAAAAAAAATAAATAAATATAGAAAATAAATCTTATATTTAGGATCAAGACTAACTCCTTAATTATACTCTATATTAAATACTGGAGGAGTAACTTATGTTGAAGAAAATTTTAAATTTTTACAAAAAAAATGTCTTTATTAGTTTATGTAAAATTGTTAATAAAGGAATGGAGGAATAAACATTGAGTATTGTCCACTTCATCTTTCCATTTATATCCATGACTGATTAGGTCCAATTCTCCAATTAAATTTTATTATTATTATTATTGATGATAATGATGATGATATAATTTTAAAATTTTATCCATGTAAATTTTCATCACTGAAAAAACCACGTGTTAAGATTTAATTGGAGATTTTGACCTAATAAATATAATCAAATAGACCTAAATTTTGTCCAATGTATACATGTTGTAAGTTGATCATGTCCATAAAGATCTCAAGAGTTTTGTGTTTGATTGTGGGGCCTAACACAACTCTTCTCCTTTATCTTATATTGAGACTAACTATAAATATATATATAGCAAAGAGTTGAAGTTGGAGAAAATTATATAGAATCTTTTGATATAGTTGGATAAGTATAAAGAAGGTCAATAGTTGTGCTCGTGAGAAGAGTGTACTAAATATTATAGAATTATGTAAAAAGATATAGATGAAAATCAAAGAGTACACTCAAATTGTTGAGTGGAACCTCTTAATCCAATGATATGATTTTTATATAGCGTAATAATATTGTATAATTTATATAGTTAATTTTATTTAATAGAATAAATTTTATTGTTATTATTATTGTATACATGTTGTAAGTTGTAGGGCTGAAATATAAAAGGAAATATTTCAAGGTATGAAATTGTAAAACCAGTCTAATATGGCCCCAGGTATCAGGCCCCATATGGGCCATAACGGTTACTTGCGTTTGTGTACTTGTTTAGCGTCTTGTGAAGAAAAAGGATAACCTATTTAATATTAATATTATTTTAAAAAATAAAATTTTATCATATCTTTAAATTATAAGTAAATTTAATTTTTTTTAAAAAAATTTTGAATAAAAAAAACAAAGAACAACGAACAATGCCAATTTGCGTTTCTCTTGAAGTCTGTGATCCATCGGATTTCTCCTCTGACCTTCTTTATATTATTTCTATTTTTTTAATATAAAACTTATTTTATAATAAAAATTATATTATAAATAAAATTTATATTAAAAATGGATGGAAAAATTACACTTTGACCTTCCAAACACTCTGTTTCACCATATACTCATTTTATTTTTGAAAATTAAGATACCAATCCTTGTAATTTTACCCAATTTCAAATCAAGTTGTTATAGTTTTTTTCTTTCTTTCTTTTTATTCAGTGGTTTTGTTGTTTGGTTAGTTTTGATGGAAGTGCTTCCGTCATGACACCCTTAGTTTAATTGACACGAGCTTATGTAGCGCACGTCTTACCTTGCTTCTCTCTCCACCCTCCTCTCACTCATTGTTATCTCTCTGATGCTCTCTCACAGTTGAAATACTCTCTCTCTCCACCATCATCTTCTTTATCTCCTTCTCGCAACTAAAAGTATCCTCCTCCTCCTCCTCCTCCAATCTTGTAAATATAACTTCGCCTCATCACCAAGAATAGGAAAATCACAAAACCTCCAGCTTGGTTCGATTTCATGGCAAAACATATTAAGACTGACAGGGTTAAGGTGGGTCTCGTTAGCATCGATTAGAAACTCTGATGCATTACAACGTCCACCGCCACGAGTAGAGATGGTTCATGTCAATTTGGATCATGATTATGATGAGAATTTGAAATGGTAAGACTTCCCTGAGTGGCTTGATGAAGAACAGAAAGGGGGCCCACCGCAGTGCCCGAGAATGCCGATGTCGGAGACTCCCCGGGATCTGAATGCGGTGGTGGCCAGAGTTCCCTGTGGGAGCCAGGAAGAAGTCGGAGACAGCAGAGTCGAGTATAACGACAGGAAGAAAACAGTGGAAGAACTTGTTCTTGGAAGAGTTTCTCATGGTGGTTAAGGTAGTAGAGAGAGAAAGGAGGGAGAGAGAGAGTGGGAATGGAAGGGAAGCAAGGAAGAAGGAGAGTCCTGGTGTGGTTAGTAAAGGCCGGCAAGCAAGTCTGTTTGAAAAGGAAGGTGCTATTACAGCCGAAACATAAGCTTCAGCAAGAATATAGGAAGAGAAAGCTACTGCAAAAGTGGATAAAGACGATGGTGGAGAGAGAGCACATGAAAAGTGAGGGAGAGAGATAATGATATTTGCTTTGAACAAGACTGAATGGAGGATGGAGGGAGAGAAGCTGAGCAAGACGTGCCATACATCGGTTCTTATCAGATTAAATTAACGGCATAATGAGGGAGGGAATTCCACCAAATCTAAGCAAACGATAATTAAGGACTCAATAAAAAAGGTGAAAAACCATAAGGACCTAACATCTTAAAATTACAAGGACTAACATCTTAATTTTCCCTTTCTATTTGAACCTTAATATATATATATAATCTTTTTAATATTCCGTGTACAGCCTACGTTATTGGATTTTCTACCTAATAAATATCACACACACACATATGTAGAAATTCAAACTTCCAATTGTGAAAGGAATATGCATATTACTGCTCAGAGTAAAAAGTCATGTTTGTACAGCTTGCTAGTTAGTCTTCACTTTTCAGTTTACCCACACTTTTATATGTTTCTCTGACACTGTACAAATCATGATACATGCGACTTCTTCAAAAACAAAAACAATTAAAATCAACCAGTCACAGCAACATCTGCTTTCTCTCTTCTTCCTCCTCCTCCTTTCGCTGCCTTCTCGTTTTTCCATATCAGATGAAGCAATGTCTTTCTCTTTATTCTTGTCCACCTTTGCCCCTCCTAATTATAACTAAACTTTTGGTTATTAACTTATTATTATTTCCTTCACTGCATAATAATATTGTAATACTGTCGTATATCATATATATATATATATATATGTAACATCGTACTACGATCCTTCATGCATGGTCAAGGAATATTGAAAGAAGAACCATCCTGAACAGGAAAATGGGAGATCCCTTGAGAATTACTAGACCTGTTGTGGTTGTTACCTTGATCGAACGACAAGAATGAAGAACCATAGAACTCATGAACAAACCCATTATTATTATTGTTCTTATGATTGTTTGCAGCTGCAGCTTCGTACATGGCCTGATGATGAGCTTTGAGTTTTGCAGGATTCATTGACTGATCTTTCATGAGCAAGGAACCACATTGCCGAGGTTGTGTTTGATAGAAAACCTTGGAAACCACTAATTCTCCTTCTTTCTCCTCTTCGTTATATCCAAGGTGGTACTGGTGCATTACCCAGTTCGTCTTCTCTGGTTTTCTTTGTTTCCCATAGTTTGTGTAAAGCACCAGAATCTTCTTGTAACCTATTAGCTTCCCACTCAGAGACACTGGCCTCGTTTTTCCTGTCTTGTGCCAACGTGTCTCGCTACCGTCCACGTCCTCAGTGTGTACCTTCCTCCTTTTCCTTGTTCCTGTCGTGTATGCTTTCGACGGCCTGTGAAAAAAATGGCGCACCAGACCATCTTTGCTTACTCCTGCAGTCAAAGAATATATATATATATATTCAAATTAATTAATTAATTAATTTATTTATATATTTGCGACTCACTTCACAGTACGTATCAGATTATCTATTTTATATATATATTTGGTTTGGTAGTCATACTTAGATGAAATTATATAATGAAGAGGTCTTTGACAATAATTGAGAAATAAAAAGGTGGAAAGTACAGAAGTTAGGTGAATTGTAAATAGCAAGGTTGGTTGCAAGGTTTTTATCCAAATATGGAGAGATACATATTAACTCAACGAAAGCACTCTTCTTTTTCTTTCTTGTTTTCATTATTAAATCAAGTTTAAGAACGCCAACTTCAGATATATGAGCAGTAGTGTAGTCATCATCAGAAGGAAACAGTATGATCAGAAATAAAAATCAATCACACAAAACATGGATTTTATTAGGGAGTTTATATTTAATTAATTAATGACCTGGTAAACTGTAGATTTCATTCTTCCCTAAGTTTTGATTCAACGAAAGCGCTTCTTTCTCTTGTTTTCATTTTCTCAAGTCTAAAAACCAACTTGTGACCAAAGATTCATTTAACAACAACAACAAGCAGCCTAATCTTATTAGGTGTAGTCGGCTACATAAATTATATTCTACTAACAAGAGTGATTCATTCAACAACAAAAAATATTTGTAAATCAGATGATTAGTACATAGTGTGAGACGGAAAAAGTAATTAAAAGTGGAAATAATAACCATATCGATAACAGAAACATTGATTATTTCGGATAGTTTGTAAGAATAAATTGATGAATTAATGAATGACCTGGAAGCTTCTCAGGATGAGTATAGCAGATTCCATTCTCGCCTTCAAGAGTAGGTATAAACTCATCAATCAATGGATGAAGCTTATGAATATCAGATCGAACTTTTGCTTCCAAATGTTCAAGAATCTCTTGATCTGTCGGATCAAACTTCACTCCGGCCGGCAGGCCAGGCAAGTCATGGATGCCAGCCTAAGAACAAGTTCATGAAAGAAACAGAAATTAAAAACTAAACAAAAACACAGAATATATAAGAGATTATATATATATATAGAGAGAGAGAGGAATCAATAAGAACCTGTTCGTGGGATTTGATATGATGTCCACAGGAAGGGCATGTTGTTGTAATGAAGCTATCTTTGCGTTTGTCGACGATGGTATTATTTTCAGAATCATTGCACTGAGTCATTATTTCCTCGTAACAATATCTTACATCCCACTACTAGGCTCTGGATCTGAGGGTGCTATAAAAAATGGAAATAGACAGAGAAGAGAACGAGGAAAAGAAGAGAATGATTAAGAGGATATAAAAGTAACAGTAGAGGGGACAAAAAGGGAAAACTTGCCTCTTATAAAGTTTGAACCCCTCATGCTACTTCTTGTTTAGGAGTGGGAAGGAATGTAATTCTCTCTCACTTTTAAAACCTTTAATTCCCTTTGCATCACTCACTAATGTGACCTTCTTCTTAACCTCTCTCCTCTGCTCTTACGAGAAAGAAGAGGGATACACAGCGAAAAGAGACCTAAAAACTAAACAAAGACGAATGAGCCATTAAACAATGAGAGAGATATAGGGTTAGTTGCAGAGATATAGAGAGAGAGAATAAAGAAAAAGAAAAATAATATAAGAGAGCTTGCTTTGATCTCAAGTTAAGTTGTGTGCGCTAGCTTTGTGTGTGTTTATATATATATATATATATATATATATGCATATATATATATATTGTATGAAAACTTGTAGAAGAATAAATGCAGGTTTTTGTCCTTTTTTAAATTATGACTAAAGGCAGCTTCAATTAATTAATGAATAATTATTTTCCCAAAAAACAAGACTTGAATCAGATTTTTTTGTTAACTCGAAAAGAGATAAAATAAGATATATGTGTGTGCAAGAGAGTTGAGTGGGATTGGGGCAACCTAATGTATAAAACACAAGGCACAGACTAAGAATTTAGGTCAAAAGTCACCCTGGAGTGTGGATAAAGCTAAACGATATAAATATATATACCATAACTGATAATAATGAGAAAAAAGAAAAAAGAAAAAAAAATCTTTAGTGGCCATATGTGTGTGTGTGTGTGTTGAGCCAACCAGAAATTCCATTCCTTCACGTAGACTTTTCATGCATAGCAAGAAACCTCTCTCTCTCTCCTCTCTTTCTCTCTCTTGTGTCGAGGGTTTATTTCGACACAGTCCTACCCTTGATGTCAACATTGGTTCCACGCATGCATATTATTTGTTGCCATATGGTAAAGGAAAGCTTAATAATGTGTCAATATACTTGGTGAAGGAAAGAGACGATATTTAATTAAGAAGTAGAATCCACTATTTTCTTTTTTAATCTTCTCCTTCATCTCCATGCCACATGTATATGCTTGATCTATACACACACACACACACACACACCCACACCAAAAAGATTTCATAATGTCATGAGCTTCACCAAGTTCGGAAGAAATCTGTCCCTACATTTCCATTTTTAGCTGCCGATATTGTTTGCATTTATTGGCGGATACATTTGTAGCACAAATTTATTCGCTTGTTTGACAATGATTATGCTGGTTGAATTCAAAATAAACATATTAAAATGTCAACTAGGTCCAATTGATAAAAAGCTGTCTTAAAACTCATATAATTAGTAGTTCAACTCTACTTCTAATATAGTAATGATCTTATTGATTGATGGGTGATATGTAAATACTTCTTAACAACTCTTTAAATTTAGATGCATGCTCTCGCCTTAGTAAGCTAGAAACCCAACTCCCTTAAACTTTTTGTAACCAAACAAACATTGAACAAATTAAAATAAAATATAAAAAAGTAGAGTTGTAGGATATATAGTTCATCTCAAATGCTCCACAAATATATGGAGTCCACTCTTGTTAGTCTTAAAATTAAATATATCAAAGTTTGAAGAGTATACACACACACTCAAGGCCCAAAAAAAAAGAGTAAAAATACATATTGGATACAAACCAATGACTTTATTGGTTACATATGCCAATAGTTAATCACTGAAAGATATCCTATACCATTGCAACAATTCATTGAATATATGTACTCTTATAATCTTATTTATAAGTTACTTTTAATATATTTTATCAGAATCAAGAAAAATCTTAAATCTTATTAACTCTAACTCTATTTTAAAATTTAACAATTTTTTAATTTTACCCTTATTTATTATACACTATAACCCATGAGAATAGAGTCTTTACAATAATAAATAAAGGGCAAGATTATATTGTACATACATATAAAAAATTTAACGATAGGACTTATAAATATGACTAGAGGAGTAACATATTATAAGAAATATCTCTAATATTATAAAGATTAGAAAGAGTAACACTTATCAAGACATAAGACATAGGTGTTTTTTCTATATATAATAATGATTAACACAGAAGAAATGGATAGTGTGATACTCCACGTAACACAAACTCATGAGTGAATAGGGTGGCAAAATCATAAATATTAATGCTATAAAAAGAGAACGTTTATCATGATGATTGATGGCTGGAGATGGGACCCATATGCAAGAGAATGGTCCACTTTAATTTCCAAAGTTCTATGATCTTGTGCTTCCTAAGAATGGAGAGAACCACGTCCATATATGTGTAAAAAGGCATGAACTTATTTAATTACATAACAGGCCACTTAATTAATTGGCCTCTATATGCCTTGCATCATCATATTATCAACTAGAAAGAGAAAAGAGATGGGACACTTCGAATACTCTTTTTGGCCTTTTGATTCTGTCTAAATTCTTTTCCTTTTTTATATAATCGCAATTACAAACAACAAGGGGAATTGCATTAAAGTCCTAAAAACTAAATTATCCCCATAAGATCCCATCAAATTATCAAATTGATATAAATTCCTAAAAAAACATATAGGTGATTGAATGAAATTGTGAAAGAAAAGTTATTATACCACTAATGATAAATTATTATATCTCAATTGATAAGTTAATATGTCACTAATAATACTTTAAGACAAAATAAATAAGGTGCCACCTCTGACAAGTGATGAGAATACTTCAGTTACCCATTCAATGCATCATTAATAATAAATTAGGGTATAATAAGTCACGATGCCACTAATAACAAGTTAAAATATTTCAATTGATAAGTTAATGTACCACTAATAGTAACTTAGGATAAATTTATCTTCTTACAATTTTAATTAATCTCCCACTTATTTCTTGAGACTATGGGATTTGATAGTGATAGTTTGTCTTCTTTAAAACTTGAGTGTAATTTGTTTAAGAAAATCCTTCAAGTGGGCACCAAAAAAATAGCATCTTGCAAATGAACTATCTATTGACTTGGGGAGGGAAGAAGTTATTTCGAGAATTTGTCTGCGCAAGACAAAACTGAGAGAATAAAGAATCTTTTAGTTTTAGAGACTGAATCAACTATCAACTAATTTACCATATAATGAGATGAAAAAAGTGGGGAAATTTTGAGAGGTGTGAGGTCTTGCCCAAGTTATTTGGGATTCCTCACGTCTGGGGCAAGAAAAATAGCTACATGATTTCATTATTTCACTTTATGTTTCATTGTCAGGGATCCTCGCAACTTGGAAAATTAAGAAGTATAATTAATATGTCAAGATTCTCTTTATTTTTTTCCCTAATATGTCATTAGTTTATCAATTTATTGGGGAAATTACACTAAGGTCCAAAAAAAAAATATTATTATTAGGTCCCATGAAATCATCAAATTGATATAGAAGAATTACTATAAGATCCCATACAAGAGACTTAATTATCTAAGAATTCTATTAACAACTGAAAAAGTTGACATTAATAAGTTCTAATGTAGGTATTGACTAAAAGTTTTTTATGCTTGAAACATTTTGGTAATTAAGTCACCTCAGCATAGTAATTTTGCCAATTGATATGAAGTCCCAAGAAATGACACATGGACAATTTATTTGAATTATAAAAAAAAATATTCTAACTTGTCAATTGATAAATTAAATTATCATCAATAATAAGTTAGTACACCTCAATTAATAAATTATTATGTCACTAATGACAAGTTATGAGAAGAGAAGTCACAATGTCCCCAATGATTAGTTAGGACTCCTCAATTAACAAGTCATTATATCATTAATGATAAATTAGGATAAGAGAAGCCACACCAGTTAGGCCGCTTCAATTAATAAGTTATTATGTTACTAATGACAAGTTAGGACAAGAGAAGTCACGGTGTCACTAATAACAAATTAAAACACCTTAATTAATAAGTCAATATACTGCTAATAACACGTCATGATACTTTTTACAATCCAATAAATCTCCCACTTTTACTTTCAAATTTTATATTAATTTAATGATTTCTGATATCTGATAATGATAATTTATCCTTTTCTCTTAATTTATTTTAGTATTTGAAGATAAGGATACAATTGTAAAAATACTAATATGTATTAACTTGAAATATTAAAATAAGATATAAATAATATATATTATTTTTTTTAAAAAAAATGACAGTGTTAAACAAGAATCCCCAGGGCCAGGAACGACAAACAACCAAATTACAGGAACACAAAAACTTGCTTTCACACAAATGAAACAAAAAAGATGAAAACCTCCCTAATTAAAGCAAATTAACCTCTTTCAATTCCCATAAAACATAACATCACCTAAATCATCATAACGTTTCTGTATAGTTCCACATAAGTTACAAATTCCTGCCCAATTTTAAATAACTCGATGGTAACAAATAACAACCTCCAAAGATAATCCTCACCCAAAAAACAACCGAACCCCACATTTTGATATTCCCATAGTTTATATACATACAATTTCTTACTTATCCTAATACACCAAAAGAGAACAGAAATCTCAAGAACAAGAAGATTTCAACCTTGATCATCAATCATGGAGGCGAATGTAAACGCTCAACAACCTCTTCTGGAAAACGCTCCGATGTTATTAAAAGAAGCCAAAACGCCAACTCAGAAGGTGATAAGAAAGACATTCAAAGGCACAGCAAATTTGTCTAATCTTCTTCCCACAGGAAGCGTTCTGGTATTTCAGATTCTGTCGCCGATCGTAACACACCAAGGCCAGTGCAAGACTCACACGAGCCGAACCATGACGACGTGTCTCTTAGCCATTTGTAGCATTTCCTGCTTCTTTCTTAGCTTCACCGATAGTTTCAGGGACGAAAGAGGGAAAGTTCGATATGGGGTTGCTTCGTTGAATGGTCTTTGGGTCATTGATGGCTCTGTGAAGCTTTCTGCTGAAGAAGCGGCGAAGTTTAGGCTTAAGTTGATTGATTTCTTCCATGCATGCGCTTCGTTTATGGTGTTCTTAGCTGTGGCCATGCTTGATAAGAATGTGGTTATGTGCTTTGAACCTAACCCTTCCGATGAGGAAAGAGACCTTCTCGTCGCTTTGCCTCTCGTTATTGGCTTGTTTTGCAGTTTTCTGTTCACTGTTTTCCCTACAAAACGACATGGCATTGGCTTCCCTCTCTCTCGGGATTAGCTGCTTAATTACTTCATTCTTTCTCATATTTGTTCTGATTCATTCATTGTTGTTTCAATTGTATACTCTAATTATAAAACTCCCATTTCAATAATTTCTCCATGTTAAGGTGCCTGATCCATGCTCGTGCACTTTCACCTTTGTTTTTTTTTTGGTACAATTTACCTTTCGTTGTTGATGAAAAACCATCATATTATGACTTGTGGGCCTGGCCCTCTCCTATTACCAAAGAAAAAATTGTTGGGCCGAGTGTGTACCTTGGAAAGGCCCAAGCCCTATTGGTATCAGACTGTTTTATGCAGCAAACGATGCTTGATATGTAACGAGCTAGTTACCCATCATGAGTTCAATTGTTGAAAGTATAAGACATATAATTATTTAAAATATATTTAATTTTTAAAAAATATTATTTTATTGTAATTCTAACTGTGGTATTTGAAGAGATATTCTAGATACTGGATGTCAAGGTTTACGCCTAAAGATAATAAATGGTTTGTTCTACCCAATATCGATATTATTTAGAAGGAAATAAGACTTCACCCTATCTTTAGATAGTGGATGAGTCCAACCCCTTTTTAAAAATTTTTGTACAAAAAAAAACAAGAGATAGTTAATTGCTAATGAAAGTTGACACAGATGGTAAGAAACATACTCGTATTCTATAAGAATGCGAGTTCAATTCTCGCTGCCGTTATAAATATTTATTTAGTAATCGATTTTATAAATATTTTATAAGCAGAGTGTATCTTAATTTTAATAAAAGATTGACCTCAAACTCACATAATTTTTTTTTTATAACAAAAACAAACTAGTTAATAGATATAGATGAGATGAAACCGTTGATAGATATAAAGACTTTAACCCTTACCATCGTGACCCGCAAGAAAGTATTTATAATATACTGATTAAATTTAATAAGTACTTAATTAGTGATTATAGGGTCTGTTGACTTTGTTTTAAGGGGCAAACCAAAGATCAGAATTCAATATGTGTCTCTCTCTCTCTCTCTTTAAATACTCCTCTAATATATAATTTAAAATTTAATAGTGATTATAAATATAAAATATATTTTATATATTTATTAATTTAAAAAAAATTATATTTATTGATACTCTATTACATATTTCTATATTTATTAAAAAAATTAAATTATATTTATTGATACTTAATTAATAATAATTAAATAAAAGAGAGTTTATAAAAATAATTATAATATATTATATTAATTAATTTAATTATTTTAAAAAATATATTATATTAATTAATTTTTATAATCTAATTAAATTAATTAAATAAATTTTATATTAACAATTAGATGAATATAAATACCGGTACATTCAATAGCTAGCCTTACTTTCGATAATATAACGAGGAAGTATCTTATTTTTTATGGCAATATAGAACAACATATATATATATATATATATATATATATATCATGATCTGGTAAGCGTACATAATTGTGTTCCAGCTTATGGCAATGACGGAAATAATAAGAGCAATTTAAGAAAAGTAAAAAGGAAAACAGAGGAAGGAACCATTGAAGGATCGGGATGTATTAATGTAATGACGATAAGAAATACAAGATGAATGAAAATCCATAAACGAGAAGATATGATTATGTGTAAGTCTAACAAGGAATTTGATCAGTGAACCATCTGATGACTTTAACTGGAAGCTGTATAAGCTTCATAGCCAAATTAGCCAATGCGCTGCAACAGAAGCAACACGGACATATGCAACTCAATATGCTCCTGCATTCATTCGTCACCATAAATCTATCATCACCAAATGAATCATATATAAAACAAACGAAGAAAAAAAGGCAACAGGCAAAAACAGAGATCTGAGTTTGTAGTGAGGATCCTGCTAGACTCGAGTTTTAAGACATGACTGATTCTTGAAGATGAATAAATAGATTAAACTTAGATTTATTGTACTCTTATACGCTGATTATGATCAGAAGGAAAAACAATGAAGACGAAGCGTAGGACGAAAGAAGAGGAAAGATTGAATACCCAAGAACCCAGATAACAGCGCCGAGAGCGGCTAAAACGAGAGCAACAAGAGCAAAAGGCAACCCAATTAGGAACCCTAATGGCCTGCATTCCCCCATTCTCTCTGATTTGATTATCTTCTTCTTCCAAATTCTAAATCGGAATTCGGAATCGATTCTGTGTTCTGAATCCGAGATTGTGTTTATGGGAGGAGTGAGGTGCGTCGAATTGCGTGTGGACGGCGTCGACTATGAATTTAAAATGAAGAGTCAACCACCGCCATTTAGGAAATTTTCTTCATTCAAATTCAAATTCAAAATCTCATTCAAAATCCCTGAAACCCCACCCATTACGCACCGCGTTTCCTCCTCATGACTTATGGATTCGTATAGTTGAGCATTTCAGCACTTCGTTCTCCAAGTCTCCTTCTCACCTTCTTCATTGCCCTCCCCATCTCCGCTCATGCCATCTCTGTCTTCCCACTTCCCACGTTTTCCCATCTCGTTTGCCCTGTCCACCTTCAACCTTACCTTTTATTATTTTTATTAATAATTTTTATTTAAAAATTATGAAAAATCCCACCAATTTTTAAACACACACTAAGTATCGGTAATATATAAATTTTGTATGCACGAATATTAGTACTCTGTTAAGATCATTATTGTCAATAAAATTTTTAATATGATATTTTTTTTCTTTTGTTTTTATTAATTTTAGTGTATTCATTTATTATTCCTCCACAGGTAAATATAAGAGCCTATTAAAAAATTGATTTAATTTTTAATGTAACATCTCATTCATTTTTGTCTATTATATTAGTTATTTTTAAAAAGTATTCTTATTTAATACAAGCATTTATTTACTATAAAGGAAATTATTAAATAAAATGAATTAATTGAAAGAAGTATTTCCAAAAATTATCACAAATTGTTTGTATGTGAAGTATTAACCGCAAAAAAAAAAAAACTAATTTTATGATGTTGACATTTGACCGTGACGTGGAATCTTGGTGCTCTGGTAGCTAGTTGGGTTTGGGGATGAGTAGTTTCATAGCTTTGGGCCTTTAAATTGAGTGATCCAAAGTGTCCAATAACACAACTTTCCCTCTTTTCTGCTTACCTGTTTCGGCTATTAATATGGGCCATTTAAATGCAAAGTCTTCACCAGCAATAGGTCCTATCCTACGCTAATAGAGTTTTTTTTTTTTAGTTATCTATCCAATTCATCAAAATTTTACCCCAATTATATTCGGATCCGACCTGTATTGTGTACTTGGCTATGGTAGGTGAGTCTCCCAACGGAGATTTTCTATATACGTTAAGATTTAAACTCAAGACCTCACTTAAATAATACTGAACTGCTTATCATTTTGACCAACCCCCTTGAGTCCAATACAAATAGTTAATTCCTAATAACAACCTATAATCGAATCTCACAGTATTTTAAATAAAATTTTCTCCAACAAATAATAACTAGGCTTAAAAAAACAAGTTGGTTTTTTTCTAGTCTATACATTATTTTTTGAAAACAATCAGTATATCTTTCTTTCTTTTTTGCAAGCTGATCAATACATCATTATACACACACAACAACAACAACAACAACAATTAAACTATAGTTTTGGTTCCTTTAAACTTAATACTCCATCCGATTTTAAATATAAGAGCTAAATAGAGAGTTACTTTAATTTTAAATATAATACCTAAATATAATTTATTTCCTAAAATTATGATTTTTTTTCCAATATATCCATATATGATTATACATATTAAGGGTATTTATATCAAGTGTAGTTTAAATGTAAATAATTGAAGAAGGGTATTTTAGGGAAACAAATATACAATTATTATAAATAACTAACTTAACTAATTTACTGAATCTACCTAAATTAGTTAAGTAGATTTTATATTAATGACACTAGGTAGTACAATTTATGGAAAGACATGTCTTTTATGAATATACTTCCTTCGATCATTAATATAAGAGTTAGTTGACTAATATGAATAGTTTAAGGAAATTAAATAATCAGTTAATTATAAATAATATACGAGTTAGTTGACTAATTTAGGTAAATTAAAGAATAAATATATAAATTTATAGGAAAAGTTCATATTTAATCATCATTATTTTTTTTTAATTTATTTAAATTAGTCAACTATTTCTTATATTAAAAATATGAATAAATAGCTACAAATAGGGAATGCAATGTACGGTGTGCACTCCTTCTCCCCTCCATTGTCTTTTTCTGATAGGAAGAGAAATTGAGAAAGAAAGGGAACAAAAATTAACAGAGATTATTTCTTAACAATGTGCCCCCATGGTTTTGTGAGATCCTTTCTCTTCATTTCTTGTTGGTTCTTTTTCAGCACATGAATAGCTTTATAGCTTGTGCCGAGCTTCTTGTTAAATTAATTCTTTAAAAAAAAACGATCGTGTGATGATGAGCTGACTCTTTCAAATTTGAAGTTGCATAATATGGAATGAGTTTGTATGCTCATCAAAGAGCACCCAAATTTAGATTTAGATAGCTTAAATTTAATAGTTTTTAATGTTATCTTTTAAAACAATTATATCAAAGTATATATATAATCTAAAACTGTTATAAAAATAAAAAAGTAAGAGAGTAGAAAAGAGGAAAATAAAACAAGATTTTATTAGAGAAAATAATAGAGTATTTTTCATTCACACGTGTCTTTTTTTTATCTTTAATATACCTTGTACATGGCCTCTATTTATAAGCCTCCAACCCTTAAAGCCAATACAAATATGACAATGAAATAAATAGTAACATAAAGAGACATTGAGGAGGTTATAAATTTAAAGATATTAAAAGAAAATGAATTTTAAAGGTTAAGGGTTATGGATATCAATTATTCAATATTTATAACACTCTCCCTTGAATGTCTATAGTCAATATTGTGCCTCGTTAAAATCTTACTAGAAAAAATTTAGGAGGACAAAAACTTAATAAATGAAAAAGAGTACACAACATATATTAAAATCGTCTCATTTAGAACTTTACCAGGAAAATCCAATAGAATAAAACATAGGTCAACGAAAAAAGAGTGCAATATAATTTTTACTCCCCCTGATAATAACATCATTTTTGCTCCCGCTATTGATAACATGGCATTTCAACATCTCTTCTCAATAGAGTATACTATTTTCTTAAATGGATTATTTTTAATATTTTTTCTAGCATATATTCCCATGCATTATCCATTATCATCATATGATATTTTTACATATATTTCTTCAATATATCTTCTAGATATGTTGAATTATTAACATACTCTTCACTTATCTTATGCACTATGGAAATAAAAAACGTTGTCCTGAAAATCACAATAATATATTTTGCATCAATATATTCAATTAGTTATGAACAAAATGATCTTATATATAATAGTCATATCAAATCTAGTTTCATTATCTATTTTTGCAACTTAATTTTGCCAATAAAATTATAACATAAAATATTAATAAAATAGATAAATATTATAATATAATAAATATTTTAGACTTCTCGTCCATTAAATTTAATATATTTTCATAGAAAAAATGGTCATAACAAAATCTAAAGATTGTAAAATGATTGGATATTTAAACCTAGATATTTCTTTACCTTCTTCAAGCATTTTAAATTATTAAAAGATTATCATATAAATTTTACTATTTAGTAAGCCATATATATAAGCTTTAATAATATCCATTAGACACATATTTTATTTTCATATATTGCCAAACTACTAATATATGCAAAAATTATTGTATTTACCACAAAATAATATTCTTTATCATATTCATCATTAGCTTTTATGAAAATCTTTATTTTCACATCAATATTTATATATTTCATAATAACTTTATGTCTCAATTGTTTAGACTACATGTTTATAATTTTCACATATTAAAAAGAATACAATTTGATTTTCATTGTATCTTTGCCCTTTTCATTTTCCTTTTTGGCAAAATATTTTTTTCCTATCTACTTCATATGACAAATTTATACATAAGATCCTTATTTGATTAGTGATATTATTATAAAAAATGTTGTTGACAACTTTATTTTTCTGGTTCCATTTTTTTGTATAACATAACTTATTGAGCTCTCCTTATTATTTTTCAAATACCTGAACCTCTTTTGAGATTTTTGTAAGTAGTTATGTCTTGACACTATTATAGAATACCTGCCTCCATAATATGATCATTTTAATTACATGCTCTAATATTTATAATATTATATTTATAACCAATTAGCATTTTATGCTTCAAACATATCTCACTTTAATTTATACTAATTGTAGCATTTTCTGTTGGAATATGAGATTTTTCATAATCTCATTTAGATCAATAATCGAATTTGGTAGATATTTTTGTAATGTTTTATGAGTGCAATATTTTATAAACTTCTAGTTCATATTACTATATTTGAGGATCTTGCATTTGATAGTAATAATGCATTCATTGTGTTCCTCTTTTTCAATTACTGAATTTCTTCCCCTTCTAGAAAAATTTTGTCGAATAACAATCAACTAATTATGTAGTACAAGTCTCCTAAATTCATTTATTTCCTTTAGAAACATTCTCGTATTTTATTTAGAGATAAACAAGAAGAAGGAAGTTCTTACCTAACATTTATCCCAATTTTCTTTTAATAGTCATCTATGTGTATTGTGGTAGATCAATAGAAATAAACATTGCTCATTTAAAAAATATCTAGCTCCTAACCAAAAATCAATTTAATTGGGAGAATTTTGTTGGCTTGAGGTGTATTGTAATATATCAAATCAAATATTTCAATATTAAAATAAAAATCTTGTTCTCATAAGCATTAACCTAACTACTCATGGAGGCAATAATAAATAATTTTGCTAATATATAATCTTACTAGCATCAAATAATATTTTTAGAATCACATATTCTAAAAATTGTGCATTCAACATAATGATTTATTTAAATAATCTTTTAAATTTTTGGTTACAAACTCATAATAATCATACACAACCATCTTATAGATGCATATATCAGATTTATTAAATACTTGTATCGTTTACATGCTTTCTGAATTGGCCCATATATATGAATTTCATATATTTTTAGAAATGTAAATATCCATTTTATAAATCATAACTAGTGAGATTCTTATTATCAATTTTATTTGAGAATAAGCAACATATGTTAATTCTTGTATTGGCTATTCATAAAGAATCTTCTAGATGATTAAATAAATTATGCCAATAATATATCTATTTGAATAAGTAAACTTTTAGTTTACTATAACTTGCAATAAACTTAATATTTAAAATTATTTATGACATATATATTTTTTATAATATTTTTATGATAAATTGATAGATTATAATAAGTATAATTCTACCTTGCATCCTAATTACAGGAAATATAATACAAAATTAATTAGTAACTATTACTTAATTAAAATCAAATTCTGTATTACAATTTTTGCCAATACACCACATATAATGATGGACTCAAAAGAATATCCACCTTCTATTACAATATTCTTTTTTTTAAATATATATATCAATTTCATATATATTAATTAAACATAGTAAAAGCTTGAATATAATCACTAACCAAAAAAAAATAATAAATTACTAATATTTTTCAATGAATGCACAATTATATAGTAAACAAATAAATTAATAATTCATATTTGACAAATTTTCTCATAAAAATAAATTTTTATTTTCCTAATTTAAATGAGACATAAATTGTTTTCCCTTTTAAATGTCACAAATTAAGCAACATGATGAATTTGGCACCACCAAACTTTGATTCTACAATTATCAATAATACTCATGTATAGAGATATTGAATATTATAATAGAAAATTCATCATACTTAAATAATATTCAAAGCAAAATTCAAAACGTAAATTATGCACAAATATATTCATTAGAAATAACTTCACCATTTATTTTTCTCATTCTATAAATATAATATATGTAACTAAATATGTGAAACACTAAATTGAGGAACGTTGATTGTCCCTCGAAAATTTTAACATTTTAATGGACTTTTAAAATATTGATAATACACATACAGAAACAAATCCCATTAAAAGCAAATGGAATCTATAATATATATTTCAACTATATAAAATTCAATCACATTAAAATCCCACAAAGGACAAATCAATTAGCCAATTTAAACGTTAATAATACTTTGGTTTTACCATACATCTACTAATATAAACATAAATGATGAATGCTATGTATGATTATCCAAAGGACAATAAAAACATGTACCACTTGTTGTGTGTACGTAAAATTATAGAGAAGGAATGTACCTTTTCTAAAGCATAAACCTCTGCACTTTGTAGGGTAAACAACAAATTCTCAAATTTATATTTATAAAAGATTGACTTAGTAATTTGAAATAATATATTCTAAAATCAAAATACTCTACTAATTAAAGGTTCTTTATTACCTCATTACTCATGGAAATAATCCTATATATACATCTCAGGGATATATAGAACTGTTAGAGAAATAATTTTACCATTAAAGACATTAATCAAGACAATAATGATGCATAACAATAATGCTGCAAAATGTTATAAGCCTACCTTCCCCTTGAACTCTAACTTCATTCGAATAGTAATGCTCATAAATGCATAATTAGTAATAAAATGATAGAGATTATTTCTTCTATATACTTGTGTGTTGTAAAACTTACCTGTAACAGCCGTTACTTTCATTCTAATATTTTCACAAAATATTTTATGTTCAAAGTAAGTCGTTTCTTCATTTCTTAATTTCTTGAAAATAATATTCTAAAGAGAAATATGATTAATTATATTATCACTCTAGGAAGCAATATGATCCATATTGATTACCACAGTTTAATTCTATAGAGTTGAATATATGATCCTTTATCTCATGACTTATTTGAAACATATATCAAATAGTCAATTAATTGAATTTATTCTTTATCACTTACTCCATTTCTAGTCTTCACTTTCTTTAGTAAATCATACATCTGGAATCTAAATTTTTCACTTTCAAGATTTAAGATGAAATAATGTTTAACTCAAATAATAAAATTAGATAAAATTTTAATAAATATAGTATAATTTTTCACTCACAAATAAGATTATATATTGTCACGTCTCAAAATTTAAGCAGTGACCGGCACAAAATATAAACCCATTCATATTCATTAAGTTTAAAACTTTAAATAAAATGTTTAAAGCAATAATCATAATATATAATCCATTTTAATCAAAAAGCAAGTCATTTGTAGAAATTTTGACATGATCGTTTTTGTATAACCAACCTTGCAATAATCTTACAACAGACTGCGAAAATTTCAAATTATCTACAAACATTTTCAAAACAACCAGAATTTTATCTATAGATTAGGTAGAGCATCTAAACTGCATACAAAATGATAAAAGTATTTCATAAATTTATTATTACATTCTAAGTAGATATGCCAAAAACAATGTTTCGGAGCGGACGTGAGGCTCTTCACTATTCAGTTAGAGGAATATGGTCAACAACACTATCTGAAGCTAAAATAATATACTCGTAAATAACAACCTAAAAATATAATTTTAAATGCGTAAATAAACAATTTCAATATGTTTAAATATAAATCATAACATTTTGTAACTAAATACGAATATTCTGATAAACATTTTATTTCAAGACATCCATTTAAAACAATTATTTAAAAATAATCATTTTTTCGTAGGACTTTAACAGAATAAAAATAAGCGTAAACACACAGTCTACAACGGTAACTAACTAATCTAGCACGGCTTGAGGCCACGTAGACAAGCGTAGACACAATCTATGAGGGTAAATTATCAAGCATATCACAAGGCCATGAATCAAGCATAGGTACGAGACCTACGAGTAACAGGCGCAGATACGAGACCTACGAGGAACAGGTGCGAGAATAAATCCCACGAATAACCGGCACGAGTATGAGACTCACGAATATCCATCGAGCTCGGGTTTAACCATGGTGCACCAAGGACTAATAGTATTGTTGTTAGTAACCAACGTTCTGTATTCAATCATTTCTGAAAACCTTTCTCGTATGCGTGGGGTCCATTTGGCATTTAATAATCACAACACTTTCTAAAGCCATAATCTTCATTAAGAATACTTTAAAATTTCAAAACCCCAGCATGAACATTAAAATAAAATATCAAAAGATTTATTTAATGCATATGAAATCATTATTCAAATTATGAAATCCACATAAGAATATTTTATCGAGAAAATCAACTCAATATAACATTTATGACAATCTTTTTCTAAAACTCCCTTTATTCATTTTTCCAACATAAACTTGATCATTTAATAACACAATTGAAAGAAAAACCATTGCTAATGATTAAAACTACGAATTCATATAACTTATTTTTCGTAAATCATACTTAAAATTTACATTTTTAATAAAACATGTCAAGTCACAATATATTATTAAATTTATAATTTAATGGGACGTTATTCAATCATATATCACATTTCTAAACCTTTACTCTTTTAAACTAAATAACTTTGAGCTATTTTTGCTTCTCAACTCCCTGATATCCCAAAAACAACAGATTAAAATTCTAATTATAGATTTGACTATCCATGTGCTCAACTTATATCACTTTAAAATAAGAGAACTTAAACTTAAATCTCCATTTTTCTTCTAATAATATCATGGCAATTCAAATGATAATAGAACTTATCAATCCTAATTAACAAATCCAATATTTGCTCTTTAAGAATTATCTTCCACCTTTCTTCTGTTTTCTTTTTGTTCTAGTCAAGCTCAACTTCAATAAATTTAACCACCACCACCATAAATATTCATATACATAGGCAACTTTGATTCTTTTTCTTTTCCTAATTTCTGTTGAGATATTGGAAGATTTTAATTCAATCAAATTCTTGTATTTCCTTCAATGTATTAAAATTTCAGCCTCAATATTTCAACTCAAAAAAAATCATTTGAAATCTTCATCCATAACTTTTTCAATAACAATTTAATCTTCATCCAATTTGCCTCTCAAGTCCTCTTCAACCAATATGAAATTTCCAGATTTGTAGAGCATTTAGGCTCACATTTTTAGCTCCTTACATCAGCCCAAACACTCACGCATACCATAGCTCAAACCTCCACTATGCCAGCAACTCTACACATAAATATACACATGTATATGCTGTCAAAATAACTTCCATACATCAGTTACATATATATACATATGCCATTTAACTTCCCAAAACAGTAACACAATATATATGTATCAAGACAGAAGCGACCACGCATTCTTTTCTCCTTCTCTTTTCTTTATTTATTTTGTTCAGATAGACACAGTGCCCTACAGTACTGAAGTAGAAATGAAAAGACATTGAAAAAGCTTACCACACCACACATGGTGGTTATTCAGCAGCAGCAAGGGAAAGGGACCGTGGAAAGCTAGAGATCTAAGGTTGCTACAGTAAAGACAGAGGGAGTACCACAGCAACGACGACAGGGCGCTACGGCGGTGACAGCTTGCACGTCGACGGTGTCAGGGATGACTAAGAAACCACGGCAACTTGCGTCAACAAAAACTCCTGTCGAACACTTCTTTCAACCTTCCACAACACTCCTCCATTCCTGCTCTCGCCCTACTTCTCAGTCACCGACTGAATTGCAAAAGAGATAACAGCTCCAGTGGCAATAACACGTATAGAGGAACTGACCGAAGCAAGGTGATGATAGCATCTGGTCACACGGTAGCAGGTTTACTGTGTCGTGAAGCTTCCATTTCCTCTGTCCTCCCTCGATGTCAGATTGAAATGGCGGAAAGAAATGCAATTCTGAAATGAAAACGTAAGAGGGGCAGTTTGGTAATTTTATGTGTCTGAAAAAGAGAATAAAATCCTACTTCTGCAAGTATTGGAATTTGAACATGGGACCTCCACTCTAACAGCACTACTTCTAACCACTTAGCCATCCAATTTCTCTTGTGATACCCTTACTAGAAAATATATATATCTTTTAATAAATTAATATCATAACTGATTATTATTCTTTTTTATGGTCATTACATATATGATGTAATGCACCATGATTAAATAAAGCCAAAAACCTATATATATATATATATATATAAATTTATCTCTCATAAATTAATCACAATAAATTTAAACAATAATAAGAATTAAAAATTATATAGCCTTCTAGGCTTTTAAATATTTATTTTGGCTTACCTTCTCAGCTTATAATTGTTAGTTTTGGTATTTTTTTCTATAACTTATTGTATTGAGAGTCACAATTACTTTTTATATTTTTTATAAAATCTTATAGTCCTTTTGGTATCATCACCAATTTTGACATTTAATTTCAATAAATTAATGAATATTTGTCCATATGATATTTAGTCATATTTTAATATTTACCTTTGGTCCATATGACTTCTAGTCATATTGTAACATTTGTTTATTTTTGTTTATTTGATTTCTAGTGATCTTGTAATATTTTCTCATAAGATTATCCCCATCATAGTTATATTCTATTGTTTTCAATAACAAATTATCAATTGTTTTAGATATTGATCTTCATGCCCATATTAAAAATCTTTCAAAACTATAAGCTCTTTTGTATAATTAAATATTTCAATCATTACCCTTTAGAACTTTGATATTTATAATTATTAGATTATTAAATTATTACAATATTTTAATCTATCATGACATCCATAAGAACTACAAGATGATCTTCTATCAAATAACTATTATCAAAAGTGATATAACTTTTAGTCATTTAATCACAAAAGTATTATTGTTGCTGGCCATTTAATAACATGAAATTATAATATCAACATATATATAGAGAGAGACAAAATATAAAAAGAACAAATAAATATATTAAATAATAAATTAATATATATGGAGAGAAGGGGAATTAGTAATGTAAATAAATATAGTAATTTAAACAATATAAATAAATAGAAATATATGCAACAATTTAAATCATAGCAAGAATAATATTGAACAAAATAAATTAAATCTCATAATCAAATATAAATAACAAATAAATTGATAAATTTATATTTTATATATTTATTCATATTATTTTAGTGGGTATTTATCATTATTTTAGTCATTAATTATATTATTTATGCACTATTTAGATTAATATACCTTAAATTAAAGTAGTGCTTAATATGGGTATAATTGTCATATTTTTATGATTTCTTCTAAACAGTTATTGTTGGAACAGAAGCTATTATTATATTATTATGATTTTGTATTTCAATCATTTATGAGAAACTAAAATTTACAAATGACAACAAATAACTATTAATTTATAAATTGCACTAGAGGACCCATATATCAAATCTTATAATTTGGCCTATTAGGTTTTATTTTATTCGTTTTCTTTAATCAAATCTTTAAGAGGAGAGCAGACGCACCAGAGAAAGGAAGGGGCAGCCGCGACTTAATGCCATCTCACGTCACCACCATCTCCATCTCTAGTCCACTCATTGCATCCTCCTCCCTTTCCGTTTTGTCCTCCACCATTTGCAGCAAACACAGCAAGGCAGCGACGCACAGTAAACCAAGAATAGCAAGGTTAGACAGCCACGCCCAAACGTGCAACAGCGTCGGTATAGACTTGAATAGTGACAGCCCATGGCTGAACGTTTGTGGATGCTCAGTGAAGCAGATATGGCATCCAAGTGTGTTTAGTGCGTCTAAATCCCCTAATTCAATAGCAAAAGTATGAATTTGGGATCTTAAAAGGAGAGTTTAAATTACTCTAATTTTTCACCTATTAATTATTTTATGATTCATAGGCTTTAGTATAATTTTATAATTACTGGGAAGCTTTATAATAATTTATTTATATTCATTGATGATTATTATAATTGGATTATTGTTTAGCAATTGATATTGTGCTAATTATAACTTAATTTCATCATTCTGTTTTGGGTCAAAACTTTGTATTGAGATTATTGTGAATATTTAATAATTTTTCAAGGTGGCTTGTATTTTTTATCATTATATCTCTTATTTGGCTTTAATCCTAAATTTTATGAATTCTTGAATTATGATTGACCATTAGGTTTTAATATCCTTAGCTTTATTTTATTATTCTAGTAGTAGTTAATAAATTAGAACTTTAGAAAATATTTTGTAACAATTCGAATTAGTTTGGTTGTTGGATTAAAAACTTAATTATAATTCTTGATTAATTATTTATAATTTTCATATTTGTTGAAGTTATGATTGCTTGCATTATTAGATTGGATGATTGCTTTATCATTATTAATCATTTGCATTATCTTTCTATTCACTCCTTATCACTTAATTATTTAAATTAAAAATACTAAAAATACTTCATTCAAATTCGTCTTAATTTTTGGCATATCAAATCAAACCCCATTTATAGCTTAGGTTATATTACATTTAGTTATTTAGAAATTTTATTTTATTTTTGGCTCTTCAAATAGAATGACATGAGGTTACACTATACGTAATCATTGGTTTAATTTTTTAAATAACCCCAAGACGATATTGGACATAAGGTTATTTCAAGTGATGCCGTAATCATATAAATCACATTATATACTATATACAATTACATAATATATCACTAACAAAAATAACATAAATATGTTGTGCGTTGCAATGAGGAAACCCATGACAATATGAATAATCAAGAAAAAAATGACCATTAGATTGGAACCCATTATATGTGTCAATATGTTAATCTATAAGGAGCCTATACCTCAAATTAAAATGTATAGAAAAAATAATAGAATAAATAACATAAAAGAACAACATAATATGTTGTAAAGATATAGAAAATTAAAATTTCAAATTATAATTGGGTAGGGGATAAGAAAGAAAAAAAATAATATATAACACTATTATACATAATATAATAATACATGAATCTACAAAAAGTTCATACCTCATATTTTTAGAACGAATTCGTGCTAATAATGTATTATAAAAATAAAAAAATGAGAAAGTAGAAAAGATGATAGCAATACAAGAATTTGAGAGAGAGAGAGAGCAACATGGTATTTCTCATTCATGTGTCTTTTTTTATCTTCAATATGCCTTGTACATGACCTATATTTATAGGCATCCAGCCCTTAAAGCTAATACAAAGGTTTTTAAATAAAATAAATAGTAACATAATGATATTTATAATAAGAATATAATGACATTGAGGAGGTTATGAAGTTAAGGACATTAAAAAAAATGAATCCTAAGAGTTTAGGGTTATAGACATCAATTTTTCAATATTCATAATAAAAATAAAAATAACCTCTCAAGTGTCATTTTTTTCAAAGATGATTTTTTTTCATTTAAAAATAATCAGTTAAAAATTTTAAATCTAAACCGTTAAAACTATATTTAGATAGCACATATCTCACCATACCAGGGAGCACCATGGTAGCACTGAAACTAGTTCCCATATAACATGTTTGACTCACTACACATACTTTAGCAATTGTTAAACATTTGTAACATGTAACGTACAATAATACATATCAATTAATTATCTCATGCGCTTCTAATTATATTAACTGTCCCTAAGTAGTATTTTTGACAAATGAATTGAACATACGTGCCTTGAATATTCACTTGCAGCTGTTGTAAGGTATTCCAATGGATTTATCCCCTCGCTCATTCCTAAAGTGTTTTTATAAGTAGTCGATTAGAAGTAAGCTATAAGTGACCTTGTACTTTTTTTTATTTAGTTAAAATACCCCCAAACCACTTTAGGCTTGAGACTAGTTCTTTTTTAAGCATATAACGCAAAGACTTTTTACATCTCCTGAAGAGCATGTTTTCTGATATTCAAATTTATATTCTTTTCTTTATAGGGGTAAAACTACTTATTACCTTAATCAACAACTTGCTAGTAAGTAATCTTGTAACTATGATGAATGTTGATCACAACTTTTTGACCATCTTCTCACAAATGGGTGCATAATGAGTCTTTTTAAAACTCCCCCTCCCCCACAAAAAAAATTGCGAAGTGTTATGTGCAAGAGAATATAGAGATGATGCAAGGAAAATTACAGCAAAATTTGTAACTAGTAACCAGGTTAATTTTCCATCGTCATCACTCTTACAAGTTTATTTGTAAATTTTTTTGAGTTTCTTCATCAATGCCAACTAATATGGAAAAGGCAGAGTGAAAATGACGTTAATCATGAAGACTTTCAAAATTTATTGACTTGATTGGGGAGCCAATCCCTGCACCATTATCCTACTCTGTCCCTTGTGCCGCCCCCACAAATCAACAAGGACCTTCTCCATTGTATATATAAATTTATAATATGACTATCTCACTATATCCTTCTAAATCTCAAGTTTAAGGAGTAATCATAAATTCTAAAATTAGATTAGTCAGTTATTCAAATATTTAGTAATATGATTAAAAAAAAAGCGACAAACACATGCTAATAATATCAACCAAAAAAAATAATGTGTGTATATATTAATATGATATTCACCGTTTGACACGCAGATAGATACGAACAAGGCTCTGTTGGTGTATATAGGGATTGGAACAAAATAATGGTAACCACAAAAACGTCCTCAGAATACTTCCATGCAAGAAAGACAAAAAGTTCTTCTCCACATATACCTACAGATGCTTTTGGTCCAGTTCTTAAAATATCATTTCCAGATCATCCATGGATATCCCATGTCTTGTTCCTCTCACCATCCTTTTCTTTCTATTTCCAACTTATTTTACCCTCCTATCATGCATTCATTATATTTCCTCAATAAATTTTTGGCTGATCTCTACTTCATCTTCAACCTTCATATATCCGCATGGGCAACAATAAGAAATATTCTCCAGTTTTTAATATAAGAACTATTTAATTAATTTAATTAGATTAAAAATTAGTTTAAGTTAGTTAATTATGATAAATATAATATATTTTTTTTTCTAAAATACACTTATTTAGAATAAAATTCACCTTATTATAATGTTTGATGTTCAATGTTTTTGAGGTTTACCAATTCACAAAGTCTACATAATGGTTTCTTTATGTGTTTGATGTTAGCTTAGCTTATAGATGTTTTTTTTTTTAAAAAATGATCTTTTCATGAATTCAAAATTATTTCTCTTACCATCATAGCTAGTTTATGGATTTAAAAATGCTTAAAAAATGTCTTGGTGTGGCATTAATGAATTTCTCTACTGTAACAAGTATGATTCTCTTTATAAGATCATGTAGGAATTATTAAATTATTATTATATTTAAAATAATGTTGAGGGATTATGAATAAAGTATCTTAGAAAATAATAATAAACACGAGAAATAAATCTTATATTAAGAATTAAGATTAACTTAACAATAGATCATATAAAGCTAGAGGAGTACTCCTATCGCTTGATATTATTATGAATTGTATTGAAGAGAGAATGTGAAAGGGGCACTACTGGAAAATACATTTACGACATAGGTCTTTAACGTTGATTATATGCCAAAACGACACCCAAAAAATAAAGGTGGTGATATTTTTGTAATATTGTAAAGAGTTTTGACCTCATTTCTTTAAAAAGCTGACGTCGTATGTCTTCCAGAGATCAAAACGGTGAAAAATAGCTAGTAAGGAAACAATTTTGAAGTTAACTTTCAACGTCAATTTTCTATTCTAACCAACGTTGAAAGTTAGTTCTAACATTGCTTTCTAACTGACATCAAATGTTTAAGAAACTATGTATACTACTTACTAGAATCCACTTCCCTTAAATTAGGGACGTTGAAAGTCTATTTTACTTTTAAAAGACAGTAAAAGGTTTTTCTTTTTTTTTTGCAGTAGTGAGAGGTTTGATTGATAATTAGGACCTACCCATATATATATACAAAGTAAACACTATCGTGTGTTATGACATAGTGATATAGAGGCCATCTAGATTGAATTATTGAAGAAGGTAGGTCTTGTCAGTGGCAAAATGGTTTTGGATTATTTTAATGGGTGAGAAACTAACTGGGGACCTCGATCTTGGCTTTGAGATTGACCGCTTTGAAAGTGAAAGTAAGATTCTTTTGTTCAATAATTGTTGCAATATTTTCAATATATAAGCTTCTATGAATATTTCTGCAGGTTATATATATCATCACCACCACAACACTCAATAGGAAAGACACATTGAAGGCATGTTTAGATTAATTTTTGGAGAATAGATTTTGGGAAGAATAGATTTTAAAAATAGATTTTGGATGATTAGTAGTAGAATCACTTTTTATATTGTAAATTACTAAAAAGGGTATAATTTGATTAAAAGTATGAGAGATGATAAAAAAGAAAGATGAGAGAGAAGATAGTGTAGAGAAAAGATATAAGAGATGAGATAAGGTTGAAAAGAGAGAGGAGAGATAATAGAGAAGAGAGATGAGAGGAGAAAGTGTAAGAAAAAGTAGGGGTAAGATAGTAATTAGATAGTCCATAAGCTTTTATACTGTTCTAAAAGCTAATTTCAATAATTTATTCAAAACTATGGTTGTGACCAAAATCATTTCTAGATAAATATAACTATTTGTTTAAATTTCTTTAAACCAAAATTTTACCTAAAAAGACTTTTTAAACCATAGTGCCAAACACACACTTAGTGTCTTTTTTGTAGTCCTAATTATTATGTTTATTCATGAGCTAATTATTAGGTTTTTGAATTGTGCCCTTTTAATAAATAAATAATAGATATCATTATAGATATGATTCCTTTTCCATCCATGTATTCTGTGGTCCTTATCTTAATCCAAACGGTTGGCTACCCTTTCTATTTAAAGCAAATTAAAAATTATAATTTTTATCCTCCATATGAAGTTAAGCCGCAGGCTTAGAGACGACTTGGGACTTTATATATATATATATATATATATATATATATATATATATATAAGTGAAATGACATTTAAGGACAAGAATATTGTTTTTTTTTTAAACTCAAAACGAATGTTGTTTTATCTTCAATAAGAGAGAAAAAAATATATAAAATTTAAAGTTCATTCCCTTGAAGTCAATTTCCGTCTAGCCCCAGGAAACCTTTGTACAGTTCTGTTACCTTTTTGGGAGGCCTATGCTTCATCGAAACTATCTATTTAAGATTGTCCCTTGGCCAGTAGGTGATGACATAAGGTTAGAATTCTAACTCTTTTAGAATAGTATCTCACTAATGGCTCAGGTCCTTCTAGAGGCCTTCTTCCCCTCCATATATTGTGCAAAAAAATCCCAAAGCCAATAAATTTCAATTTTTTAAAAGATTATTTATTTTCTATTTTAATTCTATACTAAAAGAATTGAAATAAAATAGTCTATCTGTCCAAAACTATTGACCAAATCGGTTAGAAAACTAATTTAACAATTTATTTGTCTATCTGACTTATTCGGGTTGAATTTTAATACCATTATGTATATACATCAAGATAGATTAAATTCAAAATTTAAACTTATCTATGAAAGTACTAATTAATAGGAAAAATCTCACAAAAATATTATTTTAATTTCAAAATATCAAATTAATTGTATTTCTCATATTTTAATAGTGATTGATTTCGCTGGAAAAACAAATAACAACATATTTTCTACAAGAATTTCTTATTCGAGATTTTAAAATTCATGTGGTATTTTGGTGAGACTTTCTCTAAGTAATAAGATTATTTTTAGTAAACATTGAAATTTAGAAGACGGACAATTAAACTGATCCAATGAAGCATAGGCCAACGGGGTTGATGAAATATATGTTTTTTTAAGCAAAAGAATGACTTGGGATTAGAGTCAACGATAAAAGAGTGGCCATATAGAATCCACTGTCTTAAGATCACCTCAGTCCAAAATTAATAAAAAAAAAACATTATTCGATTATCCACTAACAACGTATTCCAACTACATATTCGTATTTTTGTTACTTCTCGTTTCATTTCGGTAACTACTTGTCCAAATACCTTAAATGTTTACCCATTTTATTTTTTTAGATTTTTTTAAAAAATATAAGTATAACTAAAAAGTAATTCGTGATTTTTGTCGCCATGCTTCTCTAAATGATATTCAATTTTTCTGAACTTCTTCATGCAATTAATGGAAATAAAAAAAAACTACGCATAATGCTAGGATATGAATACAGACAGACATTGATGCAGACCAAACACAACCCATAAAAAAAAGAAAAAGTTGAGCATCATTTTCTTGCCCAAAGAAGAGTATATTCTAGAAAATCTCTTTAATATTAAATAATGGGAAAGAAAAGGGTTGAAGCATATCTTTAATATGAAAAACTTGGAACCGTGAATCAAAATTTCTTGATGTAGAGGCATTTAATCGGATCCACGATCAGGATAGCATCAGATTTTTGTTGATGAAGATCTGAAACACTTTGTCTTTTGTATAGTCCTCTAGATTTGAGTGCATCTCCAATTTCTTCAGAGGACCTAGGCATGCATGCATGTGCATCTCCAATTACTACATTCAAGTAATTCTTACGGCTACATACTCGAGGCTCATACAAGAGACCAATGGTTAAATAAGAATCATCTATAGCCAGTCAATCTAAATACTTGGTGATAATAAAATAATAAGTTTCAAATGCAACTCTTAATTTTCACTAGTATGAATTAACACATTTAATTAGAAAATCATACTAGAATTACCTATATGTTTTAAAAAAATTAATTTAGTATGTGTATATTTTTCTCTCTTAATTAGATCTTTTAGTTTTACTATGTTAGCTCAATTAGCCCTTGTAATTTTACTCAGTTAGCACTATTAGTTTGTATATAAGAGTTAATTAACAGTGCTAACAATTTATTTTTCAAAAAAATTTGTTGAGGATTTAACTGTCATTAATTCAGTCTTTTAAGACTTAAATGTCATTATTGGCTAAAAAAATATTGAAAAAAAAATAAAGCAAATGAACTTTGGTTGAATCCGCCTTCTAAAATTAGGCAATTCTGTAGTTCTTTTGGCCTGAGCGAGGCAATTATATAGTTCAAATCCATCTCCTCTCATTCTTTCTTCCTCTTGTGTGTGTGTGTGTGTGTGTGTGTGTGTGTTTTAATATTACTGTTGTTTCTAATTTTAATTAATTTTCCAAATGAATACGCGTATTTCGTTTCACCTTTTTGTTTCGGGCCAAAGTATGTCGTTTCACTTGAAATTCAAACTAGGACACTTGGTTTTTTTCTTCTTTGCTTTATTGAATGGTCCTCTTTGGATGATCCCTTTCGTTTTCTTTTCTTTATCCCTTTCCTTTTTTGTACATTATTTCTGATCATAAGAGGTAACTTTAATTTCTTATTGGTGATTAATAGCTTATTATTAATTAACATACATTATAAAATTTATGTTAATCTATACCTTAAACTTCATGTAAACACAGAAAGAAACTGAAAAAAAAATAAAAAAATAATCAAATTAGTGGGGAGATCCAATTCATAGGTACGTCAAGACTATTGATATTTTAACTGAAAAGAAAGACTATTTATATTTATTTTATGGTTAGTAAAAAAAAAGATAATTAAATGAGATTAATTGGAATAATTGGATAATGCATCAATCACACAACACGCGCGTGCTCATATATACAGTTAGCAACTTAATAGAGGCAGAGCGACCAAATTAAAAAAGCATTGCATTAAAAACTTTTCAGTTTTCATGCACGTATACTTTTTTTTTAAATTTTTGTAATTTTCATCCAATTATATATATGTGTGTGTGTGTGTTTATGGAAGAATAAAATAAAAAAAAATTGCAGTTTTAAGAATTTTTAATTTTGGCGCCAAAATATGTAGGTGTGTTGAGGTGGGAGCTGGCAAAATCTTATCAGGACTTTGAAAGTCGTTAAAACTCACAAGGGTTCCTCTGGATTCTGGAAGATGTTGGTCCACGCCCATTGCGAAATACAATCTCTTTTGCATTTAATTAATTTAAAATTACACTAATAATTAGATATCTTTTACTTTATGATATAATAATGTTTTTTTTTTAAATTTTATTGAAAAACTACTAATTAGATAATCTTTCCCTCCCATATTATGGAGCCTCATAAGAGAGTCATATTCTTAATTCATCAATCATTTTCTCTTTTTGCCATCCAGAAGGTTCAGCCAAAAAAAAAAAAAATAGGTCTTACTTTAATTTATACAACGATTAATTATATTATGTATGATTTTGTCATCTATAGTCTAAATAAGATTAATAAAATATAATTTTCTAAATAATTCTTTTTAGCATACATATAAAAACACTTATTAGTTATTAAAGACAAAATGAGGCATGGGTAGAGGGTTTAAATTTGAGTTCAAACTCTCATAGTATTAAATAAAAGGTAGTTACCAAAACGAATATAAAATTGCCAAATATGAAATATCCCAGATTTCCCTGAATTTTTTCCATGTACAGATCTACCCTTCAAGCATCTTTTTTATAATCCATTCTATGTTATCATTACCAATCATTATAAGGCATTAAATTTCATATTCTTCAAATCAAATTATTATTCTTCCTTTAAAAGTTGAAACTTTGATCATGAACACATACTCCTATCCTCTCATCCTATTTATAAAGTAGAGAAAAAAAGATTTATTTTAATATTATTTATAAGTCACTTCATTAAATTTTTCATATAAATATATATTTATACTATATATTTATTATTGGGTAAATTTTTCTATTCTTTAAATATAGTATATTAAATAGAAATATAATTATAAAATTATTAAATATAAAGATAGAGTTAATGATATTTAGAGGCTATTTTGTACGACTTTATAAGAGATTTGGAGAGGAGAGAAAATTTTTATAAATTTAATTTTAAAAAAAATTAGAGAAGTAAAATTAATTTTTTTATTCTTTTATCTTACATCTTCTTTTTATTAAGATCGGGAAAAACTATTTTAATTTGGTACATGTTACTTTTTTAAACTTAAATAAATTCTACAATCTTACTCTTTTACGTCATTATCCCCTTAATTAAATCCTCCATTAGTCCTTGAGAGTGTTTTCTAAAGTATATGGGCTTATTGTGTTAACTGGGTAAAATTAAAATATGTAATTAGGTTAGAAAAAACGCAACCAAATTAAAGATTAAAACACTAGTATAAAATAGACTTTTTAAAATTTTATTTTTAAATTGGTTCTCGCGGAAACGATTTTAAAAAAATGACTGATAGTATTTTTATAAATAAGGTTAAAATATTTACCTATAATATAAATATAACCGGTGTAAAAGAAATGAGTGATGATATTTTTATAAATAAGAGTAAAATATTTGCACCTAATGTATACATGATTGGTATAAAAGAAATGAACGATGTCATTTTTGTAAATAAGGGTAAAATATTCTACACCTAATAGAATGACATCCTATATAGAATGCCCTTGTGTACATATTTTATACCTGATATACACCTGACAGGCGTAAAAGATAAAATATTCTACACCTGATGTAGTGATATTCGGTGTAGAATATATTTACTATTAAAAATATGATAAAATGCCTTAGTTTTTTACGCTTCTGTATCTTCACAAATCACATCGTCGTCAATGGAGAAAACCAAACAAAGGAGAATACATAGTGATAGGAAGTCTCGTCTTTGTAACACACTGTTTAAAACTCACTGAAGAAGAAGACATAGATAGGCAATGACTC
Source organism: Leucaena leucocephala (assembly GCA_037074615.1). Classification (NCBI taxonomy): domain Eukaryota; kingdom Viridiplantae; phylum Streptophyta; class Magnoliopsida; order Fabales; family Fabaceae; genus Leucaena; species Leucaena leucocephala. Next base: position 8,429,196 of record CM073525.1, read on the forward strand.
ATGCATGTGCTCATCGTTCTCTATTATTGAAGTGTGTCATTCTCACCTCTAAATCTCACAAAAGAAGAAGACTTAGATCTGCGATAGTGAGTGCCTATATTTTTATTTTTTTTCTGGGTTTTGTTTAAATATATTTCTGTTCACTTTTGACTAGGTAAGTTGGAGGAATTGTGATGACGTTTCTGCGATGTCTTCAATTAGGTGACGACGTTTCTAAGTTTTCGTTTTTGTGTATATATTTAGATTTTTATTTCATTCATTTCTTGGTTCTGTTTAAATATATTTCTGTTTGTATTTGAGCAGGTAATTAGAAGGAATTGTGACGATATTTTTGTAATATCTTCAATTAGATGATAGTGTTTATGAGTTTTCATTTCTGTTTATATATTTGAATTTTCGTTTATTTCATTTCTAGATTCTTTGGCTTTTTCTTTTTTTCTCTTTTTTTGTTCTCTATTTATGTTTTACAGATATCTATTATTCTTCATCATTCTCCTCCTCCTTCAGATTTATGACGAAAAATGAAAAAAAATTAGTGATTTAATGGAGAAACTAGTTTAGAAACTTATCTGATTTGAATCCAGAATTTTTTTATTCTGGATTTTTTTATTTTTATATTACGTTTTAAACCGATTGTATGTAATAACTGGTTTAAAAAAGTTAATTTTGCGCTATTTCTAGACCGAACCTAATCCAGTATAGAAATCTATTTTCAGCCGGTTTAGAAAGCCTATCTTCTACCATTAAAAAAAGTATAGCTACATAAAATTTTATGACCTCAATATTCCAAATTTTTTAAATCGAATTTATTTAAATTTTTCCTCCCCTCCCCTCCCCTCCAAATTCCTCATATCAAATAATCCATAAGTATTTCTTAGTTTCCATCAAACAAGTTGAAATCGCCTTATACATAGAACTGGAGGAATTGAAACCTTTTCATCCCACGTCCATTAATTAACGACATGAGTTATTAGCTAGCTGCTAGCAATTAAATGGGGATTTGGAAGTATTATTATTATTATCAAAGATAAGATTGGGAACGTATGAACATAATCAACGAGCCCCGCACAAACCTACAGCGGTCAATTTCTTCACCAACATCATCTGTAAGTCAGACATCCCTTTCATTTTCACTGTACTATTGCTGGTTGTTACAGACATATATTCAGTTAATTAATATCCATTTATTAATTATAGTATATATCAAATAAAACCATCATTTTCGGAATCCCCCAAAAAATTAAATAAGAAAAAAAAGAAAAAAGACCATCCACAAACCTAAAATTTATATACACACTCACACTGCAACTAGCTCACTCACAAACAAAAACACATAAGGCAAAATCTCTATTCAGTCTTCAAAACTCTTCCCAAGTTGTGGTTCACATCCGAAGCTCTTCATTTCTTCCTCTCAGCTCTTTCTTGCCAATCCCAGAAATCACCATTTAGATTCAAATCACACTTCGCTCACTAGCATCATGTGTTGTTTTTAGGGTATTTTCTTGACAAGAAGAGTTTGTTATATATTATTGTTATTAATTATATATTACAAGTTTGAGATTTGTTTAGTTAGAGGAGGGAATCTGGGATTTATTATTGATGCTCGCGGCGTCACCTCTTAGAAGCACAAATGATGAAGAAGGACAAGGAGAGATGGAGAGATTTACGATGGAGGTTCATGAATTCGCTGACCTCTCCGATGGAAATTTATTGGAAAGCATCAACTTCGACGATATCTTCGTCGGCATCAACGACGGAGATGTCTTGCCGGATTTGGAAATGGACCCCGAGATCTTTGCGAACTTCTCCCTCAGCGCCGGCGAGGACTCCGAGATGGCCACGTCATCGGACTCGGTGGAAAACGTCGATAATATTAATAAAGTTGACCAGAATATTATAACGCCGTTGACAACGACGAAGAAAGAAGAAGAGGACGACAAAGTGTGGTCGGATTCGGGTTCCGGTTCGGGTTCGAATTCCAGAGGGGAGATAGTGAGAAAAAGGGATGAATCCGCGGTGGTTAAGCCGTTGTCTCAGAAGGGAGCTGACAAGGGAAGAAAATCTTCAGCCGAATCAAAGAATTCGCAAGGGAAGAGAAAAGTGAAGGTAATTAAGTAATTAACTGGCAATAACACCATTGTTAGGTTTCGATGAAGCTCATGTGCTAGCTGAGCTAGTTCTGAAGGTTCTGTGTGCTGTCTCTGTCTCATTCATTAATTATGGTCGTGCTTTTACAAAGTCCCTGTGTTTTCAAAAGAGCTCACGGGTGCAAAATAACCCGAAGAGAGAGAAATATATATATATATACTTATTAATAATATTATCATGGTTCTTCATCGTCATCTTCTTCTTCTTCTGAATTATTTATTGGTTCTTCATCGTCATCTTCTTCTTCTTCTGAATTATTTATTTCCTTATGAAGGTGGATTGGACTCCAGAATTGCACAGGAGATTCGTGCAAGCAGTGGAGCAACTAGGAGTGGATAAGGCGGTGCCTTCGAGAATTCTGGAAATTATGGGAATTGATTGTCTCACTCGCCATAACATAGCCAGCCATCTCCAAGTACATATCCTTCTCCTACTCGTTTTCATCTTGTGTAAATTTCAAGCTCCAAGATTCCAAACAAAAATACTCTTACATTAAATAAATTAGTTAATATTATCATAATTTTTAAAACACCTTAATCTGTTTACTCAACTATTTTACTCTCCTCTTAATTATTATTAAAGGGAGTATCTATAAGATAATATGATAACAAATAGATCTTATATTTAAGAATTAAGCTTTCCTATATAATTAGGTCATGGAGGAGTAATGGTTTTCTATAGTAAGATTCATAATTTCTTCATGTGGGAAACTTGTTAGAAGCTTGAATGTTTACTACTTAGACATATAATGGACAAAAACGGACACGAAATTGTTTGGCTTCTTAGGCGAGATTTAGAAGGAACAGGGAATGAAATCAAGAGGAATATGTATGAAATGGAAGATATATATAATAAAGGAGAGAATTCTAAGATTGGAAATTGTTGTTTTGGGGTGTGGTTTGAAATGCAGAAATACCGATCCCACAGGAAACATCTAATGGCACGTGAAGCAGAAGCAGCGAATTGGAGTAAAAGAAGACAATGTTATGGAATAGGAGGAGGAGGAGGAGACAAGAGAGAGGGAAGCCCTTGGCTGGCTGTAGCACCCACGATTGGCTTCCCTCCGGTGACGCCGCCGCCAATGCAGCATTTCAGAGCCTTACATGTGTGGGGACATCCCACCATGGACCACTCCTTCATGCCATTGTGGCCTAAGCATCTCTCTTCACACTCCACTTCGCGGCTGCCCCTTGCTTGGGCGGGGCCCACTCCTCCACCCCCTGACCCTTCCTATTGGCACCAACCGGTAACTCCCTGTCCTTTATTATTAGCTTTTTTTTATTGCCCACCCGATTCACCGGATCCGGATCTGATCTGTTTCGCGCACCTGATTATAGTGGATAAGTCTCCTAATAGAGATTTTTTACATACGCTAAGGCTCAAACTCGAGACATTGTTTAAGTGATATCACATTGCTTACCACTCGAACTAATCTCCATCGGTTATTATTAGTTAATTTAACTTTAGCATTTAGTCTTTCATCCTTGTTCAAAAAAATTTAAATTTGCCGTTTACGTGTGAATGAAAATCTCATATTGAAATCTATTACCCTAATTTGAAAAGAAAAGATTGCTGAAAAATTATTGTGTAGTGTCACATAGACAATTTAATCACTATAATATCTTATAATAAATGAGCAGCATTCAACATTATTTTGTATATAGGGTCTTGCCATTATATGCTGTATTTATTATGAGAATGTTTTAGTAATTAAATTGTTTAAATGAGACTTTACGGTAGTTATCCCAACATGATTATGGAACAATTAAGGAGAAAATACTATATTAGGCGAGCTTAATAAGCCATAGAAAGAGGCATTCTCATAAGTTATTAGGTGACTAATTTGACAATTTTATATTTTTGTCCATGCAATAAAATTAAAAAAAAAAGCATTTGGACGAACTTGTATATGGTGGCCTGATGATTGAGATAAAGTAAGTAATAATCGGCATGCACGTTGAAGATATTTCAGAAAAGAACTAAGGCTATACATTTTGAAATGCACGTATATGTAAATTTCTGACTCCCTAAATATAGGCATATTGTTGTTTATTATTATTACAGGCTCCCAATGCACTAACGCCAGGAACACCTTGCTTTCCTCAGCCTCTGACTACCACGGTACGTGACAACTCATTCCGGCCTCTTTTGGAACCACTCTTTCTGTCTTCTTCCTTTTCCTTTTACATGCTTTGCATCCTTTAGCAAATTCAAATATCATATACACACACACACATACACACATGCTGCCATGTTTGCTCACAATATATATGAAGGGAACATAACAAATTAAGAAATTGTGTGTATCTGCAGAGATTTTCCTCTCCACCTGTCCCGGGTATCCCACCCCACCACCATGCCATGTACAAAGTAGATCCCGGCATCGGCGTCCCCACCACCGGCCAACCCAATCCTCGTCCACTCGTTGATTTTCATCCTGTGAGCTTCTCTTTCTTTGTACATACACATTCTTCTTCATATAATTGGATTTTGCCACCTGAATGTATGTAATTCAATAATGTGATGATAACATTCAAGTAGAGTGTGGATATGCTGATTTCATATTAAGTTTGAACTTAAGCACAATTTACTTAGCAAAATAATATTATTATACGTACATCTAGTTCTTAATATAAGAGACAGGTAACTTATTTATAATAAATATGTGTTAATTTTTTTAAATTGTACTTTTTAATAATTTGTATCGAAATTACTTGATAGAAGACCCTATAATATATTCAATCAATATTGATGGCATGAGAAAACAATTAAAAATTTGTGTAGCTTCTCTCTCTCTCTCTCTCTCTCTATAAGTCTGGAGGATATGAAATAACATTGTACATGTGTTGTTTGTTTGTGTAGTCAAAGGAGAGTGTAGATGCAGCTATTGGAGATGTTTTATCAAAGCCATGGCTGCCACTTCCTCTAGGGCTTAAAGCTCCGGCGCTTGACAGTGTCATGGGTGAATTACACAGACAAGGAATTCCAAAAATCCCACCCTCTTGTGCTTGATAATGATGATGATGACGACGACCTCGCTCTTCCATCAACAGCATTCATGTCCCTCTAGGACTTACTACTTCAGAGGGTTTTCCCCTTTTCTGGGTTGCTGCTGCTGCTGCTGCGAAGGGCCCCACAAAACCCTAATTCGACGACTTCTCAATTTGCTTATTCCAGAGAGTTACTTTTGAGGATTCTCTCTTTCTTCATCAAAACTGGCCTTTTTGTGTATGTGTGATAATAATAAAGCGATTAATTTTTGTCTTAGTTGTAGTTTATGTGAGAGACAGATCAATCAATAAAAAGTACTTCAGAAAAGCTTCAGAGACTAACTACTTTTCAACTTTCATATATCCCTCCATGTGTGTGTGCATGATATCAAGAATCATGAACATGAGTACGATGCAGGGAATTCGAGTGCTGAAAGTGAAACTTGTTACTATACGAGATAAACATGTTAGATATTTATTATTTATTATGACCTATTTAGATATTAATTAGGATAATTAATAAATATTTCTGAGTGTGGCCCGTAGTCATTGGGCCCAGTCCAGGAGGGTTATTGACTCAGTTTATTTAAGGTTAATTCCTGATGGTGGAAATTAACAACACAATTCATTTGAGTGTGAGATCTCATTCTCTGAGTCCAGAGCGAAACCTATTCTCAGCTCGCTTCTGAAGGTTCCCCACTGGTGACGGCTAATAACAAGTTGCCATCACTGTGCCTAATCACCAGTTGGAAGAACCTGTTGTTTATCTGACAGTGTTCTCTTTTGACAGGTATCCTATTGTGATTCCAGTTCTCCTCAGATCAATCAAGTTAATGGCAAGAGGTAACTTTAAGTCTTCCGCTGCATCTCATATAAGTTTATATTTGAGTATGATATAATCTGGACTGATTATAGTACTTTAGAGATGTTTATTTTCTAACATGTGGTATCAGAGCCTTGTTTAAGATCACCTTTGCCTTACTTATTGATCTTTTGTTCTCATAAATAGCAATATGAGATGAATATGGGATATCCAGTATTTATTTATTATTCCATTAACCATTTTCTTTCCACCACTGTTCTGGACGGCGGCGAGAGACTGTGAGGTTGTTTCAGAGAGAAAATCCACGGCGAGAGAGATCACTGTGACGGCGAGGTCACCGCCCAAGCTCGCCAGAAATATGGAGATGGACCACCGTCGCAGCTGCCGAAAGGAAAACGCCTGTCGCAGGTCGCTGGCGTCGCTCTCACTGGAGAAGTTTTGCCGTGTGAATCACTGCCAGATTCACCGTGACAGCTTGCCCAGGAAGGTCACCGACGGCGAGTTCCTATGTTGCCGACGTTGCAGGTTGTCGAGTCGCCGTGTGAACTTCCGCCACCGTCACCGTGGTTGAAAAGCCCTGGGAAGCGCCGGCGTCATTGTAGCTGAAGAGAAGCGGCTGCGGGTCGTGGCTGTGTTCTCGGGTCGTGGCTGTGAGTCGGGTTAGGTCAACCCGACTCACGCAGATGGTGACCCGAGTGTTTCAAAATCAAAAAAAAAAAATGAAAATGCTGTTGGGCCGTGGCGTTTTGGGCTGTATTTAAAAAAAAAAAAACAAAAGGCTTTCCGCGTCTTTGGGCCATCTGTTTTTCTTTTTTTACAGATTGGGCCGCCTTCACGCCTGGGCCTCTATTTTGGGCTAAATATTTTTTGGCTGCTCAGAAAGCGTTTTTGGGCCATAATTTTAGGTTTTTTGTTTCTGGAAATTATTTTGGGCTCTATTTTTGGACTTTTGTGTATGGGCCACTTGGTTTTATTTCCAGAAAATTATTTTTGGCCAATTAATTTGATTTTTCCAGAAAATCTTTTAATTACTATTTTATGCACTGTAAATGTTTAAATTAATTTCTTTATTATTTTAATTTTGAAAAAAAAAAAAGGAATTTACAAATTTTAATTTTTATGTTATTTAATTGCCTATTTTGTTTTTTAATTTCTCCCTTGGCAATTAAATTAACGGTTTAATTTTTGTAAAAACCTTTTGAGTTGAAATCATTTTGTTAGACATTTTTGGGTGCATGAAATAGTGGGAGAATTTTAATATTAATTTATTAAATGCTCCATTGTGTTGTGCATATTTGGATTTATATGCACGTTATTGATATTTGTGATGAGCATGCAGTTTTGTGAGGAGTAGCCACAGCATCCTCATTTGTTTGTGTTGCGTGCATTAATTAATCACATATGGATTTAAAATATCAATAATAATTAAATGTATAGTTATGATTTATCTTTACCCACAGGTAGATATATTATGATTGTACATTTAATTAGGGGGAGAATTAATTTCTCCATTAAATTGTGCATATTTGGATTTTCAATGCACTTGAATGATATTTGTGATTAGCGTGCAGTTCTTTGAGGAGTAGCCACAGCATCCTTGTTTATTGAACTTGTTGTATGCATTCATTAATCACATCTGGATTGAAAATATCATTTGTAATTAAATGTATAGCTGTGATTTATCTTTGCCCACAGGTAGATATCTCACAATTGTACATTTAATTAGGGTGGGATAGAATGGCCTCGTTATTTTCTAATTAGCCCACAGGCATTGGGAAATTACGAATGCGTTCTAATTCCACAATTTGAGATAAATACCTGGTTATGCTAATATCTTTGCCCACAGGTAGATATTAGTGATACGTATTTATATTGCTTGCATGCTACATTTGAGCTAAGCATGCATACATGGCACAGTGACTTGTGATTGCTTCAAATTACTAATGTGAGCTTATTTGTGTATTTGTCTGTTCTCATTTTGCAGATCCAATTGCTGCTCCCAGGATTATGTATGATGTTAGTGACAAAACAGTCTTAGATGACAGCATTAACTATGTTGACTGGAGAGACGATGTTTTGTTGCAGCTTGGTTTATTGGACTTAGATTATGCCTTGAGGTTTGATAAACCTCTGAGACCTGATGATGCCTCCAATGATAGAGAGGCAAAGGAAAGGTATAATATGTGGGAGCGGAGTAACCGCTCATCTCTTCTGCTAATAAGACAAAGGATCTCTAGGAGCATTAGGGCAGCAGTCCCTAAATGCGACACAGCTAAGGGATACCTGGAAGCCTTAGACAAGCATTTCAAGCTAAAAGACGAGCAGATGGGTGGTACCATCACGTCTGATCTATGTGCTGTGAGGCTTACAGGTATTGGCAGTGTGAGGTGACAAATTATGGAAATGAAAGGTATGCTTTCATCGTGTGTTACTTTTGAGTCTAATTTTTCTAGCGTTAATGATGACACTTGGTGGATTGACACTGGTTCGATGATCCACATTTCGACTACCATGCAGGGCTTTCTGTCAAGCAGGTCTCCACATCCCAATGAGGAATCTGTCCTTTCAGGCAGTGGGAGAGGAGATCCTATGAAAGCTGTTGGAACCTTTCGCATTCATCTTTCAAATCAAAATGTTTTGAAACTCTATGATGTTTTCTATGTTCCCTCTTACAAGAGGAATTTGATTTCTATGTCAAAGCTCATTCCATTTGATTATCATCTAGTTCTTTCTAAGAAACGTATGACTTTGACAAAGAATTCAGTTTTGATTGCGAATTTGGTTATGATTGATGGTTTGTTTAAAATTGTTTCTGATTCGCCTCAATCTCTTTCTGTTATGCATGGTACTAAGAGAAGTGTTATCGATGAGAATGCTTATAGCCTGTGGCATAGGAGATTGGGTCATATCTCCGTTGACAGAATCAAAAGGTTAAATAAAGAAGGAATTCTTCCGTCTTTAAACCATTCGGAGTTTGATTCTTGTGTGGACTGCATAAGGGGAAAGCAGACCAATAAGTCACATAAGGGGGCTAGAAGAAGTTCTGAGTTGCTAGAAATTGTACACACGGATATTTGTTGCCCTGATTTGACTGCACATGGTCAAAAGTACTTTATCACCTTCATTGATGATCACTCACGATACATGTATGTCTACATGCTTTATAACAAAAGTGAGGCACTAGATGCTTTCAAGGATTATAAAGTGGAAGTAGAAAAACAGATTGGGAAACCAATCAAGATTGTGAGATCCGATCGTGGTGGTGAGTATTACGGTAGATACACTAGTGAAGGACAAGCAGCAGGTCTATTTGCTAAATTTCTTCGAGAGCAAGGTATAGTGGCTCAATACACTATGCCTGGATCACCTGATATGAATGGTGTAGCTGAGAGAAGAAATAGGACCTTGCTGGACATGGTTAGGAGCATGATGAGTAGCTCCAAACTGCCGTCTTCTCTGTGGAAGGAAGCACTCAAGACAGCCACATACATATTGAACAGGGTTCCAACAAAGGCAGTGTCCAAGACACCCTTTGAAATCTAGAAAGGATGGAAACCCAGTTTAAATCATTTCAAGGTATGGGGTTGTCCTGCGGAAGTAAGAGTGTATAATCCACAGGAGAAGAAGTTGGATCCTAAGACCATCAGAGCTTACTTTGTAGGCTATGTGGAGAGGTCTAAGGGTTATAAGTTTTATTGTCCTCCACCTTCTACAAGGTTTGTAGAGTCTAGGAATGCCAAGTTTCTTGAGAATGATGTGATTAGTGGGAGTGATTGTCTATCAGAGAATCACATAGAGCGAACCACTGATATTATTCATGAGGGGATGTCAATAGTCAATGTTTATCCCACTGTTGAGATTGACATTGAACGTGACGTGGACCCTGTGGCTCAAGTTGACGGTGCTGAACAAAATGGACACATACCTGATGGTCAACCTATCACACAAGTGGAACCACCACAAGCTGTGATAGAGGATGTCATTGTTCAGCAACCTAGTTCAACCCAAGAGGTTGAATTGAGGAGGTCAACTAGAGAGAGAAGATCGGCATTACCTGATGACTATGTAGTGTATTCTGCTGAGGTTGACTGTGGTGTAAGTGTTGAGAATGATCCTTTGTCGTTTACTCAGGCTGTGAGGAGTGTGAACTCCAAGTTGTGGCATGATACTATGATTGATGAAATGAATTCCATGGCAAACAACCATGTTTGGGAACTTGTAGAGTTGCCTAGTGGGTCTAAGGCCATTGGTTGTAAATGGGTTTACAAAACCAAGAGAGACTCACAAGGTAACATCGATAGGTACAAGGCTAGGTTGGTTGCAAAGGGATTCACTCAAGTGGAAGGAATCGATTACAGTGAAACATTTTCACCTGTATCTAAGAAAGATTCATTCCGTATCATCATGGCATTGGTTGCCCATTTTGATTTGGAGTTGCACCAGATGGATGTTAAGACTGCTTTCCTCAATGGTGAACTGGAGGAAGAAGTCTACATGAAACAGCCTGAGGGTTTTGTTGCAGAAGGTAAAGATCAATTGGTGTGCAAGCTGAAGAAATCAATATATGGTTTGAAACAGGCTTCATGGCAGTGGTACTTGAAGTTCCATGAAGTGATCACGTCATTTGGTTTCGTTGAGAACATCATGGATGATTGTATATACCACAAGGCTAGTGGGAGTAAAATCATATTCTTGATTCTGTATGTGGATGACATACTACTTGCTACCAATGATTTGGGACTATTACGTGAGGTGAAGCAGTTTCTGTTCAAGAGTTTTGACATGAAAGACATGGGTGAGGCTTCTTATGTCATTGGCATAAAGATCCATAGAGATAGAACCCAATGTCTTGTAGGTTTATCTCAAGAGGCTTACGTTGTCAAAATTCTTGAACGATTCAGGATGCAGAACTGTTCATCTAACGTGGCTCCTATTGAAAAAGGATACAAGTTTAGTCTAAGTCAATGTCCTGAAACCGAGCTTGATAGGAAACAGATGGAAAGGGTCCCATATGCCTCAGCGGTAGGAAGCTTGATGTATGCGCAGGTTTGTACAAGACCTGACATCGCTTTTGCTGTGGGTATGTTGGGAAGATACCAAAGTAATCCTGGGGAAGCACATTGGACAGCTGCAAAGAAGGTGTTTAGGTACCTGCAAGGCACTAAACACTACATGCTCACATACAGGAGAACAGACAGTTTGGACGTGATTGGATACTCAGATTCAGATCTTGGAGGATGCGTAGACTCGAACAAGTCTACATCTGGCTACATCTTCCTATTGGCAGAAGGAGCTATATCATGGAGAAGCGCTAAGCAAACTCAAACAGCTCCTTCTACCGGTGATGCTGAGTACATTGCGTGTTTTGAAGCAAGTTCACAAGCTATTTGGATAAGGAATTTCATTGCTGGGCTTAAGATTGTGGATTCAGTCTCTAAGCCAATCAGGATGTACTGTGATAACACAGCTGCGGTGGCCATAGCGAACAACAAAAGGAATAAAAGTCGCAGCAAGTTTGTTGAACTTAAGTTCCTTTGCTTGAGAGAGAGGGTTCAAGATAGCCAAATTTCAGTTGAACGTATCAGTACATTAGACATGTTGGCTGATCCTTTGACGAAAGGGTTGAAGCTAAATATCTTTGTCACACATGTGCCTCATATGGGACTTCGTCCTACTTTTGATTAGTGGAGGTATGAGCAATGAAATTATATTTTGTGGTTTATCATTTCAATTTGTGATTGTATACATTTGTGTTATTGAATTGATAAACATTGAGACAGGAACCTATGAACATTGAGTTCATGTATATTGTGATACCCATTATGTGATGGTGCTACATGTAATACTTGGAAGGTAATACCCGATAAAAGGGGACTTATCGCCTTGATTCTTGTAGCGCGACATCAGTTTACCTAGACAGGGCGATGACATTGAGTATACGGGCCAAGTGGGAGAATGTTAGATATTTATTATTTATTATGACCTATTTAGATATTAATTAGGATAATTAATAAATATTTCTGAGTGTGGCCCGTAGTCATTGGGCCCAGTCCAGGAGGGTTATTGACTCAGTTTATTTAAGGTTAATTCCTGATGGTGGAAATTAACAACACAATTCATTTGAGTGTGAGATCTCATTCTCTGAGTCCAGAGCGAAACCTATTCTCAGCTCGCTTCTGAAGGTTCCCCACTGGTGACGGCTAATAACAAGTTGCCATCACTGTGCCTAATCACCAGTTGGAAGAACCTGTTGTTTATCTGACAGTGTTCTCTTTTGACAGGTATCCTATTGTGATTCCAGTTCTCCTCAGATCAATCAAGTTAATGGCAAGAGGTAACTTTAAGTCTTCCGCTGCATCTCATATAAGTTTATATTTGAGTATGATATAATCTGGACTGATTATAGTACTTTAGAGATGTTTATTTTCTAACAAAACAAGTATCCAAATAGATTCAACACCATGAAAAGGGTAGGTATGAGAACGAGAAGCATTAGAGAAAGCCAGCATATATATGCCTCTTGAACAAAAATTTGAAAAACAAAAAAAGATTGTGGGATAACTTTGATGTGTTCTTTTCTAATTGTTTATTAACTCTCCTGAAAATTAAATCCAAACAATGCAAGTCTCTTCATAAGACGATTAAAGCTTATTCATTGATGAAAGTTGAGAAACTAGAATATTCAAGAACCCTCTATTAGTTTATTACCTTTAATTAGTATATAAACACTAAACATTCGGACTTAAAATAGTGATAAATTCATATTGTTTTAGGCCTTGTTTGTTTCCGTTTCCGTTTCCGTTTTTATGTTTTTAGAATAGTTTAATAAAGTTGTTTTGTAAAACAAGTTTTGAAAAAAAAATAAAAAAACTATTTGGATAATTGTTCTAAAAAATTACATTTGGAAACAAAAAATATATAACTTATTTGAAACAATTGTTCTTAAAATTAATTTGGAGAGTTAAGACAAAGTGAAAGACATGGTGAAGAGTGTAGTGAAGACATACAAAGTTTTAGAGAGCTAAGAGATAATATAGACAAAAAATGAGACGAGGTAGAGAACATGACTCCGAGTAAAAAGGAGAATTAAGAAAAATAAAATAAACGAAAAAAATAAAAATTATGTAGAAGTTTTTTTGAGTTTTTTTTTGTTTTTAAAAGAATTTTTTTCCACAAAACACCTAATTAAAAATTAATAAACAATTTTTATATTTTTTTAAAATAAAAAATTGTTTCTAAAACAAGAAAACAAACAAGGTGTTAATTTCTTCTTCTTGTTCTTTTTTTTTTTTTTTGTTATAAGAGAGGGTTGAACCCAAATTATATGGGAACAATTCCCAAACTATCTTTAGCTACTAATGCCTTCAAATAAGGTGGACAAGTCCCTAAAAAAGATAACCCAAATAACGCTTGCATAGCTAATGAATTCGCAACTTGATTAATTATCCTTGTAATATATATATTTTCCACCTTCCACTCACGCTTCAAAAATAATAGAATGTGTATTAACAGAAGGCTGCACACAAGATTTCCTCCCTATAACGAATGGATTCAACCGCATTTTTTGTTTTAGATTCCAACATGGTTTTCTTGAACCCTAAGTCCCAAGCCAAATCTAAACCTTTAAGGATTGTTCATTATTAAGCTTCGATGATACTCCAAGGACATATTACATGTGTAAATCTTGCAATCCAATTGTCCTTATAGTCTCTAATAACCCCCCACATCCAGCCTTATTTTGGAACCTTATTATAGACCCATCAACATTTATTTTTACACTTGGTGGAGTTTCCCACCTGATAACGAATAGATTTATGACATTAGGAACTAATTGCACTTGTTGGCACACAAAACTTCTCCGCACTTGCTTGAGGACTAATAATGGCTATTGAGGTTTAGTTAAATCATCTTCAAATATAAATCTATTCCTTCATTTTCATAAATGCCAAATCCAAACCCCACACATTAGCTTCCAATTCTTCACTTCTGATAAACTCATATTACTCTTAAGATTCATAGCAAACCAATCTTTTAAATTTGCAGAGAATAACTGAGATTGGTGGGATGGCTTAACACTGATACACCATACTTGCCTAATATACTCACAATCCCTCAAAATATGCAAAGTATCATCTACCCCTTGATTACAATGTTGACACATAGCTATTGAAGTTGACTAAGTATTTCTCATTGCATTTGTAGGTAACCTATTATTAAAGGCAAGCCACATGAATGTCCTTATACCCTTCACTCCTTCCCACTTCTGTATCTCCTTAAAAGTTGCATTGAAATTGCTATCTAATAGTTGCTGTAACAAATAATAAGCACTCTTAAATGTAAACTTTCCATTACTAGTTGCAGTCTAAGCAATAATATCAGTCCCAACTCCTCTAGTGGGAGATAACATAGTTACTAACTTTTGAAATACATGATTTGGAATAAGCGTTGTGCCTTATAAAATCTCAAATACCACCAACTACCCAATCAATCACCTTATTATTATTTTCTTTTGGGGTAATCTATCGCAAGCAAAACTCTTTAATACTATTATGATGAAATAACCAGTTGTCACTAAAAAAATTTACCTTCTGACCATCTTTAACACGCTATCTCAACCCCTTCTCAACAATATTCTTCTTTCAAGGGGGAATGGATTATATTCCTTTGCAAAAATTGAGCATATTTTACCTTTAACATATTTTCTGAAATAAAAAATATGGTGAGGCCCAGATTTAATTCATGTGGTAGGCCCAATATTAAAATGAAGCCCATCGTTAGCGTAGGCCTTAGAATTTGAGGCATAAATAGTCCAGGATAGTTTAATGGCCTAACAGGCTTTCTGTGGGAAACGGCCGAAGATGATTCACGGGAAATCGTTGGTGGCAATTCAATCAAAAATACCAACTGAAATTGATATGAGTGTTAAATAATTCAGTATTGTTTAAATGAGATCTTGAGTTTGAGTTTTAACGTACGTAAAAAATATATGTTAAGAGACTCATCTACTATAGCCAGGTACACGACGCGGATTAGATTTGGATGTAGTCAGAATAAAACTCTAATAAATCAGGTGAGCAACTAAAAAAAATAAAAAATAATAGTCAGGTGCGTGAGCTGATTAGATTTAGATGTAATCGAGGTAAAACTCTAATAAATTAGATAAATAACTAAAAAAAATACCTATTATTGATGAAAGAGTGAGATATATAAAATATTAAATCCTTAAAAACATATTATTTTATTATATTTTAGTTATAATATTTAAAAAATATTTTAATTTTTAAATATTTAAATTTATATTTAAAATTTTAGATTTGGTAAGTATAATCATTTTTTTAATTTTTTTGTAAATAAAACAAAAAAGGGAGCGCGTGTTCGCACATTGATCAGTTTTTCGCTTATAGGAAATCGAGCTTCCGAATTTGTTATTAAGCTTTCTTGAATCTTTTACAGCAAGACCTGCATTTCTTTTTTGTTTCTCACTTGTAGCCTGCATTGGCGTTTCTCTTCAAAAATAATCATCTCTCTCATTTAAGATTTACATTTGCTCTGAGCTGAAAATGGCGCCCAATCCTAAATATTGGTCAGGCGCCACCAAGAAAAAGGTATATGAAAATCTTGCGAAAAGATAGGTCCACCTTTTCCTGTTGTTCCCCTTGTTCTTACTCATACCGAAATAGGATTAACGTTCAACTTTGAAATGACGTTTGATATGATCGAAATATCTTTTCAGTTAGATAAGGATTTAGCATGGCTGCAGCAGCAGCTGAAATTGTACGCCCAGCAAGCTCAGAGTCGTGATCCCTATTCGCAGCTGAAAGCTATCGGGACAGTGAGGTTAATGTTATTTTTCTTCATGATTAATGATACTTGAGTCAACTCAGAAGCTGAGTGTTGCTTTCAGTGGATAAAATATGAGAAATTGTGGAGAAAGAAGTTTATTTTGAAGGGAGAAATTTAATAACGTTAATCACTCTAGCTATATTTTCTTTTTTGGTCAGGGACCTAGTTGAAAAATTAAAAAAATGGCATGACTGGCTAAGTGAAAAACCACAGGTCAGGCCTCTATCTAATTTAATTTGTTTTACTGCTCTTACAACTGCAACTACGGCCTTTCGTTATTCTTGGCTAATAAGCACACTCAGATTAAAGCATCAGACCTGACATAGTCTACTTTGCATTTGGAGTAGGAACACAAGCATTTTTCTACATGACATATTATGGGGTGAAATCTATTTGCAAACGGTTACATTTTTCTTGCAAATTATTAGACCATTAGTTATAAAGAAAGATTATTTAAATATTGTTTCTTGGGCGTCTGGAAATGCCTTTGTGCTTTGGATTTATGTTGAGTAGTATTAACAATTTCAAATTTAGTTCAGATTTCTAAGGCTGAATATTACCTCTTCAAGAGTATCGTGCCTCAGTTGAAAGACATAGTTACTTTCTTCATGCAGGTATCACAGATAAGAATCTTGTGGTGATGATGGTGGTTGTTTGTATTTTTATTTTTGGTAAACTATTGTTTTTATTTTTTGATTTTACTAATATAATCCTGCTGCAGCTCAATGCAGAAACTGAAGCTATTGATTTTCTAGCCGAGGTAAGGTGTAAGATCCCTAGTTTTAAGTTGCTTAACTACTTACGGCAAGCTGAATGTGGTTTTGCTATGTGACAAACATTTAATGCTAGATTGGCCGCCTCGAAGTTTTACGTCTATGCTCATCTATTAGCAAGGCAAATTATAGAAGGACCGTCCTATACCTTCCCATTTTAGACCATATTTTATGCAGTCTTTTGAAAGCATCATTTTGTTTTTTCTACAAAGGAATGATAATTTAATGCATCATGGAGTTTTATTTATTCTAGACCAGTTATGACGAAATTGAAAAAAATTAACTTCTACAAATGCACTTTTCATCCCTTTGTGATTTAGTCACTTTTTGTCTGCTTTTCAATCATACACTCTTCTTTGTAATTTCTTTTTTCAAAATGAATTAATATTTGTTAGTATTGTAATTTAGGGATTACTATAACTTATTTTGCAGGATAGTCACTAGCTATTTTCTTAGGGCGAGCTAATTCTCATACGTAACTCTCTCACTCATCCCCCTACTCATGCAGATACCTTTGTAACGTTGTGATCTATCACCAAAAAGATTCTATAGTGTACGCGGGGCCACCTTTGAGAGTTTTACACGATCTTTGTATGAAATTCGAAGAATATCCAGACGCACTTCGGATGGCATTATTCCTAAAATGCCCTAAGGTGCGACTTTGAAATTCTTTTATATTTTGTTTGATTTTGAGAATCGAAGCTTTAGGATTGGAAAAGAAAATATAATATTTCAACTTAAACAAAAATAGAAATATGTAATATTTATTTGACAGTAACTGTTTCTTTACATTAACTTTTTATTGAAGGGTGAAATAGACACTTTCACCTACAAATTCCCTTTTTTCTTTGCCAATTCTATTGCCAAATGGCTACTTACTGTATTCCAAGTGCTTGCCATTGATGTTCAATTGTGAGGTTTACTCATATTGCCATTGGTCTGCAAGTTAAACGTTTAGTTTAGTAGTTTCATCCACATAAAGATGAGATGTTATCACTAACGCTTTCGTTGACAGCTTGTGCTTGATGTGTTCAAATCTTGTAATGATGGGCTGCAAAAGAAGCAACTCTGTTACATACTTGCTCGTCATGTAAGCCTCAAATGTTCTGTCTGTTAGTATTTTATGACTTGATCTTATATGGAAAATTTGCTCCTTGTGTGGTATCAGGCATGTTTAGGTCTGCTTGATCTTATTCTGGTTGCCTCTTTTCAAAAACTCGTATTGACTGCACAAGGTTAACGAATAACAAATGGTAGTGTACATCCTTCACAAGATGGGCTGGTTTTATTCCCCGTCATGGCTGATTTTTACTGGAGGTTACCTGTGTCTGTTAGTTGTTTAAAGGCGCAATTGAGGAGTCTATACATGTTTGGACCCAAAGTGGAGATTCAATTATTGTTCTCCTTTTCATCAATGTCCTTGATGCAAACTGTTGAAGTATTTTTAGCTCGTTGAATGTTGAAAAATGAGAAGGCAAGAGGGAGACAATGTTGAGATCCGATTGATGAGGAAATTCTTTGTGATGATTTTCCAACTTATATTTGTTGTGTTGATCCTTATTTACATTCAGGGACAAACTTTGGTTGTTGATGAAGAGCAGGCTGAAAACGATGATGACAGATTAATGTTGCAGGGTATCATAAACAATGAAAAAATAAGTGAAGGATATCTGACCCTAGCCCGTGATATGGAAGTCATGGAACCCAATTCCCCTGAAGATGTATACCAGGTGTGAACTATGATGATAATTTTTCTCCTTCACTAAAACATGGCTGGACTAGGGTTGTCACCATGTTGAACTCCCTAGGTGAAGGTGAAAACTGCCGCCTCACCACTAGAATTGCCTATATTTATTACTTGTCCCGTGCATCATATTTCTTTGCTATCATAGTGACTTCTAAGCTTGTTGCATTTAAAGTTCAGTTTTTAGGCATTAATTCTTTGTTGAGTCACTCTCCTTGCTTGTTTTGCTGCATCTTCTATTTGTCTCGGTGGATAGCTATTGATTTGTATTTCAAAAGTCATTGAGTATGCAACCTGCAAGGTATCTGTTATTGCTGAACTTGTAATGCGATTGTGCTCCAACTTACATGCATAAGAAATATATATATATATATATATATATATATGTTTATGCATACGCAGTGTGTGCATATGTATGTATGGGTAATCTGGCTATTTTGTCCTGGGTCTGTTATTTTTCGATTTGCTTCTGACCCTATGCCTTACTAGTTTTGTTTTCATAGGCTGCCTTGGTTGACGCCCGGGGTAGTGGGAGTGTACATAAAGCAAGACAGAACCTTGCAGCTACTTATGTGAATGCATTTGTAAATGCTGGCCTTGATCAGGTACTATGTACTTCAGTCTTTAGAGAGACAGGATTCTGTGAGCTTCAATATGTTTACGAGTTACTGCCTTTTGCCATTCTATCCTGTTAATTTTTTTGCCTCTTTTACTTTTGTGCAGGATAACTTGATGACTGTCCCATTAGACTCTTCGAGAGACGGTCCTTCTGAACATTGGATTTTCAAAAATAAGGGAAATGAGCTTACTTGTGCAGTAGCAAGTCTGGTATACATTACTTAATCATAATATTTCATCCTTGTGGTGGAATTAGACTTGCATTTATAATCATGTGCAATAACAGGGCATGATTTTACTATGGGATGTTGACTCTGGACTTGCTCAACTTGACAAGTACTTAGAGAGTGACAACAAAGATTTTTCTCTTGGGGCTTTATTGGCTATTGGAATTCTCAATTGTCATATCAAGCATGAGTTTGATCCTGTGAGTTTCCTTATTTTTGTTCAACATGTGTGCATTTTATTTTCCATGCTGGATTTGATTTCATTCTTTAACAGGCTAAGGTACTTATCTTGAAACATATGTATAAAGATGGTTCCTCAATCATGATTCCTGCAGTTATGGGATTGGGAATAGCATACGCAAATTCTTGTAGTGAAGAGGTGAACAATTTCTCTTTATTCAATTAAGTTATAATCCTGTGCTCATAATACTCTTTCTTGATGTGTGGCCTTATTTTGGTAAAGCTAACTTTTACATTCTGCATTAATATTTCAGTTGCGCTGCAGATTGGAAAGCATACTGAAAAAAGAAAAAGCTCCACTTGATGTGATTGCTTTCACTGCAATTTCACTGGGCCTGATCTGTGTACGTTCTTGCAATAAAAATGCTGCAAATGCAATTATATCTGCTCTAAGGGACCGTAGTGTGTCAGATTTGGAAGATCCCCTTATTCGGTTTTTACCTGTTGGCCTTGGTCTTCTATTCCTTGGAAATCAGGTGTTAAGATCTGGCAGCATCTGTTGCCACTTTTTATGGGTTTATTAATAGTAGATGATTCCTTTTCTTTTGGTAACTTTACTTTCTGGAAAGAAATTGATGATTTGGAGGGGTTTTGACATTTAGCTGTGGTCAAAGGTGCCATGCTGTAAACTTGAGTTATTAGTATGACCATTCTTGGGTCTGCAAACCTCGCTTGGACAGGAATTGGGGGAGAAAATGGCCCAAATATCAAATGCACTTCTTAATAAAAAAATAAGTACGTACATTGAAATGACACTAGTATCATGTGCTTATGTTGGAGACGGATAGGTCCTGAGGTACGATTTTATGATGAGTTGATTACACTATTTTTTAAATAAATGAATTAACCCCCAAGTTCAGAATTGTTAACGCTTCTATCCCACAGATTCAAAACTATCTTTTGCGTCACTGTTCAGAGCGTCTTGACAAAGGTGAGATCCACCAAGGTCCCGGCCTGCTTGGATTTGCCATGCTAGGAATGGCTGAAGAAATAGGTATTGAGATGGCAATTCGATCATTAGAACATCGTCTACAGTATGGAGAGCGAAACATTCGCCGAGCTGTTCCTCTAGCGCTTGGACCTTTGTGCTTATCGAACCCAAAGGTAGATAAGCTTGCTTCCCGCCAGGCATTTTATGACATTATTCGGGGTCATATTTGATACTGAAAAATATAAAAGAAATGCGCTATTTTCTTCCACAAAGACGGACAACAAAGTTAAACCTCCAATACAAGGATATTTTTAGTGCAAGATCTTGCCTCCATCCATGACATTTTGCCAAAACAAATGATAACTGATATTGGTAACTACGGAATTTTATAAGAAAGAAAGTAGCTGTTGGTGCTGGGGAAAACCATATTTTGCTGATAAGCAGTTTCTAATGGAGCAGAACAATCTTGTTGGGTCCTCTAGTTGTGAAATGAGTCAAAGACGGAGCTTTTTGGCAACTTGACTATGTCTTTAAAGAAGAAACTAGGCTGGGGAAGGCATACCATCATAATTTAGCACAATGTTGAATGCTTGATGGGAATGGGGTATGCAAAATGATGCAAATGACAGAATTATGGTTTTAACTTTTAGTGAGAAACTTGTCCAAATATGAGCAGTTTGATTTAATCCATTATTGGAGTTGACTGACAGCACTTAATCGAGTCACTATTTGAACGCAGGTAATACAAATCCTTCTTTATTTGGGACTTCTCTGTTATTTCCCCCAAAAAAAGTTATCCATCAAAGCATTTAATTGGAAAGAGAAAGATGCTATTTTTCATCAAAGCATGAATCACAAAGTAAACAGTTCAGCTATGTATGTGTGCGTGTAATGATGAGACGAAATTGCAAGAAGCAAATTTCTTTCCCTATAAAACTTCTATTATATAATTGGCCTATAGTTATACATTTTTCTATGTGGTGGTTTCATGCCAGATCAATGTTGTGAATATCTTAAAAACCCTCAGCTATGACCTTGATTCAGAAATAGCAATGGTGGGTACTAGAGCCCCCTTTATTTCGATATTTTTTGGTCTGTCTGTTGGTGACTGATTGTGGCTAAAATAACTTCATATCTGCCGCAGGCTGCAATTATTTCCTTGGGTCTAATAGGTGCAGGAACCAACAATGCTAGAATTTCTCACATACTTCACAATCTTTCGAGCTATTACAACGAAGACCCAAGTCTTCTATTTTGTGTATGCTTCATCTTTACCAATTTCTTTTGCCACTTTAACAGGTCCAGATTTCCCAGGGTCTTTTGTATTTGGGGAAGGGATTATTGACACTTAATCCATATCATTCTGATCGCTTCTTATTACACCAGTTAGTATATCCTCACCTCACATCCTCTGGCTGCCTCTTTATAGATCTTTACGTGTGTTCCTCTTGTCCTTTAACATAAAAAGTAGTTGAATTTTTAAATAAATTTAAAAAATTAAATAAATTAATTAATTATAATTAGTGTAAGAGTTAATTAATTAATTTAAATAAATTAAAGAGTATATAATATAAATACGTTTTAATCGTTAACTTTTATTATAGTTAACTGAATTTTTTAGTTTTATTAATTTATTTAAAAAAAATCAACTACCTATATTGATTAGAGTATTTTATTAAACAAACTTACAGGGTCATTGACATTTTCCTGCCCTTGTTGCAGGGCAGCACTAGCTGGAATACTCATCATTCTTCATGCTTGTCTTGATATGAAAGCCATAATCGTGGGAAATTATCACTACATTCTCTACTTCCTTGTTTTGGCAATGCAGGTATTCTTATTATTATTATTTGTTTTGCGTGATTATTTACTCGTCCATTTTCAGTTGATCTGGTTTATATATATATATTCTGCAACAGCCAAAGATGTTGATGACTGTGGATGAGAACTCGAAGGCTCTATCTGTGCCTGTTCAAGTAGGCCGAGCAAGAGATGTTGCTGGTTTGCCAGGTAGTCCCAGGACAGTTACTGGATTTCGGAACCTATCCACCCCAGTCCTTCTTGGTCCTGGAGATAAGAGCTGGCCACTGCAAAGTAATGCTCTTCAAAATATAACTACTCTTCGGTCAATAATATATATTATATTTAATTAATTTAATTAAATTAAAAAAATTAGTTAATATAATATATATTTTTTAAAATATTATAATTATCTTCCTTAATTCTTTCGTTCTCTCGACTATTATTGGGAGTATTAATAGGGATAATTTGAGAAATAATTGATAAATATAAAAAATATGTGTTATATTTAGGATAAGATTAATTTTTTAATTAGGTCTTATATTAAGAACAGAAAGATTACTATTTTTAAATTCTCCACCTAATTGTGAGTTAGATGTTTGTTCTACAGATACATTGCTATGTCCACAATTCTTGAAGGTTTTGTTGTTCTGAAGGAGAATCCAGAACACTAGACGGAGGAGCTGATGTCTGTAACAGAGTACATGAATCATCAGTGGCGTCTTCATAGGATGGATATAGAATGATCTTGAATATGTTGTAAATTTGTAATGCCTTTTTCATTTTTTGTTTTCTCATATGGGTAATCTGGCTATAGTCACGTGACTTTCTTGTGTATTATTATTCATTGATTCTCAAGGCAATCGAAAATTTAGTTAGGATGATGATGATCCTATAGCAGTAGCCACTTTAATTCATTCCTCTTGGATAATATTAGAGGGAGAATGAATTCACGGCATCAAGATCGTGAGTGGTTCCTTCAACTTAATAACAATTTTCATGTATGATAATATAATATTATCCAGTAAGATAGGGAGCTCCTCCTTGCTGAAGCGAAATCAGATGAACCCCAAACAATAATAATAGAGAGAATTGTATTAAAGTCTTGTAGAAGACAATTAATTGTAAAAATATCTCCGAAAATCATCAAACCACTAAATAGTTCTAAAATACTTGAAGATAATATATTTAAATTTAAAATGACACAATTATCTCTACTACAATAAAATAGAAAACCGTCACTTATAGAAGGAACCCAGTGACCACTGTCACTTATAGTAGAGAAAATTATATTATTTTATAATTTAAATATAGTATCTCCAAGTCCTTTGGGGCTATTTAATAGTTTGATAATTTTATAAGATTTTTTTGTAATTAATTGTCTCCCATGGGATTTCAGTACAATTCTCCCATAATAATACTGGTAAGTGGTCCCATATAGAATATAAATTCAACTCATAAGAAACATATTTGTTAGGAAAATAAAAGCTCTTTAGATTTTAAACCTTAAAAGAGTAGGGATACCTTTCACTAAATAAAAAAAGAAGAAGACAATAATACTTTTTTTTTCTCATCAATATTACATTTACAGCTATAATAAGTTTTTTTTTTTAGGCCAAAACAAGTATAATAACTAATAAACTAACTTTTCAAAAATTGAATTAATTTTTTTACATTTAAAAAATATTATAATATAGGCTTAAAACATACAAAATAACTTGAACTTTGAATCAATTATATATAATATTTTTTATTTTTAAAAATTTAAATTAAAAACTTTAATATTTCATGTTTTAATATAACAATTTAAATGTAATTTTAAATAATTTATATTTTTTTATTTAAATAATAGATAGTCAAATAAATATTTTAAATATTGTTAAATATTTTATATTTTAAGTATTTAAAAAATACTTTAAATTATTTAAATATTTTATATTTTAAAATCATTTTATTGTAAGTATTTAAAAAATTTAAATTATACGTCAAAGACAAATGTTATTTTTTTAATAATATGACATATAATAAAATATAAAAATTATGATATAATAAAAAATATTAATTTTAATGATAAATTTAATAGTATGTATTTAATAATTAAAATATTAAATATTAAATTTTTAAATTAAATATATTATTTATAATTAACATAAGTTTAAATTTTTTTATGTATTTTAGTCTAAAATATATAAAAACATGGAGATATGGAAGACAGAAATGGGACCCCACCCACTCTCACCCTGGACTTGAAATTTGAAAAATAGTTTTTTTATCTTCCCCATGGTCCGACCCGAATTATACCCGTGATAATATTTTCCGGGTCAGGTATTCCTGAGCCTGTAACCAAACACTGGCAGGGTTTTAGCTTCCCACTCTGCAGAGGCATAACCCAAAAACCCTAGCCATTCCCAAAGCGAAGCATCAGCTTTTATTTCCGATCACGAAATGGCATCCTCCGCCGCTGTAAGGTCGGTCTTCCGTTCTTGCTCGTCTCGCTCCGCTGCTTTCCGTGTTGCATCGGAAGCAAGAGCGACTCGTTGTCCTTTCCGCCTTGCCTCCAGAAAACCTCTATCCCAATCCTCGGTCAGGTAATCTGCATAACATTGTTTCTATTTTCTGGTATAGGAGAAAATGCAAGCCACATAAAAATTAAAAATTGAATCCTTTTGTGTTTTTTCCCCATCATTTCCTTTAGAGAAATAATGTACTTTAAAATCCGTTGCGATTGTTTTGGTACAACATTGCAGAAACTATTCGAGGTTTTGGCTGCCTTTTTTTTGTGTGCCTTGATACGATTTTTCATTAACCAAACGGAGTGTGCTAGATTATTACCTTAACATTTGAATCTTGTTAAGGGTAGCAAGAGTCGGATGCTTCAAAACTGGATGGTGTGTGCTTCTTTCTTATAATATGATGTGTAGATCGGTTTGTTTGACAAATTTATGATGGAAGTTCTTATATTTACTTAGGTGTCCTGTTGAATTGAGTTTTTGTGTGGAATCCATGTTGCCATATCATACGGCAACTGCTTCAGCACTGATGACTTCAATGCTCTCCATCTCTCGCGGCAGTTGTGGGTGGCTTCCTGAAGGTAACTTCCACACCGTTGATATCAATTATCATGTTTCTTCATATGTGATTATTTGGTTCATGAGGTTGAAATGTGAGAGATAGTTGACGTGGTTGTGATTAGCTTGACTTGTTAGGTTTGATAACATCCTCCTCTGCTTATTTTGATATTTGTTAAGAACTAGAATAACCCCCTCTAAGATGAAGGATGCTTCTCACTTGAAGCTTAATCTACGGACTTTTCTTTTTTAATATTTTGTGCTTTAATTTAAAGCAACAATAAGATGCTGCAATCTTCATGGATGACTCGTAAATCATTATTCTTTTCCCCTTTTTAGTGTATATTTAGTATGGATGCCCATGCTGCTGGAACTTTATAGAGGTTGATAGAGAAGAATATTTTCTGGATTAAGACATAAAATTAAGATCCACTTTATAAAATTTGGATGAAAGAGATCATGTAATGTGGGCCCACTGTTGGACTGTTTGGGTCATTGCTAGTCTTAGTTCGTTTTTTAACTGTATGATCGCATTGACAACATAAGCTTGATTATTCTTTTTTATTGGGCTGCTAGTGCTAGGGTTCCTGGAGCAAACATGTTTAGTATTGCAGTCATATTTTATTCATATGCACTGAGGATGGTAGTTCTAGTAGGTTGCCTGATGATTGGATTTTACTCTTGAATTAGGTAGCTAAACATCTATAGGATTCCTTGATGTTCTTTCTTCAATTTAATCTTCAGGTTAGTGTTTCTTTCAATTCTTGGGTTAAACTTACCAGAGTCTTGTGAGAAATGATATAAATGTTATTGATATAGATATGAAAGGAGGCCTTTCCTATATTGATTCTTGAACGTATGTTTATGATATTTCTACATCTTTAGTATTCCCCATTCCTGCATCTAAAGCTTTTAGTGAAGCCATACTCGCTCCTCCTTTTGTTTGTAGGCCTAAAGAAGACTAGATGAAGATCAAGAAGCAAAGATGGATGATATGGACTTCTTGCTGTGTTGGGTTTTA
The DNA here is from genome assembly GCA_037074615.1 of Leucaena leucocephala. Lineage (NCBI taxonomy): Eukaryota > Viridiplantae > Streptophyta > Magnoliopsida > Fabales > Fabaceae > Leucaena > Leucaena leucocephala. The sequence continues at coordinate 8,455,422 of CM073525.1, forward strand.
AACAATTTTTTTTCTAGATAATTAGGAAGAATTATTAAATACCTATAACGGCTGGCTTAAAATTATTTGGAGCAACTAGTGTGCTCTCCAAATTTTTATTGATATGGCATTTGGAATGAATGCATTATTTGCCTAGTTTATATTCCGTGGTAGGATATAATAATGTTTCCGTGATTAAGTTATATTGTTCAAACTTCTTTACACTTGTAGAAGACAAATGTTAGGAATTATGAAAAATAAAAGGGGCGTTGTTTATCTGACGAGCTGCTGACTTTATGCAAAAAGTTTGTCAATAAACGTGGAATATCTGAGGGAACTAACAAGACGGAATCCCCACTTTTTCAACTATATACATCTAAGTATACAGTATTTACACTTCTGTGTGGCGTGATTGTGCTGCTGCTCAAACCCTTTCATAGTAACTATTTTGATTCAAATCCATGCCGTTTCCTTCATTTTCTTGCATGCTGAGGGGCAATAGATAACGAAGGGTTGTACTGATGAATTTTGTTTAATCAGATTGCCATGATGATGTGTGATTAGTGTTCAGAAGATTCAAGCAATCTATGATGTACAAATCAGCGTTGTGAGACCGTTACTGCTGAAAAATTAGAAGTTTTGACTGAGCAATTGGAAGGGCAAGACGAGTAAATTGGACTATGATGCTTGACGCTTAGACCAGTTGTATTTTTTTCTATTTCTGATGCATACAGGCTGTTAGTTTATTCATGCCGTCAATATTTAGAACTCAGGCAAATAACGAAATAAGTGGAAAATTTGTTGCAAAGTATTGAATATTTATTAAGTTGCTTTTAATTTATCCTGAATTTTCGTTGAATAGGATGAAGATTTTTAATGAATAGGCCGACACTGGCATTTCTTCATGTAATCAGTTTTTGCTAGATGAGCATTATTTGTTTACTTCGTAGCGTGGTTATTTATGACATGTTATCTTCCTCTATAGAGAGGTCCGTGATGGGTTCTAAGAACCGTTTAATGGATTTCCTTTCTCAAAGATGGTTCTGAGCTTTGTTTGAAACACTTGTTTCAAAATCTAATTCAGTGTTTTGTTTATTTAGTATGTGACATCCAGCGGACTTCGGGATTAACCCAACTTGATGCTGGTTTTCTTAGCTTCTCAATTTTGTACAAGGATTATTTTGCCATATGTGCCATCCTTCGCTGTTTTTATTCATTATTCCCCCCAAATTTCACAAAGCAAGTCAAAACTGAATTAGCTATGGATATTAAACATGTGCCTTCTAAAAGCTCTGTTGTCAATTGATATGAATGCTTTGCTCTACTTGCCAAAAAGATGAGTGAGGATGCATACCTATGTTTCACACAACGTACCTGCTAACTTTGACCTCCACCATGGGTTAACGGTTTTATAATGTAAGTAAAAATGGGAATAAATCTTTCATCAATCTCTCTTAAATCGTAAGGAATGTGACATCAAATTGAAGTGTCCATGAATTTACTAAGTTAAATGTTCTTTCATTTATTAATGGTACTAGATCTAGTGAAAATACCAAGTTAAATGTTCCTGTAACAAATTAAAGTTTAATTTTTTACTAAAAGAGGCATCCAATAATACTTGGATGCCACGTGTGCCTATCAATAAAAAATTGCTTTCATTTTGCACGGTAACATTAGCTTCTTAAATCAACAAGGGTATATTATGCCTTCTATAAAAATGTTTGCTTTAGCATGTTAAGCACACGCACCACGGCTAATCAAAACTGTATTTGCACCCTGAAATAGAAATTTTACTTTTACTACGGCAATTTTAAGACCAAAAACAACCAAAGACTGTACCACAAGAATACTGCTCTGCACTACAGACTGCAATTAATTGTTCAATGGTCACGTGAAAAAGATAGAAACTCTTCTTAATACAAAGCATTCACTTCCATACACTAAATTCACTCACTCCTGAACAACATTTACTAATTCATATTCAACTAAAGAAAGATTGTTATCCTCTTTAACCTCAAAATTTGCTGGCTCTGTTACTTCAACACGTCCCCATTTATCAACTGCAAGCCTCATAGAACCCTTGAACATGTCAATCTTTGCGTTTCGCAAAATCAAGCTGGCGCCTGGCTTCATAATATCCACTGCACAAAACTCACGAGTTAACGATCGATTCACAACGTGTGGACTAAATATATACTATATTTTTTAACCCAAGTAAAAAAGAAGGGATTTAGCAAAGATTACATGAAGAAATACAAGCTATCAATGAAACCATTAGTTCCAGAGATCACAGCATTACGAAACTGACATATCTGCGAACTAGAAAGATTCCCAAAAAAAATTATATATTTACGACAGAGGCTAATTGCAGCACAAGTTCCAATTTCCAACAAAGACGCCTGAACATTACTACAATAACATGCTTCCTGCTACTACAATAACTTCATAGAACAGTGTAAAAGGCTTAAGGAAATGAAGAACAGTCGTAAAAAGAATGAAATGACGCCGCATTGGTGATTCTATTGGACATAGTAAAATTATGATGAGCCGGTCTTCAACAATTCAAAGGACACACACACACACACACACATATAGCAGGGTTTGTGAGTGCTCAAAATCCAGGGAATTAAAAGACTCCTAAATCCGAGTGTGACCCTTCAAATGAATCGAACTGAACTTCATATGAATAATGCAATGATCATAAAACTTTAACAATGTTAACGTACCCTGTTCGTTGCGAGCTGTGAAAACGATTGTGCCAGTCTCATCACCAACAAGACACTCAGAGATGAGGGTGGGACGAGAAGGCCGGCCAAGGGCCATTGAAGATCGAGGGCCCTTGTTGTTGACAGTCTTCACTGGATCAGAGCTGATCACCTTCACGGTCAACGTGTGGCCATTTGTGCCGGGTTTTAGCTGGTCTACCTTGACGAACACTGGCTTTCTCTTCTCCGTAGCAGGCGTTGCCATGGCTTCAAACAACAAGATTCTAGAGAATGGGGATGAAATCGATTGATCGATCGAAGGCGTCCAAGTGAAACCCTAACCCTAAGTGCCTTAGTTCCTTCGGATTTGGGAATTTTGATTCATTTCCTGAGAGGAAATTAGTGGGCTTTTCTACTAACCACACAGTAAAGTCCAAGTAGCCTTAGGCCCAAGATAAGGCCCAAAAACCCTTAAGGACGAAGTTGTGTCCAAAATCTGTTTTTTAGGGTCTAATTGGGATTTCCGTATATATTGGTGGTTTTTTTATGAAAAAAAAGATTACAAATTCGTGTTTTTCAAGAGAAAAGTAGAAATAGTGACGATTTGCTTATAGAAACACTTTCAAGAATTCTTGTCACACGGTGGCAAGTTCATAACTAGCATATGGATTTATTATTAACATTTTGATCAACCTTAGTTTTTCAAAAAATGACAAAGATTTTCGAGTCAAACAAAGAGTACGTGGGAATCATATATTTCTTTTCTTTTCCTTTCCTTTTAGTGGCTGACAAAAGTTAGTTATGAAAATGAACAAATAACCAGCTGAAACAATCATAATAAATGAATATCGATTTTTCCGAATTTGTTTTAAAGGAATTACTATAAAATTTTAAATAAAAAATTAATAACAATTGAGGAGTGTTACAATGAAAAGTTTTAATATAAGAAATAATAAATTTATACTACTTATTAAAAAAAATTAATAATTAAATCACTTCCTTTGGAACCCATAATAATAATCCTTTTTTCTTCTTCCGTTCCAGGGTCTAAATAATGGTAATGTTGACAATAGTATGAAATACGTAATTGCAATTTACAATTTTATATCAATATAAAAATATGAAAAACAAAAAAAAATTAGACTAAAATATATATTTAATCATTTATATTTATATAAAATCTTATTTTATTCCTTTAAGTTTAACAATTGTATTTTTAGTCATATAAACTTAATATTATTAATTTTATTTAATAAAAAATATTATGATGACTATACAATTAAATATTAATAAAATATATTTTAATATTTTTAAATTATTATATCTTATATTAAAAAAAATTAAAATTTAGACATATTTTATTAGTATTTAATTATTGAATCATCATTTTAAATCTGTTGAGTTAATATTTTTTATTAGTAAAATTAATAACTTTAAATTTAAAGAATTAAAAATATACATTTTAAATTTAAAAGATTAAAATACTATTTGATACAAAAATAAGAGACCAAACTTATACTTCAATTTAAATTTTACCAACAGATATTAGGTATTAAGTTTGGTAGGAGGGGTTAGGGACTCAACATGGCAAATCAAATTTCAAATACTAATGAGACAAATATTTTGAATAAAATTACCTCTAATAAAAAAAGATTAAGGGCTTAGATTTTTTTTAAAATATTATTTATTCATTAAAATCAATGACAGCACCCATATGCTAGGTGTATTGAACGTTCGACTGTTCGAGTTATGAGTAATTAGATGAACCAGAAAAAATTATTATTAGTAATTAGAAACAAGAATTGTCATATTCGAAATTTGCTTGCCGAAAAGTATTCGTTCTCTTCTTGCCACACCAAAAACAAAGTATTCGTCCCCCTAATATCGTTTAACTTGACACAGGCATCTCGCCCCTACGTTTCTAATGTACTCGAATTCTGGGATACAATGAAGAAATGAGCTATCGTCGTCTCTGTATATTCATTTAAAAACAAGAAACAAAATTCCGCAGGGCTTTTCCATAAATCTACATTCAACTGAAATGAATGAATGGAATCCCAAGAATATGAGATTGAAATCATTGACTGTTCTACACAAGTATCCTCTCCCTTGTTCGCAAGACCATGAGCTAATCTACATCCATAACAAGACTTGATGTTATAACTACCGTAGTTAATAAGAGGAAAAAGGTAGTCGTAATTTAATACCTCATGTTGAAATCTTCAAAATATTCAAGCTGCCGGAGAATTTCCTCCACACATTTTACTTGCTCATTGTTGTCGACAAGTAGAAATTCCAGAATATTGAGCCCACAGACATGAAAGCCACTCGAGCTTGAAGTGGCACCACCCTGCTCAGATGGCATGCACATGGCAATTGAATGCGAATTGGTTAATATAAATTATAACCAGATTATGACCGCTATGTAACAGAAACGTGGTAGTACTCAAGGGAATAGCGAAAACAAGTATGTAAGATCAGTATATTCCCCATTACATTTTGCCAACATAATCAATACTCGGGAGTACCCATAGAACAAAATCCTCAAGCAATTTCAAAATTAGAATACCATCTTTCATTTTCATTCAACAAAATGTGCAGAAGACTTTTACAGCATCAAAATGCGCAGTTAATAACCAAAAAACGAAAGATCTTGATGTTGGATTACTGATTGAAGTCTTATCCACTTTAACAAGCGGAACTGAACTCATGTCATACTGATAACTCTAAATTAGAAAAGAAATTTCAAAATCACCAAGCATAACCATAACAAATCAAGTCACAAATTCGAGTCGATTTATCACTATGTCCAAGCAAGAATATATTATCAACAATCTTCAATCCCAGAAAATCTTGATGAAGCAGCAGAACGGCTAAGAGATAAAAATAGGATTATAAAACAATAAAAGATTCTAAAAGAAATATGCACATACGCACCAGAAATTTAATGCACTCACAGGGATCCAGAATCTAAATCCTGCATAGAAAAATTAAATCAAAAGACATCAACACATAAGAAATATGCATCACCAGATCATGATAATGAGTAGCAGTTTCTACCATAAAGCAATGTGCGAAGGGCATCTTTTCTGTATTTTTCTGGAAGCTCTGAGAGTTTTCCCAGCCATAAATTATTCCAAGCAAAAATGACAGCAATGACAGAAGGACCCAAAATAACCTGGTTTAGTAAAACCTGCCAACAGAGGAAAACAGGGCAATGACTAGGTATTGTAAATGTAGTTCCTTTCTGTATATCTAAAGCATAAAGCTGTAAACTAAACATACCTTCAGCATTATATTCTTCACTGTTGGTTTAGGCAAAATGTGGTCAAGATACTTGTACCAGGCATAAGATCCAGGGCCATATAAAAGGAAACCATAGGAAGTCATCCGCAAGGCCCTTAGCCAATCATGATCTAAGAGGCGGTTCCACAGTTCATCCTAACAGAAAGCTTTTGATCAATAATAACATTACTTAAAAGAGCAAAGTAAATCTTAGGAGCCCTCCTTTTCTCTCAAAATGTCTAGATGCATTAAACGGGGCTTTTGACGAGATTTAACTGTTATGGTTGCTTTTGGCCAAAAAAAAACACAACTGTTATGGTTGCAGTGTACATATAATCCTTGATGCATTGATTGTATGGTGACTTGGTGTGTCCAAACCTTTAGGTAATTTATACAAGAACAATAGGAAGAAGTTCCTTAAAACCATTCTAAAGTAGAATGATAACTTGAAGTGATAACGTCAAGCGTCAGACCTCGTTGTATCAAGTTTCTCAACCATCTATCTGACAGACCAAATTCCACATCCAAGGAAAGGCTAGTGTTCAAAGTCAATGTCAGGGGTCCAGCAAAGGCCAATATGAGTTTACATGACTACATTATATAGCATAATCAAAGTGTTTCTAGACAACCCTCACGTATATTGGTACCATTATAGTTTAACCAGTTCGATATTTTCAGGGCAAAATAAATCCCTGCAGGTCCATCATCTCAATTAAATAAGAAATTAGCGTGAATGTACATGTTCTTTCTTATCTCAATCCACAGGAAGCAGCTCAAAAGTCGGCAACAGAAATGTTACTCATTTTTCTTACTTCATCTGAAATAAAGCACCACTAAATTCCAAATATTCTGCCCAAAGATGCAGAGAAGCAAGAAAACATTGTAGGATTCGTTTCTTGCAAAGCCGAAATTTATCATCTTCTACAGCAACTTGTTTTGAAAATTGCCAGACCTAGCTGTATTCCAATCAGTCACGGTATCCATGAGCCACACCCGTTCCCATAGTCTCTTTATGAATGAAATCAATGAATAATAAATTGGACGTCGACAAATACTATCTTTATTGCAATAAAACCAAATATTGAAATAAATTCCCACTGACCTGACCGGACCCACCAGAATCCAGAACAGAGCGTTTCTTGATAGACTCCGCTTTCCTCCAACGCTGTGTGAGCTGAGCGATTGTATCGCCGGTGAGGGCGAGGGAGCCAGCGGCCACGGCCTGCTGGAAGGGGAAACGAAAACCGGAGCTGCCGGCGGACTCAGCCGAACCATAGGATTCGGATTTGGAATCAAAGCTTCGCTGCCGTCGAGGACGACGGGAATTGGGGTTCCCAGACAAAGGATTCCAGTTCCAGAGCCAGTAATGTCCACCGCCAATAGCGTCCATTTCTGGCAAAAAAAAAAACAAAAACAAAAGAAAATGTCGAACTGGAGAGAGCGTTTTGTTGGTGGAGCGCGGCTAGAGAATCAAAGCGCGCTTTACCATTAGCGTTGGTTAAGCTGTTTGTTTTCACTTTAGCTCGCAACTTCGCAAGAATCTAAAAATCTAAAATTTTCAACTTTACGAAAAACATGGTAAAAATACAGAGTCACACACAAAAAAATTCATAATATCATAAAAGCTAAAAAGGTAATACTCCAGTCCCACTGAGTTAAAATAAAATATTTTATCTAAAATATTCTAATCATCCTATTTAAATTATCCATCACATCTTATTTGAGTTTTATAAAAAAAATATCAATAAATATTATTTTAAAAAATTAATAAATATAAAAAATATATTTATAATTAAAATAAATATCAATTTTTTAAATAAATTATATATTAAATATCGAATAAATAATATATTTTAAATTGATAAAAAAAATTAAAATTATTTTTATTAAATAAATATTAATTTTTTAAATAGGTCATATATTAAATATCGGATAGATAATATGTTTTAAATTGATAAAAAAACTTAAAATTATTTCTATTAATATATTAATGAGATTTTAAATATGATGAGTTATATTTAAATATTTAATTATAAAGATAAAATTAATAAATAAACAAAAATAACCCTCTTAGTGATTTATGTGAAGGATTAAACAATTTTTCTAAAAAGCATTTATAATAAGGAGTGGGGGATTACTATTTAAACAACAAAAAGTGAGTTGGATTGTGATTAAAAGCTGGGTTGGGTCAGAATTCAAATCTTTGTTGTATAATCAAATAATCAAATATTTCCTCAAATTCTATATATAAAATTTTAATTATAATATACCACAATTTAAGGTCTTATATTTAATATTGGAGACTTTTGTATACACTCAAATAATCAAATGCTAGTTGTTTAGCTTTGGAATAGATATATTTTCCTCTAAATGATTCTCAATGTAAAGGTTTGCTTTGTCATACATTCTATTATATAATACTAGTATAATTAATTTATCACATGTATATATATATATATATATATATATATTAAGAGTGTTCAATCTTCTCCGGATCCGACTATCATGTACATATCCTTTTGGGATGAGATAGTCTTGAGTTGGGATAAAAGAAAGACTCAGGACATAACAGGTCTCAGAATAACCCTCTAGACATTCGTCCCATTCTAAGTATGTTATTTAGGTTTCCTTCCTTGTACTCACATTTCACACTCTTCTTTATCTGTGTGGTCTTATTGCATTATCATCTTCTCCATTTTTTTTATTTCATAACACTAGAAACTACAAAACTATAATCATAACTTACCTTAAATCTAAAAATTTCAAACTTTCCAACTATATTCAGTTTCAAAATCTGAATCCAAATTTCAAATTCTCCAATTCAACTCAAGACCCAACGCATGTACAACATCAATATCATATCTTAAGCTTTAATTTTTTTAACTGCAATCACTTTCTCAATCAAACATTTTTCCTATCGAAGGTTAATTTCTAGTCAAATCAAATATTTTTCCTATCGAAGGTTTAATTTCTAGTTAAACCCAACACCCTAACTTAGAGATCGATCAAGATGAACATGGGAGATGACAAGAGAGACTCACCTTGGCTGAAAATCACTTTTACATACAAGTTTTCCCCCTCCTTTTCCAGTCTCCTTCTCAGACAGTATTAACACATAAGTAACAGATAGGAACAGATAAAAGAAATGACGAAGCTTGAAGAAGAGGAAGAAAACACTAATATTTTGTACCCAGTTACATAACCAAACCCACAGTTACACACCGATGATGACATAGATGATAGAGGACAAAGTTGCAAAGTAGAGGAATGGCGGATGTGTGACGCAAAGCTCCCCAGTAGCACAAGATTTGAATGGTGAGAAAGACCATAGAAATGAATAACAGCAGCTCAGTCAACGGAAAACACAGCAACGGCAAAATCTTTGGTGAAATTGCAAAGCTTCTTCTTTCTCTCTTGATGTCGTCTATAGGAAAAGAGGAGGATGCTAATATTTTAAACATAGAGGGCAAATTGGTCTTTTCACACAATGGGCTAAAACAAAAATAAAAGTCTACTTTGAAAGTTTTGAGATTCGAACCATAGACCTTCAACACTCAATCACCAGTTTCTCCTAGTACACATATGCAAGAATTAATATATATATATATATATATATATATATATAATCTAAATAGATTAAGAATTTCTGTCCCGTCTCAAACCCATCTCAATCCCATTAGGATTGGGATCAGGATAGGATGGGATATGGGATGCAAAACGCATCCTACCCTATCCCTAAAACACGGGATATAGGTGTCTTGGTCCTCCTATAAACACTCCTAATATATATATACTTATGTATGATGATTTAAAATTGAGTATAAAAAAATCTTTTTAATTTTAAAATCTGATGTGAATTATTTGAAATGTTACTTTAATTGAAAAACCGAAAGATGGGGAATTGCTTAAATTTTATTCTGAAATAAATAATCTATGATTAGTGAATCCCATACCATACATATAATTAGTAATATCTATATTTAAAAGAGGATTGACTAAAAAGTGGACATATATATAGAGGGAGATTGGTAGAAGATGCGTATAGATTGAAGAAGAAATGAAGATGGGAAATTGGAGGGGAACAATGGCAGTGTTGATGTGTGTGATGGTAATAACAGGCATAGTGATCAGCGAGGCAGAGGGAAAAAATATAGGAAACGGAGCGTTGGGTCGGGACAAAGGGACCGGATGCGGACCTAACAATACATCTGAATGTCAGAAGCCGGGTCCTAATCCTTACAGGCGAGGCTGTAATCCTGCTACAGGCTGCCGTACCGGTGATCATCCACCACCACCTGACGACCAGGCCCTCTAATATTTTACCCACTTTTCTCCATCTCTGTATACAATAAATATCATCTCTAATCTTCTTCAATCAATAATTACTTTAAGGGGGGATTACAATAAAATTTTAAATAAAAGATTTAATTATTTAAAAACTCTGATAACAATTGAATGGCTAATAATAACAAATTTTAGTGTAGGAATTGATAATAAAATTTATGTTTATTTTATAATAATTTCTTTTTTTAAATTATCAAAATATGCGTGTGCATGTGTATGTGTGTATGAGAGAGAGAGAGGGGGGTCATTTGGTGAAATAATAATAAGCCATGAATGTTTCAATATCTTGGTGGTAATGTGATACTATTATATTTCCATGAATGGGGCAGCAACTTCTGTAAAGATGTTTAATATGATTAATAAGTTTAATTTATTATTCGTTTCTTTATTTATGTTTATTATCTTCCTTCTCTCTCCCTTTTTTCTCTCTTAACTTTATTCTGCCATTTTATTTACCACCATTATTAACAACTTTAATCTTAAACAAAATTTTAATGGCGTCATTAACATGTAATCGGTTTTACGTGATCCATCTCTTACAAAAATATCAAGTCTTTTTTTTTGTTTATTGTTATATCATCATCACTATAAATGTAAGAGTAAAACGCATTAACATTCAATTATATGAAAGAAATATGTGAAATCTAAAAAGTTGAAAAAAAAAAGAGTTAAGATTATCACTAATTAAATATTAATATTAGGGAAGGATGTTTTGATTAAAAACAAAATCAAATTTCTAGGTAATACAATCCGGCTAAGTACAGAAAACCTAAAAATTATGGTAAATGGGTGAGTTGATCAACAAATAAGAAGTTTAGGCCTTGTTTGGTTAGAAGGATATGGAGGGAAGGGGAGGGGGTTTAAAATTTTCTTGTTTAGTTTGATTGGAAGGGAAATTAGGGATTGCGTTTTTAATTATTATTTGGTTGGTTAAAAAATGGAACGAGGGGATAATATGGTTAATTTATCAGTATATCCTTTATTTAAAATTGACGAACTTGTATATAAAAAAGTGAATATTTTTAGGAAACTCGACTTATGTAAAACGATAAAAATCAAGTAATGATAACAAATGGAGTTTAATAAACTCATGTAACTACTTAATTTTTCTTAAGAAACTCGAGCTTTAACACTATCTTTGGCACATTTAATTTGTTTTTTCCCCTTAAACTAGAGTTTTAATATGAGTCATTTTTTTTTTCAAAATCACCTTGTCTAGATTCAGTCAACGCTTTTTAAAACCCTATTAAGTGGAGTATCGTTTGGAAACTCGAACTATTTGCCCTCTCTATGTTCTAATACTCTTTATTCTGAACTGACACTTAACCCTCGCACTCAAACTATTGAAATCGTTCAACCTATTCCAACTGGCATTTTCAATCACGTAACCTTAGAATGGCTCAAATGAAAGTGCATATGGTGAATATGTCATATGAAGCGATGACTAAGTCTGCACAGACGATGCAAAGTTGAAGACTGAGGAAGGATATAGCTAAACCTGAAGGGTCTTAGAAGAAGAAAGAGACCATTCGAGACAAGGACATGCAGAAAAAAGGGACGATTTCTTTGCAAGTAGGGTCCGAGCCTGCATAAGGGCATACAATTGTGTCTAGTTTGACAACTCGAAAAAGAAAAGCCGAGGAAGTTCGAAAAGGATATACGACATTGAACACAAGTTTGACATCTGAAACTCTAGTGTTCTTCAGTCATGGAAACTGGTTTTATAGCAATAAACTCGAGTTTACATGTTTAGAAGATGTTAAACAAGAGTTTGACATTTAAAACCCGAGTGTCAATCAATCCAAAAAACTCTTGTTCACATAACAAAATGGAATTGATATGATTATGAGACATACAATTCGAGTGATATATACTTGTGCAACAACACACGCAAGTAGTGTTACTGCTCTTTAACGCAATTCAAGTCATCGATGCACTAGTACAAAGTATTCAATTATGAAGTTTATCTAATACAACAACTCAAAAATCATATATCAACAAACCAACATGAAATGAAAAAGAATTATATGAACTGTAATGCTAAGTCGACTAGCATAAAAGTAATGTCAGGCTAAAATATCACTACTATACTCGAATATGGACAACAAGTTAGGTGTCAGCCATAAAATCTGCACAAAACACAAAGCAAAATTAAAAACACTAGGATGTAGTTTAGAGAACACAGACACGACAACGACGACTAGCAGAAACAACTAACACAGACAGTGTGTGGAGAAGACCCATGCCATGGCGATAGCCTCTATGCCAATACTTCCATAGCAAACCCACCTAGAAATTCGATAGAGTCAATGGTGTGAAGAAGCAACATAACCTTCAGGCATAAAGGACAAATGTGTGCACGCAAGATATAATTGTCCCAAATTTTAGTGTTCCTCTAAAAAATTCTAATTTGGAAGGATACAAAATTTGGGGGAGGGCAATTTTATAACTTCAGCTACCTATTTACGTTAGTCTGGTTAGGCTATCAATTTCTTTTGCCCATCCATTACCCTGACTAGATACTTAATTAAAAAACTTAGTTAGGTATCACCTGTATTAGACCTCATAATTTAATTATAAAAAGTTATTTTTTTGTTATAAAAAAGTTATTTAAACAACAAAGAGATGATAAAGGTGAAGTGAGCTGGATTATTTGTGACTAAGAACTACGTGAGACTTGGATTGGGATATCCCATATTTTGTAACAAAAAAAAAATCAAATTCCCTTAAGTGGAGTTTCAAATCCTACTTTAGGTATAGTTATAGAAATTACATGGTCAGCTATCGAAGACCCTATACGAGAGGATTAGTCACTGCTACTAGCAATATATATCCTGATCTATATTAAAAACTTATCAAATTCAACATTTAGTGTTAGACAATATATTAAATAAGATCGATTATCTCCAATAAGATGATACACATGCTTAAAAAAAATAATAATCAAATAGTTGTTTAGCTTTGGAATTGACACCATAATTTGGTTAAACATACACAATATTTTTCCCATGATAGATGTATTTTCCTACCAATGGTTCCCAAAGTAAAAATCTTGTTTTGCATTCTACTAACTACACTACTTATTATAGGAGTTAGTTATAATATTTGGATTTGATATTAAATATAAAAGTTTAATTTATTTTATATCTAATATTTATCATTTTTCTCAAATTAATTTATCTAATTTATAAACTGATATATATAGTCTAATGTAAACCTGAGTACTTTGGAAAATCATATCACATTTATTTAATTAACTTATTTATTTGTGTTCATTAATCTATCTAAATTAGTCAACTAGATCTTATATTAAAGACCGAAGGGATTATATATAATAATTATACTATAATTCATTTATCATATATATATATATTGGTATTTAATATATGACATAATAAAGGAGTGGATATTCATCCTGAATATAATATTTATTTTTATATTTATTAATTTTTTATAAATTATCTTTATTAGTATTCTCCTAACTATAACTAGGTAAAAGAGGAAGGGAGGTAGTTAAGAAAGACGATCAAAATGTTTTAATATTTTAGAGAAAAAAACAACTCTTATAAGTAATAGATGTTTATGGGAAGATGGGTTGCCTCAATTATGCTGTGAATGTCTTTAACAGTAAGGATTCCAGAGAGGTCTGCACTTGGAATGCAATGATTTATTCACTAGCTTTAAATGGTAGAGAGAAGGAAGCTTTGAATATGTTTGAAGATATGAAGGCCGAAGGGCTACGACCAAACAGCATCACTTTTGTAGCAGTTCTTACTGCTTGTTCTCGTGGAAGACTTGTTAATGAAGGATTGGAATTGTTTAGATCAATGTCAAATTACTATGAAGTAGTGCCATAAATGGAGCACTATGGGTGTGTGGTTGATCTTTTGGTAAGAGCAGTGCATTTGGAGGAAGCAGCTGATATTATAAATAATATGCCTTTCCAGCCTGATACATCTGTTTTGCTGGCTTTTTTTTTGTGCTTGTAGAATTCATGGAGCTAAAAACCTTGGAGAAGAGATACGAAGAAAGATGCTTCAGTCGCAAACTCAAAATTGCAGCCAATATGTGCTATTATCAAGCATTAACGCAGATAAGGAAATATGGGATCATGCTGCTGATATGAGGAAAGAAATGGCTCAGATTGGAATTCAGAAAATTCCACCATTCAGCATGGTTCATTTAAAATGGATAGTTGGAGACATGAGGAGAAGACCAAGTTCTATACTTAGTGACCTCCCACAAATTATTTTAGCTATACCTGTCAAATTATTCTTCAATGTTGCGCAACTACTATGATCGGTGGGTAATTCTCATTCATGTTTCCCAACTGTGAATCAGTTAAGTCAATTTAAAACGTTGATACATTATGAAGTCAAGTCGATTGATTAAGATTTTATCTTGCATATTTGAAATATTTGTGCACACATGACCTACTAAAATATACGTATTTATCATACATGGCGAGAAAATATTGAACATAGGCCAAAACATTCAACCTTTTCACTCCAAATTACTAAGGTAGGTTCCATGAGTATATCATCGACATACTTATTGGTGTGTGTGAGTGCTAAGTGAGTGCTAAGGTATATCATCAACATATGGCTAAGTGAGTGCTAATATTGGCAGCAAGAGACTTATTATTGCTGCCGTTCCTTTTCCTTTTCCTTTTCCTTTTCCTTTTCCTCTGTTTCTGCCACAACAAACGCTTCCTGCTGCTGTTCCTTTTCCTGTGCTACCACCAAAGCTTTCTGCTGTTCCTTTTCCTCTGTTTCTGCCACCACCGGAGTTTGCTCCTGTTCCTTCTCTTCCGCTTCTTCCCCATCTTCTACTTCTTGCACTAAATGTTGCCGAAAATATCTAAATATTACGAGCACAATAAATGCTGCATAGGAAGAAGTATTGTATCGTGAGAATCAAAACCAGAATCAACAGAAGTTGAATGAGGAACCAACATTTTTATTGATTTTAATTTAGAAGTATTGTATCGTGAGAATCAAAACCAGAATCAACAGAAGTTGAATGAGGAACCAACATTTTTATTGATTTTAATTTCAGCAAAATGGCTGATTTTTGTACATTAATTAAGATAGAGGCTTTTTGCGGGTAGATATGAATGAGTAAGGTAGTGTTTCGACTTTGATTCAAAGTTGTTGAATAAGTGTAACTAACCAGTTACTATCTTTGGTGCTGTGAGGATTCAAAATTACCTGTGAAGATTCGGGTCTTTACAGATGATAGATTCCAGAAGACCGTGACAACCGATACTACCACTAACTTCTTGTGAGTGCAACCATTCCATGTGTCCAACAACCTCAATTTGAAGCTTTCAGCTGCATCACATTTTTTTTAAAACAAAATTAGTTTAAGTATTGAAAATTGGTAAAGACCTGACCTATTTCCACTACATGGGAGGACTATACCTCTCTGGTTTATCTGAGCAGAGTAGCAAGAATAAAGCTTTGGGACACTGAAGCTGACAAAAAATCCTGCGATTCCATGTTGCAGAAAAGCTAAGATATTTATTGACAGAACTCATATATATGATTGCAAAGATGATAAAAATGGGCTATGGAGTTCATTAGGTACTCACCAATGGCACACAGCCTCCAAATTGTAATAAGGCGGCCATATTCTGCTCCTAGAAGAAGGAAAGGAACTACCTGCATCCATTAAGGACCAGCAATTTTAACGTACTGAGAAATTTTAGAAACGATCTTGAAACTGAAAGGTTGGTATTGGGGATTACTTTCAGGGTCATGGATGGTTCCCCTGAGAAAAGCTCACGTATCTTTGAAATTGCAAGATTTAAAGCGGGAAGAATCAATTTTGCGAGACGTAAAATGTCATCTTCTTTTAGCTTGACTTCACTATTCTTTTTGATCTGGTTTCTGAAATACAAATTTCAAAAAGTTACAACACATCCAAAACAAGGATAATTTGGACTTTGGTGGATAGCTATACATGTTGGAAGATTTTACCTTTGACAAATTGAGTTTGAGATGAATGAAACACCAAGATATAGAATTGCTAAATGCGACACGGCCGAGAATATGCTGGAATCACAAGTTTAAAGAATGATTTAGAGTTTTCTCTGCCTCATTGAATAAAACAAAGCAAAAGCAGGGAGAAGTTGCAGACCTCAAGTTCAGACCATCAGTAAAGCAAGAAGATAAGAAACCGAGGAAGCCCAAGCCGAACCAAAGAGTTGTTTTCGATACATCTTTCCACAAAATCAAATCAGTTACAAGCTGTCCAATACGATCTAGATTACCTTCATTTTCTTCATCAGCTTCTGAACAAAAAAACCGCGCAGAAAACAAGAGAGAGAAAAGACGAGCACAGATTAACTACCATATCCGAAACGTTTAATTTGAAAGCTGAAGCACAGGGATCAAAAATCATTTAGACATACTTGGAGATGAGCTTGAAGCAGGTACGTAGGGCACCAAACTCAATTTCTCCTTCTTAGATCGTCCACTGTTCCTTCTTTTCCTTGGCTTTACAATCTCATCCGCCAACCCTGTATCTTTCTCTTCTCGAATCTCATGCTCCGATCGCCTCCTTGACCTTCTAGTATTCCTCGGGGATGCGAGTATACCCATTTGGGCTCCTCTTCCTTTGCATCGCCGATGTAACCCAACAGGCTCCACATATTCTTCCGCCATTTCAAGCCGATCAGCAAGGCGGGTCTTAGATCTTCTGCGAGGCGAAGGTGAAAGAAGAAGGAGGTCTCTGATGGGAAGTGAGGGAGGAGATTTGAGAGATAAAGCAGAAGGTGATAGGGATTTGGTGGGAGATGGAACGAGATCAAGAGAAATGCGAAGAGATTCTTGGTTTGCTTTATCCCCAATCCGGGCCAAGCGAGAGGAGGATTTGGTGCGAGACTTGTCGGAACGATGATATGGAGGCGTAGAAGAATCCATTAATATTGACTGAAATCCTGAAATCTGAAGAGAAATTTAATTCGAAGTAAGCGTTTCATAGAGTTTCGGAAAATCTGGTGGCAAGATTTATGGGTCGTCGTGGAGATCGAAGTTCTTGAAAGTAGACAACGAGAATGTAGTAGCCGTTGGAGAAAGATGGGTCCTTTTTGAAATTTAGTCCCGCTTCAACGGTAAAATGGCCCAGGTAAAGGATGCCATTTACATTTTTTTTTATTTTACTAATTTCTTTGTTTATATTTTTAAATAAATAAATTTGGGTTGGAATAAACTTTTAAATAAATATTTTATAATATATAGCAGACTAGGGATAACATTTTTTAAATTAGAGATAAACCTAAGCCCACAAGATCATACAGAGACTTAGAAAATGAAAATGAAATTAAAGAGAAAGATAAGAGTAAAAATTATATTGATAAGACCAGTCAATCTCAATCTCTAAATGGTATGTTTCGTAAAATGTAAATGGAAGTGTAAATAAAAAATTATATTTATCTTATTTAGTATGATAGAAGTCACTTCTATTTTTATTTTTAATATTTTGGGCCACTTTAAATCTATTAAAAAAACTAAAAAAATAAGATTATAGAAGTAGGAGGGAAATATTTTGTATCATTTTATTCTAAATAATAAACTTAGAAAATTTTAACCCTTTCCGGTTATAAAAAAATATTTTAGACTATTTTACCTTAAATTATAAAAAAATATATATATTAATTCTATACTCATTTTTATCCTATCAAATAAGATTTTAAAACTCATTTCTAATCTAATTCTATTTTTTTACTTTTACTTCTATAAAAAACTCTTGCATCCTACCAAGTATGCCCTAATTTTATGTCTACTTTGTTTATTTTCTTTTTTCCCCTCATAGTTTAGAGAATGTTGAGACTAAACATTTAGGACCATATACAAGGAATTGGAGTCGCTGTTGTGTATTCTCTCTTCTTCCTCTTTTTTTAAAACAAAAACCAAGAGAAATGAAATTACACATGACAAAGTATAATATTTACAAAAAAAAAATATGTATCCCATATGTTTGTTATACATAACATAACTTGAGGAATGAAAGATGCCCTCTCAATGATCTTTTTTAATAACTCTCATTGCTCTGATTCTATATAATGCACAAGCTTCCCAAACCCCACAAAAAAAAAATCTTCAAAGATTGTTTATAGGCAAACCTTTCATTGTAGACTTCAATAACAACAACAAGCTGTATATTATTCACCATTAGATGTTGATTGATGACATTTTTTTTTTCTTTTATGGACTTTGATGCTTAAAAAATAACACAATTGAAAAGATATTTGTTTGTTAAAACAATTCTAAAGTTAAAATTAAAGTAATATTCATCAGGTCCTTAATATACAACCTAATTAGATAGTTGATATCTATCATAAATATAAAATTTATTTCCTATATTTATCAACTTTGTCCCAAATTACCCCTATTGATACTCCCTTGATAATAATCAAATAATAGAGAGAGAGAGAGGGGGGTTAAGAAAGATGATTAGGGTTTTTAGAAAAAAAATATATTATATTAACTAACTCAATTAACTTCATTAATATAATCAAATTAGTCAAATGTAGATCATATATTAAGGACTGAATGAGTATTAAATTTGGATCATTTTATTTTAATTACACTTTTTTGATAAGTATATATATCCTTATCTTATATGCAATCATATTTAAGTCACTGTCGGACACTAAATCTAGGTATCTCTTCTAGTAGGAATTCGAATATAATTTACCATGTATTATGAGGGACTAACCTAATAAAAAAATTGTTATAAAAATATTTAGGTGAGTTGGGTTTTAGGATTTTATTAAAGCTATGACATGCCTTCAAACTCAAAGAACACTTATAGATATACTTACATATCATCTATTAACAAAATACTCATATCAACAGTATAATTTAAACTTTTAACCTTATATATTATGAGCTAACTTTTTACTAACTGAACAAATATTTGTTGGCTAGTTAGTTATTTTACACTTTTTCTTTCCTCTTGTATCCTTCTTTGTTTTTTAATCCACTTGTATGAAGAAAATTCTCTCCCATTCAATATAGAAGGTCAAGATTTGGTGTGAAGCTCATTCTATTTTTATGCTTCACGATCAGCTATACGGTTCCGTGGCCATGTAATGCCAACTGAACCTTTTTCCATGCCGTTTCCTTACTTTCTCTTCACTTCCTATTAATTAATCTTGCATTTGTTGAATAACAAGAATATATGATAACATGCTTCTGTATCATCCGTGGTGCAATATAATACTAAGGTAAAGTAACGTGTGTGTGTATATAATAGAACAAGAATATGTCTAAAGTCTTATAGGAATTCACAATACAAGCTAAGTGTATATATTTCCTTCTTTTTTGGACTGAATATTTAATTCCTTATTTGATGCAAAAGATTCATGTGTGTGGTGTTACATGCATTCTCTTCCTCAAAAGACGTCTGAATATGTTACAAGCTTTTATAAAAGCCACTCCCTCCGCATCTGAAAAATCTTAGCCATTTCCATGGTTTTGCTTGTTGGCTCCTTCAAACTCTGAGTTCATTATATGTAATAATGAGCAGCAGTTATTAGGTGAACTATATTCTAAAAATTAACTGTTGGAATTAAAAAGTATAAAGCTTTATAATATCCCTTTTTTAGGGAAAGTCACACTTTCTAATGTAGGGGACTCATAACATGTGCTTGTACAATAACAAAATTTTCTTGTGTAGTTATTCCTTCTCAGCAAATTAAAGAAGTCTCTATTTTTTTGGGCATGAATAAATATGTAAAAAGACAACCACCATAGGTTTAGACTAATTGGTTATGGGATTAATCTAACTTAACTAAAAGTCTTGAGTTGGAGATTTAGATACATAATAAACATAAATAGTAGAGTAACTACCTAAAAGAGTCATTCAATTCTCAATTTAAATTAATCTAATATTGTTATTGTATCTAAAAAATGGCTATGTCTAGAGATACTAGAGTAGAAATCTAAAAAAAAAAAAATACGAGAAGACGTCATTATAAATAACCTGCTTAAAGGCCTTTTTCTTCTTCTCACCAACCATTATCAGGAATCAATTAAAAATACAGAGTCCATGATCAGAATTATATTGTGCACCCAGAGACACTGAAAGCAGAGAAGAGAGATGATTAGCTAGAAACCTACCCATCCATACGTGTCGGCAATGAATCTTTTAGCAAGAACCAAAACACAGTATGGGCTTCTTATCCCACAAAAGCCCTTCTTATTTAATTCTGTGCCATAAAAACACATCAAATCAAAAGGCACCACGCGCTCACACACACACATAGATACATATACACACACACACACACACACATATATATATAGCTAGCTAGGGGGACCTCACACACAAAACCCTATCTATGATTATGATGGGGAGGGACGTCGTTTAAGCATGGGTTGCTCCCCTTTCCCACGCCCATTTCAATGCAAATTTTTGGCAATCACTACCTAACCCTAATATTGCCTCATCACCAAACACACCCTTATGGGTTATATTGACCCCACCACCGTGCATGTCTTTCATATAATTAAGCTTGCCTCCTAGGAAACAAGTGATTATGCTCTCAGTTTCAGGGAAATGGTGCCCTAGCTAGCTCTCAGCTACTTTCCTCTACACGATTCAATTTTCTTCCTTACTCAGCAATATAATCAATGGCCACACACACACACATATGTATTTTATGGCCCTCTCTCTCTACCCATTTTTTATTTATACTCCAATGAGGTATTCTGATATTGAAATGGTCTTCCTCTCTTAAATTATTTGCGTCTAGCTTGAATCCTCTCTCAAGATACTTTCACTTTTTATTATTACACTATAGGCGATCGAGCAAGCTATATAGCTGGGTGCTTGGCTGTGAGGGTTTATTTTATATATGTATATGTGAATGTTGACCTTGGTCAAAGGGTTTATTGATCATGAGTTACATTACTTTGTTACCGGTATGGATAGTTAGAGGTTTTACTACAAGTTTGGCACGTAGTAATGAATGTAAGAGAAGGGAGGGTAAAAGGGAAGGCAAAAGAACTGTTCGATAAGCAGGTTTGGTAGCTCAGAATAGTGAATGGAATATATCATGAATGAATTATTCCTTTTCTTCACTGACCTCAGACACTGTCATTCCTTCAATATTTTAGAGGTATATACACACACAAATTTCAGGTAATCAATGTAGTGGTGGATCTACTAGACTACAAAGTAAGAAAATTGGTATTTGAATCTAACTTTATTATAAAAGACCTCTGAGGAGAGTCACCATGGCCATAAAGTCTCAATCCATATTAGTTAATTATTCGTATATTTACTAATATCATCTTAAAAATATATAAGATATCGGGTGGCCGAAAAGCTATCATATATATATATATATATATATATATATATCAATATTACAATAGGTTAAATTTTTTATTTGAAGGACATAATTATAATTTTCATGTAAATAATTATTTTATTTTTTAATCCTATTTTTTAAATTTATAAATGGCCCTATTCGATAACAGTGTAAAATAGATAAAATTTTAAAATTGAAATTAT
The DNA here is from genome assembly GCA_037074615.1 of Leucaena leucocephala. NCBI lineage: Eukaryota > Viridiplantae > Streptophyta > Magnoliopsida > Fabales > Fabaceae > Leucaena > Leucaena leucocephala. The sequence goes on from CM073525.1 coordinate 8,477,264, forward strand.
AAATTATAATATTTTAATTCAAGGAATTAGAGTTTATTATTATTTTTTGTCGCCATGAGTACTTAGTGTATTGTCTTATCGTTTGAACAAGATTTTTGCTTCATTCTTGTTTAATTTTTTTTCTCTCTGTTTTGCTTCCTCTATGTGACATCTCGGCTTCAATAAAAAAATATCAAGATTATAAATCTAAAAAAATAATAATTTATTAGTAACAGACATTTTTTTTTGTTAACGGGAAAGAAATATTGGATGCAGCCAAGTCTTCGTCAAATTCGTGAACACTGGATTTATTTATGCAAATATTTAAATACATCATGAAGTGCTTTAATTTATGAACACACAAACAGATACGTATGCTTACACGTATATATGATTGGCTTGATTGCTATCCTTATTGGATTTGAAAAAGAAATATATATATATATATAATAAAGAAATAAGTTCATAAGGTGCATGAACCCTAGTCAAATCATCGAACCCTTGAACATAAAATTTAATTTAATGATCAGTCACCTGTATACGTGTTTGTTGTTTAGGATAAACACGCAAGTTTTTATAATTTGTTGTTAAAATGACGTATATATAATGTGATGCCTTAAAAAATAAAATTTTTAGAAAACTTTATACTTTTCTAATATTTAATATATGAATTAATTAAAAAAATTATTTTAATCTTAAATATAAGAAATATTTTTTATATTTATTAATTTTTTTTAAATTATCTCTATCGATACCCTATCTACAAAAATAAGCAAGAGGGAGAGGGAGGGAATTAATTAATTTAACTAATTTTTTTAATCTAATTAAATTAGTTAAATAGATTATATATTAAACACCGGAGTAGTAGAACACAATTCCTTACATATCTTCGTTGCTTTTAACTGCACAGGAAATTAATTAAAAAATATATATAAAAATATAAAAATTTTATTTGTAGATAATCTGTAAATATGCATTAGTTCTAGTGAATTTATGAGATCGAACTCATCAAACTTTATCAAATTGTATAGTATTAACTAACAATATAATATTGGGTGTGAATGTGAAAATTAATAGTCCAATTAACTTAGATACATAAATTAACCATCAATTAATTAAAGGGAAACAGTGCAACTAAGTTATAAGCAGATAATAATGTCTCTCGTACTTTGGAAGGTCCCCGCAAAACCATCTCCATGTTATAAGCAAATAATGACGCGTACAAAAGATCCTGCAATAACATTATCAATATATGAATGCCACATTTCAAAGGGAGATCAAAAAAACACTGATGATGATTTAATTTACACTGAATTCATAATATGTCGTGTCATTTATGATTAACAAATAGTAAAAAATTATGGCAAAATAAAAGGAAATAACAATTCTTTTCAAAATTTGTTTGTACAAATTTTTTTAGAAAATGATTAGGTTCACTCATGATTCAAAGATATGATGAAATCTCCCTTCCGTCTATTACCTTAAGACATAAATTTAAATACCCAAAAATTATGGTGTCTCTCTAAATACTGCTATTAGAATTATAATAAAATAATACTTATTAAGATCAAATAAACTTTAAATGATAGTATGTTCCCAACAATTTTTTTCAAATTAGATATAGACGGTTGGTGATAAGTTTTCGGTGCTCATTAGTTTGCTTAACATCATGAATTATCCCTATAGTTTTGGCCCTGAACAATACTATGCAAAATGTACTGTATCATTCCCTATAAGGTTGTAGGAAATCTCTCGTGGGTTACGGCTGATGAAATGACTTTTCCTTTCTTAGCTCGACGTTATTATATATATATATATATATATATATATATATATATATATATCATTGAAGATTCTGCGGAAGTTTTTTGTCTACTTCTTTTCATTTGATAGGATAATTAATAGATTTAACTTCTCTAGCTCTTTTAAAGTACGGATATTTTTCTTTAATAAACTATGGGCTAACTAACTAATCATTATGTATAACTAACTCGTACGTTTTAGTTCAACATCCAATTAATTGAGGTGGTCGCGCAAGCTTCAGTCTTAATTCCGTTTGGTAATCTGACAATTTTGGCCATTATAATTCTCTGCCTTCATTCCTTTTTTTTTGGGAGAATCTGACTTAAAAAAATAAAATAAAATTTCTCCCATATTTAATTTAGGTCCCATTTGTACGTTTAATTCACTCATTCACTATCAAGTTATACATAAGTTTCTTGTTGTTTGGTTAAAAAAAATGTTTCTCGCTCTGTTTAAGAGTTTTCTTATACTATTATTAAAAGGTATCTGGCTCTTATTATTATTATATATAAATAACTTACTAATATAATTTTAAGATTTATAGATGTTCCTTTTAATATAAGTAATTTTTTAAGGCTCGAATTTAAAACTTTAAAAAATATAATTAAATCGTATATTATTAAACTATCACTCACTTCGTGTAATATATCCCTAAGAACTTTACCTGAAAAAAAAAAAAGAAAGCAAACTTTACAATAAAATATGTGCTCGTTTGTAGAGATTTTATATTATCTATTGAAAATTAGATTTATTTATTATTTAGAATTAGATTTAAATATAATATTAACATATCTTAATTAAGATAAAAGTTTATGTTTAACCTATTAATTTATATTATTTTCTATATAAAAACTTATTTATATTATAAGGTAAAGTAATACCTAATATATTGATCTTATTTCATATATAGAGTTAGTATACTAATCTTATTTATATTGTAATTTTACATATAATCTTTTTAATTTTTAATTGAGTAGAATTATTGGTACTTAAAAAATAAAATTATTGATAAAATTATAATAATTTAAAAAAATGTATTAAATTAAAAAATTATGGAGAAAATTATACTGCATATAAAAAATAAAATCAGTTACTACTTTACCCTATAATCTAATTCGTTCCTGGACTAAAAATAGCATTAGGTCTTTACTTTCCCTCAAAATCCTCAGTTCGTAAAACAACTTACTCGGTAAAAGATAGTGAACCCATAAAATTTTTGTTTACTCCTTCAAATGAAACGATATGCACATTAAATGAAAACGCTAATTTATGTGTACTTCGCAGTAATAGATAAGTACTTTGAATTTTATCGTTCCTAAGGCATCGGCCTCTCATCATTTTCTTGACTTGTTAATATTTTTTTTTTTTTTTTGCAGTAAAAAAAACTTCCCGCTTTATAGCCACGATAAAAACTGCATGCTGGCCATGTGTAAAAAAGATTCGCCTGACTCAGAAATGACAAAAATATCTCAAGCACCACCTCACAAAAACCATAGATGTAGCATTTTATTAAGGTTAATTAGATTTGACACGTAAACAGTAAAAAATGTAAAAATCCTTAAGAACAACCCAAAATATCATGGCTCATTTCTACTCCATGAAAATCAGCTTCCTTAATCACACAAGGCATTCAAAATCTAAATGCGTAAATTAAATCACAGGAATATATATATATATATATATATATATATATATATGTATGTAGTCACAAATTAATCTTAGCTGCTGCGATTCTGCAAATTCAGAGACAGAAATGAACTTAAAAACAATAGTAATAATAACAATAACAATACGCCATACACAAGTAATTAATGTTGCTTGATTGTATTTACACTTTCAGCGTAGTCGTTGTCGTCGTCGTCATCATCATCAGTTTCGTCGTCGTCGTCTTCTTCTACATCAGCAGCTCGTTGACCCATCCGAGATCTGGGGCGGAGCAGGACGACCCGTTATCGTTTGGAACGTCGACCTTGCTCTCATTACTGCTGAGAAATGCGCTGTTTGGATATAATTTCCCATTGGAGAAGCTTGATGAAGAAACAGAAGATGATGATGTTGGAGTATTATGAGCGGAAGGCGAAAGAATGAACTGTTGTTGTTGTTGTTGCTGATCTTCACAGCTAAAAGAAGTTGCCGGTGAAAGAATGAACTGGTTCTGCTGGTCCTCACAGGTAATCAGAGACATATCAAGCCACGGAAGATTTGGGGCTTTTGTTGCAGAAACAGGCGAAGCATTGGCTTCAATGAAATTCAGACCCTCCAAGGAGTTCATTAATTCAGTGAGAGCATCTTTATAGCTCGCAAGTCCATGATTATTCATCAACCTGCCAGATGATTTCTCGCATCCTGCAAGTCTGTCACAATATCGAGAGATTGGCAACACTCCGTTCGCAGTCGATCGGCGTTTCACCGGCGAAAGAGTCGGTGAAACAGGGGACGACGACGGCGAGAGTGGCGGTGACATATGGGACATCCCAAACAGCGTGGATGTTGGAGACGAAGTGGTACCATCAGCGGCGCGATGATAACAGAACAAGCAGCAATTGTAAGATCCAGAGGTAGGGTTCAAGAATTTGTTATGATTCTTGCAGGAAACATGGTGGTCGGCCGATGAAGAAGAATTATGGGACTGAGAATTAACAGGCAAAATTCTCAGCTGGCGAGGTGTATGAGCGAAGAAACAAACCTTCCGCTTACAATTCTTCCCATCTTTACAAGCCTCAGTTCTGTACCTTGCAGGATGAAGCCAACACTCGAACACGCCGTGAGCAAACTCGCAACTATCCCCGCGGCTGCACCCACCGCGGCGATACTCGGGACATACAGTACCGGAGTAGTGAAACCGCCGGGGGTCACGACGGCGAGCCTTCTCACCAGGGTGAGCGAACGGACAGTCGGTCCAGTCGTGGCTGCGGCTGCGACTGCAGCGGCGGACCTTGAACTCGTACATGCGGAAATTGTCAGATGAATAGGGATCAGAGTCATCGTCATCTGAGTCGGCGTTGAGGTTGTTACGAGGGAGAAACTTGTGAAGGAAAGCCTCGTCGGGGTCGTGGATGGCGGCAGCTGCGGCGGAACGGCGAGTGAGGAGCTTCCGGGGAGGGATATCAAGGAGGGATTTCTTGAGGGAGAAGGGAAGGAACTTGTGCTGATCAGCGCAGACGCTGCTCATGATGATTGAGAGGGGAAAGTTAAGAAGAAGAAGAATGAGAGGAAAAAGGAGAGCACAGAAATGGAGGGAAAGGAGGGGGAGAGATATATAAGAGGAATGAGGAGAGAGTTAGTTGAAGTGAGGGAGGTGAAAGAAAGGGGGAGAGAGAAGAAGGCGTGGCTGCATCACATTTGACATGGGCATGCAAAAGAGGGTATGTGGCAGTGCCCCAATTCGAGTTATGCTTATGTGTGGCTGTCTCATCTCTCTTCTCCTTTAAATATATTTCTCTTTCTCTCCCCATTTTGTCATGAATATTCTAGATTACTTCACCATCTCTCTCACTCTCTCTTACCCTCCCCCATCAATATTCCTCTTTTCTTTTTTCATCCACTTTTATTTTTTTTATTTTTTTATTATCTTATTTATAAATCATATTATTAAAAATATAATATAAATATATTATTTCATCATTTATTTATTATTGTATAGATTAATTATTATTTTTTAAAAATATATATATATTAAATAATATAATATAAATATATTATTTCATCATTTATTTATTATTGTATAGATTAATTATTATTTTTTAAATATATATATATTAAATGATATTAAAGTTAAAAGGCTATTAAATTTAAATATAGAGTTAAAAAATTAATTTTTTTAATTCTAGTAAAATATATTATAAGTAACTTATAATTTATAAATAAGACTACAATAGTACTCACTCTAATTTTTAATATATAAGTCACTTCTAATTAATTAACCATAATTAATAAATGATAGCGAACCCATTAAATTTATCTTAAATTAAAAAAAATAATTTTATGATTGTTAAATGATGTTTAAAATGATAAATAAAAATACAATGAGTCACACATTCTTTAATATAAAACATGGGTTACTTTTTGTTAGAAAGATTAAGAAAATTAAATACATAAATTAATTAAGATCAAATTCAATTTCTCAAGATAAATTCACATAATATACTTATTAATTTATTTAAATTAATCAATTAAGTTTTATACTATTTATAATTAATTGATTTATTTAACTTATTTAGTCTGTATAAAAGAATTGGCTATGTTTTATATTAAGAATATAAGGAATATTGATTATGCAAAGTTACTTATAAGAGAGAACATGTTATTGATATGAAATTATAATACTAATATCAGATATTAGAATAACAAAAAAAATACCTAGCATATACTTTAATTTCAGGAATGCATGCGAAATTAGAAATAGCGTAAATTAAGGGAGATGAGATGAGTATTACATGATGGTCAAGGGAACGTAATTTTATGATTCCAAAGATGAAATTTAATTAAATTGTTCTGGAAGGGAGATGTATACATTTGCTCGAATTCACTGGTTTGATCTAGAAGCTGGCACTAATATAAAAGGGAAAGATAATAGTGGATTTATACATATGATACGCAAAGTTATGATATGTTGCCACGTGGATTTTCATTTTTTGGGCCAAAATTTATTGTTTGGTTTTAGAGCCAATCAAGAGACAGTCACATGTCTGGAAATTGCATAATAATAATAAGAAGAAGAAGAAGAAGCCACCTTTGAGTTTAGACACAACCTAATTCTCTCCTTGCTGACTCCCATGACTCCATTCTCCCACTCTCATTTCAAGTCAATTTGCTGGTATGTCGTTTAATCATTTTATATTCAAAAATAAAAAAAATAATAATGGGATGCAAAATAAATCCTAATCCCCCTTATGTCCACAATGTAGATCAATTTCTCTAAGTTTTATTTATTCCTCTTTTTTATTTTACCCTTATGTATAATTTAAAATTATAAGAAATTAATATATTTATTAACTTTTAATAAAGTCACTTGGGAAAGTCATTTTGGAGCTACCTACACTTTTTTCTTTCAATTTTTAAGTTGATACTCATGTATTTATCTCTCTTAATTAAATCATTTAATTTTGATATATTAGCAGTTAGTACCATTAACCCTTATAATTTTACTCTATTAATATCGTTAGCTTTTGTACAGAAGCTAAAGGTATTAAAAGAGCAAAGTTAAAGATTTAAAGAAAAGAAAAAAAATATAATAATACCAAATTAAAAATTTAAGAAAAGTATATATATATATATATATAATATAGTTTTCCCAAGGAACTTCTAGATTGTAGTGTTGCATTTTTTATGATTAAGTAGTATTCATCATCTTTAAAATATTTTTTTTGTGATCACTCAGTATTCTAAATTAATTTTTTATAGTAATACCTATTATTTTAAAGCATTTTTTGGTCCAATTTTTCCTTCAAAATATTTTTTTAATATATAATCACCCTAAACTTGGAATGCTACTTCAAAGTCCGCTAGATGCCATATAACCCCCTTTATATATTTTTAATGAGTCAATTTAAATTTAACTACCTTCCTAAATCTATGGCTACGTAAGTGAACTCAACAAATATTGTAAGAGAAATATTTATGTACCTTAAGAATATTATATTATCTAAACTCTATTTAATCAAAATATAACAACTAAATAGATGACTCATATAAAAAATTCACGATTTATTTTATTTTTAAGACAAATAAATATTTTAATTTAAAAAAAATAATAACTCATACAAACAAAATTAAGAGGTTTATTTTTCTTAAAAATAAAATAAAATAGGATTTCTTCACATGAGTCAACTAACTAAAATTAAAATATTTTGAGTTGTTATATTTTGACTGAACATAATTCAAATGACATGACACTCTTGTAATCTATAAATATTTCTCATATTTTAGATGGGAGAGTATCCAATGTATTATACAAAAAAAATTGAAACATATTATTCATACCTTGTAATTAATACATATTGTTATAGATTTTTATGGATATACACTAATGCATATGAAAATGATGGGTAATGTGTGTTTTTAATTTTCAATCAATAAAGTAATAACAAAAAATTATAAAAAATGAAGACAGAAGGAATGTTACAAATCATATGCGTGGACATATTAAATGAGGTATGAATTGTAGACTTGTAGTTTACTACTCCATAAAAGATATCGTTCTTGATGATGGTATAGAGCATTAATAGATATCTATAATTATTTCAAAAAAATTAGAGACAAAATAATACCGGAATTTAAGTCCAAAAATTACCTCCTATCCTTAATTTAAAATTTATTTGACTAATTTAAATAAATTAATAAAATTAGTTATTTGTAATGATTGTATATAAGTTTCCCTAAACTATTTAATTATGTGTATTTGAATTGTTGATAAAAATTTTCTTAATATTTGCAATCAAATATGGTTACTTTAGGTAAACAATTATAATTTTAGGAGTCAAAGTGGATTGAGGTTTTATATTTATGACTAAAATAGAGTCTCTACTTAACTCTTATATTTAAGACTAAAGGAGTAATAATAAAGGTTAAGGTCTAATTTTGTCATAGAGATAGTCTAGTAGGAATAATGTTGCCCCAAAATATTAACGATAACATTAATTAGTTAGGGCAGCTTTACTCATTTTCTATACTTCTAGGGAGATATTTGTGAAATTCTCTTTATTATAGCTACTATTAATTACTTGAACACATTTTATTAACAATATAAATCAATCACAATGTATAATGGTTATAAATGATTTTTTTTTAATTTTAAAAAAAATTAACTATGGTAAAAAAAAGTTTTATTAAAATTTAAAATAAAGCATGTTATGGTTATAAAAAAATTTAATTGACAAATAACCATGATGAAAAAGACAGAATTACCCTATTATAGATAAAAGAGTTCAATTCATTTCAAAAAGAACATCTATAATAAAAAAAATATTAAACTTACATTAGAACAATATCATGGATATAAATGCTTCACTAAAAACCCAAATCATTATCTATGATAGAAAAAGAATAATCAATAACTTAGAAGAGTCTATTATAGATATTTAAAACACTCACAACCAATCATACTTATCCATGTTAAAAAAAGAACTAAACTCAACTCCAAAGGCTAACATAGATAAATAAAGAATCAAATTCAAATAAAATATTGCATCATATCAAAGTATGCAAAATAAATCATACTATAGTAATATACAATTATTTTACACATAAATCAAAATGAGTAAACTATATAATTGATATAGTACTAATCAAGTTTTCAAATTCTTCCCTAAGGTCCTAGCACGAGAATATTACTTGAACAATTTTAATAACCACGAGGTGAGACAATCTCTCAATAATCAGCAATCCTATTAATTATACATATTAATATGCTCATGAAGTACCAAATGTGACAAATGTATAATATCATAATTAACAGTAAATATGGTTGATAATGCCAGTCAACCCGTCAAAAATAGGCTGAAAAAGGTTGGGTTGAAAAGGCCTGCCTCTTGGAGGGTTGGTATTTAACTAAACTAAGCCTGTCGTGGTGGATTAATGAGTCAATCCGCCACTTTTTTTTAACAAAAATTTTAAAATAATAAAATAATAATAAAATTTAAAATAATAACGAGTCGACAAAGGGATATGGTTAGGTTTATTAGTGGGAGACTCAGAGTCAGACTAAAAGTGGATAGAAAATAAAAAAAAAGGGTTAACCAGATGGGTTAGCCTGTTGTTTTGGCGGGTTGGAGGGTGTGATTCAAAAAGACCCACACCAAAACGATCTCCTTTTTTTCAACCTAACCCGCCATTTTTTGGCAGGTTGCTGGGTTGGGCTTGTGGGCCCAACTCAATTTACCATTTCTAACAGTAAATAAGTAATTTCTCATTCTAATATACAAATGTAATTCTATAATCACAATCCAAGAGCCATAAATAACTATCTCTATGCAAGATGATGAATAAAGCCATGAAAAGCTTATCCTCACACAGGAGGATGAAATGTGTCATGAAAGGTTTATCCCCATGTAGGAGTATAAAAGAGCCACTATAGTCTACCCCACGTAGTGACAAAGCCAACCATCATATATTAATAGAACATTAATGGAGGCTTCATCATGTGACGATAATCAACACAATCCACTCACCAATTCCTATTAGATACATCAGGTTCAACTTTCAACAAGTGGTAAATTTTAAATTCTATAATCATTTTTAAATTAAAATTAGCAAAATTCTAATATGATATTATAAGTTTTAAGAATGTCGTTTTGAAAATATAAATCCCATAAAACAATTTTATTTTTATATATATTAACATAATTCTAACAACATTCTAATAGTTCAATAAACCAAAACTATTTACAAGTAAGACAATAAAATGTATAACAAATAGAAAGTAATTACCTCTCACTAAAGCAAGAAATAATTACCAGAAGTCGAGTTGGCCCTATGTACAACAACATCAATTATAAACAATTTGGTACTTTAACAAAGGTTACTTCAAAATCTCAATGTCGGTCTAATTGGAGTGAAGAGAGAAATTAGACACCAATGGGAGTTAAGTAGTAGGTTTAGAGTGCTTATATATAATTTGTAAGGTTTAAAATTTCTATCTTATATAATCTGATCATATTATTTTTTAGTATTATTATTATTTTGCTCCTATATCCAATTTTATCTAATATGATTTTATTATTTTTTAGTATTATTATTATCTCGCTCCTATATCTAATCTTATCTAATATGGTATTTTATAAAAGGGAATTAAGGAAGATGATTATAGTATTTTAGAAAAATTATCTCATATTAACTAACTTAACTAATTTAATTAAATTAATTAAATAATACTTTTGGTCCTAATTATAAAAGCTAGTTCACTTTTTTAAATTAGATTAAAAAAGCCAAATAAATCAGTTAATTATAACTAATATAAGAGCTAATTGACTAATTTAGATAGATTGAGGAGTATATAATATTAATTTATCTTGAGGAGTTAGATTTTGTCATAATTAATTAATTTATTTAACTTCTTTAATCTTTTTAAAAAATCAATTAATCTTTATAATTATAATTTGAGTGATTATGTTTTATATTAAGAATGAGGAGTAAAAAGCATAAGTGGTTCTACACTCAAGGGTGAAAGAGGAGACATTTTCATGTTCAATTTTTTTAATCATTATTATCATACATAGTCAATTAGGCATGCCCTCATGTTAGCTCCTTTGTACGCTGGACGCACAGTTTACCCATGGCAACACGAGTTTTTTAAAACACACATTAAAAATAGCCATATGATGGATGCAAAACATTCAACAACCTGGCAAATTTCTGCACAAAATAAAATTTCTACCAGATCCCGTGACGATCTTCTCATCTAGTACATGCCAGTGAACTAAAGCCAGTCAATAACATAATGATGATCATGAACCGGACAATACATTACCCTTTAGCCTTGAACTCCCTAAACTACCCAAAACGGCAAAACCAGTCAAATTTTTCTTGGTAAAGTGCAGTCTATAGAAAAAGCATGATAGAGGAGGGAAAAGCAATTTACAGAAAGCATATATAGATTTAACACAAGGAGCAGAACAAGAAGCTCATAATCATAATCTCTACAGCTAGATTGGCAACAGTAACGCCAGTGAAGGAATGTTATGGCCTTGTTAATTTGATACACACGTCTTTGATCTAAATGCATAGTAGTTGATTAGGATGACAGAAGAGGGTGAGAGAGCAATAAGCAATCAATATGGAATATGATCGCAATATTCTCATCTTATTTTGGGAACATATTTCAAAAAGTAGTACGCATTTCTCTTTCTCTCTTTATAATTATATGGTGATCTGAATTCTGGCTCTTTCGTCTCCACCACCACAAACGACCCTGTCCTTCAAGCCTGTTCTTTTCTGGCTCGATCCTTCTCCTTGACTCTCACCCACTGAACTCTTCCTCCTTCTTTCATTGCGCCCAGCCAATCTCCTCCTGCAACTCCTTTTCGTCTCATCAAACTCACCCCATGGAATCTGCTCCTCAATTCAAAAGCCCCACAAAAAAACATCATATTACACGGTGAAGTATATGTTTATGACACAATGTGGAGAAAACAAAACGATCCATTATTATGTTCTGAAGAATATTTTCCTCCCCAAATCATGGCCTGGAGAATGAAAATCCAGAGAAAGAAATAGGAAGAAAACCCTAAAGTCGATCGAACCTCCCCGAACCTGCTGCATTGCTTACAAAAACGTTGTCGGATGCCACAAACCATAACTTGCTGAGCCTTGGCATGATATTCGCACACTTTATGCCTCTTATGATACCTCTTCGCGTCACTCAGCTCCGCCGTGCAGTTCTCCGCCTGGCAACACCGCATACCACTTCCTCCTCCTCCTCCGGTGGCGGCGGCGGCAGACCCTTTCTTCACGGACACTTTCTTCCTTTGCTCATCTTCCCCCGACAGCAAGAATCCATTTTTCTTCTCCTCGTAATCCCCCAACCCCAAAGAAGCCTCCCTCTTCACCACCGTCTACGGTTTAATTTCATCCATTCAGTTCAGCCCTCTCTCTCATGGGAGAGATCCAGATGGAAACAAGGTAGTTATATTTGAGGAGGAAGTGGAATTATATTGAGAGAAAAAGCGAGAAATAGTACAGAAATGTACACAAGCTCCTCCATTAATTTTCTTCTTGTAAAATCGTACGTCCATGGCTGAGGACAGTAGAAAAAAAAAAGCAAGCAACAACAGGGATTTGTGCCTCGAAAGAGACTGGAATTACTAAATCACATGCATGGTGAAAAAAAATAGTTTTAGTAAGAAAATAAAAACTGATTTTTTCATCATTGGCGTTAACTTAAGCTTAAGCCTTTTCGAATTGTCTGTTTTCCCAAATGATGGCTGAATTATTATTTTGGGGAAGCTGCAAAAATATTTGAATGCTGCAGATATTTTTGTAGCAGAAGGCTCAAAACTAGAAATTAAAAACAGAGAAGGGAATGGAGAAGCATCCCCGGGAAGTGGTGGGCCCCTGAAGATTGTCGAGAGGACAAGGGAGGGTACGTGTGTGGTAGGTTGCGCAGGTGGTATCTTAAGGGTCCGAATCGTGCGGTTTGATGGGAAGAGACCCGTGACGTGGCACAACATGGTTGGTTGTAGTGTGAAACGTTTTCAGTGTCAATGTAGAAGTGAAACGTGTTGTAGTACGTTTGGGTTTGAATTGTAAATGTGATGATATTTTTTTTTTAATTATAAATTTAATTTATTAAAATTTTATTTTAATTATATTTAAATTTAACTTGTATAACTATAAAATATGAGTATGAGAACTTTTTATATATATCAAAATTTAAATTTAAAATTTTATTTAAATAATATTAAATTATTTATCATTTAAATTAATCCAATTGGTGTAAATGTGAAATATGTTTTCAGAGCTAGGATTTACGATTACGTGACCCGATCTCTTATTCCGGGAAAGCTTGTTTCAGGAATTTGATTTTTTTCTCTTTTTCGTGGTGGATAATTAGCTGTAGGATTTCCAAGATTTACATTAGTGACGGATTACTTCAATCCGTTCATATCATTAGCACGTGGAATTAAAAGGACAGTGGCATCAAGTTGGTTATATCCGTATTAATCTAATTATTTATATTTATTTTATCAAATTCTCTAAATTCTGTCATATGTAATATTTTTTATATAAATTTAGATTAGATAAATATTTAAAAAATGGTTAATATAATCCTTTAAATTTTAAATCATGGATTTTTGTCTCTTAATAAAAAAAGATCAATATTTTTAAAAAATTTAAAGGATTAAAACTAATGTATTTAGATTTGAGAGACTAAAATTAAAATAGAGATAAATTAAAAAGACTAAGAATCTATTAACCTTAGAAAAATGACACATGATAAAGTGAAAATTGTGAATTTGACAAAATGGAATAAGTAACTGGATCTAAGTTTTTTTTTTAAATTAAAAGAATGAGAAGATAATATAATATTTATTTAATATTTAATATACTATATATTTAACTAATTTGTTAAATTAATCAAGTTAGTTAATATGTTATACTTTTTTAAATGACTATAATAATCCTCTTTAACTATATGCATTTATCTCTTACTTAATTATTATTAAGAGAGTGTCAATATGAGTAATTTAAAAAATTAATAAATATAAAAAATAAATTTTATATTTAGGATAAAGATTAATTTCTTGATAAAATTTTATATCAAAGAATGGATAAGTATATTCTTGTTTTTTTTTTGACAAAATAGTTTGCAGACATTTTTTTTTATGTAAACGTTGGCATACAATTGATGAAATACTAAGTTTCAATTTTATTACATGAGAAGCTTTTTTTTGATGGAATACAGGTGATAGTTAGAAATTAATTTTTATATATTTTGATTGATTTATTTATTTTTAGTATAAAAAAATTTAAGTAGATTTGACATAAATCTTATACTAAGATTTAAAAAACACTTACGGAGGACTTATAAGATTTCTTATCAAGTGATTTCTCACAATGACAGCGAGAATCAAACTCTTGTCCTTATATAACACAAGTCTATTACTTACTATTCATGTCAACTCTTATTATCTATATGTTTTGATTTTTTTTATACAATGTTTTGATTTATGTTCCACTGAAAATTACAAAGTTACAATAAATTCAGCCTCGTACGGTTTCAGCCCATTGGATATCATCATGGGCCATGGAAGGCCCATGTTTCTTGGATATTATGCTCACGGACAAAGAAAAAACAGCCTCTTTTTTTATCTAAAAATTCCGCCGCATTCAAAATTCGGCATTTCCCGCCTTGTCGGCTTCATCTCAGGTGCTCAGCTTCGCAAAACGCAGACATTTCCCATTTTCAGTTCCACAAGCACGATGACGAAGATAGATAATTTCCTGATTTCCAGGGTCAACGAAGATGCTCAGGATCCTATCTTACCTTACCTCCGGTACTCCCTCTTTTCTGTAACATTGGCACATTTACGCTGTGTTTGGGTCTCTTAAACTTCAAATCATTTGTTAATTTAGGTCTATTAGGGAAGCTCTTGAAGATTCTATCTCCGGACGAACTTCCAATTTGGGTCTCGTAACACTTCTACAAGATTGCATCAGAAAGTTCAAGCACGATGTCCAGTACAGAAATGACATCAGATTTCTTAAGATTTGGCTCCTATATGTAATTTATGAACCCTTCGTTCTTACTTTTTATTTATCTCCATTTCCTTGATGTTTACTTGGTTTATATCATGACTATATCGGTTCCATTCAAACCCTTGATACTTGTTTAGTTTCCATTTGTCTTCATTCAGATTCACATTAACTCTGTTTTAAAATATAATTTATTTGAGAGCCTTCTGGTGTCTGACATATTTAGGGAAGATTGTGGCAAAACTAAGTTATTTCATGAGTGAACTTTGCATATCTATGAAGCTTCACTTTCTTTAGCATGTGTCAATGTTAGCATGATTTTCCTTCCACAAATTACTTCTGATTTTTTCCTTTGGAGGCTTACATACTGGTTAGTTAGAATATTGAAGAGCTTAGCTTGATTTTCTTGTTTTTCATAGATGGATGCTAGTAAGGATTTTAATAATGTGTTCAAAGAAATGCTGGATAGTAATGTATGCGCCAACCAGTCTTCACTTTATGTATGGTCTGCATATTTTTTTGAATCCAAAGGGCGATTGCATGACGCTCACACGGCTTATCAGCTTGGCATCTCCAGGTCAGTAATTGGTCTTACTAAGGCCAGCAGTACCTTCTTGATTCGTTATCACAAGTTGTTCCACAATGGTTTTAATTATTATTTTATGGACTAGAAATGCAGAGCCAATTGAGTGGCTGAAGAAAGCGCATAAATTGTTCCTCAATAGAATTTCTGAAATAGCAACTGTTGCTCCACGTCAGAAGGTATGGATATTGGAACAGTTCCTTTCTGAAAATATTGATTAAAAAAGAGCCAAACTGGAAACACATCATAAAGAAAATTCAAAAGATTGCATAGGCTTTCTCATTGATTTCAATTTGTGCTATATATGTCATGAGAATTACATACCGTTGTTCTTTAGTTTCTCTGTCTTAATCAGCATTATCTCTGTTCGGTTTTAAAGTTTACTTGGGTGACAGTATTGACAGCCTGAAAAGTTCTTGTCCATTAACTTGTTTCAGATTGATGATAACGAATCCATGATAGTTGGAAATGGCGCCATTAATCCATGGAGCAACTTAATCATGGATGATCTATTCAAGAGGACAAATTCTTTCATCACTAAATTTGAAGTGAGCATTTTATAAGTTTGTTATCTACATGTATTTGTATCATTAAATCAGACAGTAGACCTAGTTTTCATGGGAAAAGTACTAAGACTTCTTTTATATTTTATACATTTCAGGGGTATCATTCAAGTAACAAAGCTTACGCTGGAAAAATTGCCTTATCTTCTTTGAAGAATTCATCAAGGAATAAAATTGTAGAGATAGGTTATTTTCTAAATCATACATATATCATCTGAATATCATTCTGACTATTTTTCACCTTTCATTGCATAAAAAGGATCTACTAGCAGGCCAATTTTTATGGGCTTACTTGTTTATTTCCTCAGCTGTATTCTTATATTTATGAACGATATGGAACCTTTTGCAAAACTTATGGTTGTCAGGAGTAAATTAACCCTCAAAATTTGTTAGACGCGGGTTTCTAAACCCCCCTCCTAATGCAAATTGTCAGTTGATGTTTCAATTATTTCCCCAACGTAAAATTATTATACTTTTTTGTTACTTGGTTCTTCCGAGAGAGATCAAAATTAATTTTTGATTCGTTATTTCTATCAGTTTGTTCTTTATCTAGAAGTTTGAGTTTCTTATATTGATGATGCCGTTGCTTTTGAATATTGCTGTTATGACATTTAAAGGTGGAAAGAAGTATCAAATCAAGGGTTGTGCCGGACAAGGTGGTTTCGCTCAAGTATACAAGGCATATGTTAATAGTAATCCCGATGAAGTTGTCGCTCTGAAGGTGATTGACTTACCTAATTGAAAATAATTTTTCCTCCAAATGGGGACTAAGTGTTTCATCGGACTGAAACTTCAACCTTAAATGGCAGATCCAAAAACCAGCATTCCCTTGGGAATTTTACATCTATCGTCTGCTAGATCAACGTATCTTAGAGAGTAAAGTATGCCATTTCCAATTGTGTCATCGACCTGCCATTTTATTGAAACAAATACTTATTGTGAATTGATGACTTGTATTTTATCAGAGACCAAGCTATGGCTTTGCTCATAGAATTCATATCTATTCTGACTGTAGCATACTCATCTGTGACTATTTAGCGCATGGGACATTACAGGTCAGCTGTTTTCTTAATTTGCTCCTCTGTCCGGTTCATCCCTAAGTAGTAATAATTTCCTGATGAAAATATTACGCAGGATGTCGTAAATTCATATTTGGTCCTGGGGAAATCTATGGAAGAAGTGCTGTGCATTTACTACACTATAGAAATGCTACATATGCTTGAGAAATTGCATGATGTTGGCATAATTCATGGTGATTTCAAGCCAGATAACCTGCTTATTCGCTATGCTAGGTAATAACTTATGTGCTACTTAATGACTTTCTGTAGGAGAAATATACTGGGGCACACATTCAGGACATGGCTCCTGCTTGAATAATCTGAATTCTAATACCATGAATTTGTTAGCTATTCTTTGCATTTATTCCTTTTGCCGCCTTGGCTTGGTTGTTTCAAGTGTGGTTGTAAATGTTTTTCATTCCAAATTTAAAGGCGCGACTCAGTTATTTAAAGTATACATTTTTTTACCCATTAGTTATTAGCATCCATTTGCCGCATCCGCATGTAAATATAAGATTTTATACCATGTTCATGAATATAGGCCCTCTGCATATGCTAGAGCTTCCTCTGCCGCAATGAAAGTAAGAAGGATCACTGTAATGTAGAATGCATCTAGTGGGGAAGAATAGGTTTGTTTTTGTAGAATAAAATGATATTTAATGCAAATTTGGTAGACATTTTATTTTTAATAATGTGATCCTGATGATATTTAGTGTGTGTGTGTGTGTGATCAGAAAAGGGAACTTGAAAAGATTGAAAATCGGGGTACTAAGAATTTTGGTCCAAGATCTATTTCTTTATAGTGGGCTGCAAAGCCACAAGATTTTATTGTGCTTGTGTGATCATTAAAGTTGGATTGGGCCACTGGAAAACCATAGGGCTAAGTAATTTTTCCTTTTAGTTTATGTAAATACAAAGTCAGGATGTTTTAAGATCCATGCGATTGAGAAGAAACTTCATGCCCCTGGACAAGTGGTCCAGTGGCACAGCGGCGAGAGGTCACAGGTTCGAACCTACTGTGGTGGTGCGTGAGTGTGGGTTTATGTGCTAAGGTTTATGTAATTTAATTTAACCCTCATAAAAAAAACAGAAGAAACTTCATGAAATGACGGAAATGCTTCTAAGATTCTATTTTAATAAGCATTTATATGATTTGCATATTCTAAATAGCCATGCAGAAGTGTCTTACACGATCTACGTAAATTTTGTTGATAGTTCTGTTTACATTTCCTACAATTTCACAGTGGTGACCTTAAAGAAGACGAGTTTTTGAACAGAAGTGGTCCTTGGCGTGATCAGGTCAGTTTTTCTCCAGACTAAGCTCTACTTAAGTGTAATTTTTTTCATTATTCAAGGATTTTGTCATGCAGGGTCTTTGCCTTGTAGACTGGGGAAGAGGAATTGATCTGCGTCTCTTTCCGGATAACACAGTATTTAATGGAGACTGCAGAACTTCTGGGTTTCGTTGCATTGAGATGCAAGAGAAAAGAACATGGAAATTTCAGGTCAGTCTCTTAAATGATACGAAAATCCTCTCATTTTGGAATGCCTTCAAAGGTCAATGCTGCCTGCCAACAGGTAGACGCATATGGCCTTTGTGCTGTTGTCCACTTGATGTTGCATAATACTTATATGGAGATTGTCAAAAACGAATCATCCGATGGGAGCTACGTTTATCTACCCAGACTGCCATTTAAACGGTACATTCCTCAATATCTAGCAGTAAGAAATTTTTACTTCTGTTTTGTACTAATTTGTAATATGCTTTCATTCTGATATCTTGCTTATTGGATCAACCAGTTACTGGAACGTTGAGCTGTGGAAGACTTTCTTTACCAAGATGTTAAACCAATACCCTGGCAATGATGATAGAAGGTTGCTGCAGGAGTTGAGAAAGTCCTTCGAGGACTATATGGGCTCCAATCCGCAGCTTATAAAGAAGCTAAAGGAGTTACTCGTGAAGCAAAGGGCTTCCTTGTGCTCTGCTTAGTGTATATACTATATAGCCGTTACTGCAATCCTCTTGCAGCATGTTGAGTGCATAAGGCATGCTTTTTATCCAAAAAAGCAGCAGCATTGCATCCTTTTTTATAATGTCAATCATGATGTTCATTCCTCTTGTTTGTAGTTTGGGGAGAGGCTTGTGATGTAACGATCTTGACTAGGGCGTTTTAGGTGAGGTTGCATGTTAATGTAAAGTATAATTTATACGTTGTAGTGGTTTTTTTTTTTCCATAATAGTATGGGCATTATCTTATTAGAGATAATTCTATTTGAGATATTATTAATTACTAAATGTAGGCATATTTTTAATGGGATTCGAATATTGGTTTGTTATGTTATGTGGGACTAGTTCTTTGAGTTTGATCTAATCTCTATTAGTTAATTATTGCAGTATTTATTGGTAAGATTATGTATCAATTTCGTTTGTTTCACAGGAAAAGTTTTACTATATTATTTGTTGTTTATTAAAAATTTCATTAGCTTTTAGACACCTATCATTTAAATAACTAAAATAATAGCAAAGACTGATTGCATAGTTTGTATCATGTTTGAATCATTTGTTCAGTACCCTCATTCTAGCTTGACTCCAACAGGAAGTGACAAGTAGTTGTGTTTCAATGGCGCATAATAGCCTCCATTGTACATAGTTATGAATATGTTGTTGGGAAGCCATATAGGCTCTATATATGAATATGATTTTTTTCATTTATTGGTGGTGAGGCCTTCCTTGTACGTGACATTCAGCATGCAATATTACAGCACAAGTGCATGCCCAAATGAGGTGGCGTGAATTCAGGTAAAGCACTTCATTTCATAATGATATTGGAACCATGCTTTTAATTTGGATTTACAAGTTTTATGTGTATATTTGTTTACACTTGCGAAGGTTCAAATGAATTTTGTAGAACCCAGTTTTGGTAATGTTTGTTTAGGTAACTCAAAATTGAGTTTTATAAAATAAAATAGTAAACCAAAACTGGGTAATGCAAATCGAAAGTTAAAGACATCCAGTATCCAAAATTAAAAAGTTGAGAACTAGAATTTCTATTTCCTTAGAATGATGGTACAAAGTTCATATATACGGACTTAACTACATACCAAGTGATTTTTTTTTTTTAAATATATACCGAGTGAGAAAAGAATCTTTAATTTGTGCTGTGTTTTGTTCTAGAACTTTTCCTTTCGATTGGTTGAGATTAAAATGATCATTATAATAGCTACTAATATTTGTTAAATTTGATTATTGAACTACATATTTTATTTTCTTCTTCACACACACGCACAGTAAATAGAAAGAAGATAGAGACTAGAAAAGAAATTAGTCTTAGTTTGAATGAAATAAAACAAAAATATAAATTTATTTTAAGTCTATTCATACCGACATGACCTAATATTTTATTAAAATTCAGATCACATATTGGCATTAGCCTAGACTACAATTTTGATCGTTTTGTCATTATTTAATGAGTTTTACTTCACGTATCATTCTCAAGTATATGTTGTAGACATAATTCCTCCCCGTTATTTGATTCACATTAATTAAAGAGTAATGAAACCATCGCCTGTAAGATAAATTAATTAATTATACTATATGTGACATAATCTCTTTAAAATATTTATATATTATATTAAATTATATATTAATTTATAAATTAGATAAATTAGTTTAAAAAATGATAAATATTATATATAAAATCTTATATTTAGGTCTAAATTTAACCCTTTAATTAGCTCCTATATTAAGGACTAAATATAGTACTATCTCTAATTTTTAATATAAGAGTTAAATGGCTTTTTTTTTTTATAGATTAAAGAAACTAAATAAATTATTTATTACTTTCTCCAAATTATAATTATAAGAGTTAATTGATTTTTTTAGATATATATAGGAAACCAAATGAATTAGCTAATTGTAACTAATATAAGAATTAATTGACTAATTTAGGTAGATTGAGTATATAATATAAATTTATCTTCAAGAATTATATTTGATCATAATTAATTGATTTGTTTGATTTTTTAAATTTATATAAAAAATTATTTGATTCTTATAATGAGGATCAAATAAAATAATTATAACTAATTAATTTATTTAATTTTTTTAATTTATATAAAAAAAGTCCATTAGCTTTTAGGTTAACAACTTGAGGTACATAATAATACTACTGAGAAAGTAAATCGATACTTATACGTTAAAGTTTATGCACTACCTGTGCACAAAAAAAAATCATGTTTAATTTGTTAAATATGAATATAAAGCGAAGAATACAATTCAGTGTGACCTTTAATTAATTAGCAATACCAACAATAATTAACGTTAAAGGACAATTAGCAGATAAACTTGAAGCAGGAGGAGTCGCCTCTTGTGCCTTTGAATATTCGGAGCTAAATGCTAAACATTTTCAAATCGTAATTAATTAAATGCGGTTGTTTGTTATCCCTTCGATTTAAAGTAATCCCATTTTTCTCTTTTACATTCTCGTACATTTTCTGTAGCTGTCCTTCTCTAACTCCACTCAAAGAGCAACTTAAGTTCCCAGGAAGGAGATAAGTCCTTATAATGCGCATAGTCATCATCGTCGAGAAACCTTTTATCTTCAACCAGATTCATCAGAATGTATGTCAAGTACAAGCAGAAATATATGTCATCCCATTTGAACATTCTTTGGTACAGACAACGACCCATGAGACATTCTAAATTTCTATAAGATAAAATATTATGTCCAAGCTAAGTTGTATTTGATGATTCTGTCTTTAAAAGATTTTCCGTAATCTATCAGTTAATTAGGAAGCAGCACTCCATAGGGTTATATGAATTCTTCTTGTAAAGATATAGATGGACAAAACTGCAGAAGATAAAACTAAACTCGGCAGATGCAGAATGTATCAAAGGAGGAAGATCTCAAGATATGTGTTGTTCTCTTTCGTGGAGAAGACCCTTTTTAGAGATTGTTAGAGATTGTGGAAGGGTACAACATGTTCCACTAAAACAAAGAGGCATGTCGAAAGGACCTCTTTCTTTGACACCTCCTCGCGCAATATTGATAATATTTCCAACATTATATATAGATACAAGAACAACCAGTCCCAACAGTTTTCGTAGGTTTTTTCCTGTGTAATTGTTACCTGTCACTTTTAACAGGTGGTTGTGATGATTTTTAGACTTTGCAAGTCATCATTGTCTGAGCGTGTGGATTGTTCTAATCCATATACCAACAACACAACATATGATTAAGCGCAAGACTCGGCCTTTTCGCTTGGAAGTGAAAGAATCCTTGACTCCTGCATATATTGAATACCCCACTACTAGAATCTCACATAGCTAGCGATCGATGGCTTCGGTTTCTTCATCCTCTTCCTTTGTCACTTGTGTGCTATTTCTTCTTCTCTTGCACTCATCTTCCATCTTTAACAATCTCAGTGAAGCAAAACACGGTGTCACCAACCGTCACCACCACCACCACCACCACCATAACCAGAATCCTCCATTAGACCCACACCTTTACCGAGCTTTTCTTGCTCTCCAAGCATGGAAGCGCGTGATATACTCAGATCCACTTAACTTCACTCAGAATTGGGTTGGCCCTTCTGTCTGCAACTATTCTGGTGTATATTGCGCTCCTTCTTTAGATGATCCAAAAATCACCGTTGTGGCTGGTATTGATCTTAATTTTGCAGATATTGCTGGGTTCTTACCAAATGAACTAGGTCTTCTCTGTGATCTCGCTCTTCTTCATCTTAATAGTAATCGTTTCTGTGGGATCCTTCCAATAACCCTAAGCAACCTTACTCTTCTCTATGAACTTGATCTCAGCAACAACAGATTCGTGGGGCCATTTCCTTCTGTTGTTCTTTCCATCCCCAATCTTCAATATCTTGATATTCGCTATAACGAGTTTGAAGGGCCATTGCCTTCTGAACTATTCAACAAAACCTTCGACGCCATTTTCGTCAACAACAATCGCTTCACAAGTTCAATCCCTGCAAGTTTAGGTCAAAGCTCAGCTTCTGTGATCGTGTTTGCTAATAACAAATTCGGAGGTTGTCTCCCAGAAAGTATAGTCAACTTTGCTGATACCTTGGAAGAACTTGTCTTAATAAACACAAGTCTGTCTGGTTGTTTGCCACAGCAAGTTGGCTTTTTATATAAATTAAGAGTTTTGGATGTGAGCTTTAACAAAATTGTGGGTCCCATTCCTTACAGTCTTTCTGGTTTGTCTCATTTGGAGCAGCTAAATTTGGGACACAATATGTTAAGTGGTGTAGTTCCAATGGGGGTTTGTGAACTTCCAAACTTGAATAACTTCACGTTCTCTTATAACTTCTTCTGTGAGGAAGAGGGTATTTGTCAGAATCTGACGTCTAAAAGCATCGTGTTCGATGATCGCCGAAATTGCTTGCCGGAGAAGCCATTGCAGAGGAGCCAAAAGGAATGTAATGCCGTGCTTGAACACCCAGTTGATTGTTTTGAGCTTTGCTGTGTTGAAGGTGGAAGTTCTTCTGGTTCAGCGGCTATTCCGCCTGCTCTAACTCCAATGGGAATGCCTGTGTCTTCACCGCCGCCGGCATATCCATGAACAAGTACGAGTGTTGATGATTCCAAATTTGAGTTAGAGAATGATGATTTACGTTGGGCATATTTACACACACACACACACACACACACACGCACACTTTGTGTTTTAAGTTGTTTGTTCAATTTTATGTGTATATCTTATTGTATCATATTATACTGTTTCTGTTTCTTAGAAAGTGTGTTTGTTATCAGAACGCTCTTATAGATATTAAGGTCAAATGTGTACCATAAGGGGACCAAAATATACTGGATTTTATTATATGATTTCCTTCATTCAACATTTCATAATTATAAAGTCAATATCACTCATTCGTTAGTCGTCATTCCTAAGAATAAATGGAAAAATGGAGAAAAGTGTGTTTGGTTGGGAAAAATAGAGGGGAGTGGAGAAAATTTTTTTTATCTTTTTATGGTCGTCTCCCCTCCCCTCCAAAAGTGGGGATTTTTGAAGATGAGAGAAAATTTTTCATTTTTATGATCAAATTGCCCTTAATGTTTATTTAATATTTTAATTGTACCCGCATTTTTTTTTATTTTTCTTACACCTAATTTTTTTTAATTGTTAAAATTTAATAAACATAATAAATTATTTATATATTATATTAAAATATATAATAATTATATAATTAATAAGAAATAATATTTTTTATCATATTATATAATTTTATCATATTTTTTAATTTTTTTTAATTTTATTATATATATAAATGAGATAAAAAATTTTAAGATTTATAAATTAAAAAAATAATAATTTTGATATGAATATTATAAATAAAGAGTAAATAAATTTAAATAAAGAGATAAGAGTATATTTGTCAATTTCTAATTAAGTCCCTTCCTCTCCTCTTCTGAACTAAACAAAACACATAATTAATTAACCTCCCCTACCTTTCCTTACCTTCCCTTAAATTAATCTCCCCTACCTTTCCCTATCCTTTTTTAAATTAATCTCCCCTCCTCTCCCCTCAGCTGAACCAAAGCCTAATTAATCTGATTAGCTTTTCCATTTTTCAATATATACAGGTAACGTAGTGGTTTGGTAATCATCCATTTTTTTTGTTGGAAAAAGTCACCAGCTTTTTCTTTATTTATTTTTTAACTGAAAATGGAAGAGTATTTTTATTGAAGAAATAAAGTGGGGCAATACTACTCAACTTCCTATTCTTTTCTATCAATTTTCTTTTCCTCTTATATGGATAACTTTGTTTTTTTTTTTTTTTACTTTTGAGCATATTACCTTCTCTACCACTTATAATCTCTAGTCTCGGGCATTTTCTTGAAATATTTGTTGATCGTCATTATATTATATTAATTCTTATTTATTAATTTTACCCTAATTAATGTTTACATGTGGTTTTTTGTATTTTTTTCTTTAGAACCTCATTAATATGAATAAAATTTAAAAATTTTATTTATTTAAGATAGCTTTAATATGTTAAATGAGTTGCTCGATTTATATGAATTAGTGGAAAATATTCTATATTAAAAAATAAACAGCATATCCCAATTACCTAACTTTTTTTATTTTAAAAATAGACAGACACCAATATCTGTTTAAATTGTTATGAATAGAACAAACTACCTTTTAAAAGAAGAAATATTACTCCATTAGTCGTTAATATAAAAAATTAATTAAATAATTTAATTTAATTTTAAATATAAGATCTTAATCTATTATATATATATATAATATTTATTATTTTT
The DNA here is from genome assembly GCA_037074615.1 of Leucaena leucocephala. Classification (NCBI taxonomy): domain Eukaryota; kingdom Viridiplantae; phylum Streptophyta; class Magnoliopsida; order Fabales; family Fabaceae; genus Leucaena; species Leucaena leucocephala. Next base: position 8,502,725 of record CM073525.1, read on the forward strand.
TTAAAACTAATCTACCTATATTACAAACTAATATATAATATAATATAAAATTACTTTAAAGAAACTCTATCATATTTATTATAATTAACTGATTTATTTAATTATTTTAATATATTTAAATTAATCAACTAACTTTTATATTAAGTATCAGAAGAAAGTAATACCGCTATGATATAGGAGATCTTCTAAATTTCTAAAAAAGTGTAGTTTTTAATTATATATCACTAGGCTCAATGTTTCCTGTTGTCTAGGGGCTCTAACGAAAATCACAGTTCTTTTCTTTCTCAGAAGGCAATCACTGACTTGAAGGATTGGCTGTATGAAAAACCAAGAGAATCGTGAGAAGGTGAAGATGATTATAATCCCCTATGAAATTTCCAATATAAGAAGTTACTATTACATTACAAAAATAAAAACAAAAATAAATCTAAAGTTTAAATATACGGCTCTGTAACTGTTCATTTCCTTTTCAATTACGTACAAAATCATACATTCTCACTATGTAGAAGCAACGAGAAAAAAAAAAAATCAAATTACAAATTGCTGTGTGAAGAAACCTTCTAAAAATCATTGAAAAATGTTGAAGCGCCAGAAGCAGCATAGAACTTCGATAGCAATATATTGTACCTAAATTTTGTAAGTTCAGCGGTGTCAGTTGATATCCTACTGATATTAACACCATGGAAGTATCTCTAATCAGGCGGCAGAGGGCGCCGGCATGTCGGGCATTCCATCTTTATATTCATCCATCTTTGCAAACAAATAGAGTGGAAGAAATGCTCACAAGGTGTCACCTGTGAAGAGAATGCATTAAACTGACTTCTTCCAAATAAGGGAAGTTCATTCTCAATGAAGACAAAGGTCATATTCAAATACCATGCAATCATTTGATCGCTGAGAAAGATCAATAGCTGTCATGCAAATAACACAATCAGTAGTATGATTTGTATTTGGACCAAATCTTCTGTAATAACTGTATTTCTCAGGCAGAATCTGCGAATAATGAAGAAAGCTAGGTAAGAGTGTAGTCGTCATGCAGATTCAAGAACAGTAAGCAAGCTCGATCGTGATGAGAGTTTGGCGAGGGAAAGAAGACAAACTAGAGACCATGGTGCACAGATCAGAATCTCAAACAATAAGGAATGTGTAATTTTCAATCTTTGCCAGAGCTGAATTACAAAAACATAGAAAATAGCTTCCTTGGAAGCAGATATTATTGATGGAACACCAGTTGCAACTAAGACACTGGGGAAGAATAAGAGGGGGGAAATGGAGAAATGAAAAGTCTCATTCTTCTGACATTCTTTCCCTCTTCTTTTTGTCCCCTAAACAAGAACCAAGCTAAATTTAGTGAAAAACCACTTCCCATTGAAAAGCAATGATCAAGCCTTCTGAATGCATAAGAGGTTAAAAAAGAATCAAGGAAAACTGAAAAAGACGAGCTGACTCAACCTGACGAGGAATGAACCAGCGGGACCCAAGATAGTTCTGAAGTAGAAGAATGGCAGCCTGAAGTCCAATAAATACAGCCAAACACAAACACCAGCTGTTGTCTGGTTCAATGCGCATGAAGTTTTTTGGGCAACCAAATATATATAATGGCACTGCTAGGCGAGTGACAGTTATCCCTAAGATATAATGAGGATGCAATGGTTTGCGTGAATCTCGAATAACATTGGTAATTATCTGAGGTATCCAAAATGAGTACATGAGAAGAAGTATAGGTCTCAAATAATAATGGAACTGGTACATGAACAGAATTCCTCCCACCAGGATCCCATCTGCAAAATAAGTTGAATAATTAACCCAAATTTGAGCCACATTTCACAAAGGAACTCTTCACGGCACTTAAAAATAGGAGAACTAATAACAAAAATTACATCTTCCGACATGCTTCAACAATCGAGAGAACCATCGTTGGCCAAAAAATAAAAATAAACAGAGAGAACCAGAAAAATGTGGACTTGGAAGGTTGAAGGTTTAAAGGCCTGAAAACAGATATCACTACATTACGTGACTTTTGCCATTTCATTACTCTAAATTTAATGTGGTGACCCTAAGATAATAATGCAAGCTATAACTGCATGGGTTTATGTGCCAAAAGATAACGATATCAAGGGTACGTGAAATTCTCAATTAATATATCATTATTTTAAGGAATAAAATGGAAGTACAGTCATTATATTATTTATTATGTCCATAATATTGTCAAGCAAAATACATCGTATACCTTCTCTGATAATTTAAGGGGAAAATTTGAAGCTATTACTGAGACTTGACTGTTAAAATTAAAAATTGTGTAACCCGGTGTTGATAGGTTCCTGAGCAGATTAACTGTCATGGTTCAATGGTTCAGGAAAAACATAACATGATCATGAGTCTTAACCTAGTGAGTTATGGCAAACCCATCTTGAAGAAATAAAAGCAAAGATTGCAGACAAAATATTTAAATTTCAAATAATTACTTACAGAAACGAATGTATAAAGATGAGAGCTCACGCCTCATTGTCTCCCACCCTTCCCCATTACTCAAAGGCCTATTTGCCTTCCATATTGCAAGGAGATATCTCATCTCAAAGATCGAGAAGACCACAAACTTGAAAAAAGCAGCAGTTGCAAAAGCATTAAACAAGGATTCTGCATGGCAGAAAGCAACAGTTACTGCTCCAATGATGCAAACAGGAAGATAATTGGCCATCAAGCCTCATCTCACAAAATCTTTTTGCTTAATAAGTAGGAGGGAATAAAATGTTAAGCAAACATGAACAGATTTAGAAAAACTGGGAACTGCAATTTTCTGGTGGTCTCTTGGGATGTGATGATGATGCAGACGTGAAGGTTTAGACTTTAAAAAAGTGAGCTGGATTTTAGGGATTGCATTCGAGGTGAAAACATTAAGGTCGGTCGTAGAGTGGCAATAGACATGTATAACCACTCTAGTTTATGACCGTCCAAGTATTTATCTTCATTGGGTTCAATGTTAAAACCAATATCTCTTTTCCATGTCCACAAGTTGTGGATAATTTTTATTTTGCTAACTTACGTGCTTGTACGTATAATAAACAATTATCCAAATTGTCTAAAATGTAAGGTTAAGATCCAAAATACTATCTCTAACATGCTTGCCTACCTTAAGTATTTTATTATTATATCTCATACAAGGAAAAAATCTACTATCATCATAGCCTGCTAGCCCATAGACAATTTTAAAGGCACAGTTAAAAGAAATTGGCTCATTGCCAGTTGGAAAAGATATTTTTATATATTTATATCACTCCAAAGTCCAAAGCTGCAACCTCAGTCTACAGGCATGCCTGAGGTACGTTAGGAGTGTGTATGTGTCAAGGAACAATTTCTCGCAAGTATTCTGTTATCTCATGCAAGACAGGCAAAAATCTACTACAAAAAAAATTGGCATGATCTGAGTTGAAGAAGATATTTTGATATATTTATATCAATCCAAAGCTACAACTTCAGTCTAGAGGCATGCAACAGAAATGTTTTTGTTTTCTTTCCTCTTATTTTTCTTTTTTTTTTTGGGGGGGGCGTGTTTATGAGCCAGTAGAGCAATCTTAAGCAGTAACGTAATATTTACTAGCATGGCATAGAAAAACTTACCAACTAGTATTCCTGCAGTCAGATGTAAAAGGCAAAGATAAGCATCCATTATAGCCTGTTGTCCAATCATGATAATTGAAACCTTAGCAGCCCCCTGAAACAGTATATCGGAATTATATTCATTCCCATAATCATTGTTGTGAAATATGAAATAGATGTAACGTAAATCTGGTTAAAAGATAAAAAATTGCATTTCAATTCCATCCATTAATCTAACAATATTTTTGAAGTAAACTCTTACAGATTGAGTGTTGCTATGTTCCATTTGCCGAATCAATAGAAGAACTTGCAAGAAAGAGATCTGATATAGGTATATTAAGGAGCTCCGAATTGATGGACCACAATAGCATAATAGTGCCATAAAGCTGAAAGAGTGTTTACAATTAAAGGATACAAAGGTAACCATCAAGGTGTAGTTCACTGTTTTGTTATAGTAGACCTCAATGTTAACAGAAGTTGCATTTAACATTAAAGGTGAGAAGCAATCCCCATCATCATCCACTGAGGGACTCTCCATCAACCCTTCTAGGCGGAATTGATCATGATTCCCCTCTGTAGGAGAGTATATAACAACTAGATGAATTTTCTAGGACATAAATTTAATATTCTTTCAGCAACAATGAGAATGCAATCAATGAATATAAAATGGAGAAAATTTGTTGCTTGGTGTAAATACAAATCAGATACAATTGTCACATCTACTATTATTAGCTATCTGCATTCTTATACAGTAAGTATTTATATGGCTAAGATAACTCAAGTACCATTCTTTGATGATGATAGGCGTGAAAACTGTGCTGCAATTTCAATATTACAATGTTTCTCCATGTCATATATAGGTGCTGAGGTAAGAAGGAAAAAATAGGCAGTCACCACAAGATAAACAAAAAACAAAAGAAAGAAAAGAATATGCATCAAAATACACTAAAAAAGTGAACAACTTACAATATTTTCTTCCCTCTGTCTTATCTCGTGAGGATTCTTGGAATACCTGAGATGAGAACAATCCAAGCTGTGCCAAGAAAGGCATATATGTGGAAGTAAGTACTCTGAATGCTTATTGTAACAAATATGAGAACTGTATTTCTTTACAGTTTTATATTTATAGAAAGGATCTGTAAGGTGATACTCTTGTCAAAATCCGAAGGATTTATTTAAACTATGATATGGTGTCTAAGTTATTTCAAAATCCCATGAGAGAAACCTTTTGAGAAGGAGATAAGAGAAAATTCTAATTTCTAACATTTGGTAATCTTGAATATGGCACTCAAAATTTAAAGCTAAGAATTTTGGTATATCACTACAAACATTGACGTCCAGCTTTAAAGATCAAATAATCATGAAAAAAAAAAGTAAAGAGTAAGCCCACAAACCAACAACCAGAAAATTTTACCCATGAAAAGGTTGACAAAAATTTGGATCATAAAACATTCCATCATTAGTAGTGGCGTTTCTGGACTCCAAGAAGTGTAAATTTTGGAGGCAAACAAAACACTTCTTGTATTATGGGATGACAGAAAGATAATCAAAACAAAATTTATTCCTATTGTATGCAATATAATCAGTAATGATAATGAAAAGATCAATGATATAAAAAAAAAGATGTGTTACCAGATGATATGGATTAGATAAGATATAATCTTCATCCTGATTTGAATTTCCCTCTTTTCCACTGCAATATGTGGAATAAAAGAAACTATTTATTCATTCAGAAATCAGTCTTTAATCTAAGGAAGGAAATATGATGTTTCAATTGCATATGTAATTATACTATCAAATGAAAAGAATTTAACCAATTAAAACAAAAACACAAAAGAAGCGTTTCAAGGTGCAGTGCCATATTATGTAGAAAATAAAGTAGAGAAATTTTAAAATACATTTAGACATCAAATTTTAACCCTAATTCATTATTAATTGAAATATTCATAATCTTATTTAAAATCATGTGATATATTTATAATGCATTGTTTACCAGTAATTAATCTTATCTTTCCTAATATCAACTCATCCTTCATTACGATGTTCCAAGTACAACCAATTGCAAAGTTCAGAATGCTAAGTCTCAAACTTCATACAAGATAAGCTATTTCCTAATACTTGCCAAGGACACACAAGTCAATGAGTTCATATATTTCATTCTTAAATTTCAAACTTGTCCTAGCTAATATTTATTACCTCATTAATACAATGTTATGTATAAGGTGTCCAATAAACTTGAGCTAAACATCATATTTATAATGAGGCGTCTAAGAATTCACCTGTTAGCTACCATTCGAAGCTGTTTGAAGGGCCATATATATGCACCTTCCGCTCTGATTTGAGCACCACCAACATTGTATTCATTGTCAAACACAGTATGGAATATAATCACCCCCTAATAACATCCATAAGCAATTTGTTTTTTAAATAATAGAATAATATAGAAAACAGTAATAAGGATTTTCCTTTAGTAGAAGTGAAGTATAATAGAATGATATTAAACTTTTTGCTAAAACATAATGTTATGCAGAGAGAAGAATGGGTAATGAATTTGGTTTTGATATTACTGAAATATGGTTTGCAGATCTAGATTAAATTTTGCAAAACGTGCCCTAAAAGCATGAAATATAAATGAAAGCCAACTTCTATATGAAATTAGTTGTATCATTCACTCACCTGAACATAATGCACACCAGTTATTTTTGTGGGCGTACTAAATAATTCAATTACAGAATTGCCATTTGTTTTTCTCAGGTCTGAAAATCTTGAAGAGCCATTTGCAGTATCTAAAAAATTCCATGTCCCTGCAACTCCAAAGGTCAACATACAGACATCTTCAACTTCTGACAAACTTAAAACTCTTGCATAATAAATTAGTGTGCAAAGTTCACTCAAAAATATCACCCAACCATAGTAACAAAAAGCATGCCTTAGTTAAAGTGTAAAAGTTTCATTTATTATAGTCTTCTAATGAACAATAATCAGTGCAGGAGCAGGCGGAAGCCACAAATTCATAGAAACCATGTATCCAATCCAATGGCGTCAAATAAGCATGCCTTTGACTAAAGCAATGTGTACATAGCATATGAACATCTGTTATCCCAAAAGAAAAGACACTGAGAAGACAATTAAATCCAATTTTTATAATAAAAAAGGAAAGTTTATCAGAGAGAAGAGAGAATAACACAAAAACACAGAACAAGAGATCCTAGTAAAAAGAAAAATGATAATAATCCACATAGAACATGACCCAATTAAAAGAATTATGTGGGAATAAAAAATTACAATTTTCAAGTGATTATGTTTTAAAGGAGGAACTTTGTCGTCATTCATCAGTCTGGGCTGTAATTGTATCTAACATTTCCCCAACTCAAACATATAGCCAAGCCACACATGGTTAGGAGTAGTGAAGAATACAAACCTTTGTAAGTTCCTGTTATGTTCCATTGTGAAAATTGATCACTTTCATCTTTTGTTGAAAATAGCCACTGAAAGAAGTAATATCAATCAAACGTAGGCAATATCTGTCAGATTTTTCCTTAATCATAAAATCATAATATATCAATGAGCAATAAATATTTTGTTTTTCATCAAAACCATATATATGCTTTTTATATAAAAGTGATAATAACAGGATAAAGTGAATGTACTTGAGATGTTATAAGATCAATGGAATTTCCTTATTTTGAAAAGATCTTGCAACCAAATCATGTAAAATAAACCTAAAAGTCCTTTAAATTAAATACATTTGCAAAATTTCTATTTCACATTCCACTTGAAGAGCAGATGTATGCTTGAGATGTTTTAAGTACAGGTGCCTTGAGTGCGCGAGCAACTACAAAAAGTGGGAGCTAAGAATTGTCTGGAGATGCAGCAATATCATAAGTAAATGTCCAATCTCAAACATCATTTGAGATGGTATAAATCCTACCTTGATCAAATTCTTTTCAGCAGATTTATTATGACATAAACGCACGTTAATAAAGCAATAATAATTGTTCTAACGGTTGATAATTGTGAAATTCTTCTACCCTCTGAGGACATTAAGAGATAAATACAAACTTCAAATTCAAATGTCAAACTTCTTGTTAAGTTGGACAGATCTAATTAAATAGCTGCAAATATAACTCAGGCGCATTTTGATACAAACTTCTTCAACCATATATGAACTGCTTCAATATAGTTCCCTGCTTCTCTTATCAAGAAGTGCGGTTGCCATCGCTAACTGTTCATCTAGGAAACTAAGGTAATTCCTTATCCTATCAGAGGTGCGGCTTTATCCGCCAATGTGCATTTCCCCAAACCACTTCCCCCTTTAATTTATTGGAACAGAACATTCACAAACTTCAGAGCTTCAGCTCGGAAAACGGGGGAAAACATCAGTAGCAGATAGAGGAATCCCTAGTGGCATAAAACCAAAGTAAATTGAAATACAAGACCCAATGATCAAGATTACGGTGAATAAACTTGAACCGCAATTCTAACAATCCAAGTTACAATATGCATATTAAATCGCAATGGTCAATATGTAAAACAGTGATTAAAGACAAGCTCTGATACAAACCTCATCGCTCCATGACAGAGTTCTTTCTCTTAATGGTCTCAGACTCGCCACAGGTCGAAGTAAAAGTAGAACAACCCACCACATATACACAATCTGGAATAAAAACCCTTGTCCCTTCCTCTTAAACAACCAAAAGTTCGATTTTTTAGGGGCAACCATATTAAATCCTAAGCATAACATTTGGGCAAGCCCCTTATTAGTCGCAGCTGATGGCATAGAATCCAGGAGAATAACTCGAAGCCCGTCATAGCAAATAACTAAAAAAGGACAAGAGGTTGCTTCAAAAGGAGCAAAACACTAGTACTATCCGGCGCCCAACTTCGAGTCACAACATGATCAGAAACGGAAAGTGAAAGCCCAACGATAAAATTGACCCAAGGCAATTTACCAAGCAAAGGCTTCTTTCCTCTGCTTAGTTCTAACCAATTGTAGTTCACGTTACACTAAATTATTATTCTGACAAGTAATAATTGGAAAGCAACAAAGTATTTTTCAACGGATGGAGATATTCTTTATTGAGTTCCAGAACGGCGGTGGTTGACAAAAGTGCTTGTGGCTTTTGGTCAACGGAGGTCAGTCTAGAAGTATAGAAGGGAATATCTCAAGTGCGCTTTAGAGAAGTGAAACCACGCCCCGATCAAGCCTCAGCCTAACAGTAGTTCTCCTCATTCGGAGGAGATATACGTGGTTTTCACGTGAGGGATGTTAGAGCGTCGGTTGGATTTGAGTTCCGAGTTAGTTGCTAGTTACCACAGAGTATGTTTAGGAGAGAATTTGAACGAAGGACCTAAAATAATTAATAATATTTATTAAAGGAGAACCATAATAGTTATAATTATTTAGAATAATTAAATATTAAAATAAAAATTTGAAAGTATTAATTATTCTTTACTAAAACTCTATATTTTTTATATTCTATTTTTAAAATTAATATAAAATTTTAAATATTAATAAATTAAATAAAATTTATCTAATTTTACATCTTACGTAAATATCAATTTAAAAAAATAACAAAAATATTGTTCAATTTTATCAAAATTGTAATATTATTTTTAAAATTTTAATTGAAAATAAAAATTATATAACTTTAAAAAAACTTAAAATATTTTATAATTTATTATATATGTTAAAGAAAGGTTATATATATTTAAAAAATTTAAAAACTTCATAGTTAAACCTCTAAAAAAAGTTTGTATAATTTATTTTTATTTAGAATAAATTTGTGAGTTTTAAAAAATAAAAAAATCCATGTAATTTTAATATATTTTATTAAAATCTAAATAATTTAATATATTTTTTATGTAAAAGTGGTAGTCGTGATTATATGCCCAGAAGATATTGTCAATAAAAATTTTAATATTATCTGTAAAATTAATATAATTTCTCAATAATGTGTTTTTTTAGAAATAAGGCTTTTTTAACATCTTAATATAATTTCTTTTTGGTATGGCCCTTAAAAAATCTGTCATGGATGATTTTGTGGGTCTTAATTTTGATAAAAAATAGAATTTATAATAATTTTAAAAGAGAATATGGGAAATAATGTAGGAGGTTTAAAAATTCATATTATTTTTAAAAATAAAATGTTGGAGAAAATATAGGGAGTTTGGTAAGGGGCAATTTGGTAATTGTAAGTTTTTTATTTTAATATTTGGTCTTTCTAAATAATTATAACTATTATGGTAATTTTTACTAAATATTATTTATTGTAGGTCCTTTATTCCAATTCTCTCTATGTTTAGATTATATTTTTATTAAAAAAGATTTTTAGACTATTTTTGAGAAAAAAAATTAAAAAAATTATAGAAAAAAATTATTCTAAATAAATAAATATTTAAATAGTTATTATTGAAAATATTTTTGTGATTAATAAATTACTAAAAATGATATAAGATAAAAAAGTTAATTATCCATCAACTCATATCACCACACAATTCACATCACTGTCCACTGCATTGTTCACCTCACATCTTTTTTCCCATAGAACACATGTAGCCAAGGAGACAACGGATGAAGGGAAGGAGTAACAACAGTGCAGATAACCTAAGGAGCGACGACAATGGAGGAGACAGGAAGAGAAACAACGGCTGAAGCCACGGAGATGATAAACACTGACGGAGAAGAAGATGAGCAGTAGAGAAAGAAGAGAAGATAGATAAGAGAGTGTGCCAAAAAAAGTATAGGTAAATTAATAATTAGTTAGTTTTTAAACTCGTTTATTGTTCTAGAAATTATTCTTATCAACTTATTTAAAATTATACTTTTAACTATAGTTTAATTCATAAGCCATTTTAAATAAATATTACAGTTTATTTTAAAAAAAAATTAAAATAAAATTTAGATCAATTTTTTTTAAAACTTAGATTTTTGTGTTACCAAACATGCATACAACATAAAAATTAAATGCTAAATAGACAAAATATCGTGACTTGCTCTTTCATGTTTTAACCTTTAACTATCAATTATTTTGACATTAAAAGAAATAGTTCTTAATAAAGTATGAGTAAAAATATAAATATAAAGACAAATAGAATTAGGATAAAAATAAACTTTAAAAATTTATTTAGTAAATTAAAAATGAATATAAAATGCATATATATATATATTTTATAATTTAAGGTAAAATAATAAAAAATATTTTTTATAACTTAGAAATGGTTAAAGTTATCTAAAAATTTTATAACTTAGGATAAAATAGTTTAAAATATTTTATTTTTATTTTATTTTATAACTTTTTTTATAAAACTGAAATAGTAAAAAATATTAGAAGTAGAAATAGTTTCTATTATACCAAATAAAAAAATATTTGATTTTCCCTCTATTTCTATTTTTCTACTTTCACTTCTACTCCCATGCTTACAAACATATTCTTAAGGTCAATAATTTTTACAATTTCAAAATTTGTATATTTTATTATATATTATATAATTTTAAAAAATGATACTTGTAATATGATACATAATTTTGAGTATTTTTTTAAATACTTACAAAAATAATTAATTTTAACCCCAATTTTGATGATAAAGGAATTTATAGTTAAAATATGAAATATTAAATTTATTAATTTAATATTTTAAAGATTTTTTATGACTTGATTATTTGATTAATATATAATTTTTGCTAATTACTGAGATAGGTCAACCTTAATGTATATATACATTTTTTCTGACAAAAAATTAATCTATCTGCTTTCTTTCTTAGAACTCATTTTAACTTGAGTTTATTTTATACATCAAATTTATTCGGATTGTCAAAATTTAAGACCCTGTTTGCTTTCTTATCTGAAAACAATTTTTTATTTTAAAATAAAAAAAAATTATTGGATAGTTAATTTTTATTTTTTTATAAAACATAGAAATGTGTGTGTAAAAATAAAAAGTCATTACAAAATTTAGATGTGCTGTTTTGTCATATCGTCGGCAAAAACCGAGAAGCACCCTTCGTTCCCCCTCCGGTCTCAATTGGCAATAATCGTTCAGCCGCTTGACAGAACTCTCACCTCTCGAACTTGCTGTAGCTACACATTTGGATGACCTTTAAACTACACTTTTAAATAGACTTTAATTTAAAATTTTTTAAAATAAATAATTATATTTGCTTAAAAGAATTTTTAGATTAAACTAAAATTTAAAATTATAATTTTAAATAAAATCATACGAATATCTTTCTGAATAGTAAAAGAATTTATAAACTAATTACTTACTATTTTACTCATACTTTTTTTATACTCTCTTATCTTTTTGCTCTTTCATCTTCTTTTATTCTTTCCCTTTTTGTCACCAGAAACTATCATTGCCATCGCTGTTGTGTCGCGTTAGGAGGGAGGAAAGTTGTTGCTTCATCTTCTTCCTCCATTGTAGAGATGCGAATGAGAGAGATAAGAGAGAGAAAAAGAGAGAGGACATGTGATGATGATGAAAGAGATTTGAATACTGATAATAATTTTTTTAACTCATACATATTTTAATAATTTACTAATTATAAAACTATTTATAATAATAATTATCTAAATACTCATTTATTTATGATCATTTTTTTCTATTAACTCTTTTTTAAAAATGTCTAAAAGTATTTTTTTCATAAGTCATCTTAAATTTTGGGGCTTAGAAATAAAATCACCAATTAAATAGAGTATTACACTTCTAAGCAAGAAAAAGCTAACTTACGTGCCTATTTGGTTTGCTATAAAACTTTAGTTTTAAAAAAGTTTTTAACCTAAACTTTATTTTAATTTTTTTTTAAAACAAACAGTCATATTTATCTAAAAGGAATTTTAGACCAAATCATGGTTTAAAATTAAAATTTTGGATAAACTATTGAGACTAACTTCTAGAATAGTAAAATAAATTATAAACTATTCAATTACTATTTTACTTTTACTTTTACTTTTTCTTATACTCTCTTCATCTCTTCTCTTTTTTCTCTATCATCTTTCATCTCTCTTCTCCACTCTCCTCTTCATTATCTCTTATCCACCATCTCTTCTCTATTGGCGAAATCTGCAAAAATATAGAGAATATAGTTCAAGTTGTGTTTGAGGACACTGTCCTTAAGAGATATTCAATAACTCCTCATTAAATTAGGAAGTGATACTCTCCAGGATTAAGCGAGCTCTTCCTGTAATGATACATAGCAATATAACTAGTGGAAGATAAAAGTAATCTCAGAAGATTGGTGTATCATTTTCTATCGTGTCCTTCATTAAAAAGCTCTTTTTATAGATTGTGGAAGGACACGAGATATGTGTTTTATACATATGTTTTTTAGATTCAAGAGTTATATAAGAAAAAATGTTTTTTTCTTTAACACACTCTTTCACAATTAAGAGTTATGTCATAAAGCCCTTTTTTTTCTTTGACACAACATTTCACAATATTTAAAATATTTTCAACATTCTTTACCCTCTCTCTTCTCTCATATCTCTTCTATTCTATTTTTAATAAAATCATACACTTTTTGATAATTTTTTAATTATAAAAGTCTTTTTAGTAATAATTATCCACATACTCATTTATTCAAAACTATTTTTTTCCATAAACTTTTCTATAAAAGCCATTTTCTAAAAGGTATCCAAAAACTATTTTTTTCATGAGCCATTTTCTAAACTCTTATATAAACATAGTCTAAATTGTGAAGAATGACCGTTGCATGTATTATCTCTGTTATGGGTGAGATTTCCAAAAAACAGGGATGTGTTTGTTGGTGTTTCTTTCTAATTGCCAATGTTTATTTTGCTCTGTGTTTTTGTTGGCCTTCCATCTGTAATTTTTGGGACATTTGAAGGATATAAAGGAGAAGAGATTTGATAATCTAAACTTGCTATTTTGGTGTACGTTGTGTGGTTCTATTTTATGGAAGATGGGGAAGAATTTTAAAGTTAAGGAGGTGGATGATAATTTGAGTGCTGTTTTGGGGTTAATAGATTTTAGAATGAGGGATATTTGCGTGGGTTGCTAGTAAGAGGCGTTGGACTCTCTTGTAGAATATTATATTGTATGTGAGAGTTGTATGTAAATAAGATAACTATAAACATATACAACTAAAGCTTGTAAAGTATGAGCAATGTGTGTGTATGACGCCATTGGGCTTGTAAAAAGTGAATTATTGAAGCTGCAAGATAGTTTAGATTGATGTTGGAGGCTTCTTGATGATAAAGAGATGCCTATAGAGCTGGGATTTTCAGATTTTTAACATAAAGGTAACTCCACCTATAAATAAATAAATAAAAGCAAGATAATGCATAGTGTGTAATATATGCATACATCTACATCCGCGTGTTGTATGATGATTGAGTCTTTATGAAAATTTGGAAGTTGTTATTTGGATTCATGAGAGGCTGCAATGAGGGAAGAAGAATACTCATTTAACTTAGATATAATGTGTAAAAGCTCTGCCCAAGTGACTAAACCCTTTCATTAGGGTGGTGTGTGAAAAGAGTTGGAATATGTGCTATGATTGATAGTTTTCAAAGTTGGAAAACGATTTTCAGATCCAATGAAAAGGGCTATTCGGAAATTAGAAAGAAATCAAGGAGGTCAAATGTTAAGAATGTATATAATATGAATTTATTATAGTAATAATGAGATTAAGTGTGTTTTGAATGTAAAGAAAGTGAGATTTATCAATCTCTTTTCTTTTCCCTATTCGTTAAGATCCAGTGGCAGCAATAGAGAATGGGAAGTCATTAAACAAGGAAGTAAGGGGCTAGTGTTGGGTTGAGAGAGAAGGGTCTATTATATATGCAAGTGTTTTGATGCTAAGGTTTAAGTACTAATAAACTTTATGAATAACTAATATAGATTTTGACGTTTGCCCGATATCACCAAGACATTGAAAAAGGAATACTGGAGAAGTGAATTTTGAAGAAAATCAACTAGGTAGTAACTCTTTCTTATCATATCTGCATGTGTTTAATTCTACATATTTATTTGTGCTATGATTTAAATATGGCTATATAAATATGGTTATGTGTAAATATGTAGTAGTTATAAGTTATGGGATGAAAATCCTCTTTAAAGAGGAAACCAAGATCTTCACAGGCTGACAGGTGAGCCCCTTCTGCGTTGATGGCCAATTGGTGGTATGAAGTAGTGTATATACATCTGCGTTAGTTGTTAAGATTTTTGAAACCGGGTCTTACAGTTTTAGATTAAGTTTTCGAAGAGGTTTATGAATTTAAACCAAAGTTTTAACTTAGAGAAAGTTAATTTTGGATTTTCAAAATTTTCAGGACATCCCATTCATCTATAAAAAGGAAAAACCATTTGATATTACAAAGTTTTAAAAAAATAACTTCGGCTTTTATGGGGAACTGTTTTAGGTTCTCATGGTAAAATCTTCATCATTTCTTTTGTAAGAGGTGTTTGTTTATGGGCTGATTGAAAACTTATTAAACCTAGATTTAAAATTTAGGTTTGGCTCAAAATTTTAATTTAGAAAATTTTTAAAATAAATAGCCATATTTATTCATATAAATTTTTGGACTAAATTATAGTTTAAAACCAAGATTTTAGATAAGCTGGTCAGAGCAGCTTATAGAATAGTAAAAGAACTTATGAACTAATCAATTACTATATTACCCATATTTTTTCTTACACTCTCTCTCTTATTTTTTCTTATACCATATCTCTTACTTTTTCTTATATTCTCTCTCATCTCTCCTACTTTTTCTCTCTTTTCTTTCTTACACCCTCTCTCCTCTCATCTCTCATCTCTCATCATTTAATACTCATACTCTTTTTAGTCATTTACCAATCATAAAACCCCTTCTACAAATAATTATCTAAATAATAATTTATTCAAAATAGTTTTTTTTCACAAATTTTTTTAAAAAAACCCTTTTCCATAAATTATTTATAAATCTATTTTTTTTTCATAAATTCGTTTAAATTTTTCTCTCCAAACATACACTATAAGGTGTATCAAATATCAATTCTATAAAATAAATGAATCAATCAAATAAGTTTTTGGGCTTTTAAATGTGAATTTTTTAGAATAATCATCTAAAGAGATTGCTTTTGTTTTCTCTCTGTTTTTTTTAATTTTCCAAAACTTGTTTTCTGAAACAATTTTATAAAGCTATTCTAAAAAAAAAATGAAAATAGAATCAAACAAGGCCGAAGGCTTTTCCGTTTTGATTTGTGTTTTTTGAAAGCACACTTGCTAGTGCGGCTTGAGACTGCCTAGGAAACAGGGATCTTTATAAAACCCAATGTCCAATATATCTATTTAAACTCATAATAAAAATATTATATTTAATTTAATAAATATAAGATAAAGTTAAATATTAGATTATAAAATATATCATATATATTTTTTGAGCTAGCTATTAGGTTTAGGGGCTGCCATACCCTACCTTACTCATGAACACATATTCTTTTATTTTTTTTTTATTTTTTTCTCTATATCTTAGTATCTTACATTTGAAAGGAAAAATATGATAGCTACTCATGAATAGAAAGTCATTTTAAAAATATGAATAGTTAAATAGATAAATTATATATTTTAATATTTATAAATATACTATTTTTTTAACTTTATTAATTATCATATGATGATATTATAAATTATAATTGTTTATTTTATTTTTTTAGATACTTCATCTTTATTAATATTAGAGAGATTGATATAAAGTTACAATTACAAACTACTTTAGACTTTAAGGCTTATTTTTTATATGCAATAGATCTCAATACTTTAATTATTATATTTATTGCCTTATTCTTAATAGATTATGTATATTATTTAACTTTTAAAAACACATGAATATGATATTTTTTAAAATTTTAAAATTATAGATTTTATCATAATATGAGTATAATATCACGACTTAGGCATACCCAATTTGACTATACTCAGTCTACCTATATCCATTCTAAAATTATTAAGACTTTAATCGAGTAGGATCGGATATTGAGTTATAAAATATATTCTATATTTTTGTTTAGATAAAACACTAAACAAAAATAATATATCTAATTTTATCCATGCATATTTCTACTAGAAAGTCAGAAGACTCTGATTTGAAGTCAGAAGCCATATTTTTTTTACGGCCCGAGTAATTCATGGTTCGCATTGTTATTGTTTAGAACCAACGGAGATTTTATCCATCATTGAATAAGATCAACCTTTTTTTTAAATTTTTGTAACAAGCAAAAAAAGAAGTCAGAAGCCAAAAAGTGGAGAAAGCAGGTCAGCACACTGTAGAGCAAGCAGGGTACACGGTGCAAATTGGTGGTGCAGGGGAAGGGACGCTGACTCCACTGGCCTCTCTCTTTCCTGTAGAGGAGGCTCAGAAGGCGGTGAAGCATGTGCAAGAGACTATCGCAGAGAAGGAAAAGGAGCTTGACTATCTTCAAGGGTTCCTTTGGGACAACAACAACCGAGCTTCAAGGAGCTTTGTGTTCAAGGGTTCAGAAGCTCCCTGAAGAGCTCTATCACGATATAATGGTGCTTTCACATAACCGAGCTTTGTGTCTCTGTTATCGTACTTGTTTCCTGCTGGTATCTGAAATAAATTTTTAACTTGGGATGTGAACCCTCTGTCTGATTGTTCTCAGGTCCCATTTGGGAAAGCAGCATTCTTCCCGGGGCGTTTGATTCACACCAATGAGTTTTTGGTATTGAATTTTAGTGACCCTTTGAATTGCTGATTTGTCTATACTCGGTTATGTGAGAATTTCGGTTGAAAATAGCTAGTGCTTTCCTAGCAGGTTCTTTTAGGAGAAGGTTATTATGTAGATAGAACGTCCAAACAAACCGTTGAGATTTTGAGACGGAAAGGCAAGTCATTGGAGTCCCAGGTTAATTCTCTTGAGGCCATTATTAAGGACCATAGAGCTGGGGCAGCATTTTTCAGTTCCACAGCTTCTGAAGCCGCGGTAGGTTTTGTGCAGTGGCAAAACAGTTTGCTGTATAAACTTGAAATCATAAAGTTAACGTAACCTCTTTATTAAGTTTGAACGTGAGACTCCTGTTATTGGTAACCAAATTTTACCATGAATTGTGGGTGCATGGGATTATGATGGGTCCTCCACATATTGGTAAAGTTAAAATCAGCTTTTAAACTATGACCACGTGCTCACTTTGAATTTCTGCCATGGGCAGATATTGCACCTTAATTTTACATGCTCTTTCCTTCTTACTGATTTAAATCTTCTTGCAATATATGTGTGTCTTGTTGTGCCGATGCTTACTGTCATCGGATGATTAACTGGTGTGTTGGCTTAATATGGCACAGGAGGGTCTTGTAGAGATAAGGGGAGATTATGTGGAGGAAAAGACTAGAAAACAGGAATCTAAATCTGGTCTGTTCTTGCCTTATGTTACCTTGCATGATTTTAAGATAGGGAAAATAATGGTATTTCCTGTAAAAGGAAGTTGGTGTAAATCTTGGAAATTCTATTGGAATTTGGAAGTTCTACTGGAATTTTAATCCTTTATTGAAGATTTAGTCTTATTTAGACTAACTGATAAGCTAACTTGTTTCTGAATACTACTACGTTGTAATTTGTACGTGACCATTTGGTTTTATGGTTTAGGGCTGATCAATTTTCTATGCTTCCTTTTTGTTCCTGTGACATTATTGTTTTGTATTTTGTATTGAATGTGAGAAATGAGGTCTTCCTCTTTGAACTAAGTTTTGTTTGATAATCAATGCACAAAACTGACGACCATACTCTGTTTTAAAGAATATTGAGGTTAATCTGAAAGAAGATGCCAATGTTTTATTTCAGGTCCACTGAAGCAAGATGTTTCTGGTTTTGCTGATGCTGAGAATGAAACAGCTTCAGCTGATGATGAGGAATTTGCTCGCATGATGTCCAAGTTAGATGAACTAGAGAAACAAGAGCTTACTGCTGAAAGGAGCAATCACAGTGAAGAAAACGAGGGAACTATAAGCGATTTTGATGAGATCTCATATCAGAGACCTATTGACAACAATCTCCAAAATTCAGAAGTAATGTTCTGGATTAACTTGCTGGATTTCATTTTATAAATCTTGTTATAAGGACGATTGGCACAGTAGTTGACCAAAAAGAGGAAAAGAAAAAAGACTATGAGCACACTGGACTACTGCTCATACAGGACATCCAACGAAGGATGGCTCTGAAGCAGACTAATGATATAACAACTATATTTCCTGAAGAGCACAAGTATCAAGATGATATGGTTGATCATGTAAGTTATTGTCTTCTTGTTCTCTTAGTTTCAGGTTTAAAGTTTTTCAATTCAGCTAATGCAGCATTCTTTTGCATTGTTTAAAATGCAGTTTGGAAGCCTTGCATTGCAATCTCAAGATAGAGGCGAGCCTTCAATGATTTGTGTTCTCTCATTTTGCTGTGAAAGCTTGTTTGTGGTTCTCTGTCCCTTAAAATGGCTATACTGTTCATCACTTGTTCTGATATTAGTTGTTTTGTCGTATCAGAACCTTCAGAGGGAAAAACTATGGAAAAAAATATGAAAAATTCTGATGTTAGTGAAAAGTCAGCTATAAATCCTGAAGAGGAGATAGTTCAAGAAACAAAAACATCAAAAGCTGAGGTATATATATCTTATGATGAAATCTTCTAGCATCATGCCTTCCTGTGTGCTCTGAATTTCATTCATAATATCAGACGATTGTCACTAAGAAGTAAGCAGATAAGTTGTTTGGGTGCTTTAACCCCTAATATTGAAGTAATAATAAGCAAGGACCAAAGACTGAGAAATCCAATAAATGTCTGTCAGATTTGCTGAAAACCATCTAGCTTTGTGGTTTGTGCAACTGTAATCCCACCAAGCACTGGGGGCTTGAACCTGATAACTGAAACTCTCACTCATGAGTGAAATAGTTGTGCTGATTTGTTGCCAAAGTTGGGTTCTACTGCTAGGCATTAAAGTCTAAAATGTCACTAGGATGCTCATCCTGATGGACAACATCTTAATTTCTCTTATGGTGTTTGCTGATACATATGGTTTAGCCTTCTCTCGGTAATTGTTCTTGCTTTCTTTGTCACCCGTCACCCCTCCGAGTCCAAAACAAAAGGTAAGATGCCCCCAAATGAACAAAACTCTAGATTATGTGCAAATTATTGCAGCCTTGTAAAACTCCATTTTAGAATATATAACTTGTGCAATTATTTCTTTTACAGGTCCAATACCAAGCTTCACGTCCATCGTTTGATAGTCAAAAGGTATTTTGACAACTATTATCCCTTTCTCACTAGGACCATGACTAAATGAGCACTGGCTTATAATTTTGTACACTGTTATCGGCAGGCTTCTACAATCTCCATTGTTGGGCATGCTGACCAGACACAAAGAACTTCGGGAAAAGAAAATTCAACTTCATCACAGGTAGATTTACCGATACAGAAATGTTTATATTACGATGCTTGGTAGCTTAATTATCATGGGCATTATGTACATTTTTTTTTCCTTCACAGGTTAGACGTCAGACTTCAGAACCATCATTTGATGGTAGCAAGGTATGCTTACAATCTCACTCCCCATGATACATTCTGCGGCAGATTATAATTCTGTCAAATATATATTATCTGCAGGCTTTTACCGGATCCATTGTAGAGCATGCTGAGAATTTACAAAAATCTTCAAGAGAACAAAATTCAATATCATCACTGTTACTGTGTAGATTTCTGAATTTTAAGTGGTATTTCTTTATGAGTATGATTCTTGGTGCCTTTATGAATGACAATTAATCCTATTATAATCATGAGTCGTGACCTTTACAGGTTTCTGGTTCACAACCTTGGAAACCGGTCTCAAGATTCAAAATGCAGAGAAGATAACTGTTATATTTTGAAAATCTGAAGGTTCTTTTAGTTGGCGATGGTGATGGCTTCTATATTCGATCGAAGATGACCTTGTTAGAATCAAAAGGGAAGGAGTTATTGTAGGAAGAAACCAAGATGGGGAGCGAGCATCAATGTTCTTTCTTGGTAAAAGTGAACTAGGGAGGATCTAATGAAGGCGGAATCACTGATATTCCTGGACTGTGATTACGAAGTCAACAAATTTTGCTATTTGTTCACGTGGAATTGGTATCAGACACTTGATTTGCTATATAGAATTTCCCTTTTTTTTCCTAATAAATATATAGAATTTCTTGTAAGCCTCTACAAGGTAGAAAAAGGATATTGTTTCTTGGGTAAGGTAAGTACCCAATATAT
Source organism: Leucaena leucocephala (assembly GCA_037074615.1). Lineage (NCBI taxonomy): Eukaryota > Viridiplantae > Streptophyta > Magnoliopsida > Fabales > Fabaceae > Leucaena > Leucaena leucocephala. The sequence goes on from CM073525.1 coordinate 8,523,557, forward strand.
TGATTTTATTTGTCAGATGGAACCAATATTCTAATCTTATTTATAGTATAATTTTATTTATAATTTTTTTAATTTGGTATAAATTACCTATAATTTTTTTAATTGTGTGCTACTTTATGTTGATTCTTTTGTCACTTGATCGCTAAATAGGATTCCTTGATTTAATTTATATGCTAGTACTATTAAGGATTGGTCCGAGTAGTAAGTGGTTTAATATCACTTAAGCGAGGTATAGAGTTCGAGCTTTGGCGTATGCAGAAAATCCCCTTTGGGAGATTTACCCACTATAACTAGGTACACGACACGTGTTAGATTTAGATATAATCAGGGTAAAGTTGCGATAAACTGGGTGGATAAAAAAAAAAAAACTTATATACTAGTTCCTTAAGGGAGGTAGAAACACATTGATTTCCCCCCCCCCCCCCCCCCCCCCGGTATTCATCCTAGTTTAAAAAGTGAATTATCCCAGGGTAAATCACGTATTCACTTTCCTCATATTATGCCTGCTCTCGAAGGCAGCTTAAAATAAAAGGGGGCGGGGGAATTACAATTAAGGCTTTAAAAAAATGATTTAATTACTTAAAAGTTCAATAATAATTGAGCAGAAGATAACAGTAAATTTATGAATTTTTTAACGATTAAATACTTTTTTTAGAACTTTCAATAATTTTCCCAAAATAAAAACATTAAATTAATCAATGCAGAAAGCCTTTTTAAGAACATTGCTATACGAGTACAACACTCATTGCCAAAGATAACTATGACTGTGCATCCTGATACATATAATACTGCACAATGTTCTCATTTTCTCTCAGCAATTGCTCCGTAAGCACGCACAACTAGTATAATCCTTCAGCCTTCACTGCAAGAGGAAGAAGACGATATGACCTTCGGCCTCAAGGTACCTTCTTCCTCCTGTAGTCTTGAAGAACTTCCTTTCTTTCCATTGGAGTATCTGATAATAACCATATGCTAAATTCAATCTCTCCCATGCCTCTATACCGAGGGAGCAGCCTATATTGGGCGCTCTTCCTCTCATTGATTATAGGAGCTTTCTGTTTTTTAACTACACAATCTAGAGCTTCTCTCTGGACAACAGGCATGCTTTGGCTTTCACTGTGATAGATGCTGGTCTCTGTCTTCCCTTGAACGCCGGGACCAAAGTTGACTATGTCTTCATTCCGATGAGCATAGACAATAAAGCAATATGGAAATGACGTGTGGTTCAGTTGGCAAATTGAAGTCTATTTGGGTGGACTTTACTTATAATACAGGGCATCAAATCCTACAAGGACCAAGACACAGCCAGACAAGGATTAGTCCCATAATTAATTGTAGGGGCACCTTGATGTCTTACCCAAAATAAAAGTGAAAAAATGAAAGTGTTTTGCTTTCACCTCTTAAACCTGATTTCAAACGAGGCAATTTCACACACAACAAAAGTGAAAAAAGAAAAAAAAAGTAATTCTTAGGAGGTTCAATGCACCATTTCAAATCAAAGCTAACCATGAAAACCAACATTAAGCACACGGCTAATTGCCCTCATAGTCTCTTGGACAAGAGCCATAATAATGCAAAGAAGGAAGCAGGTTGAAGTTGATCAATGTAAATTCGCTACGGACCAGATTAAGGATGCCCCTATTTTTAATAGCCATTCCTCGTTATGATGTGATAGCAACCCAGTGCAACCATTAAAGACCTATTCACGAAGACACAAACGGGCACGGGAACTTCCAGAAACAGTTAACTTAGTTTTCATATTCTGTTTACTTACATTTGTTCTACTGCCATCATTCCCTAGTTTTACGCTAGTCATGGAATAAGTGGGTTACCCACGTTCAGTTGCATTAGGATTAGTGGAGTTCATTTATCTGCTTTAGCATCATTTATTTTATTGAGGAAAAAACCAAAAATTATGCTATGTAATTCATTATAAATTGGCCAATTGGTCCCGAGTAATGGAAGAAAAGAATCTACAGAATGAATTATTGAGATTCTCATTGGTTGCTGCTTAGTTTCTTTTTAAGATTCTTGCAAAGAGAGTGAGGAGGAGAGAATTACCTAACAAATTGGCATCAGAGTTGTAGAGATATTATGAAATATGTAAATATTCTATAATTAGTATATATGATAAGATATAATATTATTTTATTAATATATAGGATTTTCTATTTTATCTAGGTTTATTTAGAATTCTCTATTGTATGTATAAATATCCCTTATGACTATCAATAAAGTATAAACATTATTCATTTGAAATAATATAGTATTAGAGCCATCCACCCCTTTCGTCCCTAGTGCATAGGTGTTACCGCCACTCTGCTTTGCGATTTGAAATCGCCATCTAGACTCGTTGCCATACAAAGTGTTTGAGGCGTTGTTTCTGTTTGATCATGGGCCTTGTTCCTTTTGTTTGGCCGTGGGTTTTTAGTTTCTGCTTCTATTTGCAAGCTTGTGCAGGACGCCACTTGTTCTTTGTCACTAGTGTGACAATTTGGTTGTGCCTACAATATCGTTTACTTTTGATTTTATCTTTGATGGTTGCACCCAAAACTACCGCAATTTCCAAGATGATTCTAGTAGTCACTAAGATTACTAAATACAAATTAATTTGGAGAAATTATCTTGATTAGAGTAAACTATTCGTATATATTTTTGAAGTATTGAGAAAGAAGATCACTTGACTGATGATCCCCCAAACGAGAAAGATACCTCTCCAAGTTATGGTTAAAGGATGATGCATGACTCCTTTTATAAATTCGTAATTCTATTGACAGTGAGATCATGCCTTCTATTATTCATTGTGAATTCGTTAAAGAACTAATGGACTACTTGGCACTTTTATACTCAGGTAATAATAATATCTCTCAGATATACGAGGTTTGTAGATCTTTCCATCGCGCAGAGATGCCAGATGACCGTCCCCTTACAACCTTCTTTATGGACTTTAAATGAATGTATGAAGAACTAAATGCTCTCATGCCTATTTCTGATGAGAGGAAGGTTAATGTGTCCTACTGAGAGCATATGGCTACCATGAGTTTTCTTACTCTATTTCCACCTCGATTTACGGCTGCTCATTCTAAAATTTTATCTAGAGCTCAGCTCCCCTTTATTGAAGAAGCTTTTTCTCGTGTACTGAGAACATAACAAATCTCTTTATAGGCCTTTACTGAGTTTACTAGTGCGTTGCTCAGTCACAGTCAGATAGATAATCGTGGGCTACCTAATCGTCATAGTTCTACACCTAGGGACCCTAACCAGGGGTCAAAGGACGTGATCTGTTACTACTATAATGAACTGAATCATACAAAACGTACGTGCTGTAAACTTCAAAATAAACAAAATCGACAAAACTCTGCACATGTAGCCACCACGGCTAATGACATGGTTACTATTTCCGCTGCCAAATATGCTCAATTAAAGTCTGTCAATCCCCCTATGAGTGCTTGTATTGCAATAGGTAATAAGGCTACTACTCTTGTCTCTTCTTCCTCTAAATGGATCATAGACTCTGGTGCTACTGATCACATGACAGGTAATCGCTATCTCTTCTCCACTTCTAATTCTTTTGCCAACCCTTCATATATCACCATTGCGGATGATTCCCAATCCCATGTTCTTAGTTATGGCACTATTGACCCTATCTCTTCTATTCATTTAGAATATGTGCTCAATGTCCCTAACCTTGCGTTTAACCTTTTGTCTCCTAGTAAGCTTATTCATCAATTAAACTGTTCGGTCTCACTTTTTCTTGATCATTGCTTGATACAGGATCTTTTGACGAAGAAGATTATTGGTAAGGGTTACGAATCTGGCGGTCATTACTTCCTTGATGATTAGGGGTCTCGTGCAATGGTTTGTACCGGTGGTGTCACTCCTTTTGAAGTACATTGTCGTTTGAGTCATTTATCTTTATCATCTTTGAAAAAGGTTTATCCTCAGTTTCAATATTTGTCATCCTTAGATTGTGAATCATGTCAGTTTGCTAAACATCATCGTCTTCCTTTAGTATCTCAAGTCAATAAACGGGCTTCGTCTCCTTTTGAGTTGGTACACTATGATGTTTAGGGACCACTTGGTTATAAGTACTTTGTTACATTTGTTGATGATTATTCCTGTACCACATGGTTATATTTGATAAAAAATTGTTATGAGTTATTCTCTCATTTTTGTGCTTTTACTGCCGAAATTAAAAATCAATTCAATTCGCCTATCCATATTTTGCGTAGTGATAATGCTAAAGAATATTTTTCTAAATCATTTCACTCATTTATGCTTCAAAATGGAATTATACATTAATCTTCTTGTGTGGATACACCAGCTCATAATGGTGTTGCTGAAAGAAAAAATTGCCACTTATTAGAAGTAGCTCGTGCCCTTTTATTTCAAATGCACATTCCAAAACCTTTTTAGGTAGATGCAGTCTCTACTTATTGCTTTCTCATTAATCGCATGCCCTCCTCTGTTCTTGATGGTCACATTCCATATACTACTCTCTTTCCCTCCAAACCTTTGCTTCCCATTAATCCTAAGATTTTTGGATGTGTGTGCCTTGTTCGAGATATGCGCCCGACTGTCTCTAAATTAGACCCTAAGTCCCTTAATTATATTTTCGTTGGCTACTCTCTTGTTCAGAAGGGTTATCGGTGTTTCTCTCCTACTCTTAATCGTTATCTAGTTTCTATAGATATCACTTTTCAGGAATCTGTTGCATATTTTGCTTATAACATTTCAGCTCCTCCTTCTCTACCCACGAAGGAGGATACTCTCTTGGTATATTCTATTACTCACTCACCATCACTGGCCTCAGCTCACATACATATACCTGGTCAACTACCTTTGTCTTGAGTTTATACCAGACGTTTGAAGTAAAACATTACTACTCTTTTACCAGATTCAGCCCCACCATTATGTACTTTATCATCAGATCCTGCAGAAAGTATTACTTACCCTGAGCTTGACCCGGTCCCTGAATCTGAGATACCTCCTATTTTGAATCCAGATCCCTCCCTTAATTTGCCCATAGCCCTCCACAAAGGTAAACGTACTTGTACCTATCCTATTTCTTCTTTTATTTTATATAACTACCTCTCTTATGCTTCTCATGCCTTCGTTGCCTCTTTAGACACTATCTCAGTACCTCAGTCTATTCCTAAAGCCTTGTCCTACCCGGGTTGGTGTACTGCTATGAAAGAGGAGATGGCGGCCATTGATCGTGCTGTTACGTGTACCTTAGTAGATTTACCAATAGGAAAGAAAGCTATTGGATGTATATGGGTGTTGACTCCTAAAACCAAAGCTAATGGAACTCTTAAACGTCTTAAAGCTTGCCTTGTTGCTAAAGGCTATACTCAGAAGTATGGTGTCAACTATTCTGAGACCTTTTCCCCTGTAGCCAAACTCTCATCTGTGTATCTCTTTATCTCTTTGGCTGCTACTTATGGTTGGGACCTCTTTCAACTTGATATCAAAAATTCTTTCTTACATGGTGATCTTCTTGAAGAAGTGTACATGGAGCAACCACCCGATTTTATTGCTCAGGGGGAGCGTGGTAAAGTATGTCGTCTTAAGAGATCTTTATATTGCTTGAAGCAAAGTCTTCAGGCATGGTTTGACAGATTCAGTATTCTTGTAAAGGATTTTGGCTTATGCCAAAGTAAATGTGATCATTTTGTGTTCTATCAGAGAACAAGTGTGGGGGATGATTCTACTAGTTGTGTATGTTGATAATATTGTGATTACGGGGAGTAATGCATCAGGAATCTCATCACTTAAGTCATTCCTTAACTCTCATTTTCAAATGAAGGATCTGGGTTTATTAAAGTACTTCTTAGGGATTGAAGTCATGATGAGTAAGAAGGGCATTATATCAACTTAGAGAAAATATGTCATTTATTTGCTAAAAGAAACTAGAAAACTAAGAGCTACCCCAACTAGTTTTCCTATGGTTTACAATCCACTACTTGATGTTGATGGTAGTATACCATCTGAAAATTTGATTGAAGCTGCCAAAAGCAAGCTGTTTGAGAACCTAGAGAGGTACAGAAGATTGATTGTCAAATTGAATTATCTTATGGTGACACGTCCTGATATCACTTACCTAGTGAGTATCTTTAGCCAATTTATAGTCTCGCCAACTGTCAGACAGTGGGAAGCCTTAGAACATGTGTTACATTACTTGAAGGGATCTCCAGGTCGTGGGATATTATACATAAATCATGGTCACATAGATATTGAGTGTTTTTGTGATGCTAATCATAGTGGATCAGAAGCCACAAGAGGATAGACTATAGGATACTGTGTTTTTGTAGGAGGAAATTTAGTATCTTGGAGAAGCAAGAAACAAAATGTGGTATCAAGATCGAGTGCAGAAGCAGAATATACAGTCATGGCACAATCAGTGTGAGAGATAGTCTGGATATATCAGTTACTAAAGGATGTTAACCTTAAAATCTCGTTATCAGCAAAACTGTGGTGTGATAATAAAGCGACCCTACATATAACTTCTAATTCAGTATTTCATGAACACACTAAACATATTGAAATTGATTGTCATTTTATTCGTGATAAGTTTAAGGAAAACTTCATCTCTATGGCATATGTCAAATCTATTTATCAACTGGTTGATCTCCTCGCCAAAGCTCTTAATGGGATTTAAGTTGAATATCTTTATAACAAGTTGGGCATGATTGATATCTATGCTCCAACTTGAGGGGGAGTGTAGAGATATTATGATATATATAAATATCCTATAATTAGTATATAAGATAAGATATAATATTATTTTATTAGTATCTAGGATTTTCTATTTTATCTAGGTTTATCTAGAATTCTCTACTGTATGTATAAATATCCCTTCTGATTATCAATAAAGTACAAGTATTATTCATTTGAAATAACAAGAGCCATGGTGGAGACACTTTTTGTTGTTGTTGCCAACCCATAAATCAATACAAATCCAACAGGTAGTTAGGCTCAGGGAGGAGATCTATTGGCGGTTATTGCCACTAAACTCAACATGCTGGATGAGTTACGAGACAAGGTGGCCTCACTGGAAGTTCAATCACATAGAAACTTAGAAAGGAAACAGGGTCGACACTGGGGAGATGAGACAGAGGAAGAGGGGGAGACCTACCAAAGGAACCGAATGCCATACGCAAAGTTGGAATTGCCCCAAATTCACTGGAGGTGATCTGCGCGGGTGGATACTGAAAGCTGAGACGTTATTTAGATATTACCATACTTCAGAAGATGACAAAGTCAAGATTGCAGCCATGTACTTGGAAGGCGATGCTCTTGACCTCTTCTCATGGATAAATTTAGAGATCACCCTCTTGTATTAGGAGGAACTCGTCATATCGTTGAATGAACATTATGGGCTGCCAGAATTTATGAACTTAGACGAGTACCTATATGCTATCAGACAATCAGGCACCATCATGGAATATCATCAGGAATTGGCAAGAAGAGTCGCAAGGGTGATAAATTGGCTGGAACACTGCTTACTCAGAGTATTCTTGAATGGTTTAAGAGAAGTGTTGTGGGTGGAAGTGCGATTACATAAGCCAAGGACAGTCTATCGAGCCTCGAGTTTTGCACTTGAACTGGAGAAGACGATGGGTATAGGTCGTGGACTCAAACCCATTTCTATCATAGGCCTAACCCAGTCTACCAACTATTCTTAGTTCAGCCTAGCAGTCTCTCAAGTCAAACCATCAGCGAACACGGGCTCACTGTCCACACCACATGCATTCACCCATCCACAGGTAACAGGAACTGGGATATAGCATGGTTGGGACCTGACACAGAAGCAAAGAAAATATAAGGGTCTCTGTTTCAGGTGTGGGCCACCTTCATGTCCATGCCACCGTTGCAGTACTTCCACATTGGAGCTACTGGAAGTTGATGACGACATGGTTGCACTAGAAGCTCTTGAACCAAATCGTGAAAGAAGAGGAAAATGAGGCGTACAGAGCTAAAATCTCATTCAATGCAAAATTGGGTAGATAATCAACATCGACCATGAGATTGGAGGGGAAGGTGAATGGGTATTCGGTGACTATTTTAGTTGATAGTGGCTCAACCCATAACTTTATTTCAGAAGATATAGTCACCAAACTCTAGCTGCCCTCCCAAGCCTCTTCACTCTTTGGAGTCCAGATAGGGGAAAGAAGAAATGTAAGGTGTAACTGAGTCTATAAGGAGGTCAAGGTACAAATTTCATACTTGGTATTTAAGCAACAAGTTTTCCCATTTCGTTTGAAGAACACTGATTTAGTGTTGGGAATCAAATGGCTGGCCTCACTAAATACAATTCAAGCAAACTGGAATGAAATGTTTATGATTTTTTTGGGTCAAGGGAAACAAATTTAGGTTAGAAGGGATTGTTACATAGATAGACCCACCGGTACAGCTCCAAAATATGTAGTTTGACGCTGAATCATCCTAGGGAAGCACCATTGTAGCATCTGTAAAAGCCCTCTATAGGCAATTTCAAGAGGTCTTTGCAGAACCACATACATTACCTCTTCCATGTAACTTCTACCACATAATACCACTGCTGCCATGTTCTGTCCCACCAAACTTAAGGCCATATCGATACCCGCACTATCAAAAGGATGAGATTGAGTCCCAAGTTGTTAAACTACTTGAATGTGGATTCATCTGGCATAGCTCCATTCCTTTCACTAGCCCAATCTTATTAGTAAGTAAGAAAGATAGATCCTGGAGATTATGTCTTGATTACTGTCGCCTCAACAAAATCACAATTCTAGATAAGTTTCTAATTCCCAATATTGATGAATTATTAGACGAATTGCATGGAGCTATGTATTTCTCTAAACTATATTTACATTCTGGTTACCATTAGATTCATGTATTTCCTTATGATATGTATAAGACTACATTCCATACTCATTCAGGACACTATGAATTTGTAGTGATGCCTTTTGTCCTCACAAATGCACTGGCCACCTTCCAATTAGCCACGAATGACTTATTCTGTCCATATATGTGGAAGTTTGTGCTTGTATTCTTTGATGGCATTTTGATATATAGTCCTGATGCTACAAGCCATTTAGGACATCTTTAAGTGGTTTTCCATATTTTGCAACAGCATTCTTTTTACTTAAATGCAAAGAAATGTGCACTTGGCCAAACAAGCATAAATTACTTAGGACATATTGTCACTGCACAAGGGGTAAAGGTTATGCATGAAAAGATTCATGATGTGTCTCATTGGCCTATCCCAACTTCAGTAAAGGAACTGAGAGGATTCTTAGGGCTGACAGATTATTTTTGGAGGTTTGTGAAAAAATATGGTATCATCGCTCGTCTACTGGCAGATTTAACAAAAAAGGATGCTTTTGTGTGGACTAAAAAAGCTCGACAGGCTTTTGAAAATTTGAAAATTGCGTTAACAACCACACCTGTCCTACATTTACCAAACTTCCAAGTCCCATTTATCATGGAATGCGATGCTTTACTAGAAGGTGTAAGTGCCCTTCTCATGCAAGAAGGTCACCCTGTTGCCTATTTTAGTAAGGGATTCCCTTTTTCTAATCGATATAAGTTAGCCTATGACAAGGAACTACTTGCCTTAGTACTCACATTACAAAAGTGGCACCACTACTTGTTAGGCCATCATTCTTTTGTGCAGATAGATCATTACAACCTGCAGTTCTTACTTGATCAACATACCATCTCACCTGCCCAACAACACCTCATGGTCAAGCTATTTCCCTTTGATTTTTCAATCTCTTACAAGGCAGGGAAGAATAACACAGCAGCTGACGCTTTGTCAAGAACGCCTCAATATGAAGATTTCTACTAACTTGTTGTTCCTATAGCCGATAAATTACTACAGTTGCCTCAAGCACTATTGGAAGATATAGAAACGAGAAAAATTATTTAGGGGTTAGAACATAAATCAGATTCGTTCCTTAATTTCTCAGTGGTACAAGACAAATTATATTACAACAACTGGCTAACCATTCCTAACCACTCAGCACTTTAAGCGAGATTAATAGAGGAAGCTCACACCACACCCATGAAAGGCCACGGTGGGTTCCTTAAGACACTGAAGAGGTTAAGTGAGCAATTGTTTTCACGCGAGATGAAACGTGACGTCAAACGTTACATTCAAAAGTGCTATATATGCCAAAATAATAAATATCAAACATTGGCTCCAACTGGACTTTTGCAGCCACTTCCCATACCTACATGAATTTAGGAAGATATCTTACTGGATTTCATTTTTGGCCTACCAAAATCAAAAGGGTTTGATGTCATTCTTGTAGTAGTGGACCGCCTCAGCAAATATTGCCACTTGATGACCTTGTCCCAACCCACTCTACAAAAACAGTGGATGAATTATTTTGCAAGGATGTGGTCCGCTTACATAGCATTCCCACATCTATAGTCTGAGACTGAGACCCGCTCTTTCTTAATGACTTATGGCAGGAATTGTTCAGAATCAACTAGACACGTCTAAACATGAGCACAACCTACCACTCTAAATCGAATGGCCAAACTGAGGTTGTGAATCGCTGCCTATAAACTTACCTCCACTATTTTGCTCATGATCAACCCAAATGGTGGAGTAAATACTTTTGTTGGGCGAAGTATTCTTCAATACTAGCTTTCATGTCTCTGCCAACACTACCCCTTCAAAATAGTATATGACAAAGATCCTCCACTTTTGGTTCCATATTCAAAGGTGAGACTAGGGTAGTTGAATTACAAGAGTAGCTCGAGCTACGTGTTGAAATGATCAAAGTCTTGTAGTAGAATTTGTTAAAGGCTCAACATAGAATGAAAATCCAAGCAGATTAGGAAGGGTGAGACTTACAGTTTTCTTCGGGGGATTTAGTGTGGCTCAGGTTGCAACCTTACTGTCATAGGATGTTGGCTAAACGAAGATTCGAAAAACTTTCCCCCATGTTTTTTGGCCCCTATAAGGTGCTCCGAAAGATTGGTCAAGTTTCCTACAAATTGGCGCTTCCCCAAAATCAAAGATACATCCAATCTTTCATGTTTCAGTACTCTGACCCATAGTAGGACATCCACATAGAGATCATTTTACACAGCTCCATCTCTCTTGAGATGTAGAGCTGCTTCTTACCCCACTCAAAGTTCTGTAGCATCGTTGGACTAAAGATGGCATCCTCAAATTACTAATTCAATGGGACTCACGCCCACTTGAAGACTCCACTTAAGAAGATTATGATCTACCTTCTAAATAATTTCCCTCCTTTTGCCTTATGGACAAGTCGTTTTTATGGGTGGGTGGTATTGATAGCAACCCAGTGCAACCATTAAAGACCTATTCACGAAGACACAAATGGCCACGGGAACTTCCAGAAACAATTAACTTAGTTTTCATATTCTGTTTACTTACATTTGTTCTGCTGCCATCATTCCCTAGTTTTACGCTAGTCATGGAATAAGTGGGTTACCCACGTTCAGTTGCATTAGGATTAGTGGAGTTCATTTATCTGCTTTAGCATCATTTATTTTATTAAGAAAAAAACCAAAAATTATGCTCTATAATTCATTATAAATTGGCCAATTGGCCCCGAGTAATGGAAGAAAAGAATCTACAGAGTGAATTATTGAGATTCTCATTGGCTTCTGCTTAGTTTCTTTTTGAGATTCTTGCAAAGAGAGTGAGGAGGAGAGAATTACCTAACATGATGTGACAGTAAACTTTACCTATGGTATCTTAGAAGACGAAGAGTAAAATGACTTAATCAGTTTCAATTTCGAAACTATCTTCTGAATGGCAACACGCAGGTCTCATGTTCCAAGAAGGAGGGGACTTTAACATTGGATGGGATCTAGGCATATGAAGCATACCAAGATCTTCCAGATTTGCTTCACTCGTTGAAGTCCTCTTTTGACTGGTTGATAACTGGTTCCCAGAATCTGATACTAATATATCAGCTTCTTCTGAAGGAACAAGTTTTTCTCCGCGTTATATTCTACATCCATTTTCTTTTCCTTCATTATCAGGCACATGAATTATTTCACTTGTAAAAAGCTTGTCAGATAAATCTCGAAATAAGTTGCAAATTCCAAAAAGTTCCCCTTGAAATTCCTTGCAGTCCTGCATTAATACTAATGAGTAATGAATCACTTTCAAGAATTAATTTATAACATACAAATAAATTAATAGATGTCCACAACCAAAATGCATAGATTTGGCAACTGGACACCTTCAAAATAACGCTTTTCCATTTTTCCAGAGGCAGCAATATTTGATAGTTGCTACTTGTAGATTTGACGAGAATAAACAAGCTCTTCAAGTGAACCAGATGAGAGAATCCGGAATATGACAACATGTCGCTTCTGCCCAAATCGGAATGACCGGTCCTGTGCCTGTAAGTCTTGAGCGGGATTCCGAGATCAAATATCACCACACGATTTGCACTGACAAGGTTTAATTCAAGACCACCAGCTCGAGTTGATATCAAGAATACCTACAATCATAAATAAGAGCCCAATGGCAAATTGAAATGAATGGCCTTATTCAAGTATCACTTTGAGGACCTGGACAAAAAAAAGAAAGAAAACAAGCATCATCTTGAGGCCTACTTGTTTTGTTGGACTTGAGTTGAAGTCATCAACCAGAGACTGACGTAAATTAGTTGGAGTAGATCTATCAAGTCTTGAGGAGCTGTAGCCTTTTCTTATAAGAAATTTCTCCAGTATGTCAAGCAGTCTGCAAAAGGAGCACAACATAAAGAAGAATAAAAATTTGTTCCAGTAAAAAGAAGGCATGGCACTTTTACAAGTCCCAGTATTGTTCAGTATCTTAGAACATACAACGCCCCCATGGCCTGTTTATAAGCAAAAGAGCAGAGGAATCTCTACAATACATAGAATGCCTACTTAAACTATAGTTAGGTCATAATCTGCAGCGGCTCTTGAGACTTTTTTGAGCGGGGAGGGGAACAGAAGGGCGGTTTGGTTTTGGATAAGAGTAACATATATGAACTCAGTCTTGAGCCATTCCAAACTTGGATTAAAGGTTTTCAGTCTCATAGTCATATCCAATTGGCCTTTTATCCATATCTTGAAACAATGACTTTTAAAAAAGAATAAAAACAAAAAGAATTCTTATCAAACGGTTTAAAAATGGACCTCGAAGAGAAATAAAATTAAAATATTTTTAAAACAAAAAAATCACTGTCTGCCATTGGCCAAAAAGAAAAAAAGATCAATATAACCCAATGATCCATACAAGCTAAATCTAGAAAACTGGAAGTACTCAAAAAGTAAAAGTTCTGAGGTGTATCACCTTACAGAATAGCTAAACAAAAGAATTTTATCACCCTGAGAGATACATGAAAACAAAAGTTTTTCAAGTGCTCTCATTTTGCCACAATGTTTCACATCACTTAGACCCATAAAATTCTTATTCTGCGTGTTCCAACCCACCAAATCAATATCAGGGCCAAAGACTGCAGCAGCAAACTCTGCATCTTTTCTTTGTTTGTCCTGGTCATCTTTGGTGTTTGGCTTGATCAGCTCAAGGCGATTGCTTATCTGGCATGAAGACGCAAATAGGTAATATCAAAATTATGAAAACATGTCTCATTAGCATGAGTGAGAAACTGTAATTTCTTCATAGAAATAGATCAAAACAAAGTTCAAACAGAAAGGCAACAATGCTTAACCTTCTGCAAAGGAAAGTGAAATCTAAATTTTAGTTGTTGAGAAATCAACTGTACCATGCATAATTACTGGGTTAGCAAATCTAAGGCACTGATAGAATTAGTCAATTTAAGTCACAAGACATTATCATACTCATATAACATTCAAAAGCATTGCTTCCAAAAGTTCCATTTGTATCAAATCCTCAGATAAATTCAAGCGAGCAGATGCTACCTCCATATAGCAAAATGAAGTCATCCAAGTAAATTGAATATCAACGACAGGAAATTTCATACTTAAACAATCTGAAGAATTGAAAACATTCACTCAAACCATTCTATCAGGCTACAACATAAAAAGGAATTTCCATTCTATTCAGTATTCACTCATAAAGGGCAAAAAAAAAAAAAACCTAATATAAGGCCAGACCTGGTGTCATGAATCATTATGCAATATACAGCACCATGTAACAAAGACTCAATGAGTTTCAAGACATGAGCTTTCAGACAAAGTCAGTGATATCTTCATTCGTGTCCTTTTTGAGTTAAAATCTCCCATCCCACTTTATCTATTATATCTTCACATATTATACATATGTATCTTCTATAATTGAGGCAATGCTTTGCTTTCAATTCTCTATTAGAATTGTTGAGCTGAATCATTACAAAATTTACCAAAAATTACAGAGTAAGTCACGGTAGATGCCCAGAGATATGAATAAATTATCCTTTAAGATGTACAATTTGCAGATATGCAGATGCTATAACCAAAAGGTGAAGAAATGTTCTAAGAACTTACTCAACCTGTTGGAGCTTGACAAGGCAAAGAAGGACAAGGCAAAAGGGACATGAATCACAACCATCAGGGTTATCTCTGAGAAGGTAAGGCCAAATGATTCCATTTGATACAATCCTCTTGCGACATTCAACTTGCGTGAGTGGGCTTCCACAACTCCAAGGCAAATCCTTATTAATAAGGCATTGGATATCGGGAAGTTGTAACATTCTCCTATTTGCCCCTTTTTGTAATTTACTCATGGCACAGAACACAACATTATTTTCCTTTCCCATCATAAGATGCCCAATGGTCTCTTCCTTCGTCCTTCTTAACATATATTTCTGAAGAACAGTCACAAGGTGCTGTTTTTGCTTGTTGGCAATTTCAACAAACCTCTTTGGAGCAGTTGACCTTGCTTCAGGGGTTCATCATAGAAATCTCGAAAGTGTTCCTGTGTCCCCAGGGATCCTGGAACAACCCAGTCAAAGAGATTAAACAGTTCCATGATCTTATTTTGCATGATCGTGCCAGTAAGACCAAAACGCTTTTGGGTTTTTATTTCTAAACATGCTCTGCAGAGTTTGGATTTCTCATTCTTGAGACGATGAGCCTCATCAATATCCACAATGTCCCATTTGATTTCTGACAAGATGCTACCATGAATCCTGTATGTGTCAAAACTGGTAATAAGTATCTCCACAACTTTAGTGCTTCCAATTTATCATATATTAGATCCCGGTTTGAACCATGATAAATGGAAACACTAAAGTTTGCCCATTTAGAGAATTCACTCTCCTAGTTGTGGATAACAGAAGTTGGGCAAATTATTAATACAGGATCTCTTTTCATTCCTTGGTTTTCCTTTGGCATATATTCTCCATCTTTACCGAACACAGCAGCAAGAAATGATATTGTTTGAGTGGTCTTCCCAAGACCCCTGTTTCAAAATCCCAACAATAAAAATTGAAATTGCAGAAAAAATAGTGATGAAAAGGCAAGATAACCAAATTCCATCACCACACCCCCCCCCCAAAAAAAACCAGAAAAAAGAAAAAAAGGAAGGAAAAACAATAGATATCTATATTGCACAAGGTAAAAGCTTAGAATCTACATTGCAAGATGTAGTTTCAACAATATTATTCAAGAAAATGTAATGAACAATGCATTATTTGAAGTTTGGGAAATGCGAGGCAGACAACAAATAGTTTAAACAATAAAATCATTTTATATTTTTGATAAGTTGGAACAAGATATGTTGGTCTCAAGTTTTCATCAAATAAATTCAAAGCAAAAGTTAATAAGGTAGGCAAATAATGTTTAGAGAAGAACAATAAAGTGACAAATGAAGAAAGCATTATTTCCTTCAGAAGCTACAGCACCTTGTACTGTCTGTAGTGAGAAAATGAAGAAAGCAACATGTAGAGGGCTCACTAAAGGCCAATGTCAGGCTTCTATAGACCAAGTTTCCGGCCTATAAGGAGTATAAATGACCCACAACATCATTTAAGTACTGCTATTTACATTAGAGGATTCCCAAGGTTCACAAAAGCTCACATCCTGATACTGGAATACCAAAACAATAGCAAGGTTATGTCCTCTATAAGCATACACTTAACAAGAATAAACTCAATTATAACTCTGTTTCTAAAGTAAGATCTTTTTTTTTAAACCATTGATAAGAAAAATAGGGGATTATGATCAAGAAAATTGAGCATACTGATATATGAGAGAAAGATGCCGCTAAAATGAATCTCAACACCTGGAGTTAGTAGAATATGTGAAGAGAAAAGGATTAAACATGTGACTCACATGTCATCGCCAAGAATGCCTCCATGATTGTTTTTATACAAACTCTACAGAAATTTCACCCCTGCTCTTTGATGTTCAAGCAGTCTGCAGTTGATAGATGCAGGAACCTGAAACAATGAATTGCTCTTTAAAAGAATAGTTTTCTTCATATTTCAAACTGCAATACTTCAGTGCAAAAGGTTTTACACCATATGCTATCTAACAGCTATCAATGTAAAGCCTGCTTTTTAGGTATTTACCTATTCTTGAACTGCACAATTGCTTGCACAAAAACTATATCTCTGATATGTGTGTGAGTGTCTTTTTCCTTTCCTTTTCTTTCAGAAAATGAGCTTGAGGCTGTTGTAATAATGTCTTCAACAAGTTCCAGAAGAACATGATTTTATTTATTTAATACACAAAAATTAGAAAGAAATTATTACACATTTCTGCCAAAACTACTTAAATGACCCACTTAAACCAATTCACCAATCTATTTACCACGAATGCCCACTAAGTTTGACTACAGTTCAAGCCAACTGCTAAATTAAGCCAAAGATGCAACCAAAGTCTTTTTCGTCTCAAATATTTTATTCAATTGTCTAAAGCATATTAACTGGGCCGAAACCTTGGCATAAAATAAACTCCATAAAAAATACATTAGCGTTCATGAAAAACATTAAGCTGCAAAAACATTGAGCCACCTGAACCACTGGAGCTTCTCCATGCAAGTACAAAAGCAGAGGCTCAAAGGATCCAGTATGATCGAACTGAAACTGACACAATTTATCTCCGTCGAATCTCGCCCTCTTCAATTCTGGCTCCTCATCCTCCTCGTCCTCTTCTTCTTCCTCAATCACGACGTCACTACCTTTCTGTTCCCTTTCTCTCTTACGTGAATTGGTAGGCTGAATTAGAGGAGGAGCAAGTGGGCCTTGCAGGCGACGAAGCTGATGGGAGAGAGAGGACTTTGGGGGTTTCCTAGGGATTGGGAGCTCGGAATCTCGGAAAAACGAAGACTTCGTTCGGCTAACCGATGTGGAAGAAGACGGTTGGCTTGAGCAAGGATTGAGAGTTTCCTTGAAAGCGTGCAGTGACATGGAAGAGGAGAGCCTTTTCTGGGAACGGCTCTGCTCCTCAAGGCAACGCACCTATTTTTACCTTTTCCAATGTTCAAGGTGACATTGCAAATTCCAATTATTAACCGCTAAAACTTCCGGCGAAAAAGGAAAACGGCCAAACAGTCTCTACAAATCAACCCCTCAATTTCTAATATTAATTAATTAATTAATTACTAATTTACAATATTAATCGCGGAGTTGGAATAATCTAGGGTAAACGTATGAGTATTTTCAATATAATTCCACAATGTGATTTAATTGAACTTCAATATAATTATTTAATTATTTTTTAAATATCAATTCAAGCCTTCAAGCAAGTACCGGGTGAGCAACCAGTTAATTTGGTTGTGGTAAAACCGGATAAATGAAAAAAGGTAAGTTTTAAAACTCAAATAAAATCAAATCGAATTGAAATTGTTATTTTAATTTAATAGAAAATATTGTGTTTGTTTGGTAATTAGTTTGGTTGATACGATTTTGAACATATTGAGCCCCTTATTTTTTATTTTTAATAAAAATATTCGTTTTTGTAACTGTATTGATTAGGAGTATTATTTGAAGTATTTTTTTTCTTTTTTCTTTTTACCAAAATATTAGAAGTATTCCAACTTCTAAAATTTCATTGATTAGGAACAAAGTGTGAAATAAAAATAAATAAATACCCCATTGACAGCAAAGATTATCTGTGTCCAAGAGTAAATGGTAGACCCCTCCCAACTATGTATTAATGTACAAAATTAAGATTTAAACTCTTAATTAATCACTTATTTAAATACGAGAGTTCTACTAAAGTATGAGTTCCCTCCCTTTATACACACAAATGGGCATTTTCTTTGAAAAAGTTTAACTTTTCAATTTTGCTTAATGGTTAATGGATATTAAGTTCCTTGATACCTTCTATTCAATTCAACATGTGTGTTATTCAATTCAATTCAATTCTATTTAATAGATATTTATTGTTAAGTTAAAATATATATTTAATCATTTATACTTATATCAAATTTGATTTTAATCTCTTCAGTTTAAAAAGTGTAATTTTAATCCTTTAAACTTAATACCATTAATTTCACTAACAAAAAATACTAGCTCAACAAATTTAAAATGATAATTGTATAATTAAACGTCAACTGAGAAATTTAAATAAAAATATTATATTAAAAAGATTAAAATAAAAATATATTTTATCAGTATTTAATTATATAGTTATCATTTTAAACTCATTGAATCATTATTTTGTAATATTAAAATTAAAAAAATTATGTTTAAAAGATTAAAAGTATATATTTTTTAATTTAAAGGACTAAAATAAAATTTAATATAAATATAAAAGACAATATATACTTTAGCCTTATTGTTATAACATAAACTGCAATAAAAATGTAACATTATAAATAATAAATAAAAATATATGCAATTTGTTTGTTTTTTAAAATTTCATTAAATTTCTCAATCAATTTAAAAATAAGTAACAAATATATAGGAGATCCAGATTGGAGTGTAACAGTGTTACCGTTAAGTCTCATGCATGTCGACATGTGGTAGAGTAACGCGTGTTTACAACATACAAAATCACAAACAAAACGCTCTCTCACAGCTTTGTGGCACAGCATTATACATCCCAACCCCTTCACATCATATTTCACGTTTTACTCCACAACGGTCACCTTCCCTCTCTTTCTTCAATCTCCATTATTATATATATATCAGCAGTGTATCAAAATTCAATCCACTTGATCAGTTCTCTCTGTCTCAAGATCAGCTCAAAATTAACTTCTCTCTGTGAAATGGGTTCTGAATCTGCCAGCAGGTTTCCAGGCTTTTTTATCGTCATCATGTTCACATGGCTTCTTTTCTCGCTATCGTCTCAAGCACGCGAGTTTCACGTCGGCGGCAAAGATGGCTGGGTAACGAATCCTTCGGAAGACTACCATCACTGGGCTCAAAGAATGAGGTTTCAAGTTAATGACACTCTCAGTAAGTCCAGTATTTTAATTTTTTTTCTCCATATTTATATATTTCACATTGTATAGCGTAACTAATTTCTCTTCTTTGTCATTTATTGTTCTGGTGGATGTAGTTTTCAAGTACCAGAAAGGATCTGATTCAGTTTTGGTGGTGAAGAAGGAGGATTACGATTCGTGCAACATCAAAAATCCGTTGCAGAAGATGGAGGATGGCGATTCGACTTTCGTTCTTAATAGATCGGGTCCCTTCTACTTCATCAGTGGGAAATCTGAGCGTTGCCAAAAGGGTCAAAAGCTGATCGTCGTCATTATGGCTGTGAGAGACAAGCCTCCTCGTCAGACACCTCCTACTCCGGCACCATCTCCGGCAGACAATACGCCAAAAACCGACTCGCCAGCTCCGTCCCCGTTGAAGAATTCGGGTTCATGCCTGAGGCTTAGTGGTTCAGTAGGGGGAATATTGCCTTTTGGGGTTAGCATTGGGATGAGCTTCATCTTTGGGTGCATTGGTGGGTTGGTTTATTAGTTCTTATGGACGTTGAAGAAATTAATCACTTTCTTCTAGCTGGTTAATTATTGGCGTTATCTTTCTTTTGCATTTGGATGGGTATATGGATTTCTTTTCCTTGTATTTCAGATGATGAGTATCTATTTGCTCCATCAACTGCGAAAAAACATGGAGCAAGCTTATTATTAATCAAGGAAATATGATTTTAATCTAGGGAATCTCCTTTTTTTGCTAACAATTTTTTTATACTTTTTTCATATATACTACTTACTTCATTTGTGTTAATTACGGGCATTTTTATAATTTGATGGATACGGTTGACAGGAGGGGAGGGGGAAGGAAGAGAAAGAAAATGAATAGATTTTAATACTATATTAAATTGATGAAAAGGGAAGGGATGAATTGTAATGTTATATTGTTTAGTTTAAAAGGAGAGGAGAAAAAATATTTTTATATAAATAATAATAAAGGAAAATGTACAAAATCTATTCTTTTCCTGCTAAATTCCTAATACTAAACACAACCTAAGTGTCAAGGGACTAACCCCTTATTTTGAGTATTGTTTGATACGATGGATTTGGAGTAAAGGTAAAATGTTTTGGGTTGAATTAAAAAAAGAAAATATGAGAAGTGGTACTATTAAAACTTTAAATAAAAGATGATGTAAGATAAAAAAAAGTAAAGAAAATTAATTAAAAACTTTTAACTCCCATTTCTCTATTTTTTTAAAATTGAACTTATAAAATTTTTCTTAAATCTCTCATACTAAACAATCTCTTAAACTGATCTCTATTGGTGATAAATAATTATCTATCTAATTTTTAATATAAAAATTAAATAATTAATTTATAGATATTAAAAAAATTAGCTATGCTAGTTATATATAATAAATATATATTAGTTTCCTTAAAATATATTTTCTAACCATGTCTATTATAAATTAGCTATACTAGTTATTTATAATAAATATATATTAGTTTCCTTAAAATATATACAACAGAGATAGAGATATTTTTTAAAAAAAATTATAAATTTAAATTGTGCTTTTATATTTAAACTAAATACGGTAGTTATTTTAAAAATAACTTAAAACAAATAATTTTACTGTTAAACAAATAATTTTACCGTTGAGTCTCTTGTATCCTCAATGTCACAAACAAGGGAAAAAACAAGAAAGGCCCATTTCAATTTTAGAAAGACAATTTGAGCATCTGAATGTTGAAAAAGACACCCAATCTATCATTTACAAATGTGTGTAGAAATACAAAATTACCCTTGACTAACTAAATAAGAGTATACTACAGCAAAATCACTGGACAGAAGGTACTATGGCATGAATGGGAGATGAAGCTTGGAGGGAGATGCTTTTAGCTGAGTTGAAGTTGGAAATGAGGAAGTGTAAGTAAATTTTTAACACAAATCTTCTTGTTTTACTACTCCAGTAATCAGTTATATTTTGTTTATTTTGATGGTTACATGGAGATAAAGAGTTTTACAAATATTGTAGCTTCTACTAGTTTAAGAAAGGTGTAGGAGAAGTGGCAAAAATTCCCAGGAAATAATTGAAGGTATGGAGAAGTCGATGCAATTATGGGGCAAATATAGATATAGTTAGTATAAATAATAACGTGTTTGTTTACTGCAGTCAATTGGGGTTTTCTTTTCAACCCATTAAGATTGAGCAGAAAATATAAGTTATTTGGGAAAGATCAGTCTTTTGCTTTTCGCATGACTCATAATGCTTATAGTAACAGTTACTTGTAAGTCATGAAACTGATTAATTTGGTTTAAATCATTTATTATTCTTATAATGATATTTACAACTTCATAAATGATTTTTGTAAATTCAGGTAAGTCATTTAATACTCCGTATAAAAAGTTAGGTGCAATTAGTTGGGTTATTTATTATTCCTCTAATGAGATATACAACTTTAGATCTTAAATAACATCAAGTTAGTCATTTAATACTCTGAGAAAAGTTACCTGCAATGAGTTAATCATTTAATACTACTGTAATAGGATTTGTAGCTTCAATAATTATTTTGACAACTTGAGCTAAGAAATTTACAACTATGTAACAAGTAATTGGTATTGCTTTTCGAGTTTGTAATTTGTGTAATAAAATTTACAACTTCAGCAATAGTTTTGACAACTCGAGCTAAGATATTTACTATTATGTTGAAAAACTTATAACCTTCATTGTATCAATGATTTTTGTGTTGTTGCTATCTTGTAAAGTGTTGAATGATAATTGTTAGGGGCGTAAGATTGTGATGAACGCTTTGTTTGTTGCAGATTAGTAGGCAAGATGATATGTAACATTGAGTCGACATCTTCAAAAGAAATTTATCATTTTATTCATGAGGTGGGAACTTTGTATATAATGTTGAAGGTGGAGGTAAATATAATAGTGGGGATATGAAGGTAAAATAGATAAAGGAGGGGATGACACTTAAAGAATTAAGGGTAATGATAAGTGGATGGTTTGGTATAGATGGTAATAGTTGTGTAATGAAATATTCAATGAAATTTGATGAGAGGATATTACTAAATTGCAATGATGATAGTGAAGTTTATAATCCTTTTCAGTTTAATGACAATAATGCACATATTTATGTAGTAGTTAAAGTAAATGATAATATACCAGAACAAAGTGATGATCTAGAAATGTAAGAGAAATTTCTTTTGTTTATATAAGTTGTTAATTATTTCATTATGTTAATGTTTTTGCAAAACTTGTTATTTTGCGTCCAGTATTGAGGATTTTATCCAGACTGTCAGAACAAAGGTGTCTCTCTTCATGGAGGCAAGGTAACAATTTGGAGACTCTATTTGAGGGAAGTACTGTTAGATCTATAACTGATAGGGGTGGTGGAGGATTTAATTTAAGCATACCATATGGAGTACACAATGCACAAATATCGATGCTTGCGATGAATTATGTGAAATGGAAGGAAGAGTTGTTTAGAAGGATGCTGATTTTTGCAAATGTGGACACATTTAAGAAGGAATTGCAATAGTTCAGTATTGCATACCAGTTCGAGTATAAATATGTAAAAAATTATAAGGATAATATATATGTGAATGTAAGGTTGAAGGTTGTATAAGAAAAAAATATAATGCCTAGAATATGATGTATAGTGTTAATGGTTGAAAACAGTAGGCTCACGTGACATATTAATGCCTAATTGTTAGTTGTTCATATGTAATGTAATTGCTGTCATAGGTAGGATGATTTTTGTAAGTGACCTAAGTTAAATGGTTAATGTCATCAATGAAATTGTGCAATACATTATGGCTATAAAGTTATGAATACCATTGTGAGACTTGTAAATCTCATTGTGGAAATTGTAAATACCATAGCAGGAGTTGCAAACCTCATTAGCAGAGTGGCATCCCATTGTCAGACTTGTAAATCCAATTGTGGGACTTGCAAATACCATTATACAATTGGTTGCAAATACCATTGGGAAAGTTGTAAATACCATTGACAGAGTTGCAAATTTAATTGTGGGACTTGCAAATACCATTGTGCAATTAGTTACAAATACCATTGGGAAAGTTGCAAATATCGTTGAGGAAGTTACAAATACCATTAGAGAAATTGCAAATATCGTTGGGGAAGTTACAAATACCATTATGCAATTAGTTGCAAATATCATTGTGAAAGTTACAAATACAATTGGGGAAGTTACAAATACCATTGGTGGAGTTGCAAACCCTATTGTAGAAGTTGCAAATCCAATTGTGGGACTTACAAATACCATTAGCGATATATGATGGAAAATATGTACATAGTCATTACAAAATTTAATCATAGTCATTAGAAAGTTTAACTCTACAAATGTCGTACAGGAAAATGTGATTGCCTAAGTTGCAACATCAGTTGGTCAATGGTTGAACTTTCTAAAAATAAAATATTACCCAAGTTAGACATTATAACAATTTAAATAACATTTGATCATCTTGGCACTCTTGCTTAATGGAAATAAGCTTAATGCAAATTCCCGCATTGAGTTGAGCTTGTGATTAACTAGCCACTATAATAAATTTCGTCATGCGATGGCCAAATCAATGTCATTGAATGAATTTGTGCAGTAAGTTGTGACTATTTATGAGTTACAATTTCATAATTGTAAATGTCTTTACAAAAGTTACAAATCCCACTACTAAAGTTACAAATCTCATTGCATAAGTTGCAAATCCGAAAGCAATATCTTGCAATTTTGATTGTAAATGGCTTAGGGAAAGTTGCAAATTCCACTAGATGAGTTATAAATGCCATTGCATGAGTTGCAAACCTGAAAGCAATATCTTACAATTTCAGTTGTAAATGGTTTAGAGAAAGTTGCAAATGTCATTGTTTAAGTTGCAAATATTGTTGCAGGAGTTACAAATATCATTGCATGAGTTTCAAACCCGAAAGTAATATCTTGCAAATTCACTTGTGAATATCTTAGGAAAAATTATAAATGTCATTGCAGAAGTTGTAAATCTCATTGCAGGAATGACAAATACCGTTGCAGGAGTTATAGATTCGAAAATAATATCTTTTAATTTCACTTATAAATATCCTAAGGAAAGTTACAAATCTGAACATAGTCATTACAAAATGTGGTCATAATCATTACAAAATTTAATATTACAAAAGTTGAAAACTGAAAAGTGATTACTTATCAGTTAGTCAATAGTTGAACATTACAAAAAATTGAAACATCATTTGGTCAATATGGCAGTCTCACTTGGTGGAAGTAGGTTTAACACAAATTATCACCTTGAGTTGAGCTCGTGATTTACTAGCTACCACATTAGGTTTCATCTAAACTCTACAAAGCCAAAAGATAGCAAATACCACATATAATTGATGAGTGTAGAAGAACAACTCAAAATTTCACATCCTTATTGGAGAAAAATATGTCACCTCATCAACAAACTAGCTACAAGGCTGATAACTCCTAGAGGATTGGTAACCCCAATATCTTTCTACTGTATCAACTGCAAAAAGAGCCCAATATTGTAAGGAGAAGTATATATTTTGCTTGATGAAGCCAACATATTTGATCAAAACTTAGATTTTATTGGTAAAATATTCATATCAGCATAAATAAGAATATCAAAGCAAAGCCACATTTTGAGCAACCTTACTTCATGGCGACCAAATAAAACTTCAAAATTAGACCATATTTGTACCAACCATGTTTACATTCCATAAACAATGCTAGCAGACTTCCAAGCAAACCTTATTATTTTAAGTGTAAACAGCACCAAATTAAAGTCAGGCAATATAATCCAATCGAACTAAGTTGAAGCCCCATAATTTTCAATATTAGTATGCTGAAAAATTAAAGTTGGAGAGTTAGATAATTATTTTCTTAATGATAGCAAAATATTAAAAACTTGGGGAGTATTTAAAGGGATTTACAACTCCTGTAATAAAATTTGTAATTAGTCTGATAGGATTTATAACTTCAACAATGTGATTTGCAACTTTCCCTCAGACATTTGTAACTTTGAAATTGTAACTCATAAATAGTTGTACAAAAAGTAATAGACTACCGGACACAAAAAGCAATGGATGGAAAGCAATAAATTCACGATTTCTCCTGCAACTTTTTTAAACTAGTCGAATCTACAGTAAAAATTATATTCTTTCTCCCAAGGTAACCATAAGAATAAACAAAATAATGGTGATTATCGGAGGAGTAAAAGAAGAAGATTTGTCCAAAAATTTATTTACATTTCCTCCTTTCCAATTTTAGCTCATCCAAAAATGTCTCCCGCAAAATTCATCTCTCATGTGCGACAACAGTTCTTTCTTCTTTAGATTGATGCCTTAGTTATACATTTTATTTATTCTAGAGGTAATTTGGTATTCTTATCCAAATTTATAAAAGACAGATTGAGCCTCCTACCCAATTTATCTTTTTAAATATTCATATGGCTGAATTCTCCTTTTTAAATTCATATGGTCATTCTTTATCTTTTTTCCCCCACAAACAATTTTCAATTTCTCAATTAACTTAAAACAGGGTAACGCTGATTTTAACGAGTCTTGGAGGTCTAGCTCGTTCAATTGTTTTTTTTTTTTTTTGAAAAAAATACAATGTTAACTTGTTGAAACCATTTTGTTATTTAATAATGAATTGGCTAAAATCTATAAAACTGTTAAGTTGCATACAACTTCCATAATATTTTAAAGTTGAAATTCAATCTTCTTGATGTTTTAGTTTGTGACATTAAGCCCCATATCGTCAATTTTACCATTAAATTACTAATAAAAAATGCCTCATCATATAAATAAAAATGACGTGATATCTTACATGATGTCCTAAATAGTATTGTATAAATTAATAATTTTATGATAATTATATATATTATATAAGGAATAAAAGTTCATTTTATCATTAAGAAAAAAAAGCAAACTCTCATTTTTTTCTTCTTCTTCTTTAACCTTG
Source organism: Leucaena leucocephala (assembly GCA_037074615.1). Taxonomy (NCBI): domain Eukaryota; kingdom Viridiplantae; phylum Streptophyta; class Magnoliopsida; order Fabales; family Fabaceae; genus Leucaena; species Leucaena leucocephala. The sequence continues at coordinate 8,549,829 of CM073525.1, forward strand.
AAACCCTCATCCATTTGAATAATCTCTTTGCAGTTGTCAAGTCTTTAAGAGTTACTTGTGCTTCGTTCGATTTGTGATTATTCAGGAGCATAATGGATATATGAATAATCCCATCATATTTCTAGATTGGGTTTGAATAGTAACCTGGATTCGTACCAAATCATCTTGAGCCACGTTTTGACGCAAGTTATTTGTCACATTTGGCATCATATTTAATTTCCCTTGGGCTAATATGATGCCTAATATAGTTTATACTTAGTTGAGTTCCTTAAATATCTAATTAAAAATTTAATTATTGGTAATATGTATGAAAATAGTCTTATAATCAAAGCTAAAACCCTTTTAAAAAATTTATAGTATGAAAGGATTAATTATTACTTATGGATACCTGATATTTACTTAAAAAAAAAAATCCCTCCACCTTCACCCATCGATTCAATCACAACATCTCGCATACGGCTGTGCCATTTCACTGGCATGGAGGTTGATTTTATTGTGGGTGGTTGACGGTGTCATGAAGGTGGATGGTTTTTTCAGAATTGAAAGTGGCCTGCCGCAAGGAGACGACGCAACGAGGTTTTCTTCTTTTAATATAAAATGACTTTTGAATCCTCGTGCAAATAAAAAATATATAGTTATAATAAAGTTATCAACATATACAAATATTATGTAAGATGTCATGTGTGGAATACTCCGTCATCCTTATTAATCTGACATGACATTTTTCATTTGTAACTTAATAGTAAAATTAACAAGGGGCTTAATGTTAAAAATCAAAACATTAAACAGGTTAAATTTAAATTTTAAAATATTAAAAAAAAATTATGCAATTGGCTTTAAATTTAAACTTTTTTATAGATTTTAACATGAGTAAATTGTGGCGATGAAATAATATCACCATTATAATTAGGGAGAAAAACAAAAAAAAACCAATTTAAATTTTAAAATGATAAATTGGATTTCTCAATATTAAAAAAGATAGATTGGGCAGAAAACCCAATCTGTCATTTATAAATTTGTGTGCAAAGATTAAATTAGCTTTCATTTTGCTAATGGTATTTGTAAGTTTGACAATATGATTTATAACTTTGCCAATAGTATTTATAACCTGATAATAGTATTTGCAACTCCTATAATAGTATTTATAACTTTGACAATAGTATTTATAATTTTGACAATGATGTTTGTAATTTTGGTAATGATATTTATAATTTTGACAATAGTATTTGTAATTTTGGTAATGTTATTTGTAACTCTCATAGTGGTATTTACAATTTCAATAATGATATTTATAACTCTCGCAATAGTATTTGCAACTTCCACAAAAGAGAAGAAATAACTTTGCCAAGAGATTAATAATTTTACCAATAATATTTGTAACTCTTACAATAGAATTTGTAACTTTATCAATGGTATTTATAATTTTTGTAATAGTATTTATAACTCTCACAATAGAGAAAAAGTTACTTTGCCAAAGCAACTTTCCCTTATAATTATCTCAAATTATATTGAAGACATAAAAATAGGTGTTTTCCCTGAGGTTGAGTTTGGTTAAATGGAAGGGAAGGGAAAGGGAGGAAGGGGCGGTTATGGACTTTATTTGATTGGAGGGAAGGGGAGGGGAACTTGGTTCATAAGGGGAGAAAAGGGAAGCCAATTAAAATTTACTATTTTTAATTTTTAATATAATATCTATTTTACTAATTTTAATATATTATAAAAATTAGTTCAATTAGTTATTTATAATGATTGTATATTAGTTTCTCTAAAATATCACTTTAATAATGTACATTTAAATTACTTTTAAATATAAACTCTCTTAATATGTATAATAATGTATGAATATTTTAAGGAGAAAATTATAATTTTAGATAAAGTGGATCAATGTCTTGTATTTATGATCAAATAAACTCCTTACTTATCTCTTATATTTAAGACAAGAGAGAGTAATAAATATACCCTCATAATTTTATTTAATTTTTTCCTTATCTTTTTTACAATTATCAAAATTATTATTTTTTAATTTTTAATGTATTTTAAAATATGATTTTATTAATTTTAATATATTATTTTATTAATTTTAGTATATTTTTATAAATGTTTTACCTCTCTAACAATAACAACAATATCAAGCATTAGTATTATTGTTCTCTATCAAAAAGTAAATTTTTAAAAAAGTTATTGATCAAGATGACTCACTCAATAATTTTATTGAGCATTCTAAAATTGTTATACATAAATAAATAAAATTATATTAGACCATTTACTATGAAACTATATTTACTTTTGTTTAAAATTTCTACGAAATAAAAAAATTGACTCCCTTCCCACTTGGGTTACCAAAGTGAGAGCATCATGATCTGACATTAGCAAAAATTAAGGTTTTAGCACTTATCACAATAATAAACACAATGCTATGATGTTCATGGTTATTATGAGACATATATACCATCTAAATACACATTATTATAAAATTTATTTGTAGTAGTGCTCATTTCTTCTGTTTTGTAGAGCTTATGAAATGCTACGAATACCAGTGTTTTACGTAGCGCTTCTTAAAACGTTACAATAGCCTTCTCATTTTGTAGCGCCTTCTCAATAAAGCTCTATATAACATAATTTCCTCAAGCTATCGCTTGAACGGCCTAGATCCTAGCTCCCTTTCCTGTATTGGTAAACAAGATCTATTAGTTATACCTAAAGTTATTTTTTCCTCGATTCTTTTTGAGTAATTTCCATCATCGATTACCAAATCAAAAAATTTAAACAAAATTTAATTTACCAATATAATAAAATATATAACAATTAAGAAAACTCACATTGTCCTCAAGCATTTGCTTAAGTACACGAATCCTAGCACTTTCCCGTATTCTTAATTATCATTTATTTCACAAATAAAGATAATTTGAACAATAATAACTTGAAACATGACATAACTCAACAAAACAAAGCACAATACAATTTACTTGAAGAATGATCATTTATTCCTCATTAAGAATATTCTTTTTCCTCATCAATAAAAATAAGTGTAATCAGAATTTTTTAAATCAAAATTAAGTCAAAACGCTACATTGAGTATCTCCTGTTTTTTTTTTTCATTATGGTCAACACTATATCTTGTGTGAGACATATATTTTGGGTTTTGAGATTCTATAACTAAGAGTAGGGCTCAAACATCTGTCTTAGTCTGAAGCAACATTCTACATTTGTCCATACTGTATCAAAATTCAAAAGCGTTATCTTATGAGTGGTCTTTTTGAGCAACTAGAATATAAGATCACACAATATTACAGGCGATTACCTTACATACTACTGGAGAGAGAATCAGACAAGAAATTGAATTTTCACATTTAATAAACACTATACTTCTGTAACTCTTTAGAGTAAACATACTTCATATCTCAGATAACATTAAACAAAAAGATTTCTTCATTATACACCTCTTGAACAAAATTCCTCAACAAACCAAAAGGACATACAAACTACTTCAAAAAAATCAAAACAACAATAGTTTTAATAAAGTACCAAATATCTTTTGTATTATAAATAAAGAAAAAAGAGAAACATAACTAAATATCAAACTGACAACAAAATAAATAAATAAATTAAATTTTTACATCACACAGTTCAATTCCTTCCCACAAAAGTCATCACATCTCTGAAGACCATTTTTTCATTATCAGTATCATATCAATGAAGCAATCAAAGACTAGAGACTAATAGGAAATACCAATCCAGGAAGCACAACTGAAAAAAGCAAATTAATACAAAATTCATAACAAAACCACCAAGGAGATAGATACCTCAGAAGGACAACAGGGGATTAAAATCTAGTGCTGGAGAATGCAAATGAAAACTAGATTAACCAAATCGCTATCAATAGAATCCACTTCAACCTGAAATTCTTGTGGAGGCAAAATAAGTAGAGGAAGCCGAATGAGGCTTCATATCCCTAAAAGCATAGTGACAAGAAGAGTAGGCATACAACTTGCCCAGAGGTGCCTTACTTATGAGGCCTTCCTTATTTCTTCTTTGAAGGTTCAATATATTGAAGCTACATATTTTAAAATTACAAAGGTAATTAAAATTTAGAAAGTATAATTAATAAATTACCTGAAGGATGAAAGTTGAGCCTAAAGATGGATATTGATGGAGAATCTAACCCCAAGTGAAATTGAGTAGAGAACAAAAGCAAAATTGACGGAACCCAAAGCAGAGTGAATAGAATGCGTCAGACTGGAAGAGGGAAATGGGAGAGGTAGTTGACGGGAAGAAATGGCTCATTTGTTGTAGTTGAGGGGTGGAGGAGACAGGTGGGGGCGCCATTTCATGGCGGGCTGGTGACAGAAGGAGAGGGAGAAGGTGGCACGATGAGAATAGGGACGGAAGGAGAGGGAGAAGAAGACGGCAACATATCTTAGGAGTTTCGGCAACGCCATTGTAATATTATAATTTTTATATTTATATTTAAGTATAATTAAAAATATTATTTATTAATAATTTAAAAATATTATCTGATTAAATTATTATAGTTTAATATTTTTATTATTTTTAATAAAATAGGATATATGGGTTATCCTACTATTATATTTATTTAAGATTTTATAATTTGATTGTTATTATTAGTTAAGAAAATATTAGGATTTAACTTCATATTTAGATATAAATTTAAATTTTGAATTCTTATTACACCTTTATAAATAGAGTTAAAACCCTAAGTTATTCTCCATACTTAATTATTGGGTCAGCTCCTTTCTTTTTAGTCATATCTCTTAATTATTTTCATATTCCCAAAGAATTCTACATCCATTTTTCTCCCAAATACGCCCTTAGTTTAACTCACCTAAGGTTAAAATTTACCTTTTAGATCTTTTGTGTCAATTATTCATATATTTAGGTGAGAGGTAACCACTTTATATTCATTGTGTATGTTAATATGATGTTTGTGAGTAATTTGATATATATATATATATATATATATATATAAAGCTATTATTATTAATATGATTGTATTGAGAAAATTTATTTAATTATTTTTATTAAAAATATTATTGTGGGACTTAAAGTTTAACTTAGAAAGTTTAAATTGAGATTATAAATTTGTTATATCTTAATATTGAAATTTGGATAAAGTTATTATTTTGAGAAAAATATTTTTGTGATATTTATCAAACTATTGAGATTTTGATTAATATGATTATTTTGAGAATTATGAATTAGGGATGAATGATGATAGAGTTGTATTTCTTCCACGTGGTATAGCCTCCATTGAAGCTTGATGGTTGATTTTTATCTACTAGTTTACTAAGGGATATACCCCACCTATTTATCGAGCAGCTACGACACCCTTACCTATTTACCGAAAGGGAATGAACCCATAGTCTGATCAGGTGCTTTATGAATTTTGACCTATCTATATCACTTAATCGGTTAGCTTTTTGAGTTATCAGTTATCACTAACACATGGGTTCGGTCAGCGGAAATAAGACAGTTCGATTGAATTGATGGGAGAAACTTGTGTGGATTATCCATTTAATTTTATTATGATAATATGTTAGTTTCTATATATTATACTTTGTGATGTTCCACTTAACACCTCATGAGCATATGTTAATATGCATAATTAATAGAATTGTTGATTATTGACATGTTTGTCTTACCTTATTTTTATTAATATTTTTCAGGTTATATTATCATCTTACGACCTTAGGGAAAACTTTAGAGGTTTGATTAAAATTATATCAATTATATAGCATTCTTCTTTAAATGTATGTGTAGAATACTTATATATTGCCATAGTAGGATTCATTATACATACTCTAATATTATATAATACATTATTTGAATTTGATTCTGAAAGTTAATCTTGGGGATAATATTCTAAATATCCATAATATATTATTCTAAATTATTAATTATTTATTCAATTTTATTACAATTACATAGACTCTTACATTATTTTTATATATACACTTTAATCTAATTTTTAATATCTTTAAGAATATTTCATAAAATATTCTATTATTACCGTTTTATTAATTAGTATACATGTTTATATAAAAGAATAATATTTATATTATAAAACCAAGTATACCCTAGTATCTATATATTTATAATATATAATTTATAAAAAATTTAGCAATTTATATGTCATAAATAATTTGACTTATCTTATTCTTTTCTATTATAATTATTTATCTATTAAGAAAAGTCTTTTTATAACTATGGTATGGTTTCTCTTAAATTTTAGTAAAACTCTTTTTTAGGTTAACTATTTTGAAATAAATTAAATTTATTTATAACAATATTTTAAAATTATATTGTATATAAAATAAATCTAAATAATTAATAGTAATTATATTTTAAAAAACTTTTACAGCATGATAGTGGAGAACTCGAATGGGTGGTGGCACGATGGAGAGTGAGAATTGGGGAGAGAGGGAGTGAGATGGAGAAAAGTGAAGAGGAGTTAAGAGTTTTTTTTGAAAGTGGGAGATACTTATAAGTTAAAAAAATGATCTATTGTAGCTCTTTCCCAAGAAAGCATAACAATAATCATATTCTTACTAAAAATAGGTTATTAGGAAAACACTACAATAGATACATTTTTTTTGTAATTTTCTGAGCACCTATGATAGTGTTTTATTGGGAAAATGCTATGTAAGGTGTTTACCTTGTGTAAAACATTCTTTCTGAAGCACTACATTATGTTCTTTCTTGCCTTTAGGGTGTGTTTGGATTAGCTTTTGGAGAATAGATTTTAGGAAGAATAGATTCTGGAGAATAAATTTTGGGAAGAATAGATTATGAGAAAAAGTGATTTTAAAAATTGGAGATGTTTGGATGATTAGTAGCAGAATCGCTTTTCCATATACAATTTACTAAAAAAGACATAAACTTAATATGATAATTATATAAAGAATAAATTTAATTTTAAATTTTTTTATTTAAGTGATTACAAAATAATATATATATGTATTTGAGTAAAATAAAAATTTACAATATTCACTTAAATTTTAATTTTTTTTCTACTGAAAATTTTATTAAGATTAACTATATATATTAGAAGATGGTAATTTTTATTAATAAATTTATCTTTTTTTTAAATTTTAAAATTAGATTTCTCAAATGGGTTTATGTAAACCCTCCAGTGGATTTATACCCTCCAGTGGGTTTATGTAACAATTTTCTGAAATGAACAAAAAAGCTGCTCTGACATGAATTCTTTCAAAACCATGGTTTGAAGACTCAAATCATGGTTTGCGTACACAATCGATTTTAAAAAAAAAATAGTGTTTGGCTTTTAGTTTCCCAAACCATGGTTTTCCTCATAATCTATTCCTATAATCGGTTGCCAAACACACACTTAGTGGCACTCTTTTCATGAAGTGCTACATAAGCTGCGTTATAAAAGTCTATTTATGTAGCAGTGATAATTTCAAATATTCAAATTTAAAAGTTTTAACCGATAGTTTTTAAATAGAAAAAAATTCTTTTTTTAAAGAATGACCGTTAAGGGAATGTTTTTTATTTCAAATTCTACAAACATTGATATATTTTTTTAAAAATAATTAAAAAAGATAAATCTAGACCATCCAAATGTAACTTGGACGGTCCAGTTTCAATGCTCATTATCCGCATCAGCAAGTTCAATTCCTCAGCAACCACACACACACCCATACCCTTTCTAAAGATAGTGCCATACCGCCAATTTCTAAAGATAGCGCAACACAAAGCAGCTAGCATGTATATAGATTGCTTGAAATTAGTAAGAAACTAAAAATAAGACGGAAAAATAGAAAATGATATCGTGGATCATAAGTGTTCATGTGCTACCTACCATTCATAATAAAACAGAAATCACTATTTTTTTAGCTAAGTGTGAAATAGGTGAGAGCTAATAAATAGACATTGCCAAACACTTGTTGTTCCCGCCAACCACAAAAAAGTAATATAGCAAACCATAGTGGCCTGGCCTCTTACCCTAGCTTTTGTTATCTTATTATCTTCTTCTTCTTCTTCCTCAATCTGCGTGTGTGATCAATTTGCACAGGTGAATTCATCGTACGTCGGCAACATCAAGATGAAGATCATCAATGGCCTTGTGATCATGTTGGTGGCAATGGTGTTTGCTTTGTCGGCAGTGTCGAAAACGGAATCGTTCAGCATATTTGAGAGTCCACAACAACAAGAAGTGTGCAATGGATTGCAAGGAGAATGCTATGACGACGGCGACCACAGCATGGAAGGAATGTCATTCATGATGAGAAGTGCTGGTAAGACAAGATCATCAAGGAACCTTAGAACTGTGAATTTTATAAGCTACGATGCTCTTAAGAAGGATAATATTCCCTGCGGCAAACGTGGACGTTCTTATTATGATTGCAACCGCCGTGGCAAGGCCAATCCTTATAGACGTGGTTGCAACGCCATTACACTTTGCGCCAGAAAAACAGATTGACACACACACACATCCATCTCCCAATAATATTTTTATTCACTGCACCTCCGGTATGAATGTAACCATGCACACTATTTCCATCTAATTAATTATTTTATTTTGTTTTTTTTTCCTTACTCGTCGTCGTCTCTCTCTTATTTTTTATAAAGTTTAGATCTTTGGAATGAGAGAATCGAAAATAATATTGGGCCCTTTTAGTTCAGTTTAAATGTATCACTATATATATACACGTCTGCTTTATTTTCTTTGAAGATCTGTTTTCACTTCTGAAACTCGTGAATAACCAATCAAAAGGCCTTTTAATTTGTTTATATAAATATAAAATATGAGACTTTGTGACTTATCACTACAAAAAAACAGACTTTTGATGACGACTTTTCAGCGGCGACAAAAAAAGTCGCCGCTAAAAGTAAGACTTTCAGCGGCGACTATTACTGTCGCCGCTAAAAGTCTTACTTTTAGCGGCGACCATATTTTGTCGCCACTGAAAGTAAGACTTTCAGCGGTGACTTTTTTTGGTCGTCGCTGAATGTCAATGATTAAAAAATTTTTTTGTTCTTTTCAGCGGCGACAGAATCAGTCATCGCTGAAAGTAATACTTTCTGCGGCGACAAATTTTTGTCGCCACAGAAGGTATGATTCAGCGGCGACTTTTATCCCCTTCAGTGGCGACAAATGTCGCCGCTAAAAGTCTTCCCACAATTTTCCACTCCATTTTAGGTTTTAAGCAAATATCTAATATATATATATATATAATTAAATTATTGAATTATGTCATGTTTAAATAATAAATAAGAAAATTTCACATGTTATTATAATAATAATAAGAGATTATGCAGATAATAATGTGATGTCTTTGAAAGAATGAGATGAAGCAGGGGTGTGCATATAAGAGAGATATTATGAATGTGTGTCAATGAGTGTGAGAGTTAGTATATGTGTGTTATAAACAATGTGAGGGAGAAGATAGGGAGGGAGATGTGTGTGTATGATAGAGATAAAGAGAAAGAAGTGATATCAAATACATATATATATACATTCTTAATTATTATTACATATGCCCTATGTTACTCCATTTTATGTAACATCTCAACTTTTATAAAAATGATTCATAAGGTATTATTGAGTTTAAGAGTCTTTTTTGAAAATTAAACAAAGTGAAATTTTAGAGAAAGAATAAAGGAAAGAATAATCATTAAAAATATTTCGGAGTTAAGAAAAATGAAAGAAAAAATCATAAAATGAGTATTTTGGGAGTTTAGAAAATTATGAAAGGGTTTATTTCCCCAAAAGAGATCCAAATGATTTAATAGTTATTTTTCGAGAATTACATGCCTAATTTCTTAGAAAATTTAAGAAAAATAGTTAGAAATTATCATTTTCCTAAAAAAATTAAAAAAAAAATCTTTAATAAGTTGAAGAAACTATTAGGGAAAAAATATCGTTATTTTATTAAGTGGATTATTTTTTAAAAATTATTTAGTAAAAAGAAGACTTTCAACGGCGACTTTTTTTGTCGCCGCTGAAAGTAGACCTTCAGCGGCGACTTTTATTGTCGCCGCTGAAAATAGACCTTCAGCGGCGACTTTTTTTTGTCGCCGCTGAAGGTCAATTTATTTTGCCATCCCACCCTAAATGAACTGCGCACACTTTTTTTCTTCTTCCAACGCCATCTACCTCACGTGACACTCCCTCACTTAAACACCTTCAGCCATTCCTCCATACTCATTCTCATTCTTAGCCGACCCTAAGAAAGTGAGAGTAATGAGAGTGAGAGCAAGAAAGACGAAGATCAATGAGGTCATCGGTGAAGGCAACTGAACCGGGAGATGTTGCTTGTAATCAGCGATTTTAGCTTAGGTGAGTCTCCCCTATCTTCTTCCACTATTTTCTCTTTCGATCTATGAGTTTCTAAGGTGATTTCACCGAGTGAAAGTTAGGGTTTTGAGAGGAAGTTGCAGATTAAGTGAAGTAAAGTAAAGCTTCAAGATTTTTGTTGCTAAATCCAGAATAAAATCTTGTGTTTTGGTTTATGGTGTATCTTCTCTGTTGCTGTGTGTTGGGTATGATTTGGCTGATTAAAATCAGATTTAAGTAAGGAAACATATCGATTTGGTGTATAAAAACAAAGATTTAAGCTTACTAACTTGAAACCTAGTCAAAAAGTGAAGCTTACTTGTTAGATGTTCTTTCTCTATTTTAGGATTATATTATGAAAACAGAGGCTTGCTGATTGTGTTGAGGAGTTTTAGATCCTTTAAAATTTGAGATTTAGTGGGAGCACGAAATAATGATTGAGTTATGAGTTTGTTTTCTTCCTCTGTTTGGACAATCCAATGAGCCAGTGAAGAATTATTTTTGCGTAGTTACATAAAGGAAAAGAAAAGGTGATTGAAAAGATTCAAAATTATGGAATGTGGCTGTTGTATGTGGGGATCCTTCTCATATATGGTTTTGTGGGGTATGCATAGTTTTTCCTTATTCCTCTATTTCGGTGATGCGTGCGTGTGATTAAGATTTTTATTGGAAAGGTATATATGCATAGTTATTGTGGTTTAGTTTGGTTATTTAATAGGAGGGTTATAGCTGCAATGTATAAACTTGGGGCTGTAGTTTTAATAGGAATAATTCTAGAGCTGGTCAAATTGAATGCACATTGAATCTACTTTGAATCTCGCAGACAACAGATTCGCAGACAGCTGATTGTTCTTGCAGAATTTACTTTCGCCTTTGAAAACTGTAAAATAGGAAGGGGTTATCATTGCAGGTTATCACTCAGTTCCTGAAACTAGAATCATTGCTTGATGACAGTATTTCACTTTATCTTACTATGCATGGCTTCCAAAAGAAAAGAGAGGTTTCTGATGCTTTATCTTACTACGCATGGCTTCCAAAATGGCATTTTTTGTATTTTAGAGAGATCTGTATTATATGTGTTATGCTTTTCAATTATTCTTTTCCCATTTTTTTTCTTGCCAATTGTTGCTTGAAGATCTAAAGTTGGATTATTTTTTGTTTCTTTTTGTCTACAGGCGCAAGTAGGACAGCGTTTGAAGTTGAACAGACTAGTGGCAAGAACAACTGGGCACCCTCTACAAACTGTAGTGTTTCTCTTGCAGAGGTCTATTTTTTATCCTCTCTTGTCTTTGTCCATTGGTCATAACAAACAGAAATAGATACCAAAACCCTTTTTCTCTTTTGTCAAACATGATGAGAAAATCCCTTTTTAATCCCCAAAAAGTTCATTAGATCCCATTAAGCAAGTGATTATTTGCATATGATTACTAGAGATAAACGACTTGATAGTTGGAATATTATAGAAAAGATATATGGCAGCAGCACCTTTGGAAGTTGAATTGGCTTCCAGGAGCAGGTGGACCTATACATAATACATCACTGCATTGTCAGGAATGATATGTAGTTCGTGTAACTCAGAATTTATTCTATTATTCTATGGATTAAAACACTTACAGTGATAAATCCATTGCGCAAAGCCAAGTAATCAGCTTTACAAACAGACCTATAAAATTGTCTGAAGAAGCATCCCTAGAATAAAAAAACTAATGAGCCGTTTGGTGCATATAATATAATAGATATCGTTACATATTATTAAAAGGGGGCTTACGATGTAGAAAAATAACTTATATTCTGTCCAAAAACTGGCATGAGCTTTCACAAATGATGTTTCATGAGTAAGCCTGAATCTTGAAGGATCTGCACCCATAATACCCACACAAGCATTAGATTCAAGCATCTTGAAAGATTATAGTCTTGAGGCATTATTTGTAACGTCTCAAAAAATTCAATGATCTACAATGGTTATTCAACAAACTTAAAAAATAACTCTTATTCCAAGGGATTTAAACACCACAAAATGATGTTGATAGTTAGATTGAGTTGTGATTTTGACGCTAAGAAGGAAAACAAATCTGCAAGATTTATTTCTAAAGGAAAGGGAAATTAGATGGCATCTTTTCAAAGGAATGCTTTGTGCCTCTAAATGATGGAGTTTGTTGGGTTCTGTACAGAGTTTTCATTATTATAGTCCAAGTTCTTGGCATATGATGTGTTTGTTCTATTCTAGGAAAGTTTTAGGTATGTTTACTCATTCCTATTTTATTAATTGATTCCATTGTTGTCTCTAAATAGGCTTGAGGGAATTTAGTGGTTGAGGGAATGCTTTATGCTAATCCAATTTGTTCAAAGTATAAACGCACCAAAAACTTTGACTTTCTGTATCATGTATAGGATTCATCACTACTGTTTTGTCATGTTTTTCATGCTTCTTTTATTGAAGAAGTGACACCATTTTCATATAGCATTATTATTGCATGATAGTCTATGTTCTCAATGGCTTGAAATTGTTTCTATAAGCTCTTGTAATTTTGCTGGGCCTCCTGAAATTTTAAATGATGTTGAAGTTGTGGAAGATGCCGCAAAATAAGTTGAAGAGGATAAAGCTGATAAGGAGGAGGAGGAAGTAGAACAATTTGAAGAAGTAGAACCAGCAGACAACCAAGATGTAGTCAGAGTAAAGGATAATGAAGTTGAAGCTAAAAAGCCCCCTCAAATTATTGGAGTTCAATTGTTAAAAGATTCTGATCAACATTTTTATTTTATTTTTAAATATGTCTTATTAATTGATGTAGTATAATATTTGAAAGGATGATGTGAATTATTCATTAATGTTATTAAATTTTAGTTAATTTAATTATTTATTATTTTATTTATATATTTATAAGCCCATTACAAGTTTTTATTTAAAAAAATTTGAAAAAAAGAATTTAAAAGCAATTATTGACTTTCAGCGGCGACAATTGTCGCCGCTGATTCCACATTAGGCGGCGACATTTGTCGCCGCCTATACTTTGTCTTTGGTGGCAAGATTGGAATTTTTTAAACTTTCAGCGACGACATTAGGTCGCCGCTGATTATTGACATTCAGCGGCGACCCAATATCGCCGCTGATTGTTGACATTCAGCGACGACTTTTAAAAGTCGCCGCTGATGGTTATATGCGACAGTCTCATAGGCGGCGACTTAGCGGCGACAAAAAGTCGTCGCTAAAGGGTTTTAGCGGCGACTTTTGTTCTTTCAGCGGCGACTTTTGTCGCTGCTGAAAATCAATTTTTTTGTAGTGTATATTGCTGTTAGTTCCGTAATTAACCTGTAACTGTAACTGGAATATATATATATATATATGGCACTTCATGGCTCTGTTTCAATCATATCGCTGTCCAATACCAGGTGTTAAAGATCTCAGAATCTGCAACTCTGCAAAAAGGGATTCACAAATATAGCACCAATTTTTGTTTTATGTTGTATTATAATTATTACAATTATATAATCTAATTAAAAGAATTAATTTTAATGATAAATATAAAATTTAATTTTTATATTATCAAGTTTTTTTCTCCTTTATTGATATTTTGTCAACAATAATCAAGTAATAGAGGGAGGGAGTTAAAAAGTATAATTAAAGTATTTTAAAAAATATATTATATTAACTAATTTAACTAATTTTTTTAATTTAATTAAATTAATTAAATATATCATATATTAAGGATATGAGTATATTTTAATTATAGTTTATTCATAAAATTTTAAGAAAATTATTGAAAAATCTTCCATGGTAAAATTTACTGTGTAAAGTTAACTAAAATTTGTTTAAGGATCTAGATATAATAACATATCTTCATCCAGTGCAGATTTTTTTTAGCTATGTACAACCTTGCATTAACTATATGTACAACACCAAAAAAAAATACATATAGCTAAATATATTATGCACATAATTAAATAAAAATTATATCAGTTCAATAATTTGGGTGTTTAAGTACTTTTGGGATAATAACTTTTGCAATAAAAGAGTTTTGAATAATTTTTCTACAATTTTTAACAAATATAGATTATAATTTCACATTAACAATCATTAACAAGTTCACTTAAATTCAATTTTAGAAAATTTGGAGAGAGAAAAACCCTCGTTAAAAATTATATTAGTGATAAAAATATAAATCAAAGTACCAATATCAGTACTTTATATGCATATAAAAATTTATCAAATTACTTTTATCAATACAATTTTTAATGGAGAGTTTCCCCAATTTTCCTTTAAAATTTTCACAACCTTACTAACTATTCATATACTAGCAAGTAATTATCAATGACTCGGAAGGTCCTATCACCTTCAGCAGTCCAAAGATTACATAGGAAGGGAACCACTTCGATAGGACTTTTCATTTGACAAAAAATCTGTCGAGTGTCACAATATAAATATATATATACTCTTTTTATTTTTTATATAAGATTTAATTAAATTTTTTGAATATTTAAAATGTTAAATAAATAAATTTATTATAATTAAATTTAATTTGACAAATTTTTATTATATATTTATTAATTTATCTAAATTAATTCATTAATTTTTATATATATTAATAATAATTAATTTATTTATTTGTCTTTTTTAATCTTAAAAAGAAATCAATTAGCTCTTATATTAAGAACTATATAAGTATATATATTCTCATATTATTAATTATAAGATCTACTTAACTATTTTAGGTAGATTAAAAAAATTAGGTAAATTAATTAATTATAATGATTATATGTTAATTTTTAAAAAATATTCTTTTTAATCATATGGATTTAAACTATTTTTGATAGATACCCGGTGCAATAATAAATTGTAATTTTAGGAGACATAATTGATGTCTTGTATTTAAGAACAAATATAACCTTTTATCTAACTCTTATAATTAAAAATAGAGAAAGTATATATATTTTAATACTATCCACCCTTATTTGGCTTTTTTATCTTATTATCAGGTATTTGAACAACATACTACTCTAATTTTAAATTTGTAATTGCTTCTCTTAGTATATATATTTCTTTTAAGATTCAAACTTAAGCCCGGGGCAAGACTAACTATATATTGGTGTGATCACTATATATATATACACACACACACATACATACATACATATATATATATATATATATTCAAACTCGCGCAACAGATATCGAGGATGAAATAACATGGCGCTTCGGAAGATCTAATAAATCATACTAATAACACCGTTTTCGATTTCCCAAATGAGAAAGGTTTAAAGCGACGTTTTAGCCCTTCTAGTTTTTCCAAGCTGAGCAACTCGATAGAGAATAACGAAACGATGCGCTCTGTTTCTGTCTGCATCCATATAATTGACTGCTCTGCTTCATCATACCGCTAAAGACGCCAAGAAAATGGATTCCTCATCGTCCTTTACCCCACTGAGAATAAATGGATTTTTGAAGAACAATCAAGTGACTGAAGCAATGGCTTTAGTGGCAGAATTATGCCAACAATTCTACAAAATGGGTTGGGTTTCAGGTACTGGAGGATCTATGTCTGTTAAATTGCACCATCTCGGCCTCATCGTCACAACCCCTTCTGGTACATATTATTAGATTCTTTTAGATATATGTGTATATAAAGATTCTCTTTCTATAAAAATGATTTAATGTCAATTTAATATAACTTTTTTTAATATTATATATTTTCAATCTTTTTCTATGATTATTCAATATGGTAGTGGTTATATATTCTGATGTTTTTCCTTTTAGTCTTTTCTTTTTGTCCTTACTTGGGCTTCTATTTCTTTTTCATTTTGTTTTTTTGAGTTATAGAGGTTTCTTGTTCACAATCTTCAATTTTTTTTTCTTTTCTTTTTGATATCCTAATACTATATTAGATTTTGTTTAGATATATGTGTATATTAGGCTTTCTCTAATTACCTGATTTAATTTGATAGAATTTCCTTAAAATTATATATTTTAAATTTTTTAATTATTCAATATGATACTTCTATATTTTAATTAGATTTTAATTAGGGGTGTGCATAGGCAAGGTTAGGCAAGGTAGCCCCTGCCCAAAAAAAATGTAAAAGCCCTAATAATTTTAGCCAATATACAATTATGAACTTCTAAAATAAGACCATATTCATGTGTCTTCAAGAGGTAAATAATATCAATAATTCATGAAGAATAAGGCAACAAAGATAATAAATAATTAAAATCTTTAAGATCTATTGTATATAAAAAATAACCAATGAGGTCTAAGACAAAGATAAAGCATCTAAAAAATAAAATAAATAATTATAATTTATAAAATAATCATATGATAATTAATAAAGTTAAAAAAATTAGTATAATTATAAATATTAAAATATACAACTTACTTACTTAACTACTCATATTTTTAAAATAATTTTCTAGTCATCAGTTCATATTCTCCCTTACAAGATAAAAAATAAAATAAAATAATAGTGCTCATGGGCTGGACAGGGCACCCGTGCTCAGCCCGAAAAATATATGAGTTGTATTTTGATGCCCAATGTCCAGCTCTATCCTATATTTATCTGTCCTATATTTATCTGGTTGGGCAGGGTATTTTTATTACGGATTTTATGCAGAGACTTAATTCTAATACATATATCACTGATCCTTCTTTATATAAATGGTTATAACAAGTTTTCTCTATTCACTTCAATATCTGAAAATAAAATATGACTATCTTTCAAATAACAAGGGGTTCAAAAGGAGAGAATGACTGAAGAGGACATGTTTGTGAAGTCTTCATCAGACGGGTCCGATTTAATAACACCTCCTGTTAAGCCATACCCTCACAAGCCGCCCAAGTGTAGTGACTGTAATCCTCTGTTCATGAAGGTATTATGTTAGTTTACATTTTTTTTTGGTTTATCTATCGTATGTATCTCTATGCATTGAATTGCTTTTACGGTATTGTCCCTTTGGATAAATGAACAGATTTATGAGATGCGCGATGCTGCTGGCGCTATTATACATAGTCATGCCATGGAGGCTTGTCTTGTAACTATGATCAGGCCTTTATCCAAAGATTTTCGAGTAATTAATTATTTTTTTATTCATTTTACTTGTAGAATTATTAATGCTGTTAGAATTCAATTTCCTCTCATATTTTCCCACTAATTTATCAGATCACTCATATGGAAATGATCAAAGGAATTGAAGGACATGGGTATTATGGTGAACTTATCGTTCCAATAATTGAGAACGCCGCATAAGAAGGAGAGCTGATAAATTCTATGACCCAAGTGGTATATCATCATAGTTCCTCTAGTTTTTTCAAGTCTACCTATATTTTTAACGTGTATAATAATTGTTAGGTTATTTTCATTATTGATCCCTTAAGTTTACATAAATTTTAATTTTTTATCTTATTTTTTAAATTATAGTTTTGGTCTCTATAATAATATTTAACGGTGTTAATTAAGGGTCAAACCATAAATTTGTTATTAAAAGTATACGAATTTTAGTTTTGATTCCTAGACTTAATGCCACTAAACATTGAAGCCGTATAGGAATCAATTAATATTTATAATTTGAAATTTGAGGAATCAAGATTTAAATTCTTACAAATTGAGGGGACTAAAAAATTGTATTAACATGTTTTTATTATTTTACTTGATATAGCTTGAAGAATACCCTAGAATAAATGCAGTACTAGTACGCAATCATGGAGTTTTCATATGGGGAAAGTCATGGATTAGTGCGAAGACGCAGGTGAATTAGTGTGTTTACTTATTGGGCGATCAAAGAATTAATTGAGTTTTTTTTTTTTAATTTGTGAACTATTACTTGAATTTGTAACAGGCTGAGTGTTATCATTATCTATTTGATGCTGCAATCAAGCTCCATCATTTGGGGCTGGATTGGTCAACGCCAAGTCATGGCCCCATCAAGAGATCATGAATGAGTGTCACAGATGGGTTTTCAGAGGTTGATGATTTTTAATCAGAAAGCATCAAACCTATTATGTTTATGGTGTTCCCCCCCCCCCCCCCCCCCCGGTTTCGAGTTACATTAATGTAGATTTGAACAAGTACCATGTTAAGGAGTAGCTAGGCTTGGATTAGTTTAGGTTGCTGGTCAGTTTAAGCTCACCCAATTGTTATAGCTCTTTCTGGCATCTTCCCCACAATTCTATGTTAGTTGTATATATGAACTCCTTTTTATCCATAATATAAATCATTTTAACTAATTCACAGAAATTAAAAAGTGATAATTAACTTACTTAATATGTCCCAAATTAAAATATATTTCTACAAAGAATGTAAAGAGAGAAAATACAGAGAATTGGTAAGATTGAAAATGGGCATTAACTATAGGGACAAAATTAGTAAATAAATATTAATTATCCTATGAGTGATTTATAGTTTAAACAAAATCATTCTGGACTGGAGGATATAGAATAAAACACTGATTTTCATTCAATACTCTTCTTCTCCGCACATGAACATAACAATGCTCTCAAAATGTGTCTTCAGAAGAATCAGACAACTTATATTTTAACTATAATCAGACCAATGGCATGAGTTCAAATCTCAAAAAACTTTTAAATACATTCAAAGGGGCATGTACCTTTTTCTCTTCGTCTTCGTTAAAGTATTTTTTAAAATTATTTCTCTGTTAACAGAAAGGCATGGACCATGAAACTATTGAGGAAACATCAAAAATATTATTGATCTCCATACGAAGTATATGTGTGTGTGTATAAGTTAACTCACTAACCTACGTCTTGGATTTTTTTATGATTTTATAAAGAAAATAAAAAATCTGCGAAATTTTAGAATGTTTTTTTTTTGAGAAAGTATAAAAATTTTAAAATATTATCATTTCTTCACTTTTATGATGGAAATCCCTAAAAAATACCTTTTAAATTCTAAAATTCTAAAAAAGGGTATCCTAATATGTAAAAAGATAAATTTGTCACAATAACTAATATGGGACTTTAAAATTTGAGAGAAAAAGACAGACTTGCCCCTAACCAATATGGGATTTTAAAATTTAGGAGAAAACACATAATTGCCTATAAGTTATTAAAGAGACTAGTAAATAAAGTAACGAATATGGTTAAAATTATTATTAAAGTTATCAATTCTATTACACAAGTAATCAATAACAAAAATTTGACTAAATTACTTGCAATAAAGTTATTAAATAGGATAATAAATATCATAATGAAAGTGATTAAAATTATTATTAAAATTGTCAATTCTATTGTACGACTAGTCAATAACACAAAACTTAATTTAATTATTTGTAACTAAGTTATTGCAGAGAGTAATAAATATCATAATGAATGTAGTTAAAATTATTACTAAAGTAGTCAATTCATTTATATAAGTAGTGAATAACACAAAGCCTAACCTAATTACTTGTAACTAATTTATTAAAGAGAGTAATAAATATCGTAATTAAGATAGTTAAAATTATTACTAAAATTATTAATTATATTATAGGAATGGTCAATAATACAAAATATAATTCAATTATTTATAATTAAATTATTAAAAAGGGTAATAAGTATCATAATAAATATAATTAAAATTATTATAAATATTATTAATAATATTATAAAAATAATAAATGCTATAGACTACTACTACAAAAACATTTAGCGGTAATTTTATCTTCTTTTTTTTAAATTTTAAAATCGTAAGTGATATTTATAATTAATATATCTTTAAATATTAGAATGTCTTTTTTAAAATCTTAGAATTCTAAAAGTATTTTCTAGGGATTTCTCCTAGAATATATTGATATCAAAAGAAAATAGAAAAAGAAAATGTTAGGACGCTAGGCACGATAGAGAAAGATAAATTCCAGACCCGAATGAGACAAATGATCAGTGTAGAGAATATTTTTTGCAGATCGAGGCAAAAATGACACGTGGAATTGAATCTTTATTATTTTTATTTATTTGCTCAAAATAACTCTAATCGCATCATTATACTTAAAAAAAATATTAGTTTAGAGATATAAAATTTTATTATATTTTTTAAATCTTAAATTTGAGTTTTAAATAAAATATCTATATTAAAAGAGTAACCATAAATTTTAAAATTAGATATTATTTATTATTAAATTTGTTTTGGCAACAGTACTGAGTAATGTAAAGATGGTATTCATCGACTAAAACCAAGGACAAAGTAGTTGAACATTCAATTTCAGGGACATGTCTCCTCAAGCGGCCACTCAATTACAGGTTAGGACACTGTACTGGGAGTTAAGCGTGGCTTAGGTAACTTGAGCTAATTATCACATATTATCTCTTTTAATCTTATTTATAAAATAAAAAAATAATTATATTATAAGTCATATTATTATTTTTTTATATAAAAATATAATTTTATCTTTAATTTATTATTATATTAATTTTATTTTTATAGATATAATATATATTAAATAGAGATAAAACTAAAAAAATATTAAATTTTATAGTAGAATTAATTAAATTTAATATTTTTTTAGTATATGTAAAACATATTCTGATTTATTATGTTAGGAGAAAACAATTATATTCATGACCAAATTTCGTAATCTCATTGTATAATGTGATTCATATGATTTTCAATTAGAGAGTCCAAATATAAAGAAATTGTTAACTTTAGTATTAAGTACATTAAGGCTCTGTTTGGTTTGAGGTATTGGGGAGGTTGAGACTGGCATTAGAATTGGTATTGGTATAGCTCATTATAAGAGTTTTCATTTGAGGAGCTAGGGAGAGTCATGGGTTAGTGGCAAGACGCAGATTATTGTGTTTAGTTACTGGGTGAGCAAGATTGGAGGATATTAATAGAGTTTTTATTTTGTGCAAAGTTAAGGCCCCATATAGAAATCATGAATATCATAGAAGAGCGAAAATGTGACTTTAGTAATTAATTACACTCAGAGTTCATTTATTTCAACGATAACATGATTTTCTATTGGATATGAAATCGGAGTTATGTATGGGTGCGAATGCCAGATTATCAAAGCTTAAATATATATTAAAGATACGATGGATAAGAAGTGTAAATGAATATGATTAATCAAACAGTTACCCTACTACTCAGTACTCAACTGGGGGCAAAGGTATAGGCGAAATCTATAAAATAATAAAGTTTATAGTTTGAGGTTGACTTGGAATTTCTTACATGATACAATGAGGTATTTAAATTTCAAGCGTATGAGGCATTTAAACGCATGTGCTCATATGAGGCATTTAAATTTCAAACGTAACTCAGTTTGCAACTCGGGTTCTTATTTTCAACTGTCACAATCAATTTTTGTAATTTGTTTTTAAGAATTTTTTTCAGAACCTAAATGTCATTAATTCATTATTTTGAGACTTAAATGTCATTCTCTCTGTACGTATTCTGTGAGGATGCTTGCCCGGCTGCGAAGGATTTGGTGAACTCTTTCATATTCCCTCTGATTTGTCTCCTCTTCTATCTCTGGCTGGCTACTTCTTCATCCTTTTCGCTGACCACCTTCTTCTTATCCTGTGATTTTCTATGTTATTGAGTGTTGCTGATTTGCTTTGTATTCATCACCAAACTTTTCTAAGTAAATGTGCTTAGAACTTGAAGTTATTTGACGGAAATGCTAAGCATTACTATTACTTATAATGTTATTTGGCTAAAGCATTTAAATTGCACGATAATGATAACACTTCGCTGGTCGCATAGCAAGGCTTTGAAATGGTGCTATAGCAAGTGAAAATGTTTACAGCAGATAGGTTACGAGTTGGAGGTATGTCGCGTCTGAAGACACTGTCCTTAAGAGATATTCCACGATTCCTCATCAAATTTAGAAGCGGTTCTCTCTAGGATTAAGCGAACTCTTCCTGTAAAAATACAGGGTAACATAACTTGTGGAATATAAAGTAATCTCAGAAGATTGGTGTATCATTCTCTCTTTGTCTTTATATTTTCTCTGTATGTTTCTCTCTTTTTCTCCTTTATCAAGAAGCCCCTTTTATAGACTGTGGAAAGTCACGAGACATGTCTTTTAGACATATGTCCCTTAGATTCAAGAGTTATGTTAGAAAGACTCTTCTTTCTTCAACACACCCTTTCACAACCAAGAGTTATGTCAGAAAGACATTTCTTTCTTTGACCCACCCTTTCATAATATTTAAAATATTGACTGTGGAAGATCACGAGACGTGTCTTTTAGACATATGTCCCTTAGATTCAAGAGTTATGTTAGAAAGACTCTTCTTTCTTCAATATACCCTTTCACAACGAAGAGTTATGTCAGAAAGACATTTCTTTCTTTGACACACTCTTTCACAATATTTTAAATATTTCCAACAATCCCCCACATGTGTCAAAGAAACACCATTAGCTGAGTTACACAAATTGATATAATCATTATATCCAGTGGTCCTTTGGACTATGAACTAGACCTAAATTGATAATACTTGGTACATAGAGATGCCAGTGATCCTATGGACTATGAACCAGCATTTCTTAGGTGTATACCAGAGGTACTAATAGCAAGATTATATCCCCACATTTTCACTGTTTACCTTACGGTTTTGCGCTTTAGGAAGCCATGCGCGTGTCCTGTTTTTAACAAATGCTCTAGAGATTTCGCCACGATCTCATAGAAGCGGCTCACACCCCTCATTCGTATAGGTGATTTCTTTAAGTGTATCTTGCACATAATACACCATCCCATGGGATTTGAAATCATTAAGAGCTTTTGCTCACCCTCCTCTATGCAATCTAGTACTTTCTTGTACACCATAGGAAGATGAACAGTAATAATATTTGGTGCTAGCAGAACTAACAAATGACTTGTTCTTACCCATTGAACCTTCTTCATGGGATCACCAATCACAAAGGTTGTGTTGCCATCGCTGTCGTTATCAACTAGCTTTAGTCCTATTCCCCTTAATGTCTCAATAATTTAATTGTTTTCTTCCCGAGGGTTTTGTTAACGGATCCGATAGGTCTATTTTTGACCTCACCAAAATCGATTGAGATAACTCCACAATTTTAAGCATGCTTATTCTCATAGTATCTCAAACTATTGCACCATTGTTCTCTTAACAATGTTTATTGCCATTTTGCAATTATAACACATCAACAACAAGTGTTACTCGTCTGTGTTCTCTTTAACAAATGTCATTGCCATTTGGCAAACACAATTAATCAACACTAAGAGTTGTACATCTTTGTTATCCTTAATAAAGGCTATTGCTATTTAGCAAACACAATTTATCAATACTAAGTGTTGTACATCTTTGTTATCATTAACAAATGTTATTGCTATTTAGAAAAACACAATTTATCAACACTAAGTGTTGTACATCTTTGTTATCATTAATAAAGGTTATTGCTATTTAGCAAACACAATTTATTAACACTAAGTGTTGTACATCTTTGTTCTCTCAACAAAGGTAATTGCCTTTTTGGCAAACACATCTCATCAACACTAGGTGTTGGTTTTATATCAAAACAACTGCTAGAATATTTTTAACCACTTAGCCTCAATACTAGCCAATTCCAAAGCAGTAAATTCATAATCCATTTTGGTTAGAATTGTTTGCTTGGATGATTTCCATGTGACTGAAATATCACCAAGAATAAACACATAACTACTAGTAGATTTTAACCCTTCTGAATCTAAGATCCAGTTCACATCACTGTATCACTCTAATATAGCGGTAAATCCACTATAATGTGTACCATAATTCATGGTGCCTTTAAGGTATCTCAATAACCTTATTAGAGCATCTCAATATTCACTGTTTGGATAGTGATTATATTTGCTCAATTTACAGAGTAATAAACTCAAGATAAATCACCACTTATCATCCGTGTATTTTAATACAATGGGATTTCACCATACATGATACCAATAATTATGGTACCCCTCAAATATTTCATTCACCTCATGAGATTGAATTTGTATGTGTATGCTCAATCCTCCACACAATATATACTATATCACAAGAATTAATTCTAATACACCAAATTCTCATAATTTGTACATAAACAAATTGAGCAAATAATACCCTCAAATAATATATTATCATCAAAAAAAATAATCACACTATAGTTCTCAAAACCAAAATTTGAAATACTTTTCAAGATGATATATTCCTTTATGATTTAAACACCTAAAAACATATTTAAATCATGCTTTCAAACTTAAATTTAAAATAGCATAACATTATAATATGCCATCCACATCATATATATTTATGTTAAGATAAATATATATCCACAAATAATAATATCATGAAAACTAACATATTTATCTCTCCAATAGATAAATAATCAAATTTCCATGCTTCCATCATAAAACTTATTTTAAGCCACACATAAATTTTTGATAATAATCAAATTTATTGTCAACAACAAATAATAAAGCCTCTATTTAATTTGATCATAACATACTTCATAATTATAAAATGAGGCTAACAGACACATAATTTTTCATTCATAAATTTTATAAGGTATCTCACATCTTAGACACCCCCACACTTTTAAATATCAAATTATATCTCAATAACTTCTCAATAATAATTCTAATTAAATTAGAATTTCATACTATATAATCCACTCACATTCTAATTAATTTAGAATTTTCCACATAACATTTTATCACTTCACATAATGAATAAATATATATTCATAACATTGGATTATTTAAAAGCTCCACCCAAGTAGCCAATGGTAATCAAAACCAAAATCATTAACCGAAAAATTCTAAACGTTGGCATAATATAGACGCACCTTTTCATTCGTGATCCTGGAGGGTCACAAGCAATATTAGAAATCCAAACAAGTACCACCCCTTCAATGCGTTCAACACTAGAAGAATCATCAAGGAAGTCATGGGAATTCACATCCCCGAAAGCCATGCCTCACGCCTCATAGCCTTTTGTTTTCTGCAATTTGTCTCCCTTAGTTTCATGTTCTTCCGAGACGACGAGCGTAATTATGAGTCTACCATTTTCTCTGTGAACTCAAAAATGTTGATGATGCTTCGCTCTCTTTGCTTTCACTATAAGCCTCCCATCACAGTATTCTCTTTTCAAAACCCATAGATTTCATTGGCAGTGGGTACTGCCTTATCATTGCCCTACTGGTTGCCCCGAAATTTTCTTCTCCCATTTGGCTTCATCCCAATTGTGATAAATGATCAAAATTGGAGATATTTCGTGATCCATTTCAAGGCCATCCATGGGTTGTATTCCCAACAAAATCCTCTACTCCCAACATCTCCATGGCTCTGTTGACTTTCAAAATTTGCAGGGAATATCTCTTAAGATTGTAGGCGAAATCTGCAAAATAATAAAGTTTATAGTTTGAGTCGCGTTCGAGGACACTGTCCTTAAGAGATATTCCGTGACTCCTCATCAAATTTAGAAGCGGTTCTCTCCAGGATTAAGCGAAATCTTTTTGTAAAAATACAGGGCAACATAACTTGTGGAAGATAAAGTAATCTCAGAAGATTGGTGTATCATTCTCTCTTTGTCTTTATGTTTTCTCTGTATGTTTCTCTCTTTTTCTCCTTTATCAAGAAGCCCCTTTTATAGACTGTGGAAAGTCACGAGACATGTCTTTTAGACATATGTCCCTTAGATTCAAGAGTTATGTTAGAAAGACTCTTCTTTCTTCAACACACCCTTTCACAACCAAGAGTTATGTCAGAAAGACATTTCTTTCTTTGACCAACCCTTTCATAATATTTAAAATATTGACTGTGGAAGGTCACGAGACGTGTCTTTTAGACATATGTCCCTTAGATTCAAGAGTTATGTTAGAAAGACTCTTCTTTCTTCAACATACCCTTTCACAACGAAGAGTTATGTCAGAAAGACATTTCTTTCTTTGACACACCCTTTCACAATATTTTAAATATTTCCAACAAAATAGTTGTTTAAAATTGTCAGAGTATTATATATCCATAAGTGACGACTAATGATAGGGATTTACATAGTAGCAATAGCATCATATTTTTTCTTGATGTTATTGGGAAACAAAAGAAAGTCAAGGGATGCGCCGGTGAAGAGGGTGTATCAAATAGTATGGACACGGGTTAAAATGAGTAGAGGAAGGCCAAAGAGAAATGCTCAAAGAGGTCATTGAACGGGATTTTATTGTCAATAACTTACCTAAGGATTTAATTTTTGATAGAGCACAATGACGTCATATGATCCATGTAGCCGATCCCATTTAATGGGATAAGGCTTGTTGTTGTTGTTGTTGTTACTGGGAAACAAAAGCGTTTTATTTAAGTGAAAAAGTATAAGAAACAAGTTAATTATATTAGAGGAGTTATATATAATTTGTGTTTAGATAGACTTTTAGAAAAGGATTTATAGAAAAAAAAAGGTTTGGGATAGCTTTAGGAAAATAGTTTTTGGATAAGAGTTTATAAAAAAAATATGGTTATAAATAAATAAGTGTTTGAATGGTTATTATCAGAAAGACTTTTATGATTAGTAAATTACTAAAAAAAGTATGGGATAAAAAATTATTTTTCTCTCTCTCCTCTTCTCTCTCTCATTCCTCTCGCTCATCCCTCTCTCTCATTGGAGGAAGAAGATGGAGAAAGAGAAGTGGATGAGGAGGAGGAGGAGGAAGAAGGTGGTGGTGGTGGTGGTGGTGGTGGTGGAGGAGGAGGTGGTGGAGAGAAGAGAGAAGTGAGAAGAGGAGAGAGAGTGAAAAAATAAAGGTAAAATAGTAAATAGGTAGTCCATAAACTCTTTTACAATTTAAGAAGTTAGTGTTAGTAACTTATCTAAAATATTAATTTTAAACCATGATTTAGTCTAAAAACCCTTTTGAACAAATATGACTATTTGTTTTGAAATTTTTTCAAACTGGGGTTTGGGTCATAATCCCTTTTAAAACATATGTTTAGGGGTTTTCCAAATAGACCCATAGTGTATGTTTGGAAAGTACTAAAACTAAGGTTTTAAAAGGGTTTTTGGCCTAAACCTTAGTATGGAAAAATTTTATAACAAACAGTCATATTTATCCAAAAGTACTTATGAACCAAATTATAGTTTAAAACTAATGTTTTGGATAAACTACTGAGACTAACTTCTAGAATAGTAAAAGAGTATATATATTACCCAATTATTATTTTATCTTTACTTTTTTTACATCATCTCTCCTATTTCTTTTCTACTATCTCTCTTCTCCCCTCTCCTCTCTCTTCTTTATCCTCTCTCATCTCTCATATCTCTTTTTTACCCTCTTTCCTTTCTTCTTCTTTTTTTCACCCTCTCTCATCTCTCATATTTTTAATAAAATTATATCTTTTTTAATAATTTTTCAATTATAAAAGTCCTTTTAGTAATAACTATCTAAATACTCATTTATTCATAATCATTTTTTTTTATAATTTCTTCTCTAAAAACTCTTTTTTAAAAACTGTTTAAAAGTTTTTATTTTTTCATAAATAATTTTTCAAATAGCAGGCTCTCCCTTCTAATAAGTTAATCTTTTAGAATTAGATGTTCTATTTGAACTTATACTCATGACACCTGCCACTTCTTTCTCGTGCATATAACATAACATTAACCAACAAAGTTGACAGAATTGGTAAAAGGTAAGGTCCCTCAATTATAATATTCTAAGTTAGAATTAGATTGTGTGCAAGGCTTTATTAGGAAAATCTACTTCAGTAAACTTTACATAAAAAGATTAGTCTCTAGCTATCAGTTAGAGGATACAAGTTAGACTCTACAAAAAAAAACATAAAATTTTGTTTTGCCTCTTCAAATACTAAATTGGATGCACCTTCTATCCTTAATAAAAGTTAATTGATGAGTTGATCTTGATCATATATTTTTTATACTAGTTATTTTTGTTAAAATACTCTTATTGATACTCCTTTAATAATAATTAAATAAGAGCGAAAGGGTAAAGTTAAGGAAAATGATTAAGATATTATAAAAAAATATATTAATTATTTTTTAATTTAATTAATTTAATTAAATATATTCTATATTAAGGATTAAAAGAGTATATATATTAATTAACTTGGTTTCTAAGAAAAAAAAAGTAAGAGTTTTAAATGAAAAATTTATACAAATTTAAAAGTGCCTATTGGTCTATCAATCAATATATCTGTTATACTACTATATATATAATGCCACATAGCATCTAAACTGAGCGCCACATGGTAGCCCATCTGAATAGACAAATTAGCCTCTTTAATTTTTTATTATTATTGTGGTTGTTATAAAAACATTTAGTCCCCCCGAAATTTGTGGTCTTGTACCCAAAACCAGCATCACAACCTTTTTACACTTGTTTAAATTATCAAACTAAAATCATGAAATATTTAACCAATAATATCATTTTTTTTAACTAAACCAATAATATCATTTATGCCTTTCATATCAGATAGTGTATTTTTATTTAATAAATAGTAATGGTGGTTATGATAAGTTAATAAAATTAATTATAACATTATGATACGAATTTATTTTAATTTTTTTAACAAATTTGAGATTATTATTAGGATTATTATTTTAATTTTATATTATAGATTAGGTTTATTATTCACTTTATACTTCATACGGTTATTTAAATTAAATTAAGCTAAGAATATATATATCTAATTTAATATATCACTTAATACATTTATAACCACGTTTCTATTATTTATATATTTTTTAAATATTTTGTAACTATCTTCCTATTATTTATATATTTGTTTAATATTTTGTAATTAGCTTTTACGTTCTCTTTTGCAGACTATCCACTGGTTTTGCATTTGTGAAATTCACTTCCAAGTAAGATGCAGAAAATGTATGAATTTGTGTCAAGCTGAAAAATATATTTTGATGATGATACCTATAAAATAGTAAAAAAAAAAATTCAATGATGAAAATAGTCTTTGCCAAGAAGTTAAGTCAATTAATCTATTAGATAATCGATTAATAGTAATTAATCGATTAAGTATTCGATTAATAAAAAAGGCAGTGTTCTGTGTTATGAAAAGTTATACATTAATTGATTAATGAATAATAATTAATCGAGTAGTTAATGGATTAATGTTGAGAGAATGTCTTGTGAAATTAAATTTTAAAGTCAATTAATCGATTGGTTAATCGATTAGTTAATGGATTAATATCGAGAGATTTTCTTTTAGAAAAAAGTTTATAAGTCAATTAATCGATTAGTTAATCGATTAATATATCAAAAATAGATTTTTCTTTGAATAAAGATATTACTATTAATCAATTGGTTAATCGATTAATTTATATTAATCTATTAACTGTTTGATTAATCAATGAAGTTTCAGTTTTGTCAAATTCAAATATAAACCAATTAATCGATTAGGTTGAAAAAATCTCATTCATTTTTCTAAACACATTAAATGAATAGGCATTCGATTAAATAATATTAATCGATTACTCAATCTAGTGAAACTTGAAATATGCCTATGTTTTTTAAGATGCAAACTCTCCAAATTTCAAATGATTGATTTAAGAGATGATATATCTATGACTCTCATTATTCTTCTTGATAAATCATTTAGAAAACTTTCCCTCTTGAAAGTGGTTGTTTTATGTTTGACAAATTAGTTCATTATGATGATATGTTCTTCATCTCACACAATATTCACACATTAATCGATTACTTAATCGATTAATACATCATTATTCCTTGTTGAAAAATTTAATTATGAATTTAATTTTAATATTGGAAACACGTCATTTATTAATAGGATTATATACTCAATTAATGCTTCAACTACTAACGGATCTTTTGTTTGAGTATGCTCATGAAAGGTTATAGAATCGAAATGATGAAGGCTACACAACAGAAACCTTCTTCTTTCGACAATGCATTAAACACCTACCTATCCATCAGTGATCAACTATGCCTTCACTGAAACAGTTACAAATTTGAATCTAATGGTCATAACCACAATAAATACTATTTAAAGGACTCAGCATTGAATAAAGAACCAACAACTGACAGATACAACAACCTCCAAATTTATTACATTTTCAGTCCATCCTCATTCTCTAAAAAAATCTCATAGTTATTGAGTTTTAGTGTGTAAAACAAT
Organism: Leucaena leucocephala; assembly: GCA_037074615.1. Lineage (NCBI taxonomy): Eukaryota > Viridiplantae > Streptophyta > Magnoliopsida > Fabales > Fabaceae > Leucaena > Leucaena leucocephala. The sequence continues at coordinate 8,580,200 of CM073525.1, forward strand.
ATATACTCTTATAGAGACTGTGATAACCTTTCTTTTCATTCTGTTAGCTTAAAAGATTATTTCTCTTAAGTTGTAATAACAACGTTACGGGGGAGTAAGGGGAGCAATTGAAGGAATCAATTGCTGAATTATTGTACTTTAGGCACCAAGAGCCCGTTATAATCTTGGATATAGTGCAAAATCTCATAAGGTCTCTGAGGACTGGATATAGGACAAGAGTTGAGTCTGAACTAGTATAAATTATTTGGTGTCATCTTGGTGAAATCTTTCTTATCTCTATTATTATTGCATTTATTCATATTTACCTTCTGTTAATGTTTTAAATTACGATTAAAATTTTCAAAACACCCAATTCACCTCCCTCTTGGGTATTTCTGCCTAAACTAACATTTGGTATCAGAACATGTCTCTTGAAAAAAGATCTAACAATCTCAAGAAAGATCCTAAAGTTATGGCAGGTTTTGGAGATAGTGTTCTATCAGAAGGGAGTTCCATAACTAAACCTCCAGGATTCAAAAGAGAAAAAATTATATTCTAGGAAATGAGGATGAACACTTCTATCAAAACGTATGAGTATGGGCTCTAGGATGTGATAAAAGATAGAAACTATATTCTAACTAAAATTATGGATGAAACTAAAATCCTGAAGCTTCAAAGCGAGTTCAATGAAGATGACAAGAAGTTGATATTTCTCAATGACAAGACAATCAATATCATAACATGTGCCTTAAGTCAAAAGGATTATTTCTGAGTGTCCAATCTATAAACTATAAAATAAATATGGGAAGTACTCAAAGTTGCTCATAAAGAAACCTCTGGAGTAAAAGAAAGAAGAATGAATACGCTCAAAACTGAGTTTGAGCTATTCAGAATGACTGACAGAGAAAGCATATGAGATACGGAAGTCAAGTTTCAACACCTAATCAATCATCTAACTGCTGTTAGTCAATCATATAGTCCAAGAGACCAAGTATACAAAATACTTTACAGACTTACTAAAGAATGGGAGCTGAAGGTTACTGCAATAGAAGAAGCAAAAGGAGAATCCATGAAGTCTATCACTACATTGTTTGGAAGCTTGGCCGAGTATGAGAGCAAACAGAAGTATAAAAATGATATCAAAGAAAAAGAAAAGAGTAGAAACGGAATTGCTCTCAAAGATGAAGACAGTGATATTGATGAAGAATTGGAAGATGATGAGATAGGTCTCCTTGTACGAAAGTTCAAAAAATTCTACAGAAATCAAACAATCGTGAGATTTTAACCAAACGGGGCTTCTTCATCTAAAGAACAAATCATATGTTTTGAATGCAAAAAGTCATGACATTTCAAGTGAGAATGTCCTCAACTTTAGAGGAAAGACAAAAAGAAAGAAAAATTCTAAAAATGAAGAGCACTCATCTTATCAATTTAGGGAGAAAGTTCATTATAAGGAGAAGAGAGTGACAACGAATAAAAGGTAAATATTTTTTTGGTTGCTCAAGAATAAAACAAGTCTGAGACAGATAAGGTAATAAATATTGAACCTACCTACGATAAGTTACTTTTTAAATATAATGAATTACATTATGAATCCATCAAACTAGCGAAGGAATTAGTAATTTCCAAGAAGAAAATTAGGGCTTAGAAAAGGAGAATATATCGTTTGAGATTATATCAAAATGCACTAATTGTTAAGGTTTAAAAAAGAAAAATAAAGAGTTAACCAATATTCTAAAAAAATCACTAAAAGTAGTAAAATGCTTAATATTTTGCTATGAAATCACATATGTATTTCTGATTTAGTTGGACAAACAAAAAGGAAAGAAAAAAAATTAGGAAATATATCATTTTAGACATTTTGTGCATACTTTAAACATATTTGCTCAAAGTTCATATTGCAACCGTAAGGTTCACTCCACAGCCTATTGTTATCACAAGAAGAATAGACTCTACGGGATAATGAAATGGGTATCTAAAGGTACTTATGTACCTAAGGTAGTTCAAACTAACATAAAAGGACCTAAGAAAGTTTGGATACATAAAATTAAATGATTTTATTTCAGATTTTTCTGAAAATATCCAAAAATAACAAATAGTACATTAACAGTAGATGTTCCAGACACATGATTGGAGATGCAGAAAAGTTTATCAAGCTCTATTATAAAGAAGGAGGCAAAGTAAGTTTCAAAGGAAATCAATATGAAAAATTGCAGGAATTGGAGAAGTAGGCAATAAAGAAGGAATAAAAGTTGAGGATGTATATTACGTAGAAGGATTATGTCATAATCTCTTCAGTGTAAGTCAAACTACCAATAAAGACAATTGGATAATGTTTTATTCAGAGGAATGCATAATAGTGAGCAAGCAAGATCTCCCAATCAATAAAGAAATCTTGAAAAGAAAAATTCATACTCCAAGAAATGGTAACTATTATACTATCTCTATTAACTCAAATTTATTTGAAAATTATTTTATAAGTAAATATAAATAAAGCTAGCTATTCCATAAGAAACTAGCTTATGTGAACATGTATCAGCTTTCAAAATTGGTTAAAAAAAGATTTAATAGTTGGATTATCTGAAGTTAAAATTGAAATTGATATTGTCAGTGATGCCTGTCAAAAAGGGAAACAAGTTAAGTCATCATTTAAATCAAAGAATGAAGTTTTAAGTGAAAGACCACTACAGTTACTTCATATTGATTTAGTTGGACCATAAAGAGTTAAAAGTTTTGGGAAAATTTTATATGCTTTAGTAATTGTTGATGATTATTCAAGATTTACTTGTACTTTATAGCTTTCCTCTAAAAATGAAACATTTAATGCCTTTATTGTGTTTGCCAAAAAGGTACAAAATGAGAAAGGTTTATTTATTGTGTCTATTAGGACTAATCACATAGGAGAATTTGAAAACTTTGATTTTTCTAAATTATATGATAACTATGGAATTGATCATAATTTTTATGCACCAATAACACCACAACAAAATAGAGTTATTGAAAGAAAGAATAGAGTTCTCAATAGCAATGCTCAAAGATAAAGGTGTCTCACAAGTATTCTGGGTAGATGCTACACAGCATGCTACATATACAACTGAGCCTATATCAGACCAATACTCTACAAGACACCATATGAACTCTATAAATGATGTAAACCAAATCTCACACACCTGAGGATCTTTGGGAGAAAATACTTCATCCACAACAATAACAAAGAGAACTTGGGTAAATTCAATCCTAAATCTAATTAGGGTATTTTTCTTGGTTATTCTAATCATAGTAAATCATATAGACTTTTCAACAAAAGAACATTTATAATAGAAAAATCTTTGCATGGAGTATTTTCTGAAACTGAATCAATTTTAAAAATCTAGATCATGAAGTTGAAATAGTACAGAGTTTAGAAACACTGAAATTAAATAAAAAACCTATAGTTGATTAGTCAAATTATGAGCTCAATGAATCAAAAAATGATCAACCTAGAACATGGAAATATAATAGAAACTATCCTTTAGATTAGGTTATTGGTGAAGTCAATGAAGGAGTAAGAACCCAAAGACAAGTGTTCAATAAAATGCATCTTTCTGCATTTATTTCTAACATTGAACCCACTAACATTGATGAGGAACAATCAGATGAGTTTTAGATAGTTGCTATGTAGGAAGAGTTAAATCAATTTGAATGAAATCAAGTTTGGGAATTGATACCTAGACCCAATAACTATCTAGTCATCGGAACTAAATGGGTATTCAAAAAATAAACTTGATGAATCTGTTATAATCATTAGGAATAAGGATAGATTAATGGCAAAAGGCTATAATCAAGAAGAAGATATAGATTATGAGGAAACATATGCTCCAGTAGCCAGATTAGAAGCCATAAGAGTACTCTTAGCCTTCACTTGTATCAAAGATTTTAAACTTTATCAAATGGATGTGAAAAGTGCATTTCTTAATGGGTTTATAATGAAAGAAATGTATGTAGAACAACCTCCTAGATTTGTAGATCACCGATTTTCAAATCATGTGTATAAACTTAAGAAAATATTATATAGGTTGAAACGGGCTCCTAGAGCTTAATATGATCGTCTTAGCAAGTTTCTAATAGAACAAGTTTTTAAAAGAAGAAAAGTAGATAATATTTTGTTTATCAAGAGAAACAAATAGAATCTTTTAGTAGTGTAAATTTATGTTGATATTATCTTCGATGCTACTAATGAGGATTTTTGTCAAAAATTTGACAAGATAATGTAGGGAAAATTTGAAATGTCAGTTATGGGAGAACTGAACTTTTTTCTTGGACTTCAAATCAGACAATGAGCAAATGACGTATTTATCTCACAAACCAAGTATCTAAAGGAATTACAAAAGAAGTTTGAAATGAATCAAGCTAAAAGTGTATCAACTCCAATGATCACAAATGCCATGCTCAATAAGGATGAGAAAGGGCAAGATTTCAACATTACAAAATATCGATGAATGATTAAATATCTTCTTTACCTGACTGCAAGTAGACCAGACATATAATTTAGTGTGAGGATGTGTGCAAGATATCAAGCTGCTCCAAAGAAATCCCATGTCAAAGATGTAAAAAGAATATTTAGATACCTGGTAGGAACCATTAACCTCAGAATATGGTTTCCTAAGGGATGAGCATAATACTTGATAGCATACTCAAACTCTAACCATAGAGGATATAAAACTGATAGAAAGAGCACTAGTAGGCAATGTGAATTCCTTTATGATTGCCTAGTCTTATGGTTCAGTAAGAAGCAATACACGGTGCCTATCTCATCAACAGAAGTTGAGTATGTAGCTGTTGGAAGTTGTTGTGCACAAGTTCTATGGCTCAAGCAACAACTTAAAGATCCAGGAATAAAATTGAGATAGATTCCAATTTTTTGTGACAATACAAGTACAATTAGTCTCTCAAAGAATCTCATACTTCATTCCCGAACAAAACACATTGATATCAAACACTATTTTATAAGAGATCAAGTACAAAAAAAAGACATAAAGGTTGAATTAATCATGACCCATCTTCAACTAGCAGATATTTCTATAAAATCTCTTGCTCAAGATCAATTCAACTACATCAGAAGAGAATTGGGAATAATAATTCCGAATGAATTGTAAGAATTTTTTTCAGGTTTCATCTTCTCAAAATAATTATTTACTAATATATTTTGATGATTAAAGTTACTAACTTAGGCATCAGAGTGTATAGTTAAGTTTTTGTAGGACGCTCTGTTCTGAAATTGAAAAATAGAACCTAACAGAGGATGTATTAATCGAACATGTAATTGATTAATCCATGGAAGTTGTTCAAATATTGAGCCTAAATGCCAAATCAATCCTTTCTTTATTCACTATATTTTCCTATGGATAAAATCAAGGGGGAGTCTTTCCTTTCCATATCAAGAGATGACTCGAGAGGTAGAAGCATCATAAGGGCATTCAAAGTTTTTGAGAAACAAATGAATTGTACGATGAAAAATCAACATACTGAAGGGCATTTAAGAGTATAGAATTTTAGAGTTCATTACTACAATGTGCCAACTTCAATGAAGTATCTTTAAACTCTCTCTGTTTCTTTGAAATTTTCTTCATGACAGTAGTCTTATTTGTCACTCATTTTTACTTCATTTATTCTTCAAACTTTTTGCTCATGACATATAAGGAGAAGAACTATTATTTTTTTAATGATTTACCATCATAAAAAAGGGAGAGATTGTTGAAAAATATATTTTGATGATGACAACCATAAAATAGCAAAAAGTTTTTCAATGATAAAAATAGTCTTTGACGAGAATTTAAGTCAATTAATCTATTAGATAATCGATCAATCGTAATTAATCGATTAGACATTTGATTAATGAAAAATGCAGCATTCTGTGTTATGAAAAGTTATCTATTAATCGATTAATGTAGAGAGAATATCTTATAAAATTAATTTAAAAGACAATTAATCGATTAGTTAATCGATTATTATCGAGAGATTTCCTTCTGGAAGAAAGTTTATAAGTAAATTAATTGATTAGCTAATCGATTAATATATCAAAAATAGATTTTCTCTTGAACAAATATATTTCTATTAATCGATTAATTTATATTAATATGTTAACATTTCAATTAATCAGTGAAGTTTTAGTTTTGTGAAATTCAAATATAAACCAATTAATCGATTATTTAATTGATTAATTTACATTAACAGATTAAATTTTAGATTAATTTGTGTTGAAATAATCTCTCATTCATTTTTCTAAACACATTAAATGACTAGGCATTCGATTAACTAATATTAATCGATTACTTAATCAATTAATCTTAGAAACTAGTGAAACTTGAAATATGCCTTCGTTGGTTAAGATGCAAACTCTCCAAATTTCAAATGATCGATTTAAGAGATAATATATCTATGGCTCTCATTATTCTTCTTGATAAATCATTTAGGAAAATTTTCCTCTTGAAAGTGGTTGTTTTATGTTTGACAAATTAGTTCATTATGATGCTATGGTATTCATCTCACACAATATTCAACATTAATTGATTAATACATCATTATTCCTTTTTAAAAAGCTATCAAAATTTAATTATGAATTCAATCTTAATATTGAAAACACGTCATTTATTAACATGATTATATACTCAATTAATGCTTCAACTACTAACTGATCTTTTATTTAAGTATGTTCAAGAAAGGTTATATAATCGAAATGATAAAGGTTACGCAACAAAAATCTTCTACTTCTGGCAATGCATTAAATGCCTACCTATCCATCAGTGATCAACTATGCCTTCATAGAGACTATTACAAATTTGATTCTAATGGTCATAACTACAATAAATACTATTTAAAGGACTCAGCATTGAATGAAGAACCAACAATTGACATATACAACAACCTCCAAATTTATTACATTCTCAGTTCATCCTCATTCTCTGAAAAATCTCATAATTATTGAACTTCAGTGTGTAACACAATATATACTCTTAGAGAGAGACTGTGTTAACCTTTCTTTTCATTCTATTAGTTTAAGAGATCGTTTCTCTTAAGTTGTAATCACAATCTTACGGAGGAGTAAAGGGAACACCTGAAGGAGTCAATTGTTGAATTGTTGTACTGAAAGTACTAAGAGCCCGTTATAATCTTGTATATAGTGCAAAATCTCATAAGGTTTTTGAGGACTAGATGTAGGACAAGAGTTGAGTCTGAACGAGTATAAATTGTTTGGTGTCATTTTGGTGAAATCTTTCTTATCTCTATTCTTATTGCATTTATTCATATTTATCTTTTGTTAATGTTTTAAATTACGAATAAATTTTTCAAAACACCCAATTTACCTCCTTCTTGGATGTTTCTACCTAAACTAACAAAGGATATGTTCTAAAGTATTGGTATTTTCATTAGATGACATGATTTTAAAGCTTTCCCTTTTTGGTAGGCTATTCACAATATTAATCAGAAATTATTTTCACTTTATGGAAGATTATTTTCACAGCGGGTTGTACTAGGAATATCCTCCAAACACTCTAGGGGCATGTTTGGTAGCATAGAGGTAGAAGTGGGAAAGTAGAATCAAACATTTTTCTTGTTTAGTATAATGAAAACCACTTCCACTTCTATTTCTAACATTTTGAGCTATTTCAATTACACCAAAAAAGCTACAAAAAATGAGATAGGAGAAACGAAAGTAAAATATTTTAGATAATTTTACTCTAAATTATAAAATTTCTGGACAACTTAACTCTTCCCAATTTATAAAAAAATATTTTATACCATTTTATCCCAAGTTATAAAATATATATATATTAATCCTATACTCATTTTTAATCTGTCAAACAAATATTTAAAGCTCATTTCTAGCATAATTCTATTTCCACGTCTACTTCCACTTCTATTTATACTTCTACTTATATAAAAAAATTTTACATCCTACCAAACACCCTTTAGGGGTAATAAGGTCTGAATTTTCTAATCCAAGGGGTTATGAATATGCCTTCAATTCATCTGTACCCTTCACTATGTGCAGCAAACAAATCCCAAATTCCCAATAATACTCTCTTTGGCAATGACTATCCACAAGATTGAGGCTAATGTTTACTTATTTTCGCCATGCTTTGTATTCACGCATGAACAATTATATAGAGCAATTTTATGTGCGAAACGAAAGGAAGGATAACAAATTTTGATTTTAGATAATAAAAGACACCTCCAAAATTGTTTATAAAGAGATGTTTTGCAAATTTATATTCAATCTTCTACACTGCACGAAGACCCCCTCATTTATTTGCATTCATGCATGTCACGCGTGTTTGGCAGAAGTTTATGTAATTTAGGAGTTGAACTGAAATTAATTTTATAGAGAAAAAAAAAATAGAAATATCCCACCAATGAATGAAAGAAGAATAGAGTCTTTAACAAGACAAATAAAGTCAAGAATAATATAGGTTTTAACAATAACATCAAAGAAATTAGCAAGAATAATAGAGGCATTAACAAGATGAATATGACAATTAACAAAAATAATAAGAAAATCAACAAGACAAATAAGGACATTAACAAGAAGAATATAGGCTTTAACAAGAACAATAAGAAAATTAGCTAGACAAATAGGGACATTAACAAGATAAATATGAGAATTAACAAAAATAATAAGAAAATTAACAAGATGAATATAAAAATATTAACAGGATGAATATAGGAACATTAATAGGAAAAATAGGGATATTGTTAATTCTTGTATTTGTTTTGTTAACGACCCTATTATTCTTATTAAAACCCTATATCTATCTTGTTAATACTTATATTTTTCATTTTTTAACAATGGGATATTTAAATCTTTTGACATCAAAATTAATTTTAGTTCTACCCTTCTACGGTAGTGAAAGTTTAGAGTTTTTGAGGGCTTTATAGGAATAAATTAGCTACCAATATTCAATTTTTCCAACTCTCATGTATATATATATATATATATCAGTTGCTTAAATGATTTAGATTGCGAAAGACTACTTATCCAAGTTTCCACATCTATCTATATTCAATTATATATATAGGAATCATTACAAATTTATCATGAATAAAAATAGCAGTTGCTCTCATTACCGGCCTCTCACCCATTAGGTCTTGGTTCTTAATCACAAATGATAAAAGACGATCTTTTCTTTGTATATCTTGTTATGAATGCATACAAATTCCAACACAAAATGAATCAGGTCAAGATTAGGTGAACTTAAATTAAAAGAACTTTCTCTGTCATTGTAAAAATGTGAGAAGATTATATTAGTTTTGCTTCAACTTGTCTTTTCTTCTCTTTTAAAAATAGAGTTATTGTTCCCCATCAAGGTATATTCGAATTTCTAGAAAAATAGTTACGGTTTCATTTTACTAATGCCTGTTTCTGCCACCCACACCCGAAACGAAATGATACTTCATACAAGAAGCCTAAGTACAATCAATATACTCGATTAATATTTTTATTAAATATTTTTTTAAATTAATATTATCATCAGATTTAATGAGATTGCATATATATTTTAAAAAATAATCATAGTGAATAATAATTTTTTAAAATTTAAATAAGATTTGTTTTTTAGATCATAAGTGAGCTCAACCATTTCTTAAAAATTTTATAACAAAAAAACCTAAATAAAAGTCAATAAAGAAACATAAATAAATAACATGTCCTAACCCAAACATGGTACATGATTTGTCATAGGAAATACTTATTTATTTATGATGACAATGGAATCTCCAAGCCAAATTAAAGTAATATGAATAAATTGAATCCTTAGTTTCTTTCTCGTCATTATTTGCTGACAATAATGCGATTGATTGCCTTTTACTTTTTCTTTAACTTAATAAATACAGTCCTTTTCTTGCTTCTATTGTTTTTCCGTCACGCACAATCACAATATAAGAAATAATGGATGTGCGCGCGCGAGCATGTGTGTGTAACAGGTCATAAGAAATGGCATCCAATGAGAAGGTTCAAGGTTAGGTGAAAACCGATGGCTAATGAAAGAGATATATAAGAATGGATTTAATTTACTCCTTTAATCATTAAATATAAAATTTATTTATTATATTTATTAATATTTTTTAAATAATAATCAAATAAGAGAGGAGAGGTAAGGGATGTGATTATAGTATTTTTAAAAAAATCACATATTAATTAACTTAACTAATTTATTTAAATTAATTAAATTAATTAAATATATCATATATTAAAAATCAGATGAGTATTATTTAAAGTAACATGAGCAGTTGTATTATTCAAGCAGTGCCCACTTCATGTCCCGTGGGTCTAAAATGAAGATATCTCAATTTGTACAAACACGGTCTAGGCCACTTAGACATGACCTATCAGATTACCCATCAAATAAATAGTATAGATTGACATAGGGTCTTAAGGAACTCAGATGACCCACTAGACTACCTACCAAATGAGTAGTAAGGATCGACATCAAGGTCTCGAGAAAGTTGGAGGAATGACCTTTCCCAACGTTGAGAGTCCCTCCAAGAAATCTTGAGATAGTCAAGACTAACTCACCAAAATAGATGGTTCTGAAATAGTTGGGACTGATACACTAAACGGATAGGTCTAACGAGATAAATCGACTACTTTAATAGTCAAATAGTGTGGATCGACGTCAGGATCCTAGAAATCTTGAATATACCATTTCAACTAACCACTAAAAATCTCGCCCAGGATCTCAGAGGATTATGCGATGGGACAAATCGAAGAACTTAACTATAAAAAGAAGAGTAGACTCCTAGGGCACATATATAACTTTTACTCATTCATTTAACTCATTGTAGCTCTGAAATACACTCGTCGATAAAAATATTAGCTCTTTCCATATATTATAGGTTTCTTTCATTTATTTATTGTGTCTTCTTTCTTTGCTGAATCATATTCGTTATTAGTGACCCAACTTAATCCCTACTACAGAAAATTACCCCAACAACTCCACACCACAATTTGATGATAAACTATATATATAGAGAGAGAGAGGACAATTTGATGTGTGAAGATAAGATTTCAAGAAATCAGGTGGACATATAGGACAAATTAATGACAAGCCATTCAAACTAAGGTATAAAATTTTATGCTAAGCTGATTAAGAAAGCAGCAACGATGACATAAATCAACTTGCGCTTCTGCCCAATTTAATCTATTTTTTTAACTGTGCAGACTTAATTAAGATTAAAATCATAAGACTAAAGCACTCAATGTTAATTAGTGGCTTGTAAAATTTAGAGAAACCAAACGAAGACTCTCTTTTTTTATTGCTCACTCAATTTATCAGAGTTTTACCCTGACTATATCACGCACCTAGCTATAATGGGTGAATCTTCTAATAGAGATTTTCTATATATGTTAAGATTTAAATTCAAATTCAAAATTTTATTTAAATAATATTAAATTATTTATTATTTGAACTAACTCATGATAAATCAAACCAAGACTAAAGGGTAGATGAGAGGCTAGAGAGCACCCATTTGTGCTTAAACAATTTGGATCTGGAAACAACTTCCCAAACTGTGGGACCAATTATGTGCGTTGGCCCAAGAAATAAAGACCCATCAAAGAATTGGGCATTTTTGTCGTCACGTTACTGATCACTCGACAGATTTCCCCGTTGTTTTGTATCTAAAAAAAATATAAAAAAAATTAGATTAGATATACTGAAAGGATTAATCTCTCATAATAATATAATAAATTAAAATTTAAATATTTATTAAAATATATATTTATATTTAATATTTAATAATATATAGAATAGAATTGCATGTTTAATTTTTGTTTGTTAAAAGATCACCTGATCACTTGATATATTTTTGCATATATCTAAAAAAATAAAAAAATAAATTAGATTAAGTTTAACAGAAAAAAATCAATTCCTTATAACATGATAAATTAATATTTAATTTTTTAGAGAAATATTTATGTTTAATATCTAATAATACTTTGAATAAAAAAAATTAATAGAAAGATACATTGGCTTAACAAAAAAACAACAGTGTTGTTAAGGCTTTGAAGAGCCAACGTAATTTTTTTGTTTTTTGGTAAACAGAGCCAACGTAAATTGAATTTATCGAAAGAAGCTATTTTTCCATAACGTTTTGAATTAAGTTCGATAATATTTTAAATAAAATTATTTTTAATATAATAATACATATACTTTAAAAAAATTCTTTGTGGTGACTCTGCCGGTAAAAAGGTTGAAAAAAAGGGCGTTGGTCATTGTCTGTGGTCGCAACGATAGAATTAAGTGAGGCTAAACAAACCCATTAATTATTTATTTTTTATAAAACATTAATTTTGTTGCTTCTAGGAATGTCAAAACCGCATACTCCACATTCCACAGTTCACTTCAAAACAAGGCAACAGGATTATCATTAAATTGCTGCATGTTGCGTTGAGCAAAAGATAAATTGTTTCAATCACCACTGGTGTAAAAAAAAAGTTTTTTAAATTAGTTAAAAATAGTGATCTATATCGAACAATGATCGGTATAAAAACAGACCGTTTAGAAAGTCTGTACTTTTTAAATCGGGCGGCACACCGATGTAGAAAATATAGAATTTAGACCGGTCCCTTTTTGAAATCCGGTGTAGAATTTCTAATAGCTAGACTGGTTGAACATATTCCTTTTCAATGGTTTTATGAAGCGTTCACACTAGTTGTGTTTTCACCCAATGTAGATTAATGAATTATTTACACCCGGTGTAGATTAATGAATTTTCTACACCTCCCTATAAAGACCGGTGTATATATTGTCATATTACATATATTGTTTGTACTCCTGCCGGTGTATATATACTGTTTCATTAAAATTTTATGAATAAAATGTCTAAATATACAGACTGAAAGAGACAAAGTAGAGGCAAAATTCAAGATGGCAGAGACAGATCTTCAGTTGCTCATTACATTATTCATTTAATAAAATTTAATAAAATAATATAATCATTTGAACAGAAAAAAATGTATTCTGGTACGTAATGAAAAATACTATTGAGAATGAATGATTTGAACAAAAAAATTAGCCCAAATATTGTACAGGTCCTCAATATCTTGTTTAGGAAATGTGTCAGATTGATCAAACATCTGAAACATCAAATTAAAATAAAAGAAATTAAAGCATTACTAAGATATATTAAATTGACCAAAAATATATGAAATCATTAAAAACACAATTTACTTCCTTAGTTATGTCAGTCCTATTTGACAAGATGATATTGATCATGTGTCTAACCATGTAGAAGCTGTACAAGTTACTTTCTTTGGGTTGCCTTTGACTCTGTAATATTAACATGAATAAAATTATGTGTCATCAGCAAAAAACAGCGTTAAGCATAACACTTGACACTTTTATTACTTTCGATGTAATCCATTTAGAGTCCCTCACCGAGTTGACTTTCTTAAGACTCCTTGTAATTGCAAATGTCCTCACAGCCCTATAACCAAAGTTATGAACTTAGTAACAGTTTTATTACAAAAACCATATTTAATTTATTACAAACATCATTGTTCTGTAAGGAAGAAAACTCACATATTCATAATCTTCTTTGTATCAACCGACGGCTTGTAGTGGAGGGAGCATAAGAAGAAAATTTTATAAGTATTGGTATGCATACAATATACAATAGGCAATTCTTATACCTGGATAGAGTCTCAAATTTGATTCTTCACGCGATTATCAATAGCATCCCAAGTCTGTATGACGATGTTAGTCTTGTTACGTGCTAGGAGGTTGACATAACTCATGTACTTTGTCCTGTATTCACCAATTGGGTTTCAACGTGTATCAAACTTAATCGGTAGTAATTTTCCTTCCATCATATCTTTCAAAATGTTTTTCAATCGCATCGCACTTCTACCCCTCCTTTGCTTAGAGTTGTATAGAGCATCGCTAGCCTAATTCTAATTACCATTACCCCCCATATTTCTATATACGTAATAACAAAAATAAATATGGTAAATAGAGAAGAATGACTGACCACAGTGAAAGAAGTGCAAGCATTTATCGTAGAAAACTACAAAACCTAGATTTAACGAACATGTAAAAGGCGAAGTACGTACATGAGAAAATAAGCGTTCAGAACAAGTATACGACAAAGCACAACGAGAGCGAGAATAGAGAAGAACAACTAACCACAGAGAAGCATGATGAAAATCACAAAGCATGAAGACTGGTGTAATGATAGAAGACGTGAAACTAAGACTGCATACAACCTGAGAAATGAGAAAGGAAGAGACTTGCCAAGGGGTGGGTGTCGATAAAGTGTTTTCATTTAAGACTTTTTACACCGATTAACATGAAAATCTGATGTAAAAATCATATTTTGAATATGAAACAACTAATGTTTTTAAATTCAAAATAATCTACACCGGATAACATGTACAACTGGTTTAAATATTGGAGTTATTTTTTCAAAATAATCCTTTATCAACCCATCACTTGTAAGTTACAACAAAATAATATATGCAATCATAACAATATACTTGTACTATTATTACATCAAAACAATATATACAATCACATAAAAATTAATCAGAATCCACTTCTTCTTCATTCAACTTTGGTAAACCTACTGAAAATGAAGGGGTCTCACAAATTGAATCACCATCGTCAATAACCCTTTTTTCTTGGAGAGCAAAAGACCATCTTTTATTTGCCGGATCAGTGATATAGAACATTTACTTTGCTTGGTCTGTCATAATGAAAGGCTCATTCCTAAAACTTGTACTTTTCAAATCAACCTGTATAAATCCTAACCGATCCACCATAACACCGTTATATACATTAGCCCACTTGCATTTAAACATGGGAACTGTGAATTTGGTGTAGTCCAACTCCAAAATCTCCCTAACGACGCCATAATAAGGGATGACTGTTAATTTATGATTGTTGTCTTTTGAACTAGAGAAGTGCATAGCTTTAGCCACTAACATAATACCACTATTCTACACGCTTTTATCATATAGGGAATTAGTATAAAAGGAATATCAGTTGATGTCAAATGAATTCCAACATATCACATTAAACTCCGAACCATATGCCAACTATCTAACTGAATCAGATACACAATCATCATTTTCAACCTTCTGTTTGAACCAATGTGTAAAAGATTTGTTGTATTCTCTAATCAGCATTTGCTCTGTCATTCTATTATTTTGTTTCCGGACAAGCTCTTTATGATCAGCTATATAGTTTTAAACTTTATCAATGTTATTCAAGATGTGTAAGTATATTTTCTACAATTCATTACGATCAATACTCTTCAGCGATATTCCGCATTGATCCCCTATTTGGCATGGGGTTTAGCGAGACCGGTAAGTTGTACTTTAGAGAGGTAGTGTTGACAAAAATCTATAGCTTCTTCAGAAACATATTTTTCAATAATGGATGCCTTGGGCCGATTTGGATTCTTCATGTACCCTTTAAGGATTTTCATGTATCTTTCAAATGGGTACATCTATCATAAGTAAAAAGTGCCATACAGTTTTATCTCTCGTACTAAATGAATGATGAGGTGTACCATGATGTCAAAAAAGCCTAGAAGAAACAATTTTTCAAGTTGACACAAAATAACATAACCCTCGTGCTCCAATTCGTCTAACTTTTCAGTCTCAAAGACTTTGCCACATATAGCATTGAAGAAGAAGCAAAGTCGGGTTACAATGTGTCTCAAATCATCTTGAAGGATTCCTCGAACAGCTACTGGGAGTAATTGTTGCATCAAGACATGACAATCATGAGACTTTTGGCCTACTAATCTCAAATATTTCATTGACATAATATTCTTAAATCCTCACATATTTCTATTTCTTGCAAGTCTAATCTTGCATTTAAAGCGTCTTTGGAACTACCATGTTGGTTGAGAAGTGTTCCAAACATGCTATCACACACATTTTTCTCCACATGCATGACATCAATATAGTGCCTTGAAAGGAATTGGAAGACACGCAGCGAAAATTAATTTAAAAATTTTTTCCCCATTCCTTGCCAGGATCTACCGTATGTATTTAAGTCAAGTGGAAAGAAGCATTACCCTTGGTGTTCCTCAGCGACTTCTACAGCTTCTCTCCGTGACTGGTGATCTATTTCCGATCTTAAGAAGATGTCCACAGCTTCTCTCCGCGGCTCATGCTCTCTTTCTGATCGCAAGAAGTCGACGCCTCAGGTCAGCTTCCTCTACTAGTATCCACACGAACAGCGTTCCAACCACGAACGACGTGCTAGCGTCTCCTGTCCCTCCAAGACTCTCTCAAGAATTTGTCCTCTCCGTCTCTACTTCAGCAGTTTCTTATCTGTAAATCTTTTGCAGATTCCGTTCGGCCTTTTATGTTGTGTGTTGTGTGTCAAAAAAAATATAGCTCCTAAAATCAGATATATAGGATGCTCTGCGTTTTCCTCAACTGACTTGGATCTTGGAATTAATCTATATTAATTCTGAAATTAATACAATATCACATATTGTATAATTTGATAAGAAACTAATTAAATAAATAATATTTATATTAAATCCATCCCACAGATTTAATTCACCTATTTATTTAATTTAAATAAAGATAATATTGGACTATATTTGATTTATTCTCATAAATCAAATTTGAGATATCCTATCAATTTGAATTTCAAATTCAAACGTGATAGAGATTTAATTTATCCTTATAAATTAAATCCTATATATCCCTTATATATAATATATATATATATGAATTTATATATATACGAATATAAATATAAATAAATATATACATCAACCCTGGATCATTCATTGAATCTAGACACGTCTTAGATTCAATGAATCTGGACATCATAGCTCGTGTTGGGCTATTTTATGTGTGACCCTATAGGCCCATATGAAGTTGACAGTGGGCCATTTGCTATACTGGCCTACAAGTCGCAAGCGGTCTCTAGCAAGACATAACGACTACCCAAATTATATGAGGATCAATAAACGATGTAACCTTTTATACAACCATATCATGTCCCTTCTGTCACGCGATATTTTAGTCATGGATGAGGCATGGATAATGTCATCCTCCTATTCCTGACTGTTACTTTCTCGATCTCTGAGTAGTCTGACTAAAGAAATAGAACTACCTTTCCATTACAGTATGGCCATACATTTATCAGACTCACTCATCGAGGGGCCCAGTAATATCTCTCTACGAATGTGAGGGACAAATTCCATCTTGACAATTCACATTCCTCCGCATGAAAAACCACTAAGCCCGAACATAGTCTTTATGATCACTCGGTCAAAAGTGACTTTTGACTAGGTCAAAGCTAAGCGTTTGTCATGTAGGAATCCATGATGATCTCAGGTCAAAGGGCATAGTGACATGATTTGTATATGAGAGAAGCTTATGACGTAACCTATGCAACTCTCTTATAGCGGGTCGGTCCAGCACCTTGTACTCTTACATGTGCCTATGACTTTGATTTATATCTCTATACATCTTCAAAGTCATACTGGTCTTATTTCATCTCTACTCCCGCACAGATGACCGACCAGGGACATTTAGGATAAGATCATGAATTATCCAAGGATGGTCATCACAGTAAACATGCAAATAATATGATAACACAATTGATAAACTCATAAATCAATAATGTTTATAAGACAATGATTGGCCCCTAGGGCACATTTTCCAATATGCCTTACCTGAAGATGTTGTCAATATGGAAACTCGAAGAAGACAAATCTTTTTTCCCATATATTTTTCTCACTTCTCTTGGTAGTCTTACCGAAAGTAATGTTGATGTCTTTTACCTTTTCATAAACTTGTTATCCTATCAATGGCTTCGGAGCATTTTTAAATTATTGGCTGTAAAAAAAAATTCTTCAGTCAATGATATGGGTGGCCTTGTCTTAGAAATCTCCTATAACCTAGGTAAACTATCTTTCATCCATGATGAAGTTGATAGTAGCAAGTCCCTTCCTCACAGATGGGATATGTTTTATGGCCCTTAACACTATATCCTAACAAATTTTTGTATGCAGGAAAGTCATTAATTATATAAAAGATCATGGCCCTCATATTGAATACCTCCTTCTTAATAGCATCAAAAATATCCACGCCTTCCTATAGCTTCTTCAAATATTCGATCAAGGGCATTAGGTAAACGTCTATGTCATTTCTCGGTTTATTTTGATCCTGAGATCAATATAGACAACATTACATACTTGCGTATCATACACAACAAGGGAGATAGATTGTAAACCACCAAGAGGACGGGCCATGAATTATATATACTACTAAGGCTACCATAAGGGTTCATGCCATCTGTACTGAGTCCAAACCTTAGGTTTCATGGGTCCTTGCCAAACTCGAGAAATAAGTCATCAATCTTCTTCCATTGCAAAGAATCAGCTGGATGACGAAGCTTTCTATCACAAATCCTTTCAGTCGTATGCCATAATATTTTTTTTTGCATCATCTTCATTAACAAAATGACGCTTAAACATTGATATAATTGGAAGATACCATAACATTTTTGCAGGAGACTTGTTTGATTTGTACCTTGGTGTCTTATATATTGGACATTTCTCTTCATCTTCAAAATCTTTCTTGTGCAGTATGCAATCATTTGGGCATGCATGAATATTTTTGTACTGCATGCCTAAAAGATATATTATTTTCTTAGCATCATAGTAGCGTTTGGGTAATACATTTTCTTCTGAAAACATGTCTTGCAACAATTCAAGCAATTTTAAAAAACCTCTATCACTCCACACATGCCATGCTTTCACACTTACCAATCTCAATACCGTATTCAATAGATTGTATTTTTTGTACCTTGGGTATGGAGGTTTTTCTGCATCATTGTATATAGTACCATATACATGTGACCACATAAAAGCATCGTCTCTAATATCACGAATCATGTCCTCTACCCGATCATCAGTATCCATGTCATTATTAAAGGTCTGTTCCAACTGTTCATATGCACTCGACCTTTCCACATTTTCACCATGCCATACCCATACTGTGTAACTCTTGCAGAACCCCTCATAAATTAGATAAGTGTACATATCTTCAAGACTTTGTTTCCTCTCATTCAAACAACTCACACAAGGACAATAAAACCTTCCATTGTTATCATCACCGTTTTGTTTAGGAAAATCCAAAAACTCCTTCATCCCCTCAGCACACACAACACTTATTCGTTTAGCATTTATCCAACTACGATCCATATTTGTGGAAGACTAAAAAACTAGAAAAATAGAAAATAAGAAAATCTAGCTTGCAGCAATGAATCAAATTAAACAAGTAAATGACAGCAATGAATCCAGCACAAATAACAGAGGTACTACCAGTAGTGCATAAATCTTCAGTTCTCGAGACAAGGAGTTCAAAAGAAAACTCACCGGCCGTGAAGGGTTTAGAAGATTTAAACGCAGAAACAAGTGAAAATGACATATGGGAGGCGCGAAGGGGCTTTCGATTAAATTAAAGGGTATCATCTACACCAGATACAATGATACACCGGTGTAGAAATAACTTTTTTAAAACCGGTCATTATATTCTACACCAAACATTGATATTCCAGTTTCATGCTGTTGTATTTTTGTTTTTGTAAAATAAAATAAGATGTCATAAGAACGAGAAACTTCATTCATTCAGAGAATAAGAAACTTCATTCATTCAGCTTTATTTATATTCTACACCGGACATTGATATGTCCAGTTTCATGCTGTTGCATTTTTTTTACAAAATAAAATAACATGTCATCAGAACAAGAAACTTCATTCATTCAGAAAACAAGAAACTCCATTAATTCAACTTTACTAATAACTTTACATCAAAAATATGAAATTCTCAAATACAATATCTATCAGAATATATAATATATTATCTCCTTTTGTCATAAGTACAAAAAATAAAATAGGAGGGGCGACAGATAAAGGTTACAGGCTTTCACTACTCATCATACTTGGAGGTCTGGGATTCATCAGAGTGGGTAAGATCAACAGGATGATAGAAGCTATCATATTATTGATGGCGGTGAATTTCTGAGTGGAAAGCTCTAAAACTGTCTTTCAGTCTAGCAACTTTCTCAGATAGTTCTTTCACTGAGTCCTCCAGAGCATTAAAACGCATGATCAATTTCTTAAGGTGCTCCATCAGAGTGACAACCAGGGGAGGAGAAGAAGAAACTGCAGGGTGAGGCTCGAGATGTTTTTCTTCAAAATCTTCTTTGTTTATTTTGTGTGACAGAGAAGGAGGTGTGCGTGAGGAATAAGTCATTGTTGCGTTCAGATAGAAGGAAAGAAAATAAAATAGAGATATATAAAGTGATGAGACAAAAGTACTGATTATAGGAATGGTATACATATGGTTGAGGAATATGAACAATTTTAGAAAAGAATATCAAAGCATGCAATTGGCCTTCTATCACAATGAGTACAAATGTTGGGAACCGAAAAAGTAAAATGAACGGCCTAAGAAGTTACACAGAAAAGAAGCGGGAAAGCATAGACAAGAAACTGAAGAGTAAGAATATAAAGTATATTTAACATCGGTTATATATATTTTACACCAATTCAATATAAATCTGGTGTCAATATTTCATCTTATTTACAAAAATAGCACATTTCATTTGTTCTAAAAGCTTCTCCGCAAGGTATGAATAAGTTAAAGAAAAGAAGCGGTAAAGTATAGATAGGAAACTCATGAAGTCAAAATATATAGCATATTTAACACAAGTTATATATATATATTACACCAGTTCAATTTAAATCCGGTGTAAATATTTCATCTTATTTATAAAAGTGCTACATTTCATTTGTTCTAAAAGCTTCTCTACAAAATCTGAATAAAGAAAAGAAGCAGAAAAATATAGACAAGAAACTGAAGGGTCAAAATATGACGCAGTTAATCTACACATATTAATATTAATATTTAGCGTAGTAATTATAGTTTACACTGGTGACGTGTTAATCCGGTATAACTATTTTATCTTATTTACAAAAATACCACCGGTCATATTTTTTAGACTGTCTCCATAAAGACCAATTTAAAAATAAGGTTTTAAAAAACATATTTTGTACTAGTGCACTCTCCTTTCCACCACACATCTATATATTTATATATATAATATTTTTAAAATGTAAGGTTCATGCGTTGTATGAATAAATATTTTATTTAGCAAAGATCAAATTCGTATAAATATCCATCAGGAATCAACTTAAGAAGATAGTATTTTTTTATAAAAATAAGTAAAATTATATTTTGTAGCTGAATATTTAACAATGAATCTTACCAATACTGAAATAGAGTGGCCATGCCAGCCATCAAAGAGCCGAGAAATAACGCACAAACCATAGCTAATGGTTATTTGTTGGGAATGTAGTGTTGGAAACCATGTTGATGAGGAGAATTTGCGCTTTTCCAACTGTCCAAATCTATAATTATAGTATAATATATGGGTGAGATCAAAATTAAAAAAAAGAAGTCAAATTCTAATTTCACTTAAAATTTTTTATATAGAAATTATGATTAGTCGAGAGTTGTTTTTAGATTAATATTATTTCAGAAGTGTTAAAAATAATAGTCACTGTTAACTGTAAAAATATTAATAATTAATTTTAATTTTTAATAGTTAATATTAATTTTTCTTTAACAATGAGGAAGATTTTACTCCTTTTTTTTTCTTTATATTTTCGGAACAATATTATTTAAAGGAAAAAAAAAGATTTCTGAATAGATACAGTTTCTACACAAAAATTTATGAGTAATAATTAAACATGAGCCCTTAAAAACCAGGGAGGAAAGCAGTGGCTATTGGTGGAGTCATTCATCCCAACACAAACAACGGCTTGAAATAACAAAGTTTTGTAGTGGACGCCTCTCTCCCATTTACTTTTTCCTCTGCGCTCCAAAAAGAAAATTAAAGCTAATCCTGTCGTTTCTTTTTTTTTCACAAAGAATTTAAAAAAAAATTGAGTTTAACCATAATATAAAAATAGTGTAAAATTTACTTTTTTTTTTTAAATGATATCAATATCATACAAAATAAATAGTATATTAATTTTAAATATAAAATTAAATATTTAAAAATTAAGATATCTTTATTCATCACTCTTAAAGCTAGATGTGTTGTTTCCTGATTAATCATCTTTATTAACCGACATATATTTCTCCTCCTGACACGTGGACATTGCCTTCACCAGTCACTCCTACAAAACAATTCTCAGTTTATGATCACTGAGATTATTTCATTTAGCTAAGGACGTTGGTGGGATGGCGTCCACGTCATACCCACCCAGATTAATTGTATCACCATTTTTTTTATGTTATCTATATATTTACTGGACATTATCTTATTGTTTTGTCTTTACAGTGTCAACTGGATCAAATATTTTGTCATTTGACTTTTACACATTTGATTATAAAAAAATTATGGAGGTAAAATCATAGGAACTTCATCACTAAAATTTTTTAATAAGTATCATAAATTTATTAATATTTTTTATTAAAATTTATTATCATATACTCTTCAGTTATTATTAAATTTTAAAATAATTAAATTTTTTAAAAAATTAGAGTAATTTTTTTAAAATAAAAGAATTACCATATTAAAAATATCAATGACAAGGGATAAATATGAACTATGACTGTGTGCATATATTTATTTTATATTATCTAGCAATAATTTCAACGTGGGTCCTACCATATTGCCAGCTTTACCACGTGATCAATATGTGCTTGCTTTTTGGGGACGTTGTGCACCAGCACCTGCCCATTTTCTATTTGCCTAGATTGACCACTACTTTAAACTATTTATAAGACAGACCATTTTAAATTCTGGCATTGAATTATTATAATTTGAGAAAATATAATCTAATTAGGATATTATTTTTTCTATACTCTCCCTCCTATTCTTATTACAAAGTATTTTCTAAAAATAATTTTTAATTATAAATATAAATCACTAGCTAACTTATTAATTATTATTTTCTCTTTTTACTCTTAATATTAATTGAAATTTAGTGTTTTCTAAATAAACTTTTTGAATAAATTTAAAAAAATTATTAAATTATAATAAATTTAATAGCTTAATTGTTACTATTTTTATTTTTTATAAGATTTAATTAATTTTTTAAATATATTAAAGAAGTTAAATAAATAATTTAATTATATTTAAATTTAATATTTTAAGATAAATTTATGTAATATACTCTTTAATTTATCTAAATAAATTAAATAATTTTAATATTAATTATAATTTATTTATTTATTTATTAATCTATATAAAAAAATAAATTAAATTTTATATTAAGTAACGGACTAATATTTCTTAGTACGTAGAAATTACATTAGAGGTAGTACATGTCATGCCATTGAGTTCAATACAAATATGACTACTTAGAAAATGGAACAGTGTAAGCGGGCAGTGTTCTTGGATATTAAGAAAGGTAGTTAAAGTTTCGATACCCAAAAAAGCTAAAAGTGACATGAACAGAATTTCGCTTCCGTTATCATGCATTCCTTCTTTCTTCTGAGCAGCAAAAACCAAGCTCAAGAACTCACTTTCCCTTTCTGATCCTGTCACCAATGGCTTCTCGGAGCTTCTTCTTCTTCCTCCTCTTTCTTCTAAGCTCCGTCTCATCCACTGAATTCATGTATAACAGAAACTTCAATTCCACCAACATCGTCCTTTCCGGCAATGCCACCATCCAAAACTCCGTTCTCACACTTACCAACCAGACATTCTTCTCCATTGGACGCGCTTTTTACCCTTACAAAATACCCATGAAATCTCCCAAATCTTCAACCCCTCTTGGCTTTGCGACCTCCTTCATCTTCTCCGTTGCTCCCTGTAAGGGCTTTGCCACTGGTCATGGCTTCGCTTTTGTGCTCTCACCTGTAATGGGCATCACTAGGGCAACATCAGGAAACTATCTGGGTATTTTTAATCGCACCAACGACGGTGATTCTTCCAACCATATTTTTGGTCTTGAATTTGATGATTTTAGAAACGAAGAATTCAATGATATTAATGATAATCACGTGGGTTTTGATTTGAATTCGCTTATTTCCGTGTATTCACAACCTGCTGGGTTCTGGGATGGAAATCAATTGGAGGAATTGAAACTGGATAGTGGGGAGAACTATCAAGTGTGGATTGAATTTCTGGATTTACATCTTAACGTTACTATGGCCCCAGCAGGAAAACGAAAGCCTCAAAAGCCATTGATTAGTAAGAATGTTAACCTTTCTGGTGTGCTGTTAAATGAAATGTATATTGGGTTCTCTGGAGCAACAGGAAGAATGGTAGACATATGTAGAATCTTAGCTTGGAGTTTTAGCAATTCCAATTTTTCAATTGGTGACGCTTTAATTACAAGAAATTTGCCCAATTATGTACATCCAAAAGAACTGATGGTTAGATCAAAAGGTTTCATTGCAGGAGTCACTTTGAGCTCCCTGCTTGTAATATGTTGCTGCACTTTTGTAGTCTTGAGTTTATCTAAAACCAGGGAAAAAGGGAAAGATGATGAAGAGAAGAACATTGAAGATTGGGAATTGGAGTATTGGCCACATAGGATTAGCTACCAAGATATTCATGATGCTACAGGGGGATTCTCAGAAGAACATGTGATTGGGAGTGGAACAAGTGGGACGGTATATAAAGGAATTCTGCAAGGAGTTCAAGTGGCAGTGAAGAAAATCCACCATGATACTCAATACGGAATGAGAGAATTTCTGGCTGAGATTTCAAGCATAGGAAGGATGAAACACAAGAATTTAGTGGGTTTCAGAGGCTGGTGTAAAAGAAAAAGAGGACACTTGATTCTGGTTTATGATTACATGGAGAATGGGAGCTTGGACAAGAGGATTTTTGAGTGTGAAGATAATAATAGCATGCTGCTGAGCTGGGAACAACGTAAAAATGTTTTAAAAAACGTAGCTTGTGGGATTTTATACCTACACGAAGGTTGGGAAGTTGAGGTATTACACAGAGATATCAAAGCAGGCAACGTGCTGCTCGATAAAGATATGAACGCTAGATTAGGGGATTTCGGGCTAGCCAGATTGCATCATCAAGAACAATTGGCTGATACGACGAGAGTGATTGGAACTCTGGGGTATATGGCACCAGAACTAGTTAGAATCGGGCGACCATCGAAAGCAACTGATGTGTATAGCTTTGGCATTCTCATTTTAGAAGTGCTTTCTGGGCGAAGCCCTTTCGTAGCAGATAAGCCAGCATTGATTGATTGGGTTAGGAGCCTAATGGAGAGTGATAACTTGTGTGGTGCTCTTGATGAACGTTTGAAGGCTCAAGGTGGGTTTACCATTGGGGAAGTTGAGAGATTGCTTCATCTGGGTTTGATTTGTTCAAGTTCAGAACCTAAAGTTAGACCAACAATGAGACAGGTGGTGAAAGCATTGGAGAAAATTGGTGACACTGAGTGTGATGAAGACTGTTTTGATGGGAACTTGCTTGAGAAAATAAACTCAGCAGCAATGTGGTCCAAGCATTCTTCAAATTCTACTGAAAAAAGTTATCCAACTTTTGAGGAAATTATGCACTCCAAATATTATACCACAACTACTATTAGTGGTTCTTATTGTTCCCTTCCACCATCAGAAGAAGCCTACGTTTCAGAAGGAAGGTGAGAGCTTTTTCAGTTCACCATGCTTTTGTCTGGGCCTGAATTTCCCTTCACCATGTTCTGATATCCTTAAGATAATACACAAAATAGTTGCGTGTATTACTTTTTTGCCCCTTCAATGTGTGTAAATATTTTTGTAATTCTCAATTCAAACAGAAAAGTATTAATAATTTTATAGCAGAACCTGTGTTGCACTCAAGTCTTGTGCTTTCGAGTCTTGGAGAAGCAGAACTTTATAACAATAACTGGCACGATAACTGTTGAAACAGAGTGCGGTTGGCAAGGAAAGAAGTTGTTCAAAGAAGTGCTTGGTTGTTGATAAAGTGCTTTAAAATATTTCCCAAATTAAATATAAGAATTAGTTAATTTTTTAGATAGATTAAAAAAACTAAATAAATAAATTAATTATAACTAATATAAAATTAGTTGATTAATTTAAATAGATTAAAAAGTATATAATATGAATTTGTCTTAAGAGATTAAATTTAATCATAATTAATTAATTTTTTTAATTTTTTTAATATATTTAAAAAATTAATTAACTCTTAAATTAAATACTTGAGAAAGTATATCGAAGTATATGGAAAATGCGCAAACTTGTATGCATTTTTTCTTTTACAAAATTTAAAGACGTGAGGGTTCTTTTTACAACATGGGAAGGTTCTGATGGCTTTCATATCAATCTTAATCCTAAATAATGAGAGAACTCAAGGGACTGGGGGCAAACAAACTTCATTTGCAGTTCAAAGTTGTTACTGAATCTCAAATTTGTGCCTTTTGATTTCACCAGTCAATGTAATCTTCATTCACAACCATGTTATTGGAATCGAGGTCGATGCAGTTAATAATGATGAATTCAATGAGATGAAAAATAACTTTAGGATTGATATAAACTCGGTTACGTCGTTGACTTCACGCAGCGGAGAGTTTGCACTTGAAATATCAAGCGTAGGAATGATGAAACACAGAAATCTACTAGTTTGTTTACGAGGTTGGACCAAAAAAAAATCTTGGAATGTGTCGAAGAAATAAAGATCTGGAGTTGGAAAGAGAGGATTGAAGTCTTAAAACGAAGGCCGGAAGTCAAGGTGTTCGGTAGGGACACATCAAAGTGAGCAGTGTTTTATATTAAGAAGATACTCGAGAGTTGTTCGGTTACTGGAAGGGAATGAAATTCTCTAATATTGAGTTAATTAGATTAAAAAAATTAAATAAATAAATTAATTATAATTAAATTCAAATCCTCAAAATAAATTTATATTATATACTCTTTAATCTACCTAAATTAGTCAACTAGCTTATATATTAATTATAATTAGCTAATTTATTTAACTTATTTAATACTTAAATTAGTCAATTAACTCTTATATCAAGAGTCAAAAGAAGTAATAGAAAAAAATGAACTAAAATAATAATAACCATAGATAAATTATGTAAAAAAATAGTCCTATCTCTTATTCTTAATATAAGAACTAGTTAAAATGTTGAATTTAGTCATAAATATAATACCTTAATCTATTTTTATTTTTAATATTTATTATTTTCTTCTAAATAGGACTTAAAACTCATGCAAGATTAAGTAAACTAATGCCTCACAATAGCTTTGTTAAAGATGCATGCAAGAAAGTTGAAGAGTGGAAGGTAGAATCAATTTCTAAGACACAGAAGACTTCAATATATGATACATATTACAACGTGGGCCCTCTTCCCCCTTCACCCCACTCTCTCTCCCCCCTCTCTCTCTCTCTCAATAACGATTATAGATGAATAGTGTAGTCATGATATACTTACCCACATTGTACTACCAGAATTTGAGAGTGTATTTGACTAACCAGCATCTACTTTTTCTTCCCACGAACTTTTTCAAATATTGACTTGTCAATTCTACGTCTCGAATATTCCTGAATCTTTCGATCGTGTTCTTTGAGCATCTGATCCATGTTGTTTGATGATACCATCAATGGACCAGAAAGATAGATCTTGTTTCCTCTGCCATACCCTTCCTGAAATAGGGACCAATATGATTATTCATCAGGACTCCAGGAAGAATAATGACTTGGACAGAAATTGGAGACAAATTGGAAAGAAGGGTACTCCCTCTGGTTCAAAATATAGGTGAAGTTAGGAAGGGTATGAATTTTTTTATAAGGTGTAATTTGAGTTTGTCTTATAATTTAATGCTTTTTTTTTCAATTTTACCACTCTCTCATTACATTTTCCCATATCTATTTATTGCCTCTCTCACTACTCTTCATTAATGAGAGCGTATTTGGAAAAAATTATGTCTTACATATTTATTATTTTAAACTACTTTTAATTAATTTCTTGATATAAGCATTTATATTTTGAACTAGAGGGAGTTTTAAACAAGAGGGATTATTACAAGGTCCCAAGTATCTATCAATTGTTGCACTGAAATTTATCCTTGTTAACTCTTTAGCTATCATTAGGATTTTGTGGTAATTAAATCTCTTATTTAGGATCTCATAATAATTCCCCCTAGACCATCTTTTGGGCGTTATTGACTACCAACAAAAACTTTCACAGAAAAATATATACACAAATAGGAAGGCAAAGAGAAACCAGATATGAGAAACTGACCGGAGTTGATTCTTTAGTTGGGGTTCTTCCATGTTCTACATGACATAAATCGATTCGTTGAGGCTGGTGTTTTTGAGCCTGCCTTCTTAACTCTGATCCACTAGTTGACTCCACCGATTTTCGCACATCGACTGTTTTTCTGGGCTTTGAGGAATGTGATTTTTCCTCCTGATCTTCAGACATTGAAGTTCTAGATGAAATTAAACCTGATAGTTTTGACAGGTTGACTCTGTTTGAACCAAGATGCTGCTCGTCCATGTCCTTCCCAACCTTTACCCAGCCAGGACCCTGAACTAATGGACCTGAATGTGAAGGCCTCTTATACAGATGACCAGAGAAATTATTTTCCATTTCCTTCACATTGTCTGACTGTTTATGTGGAAAAACCAGCAACCCTGAAGCAGATTCCCTGGGAGGATTGAACAATTCATTTCGACTCTTTGAGCTGGAATGACGTCCTTGCTGCATGAAATAAGAATAATATAAACGAAGATCAAAACAGACAGACATAGGGTGGCCACAAAAATCAAAAAGAGAAAGCTCAAACAACAAACATTACTTTTCTTGGTAAAAAATGGGGAAAATTAGTACCTCCAGTCCTAATTATAAGAGCTAATTGATTTTTTTAAATACATTAAAAAAACTAAATAAATCAATTAATTATAATTAATATAGGAGCTAGTGGACTAATTTAGATAAATTGAAAAATATATAATATGAATTCTTTTTAAGGAGTTGGATTTAGTTATAATTAACTCATTTATTTAGTTTTCTTAATTTATCTAAAAAATTCAACTAATTCTTATAATTAGACATGAGGGAGTAGTTTCTTTGTGTAAAACTATAAATAATGTTAATCTTAAAAGGAGAGTAACCATGAAGCTTAAAGGCCATTTGCAAACAGCCATAGCCATTGACGGTTTAGGTGTTTTAAAACACACTACAAGATGGATGATCAGCTGGGGCAGAACTTACTCATACTAATCACTAGTATACAAAGGGATAAAATTCTTGGGTTGAGATTATAGTAAATTGAATTCATAGGTCAGATCAATTTATTTAAGATTCAGACTTTCCCTACGATATAACATCAAATCAAAACTACTGAAACACATAGCTTTATTCCTTTTTCTTGATTATTATCACGCTCAATCAGTGTACGCTATTTAGTATAGAACTAGTAAGGAGTGATCATCAAAGGAAGGTCATCCAGTTTTATTTTAACTTGGAAAAATATAAAAGAGAATCAGAAATTAAAATTTGAAACTTTCTCAGGTTACCTGCATTGACATGCGTGGGTCAACATTGTTATTTGCTGCAACCACCTGAAGTCCTTTTTCTGGTCTAAGTCCGACGCCAACTTTCTGCTCCCTTCCTCCAACAGCTCTTTGCCTGAACGGATAAAAAATGTATACTTGTTAATAAGATGCTTAGCTGACAGGAAATGCTACCCTTTACCATAATTGAATTATTCAAGTTGTTCAGGCAAGGAAAAAAGGAAATAATTGAAGTTGCTAAACATTCCATAACTTCAAGACTTCAACTACCAGAAATTTGTATATTTTGTGTCTTTCAAGCATACGAGGGAGCCCATTAATGATGTTTCTCTTGTTCAAGTCAAAGATGGCAACATTTAAATAAAGAATTGACAAGAAATCAAACTTTCATTATCCAAGAGTTCTTCAAATTTAGCCCCAATTTATATTTCAAAAGACAGATCACATTCTAAATCTGAAGCCAATGTCATGACAGGAGAACATAAATCTTGTTCTTCTTTCCTCAACTTAAAAAGAATGAATCTATAGAAGGTACCTTCTGGTTGCTTCATCTCGCAACTTAGCATCAATCTCTTTGCTGGGAGGATATTTTGGTAAACTTGAAGGATCACAAGCAAGGGGTTCCATGGTAAAGAACTGTATATAAAAAGGAAAAAGAGTCAATTGGAGAATCTTGTACCTCAAAAGGTTATAAAGAAGACAGATCTTCAACGACATCTTGTATGGGATGGCATAAAAGCAGGAGAAATATAGTCACCGCGTTTTACTTTATATTATAGCAGTATTGCTTTCATGTACAGAAAAGCATGCACGATTGAAACACTAACTACTATGAAACTAATATGACAAGTTTTCATCTAGGAAACGGATTGGAAAAACAAACGATGAAAAGAACAAGATGACAGTATGCTAGAATGGCATCATTCTTTGAGTAAAAGCAATATATGTTTATATTTGCATATAAAGGAGAACATTCAGGAAAACAAGGCGAAAAATCTTAATATCTAGACTTTAGTACACTTTTGGTCCCTCTAATAATGCAAAAATTTCATTTTGGACCATTTATTTATTTATCTTTTGGCCAGTCCCTTTCGATTGAGTATGTGGGCCTTTGATATTTAGAAATAATGAAATTAAGTCCTTTTGTTCTTCATTGTAGACTATATTTGAGTTTGGTGACATAATGGCAAAAAAACGGGGAGGAAAAGAAAAGCACCATCAAACAGGAGTACACGTTAAGATGCGTACCTATTACATAAAGTCACGTACCTCACTTTTTAAAGCACTAGCTGCAGTTCCTCGATGTGCAGGATCTATGGAAAGTAGGGTTTCTATTAGCCTCACAGAAGCAGCTGGACATTCCAGGAATGTTTCAGCAACACAACGTCTATAATGGTGTGGAGGCTTGAATACTGTTGAATGTGGCGACCGCAATTTAAGCCAGTAATCATCAGATGGTGAGCCACAGAGCTTAAAAATCCTATGCAATTGCTCAACCTACATGAAATTAAAATTAAGTTTCCAGCACTGCATATATCCCTTCATCACCATACAAAGAGTAAGGGGGAAAATAGGACTCAGCATTCAAAACTGGTATATGAGTTTGGAATTGCATGTAAACCAATGGAATCCACTTATGACTTGATAGAAACATGATCTTTGGCCACGGTACTAAAGAAACCATGACAAGGATTGTGATGTCGTATTTTATTTAACTTAAATGAATATATATGTATATATATCATTAATATATGTACCATCCAAAAATTAGCTTTTCTTTCATGATTCTAGTATTCATAATATGCTGACATAATTCAACCATTTTCTTTCAATGCTTGTTGATATGTGATAAATTATGGTGAGTAAATAAATAAACTAGATTTCCAAAAACTATACCTCGGTTTTTCCAGGCAATATAGGCCTGCCAGAATATAGTTCCCCCAGTATACAACCGGCGCTCCACAAATCCACTGCAACACCATAATGGGATGCTCCAAGTAAAAGTTCTGGAGGCCTATACCAAAGAGTCACCACTCGGCTGGTCAATGGAACACTGTGATGGGGATCAAAAAAGCTTGCCAAACCAAAATCTGCAATCTTTAAGATGCCATTATTGTCAATGAGAAGATTTGACCCCTTTATGTCCCGGTGGAGGACACCACGACTATGACAATGATCCAATCCTCTGAGAAGCTGCTGCATGTAGCACTTAATCTAACATAAAGAAAACACTACTTAAGAATTCGGCACATCAAAGTAGAAAGCATGCATGGAAGTTTGAACAAAAATTTCAAATAAGGACAGGCCCTCCCCATTGCCGTATTTGACATAACCATGTGGAAAAATCTGATTCCATGTGAATTAAGCGAAAAATCAGAAGATTGAGAATACTACCTGTGGTTCTGAAAACTTAATGTCAGGATGTGAAGCAAGTCCTGTAAGATCATGTTCCATATACTCAAAAACAAGGTACAAGCTGCGAGATGTCTGGGATGTTATCAAGCCCTCTAACTTTATCACATTAGGATGGTCAAGCCAACGCAGAACAAAAATTTCTCTTGCCATAAACTTGACACTCTCAGGATCAAGATTATCAAAGCGTACTTTCTTCAAAGCAACTGTCTTTTGGCAAGTCACATCACGTGCCTTGTAAACAGAACTGTATGTTCCTTGGCCAATCTACAGGGTAAAACGCCATCTCATGACTCATTAGAGAAAGTTAAATGGAGAAAAATCATATACCAACACTGAAAAAAAAGGTAGCTTCCACAACTGGCATTCTGTTCTTTTTTAAGAACAAAAAAATGAAAATAAACCCCTTTTAAACATCAAAGCATTACACAACTATAACGTTTCTTGGGCCCTAGTTCATTCTTAGAGATAAAAGGGCTGAAAAGTTGGTAGACGCCAACATTGAATGCAGGAATACCAACAAATGCCGCATATTAAAACAGCCAAGTGATGCCAGACAAATCATTATCGATTAATAAAGTTGATTATCCTCTGTATATCAAATCTTAGGATATCAATGTTTTGTAATTCACTTCAGTGATCTATCAAATCTGAACAATTGAGATCATAAACTTTAAATGTATCAATTTTAAGAGACTGGTCCCAAGTACAACTTTTGCCACACAATCTAACTATGCCAGAAAAAGAGTTCATTTGACATAATTTTTAGTGATCAAGTACATTCACAAGGTAGTATTAATTACATCGTAGTTGAAATGCAATACAACATAGACAGAGGAATGGAAGTAACTTACTTTATATAACCTCTCGAAAGTATTAGCACTCCGAGGTATCCATCCCTTGATAGCTTCACCAGCAACAGAAGATAGCCAAGCTGGCCATCCTGCCGCAACTTGTTCTCCTTCTGTAGCCTTTGGTAATTTACCATGACCAGGATGATTAAGAACAGTAAATTCAGGTTTCTCAATTTTTTCCTCCCCAATTTGATCATCATAAAACTTCACTGAAACATTGGGTTTCTTGCTAATCAACGAAACTTCTACATCTCTGGCATCTAGCACATTTTTGGTCCAAACTCCCGCATCCCTTTTTGACGAATTCAATCGTGAAACATTCAATTCCGATGACCTTTTGCTCAACGATGGCAATTTAGTGGTCAAACCTTCTCGGCTGTCTTCCACAGCTGAAGTCTTGGAGCATATGCAACCCATATTACGGCAACAAGCTGAATTTCAAATAGATTATCCTTCAGAAGCAAAGATTACCAGCTAAAATTCTCACCTTCACTAACTCATTCATCAAAGATTCATAAACTGCCACCAAATAATACTGTTCTCATCAGAGACAATTGGAAAATTCTCCGCATAAGCTCATACCCTATACATGTTATACCTATCTGCCGAAAGTCGCGATCATGAATCAAATAATTCACGCTTCCCTCAACTCTGCAAATTTCTAACCGACCCAATTTAAGAGAGAGAATGAATTGGCCTGAATCAATACGCAATTCAGGAACCCTCCAACAACCTTACACCAAGTATCGTCGACTTTAAAAAGGAGAAAATTTCCCAACCAGGAAAAAGAAGATCATTATAGCACTGAAAGCTAGAAATCACCTAAATAGTAAAATAATAGAAAGCAAGATACCTCGTGGACCTCTAAATTACGAGTAATGGTAAAGATGAATTAGCTTAAGAAGAAAGAATGAGTGGCTTGGCTCCCTCGGGGATATAGCTGAAAGTTAAACGCGTATTCATAAATTAAAAGAGCATTATCCTAGTGTCCAGTTAAGTCAAAAGGCTCCACTCTCTCTATTTACACAACCTTCAACGACGCGAATCTCTTCATCTTCTGTGTCTATGAACGATTGGCGTCGTTCAAAGCAGGTCGTTCGGTTTGGATTGGCATTTGAATGCTATAGCAAAAGCGTTTTTATATATCTATTTCTTCGACGTCTCTCCTCTCTTCTTCTTCCTCCAGGCCATGGACAAGGTAACAGAGTTATTCTAAAACACAGTTAATTCTGATTCATTTGAAGATAAGAATATAGCTAAGAAAGCAGTCATTAATAATAGTAGCCCGAGGGGGAGGAAAAAAACAGTGGTCGGCACTTAGCACCACGAAGAACGAATAAAACAGACACGAAGTGGGATTTCTAAAATTTCAGATCATTATCATAATCCCTTTGACTATAGTAATTCGGATCAACCCAGAGTAAACGGCAGAAGAGTCTTCTGATGGGAATCCATTTCAACACAAGGAAAAATGGATTTATATTTGGATAGTTTCATTTTTTTCTTGGTAATATATTAAAATCAATCAACCATAATCTCTTATTTATATATATATATATGTGTGTGTGTGTGTGTGTGTGTGTATAATATAATTTAACACCGTATGCATTATTTTTAAATCAAACAATCAATTAATTTTATTTTTAAAATATTATAATATCTAATTTAGATAAAAATAAAATTGAGTTGAAACTAATTAATATTGTTAATATCTTTTTCTAGAAATCATAATTTATAATTTCAGTTTTTAATAAGTGATTCTAATTTAATTTTTAAAATTTTTTAAATATTATTATGATAATTAATTAGAAATCTCATTAATTGATTTCTTAATATTTTAAATTTTTAGCCATAATATTAATTTATAATAATCATAAATTACTTGAATTATTAAAAGATTTTGAGGATTATAGTATTAATAATCTCATCAATTAATTTTATAATATTTTAAATTTATAACATAATAATAATTTATAATAATTATAAATAACTAAAAAATTATAATTTATTTTTTCCTGTTCCATATTCAACGTACAGGAAAAATCTCTTATTAATATATACGTACATATAAATAATGCCTTGTATTAATATTAAATCTTTTGAATAAGATGACATTTTAATGTAGAAAAATGAAAGGAATATTTTGAATATGTAA
The DNA here is from genome assembly GCA_037074615.1 of Leucaena leucocephala. NCBI lineage: Eukaryota > Viridiplantae > Streptophyta > Magnoliopsida > Fabales > Fabaceae > Leucaena > Leucaena leucocephala. Next base: position 8,615,125 of record CM073525.1, read on the forward strand.
GGGAATTTATACTCTCTCTTCTCTTTAATGTAAGGTTTGTGATTTTCACTTTTAATCAAGTCCCACCTACCTTGTTGTATAGAGATGGTGGACGACGAAAGGAGATTTTTTTTCCCACTTCTAATTTGTAGTCTCTTTGTTGCTTTGTTATGGTTTCATCAAAAAAATCACATTGAAGTGGGATTTTGAAATTTCTAAACTAAAAGGTATATTTAGCTATTAAAAAAATGAAATATCTGAAATTAAAATATATATATATATATATATATATATATATATATATATATATATATAAAGATGGAGATGAGTTTAACGGATTTTGACCTGAATGTTTTGGTGGGGCTTTGTAATTGTAAACATCAAACAAGAACGGGCAGAAGACGCTATTTGAAGCACGAGGAATTCATGCTAAAGGTCAAAAGAATATCACAAATATTAGATGGGGTAAATAACTGATTGCCAAAAAAAAAAAAAAAAATTGGCATACATCCCTCATTTAAAATTTATTTAGAGAATGGTCCCTTAAATTATGGGAAGCATTTAGGTCCTTCAGAAAAAAAATAGGAAAGTACACGAAATGATCACATTACTGGGTAATGAAAGTCACATTCCCTAATGTGTAAATTCGTAAATATGCAAGTCACATTTCTTAATATGCAAATCGCATTTCCTAATATGTGAATGACATTCTTTAATATGTTAATAACTACCCTAATGTACAAATTTCTTAGTGCCTATTTGGATATAGTTTTTAGGAATCAATTTTGGCTAAAACTTCAGTTTAGAAAAATCTGAAACAAACATCAATTTTTGTCCAGAATTGATTTTGGCTAAAATCTCAGTTTGAAAAAATTTAAGCCAAATAGCCATTTTTGTCCAAAATTGATTGTGGGCAAAACCTCGGTTTGAAACCATGATTTTGAATAAGCTACTAAAAATAGATTTTGGAACTGTAAAAGAGCTTATAGATTATCCAATTATTATTTTACCCCTACTTTTTTCTTATCCTCTCTCTTCTCTCTCCTCTCTCTTCTCTCTCCTCTCTCTTCTTCACACTATCTCCTCTTTTCTCTCTCTTCTCTATACTCTCTCCTCTCTCATATTTCTTCTTTCTCCTCTCTCCTCTCTCATATTTATTCTCTACCCTTTCTCCTCTCTCATACTTTATCAAATCATACCATTTTTAGTAATTTATTAATATAAAAAGTGATTCTACTACTAATCATCCAAACATCTCTATTTTCAAAATCTATTCTTCCCATAATCTATTCTCCATAATCTATTCTTCCCAAAATCTATTCTCCAAAAGCTAATCCAAATATACCCTTAGTATACAAGTCACATTTCCCAATATGCAATTCACTTTTTCAAATAGACAAGTCATATTCCCTCATCCTCATTTATTAAACTTTAATGGTAATTTAGTCTTTCCCCTATCACTCTTATTTACATTGAAGCACCTCTATGTTTTTTTTTTTTTGGTATAATTCTACGTACCATTCTCCAAATAAATTTTTAGATGAGTATTTTTTTTAATTTTTATTTTTGTTAAATATATGTATATTTCTATTATAAATAATTTATTTAAGATATTATTAAATATTAAATATAAATATCTCTTTTAATATAAATTATAATAAGATTAATATCTTCTATTATATTTAACCCGGTTAGTTCTCTAATTTTCTTTTCAAAAAAAAAGAAAAAGATAAAGAAAGGTTGAAAAGTGTTGGGGGCATAAATGGAAATCGATCCGACGGTGACTGACTAAGGTTTCCAAACTAAACAGTCAAACCCAAAACAATACTGAAAAGCGCCCCACCAAGCAAACCCGGCTCGTGGACTCGCGGTTCGCAGCAAACGGAGAACCGATTTACGATGTCTGTGTATCCTATAACCAAAAAGGAAATTCCTAGAACCAGCCACATCACATTCTGACTCTCAAGGCAAGTTGTTTCACGCTCTAATCACACTCTCTTAACTGACAACGTGGCATAACCGATTGGGAAGTGCATCTTACGAGTACAAGATAGCGTGATGAGTGGTATTCATTAATTGCTCCATGTTGTAATTCCTAAACTTCAACAATTTAATCAGATAAAAACATCACAATTTAACAAGGAGAAGCTCGGATATAGCAGAGGGCAGAGAGACACTCGTCATCCCAAACAAAACCAAAATTCCAAAAAAAAAAGATTGTCTGTTGGGAAAGTTTCTAGCCTGGAAAGGGAATTGGGACAGAAAAATTCAGCCCAGTCTTCAATGGCGAAAGTTGCAGAGGAATCTACTGCTTACCTGTTACTGCTAAGAATTATGAGTAAAAGGAGAACCTGGGTATGTATTTTCGTGCTTGTTTATAGCGTCCTTTTGACTTCTTCTTGGAATTTCCTCAAATCCATGCTGTCTTGGTACAATTTACAAGCTCAATCATCTTCCTCATCTTGTTGGCCTGCCCTGTATGTTTCGGTTCTTCTTGGGTTTATGTTTGGGGTTCTTTCGATGTTCGCGGCTCTGCCCATGGTGGTTCTGGCTGTTCTGGTGACGTGGATCACCATCATCGTTTTGCTGGCTTTCTTTGGGAAACCTAGGAGGGCTTTGGTGGTGGAAGGAAGGAAGATCACAAAGGAAATTTTTAGTTTTGTGATTAAGATTTTGTTGAAGGAAGGGAATGCTGTGGCTGCTTTATGCGCTGTTTTGGGGTATTTTGCTCTGACAAGAAGGAATAGCAGTGAAGGTGGTAGTAGTCTTGATAGAATTGGGTGATGGATTTGGTGTTTGATAGGTTTGATTTGGTCTCAAAATTAAGACAGCATATGATTTGATGTTCCGAGTTTTTGAGTTTTGGTGGGTAAAATTGTAACTAAGAAGGAAGGTTGGTGAGCTCCAGTGTATTATTATGCTTTGGCAATTCATTAATTACACGGTATCTTATCTTTTTTTGGGTTTCTGTTTATGATAGGATATGATTCTATTTATATCTTCTGCGCGCACACACGCGCACACACGTAAATGTTGTTTTTGCAGTTTAAGCTTTGAGCTTAGGAGAGGAGAAAGATTGAGGAATTGAAAATTAATGGTTACGCAAAGTGAAGTTGAATATTTGGTACACTTTCTGAGCTCTTGAAGAAGCAAAATCATGTGCATAAGACTGTGGTTGCTTATATTTTATGTTTTGCCCAAAGATATATTTTTGGCTTATGTTATTGCTAGTCAATTGGATATATGGGTCAATGAACTTGCTTTTGAAGATATCATATAGTAATTATCTATTGCCAGGGATATTTTCTCCCATTAGTGACTCTTATCATGAAGGGAGGTTAAGATAATGGCAATGTTACAGGGAAGTCAAATTATTTTATTGTTGAATGATTTCAATGTTTATAAAAGGTAAATCTGTATTCAATATTATCAATTTTGAAATGGCTCAAATTTGAGCCCTCTGCTTCTCCATTCTATATGTTGAATTGGGAACTTGGTAGATTTCTCAAGCATGACACAGGTAGAACAGATCAGGAGCAAGCTATCCTTAAGTCTTGAATCACTGTGTGTTTACTTCTTTGATTAATAAACTCGATAACACTCCTAGCGTGAAAGACTCAAGGATATTGGGTCTATCCGTAGGTAGACTAAGTTCGAAACTCACTTTGTTAAAAGAGAACTATGGGTAGAAGTATCGTGGTTGTAAAACCTCAATTCGAATTAGTCAGTTGTACTGATAATAGTATTTAGAAAAAGTTTCGGATATCATGTGGCTTAAAGGGCTATGGAAAAAAAACATGGCGAGAAAGGGGACAATTGCAAGGAAATTTTGAAAGGGAAATGAATGATAGGATAAGTGCAAGAGGTTGCCCTAAAGACCCGCAAAGCCAGACAATAATGAGGGGTGGTGGTCAAAGGCTAAGGTTGTAGTGGCAATGTCACGAGAAAAGAGTGAAGCACAACATTCTTACGCTGTCCCCTGTTGTCAGGTGTAGTGGTTATCTGTGGATTGAGTTGCAGAGCAAAAGAAAGATGAAGACTTTGTGTATAGGATACACCTTAGCAGAAGATGAAAGTGCCTCTTGAGCTTATCACAACATTGGCCCCAGAAACAGAGTCCATTTGACTCCTGCATCTATTATTTTCCCTGAGAATGAGTTATAAGTACTATTTCCGTAACATCTAATTAATTATTATATTATAAAAAATTATAATATGATAATTATAGTCTCTAAGCTATCGGTTAAAGAATACTGTTAACTTTCTACAAAAAAAAAATATATTATAAAAAATTGATCCCATCATTAAACTAAGACAAAACTCAACTATATTTCACCCACAGAACTATATATCCAGTTATCCACTGCCCAAAAGGAAAATAGATTTCAGAAAAGCCAGAGAAAAAGCTCATTAATAGTATTAATATTTTATGTGTACAAAATTTGTAAAATAATTTTGTGTATATAAAAATTTATTAAGTCTTTCTCAAGAATTAAAGCTCTTTAGATCTGGGACTGTCCATATTGGATAAGGGCAGTTCAATGTTTTTTCACTGATTTTTTTTTAAAATCATTTTTTGGTCATTTTTTAAAAAAGTAGTAGTTAAAAAGTTATCTTTATTTTATATTATATATTTATTAAAATAATTTTTTTTTAAAAAAATGAAGATCAGGAAACAAAATTAAATCTGGATCGTCTAAATCTGATGAGTACCACACCAGTTCTAAGGGGGATTTTTCTCAAGTTTTTCAAAAAGGGTAATGGAAAATTAAGCAAAAAAGAATGGTAACAGGTCTCATGATATGGACAAATTTGACCGTTGAATAGAGAAGTCCGGCTCCAGCATAATAATATTCAAAATAAAAATTGAGAAAAGTTTGGAAAATAATATTTAAAGCCATCCTTAACGATATCCCTAATTGGTCCCTAAAACATAGCAATCCTTTCTCCCATTTGAGAGGGATGATCTCTAATTATGCTAAGAGTTAATAATCATTTACTCTACAAAACCAAAAAACCCTAGCTGCATGAGTGGAAAACGGATGTATAATTAATTAATATCACTTTTTTAACAAGAACATGCATCATATCATTGTGACATTTTGATTCTGCATGCATATGATTAACTTTTTTAAGTAATGTGTGAAAGCAAGAAAATAATCATTCTTTTATATTGGTAAGTGCAAAATGATTTCTTAGTAATTAGCCTTTTTTTTATAGAGAATTCATATGCTATTTTTGGTTCTTTCTTTTATTTTGGTACAAGAATTTTTTAAAAAGGTTAAATTCACACACGATTTAAGAATAGAATAAAGTCTCTTTTTCTCATAAACGATACTAATATTAGATAGATAGAACCGTCAATTACTTTCATACATAAACTTAAATACTTATAAATTAGGACGCTTCTTCAAATGTCACGATTGAAACTCATAACAATATAATATTTTATAAAATTTAAATACAAAATAATTATATATATCTCAGATTCAGTCACCAAATCCACATAATTATCAGGTCTTGATTGTAAAAAGTGATACAATTGTCTCATTCTTTGACCCATCAATTATAAAAGATCACCTACCAATAGAGATTGAGAATGATCCTCTGCTTCCCACATAGTGCCTATTTGGAAAAATCCAAACCTTGGTTTTAAACCAAGGTTTGGCTCAAAACCTAGGTTTAGAGAAATTTTAAAACAAACAGTCATATTTGTTCAAACGGGCTTTTGGACTAAACTCTGGTTTAAAACCAAGGTTTCAGAAAAGCTAGTCAGAGTAGCTTTTGGAACAGTAAACCACGTTTGAACTAACTAATTACTATATTACCCCTACTTTTTCTTACACCCTCTCTCCTACTTTTTCTTACACCCTCTCTCCTCTCTCCTACTTTTTCTCTATTTTCTTTCTTACACCCTTTCTCCTCTATCCTCTTATCTCTTATCTCTCATCATTTAATACTCATACCCTTTTTCGTAATTTACCAATAATAAAATCCCTTTTATAAATAACTATCTAAACACTCATTTATTCAAAACTGTTATAAAAATAAGAAAGTGAAAGAGTAGAAAGAATAACAAGACAAGAATTTGATATGAGAGAAATGGAAGGACAAGAGAGAATTTCTCATATGCTTGTATATTCACTTGTGCAAATGCCTTCTACATAGCCACTATTTATAGGCCACAACCATTAAAGACTAAACATAAGGTTACAAAGGATTAAAGATGAATAAAATACCATTAACCACAAGAAACCCCTCTCAAGTCATTCATTGAGGAAGTTATAGTTTTATGGCATAAAGGCAAGAAGGAATCCTAAGAAGAATCCTAAGAGGTAGGATGGACATCCACATGTACAATAATATTTGCAACACTCCCCTTGGATGTCCATGACAGATATGGTGCCTCATTAAAACCTTACTAGGAAAAACCCATTGGGACAAAAACCTAGTGAAGGAAAAAGAGTACACAATATTTATTTAGGTTGCCTTATCAAAAATCTTTTCAGGAAAACCTAGTGAAAAATAAAATCCTTAAAATGAAGAGTACATCAAGTACTTGTTTACTCCCCCTGATGACGTTGTCAATTTATGTCTTTGAATCTGCGCATTCCAATACCATACACTAACTTCTCAAATGGCTTAGTTGGTAGCGTCTTGGTAAACAAATCTGTAAGGTTGTCACATGATCGAATTTGCTGTACATCTATATCACCATTTTTCATAAGATCATGAGTGAAAAAGAATTTTGGAGAAATATGCTTTGTTCTATCTCCTTTGATATACCCTCCTTTCAATTGAGCTATGCATGCTGTATTATCTTCATATAATACTGTTGGAATCTCTTGTTCTGGAAGTAGGCCACTCATTCTTTGTATATGTTGGATTACTAACCTTAGCCAAACACATTCTCGACTTGCCTCATGAACTGCAATTATTTCTGCATGATTTGATGAGGTAGCTGATAAAGTTTGCTTTATCGAACGCCAAGATATAGCTGTACCTCCACAAGTAAATAAATATCCTGTCTGAGATCTACCTTTATGTGGATCTGCTAAAAATCCTGCATCTGCATAACCAATCAATTGTGATCCGAATTCATTAGAATAAAATAATCCCATATCAATTGTCCCTCGAAGGTATCGAAATATATGTTTAATTCCATTCCAATGTCTTCTTGTTGGAGAAGAACTAAATCTTGCCAATAAACTTACAGCAAATGCAATATCAGGTCATGTCGAATTAGCAAGATATATTAGTGCCCCTATAGCACTAAGATATGGTACTTCTGGACCAAGAAGTTCTTCATTTTCCTCTTGAGGGCGAAAAGGATCTTTTTCTTTAACTAGAGATCTCACAACCATTGGAGTAGTTAATGGATGTGATTTATCCATATAAAATTGCTTTAATATTTTTTCAATATAAGCTGATTGATGAAGAAAAATTCCATTTGTTAAGTGCTCGATTTGTAAACCGAGACAAAACTTTGTTTTTCCAAGATCTTTCATTTCAAATTCTCTCTTTAAACAATCCATTGCTTTTTGAAACTCTTCAGGAGTTCCAATTATATTCAAGTCATCCACATAGACAGCAATTATAACAAATTCTGATATATTCCTTTTTATAAAAACACATGGGCTAATTGAGTCATTTTTATAGCCTGCTTTCAACAAATATTCACTTAGACGGTTATACCACATTCTTCCAGATTGTTTTAATCCGTATAAGGATTTATGCAAACGAATTGCATAATTTTCTCGAGGATTCTTACATGATTCAGGCAATTTAAATCCTTCAGGGATTTTCATATAAATTTCAGTATCTAAAGAACCATATAAGTATGCTGTAACAACATCCATTAGACGCATATCAAGTCTTTCATGCACTGCCAGACTAATTAGATATCTTAAAGTAATTGTATCCACCACAGGAGAATATGTTTCTTCATAATCAATGCCAGGTCTTTGCGAAAAACCTTGTGCCACAAGTCGTGCTTTATATCTAACAACCTCATTTTTCTCATTTCGTTTTCGCACAAAAACCCATCTATACCCAACTGGTTTAACACCATTTGGTATTTGAACTACAGGTCCAAAAACTTCACGTTTTGAAAGTGAATTCAATTCTACTTGAATTGCGTCTTTCCATTTTGGCCAATCATTTCTATGTCTACATTCTTCAACTGACCTAGGTTCAAGATCCTCACTTTGATTAGTTATTTCAACAGCAACACTGTATGAAAAAATATCGTCGACGACTATATTTTTTCGGTTCCACCTTTTTCCCGTAGTGACATAACTTATCGAGATCTCTTCATTATTTTCAGGTACCTGGACCTCTTCTGGGGTCTTTTGATTTGTTATGTCCTGGGTATCTCTTATAAGATCAGCCTCCTCAATTTGACCATCTTGATTATTTACTCTTTTCTTTCTAGGATTTTTATCTTTGGAACCGATTGGTCTACCACGCTTTAAACGTGGTTTACTTTCATTTGCACTTGCTACTTGTCCTGCTGGGACATCAATTCGAATTGGAGTATTTTCAGTTGGAATATGAGATTTAATAATTCTCTTGGGGTCAGTAAATGCATCTGGCAGTTGATTTGCAATATTTTACAAATGAATTATTTTTTGAACTTCAAGCTCACATATTTGTGTTCGAGGATCTAAATGAGACAACGATAATGCTTTCCATATGATTTCTTTATCCAGCTGCTTATTATCTCCCCCTAATGTTGGAAAATTTGTTTCATCAAAATGACAATCATCGAAACGTGCCGTAAATAAATCTCCCGTTAACGGTTCTAAATACTTGATTATGGAAGGAGATTCATAACCAACATATATCCCTAACCTTCTCTGAGGTCCCATCTTTGTGCGTTGTGGTGGAGCAATTAGGACAAATACCGCACATCCAAAAATTCTAAGATGAGAAATATTTGGCTCCTGACCAAAAGTCAATTGTAATGGGGAGAATTTATGATAACTTGTTGGCCTGATGCGTATAATTGTTGATGCATGTAAAATTGCATGTCCCCAAGCTGAAATGGGAAGTTTTGTTCTCATGAGTATTGGTCTAGCAATCAATTGAAGGCGTTTAATTAATGATTCTGCTAAACCATTTTGAGTGTGGACATGAGCAACAGATTTTTCCACTGTTATTCCAGTTGCCATGCAATAATCATTAAACTTTTGCGATGAAAACTCACTCGCATTATCAAGACGAATTGTCTTAATTGCATATTCTGGAAATTGTGCTCTTAATCGAATTATTTGAGCAAGTAATCTAGCAAATGCTAAATTACGTGTAGATAACAAACACACATGTGACCATCTTGTAGATGCATATATTAAAACCATAAAATATCTAAATGGTCCACATGGTGGATGAATAGGTCCACATATATCCCCTTGGATACGTTCTAGAAATGCAGGGGATTCTACCCCAACTTTTGTTAATGAAGATCTTGTAATTAGTTTGCCTTGAGAACAAGCAACACATGAAAAATCTTTAAATTGAAGAATCTCCTGGCTCTTCAATGGATGTCCATGTGAATTTTCAATAATCCTTCGCATCATAGTTGATCCGAGATGGCCTAACCGGTCATGCCAAATAATGAATGTATTTTTATCAGTAAACTTCTGGTTTACTGTAGCATTTGTTTCAATTATACCAATATTTGTATAGTACAAACCAGAAGATAATGCAGGTACTTTTTCAATAACACATTTTTCTCCATGTCTAACAATTGTAATATATAGATATTCAACATTTTTCTCATCTATAGTCTCAATATGATACCCATTTCGGCGGATATCTTTAAAACTTAATAAATTTTTTTGAGACTTAGAGGAATATAAAGCATCATTAATTACAAAATTTGTCCCTTTAGGTAATGTTATCATTGCTCTTCCGGAGCCTTCAATTAGTTTTGTATTACCCGCTATAGTATTGATGCTTACACTATTCATTGTCAAATGAGAAAAATATTTTTTGTCTTTAAGTATGGTATGTGTTGTAGCACTATCTATAAGACATATATCTTCATTCTTGTGCCCAATAAAAGAGAGAGGAACATCCATATTCTTCATCAAAAGAAAATAAATGTATCAAAATATATTATTAGTAATAATGCTCTTAAAAGAAGAAAATAAAAGTAAACATAAATAAAGCATAAAACATAACTAAATTAAGATAAAATATAGATAAAACATAAACTAAATTTGTTTCTCTAGTCATGATTCTCAAAGAAATCAGCCACTTCTAAGTGTGCCATAGCATCAAGGTCATCATATAGCTCATTGGTATCATCATTTTTGAATGCAAAATTTGCCTCAACATCATCATCTTGAAAAGTCATATTTGCTTCCATGTTCTTTGAATTCTTTTTTATGGAGGCTTGATAAAGCTTTGCTAGATGCTCAGGCGTACGACAGGTACGCGACCAATGCCCTTTCATTCCACATCTATAACATAGATTTTCCACAGTTTTTGAAGTACCACCCTTGTCTTTTTTCTGCCCTTCATTATATTTCTTCTTTTGGTGGGTATTTGGATTATAATTATTTCCACCACCATGATGACGGTAATTGCCACGTCCCCTACTACGGCCACGACCACGACCGCGACCGCGACCGCGACCATGACCATGACCATGGGCATGAAAATCAGTGCGTTCAGTCACATTCGCTTCAGGGAATGGAGCTGATCCAGTGGGACGGATCTCATGATTTTTCATTAACAACTCATTATTTTGTTCAGCCACAAGAAGACATGAGATTAGTTCAGAGTACCTTTTAAAACCTTTTTCACGGTATTGCTGCTGCAAGAGAACATTTGAAGCATGAAAGGTTGAAAAAGTTTTTTCTAATAAGTCCTCATCTGTTATTTTCTCACCACACAACTTCAGTTGAGAACTTATTTTAAAAATAGCTGAATTATATTCAGATACAGATTTAAAATCTTGCAGCCTCAAATGCAACCATTCATAACGAGCTTTGGGCAATATTACCGTCTTTTGGTGATCATATCGTTCTTTTAAATTACTCCATAATTCTAACGGATCTTTCACCGTTAGGTATTCAGCTTTTAGCCCTTCATGTAAATGGTGGCGAAGAAAAATCATGGCCTTAGCCTTGTCTTGATTGCTTGCTTCATTTCTAGGTAAAATAGCATTCCCTAGACCTTTGGCATCTAAATGGATTTCAGCATCTAAAACCCAAGACAGATAATTTTTTCCCGAGATATCAAGAGCAGTAAACTCGAGTTTCGTCAAATTAGCCATGGATCAAACTAAAATAATAATAACAATTAGAATTCTGATAAAATTCATTAGAAAAATATGATAATAAAAACATAAATAAATAAACAATATATATTCAACATAAATATAAATTCAATAAAAGTAACAAAATATAAATGGTATAAATAAAAATAAAATAAATAAATAAAATAAATAACTATAAAATATATACAGTAACACATAAGCAATTAAATAAACAAAACAAAATAATGGAAACAACATAAATAATATAGAGAAAATAATACTACAATAGAAGTAACATAAATAAAATAAGTAATATAAATTAAATAAATATAACAAAATAAATTAAATAACATAAAAATACCATAAATAATATGTTACAATACATAGAATTAGAAATAGAAATAACATAAATCAAATATATAAATAGTAATATAGTATAAGTATTTCGTAATATAAATAAGTGAATATTATATAATTGTAGTAAATATATAATAATGCTAAGAATACAAAGAAGATAAATAAATGAATTGAAATATAAATTAATAAATATATAGGGAGGGGGAATTGGAAATGTAAACAATATATAGGGAGAAGGAAAAATGTAAATAACACACACACATATATATAAATAGAGAATCAATCATAATATTGTATCAATATATCAAAAGAAGAAGAAAAATTAGAATAACACAATATTTTATATAAGAATAAAATATAATAAAGATAACCCACACACACATATCTAACAACAAAAATTAAAATGGATATGAAAGAATAATAAATAACGGTAAAATATATAACAAATATATAAAAATAACATTTACTCATAATAATTAAGTAAGATGATAATAGAAAATAAAACATATATGATAATTAGATAAAGAAAAAACTAATATCCTTTGTACATAATTGAACATAATAGTATATGGATTGATAAGGAGTTCATACCTTAAATTTTTCAGAGCAATGTCGTGCTGATAACGTGTTATAAAAATAAGAAAGTGAAAGAGTAGAAAGAATAACAAGACAAGAATTTGATATGAGAGAAATGGAAGGACAAGAGAGAATTTCTCATATACTTGTATATTCACTTGTGCAAATGCCTTCTACATAGCCACTATTTATAGGCCACAACCATTAAAGACTAAACATAAGGTTACAAAGGATTAAAGATGAATAAAATGCCATTAACCACAAGAAACCCCTCTCAAGTCATTCATTGAGGAAGTTATAGTTTTATGGCATAAAGGCAAGAAGGAATCCTAAGAAGAATCCCAAGAGGTAGGATGGACATCCACATGTACAATAATATTTGCAACAAAAATCACTTTTTTTTTCATAATCTCTTCTCCAAAAGCCATTTTCTATAATCTGTTCAAAAGCCCTTTTTTTTCATAAGCCCGTTTTTAAAATCCTATCCAAACGGGCCCATAATGTGCCTGTTTGGTTTCTTTGAAACCAAGGTTTTAAAAGCCCTTTTAGGGCAAAATCTTGGTTTGGAGAAATTTCAAAACAAACAGCAATATTTGTTCAAACGGGCTTTTGAACTAAATTATGGTTTAAAACCAAGGTTTCAGATAAGCTGGTCAGAGCAGCTTTTGGAACAGTAAACCACGTTTGAACTAACCAATTACTATATTACCCCTACTTTTTCTTACACCCTCTCTCCTACTTTTTCTTACACCCTCTCTCCTCTCTCCTACTTTTTCTCTATTTTCTTTCTTACACCCTCTCTCCTCTCTCCTCTTATCTCTTATCTCTCCTCATTTAATACTCATACCCTTTTTCGTAATTTATCAATAATAAAACCCCTTCTATAAATAACTATCCAAACACTCATTTATTCAAAACCACTTTTTTTTCATAATCTCTTCTTCAAATGCCCTTTTCTATAAGCTGTTCAAAAGCCCTTTTTTTTCCATAAGCCCGTTTTTAAAATCCTATCCAAACGGGCCCAATGACGTTTTGCTGTGTCAATTATCTTGGACTGAATCATTGTTTCAAAAGTAGAACTAAATTAAAACTATCAGCAAATCATTTTATTCAGGATCCTTACTGTTCTTTTTTTTTTTTCATTTTTTCCCTTTAAGCTAATACTGATCAATAAAAATAGTTAAGGGAATTACATTGAGATTCTAAAAAAAATAAATTATTATTATTAAATTCTATAAAATCATCAAATTAATAGTAAGTTCTAAGATATCTATGAGTGATTTATTAAAATTATTAAAAGACTAAATTTACCTTAACTTGTCAACTGGCAATTCAATATATTATTAATAACAAATACAAAGTCTCACCAATAACAAGTAAGGGTACCTCAATTAATAAGTTAATACCATAAGTCAAAGATAAGACAAGTCATAATGCCCCTAAAGACAAGTCAAGGCACGTCAATTGACAAATATAATGTTACTAATAACAAGTCATAATGCTACAATTGATTAATTAGGGCATGATAAATTATGATACTACTAATAACAACTAAGAAGTAAATATATCATTAATAACATATCAAGTTAAATTTATCTTTTCATAATTTTAATAAATTTTTTAGAAATTCTTTAAGATTTTATATCAATTTAATAATTTTATAAGATTTCATAATAATAATTTATCTTCCTTATCCCCTAAACTCCCCCCCCCCCCCAAAACAACAAATGGGGTTTCATTTTCATTAAAGTATAATTCGATTATGTATTTGATCATTGGTTGTGCGTTTGATTTTATATAATTGATGAAAATTCAATACTCCCTCCTATCTAATATATAAAAAATTGTTAACCCAATCACACAAATTATTAAATGTGTCTTTAATTAATAAAAAAATTATTTTTCTTTTATTAAATAATGTATATAAAAATAATAAAATTATTTTTTAAATATATATATTTGTTACATGTCACTTCTCTCTATTCATTCTCTCTTTTAGATTTATAATTTATTAGTTTTTTTTTATAAGGATAAAATCAGAAAAATCTTATATTTACTTTTTATATTTAGAATTAACACTTTATTTTAGAAGAATTTTTATATATGGGAGCAGAGCGAGAGAGTATATTAGTTGTGCGTGTGAACAATGTCTTATTTGCCAAAAAAAATTCAATAGTATCACAATTGGTGGCGGTTTCCTCGTGGAAATACAAAACACGCTTAAATAGTGCAATTTGCGTCAGAATTTTTAATTAGCAGAATATTTCGGACAGGTGCTTTAAAATCAACTTTAATGCGGGACCGGACGCGGGACACAAGGACGCACGATTCAAGTTAGCTTCTTCTTCTTCTTCTTCTTTTAACTTCTTATATTTTGTTTTCCCTCATATAGTAAATTCAGTAGTTCTTACTTTTTTTTGGTAGGAGTAAATTCAGTAGTTTGAGGGCATCGAGCGGAGAAAAGGGTTGGAAGATTACGGCGTCGGTAAGAAAAGAAAGTCTTGGACTACAATTTCCAGCATTCAATTACTGAACAGACTGAAACAAACGTTTCACCTCACGCTCACGATCTCTGCTTTATTTTTCAACCCTTATCATCTTTATTTGTTGACTCTTTTGAAGGAAGGCTCGTGATTCTTTTGTCTTTCTTCCTCATTTGTGGCTTAATTGAAGCCCTTCTCAGCTCATGTACTATAAATTCTCTAATTACATGCTAGTGTAGCAATTTACAGCTCTGTCAAATTTGGGGGGTGCTTGGTGAATTTAACCAGGATCAGTGCTTGGAAATCTCTTCCAGTTGTTGAATTTTGTTGGTTTTCATCTGCAATTTTGTAGTTTTGTAAGGTAAATATATATAGAAGAATGTCGGTGGGGAATGCGCTGTATTACCCTCTTCTTGGTTTTTTATCGTTTATGCTTTTCATTTACATGCCTTTCCGAGACTTGAAGCTCGGTTTTGATAAAGAGCCTGAATTGGGTTTTGTGACGAGAACCGGGACTCGATTTGTGCTGGATGGCGAAGCTTTCTACATAAACGGGTGGAATTCTTACTGGTTAATGGCTCAATCTGTTGACGAATTTTCCAGACACAGAGTCCGGGAAATGCTGCAAACCGGCGCCAAGATGGGTCTAAGTGTTTGTAGAACTTGGGCTTTTAATGATGGCGATTACAATGCCCTTCAGACTTCCCCTGGTCAGTTCAATGAACAAGTTTTTAAGGTAATATTCTCTTCATATATATATATGTGTGTGTGTGTGTGTCTCATGATCTCATACTTCCGTTGTATGTTGCTTTTGGAATTTGTCCATTTTTTCTGGGATTCAACCATATCAGCTTGTCGTTTTAGAGCTAGAAGTTGTAAATATGTTAGTGGAGAGACCGTAGTTTGTTCCTAGGAAGCCATAACATAAATGCGATGAAATAGGGGAAAGAATAAAGTTTTAGGATCGTTTATCACTATTTATGCCTTTATACAGTTGTTTCCATTTGCCAGATGAGTCAACATGAAAATTGTCCCCAAAAGTGTTGTCGTTTTTAGTCAAAACCAATTTCGGGGAATCTGCCAAAATCAAAATGTTTATTAGGGAAGCAACATATGCTTACATTTTGCAAACTTTCTGGAGATTCATTTTTTTTTTAATCCTCCCTTTCTGTCATGCTGATAGTTGAACTGGTAGAAAATGAGAAATGTTTTATGCTGTTTTGTTGATGCGTGTTTGGGCCCTTGTAAGAAGTTTAGCGTTATTTTCTGATTAATCGAAGCTCTGCTGAGAGTTGGTTTGCAGGCCTTGGATTATGTCATAGCAGAAGCAAGGGAACATGGAATAAGGCTGCTTCTTAGCTTAGTTAATAACTTGCAACCATATGGTGGGAAGACTCAGTATGTCAATTGGGCATGGCAAGAAGGGATTGGGTTAAGCTCTTCTAACGATTCTTTCTTCTTTGACCCATCCATCCGTAGTTATTTCAAGAACTATATCAAGGTATTGACTTACCAATTCTTGTTTTCTTATTGACCTCAGGGAGGGGTGGACAGGACAGTATGTCAGCATGCTTCCGTATATAACATAGTTCCATGCCTAAGCATGTGTCAAGCATTCATTTGTAAGGAATATAATGTCAACCCACATGACTTTTCTTATTTAATAGTCCAGAGATGTAAACTATGATAACTAAGTTCTTGCTTTCAACCTTGTTATGTTTAGTTTTGGCTGAAAAGAAAACAAATTTTGTTTTAAGTAAACGCCTTTTGTTGTCATTTGCAACCAATGATAATTTGTCTAAAAAATGTATAGAAGCTATGTGAAGTTGGTGGCATGTTTCACTCTGCTGACTATGGCTGTTCTTTGGCCATGGGTGGCACTTACAGCTTACTCATTTTTCTCAGAACTGAACCATAAATGTTCAGAAGTTTAACCTGGTGACGATATAATGAACTATGAACTTTCTATTATTGCACTAAATCCTCAACCATCCAAATTTCTCCTAATAATAAAAAAGCACTGAATCATGAAGATTGTATCTCCTGCCTCACACGGGTCTTCTTGCACTTCGTGCTGATTACATTACCGATTCTCACTGCTTATTTTGCTGGTCATTCAAATCTTGGACCATTGTTTCCAACCCTTGAGAGTTGAGACTGCTTTACATAAACTAACCATTTCCTCTGTATTTGTTTTTTTTTCTGCAGACTGTACTGACAAGGAAAAATACTATCACTGGAATTGAATATAGAAATGACCCTATCATATTTGGTTGGGAGTTGATTAATGAACCTCGTTGCATGTTTGATCCTTCAGGTGACACTCTTCAAGTAAGTGTTGCATCTGAGTTTTAAGTTTAAAAACCTCTTTTGACCCTGAATATTTATAGATAAATCATCAATATTAAATACTAATTTGAAGTTAAAATTTGATCCTGATCCTTCCCTCCTCTTAGTAACACGTGTTGAGAGTGTGCTACATGTAGCTAAGCTAATGTCTGTTGGAGAAAGTAGAAAAGTTCACTTTTCTATTTTTCTTTCCTCAATTCGTGGTTCAGTGAAGAGTTCTTATTATATCTGTCGAACACTTATCTGGTTATCGGCTCACCACAACAGAAGCTGGCAATTCTCGACAAGTGCTAAGCTAAATTTGAGATTAAAGATTAATCTTTAATAATTGTTTACCCGCTTTTCTGATACTGTTATGCAGCACTTTGAATGTCCTGCCACTAGCTGTTTGTAGAACAGAAGGCAAAATGGTTTTAAGCCTGTAACTTTAGTATTTAGAGTCTATTAAGATTTTGCTTTTATTATTCCATGTAAATTCAAAATAAAGAGTCAACAGAATGTAAGCTTACTCCTTTCATGATGTGGTTTGGAAGATGAAGAGAATAAGAATGTTTTAACTGCTTCTTACGTGGTACCTTAACTTAATTGACTTGGAATTGCAGGATTGGATCGAAGAAATGTCAGCTTTTGTCAAAGCGATTGACAAGAACCATCTGGTGACCGTTGGGCTCGAGGGTTTTTATGGTCCTAATGACCCAAAAAGCTTGACAGTCAATCCTGAGGAGTGGGCATCAAAACTCGGATCTGATTTTATTCGCAATTCCAAAGCCTCAAATATTGATTTCACATCAGTTCATATTTATCCAGACCATTGGTAGGCTTCATATAATTTCTGCATACATAGTTTTGGTTTTGCTACAAGTATAGAAAGTGGAAATAAGTTTTAGAACATCTAGTCCCAGAACTCTCCAACCTTGAAAGTTTACCATGGAGGATGTTTCATTTTAAGTTTCTTTTGATTTCATTTTAAGTAATCAACTGTCTTATGGAGAGTTCTATTGAAAATTATATTTATGCCATTTATGGTTGGCGTTCTGATTTGAATTTTGAAATACACGCACAGCTTCATATGATATAAATTATTTTTGATATAATTTATTATGTAGGTTTCAGGATCAAGTATTTGAAGACCACCTGAAGTTTGTCTCCAAGTGGATGCTTTCTCACATGGAAGATGGTGACAAAGTATTGAAGCGGCCCGTCTTGTTCTCTGAATATGGCTGGTCGGATACGAACCAAAACTTCTCAACAGCTGAGAGAGAAAAGATGTATAAAACCATTTTAAACATAATCTCCAAATCTGCCAAGAAAAAAGGGTCTGGAGCAGGCGCTTTAGTCTGGCAATTCCTAGTTAGAGGAATAGAGGAGTTTGGAGATGATTTTACCATGATACCCAGTGAAAATTCAACGATCAATTCACTTTTTGTCAAACAATCATGTAGATTGGCCAAAATCAAGGGAAGCACTCAGCAGAACCCAAGTTTCAAAGAATTGTGTTAGCCATAAAGGTGAAAAATAAAGTTTGAGTATTGTGGAAGTGAAGCCAAGATAAGAAAAAAAAATATATGGCTAGTTTTTACTATAACCTTAAATTCCAACACCGATATTGAATTCGAGTGATTGGTTTACAGTATTTTTTGTGAATCTGAGTGATTAGTCGTATACAGTATTTTAGTGTTGGCACACACGACAGATTCTTCATAAAGTGTTGCTGTAAAGCTCGTTCTCCTGATAAAACAAAATCTACAAGGAAGAATGAGTTTATAGGTATAGGGAATGCCTTTGAATTCCAACAGTTGATATTGTAAAATTTATCCCGAGGGTGGTTTGTGAATAATCAAATTCATTACCAGCTTCTTTACTATTTGCTTTCATATCTCCAGTGGCCTTCATGCATGCTGCTCATTTCTGGAAATTCAACTGATCATTTTTTTATCGTTGTCTCTTGGCTTATTTTGCATCAGTGATATTTGGATGAAGTACATAACTCAGTTGAGCCTGCAAAATCAATATGATAGTCAGAGGTCTGGTAAAGCACGAGTTTTCGTTGGCAAAAAAACAAAAAAAGAAGCAAATAGTTTCATGAATTTAGCTCCAAGAACATGCCAAGAATATTAATTAGACGAAAATTTCATTACTGGATTCTTTAAGAACAACGCCATGGATTGTGAAACCCAGGTGCGAGAGATCAGTCTCCAAATGGATCTGTAATTGTAGCTGACAAGCGCTCTTTTAGCTGTCAGCTTCCTAAGAAAGTGCCTTAAGATTACAATAAGGAGCTTGCAACCAAATTTTTAATAAGAGATATCAAATGAGAATAAAGATCACACTTCCAGGTAGCAGAAGTCGAACCTCCCAACGAGATTTTCAATATCACGAGAAATTGATATTCTTGAACCGTATGAAACAATTACCACATTTTGTTTTCTATTTCACAAAATAAAGCAAGTTCTACGAGACTAAAAGCAACATCATTACAAAATTACAAAGGGAGAAGCTATGAATTTAAGCCATGTTTCCTATTAGCAAAAAAAAAGGTAAAATTAAGCTGCATAATTTCCAGCACATAGCTAACTTGAACTACGCTTTGACAATCTTGGGGAAGTTCTAACCCTGTTGCCAGAAATAGGGCTATTATCTACTTGACTGTTGTTAGTGTTCTTCTCAGCTTTCTTCTTTACTTTCGAATTCGATTTGTTTGCCTCTTCAACCTCCTTCATTGCAGGATCATCAGCATCGTCACCTCCTTTTACTGATCTCCGACTACGGGCCCTTAATGCCATTGAATCCGATCCGTCGGGAGAACTCTTCGACGGGCTTCCTTTTTTGGCCCTCTTATTTCCAGAATCAGACACAGTACTCTCCTCACTTGCCAATGCCGCCTTATCAAAATAATCGCCAAGCTTCTTCACCAGCCTTCTACGAACCTTACGATTCACATTTTCAACCTCCACTTCCTCTGGGCTTTCTTCCCCCTCCTCGTGGCTCTCCTCAATCATAGACAGGAATCTTCGTCGCTTTGCTGCAACGGGAGCAGGTGGTGGTGAAACTGGGGACGACCTTTTACCACCGACGACGTTCTCGCTTTTGGATCCAAAAGGAGCAACAGGACTGCGATTCAGCTTCTTGAAGAGCTTTTCACGTTCGGCACGGAGCTTGTTGACGTTACCCTCGATTTTTCCCTGTAGGCGTAAGCGCTTGAAGCTGAGACCGCCCATGGACCAGTGAGCTTCGTGGGCCCAGGACATCAACGGATCGGTGACTGGTGTCGGAGGATCAACACGGTGGTCATTAAATTTGACGTCGTTGTAGATCCGTGGTCGGGGAAGGCTGGTGCCGTAGAATTTGCCGGGACCGAGAGAGACCACCATTGTTAAGCAAAGAATCGGGAGAAAATGAAGAGAGTTGAGGAGACAAGTAAGAAAATTCAGTGAGACGGTAAATGGGTTATGGTGGGTAGGGATTATATACAAGTTCAACGAGATCGGGTTGAATTCGGCGGGAGATGTTGTTGGCGGGAGGAGTTGGCGCTCCAAGCCGCTCTGAAAAATTGAGGTTTCATAATGGATTGGGCTTTTGGTTCTTACATTGGGTCTGACATTGGCCCAGGCAGCCAGCTTAGAGAATGTCAACCCAATTGTTTTTTTACAATATTTTTTACCTGAAGAAAACAGTTTTTGTGTAAACTATCGCGGATCTCACCTTTATAATCTTCAATATCAATGTACAATATAAAAAAAAAAAAAACGTAGAAGGGGGTGCTCGATTTATTTTTCAGGTTTTATGTAAATTCTTATTTACTTTTTTAATATTTATCTACATATTTTAATAGAATTTACATGTTAAAAAAGGTACTCCTCAGCCTTTAATATAGAACATAATTAGAAAGTTAATCTTAACCCTAAATATAAAATATAATTTTTATATTTATTAATTTTTTTTAAATTGTCTTTATTAATATTTTTTGTCAATTATCAAATAAAAAAGAGAGGGAGTGAGTTAAGAAAAATAATTAAAATATTTTAAAAAAGAATATTAATTTTTTTAATCTAATTAAATTAATTAAATATATCATATATTAATAATCCAATCTTTTGGTATATTTTACGTTATTATTTTTCCTTGTGCATTGAATATATTAAAGAAATACTTGGGTTGCTGTAATAAAGGGATAAAGTACTTTTTAAAATTAAATTTTTTTATGAACGAATTGTCATTAGCCACTTTAATGAGCGCATGGAATAACTTAATGGGTGATTAGTCAACTAATTTTTTTTAACAAGTTATATTGTTAATTGGTCATTATTTATTAATAGTGAGCAACATATTCATGTTTTAGATTTCATAAATCTAGCTGAATTGAAAATTACTTGACTATCACTATTATTTTGGTCTCTTTTTTTTAAATAGATCAGTAGGCTTAAAATCCCACCATTTGAATTTGGATATTAAAAGCCACTTAGAGAGGCCAATCTTATATGAAACCCTAATCGAATCAATTCGGGAAGTTGTCGCACCATACTGTTGTAATTTAGTAATTATCTCACTTAGTCCCTTAACTATATGATAAGAGTTCAAATCCTACCCTAAGATATGGAAAGTATCTCGTAGTTAGTTGTTTGTTCTTAAGTGGAGCCTTTATGCAAAAGGGATTTGATATGTATAAAAATACAAAAAGAATCAAATCCTTGACAAACAAATATTTGAATTACTAATATTTGAAGCCAACATTTAGTACCGGTAAGTGCTTTGAACAAGATCTCCAAACAAGCTTCACCATATTTTCCCCCTCTGCCTACCGCCTTGACCCATCAAGCGGAACAATGTCACAATAACACCACTGACCTATAAAGCATCATACATATGTATATACTTAACAGAATGAAACGTTCCCCTTAGAGCTTCCTGTAACAATAAAAAGTACAGATCATTTTTATCATAAGCTGCAATAGCTTTTATGGATCGGAAGGCTATGCTTGACATAACTCAGAGCTCAACATATGATGAAGAAGAGCATCAACCCTTTGGCTACGTGTTTTGGTGCTGCAGCAAAACAAAGATAAGAAGAGCGTCATCTTAGATTCAGCTTAAACAAAAATAGTTAACGTTTGTGCCTGCAGAAGTATTGCAAGCTATGCATACCCAATACGTCGTCTTCGATGTTTCTCTCCTTCAGCTTCCTGTAAGATGGCAAAACGTAGTGTCAGAAACCAAACAGAGGTTCTACAAGTTTCTGTAGAAGTTGAAAACAGAGGCACACAACGAACCATAAAATATTAACAATGTTATGGAATGATATGCTAACAGCATCAAGAAAAATCCCAGACTGAGATTCAATACAATTACGTAGAAAACGTTTAGGTTGGAGCACTGAAATTTGTATCATGGTGGGGAATGTGCAACAAAAAAGTGATAAAAAGGACTTCCAAGAAAAGATGAAAAATAATCCAGGACCGAATTCAAGTTGCTATTACACACACAAAATCAGTGAGATATACTCATGTAATTAATTCTATTAGATTAAGAAAGTTAGTTAAATTAATTAATACAATATGCTTTTTCTAAATCACTTTAATCATCTTCATTAATCCAATATCTCCCCTCTCTTAATTATTGTTGAGGGATCATCGGTAGGGGTAATCTCAGAAAAAATTAATAAATTTGAAAAATATATCTTATATTTAAGATTAAAACCAACTTTATAATTAGATTATATATTATAGAGCAGAGGACTGTCATGTATCCTCCTTCAATAACAAATAGTGCATGTAGAAACATGTATTTACCATTAGATAAGAGAGTTGAAGATTAACTACAAACCTTGTCATCATCTTCGCTAGTATCATCAGACGTCTCAAGCTCCATTTCAGCAAAGAATGCCTCCAAGACAAAAGCAACAACCTAAAAAATACAGGGAAAATATAATCACTTATAACGCACTAAACATAAAGAAAGATAACCCATTTAAAATGAGGACAACTGTTTGTACACCAAATATGAAAAAAAGTTATAATATGTAGAGAACTGGTATGTGCAGTACATGTCTACATGAAAAATACTGTAACGTTAAGGACAAAATGATCATAAAGGATTTAATAAGCAGAAAATAAAGCTTACCAAATTCAAAAGCAGCAGAACAGTTATTAAGTAGAAGCTAATGAAGTAAATATAGGTCCAAGAAGTCCCTGTTAGTTCCTTGTAGCTCTGACATGGAAAACCACAAAACCTATGTGTTAAGTGTTGTTATATGATATAGGAAGTCATTTTCGAACAATGATACAACCATAAATCTAATACTGGCAAGTTAATAATGTAAAAGAACATCCCAAAATCTGACATCAGTGACATGTAATCGGATGTTCACAAATATTTATGATGTATTGAACGTTGACGTTAGAGAAGGACTCAAATGACAAGGCCTTAAATCAAGCTAGTAAAACAAGAAAATGATGAAACTTGGTGAAATGGTACTCATACCTGCATCCATATTTGCCAGTTTCCCATGACCAGCAAATTGAAAAGTGTAACCATTCCATTTGGATAATCATTGAAATTAAAGATCAGATAACTATTATATGTTAAGAAGAATCATCCGAGTGGAAAAGATATTGATAGCTATTTTTAGAATGGATTAGCTACCACCGTTGAACATGATTTTATAGACGAACAAAGGATACTCATTGTCAGCAAGACCTGTTGGTTCCAATTTGGGATTTCCAGCATTGACAATTCCACCGAAGATCTACAAATTCAAAATACATAATAAGAAGTTAAACAATAGAACCCACTGCTACCCAAAAGATCAAATAATCGTTTATTCGACTCAACAATGAATGACAAAAATCTTTAAAGGAAGCATTTTGCCCCCCCTCCCCCCCTCCCCCCCCCCCCCCCCCCAAAAAAAAAAACAAAACCCCACAAAACCCAACAAAGGTCATTGCCATAGATAAAGGTCAAAATAATCCCTAATGCGACTCACTGTTGAATGATGAAAATGTTCGACCCACACAAAAAAAAACAAAAGAAAAGGAAGGCATTTCATTCACCTGTACACCAAGGGAGCAATATATACATAAGACACAAAATATGGTTCCAAGGTATGGCATCAAACTTGGTATGAGAGTTAGGAAGGTTGCCACAAAGGCTCGGTATTGCGGGACATGCATTAAGAGCCTTATCAACCTCAACATTCTTGCAAGAAGAAGGTAACGAATCCTGTAAATAAACATATACTTTCTTCAGGGCTTAGAAGGAAAGAAAATGAGTTCCTCTTCAAACTGTAATAGTCTTTAGAACATGAACATTTTCAGAGTAAAAAAAGTCCATACCATTCTCCATTTGAGAAAAAATCCAGTCCATCGGGTGTAACAAAAGTTATAGTTTCTCCAATGACTGCAAAAGTTTGAATCATTAGTCAGAACTCAATGAAATAGCCTTAGAACTAGGTTTTACCCACATAACATCAGAATTGAAGGCCGCAAAATGAATGTAATGGGTCATGAACATATAGCAAAAACTTGTAGATGCCCAAGAGAACAATTATCCCCAATAATTAACTATAAATTCAGGGAATACGTAAATTCAATTAGATATTGTTTAAAGAAACAAAAACTTTCAGATAATAAGAACCCTACCAATTACCCATGTGATCACAAAGTCAAAACGATTCTGACCATCCCGCCAATAATTCTCGAATCCATATGCATAAACTTTTAAAGCCATTTCTATTACATATATCCACCCTGTAATACAGCAAGGAACATCAACAGAATGTAAACTAAAAGCTAAGCGGTAATATATGATGTACAACATTGAATTTGAGCTAACAAGTACCGAAGCAAAATTATTCAAATTAACCAGCATCAATGTCGAGTCTTGTGAAAAAAATGATATAGAGGGGAGTGACATGCAGCAAGCTGAGTTGCAAAAATTCTAAACTCAAACTGAGCTCAACACGTATTGCAGAAATAAATGATGAACCTGACAGCAAGAATATACACTCTTTCATCCACTTACCAAAAACAAATTCAACCACTTGCCAAACCTTTTGAGCAGAATTATTTTGTATATCAAGCTGCAATGGTGCATACCAAGAAAGATAAGTTAATGAAACGCCTTTGAAGATCAAAACAGAATAGAAGCAACAATAATACAAAATCTAGGTGGGAAGAGATAAGACACTAACATAAACAACATATTACTATGTTAAATTATGTAAATATGATGTTTCAAAAATAAAGGATCGAGGTGAATTTTCTGAAAATACTCAACAACATTAAACAATGGTATGTTGTTTGTTCTAACTTATAAGGGTACTTTAATCCATCAATGGAGCATATGATGCCGGGAGAGCATATAAAATAATTCATTAGTACCCAGAGTCAACAATGGCTGCTACTACATTTGTCAAACATCATCTCCAGAGTATCAATAAGATGATTGGTAACAAATGAAAACAACAGATGATTGAGGGATGCCTCTAAAAGATATGGTAAATGTAGGATATGACGTTTTATTAGAGACTAAATGTTTTTCCGGGAATATTGTTTCCTCAAAGTCTCTTCTTTTTTGCTTTCTTTTTTTTCCTTTTTAATTATTGGATTCCAACCTAAAATCTTAAGCTTCAGTTGAATGGTTCTTTGATATAACAGATTTTGAACCCCTTATCTCACATCAAAACAAGAGTCAATACTACATTTAAAATTAGTTGGTGACAAGAATAAACGGATCCAGCAAAATCTTGTTTGCTTGGGCCAAATAAGCTTATGTATTCATTTATTAATATGCCATACGTTATAATATGCCATACCGTTGTCTCAATTATAACAGCAATCAGATTCAATATTAGAATGAAGGATATTAGGTATCCAAACTTGGGGCTCCGGACAAATGCTTTCAACTCCTTGGAGATAGGAGCATGGTAGAATGGTAAATACTCAAAGTAAGATAGCTGCAATAAGAACAGAAAAAATTAGATTCTACACATGAGATTTCAATTGTTTTAGCATTATCTGAACTTACACTATCCTCCTTTTGGAACTTGAAAGCAATGGCATTGCAAATATCAGCAAATTCATCCTTGTTGATCTGAAATTAAAAATGTTGAATAGTGTTAAAAATTTAAATATAACAAATATACAATCAAAATGTTATGTTTTGGCAAAAATAAAAAGAAAATTCAAAATATTATGTTAAATCTGTTTAAGATAATAGTAAAATGTCAACTCCATATTCATGGACAAGTACAAATTAAGATCATCTGAAAAGACAGATGTTGGAAAGCTATAAGCACAGATGCAAGTATACATTATCATTTGAGATACGTGGTTTCAAACAACAGTGAACACGATATTTAATCTCCACAATCACATGCATAAAAAGTTATATCTGCAAAATATATAACAAAAGCTTGCAGAGAAAAGACACCTTTACATCACGAGTATCGTCCAGCTCATCAAATATCAACTCAAATTCTTCCTGGGAAATCTTTGGCAAAGTCCTAAACAAAACACATAAATTCAGGCTTCAACATTCACAAGGTCGAAGGAAGATTACAGAAAGATGCAAAATTAGGACCAAAATAGTGAGATCGGCTTATATTGTTGATCCATGAAATTAGGTAACGCCACTTTGCCAAAAAAATCAGAGTTATGAGCAAATATCAGTTACAATCGTGAAATGCAGGCAATACGCCAAATAGGTGGTTCACTAAAGTATGGATACAAAATTGCATTTATATGCCCCAATAACTGGACACACCTGCCTCTTTCTCCTTAAAGGAAAAAGTTCGCTATCTTCCCATATTATTGTGACTGAAAGTATGTGCTAGCTTTTTTATGTGAACAAGAGGAAAGAGGGGGAAGGGAGGGGCTAAGGATAGTGACTTGATTAACAATAGAATTTCTTTATTGAACAAAATAAAACTACAAAATTTTGTTGACCTCCAAAACAGTATGACTTGCTCAAAAGACAAGTTCAGCGATAGCTCAGCAATTGTTCGAAGCTTCTGCAAAGCAATCTAGCTAAAGGATTTCTGAAACTCTTAACAGAAGATTGCAATGAGCAGGAAACTGGCAGCTGTTGTTACCTCCAAGTAACTCACATTGGAAGCCGAGGAATCGTTTAGAGTAAGACAGTGTTAGTAAGTGCCCTTGTAACATTGATGCTCTCTCTTGCCTACTCTCAGTGAAGTCAGTTAAGCAGTTAATACGTTCTGAATACTGACTTCTGAGTCTGTCTATCTCAATTTAAATGATGACGATCCATTAAGAGTTTTTTTTTTTTTGGAAGAAGAAGAAAAAGAACCCACATAAAAGCGAATCATGAATAATAGAAACAAGAAAAAATCTCTTTCATATTGATAAATATATGGGAATTTGGTTACATTTTTAACTGAAACCATTATGAGCAAGAAACAAATGAATAATACAATAAATCTGAAAGAATACTGAACACAAGTAAACACAGGATTACCTGTACTTGTTCAGCTCATGAAAGAGTTCAATGCATTGGCCTTTGTTTAGATACCCAACATGCTGCAAGTACAAAAATGAATCTCACATAGCTTTAGAATTAAAACAAATGAGTTGCATATAATCACAAAAAGAACCCTTCCAAAGCATAGAAACAAAGTGATAGTCTGTCAAATTTTGAAAGCAAAAATAAAAGGTCAAATTAAAAATGATTAAACAGCCTATAGTTTTATTCGTAGTGGACCATGACCAACAAACCAATATAAAAAATAAGCTTACATCATTATCTAATAGATCAAATGCTTTCCCCAACATATTTCTTCTCATTCGGTCCATCTCAGAAACTTGTTTTACAAGCTGCAAAAATAGTATATTAAAGTACTATCAGCCGTCATTTTAATTTTCTTTAAAGAGTATATAAATAATATACAATAAAAACACCTCTATATTCCGAGTGAAATTTTAATGAGTAATTTGAGAAAAGATCAACACATAATGCAATATTTACAATTTTTTAGTACTGGGTACCTCACTCTTGAAACTATCATAAACAACGGCAAGGACCAAGTTTGTGACAAAGTAAACCCCCAACAGCACAAAGAGAACAAAAAACAGGCAATACCAACGTGAAGCCCTAAAAAAGCCAATAAAATAGATGAGCGTTGATATATCACGATAAAAAATTGAAAAAAGCATAAATGTAACCCCAATTATTCACATGATTATAATATCTAGAAACAAAGACTTCCATCATCAAATACAACATAGAAAATGAAAAATGGTGAACGTCAAAATTATATATTGAAAGTAGTTCAAAAATTTAAATCGCTTAGACCTAACATTTCACAGCTGATTATGACAAAAATGGAAATTTAAAAAAATTCCCAACATCTTACTTGTATGCAGGGATCCAAACATCTGGATTATTGGACGTGGTAAATAAAACAAACATCTGATATAACGTGGTGCCATAGGAAGTGAATACTATTTTCCCCTGTTGTGTATCTTCAAACATCACATAGGCCACCCAACTTGAGAAAAGAAGAAAGAGAAGCCCCAAAGCCTGCAATTATGAGAATTAGACAGAATGCAGTATCTGTTAGAGAAGCAATGAATTTTTTTCCAATCGAAAAAGTCAAAGAGTTGTAAAAAAGCGTGACTTCATCGATTTTGTATGCTACAACACTAAAAAGTTTTTCAAAACCACCTACTGTTGCATATGGGAAAAGCAAAGAGCTAGGAATGGAGGTAAGATAGTAAACATACCAGGACATTCAGGTAGGTACCAAGCATTCCAGCCAAGATGGTAATGGTTGCTCGTAATTCCCTAAAATTTAATTTAAGGGTTAGATTATTTCAAACAAGGGAGATGCGAGGGCATTTTCATTCCAAATATGGAAGAGTTCACAATGAAGATATGTTAAACATGACAAGTGAAGTGATAAAGTAACAAATGATACCTGCAAGGATATCAAGACCTTTGATCTTATAATGCCAATTATTCTAACCTTCCCTTTCCCTTTTGATCTTTCAGTTAAGTAAAAGGTGGTAAACAGAGGCATAGGACTCGTGAGCGCAGGGGGAGAGAGAGATTTTCAAGTTTTAATACTTATTTATGTTATGAAATATTATCATTTACTCCATTACAAATAACATGACAGCAAGAGACCTCTGAAAATCTGATATAGGAAATTCCAGATCTTTTGAAATATTTTCCCCTATATATCCAAATATCAAGATCTGAAAGAAGATACAGATAAATTATTTAGTAAGAGAATATAATTATCTATGAGGTGTCTGACTCTTTTTTCAACCAATAATGACATTGTTTAACTTCTATGTCTGAGATATTTGGTAGGCCAAGGAAAAATAAATATTGTCAACAAGGGCCCACTTTCACAATCAACAACCACCATCAGGAGAAGGACGTTAGTTACAACACAAATATGGAGATAAATAAAAGAAGTCCTGTATTTTACCATGTACTGAAATCTCGGTCCTTTTTTATTATTTTCCAGTTATGTTTTGTACAAATACTAATTTCTTGCATGAATTTCTTGACTTCAAACAAAGCAATGATTGTAGAATTTTCATACACAGGTTTGACAAGGAGCATTCTGAAAATTGTCTTAGCACCAATTGGGGAGAAAAATAGAGGTAATGCAAAAATACCTAATATGTAAAATGAAAAGAACAACCCTGATATAAGGTGCAAATCTGACAGGTAGAGAATAAACAGTCACTGGAGACAAATACAGAGCATAAACCACCATATCAGCAACCAGAACCAACAGACACAATACCTGTATATACCAACAAATCATTTTATCAGTAGATAAGAAAGTATATTGAGTGATAGAGCTTAAAGAAAAGATAAGCCTAAAACGATGTGATTTTTCCTCCCTACATTTTAGTCTTAGACCATCTTTTCAAGTCCAACGACATACACACACATAAAGTCCAGATTTAAAGTAAGAGCAATTTGCAAAAGAACACAAGCACAGTAACAGCATGCATTGCATTAAGCATATCAGCTGTTGGTTCTTGTTGGCCGTTATTCGTTACTCTTTGTTTCATGATTGCCTCTACGACTGTTGCCATATTGTCAGAACCTATAAAACTATTGTCATAAAGTATACTATGGAAGTTTTAATTTACTTCCCGTATTTCTTTCCAAGGATATCTTATCCTCTTCTCTCCTATATTGTATTCACAGTCTAATGTTTTTTTTTTTCTTTTTAAACTAATGTAAAAATCTGTAGCTCTAAGTTAGAGCCACACATTAACTATATGTAATATAGAAGAATTTTATTAGGTTTCCAAATTTTTAATTTGTCCTTAGGTTGGGCAAATAACTAAATTGGAAGACAATTATAGAGAATCAAGCAAGCTTAAAATAGGATCATCTACACAATATAATGTGATTCTAGTATCAGGGTAACATCTAAGGATATAGTAAACCTGAGGCACTAGTAATCTAGTCTGGCTAATATGTACACTAAATTCTGAAATAAAAAGCTAATGATGCCTTAAATTTGCTATCATTCAGCAGATTTTCTTCCTCAGTAACTAAGACACTGGTAGTTTAACCATATGAAGATATCATTACATATTTTTAGACTGCATATTCATGAACACTCAGATTCAATGAGGATTTGCCCCAACTTCGCATGTCTAATATGTCCCTGTATCTCCTATATGTCTTTGTTCTATCTTCTTCTATTGTTCTACAATTCTTCTTGATATTGACGCTGTGTATTACTTCAGCTTTTTCTTACAATATGTGCCCATGGTATCATATATTTCTAACACCATGTAATCATAAAAAGGTTTAAAATAGCACATATGGAGAGATTGAATCCATTCATTAAAAGGTATACCATTCTTCACTGGAAAGAGCAATTTAAGTAGGCGTAGCAACTTCTCCAGAAATGTATAAAAATATAAAATATATTCATAAGATCTTGGAGCAGCATACCTTCAAGTGATTAACAACTTTTTTCCAATATATACGGGAGCCTTCATAGGATATCGGGAAAAAGGTATGCACAATAAGCACAACAAGAGTTATACCCTGTACAGGAAAGTAAAAGGTCATGCGACACATTATACCACAGATATAACTAAGAAAAGAATATAAGGACACTTCAACAGCTCCAGAGGTCAAGCAAGACACTACTTTGGCATAAGCCATTAAGCCAATCCCAATTGCAGTTCCACAGCGAAAAAAAAAATCATATGTCATTTTCAATTTATTACATAATAGTATAAGAATTTGACCAATTCCGTTGAAGTTATGCCTGACTGCCAAAATAAAGAACAAGAAGGAAGCAGCGCAACATTGAATGGAAACAGCGGAAGGCTAATGTGAAGTTCATTCATACTTTCTTTATCCCTCCCAAATGCTTAATTAACGATTAACCACACTAGCAACGTCCACAATATGCATAAAGTAAAATGCAATGAAACAGGACGATACCATCAACAGCTTTGTACGAATTTAAAAGCACGCATGAATGACATGCTTACATTGAATATTTCAATGTGGCTATGGCGTAAATGTTACCAAAGGTATTCACTGGTTGTAGGGACACAGCCTCAAAATAGTTCATCAGGAAATCATGTAATTACAAAGAAACGCTGTCTAAGTAGCCATATACTCTCACCTCGTACATAACACATTCTGCACCAGTTAAATATGGCAGCTGTCCCAGGAAGAAATACACTCTATCGTCGCAAGAATAAGCGGTATACTTTTCACACCACAAGGGTTTCTGTAAGTTGTAAAGCAATATGAGAAGTCTCTTCCCTTTTGTTTTCATTTTCCTTTTGATTAAAAGCCAAATACCCAAGTAATTAGAGGAAGTAAAATCTATACTAACCTCAAGGAAATTCAGGACTAGCAGAGCAAAGTAACCAAGTGACCATAGAAAGTTTAATTTAGTAAATATAAAGTAAAATGTAGCGGAACTCTGAAATTCCGACGAATCGAGTATTTGCTCTGGGATGCCGACGCCATCTTCAGCCTGCAGAATGCAACTCCAACCAAAACCACGAGTATAAACTGATCAGAAAGAAAATATGCATATTGACAATCACCATTTAAAGCAAAGATTTCTGTCACTTCAATAGCAACTCAAAAGGTATATTAAAATTTAAAACACGATTAAGATTCAACTTAACAGAGAACTAATTAGCTTGCCATTGAAGTTACCGCGATCAAGGAAAAGTTAAAAAATGAAAAAATGTCGAGTACTAAACAAAACGAACATAAAAGGAAAGGAACCAACCAGATCCACAAGTGCAGCAGCTTTAGCGGAGGGCGAGCCGTAAACGATAGCATGTGAGCGACGATGGAATAATGCCGGCGACGGCATCCTCTGAACACTGCTTTCGCCTTTCAGCAAAGGCTCCATCTTTGTTCGCGATCACTCTGCAGAGGTGGAAGCTACCAGTAATAAGATCAACAAATCAAACAGAGACTAATCGTAAACTTCTTCTGGAATGAACTTTGTCATAACGAAAGCCTCGACCTCAACCGACTTTAAAGTGACGTTTTTTACCCCCTTTCGTATTTGACCCAAGCTGAATAGCTCATCTATTCATACAAGTTCTTCCGTATGTACTTTATTTTTATAAATATAATTTACAGTTGGCGTTCAGAAATCAGATTAGAATATCCCATTTTTCTCAGCCAAAATGACTGGCACTGCCCATTAGGAGAGAGAAGAAAGGTGACAATGAGTACGAAATTTAATTATAATCGCCAAAGTAACATGGAAATTTCAAATTATAACTTTGATGGCCTAAAAAATTATCTGATTTATGTAAAACTGACATGTAAGCATTCCGATTATTATAATTAGAAAATGCAGTATGGGAGGAGATGGTAATGAAATGAAAGGAGCAGATAAAAAGAAATAGTATAGATATATGTGATGAAGTGTATGTTTAGATAGATTTTTAAAAAATAAAATTATAAAAAATATTTTTAATAGTTTTTTGAAAAACATTTTTAAAAAAGAATTAGTATAAATAAATAATTTTAAATAAATAAGTGTTTTAATAATTATTTTTATAATAATTTTTTATATTAATAAATTATTAAAAAATATAAAATATAAATATAAATTAATAATAAATACTTCATACTCATGGCCACTACACAATCTAGCAATGGCAACATAGTGATGGTAACCTAGGAATGGCAATAAATAGAAACAAAAATATTTATAAATAAATAAAATTATTTATTTTAAAAAAATTAAATTAATATTTTAATTAAAAAATTAAGTTTCATAACTTTTTAAAAAGTTATGATATATTGGTCCAAATAAGAACAAAAAGTCAAAAAGAACTGAGGATGAGAGGGTGTAACGTGTCGAGACGAACTGGGATGCCGACCAGCTTTAGAAGCTTAGGTAATCATATCCATGGTGTCGGCATAATATGGTTGGATTAGTTAACACCCTCAGCTTCATCCCTTATCAGGCTGACATAGTCCGCGCAAAATCATAAATGACATTTATTATCCTTATCTGCTCATATATTGATATTTTAGCATTGCTCTATACACTTGTATAGATATCATTGGATAAGCTTTCTATATAATACAAAAATATGGTACACTTTATTCAGTAAACCCTTCTGCCTATTTTCGTTTTGACATATTTCATACGCTACCTTTGATGATTTGTTGCAGGATACATTTTGGCCATGCTATGAGCTCTATCAAGTCTTTTGTTCACATGGATTCCACTGTACGGATTCTCTATCATTCTGTTTAATACTCCATCCTCCATCACATGCATGTCCCTAGGAGATAGATTTTTAAGAGAGATAACCCATAATCTATAAAATTATAAATTTTAATTTTAATATTAATATGATAATCTTATTAATAAGTTATATATAAATATTTTTTAAATATAGAAATATACATATATAATAAATTTTAAGATTATATAATTATTTTTAATTATCAAAAAAGGATGGCTTAAGTTGTAGGTCAATGAGGGAGGATACTCTCAGTATCTTATTTTTTCTTAAAATCTAATTTCCATTATTATCAGATCCAAAAATCAATAGTTTAGATTTAATATTTTATTTTTTAGATTTAATGGTAGAGATTAGATTCTAATAGAAATAAACAGTGGAATTGTTAAAGAAACGGGATACGTAGATCAATGTATTAAACACATTCAACATTGACATTTTTATATATTTTTCTCTTCCCATACTCAAACCAAAACAAAAACTGATATATGATGATCTATGACAAATGAACTATAAAAAAACCAAACACCAAGTATCACGGAGCGACTTTCAATTTCAAACGACTGATGTTTGGAAGCATCTTGACAGAAGGACCACAGAGCGTGGAAAGTTACCGTTGGGACTGATTTTGTATCACAAAAGATGCGCACATGGAAGAGCATGATAGGTCAATCTCAAGGACTATTGTAAATGAAGGATCTTTTGGAAGTAACTTGAAAAAAAAAAACCCAAAAAAAAAAGAACTTTTCGGAAGCCCATTGTTTGTTGGTATTGAGGAGGAAGTGATTCTTATTCGACGGATTATTGATTGGAATTCTGCCATTAACGTGAAGATTCTGTCAACAACCAAACAGTTACTCATAACAGCACTAATTAATCACTCTCCATTGACAACTTGGTAATCTCATCAAATATATTATGAAGAGTCGTTTCTGATTACATATTAATGTCCGGGTGAGTTTGCTTTTAAAACTTATTACTTTCAATTGTTCTATTATATAATTTAAAACATCTTTTAATTCTGATCTTAACCATGTTTTAAGATGACATTTCAGTTAATTAGTATTATACATAGAATCATAAAAATTAGTAACAGCATCAAAAATGTAAAAGGGGGACAAACTTTTATAATATTTTTTCTCTTTAATATAAAAACTAATTGATTAATTTTAATAGATTAAAGAAGTTGAATAAATTAATTAATTAAAATTAAATTCAACACATCAAGACTTATTCATATTATATACTCATTAATTTACCTAAATTAATTAACTAACTCTTATTAAGTACCAGGCGGGTATTATATTATATATGTTATACTACCTCTATCCTTATTTATCATTATTTTTAAACTAATTTATTTAATTTATAAACTAATTTACAATACTTTTCTAACATTTAATATAAGACATATTTAATTAATTTAATTAAATTAATGAAGTTAGTTAAATTAGTTAATATGAGATAATTTTTTTCCAAAACACCATAATCATCCTCTTTAACTTTTCCCCTCTTAGTTGATTACTATTCAATGAGTATAAATAGGGATAATTTAAAAAAATTAATAAATATAAAAAAATATTTTATATTTAGGACCAAGATCAACTTTCTAATCAATTCATATATTAAAAACTAGAAAAGTATAATATATAATTAATTATTTAATTTAATTTTTTTAATTTTTTTAAATTAATTAAATAGTTATTATATTAAAGACAGAATAATTAAGATTTTAACAAATCTGAAAAATTGTTATATTTAAATGTGTAGAAAATATAAAATTTCTACACAAAAAATCAAAAAGTTGAAACAGGAGACAAAATTATAATGGGTCTCATGCCCAACATGTTCTATTCATGGTCACCGTAGAAAGAATTAAGCCACATTGAATGACACCTTTCTTCATCGGCAAGACTTGCCCAAGCATATGTTGGCCACAAAAGGAAGTTAAAGCTGAAAGTCACTCAGAGGAAAAAGAAACAAGTTTGATAAAGTAAATGAAAGTGGGTCATACGTGAAGAAGAAAAGTAGACAACTTTCGAAATAAACAAAACCAAACAAATAATGTTGGTCATAGATATTAAATAACTTTGATACTTTAGCTTTTGGTACATTTTATGTTCTTCTTCTCATTTTTTTTAGTATAATTTTTTTAAAAAAAATTAAATTTATCTATAATTTAAAAGTATAGTAAAATTTTTTACTTTTTTTTAAGTAATACCAATATTAAGTAGGATGAATTATCTATTATCCTCAAGTATAAATTTAGATACCTAAAAATTAGAATACCTCCCTAAGTACCGCGATTAAAAATATAATAAAATAGTATTATTTAAAAATCAAATACGATCACATATTATTCTTCTCATTTGAATTAACTAAGTCGATATTGAGATTGAACCGACCACTTTCATTCTTATAGCTAGAAACCAAGCAAATTACGTTGCTTCTACCAAAATTAACTGACTTTAAAAGCTTGTTAGTGCTTCATTTCCTTCTTGTTACGATGAAAATATTAATATCTGGATCTTATTATCAAAAAATCAACGAATCTAACCTGACTGAAGTCCCTTAAAGGGCTAGGGGTCTCCAGCAAGGATTTGTCCTTGCCCAGTAATCAAATCCGATACCTCTAGTTAAGGGCCAAGATACCTATTAGGAGTGTACACAATACCTATAATCTATTCGTCCACTTGCAAAAAAATTGCTTAACCTAGCCCAAAAAAAATTACCTAAGACTTTGTTTAGTTCATTTTAGAGAAGGGTAGGTTAAATTAATTTAAGTGAGGGTAAGAAAAAGTAAAGGAGGTTAATGAATGATGTTTTTTATTTAGTTCAAAAGGGGAGGGGAGGGGAGGAGAGTTAATTAAAAATTAACAAATATACCCTTATCTCTTTATTTAAATTTATTTACTTTTTATTTATAATATTCATATTAAAATTATTATTTTTTAATTTATTAATCTTAAAATATTTTATCTCATTTATATATATATGATAAAATTAAAAAATATTAAAAAATATGATAAAATTTTAACATTATTTCTTATTAATTTTATAATTATTATATATTTTAATATAATATTTAAATGATTTATTATGCTTATTAAGTTTTATTATAATTTATTATAATTATTATGCAATTAAAGAAAAAAATAGGTATGAAAAAAAAGGTTTTAGGGCATAATTGAAATATTAAAAAAGGTTTGAGGGCACAATTGAAATATTAAAAAAAGTTTGATGGCAATTTGGTCAAAAAAAGGTAAAAAGTTTTTTTCCCCTCCAAAAACCCTCACTTTTGGAGGGGAGGTATAGGAGAGGAGGGGAGCACATAAGGACAAAAAATCTCCCCTCCCCTCTCCTCCATTTTTTTCAACTAAACACACTTTGCTCTCTCCTCCCCTCCACTCCAAAACCCTCTAACCAAACAAAGCCTAAATATATTTGGGTAGGGTTGGGCCAGACCAAACGTTAGGTAGAGCAGGGTACTAGGCAAAGTATATTACCCTGACCATTTGGCTCCGCCCTATATATATATTTTTTTTTAAATTTTTTTAGAGTCTTATTTCTTTTTTTTAACTTATTCTATTTATAATTTTATAATTTTTACTTTAGCTGATAACTCTCCGTATTCATTTTTAAAATATTGAATATAACTCTTATATTTACGTAGATACCAAAGTTACTATATGCTTTATTTGTCAAGCATTCGATTATTGGTGTTGCAATAAAACTATAAATATTCAACCCCTCATATTTCAATCTTTCTTTTTTATATATGTAATAGACTTGAAGATTTTAATTACTATTTTTTTGTTATCTTATTTTTAATAGATTATAAATATTATTTTAACTCTTGAAGAAATAAATATAATATTATTTTATAAGTTCATGATTGTAAATTTTTTCTTACAATATAAGTAGGACATCACAATTTGGGCATATCTTACCCGCCCATGTCCAGCCTGAAATAGTTAGAGTTTTTACTGGATAAGGCCTGACGTCGGACTGTAAAATATAGCATATACCTTTTTCAGACAAGGTACTAGATAAAAGGATTGTTCTACCCAATCTTACACATGCATACCTCTATTTACATGCTACTATCTCAACCATGATATTATATCATAATAAGGAAATCTCAGGTTTGGTATTATGTAAAAACATCACATGATACAAGCATTATATTAAATACTTAGATAGCCAGAACCAAATTGGCCTAGGGAAAGGAATCAAACTGACCCCTTCCACACACAGAAAAGAAGAGAAAAACTGATAAAGAGAGCTTCACTTGTGATACAACAACGTAGGACTCTGTCTCTGAATATTTCCAAACTCTATGTTCAAGTTTTACCTACTTGAAGAAGAGGTAGGATGCTGTAAATGGAATGAAAAAGAAGAATAATATACATAACGAGTGCAATGAAGCCAGAGACTAAAGCTCCTGTAACTTGATTGCAATATTTTGGTACTTGACCACATACTGGCATCCAACCAGCATATCTATTTCCTTTCTTGCCCACATAAGCCATTGCCAATGCCGCAGATATGCTTGAGTTCAGTAACAATGTGAACACCAAATCAAAGAAAACGACGAATTGCCGGAGAAAACTTTCTGAGGGAAGAAAGAGGACAAAGAATCCATAGACGGCCACAACAGAGTTTGCAATTACAAAGTACCTAGAAAAAGTTTTGGGATATATATGTGCGTGTGAGCAACAGAAAAAAGAGAGAATTATTGGAGAAAATATCGTGTGTATTCGAATAAAAAATGAGTACACATGAAACCTAATGAAAAATAATAAATACAGAGATAAATTCAAACAAACCATATCAGCAAAACATATCAATAATATGGACTATATAGTAAACGATTCTGCAGAACAATCAAACAGTCAAGTGACTCTGATGGACTCTTACTTGAAGGCAGAGGAGTGAGTGTACTTTGCTTCCAAGGAAACTGTGAATAAGCTAACTGTTTCATGGCTAGTAGCCATGACAATGATGGATGAAAGGGTCGCCCCAAAGGCCAGAACCCTTAACAGAAGGTAGCAGAGCCTTGTAGTTTTGGCCATGGAACTGTACAATGAATTGTGGCTTCAATTTCAAAGGATATGAAGGAGACTAATGGTCGTGGATGACTACTTATTATTTCTTCACTGCATCGTGGCCATGTTAGGTAAAATATTCATCTATGTCACCGGCCATGGGAGCTTTTTCTTTACTTTTGCTGCTGTATGTGTAGGCCTTCTGTGGAGTGTTTTTAAGATATAGTTCATCTACAAAAAGTGAGAAAAGGTTGTAGCAGTTTGCATGTCGCTTTCAGCTTCAGTCATCTTACATTACTCAGCGTTCTCTTTTTGTTTTTTTCATTTTCTTTATATTCTATCATACTGGGGAAAAAACGGTGTGCATATTGCCAATCTATTTACGTGTTTCTCGCCAGGTGTCTCTTTTTCATGTTGTGCTTTGTTCAGCAACCGAAAAATTTAGTCCTCTTCCCTTACCTCTCCTGCAATCAACATGCTTCTCGAGTCAATACTGATTTTTTTTTTTTGTGACGGAAAGTTTATCTTAAAACCTTATCAAGGTTAGGATATTGTTTCTAAGCTTAAAAACGCTTACGTATATACTTATAAATTATCAATTAATAAAATTTTTAAATTGGTAATAAAATTTGAATTCAGGACTATTTGAGTTATAAATTAATTTTTTATTAACTGGATTAATATTTATTAATTAATACTGAATGTTTCAGTGGAAGTGGAAGTTCTTACAATATGCAAAACAAAGTCTAAGCAAATTAACAGTCATCTTTCCCAACGGATCATGAGGCGCATTATTGCGGAGTGTAAACGTTTACTGTTTGTCAGTCATGACTTCAGAAGGAAAATCATCAGTTTTTTACACAAAAGAAAAGAAGCTTATTATTTTAATAGTGAATATGACATAATCCTAACTTTTTTTGCTTGACGTTTGCCTGTGCCATGCTTGGTTTTTGAAAAAATGACTAAATGTGTAAGAGAAGTTTATGAAAAGAGAGAGAGAGAGAGAGGAAAAGTGATGTTTTTCTTGTATAAAATGATAATTTTAAAATGGTAAAGCATGCACAAGTAATGACATTATTCCCGCCACCAATATTTATATCCTTCTTCATTTTCTTCTACTCCCCAAGCCAAAAAGTAGTATCAGAGTTATACCGATAGTTTCCCCAGACCATCATGTAGGATCTGCAGATAGCCCTCTCCATGAAAATTATCCTCTCAATAAAACTACCTTTGCTAAAAACACAAGATTAAAAAAAAGAACTTTTTAAATTTATAAACTCCGTTTCATTTGTCAGACTCCCTAATATATAACTCATAACAGCTTGATAGTCAGTAGACTCGAAACTATCAACTTCAGGTCATGAAGATAATGAAGGCATGTCTCAATTAGATTGGAGAGTTGTTATATGAATCCAATTGTAGTTCATATGAATCATCACACTGAGAAATGTGTGAAAAAGTTATTAGTGACTACAGTGGGAAAATACCCTTATGATATTTAATATAAAATTTAATTATACAGCTAATTTTATTTCTAAATATAAGATATATTTTTTATATTTATCAATTTTTTCTCAATTATCTCTATTAATGTACCGTCAACAATAATTATGTCATTATTGCAGAAAATGTCTTTAATTGAGGTTAAAAGTTGCTTTTAACGGTAGTTTCATGAGAGCAATGGTTATTGATA
The DNA here is from genome assembly GCA_037074615.1 of Leucaena leucocephala. NCBI lineage: Eukaryota > Viridiplantae > Streptophyta > Magnoliopsida > Fabales > Fabaceae > Leucaena > Leucaena leucocephala. The sequence continues at coordinate 8,655,624 of CM073525.1, forward strand.
CCGTTAAAAGTATGAGATTTTAAGGTAGTTTTAAAACGGTAGTTAAAAGTATAGTTTTAATGATAGTTTTTTCAAATAAAAGCTTTAGAAAATATCTTTAAAATTGTATTTTCTGGGTCTTTCCACGGTAGTTTTTTAAATAACTGTCGTAAAAATGTTGTGATTTTCTTAATATTTCTCTCAAATTTCATATTCTATGACCCCACATTCTATAAAATCTAGATAATCTAATTTTCAACAGAAAATTACGCAGTGGTAATCAATTCCCAAAATCCAAGTGAATAACTAAAATAATCAATAAACAATTTAACGAAACTTTAAATGATAAAGATAAGCCTATTTTCCCTAGTTATTCATTAATGCAATGTTTTAACTATATATAACTAAAAAACCTAACCAAAATATCAATTAGAACCGGAAAGGTTATTTATCATTAAGTTAGCCAAATCATCTTTCATTGAATTTATGTCAACATGGTCATATCTCGTTTCGATATTAAGATGATACAAATTAAGAAGTAACAAAATAATTAGACAAGTAATATAAATATGAAAAAAATTGATGAATGACAAAATATTGGTCATGTTCTCTTTTTTCCCTTTTGAAGCATCTCAGTAAGCCCACTGTCTATAATCTCATGCATATAGCATGTGACATGATATCCGTGAACAATATGAAAAAATATTGAACCCGTTAGAAAATAATGAAACTCCATACTTTGTAAATTAATAAACTAAATTAAATCAAAACAACTAATTCTTAAAAAAATCTAATTAACATGTTGATGAACTATTTTCCTTATTCATTTCAGGGGCATCAAAGTGATGCCTCTAATGTCATCACTTGGCTCTTTAAACACATAATCCAACTAGTAAATATTGCGCTCATATGGAAAGCAGACAAGCATAGTCTAATGGCACCTACTAAATATCAATCATGTTAAATATAATTATATATTTTTGTATATAATTATCCCTCATGGATGACATCTATCCCCACCTTTGTGTCATCTTTAGTATGTTGTCAGTCAATATGTTATGGCTCATTTAACAAAGAATATATATATTGGTTGCAAACAATTTCAAAGGGGAGGCAATAGCAAAGTGGTTAAAGACGCGAGAATGGCTTCAGGTAGGCGAGTTCGATTCCTGGCAGCTGTGATTTAGTGGGATTTTATTTTTTTTTCAGCGCGTGAAATTACCATTTTGCCCTTACCCCTTTAAACAATTCTGACGCCGTACCTCCCCTCCATCATTCTTTATGATCTTCATGCGATGCAAGAGGCAATAAGTGGGAAAGCAGAGAGGAAGCTTCACACAATTGGTGTCGTGTGGCCATTCGTCGCTTCCGTCCAATTTTTTGCCTGAGTCGTCGCGCTAGAGTTGTCAATCCAACCACTGTATTGACAGCGTGATAAAAGGGAGCAAAGGGGAGTTGAAGGGAGAAGCTGCGGGAGAGAAAGAGTGACAGAACACCACGACACGGTGAACCAGGGAGAGAGGAGAAGTGACTGGGTCGACAGAGGCAACGAAGGCAGTCACCGTCGAAGGGAAGAGTGGAGAGGGCATCCTATTCACTGTAGCAAATTCAAAGTCCCGATCTTTTTCCCTGTCAACATCGCGGTGGCTTCTCCATTGGCGAGAGACAAAGTGGGCGATTGGTGGTTGTCCTTCCAGCTCCAACAACTAGAGCGTGGTGAGTCCCTGGCATCAATTTCCTTAATAGTGAGTGAAGGTTTTCGGGTGTACCTAGACTCGTTTGCTTGACACACTAGATACCCACACGTAACCGTAGCACCCTGTATGGACTCTGGTTCGTTTTCACAACAAAAGCACAGGAAGAAAATGCAGAAACAGAGCATCAGAAACAGAGAAGTATATGTTCTACCACCAACTACATTTCTGTCCGTGTATATACATATATACAGCCTGTGGGGAGGGGAGTTAGATAACTGTATCTAACTCCCTTATTTCAAATTCAAATGTTCCCTCAGTTCTCATGTAAACGGCTCTCTATTTCCCATCGGTCGGGTCTGATCCACTATGGGTGGATCGCCCATTTCCTTACATCTCCCACTCACACATGGTGGATTAGATATTATAGCTCAAATCTCATTTTCTTCCTTCTTTCATACTAGGTGCTTTGCCGTGACCGCGTAGGCATAACGTCTCCTTTCGGGCGTTTGTACTAGAAATCCCCTTTACTGAGACCAGCATAAAGCAACCCTTTAGTGCAACTCGATCAAATAAATTATAGTGCCTTGATGTCCTAGATTTACCCATATACACTTTTCTCATGGCTAATCTAATCCCTCTTGAGTCAGTATACAACTCATATAGCCTCCACTTATGCATAGTATCCACACTTATGAAATTAATAAAATAATATCATAAGGAACCGGTCAAAGACACTAGCATGGATATGTATATTCTGGCAATCTTTCTTTCGCCCATATATCATTTTGATATGAATCAACCGCTTTCCTAGCATAATACCTTTGGTTCATATATAATTTGACCATAGGACATATACCAAAGTAGCAATCGCTGAAACATACCTTCATAATATTGTCAAAGTTAAAGGACATTAATGAAAGGATTATACCTTTCTGGAACTCATACAACAATGAAGCAGGGATTGATTCACTTGCTTTTCATTTGTGGTTCTTTAGCACATGTGGTATGAATCACATGTTACTGTGTTCCTCTTATCCTTAAAGAGTGTACGTCGTTTTGATTCTATCAATCACACTGTATAGATTTAAGTCTAGACACTCATAGTATCTAAACCCAAACTCTTCAATTATATTCACATAATATGACATCAATTTTTGAAGAATTTGTCATCTGGCAACAGGTTTTATGGATGTGAGAATCCATTGTTCGATCCATACCCTTATTCATGGATCTCATCTTGACTCACTGCACTTTTAAGCCAAGGTGACACTTATTGTGTTTCTTCTCTACCATATCAGCACTCTTGCTGTTTTACTGGTGAACACATGTCTCATCTTTGAACGCTTCTATAGCATCAAAGGTAGTTGCTCGTGTGAGAGAGCTACCTCTTTCAACCTGTACGACATATTAGATATTGTATACTTTTATTCAGACATATAAGTAATAATAAATGACATGATATCAATAAAAAAATAAAAGTATTACATACAGTCTGCAACTTTACATTTTTAACATGCCAATGGCTTTTACATATTTCTCGAATATTTCTTTGCCTATTGGCTTGGTCAGGAGATATGCAACCATACACTTGGTTGAAATATATTGTACAGTTATAATTTTCTGTGCTATATAATCCCTCACAAAGTTATATTTTATATCAATGTGTTTGGTCTTACTGTGATACTTAGGGTCTTTTGTGTAGGCTATAGCTGCAGTATTGTCACAGTGTATCAACACCGAATTGGTACTCTCGTTCCCAAATCCTAGGTGCTCGATAAATCTCTTCAGCCAAACAACCTCTTGCGCTGCTGCAGTGCATGCCACAAACTCAACTTCCATAGAGTGTAAAGCAATGCACGTTTGCTTCTTGCTACTCCAACATATGGCACTGTTGTTAAGCAAGAAGGTGTATCTTGAAGTCGATCTTCATTCTTCTTCATCACCGCCTACATCAGCATTGGAATATCCGATTAGGCGTAGATCGCTTCCTTGATAACACAATGCATAGTCAGCTGTGCCCTTTAAGTATCTCAAGATCATTTTCACTGCTTTCCAGTGTTTCTCACCAAGGTTGGACTGGAATCTGCTAACCAGCCCCACAGCATAACAAATACCTGGTCTTGTACACATCATTGCATACATCAGGCTACCAATGGAACTTGCATATGGAACTCTTTCCATTTACTTTTTATCTAATTCAGTTTTGGGACATATGTCAGAACTCAAGGCCACTCCAGTGGCCACAGGGATATCCATGGGTTTGCATTGACTCATATTGAATCGCTCAAGTATCTTATTGATATAATTCTCTTATGAAAAAGTGAGGATTCTCTTGGAACGATTCCTTTGAATCTTGACTCCAAGTATATATTCTGCTTCACCCATGTCTTTCATCTCAAAATTTGATGAAAGACATTCTTTAATAGCTATCACAGAGTCAAGACTATTTTTAGCTAAGCGTATATCGTCTATGTATAAGGATAATATCATAAAGTTACCCTTAAACCGCTTAACGTAGACACAGTGGTCTTCCTCTATCATCTGGAAGTTATATGAGGTAATCGCCTTGTGAAATCTCAAGTACCACTGTCTGGATGACTGTTTCAATCCATAAATAGATCTTTTAAGCTTACACTTCTTGTGTTCAAACCCTTTATCAATGAAACCTATTAGTTGTTCCATATAGATTTCTTCATCCAGATCACCATTCAGAAATGCGGTTTTCACATCCATCTGATGTAACTCTAAGTTTAAACTGTTTACTATTTCCAGAATAAGTCTTATTGAATTGAAGCGCACAACAGGTGAAAAAGTATCATCATAATCTATACCTTTCTGTTGTGTATATCCCTTTGCAGCCAATCGAGCTTTAAATTTGTCAATTCATCCGTCTACTTTTCTTTTGATTTTGAGAACCCACTTATTCCCAATGGCTTTACGCCCTTTTGGCAGATCAACCAATTCCCAAACTTGATTTTTCATCATTGAGTCTATTTCCTCTTTCATTGCTTTCTTCCATTCCTCCTGTGCAGGACCTACTAAGGCCTCATGAATAGTGTGGGGTTTATCATCCCCTTCTGGAGTAACTAAGAGTGCTTCACCTTCTATTTGAAAGCGTCTCTTTGGAATACTTTCCCTGTTACTCTTTCTGGTAGGAGCAACTTGCTTATCTTTTCTCATTTGTCTCGGTCTTTGTGTTGATCGTTCTTTGCTCCCACTCAGATTGACATGCGTAAACGATTCTTGTCTGTCAATTTGTTCTGCACTGTCCTGTTCCTGAGTCTCATAAAGAGATACAGTACGGTCAATATCTCCCCTACTGGGAAACTCTATCTCAATAAATACAGCATCTCTTGATTCTGTTTCAGTCACTGTTCCATCTTCTATTTCACTTATGAATACATATCCTTTTGAGGGTTCAGAGTACCTTATAAAAATACATTTCTTCCCTCTAGGACTCAGTTTCCCATGTCTATGAGAATTGTCATGGATGTATGTCGCCGAGCCCCAAGGTCTAAGGATGGTTAGATATGGATGACGTTTAGTCCATAACTCGTAGGGTGTGGAAGTGACTGATTTTGAGGGCACACGGTTAAGTATGAAGGTTGATGTCAATAAAGCATCACCCCAATATGAAATTAGAAGGTTTGCCTGAGCCATCATAGACCTAACCATGTCTAGAAAAGTTCTGTTTCTTCTTTCGGCAACCCCATTCTGTTGAGGTGTGCCAGGGATAGTTAGTTGCCTAATAATCCCTTTTTCTTCACAGAGCAGTTTGAATTGATCTGAAAGGTATCCACGACCTCTATCAGTACGTAATGCCTTGATTCTATTGTTCATTTGATTCTCTACTTCATTCATGTATTGTCTAAAGCACTCTAGTACCTCAGACTTATGTGAAATCAAATAGACATGACCATATCGTGAAAAATCATCAATAAAGGTAATGAAATACCAAGCTCCGTGTCTTGCCCTCACACTCATTGGACCGCAAATGTCAGAATGGATTAATTGCAATGGGTTTTCAGCTCGTATTCCCTTATCGAATGGTTTTCTGGTAGTCTTACTAGCTAGACAGCTTTCGCATAATGACATATCCATGTTAGGGATCACCCCCAACATGCTTTCTTTAGCCAGTTTAATAATTCTATTTTGATTAATATGTCCTAGTCTAGCATACCAAATATTCATATCAGGATTATTTGAAGTAATAGCAAAGCAATCATGAACATTAAAATCATTAGCAAGATCCAAAATAAAGAAACTTTGAAAACGAAAAGCTGAACCATAAAATATTGAGTTGCTACAAATATCTGCAACTTTACCATGAAAGTTTACATTAAACCCAAAGTCTAGTAAGCAAATTACAGAAATTAAATTCCGTCGGATGTCAAGAGCATGAAGCACATCATGCAGTATCAAGGTCTTTCCACTACGCAAAACAAGTTTGCAAGTGCCAATGCCTCGAACCTCGATACTTGCATTATTGCCAATGAAAAGCCATTTGCTTTGATATGGCAACCGACAGTATTCCACAAAAGATCCTCGATCTCGACTTACGTGGTCTGTGGAGCCTGAGTCAATAATCCAAGAAAAAGAAATAGGTTCTGTCAGAAAAATAGTGCTAGAAACAAATGAGACATGTGAATTCACATAATTCACTGTTACCTTTTCGCTTTCAGCCTATTTAGAACAGTCACGTGCGAAATGTCCCATTTTCTGGCAGGCAAAGCATTTGACTTTCTCTTGCCTCCTTTCTTTCCCTTCTTCTTGAACTGTTGCTTTCCCTTCTTGGGTGGAGGACTGCCTTTCTTCCCATTTTTATGAGATTTTTTGCCCTTTTTGGATTCAGGTTTTGATTAGGAAGGACCAGCACATTCGTTCAAATAAGCTTGTCCAGTGGCTTTATAAGCCTCCAGACGTTCATCCTCTAGCTCCAAATGCTTAGCTACATCACTGAAAATAATGATATTTTCATTATGGGTCAGATTAACTTTCATGTGCTCCCAACTGGAAGGGAGCGATCTGATGACAGCCTGCACTTGCTGTTCGTCAGATAGATTATGTCCGGCTTCCTTCAGTTCACAGATCATTGTGGACATCTCTCTTAGATGTTGCCTCATAGGATTATTTGGTTCTAAGCTTAGTCGTGGACACTCCTCCAAACTTATCCTTTAAGGCAATCCACATTGCCTGTGACGTTCTATGTGTCTCAAACTCACACATTAAGTCATTAGCCATTGCGCTCAATAGAGTGATTCTTGCAATGCTATTCTTCTTTTTCCAGGATTGGTAAGCTTCCTGGTCTCTCCTGTGCTAGGCCGTATTGTCAGCCTCAGGTTCTACCATGGCCATTGTTAATGGCTCAATAGCATCATGTTCTTCTAGAATATATTGGACCTTTCAGTGCCAAATATCCCAGTTGTCCCCGTTGAGTTTTTCCCCTTGTTTAATTCAGCAATAATGTTCTTTGATGCCATTGTTCAATATCGGTTCTGTGACAAACCTTTCCCACATTAATTTATTAAACCATAGAACATTTAAGTGAATTTACATATATATAGCACATGTAAAATATACAATGTCATGTACTTTTATTAATTTTTGATTGGAAAATAATAATATCACTAGACCCATGATCAGGAGAATACATTTGTACCTCCCATCACACAAGCACTAATAACGCCATCATTCTCTATCAAAATTAATATAAGTACTTTTCTTGTGAAATAATGTTTTTCAGAATACTCATCATCTAAAAAACCTCCCACTTATAAAAAATATACATGAATCATAACATATAAAGAATTAAAATGAAACATGTTTCTCTTGCATACAAGGCATGTAATAATAATAAGTCTTTACAAAGAAAGAGTATAAAAGCATGTCTTTAACAAAGTAAAGCAATGAAAATCAAAGTACAAACATACATCATTCGATATGAGTTTTACAATATTCTAACATTGCTTTTTTTAGCTTCTTAAGCTCACGAGGTGGCTTTTTAAGGTTAGATACAAATTCTATTCTTGTAAGCCAATTTTTCTTGATGATGCGTCCTGGATTAGGCTTTCCTCTAACTCTTGTAGCTCTTATAAATTCCATTATGACTTTCAAGTAAAATTCAATATGCTTCTTATCTGTCATGCCTTCAATGTATTTACCAATGAAGCCATTAATGCCTTTCATGTTTGTTAACATAGCTACATCTCTTTCAGCTATATTCATGGCCAAAATAGGGGTAAGAGATTGATTCACTTCTTCTCCATCCTCAACTTGAGGTTCACCGTTAAGAGTATGCACTATCTTGGAGTTTAAATCTGAAGACACCATTAAAGGCTGTAGAGGAAGTGGTTCGATGGGGAATAATATTTTCGAGCACGGTCCAGAATCATCTCTTTCTTCTGGTTCCTCTTGTGGAACTTCCTTCATCAACTCCTCTGGGTCTTCTTCAGAAAGATTATCAAGATCTTGCTCTGGATCCTCCTCAGGTTCCCCCTCAGGATCCTCTTGAAGGTTTTCCTCTAGGTTATTGAACTCATCCAAAAATGAGATATCATCATTTAAAGTATATCCCAGAGATTCAGTGCTAGATGAAGTCATTTTCACCTAAATAATAATACATATTAATTATCATAATTTTCTGGAATTTTTAAACACTAAAAAACGCTAGAAAATAGACTGAATATTCATAAATAGGTCCAGAATTGCCTCCCAAATTAGGCAAATTATATGTTAAAATAAAGATCTTGATTTTAGGGATTTTTAGGAATAAATCGCACCTCAATCGGAGGTTCCACGCTCCCTCACGCGCCCCAAGAAGGAAAAATTCAGGAAAAAACTGAACAAAACCCACTCTCAGCTGCTGCGCACCTGTCTGGTGCTGCCACGTGTCAATGCCACGTGTCAATGCCACATGTCGCCACAAGAATTTCCCCAAATATTTTTTTAATTAAAAAATGATTTTTTTCCTCTGTGGGCCTCTTACAGCCCAAACTTCTTCCTTTTTTTTTGTTGACTGGGCTGGACTCAGCCCAGTCCGCCGTGAATAGTGCCCCGTAATAATTTTATTTTTTTTGTAAAAGAGGCAAAACGGCGTCGTTTTGGGAGATGAACAGTGTCATCCCCTTCCTCCAGCTGGGTCTGCACAGACCCAACTGGAAACGGGTCGGGTCCGACGACCTGACTCGTTTTTCACTCATAATTTCTCCGTCTGACATCCGATTTTGACATTCTTGGTGTCATTTTCTTCATTTTTTTGTTCTCTACGCAATGAGATCATTTTAAAGGCCTAAAAACTCTGTTTTCTAATTACCCAATTTAAAAAAAATGAAAATTTTCAATTCAGTTTACGTTGAAAATGCTTCTCTTTATCGTTTAAATGCATGTTCTATTCATATTATTACTAAACAAATACTTTAAGACATATATATGCAACAGAATAGTGCATAACCAGAAAAAAATAAAAATACAGAGAAGCATGCGGAAGCGAATAACCATGCTCTGATACCACTGAAGGTTCACGGGCGTACCTGGAATCGTTTGCTTAACACACTAGATACCCACATGTAACCAGAGTACCCTGTATGGACTCTGGTTCATTTTCACAACAAATGCACTGGAAGAAAATGCAGAAACAGAGCGTCAAAAACAGAGAAGTATATATTCTACCACCAACTATATTTCTGTCCGTGTATGTACATATATATAGCATGTGGGGAGGGGAGTTAGATAACCGTATCTAACTCCCTCATTTCAAATTCAAATGTTCCCTCAGTTCTCATGTAAACGGCTCTCTGTTTCCCATCAGTCGATTCTCTATTTCCCATCGATCGGGTCTGATCCACCATGGGTGGATCGCCCATTTCCTTACAGTGAGCCTCTTCTATTTTTCCCCTATTTTCACCGTTAACTTCCCTTTCTCTGTTGAGTGTGTGCGTTTGGTTGGATGGCTTAATTTCCATTGCTATTCTTGTTGATGGCATTGATCAGAGCATTCGGGTTATGTGATGCTCTATTTGTGTGTATGTGTGTGTGAAACAGAGGGGGGAAATGAAGGGAGTTGTCGGGAAGAGGCCGAGTTTTCACAATTCTCTCTAACTCCATATCCTTTGTTATGACTGCTGATGGGTAGTAATTGTTTCAAAACTAAAAATTGGAGAGAATAAATGTTTGATTCAGGGAGCATAGGCCAGGGGTTATTGCCTGAGACTTGAAAGCAAATTTGAATGTATAAAGTTGCATTGTTGTGTATATATGATTTTTGTGTGGTTGTTGTTCTGTGAAGTATATGGGTACTGGGATGATAGTGTCTGGCCAATCTATGTGTGTAGTAATGCTACCAACGGAAAAAGGGAAACAAACATGTGGTTAGGTGGAGGTTTATGTTGTTGCTGTATGAGTGATCTATGGACATGTATATATGCTTGGTGTGTGTGTGCTGTAGGGATATATATATACTGCACCCAAGTGGCTACGATAGTGTAGTATATATGTATGTGTAGATGATTTGGGTAGAGAAATGGTTGGAGTTTGGAAGGGAAGTTGTTGGATTAAACAAATGGGAAAATTGATTGTTGGAATTGAAGAATATGGGAAAGTTGAGGATTATATGCCTACATGAAGTAAGATGTTGGATTTATAGCTGAAATAATTATTGAAGTGTGGTATTGAGCTAAATGAAATAATATGCACTTTATTTGAAATTTTTGAAATTTAGAATGGTTATAAAGTTTGAAAATTGTCAAAGTTAGGGTTTTGGTTTTTGTTTTTCAAGTGTTACAAAGAAATAGTATTTGGTATATAGAAGAGATAAATGGTATCTCCTGATGGAATATTTTATCTTGGGAACTTAGGTGATTCAAGATGAGCATATTATTCTGAGGTGTAAAGCAAGAGTAAGCTACTTTTGAAAGCTCAGTAGGTGAGTAAATAACGTTCCTTAAATTTTTTTTAAAATACATTGTTATTTTATATATTGAATTTCAAATATGATTTACAAAAAGGCCAATTTTACGAATTCATGAGTAAAAATTGTTAGAAATGTTTCATTTTCAAACGGTTTATAAAAAAGATTAGGATTATGCATGAAAATAGATAAAGAAGTTTTAGAAAAGAATTTGACAAATGTTATATTGAACTGATATTATTCATGAAATATTCCTTGTAAATTTCATATGTTTTCACAGTAACTTGATATTGGATTTTAAATGTTTATGTTGAGATTTTTGAAATTCAAAGTGGTTTTACCCACGATTATAGCATTTGAAATCAAAATATTTACGGAAAAGTTTGCATTTAACTACGAAATGTTATGAAATATATTTTCAACATGATTATGCATTGCTTATTTCCGCATTTTTAAATCGTGTTTTTGGGACGTTATTCACAAGTAGATTATTTGGCTTCAGATAATATAGTTGATCCTAACCCTCCCGCTGAGTAGTGAAGAGCCTCGTTGCCGATCTGGAGCGTCATTTTAGCAAAATTACTTTTGATGTAATTATCATTTATAAAGTGCTTGTATTATTTTGAAAAGAAGGTAAATGCTCCACATAGTTCTTAGAAAAATTCTGGTTATTTTAGAAAATGTTAAGGAAACTTTGAACGTTTACATTCTGTTGTAGGATCATAGGGATATCAATTATATAACGACAATCCTGCTGAGATTCCTACATAGGACTTGCTTTTGATTTATGAAATATAATTTTGTTATGATTTCGTTTCAAACGTTTCAATTAAGGTTTGAGACTTTCGGAATGTGAAATTATTCATATTCTGTGCCGGTCACAGTTCAAATATTAAGATGTGATAGAATCCTTTGGGACACATAAAGCCATATTTATCCACATTATTTTCAACCACATACTTTTGATGGAAGTTCCTATTATTCAAAGAAAAAAGAAGAGTGCGCAATGTTGAAAATATAAAATATTAAAATGAAATTCAAGATGCTCAACTAGTTAATGTTTAAATACTTGATATAAGGATAGAAATACAACCATCTCTATTTTTATGGGTATTCATCTCCACAAATTTAAGAAATATTTCAACCCAATTCTCATATTCTTTTCTAATTCACCTAGCTTTCATTTAAGTAAGATATATTCTACATTATCATTTAGCATAATATTTGTCAAACTAATGAGGAATGCCTTTTTATTTTATAAAAAATTTGGCAAAGTTTTCCCTTAAATATAAACAATCCCAAATAAAAAACAATAGTAGCCACTAATTAATAATAGTATCAACTAACTAACAAATCAATTTTAACAATTTCAATAGTCTCAATTCCACAATACCCAATAACTCATCAATGAAACACAATAAGCAAACTTCTCATTAACCAAAGCTTTTAACTTCATTTATAAATTTTTAAAGTAATACTCACATTCCTCAAACAAAAAATAACACAAAAATATTAAATATATATATCTCAAAAATAAAAAAAATCAATATAACATAAAAATAATCTTATAACCAAACTTCTATTACTATTTTAACGATACACATAACAAATAAACAATCTATTCATACTAATGAACAGTAAAAAGTTCCAATCACAATGTTTTATAAGACAAAATTCACATATAACAATAATGTGTATATAAAAAATACTAAAACAACTAAAATCAAGTCTTCAATCTAAGGAAAGTCAACATATATCATCTATTAATGTTTAAACATAATAAAATATTGAAAACTTATAAAAAAGATAGATAAGATGATGAGAAGGAAACTTACGATTAATGACACTGCGAAAGATAGTGAATATGAGATGGTGAAGATGACCACGAACACAATGAGCACGATGGAGGGTAGTGGTGGCACCAGAAATTGGAGGGAAATGGCTGAATTTTACTTCTCTCATTGATATTATTGTATTTTATTTATAAAAATATCACCCTATTTTTTTCAACTATAGTTTTTCAATAAACCGTATTGAATGGGTACTGTAAAAACCATTTTGTATAATAGTGTGTAAGAAAAAGATAGAGAATTAGCTCATAAGAATAATTACAATATTTTTAAAAAATATTCTATATATATTAACTAATTTAATTAATTTTATTAATTTAATTAAATTAGTTAAATATATTATATATTAAATATAATGTAATAATAGTGTTTTGATGATAGACAAAAGTATACCAAAATAAAGTATCTCTTAATTGGAGAAAGGGTGAACGAATGTTCGGTGATCATGCAACATTGCCATTTTAAGTACCAGGGATTGTTTAAGGTAAAGCACAGAAAACTAGGGAGTGTGTTGTGTGGTCTAAGATTAAGGAAGAGAGACGATTGACAGCTTACTGCAGTTTTATTCCATGGCTTCACGGGACACGTCATGCTTGTAAGAAGATGGCTGAAGCGGGTCAAAATAAATTTGAAGTTAGGGAGGAAAAATTCATCGATGTTTTACACTTGTCTATAAAACGTCAACTTAAAAATTGAATGGTTTGAACAAACGAAAAACTTTTTCCTTCAATTTAACATTCATAGCTTTTATCATTCATTGACGCAGGAGAAATGAAAATTAAGGTAAAATCATTCTTGAACGAGTTTTTCATATCTTTAAATTTGTTTTTAGCTAAAAAAAAAATTGAGTATAGTATTATGATAATAATTTTAGCCATATAGGATTTTGATAATTTTTTACTATTTTCACTATGTCAGTAAAAAGAGATGAAAATAAATTATAGAGTTAATATTATTATTAGTCTTTATAATTTAATTAAATTTTAATTTTAGTCTTTATAGTTTTAAATTATAATTTTTTATCTATATAATTTTATAAGAATTTAATCTGAATTAATGTCATTAAATGTATAGAAAAAAAACTAAATTTTTAAAAAAATACGTAGATCAAAATCACAAATTTTTTGTCCATGTATTTTTAAAGTATTTTGATTTTAATCTCATATTTTTTTATAAATTTTAATTTTAGTCATTATATTTAAAAGACGTTAACTTTTAGTTAATAATATTAAATTTTGATAAATTTTTTATAAAATTATAAGGACTAACAATTATTATTTAAAATTATAAAGACTAAAATTAAAATTTAATTAAATGGTAAGAATCAATAATAATATTAACTCATAAAATAATAACACATTTTAAAAAATTATTTGATGAAAGATACATATATACGTGTGTGTATATTTGAGAACATATTAAAAGTTATTATTTTTATTTTTTATTTATTTAATTAATGGTGTGTATGGGAAGTGTTAAGTAGGCAATCCTTTTGCCCGATGTCCTGTATAAAAAATGTATAGGTTATATTTTATAACTTAATATCCCACCTTACTCAGTAAAAGTCCTAATAATTTTAGGTAAAGTATAAGCAAACTTGCATATCAAGTTGTGATACCATACTTATATTGTATGTAATTATGAATTTCTAAAATAATATTAAATTTATATTTTCAAAAGTTAAATAATATATATAATCCAATAAGAACAAAATAATAAAAATATATTAATTAAATTTTTGAAATCTATTGCATATATAAAAAAAAACCCTTGAAGTATAAATAGTCTACAATTATAACTTTACATCAATTTTTCTAAAATTGACAAAGATAAATTATCTAAAAAAATTAAAAAAATAATTATAATTTATAATATAATTATATGATGATTAGCAAAGTTAAAAAAATAAAAAAAGAAATCTAGTTATAAATTTTAAATGATACAATTTATCTATTTAACTACTCGTACTTATAATATAAAATAATTTTTAGTCACAAGTAATCATCATATTCTCCCATCCAAATATAATATGTAGAGAGAAAAAATAAAAGAATAATTATATTATATATTATGAAGTAATATATATTATGAAGTAATATATAATAAAATTTATGATTTTTAAAATAAAAAATTATTTGCAAGTTTAATGATATTTTCTATTTTATTTAAACTTATTTGGCCCTTCAAGAAGCACCATAAATATTATATTAGCACAGGAAAATGTATACCAATATTATGTAAATACATATCTTTTGCAGAAACCATAAAAATAAAGCTTAAAATTTTAGTACTAGATGGAAATAGTTATTTACTAGGAACAGATTTTTTAGAACACATAAACTATGAAATCACATCATAACAAATTCCACATGTTGTCCAAAACAGAGATTGATGCAATGATGTGATTTTTGCACCCTTTGGCGAAGGAGGGAAACAGAGAAGAAAAATATCCATTACAGAATTCTTGGGCCCCAATGATATACCAAGTCTAGAATCCACATTACAATTCATATTTATGGGTTAACAAGAGAAATTAAATATGGAATATAGTAATATAGTAATAAAGGGAGATTTTATCCTATTTTTAAAATATGAGTGAGTCTAATCTCTTTTTAAAAAAATTTATATAAAAAAAATATGTAAGACAATGAAGACACTGGACAAAAAAAGAAGTTCAGAACAATAGGTTAGGGCAAAACAATTAATTCATAAAATAATAAATTATAAATATAATATATATATATATATATATATATATATATATATATATAAGGCAGGTAAAATGGATAAGGCATGCCCAATGCCTTTCCTTACTTGACACTTAGTCTAGCTTGAACCTACCTATTTATATTTCAAGCCATTTTCTTTAGGTTAGGCAAAATAATTTTTCTGAGTTTGGCAGGTGAATCAGATACTCGGTACCTTGCACACCCCATATTTAATCAAGAGTATAATGTTAAAGAGTTTTTTATCCTCCTCACAAATTTACTTACTGAAATTTAAATTTTTACTTTTTCTCTTTATAAGATGAGGCTGTTTATCACCTCATATAAGAGAGTTTGCTGGTTGATTATGAACTTTTATGAATTGTTCATACTGTTGTTTAATTTAAATTTTAAATAAATCTGGCTGGAAAGAATCTCAAAACCTTATCGTTTTGGTTCCTAATAAGCCCGGGCCTGTACCTGTACCTTACAATCAAACATGGGTACCAACCATTTTTATTATTGAAATGGCCCGATTCACGTCGTCTGGCATGCAATTTGATCCAGGCATGCTTTGAAGCTTTCCCTTTTCTATATCTTATAAAAAGTATGGTCTTGTTGGCAGCAAAAATAAATTATGGTCTTCAAAAATTATATGGAAAACCAAAAGATAAACTATTTCAAAAGAACTTTCATGATCTCCTTACCCAGGCTATAAAACTAGTTACAGTATACAGCAAATGCAACCCTATAACCATAGGTGCCAAGGGCATAAATTTTGATTTTTGAAGTAGAAAACCTTTGAGCCTTCCGAAGGTTTTGTTTTTTCGTGGCTAACCAAAGAAAACATTTGTTATTATCCTGTCTCTGATTCAGTTTTAGTCCTATCCTATTAGAGTTGGGTGTGAGATATATAGGGGTAATAGATTTTCCCGCAGCTCCTAACTGCCACAGTTTCAGACTCCAGGGCTCTGAAAAATCGGTCAAACTGAAAAAAAATGGCGGCTTTATGCTCTCTCACCTTCTCATCCAAAACCCTAAAAGCCCTTCCAATGTATCGATTTGTAGATCCCAAAAGCAGGCCATCCAACATTGATGGTGGATTCAACTACATTATCAAGCCGTCAATTTTACGCGCGTTTATGCCCTTGAGCAAACCCATAACCCGTCGCCAAAGCACAATTCGATGCTTATTCACAGGCATCGTTGAAGAAATGGGCACAATCAAGCACCTAGGTGTCGCCGAAGACGGCGGTGGATTCGACATGAAAATCGGGGCAAAAACCGTTCTCGAAGGCGTAAATCTAGGGGACAGCATCGCCGTCAACGGTACCTGTCTTACAGTGACAAATTTCGATCTCAAGGCGTCCGATTTTATGGTTGGGTTGGCTCCTGAGACGCTTAGGAAAACTTCTTTGATCGAATTGGAATCCGGTTCGCTCGTCAATTTGGAAAGGGCAGTGACCCCAACCAGCAGAATGGGAGGGCATTTTGTTCAGGGACATGTGGATGGAACAGGGGAGATTGTTTCAATGGATCCAGAGGGAGATTCGTTGTGGATCAAAGTGAAGGCATCGAAGGATTTACTGAAATATATCGTACCTAAAGGTTTTATTGCTGTGGATGGAACTAGTTTGACAGTTGTGGATGTGTTTGATGAAGAAGAGTGTTTCAATTTCATGCTGGTAGCTTACACTCAGCAGAAGATTGTGGTTCCTTTGAAGAAAGTTGGACAGAAGGTAAATTTAGAGGTGGATATTCTTGGCAAATATGTGGAGAGACTTCTTAGCAATGGCTTCGTTGACTCCATAAAAAAATCCTGATATGCTGAAAGCTGCTGAATTATACATGGTCTTCCAGTGATCTATGAGTATGTCACAATACCTTGTGGTTGATATTTCTTATTTTTATCACGTGAAAGGAACATTCTTAGGCTAATTTGAAATTGGTTTGCGTCAAACTGTGGTAAAATGTGCATTTTGTAATAGCTATGGAATTTAAGGTTATGAATAAAGGGGTGATTCTCTTGAGCTGATGAAGTATTTATATATTCATTTCTGTTTGTGCTTCTGACAAGTTTGTGGATTCATTGACCCTAGGATGAGTAACATGGATATATAAGCCTTAGTAGTAAATTGTGAATCAAGGTACTTTGTACAAGTTTTCTTATGTTTGTGATATGTGCTCCTAAAATTGATAAATTCTCAACTAAAACCTAATTGTAGTTGCTTGAATTAATTAGTTTTTATTTGGGTTTTTGTCATGCCTTACTTTGTCAAAAAATCTTAATCAGCCGATGTCTTGCCATGTCTATAAATGCCAGGAGAGGAACTTCAATTAGGACCTGTGTTGTACTTTTCGTTTAATCAATTGACATTTGGGCTTGATGAATCTGATTTTCATTGTCAATTCTGCTCTGTATAATGTTGTGGATTGGGTCACTTTCCCCTTTGGAAAGCAAATAATTAGACCTGTGGTGTGCTTTTCGTGATTTTCATAATTCACGAACCCTTATATTCCATGGAGGGTTCAAACTCACAATTTTATACTTAAGAAAGCTTTGACGGACATGCTTAATGTCATTTGAACAAGAAGTTCCCAACAGTGTATCAATTATGGGATTTTAATGTAAAATGCAATTGATCTAGAGGGCAGGATGGGCAGCCTCATTTATATAGTTGCAATTTTTTTCCTTGCGTAGTTTTTTTTGGATGTGCGTGCCCTTAAAGTCGAATTGGTAGGAGTGTCTAAGCAAAGCATCAAACCAGAAAAAAGCATGCTGTCTAATATTGGTGGAATACCATTTGTCGTATCAGCTAACTGTGCAATCAACCATTCCTCTTTTGGGGGGCCAACAGTAATCAATCAATCACCCTCTTTTCCCGTTTACTGATGCAAAAATAGAGAATGAATGCGGAATTATGGGTTTAAGTCTGGTCTGAGATTCTTTGGAGTCCCAGCAGACAATTCATAGTTGAGTTAAGGCACAGATCAACATAGGAGCTGTGTCTGAAAGTTTTTTTTGAATTAATGTCACTCTAAAAGTATTGAAAAAGAAGCAAGACAATGTTGCCTTTGGGCGTTCAAAACATTAATAGCTAACATTAGTCTTTTAACAATTAAGGCAATTTTACTCTTTTTAACACCCAGAGTGATATTAATCCAAGAAAAATCTCATATATCCACAGCTTCTATATGAAAACTTATAAAACAAAATTGGACTTTAAACTTATATTGTTTATCAAAGACTTCATCTTATTTTGGGTAAAAAATAATGACAAGGATAAATATGCAAAAAATACGCATGCTCTTTTTCTAATAGTGCGCCTAATACTATAGGTTTTTTTAATGTACTAAAATACTTATCAACATTTAAAATAGAGCAACAATATCAATATTGTTAAATGTAACTCAATATTATTACTTTTTGTAGTGTTCACACTATTACAAAACTATCCAAGTGACGGTGTGAGGTTATATTTAACGATCCTAACATTTTTGCTCCTATTTTAAATGTTCATGGATAATTTTTCCATCTCCAAAAAAATCTATGGTGTTGAGTGCACTTTTGAAAAAAGTGCATGGGAATTTTTGCACATTTATCCAAATAATAAATAATACTTCCTCTAGTCCTAAATATAAAAATTAGATAGAAAATCTATTTTAATCTTAAATATAATACTCTAATTCATTTTGTCTCTTAAAATTATAATGTTCTCCTAAAGTATCCCTATATGATTGTACATATTAAGAAGATTTCTATCAAGGGTGGTTTAAATGCATATAATTAAAAATGGTAGTTTAAGAAAATCAACACTAAATTATTATAAATAACTAACTTAACTAATTTCTTTAATCTATTTAAATTAGTTAAGTAAATTTTCTATTAAGTACGAGTTAGTAATTTGTATACCAGCTAGCTGAGGCGTGGTTATTCAAATCCAAAAGTAAAGCAAGCATTGATAGGATGCAAGTAGTAGTCTTTTCATCTAGAGTTATGTTTTCATGCACACCCAATTTCTGTGTGGTAGTGTATATTCCAACAGTTTTGAGGGATTTAAGGAACATAAGAATGGCATGCAGTTGAATTAGTTATTCAGGCACTTCATGAACTTGCTCTAACTCTGATCTACATGTACTTATATGACCATGAACCTCTTAGTTCACTCAGAAAAATGGCCCCCAGTGTGGCTATTTCTATACTAACATTGTTAGTGATAAGTGGGCTAAACATAGGTGAGGCATCAAGAAAAGGAGTAGCAGAGTTAGATACATCAGCATGTGAACGTATATTTGAATACTTCAATTATTGCTTGGAATTCCTTGTGGGAGCTCCATTTAGTGAAACTCCTCCGAGAAGATGTTGCAGCCACGTACAGAAACTTAACATATTAGCAAATCACAGGACCGGTCCTCGCCAGATCTGCCGGTGCATTCAGCTCACGGTTAAGGGGATTCCGCCGCCTTTGATTCCTGACAGAATTACTGTTCTTCCCATCATATGCAATACTCATCTCAGTTTCCCTATTTCTGATAGCATGGATTGAAACACGTAAGAACCTTTCTTAATCAAGTTCGGGTTGTTGTTGACTATTTGGGTATGACCAACTAATGATGTAGCTTCCTTTTGTATTTGCAGGGTTGGTTAAGGCACATGATCCGTGTACTATTACGTCTATGATATTAAAAGCTGCAATCAAAAAGTAACGGTCATCAAATCCAATTTGGATTAAAATGTCAAATTTAAATTGGATTACCAAACTATATTTAATTGTATAACCAAATTATAGTATTGGTAGCCGAATGAGATAATAAGTCTTGTTCTGTATTGTGTTGTTCAGTTGTTGTTGTTCTCATCATCATCATCATCATAAAAATCCTACAGAGGAACATTCTCAAAATAAGCAGCATATTCACCAATCCCATCATCAGAGAGCCACTGCTCAAGCTTCTCAGGGTTGAACCTGAGCCTTTTCAGTGTCCAACAAAGTGAGCAGGTTGAGTGATATGGCAATTGGGAAACCCCCAAAAGCACTTAAAAAGGTCCTTTTTACGCAATTTAAGAAAAACTCCTCTTACAGCACACAATGACTAAAACTAAGTTAATCCAAACACATTAGTATACTAATGAAAATGTCACTTGTGAATCGGTTTCTTAATCTTTAACACCAGATGAGATGTGCCTTTTTTTTCTAGGCCCATATGGTGGGTAATAGTATCAATTCTTTCACAATCAAGCTCAAACCATCCAAAAACGATCGGATCCAGAGAATCGAAAATCTTGTGGCCTAAGAAAACGTACCACGTCCTTTTCATTCAAGGGGGGGAAAAGAACCCTTCAGAATATGTTCAACCATAAAAGGATCGCAACCACAATAAAAGAGGGACAGGGCAGGGCAGAGAAGGGATAAGGACCTGATCATAATATTCATGATATCCATTTTGGTATTTTATCACCTATTATATAACTATCAAATTAGATCAAATTTAAGTATTATTAAGATGTCATATGAGTTAATAAAATAGGCTCAACGGGGCTCGTTTTACAAAAAATAAAAGGGGTGAATTTTGGTTGACAAAATACTAACATATTTTAGAGTAGACTGCACAACCCGTAAATCTATTTTTTTAAATTATTAATATTATTATTTATTTTACTTAAATATTACTTTAAATACCTCTATTATCAAATACTAATAAAAATAATTATTTATTTATTGATATGTGTTAATATATTATAATTGATTAATATTATGTTAATATTTATTTAAATTTATAGTTATAAAATTTGAGATTTTTTTATAAAAAATAAATATTTTAAAGAGTATAATATTAACAATTTTTTTATTATATTAATATAATATTAAAAATTATTAATATTTTAAAAATTAAAAATATTTTAAAAAAAATATTAAAAAAAAAAGATCACGAGCTAGCTATAAACCCACCCCCTCAACTAACCCATATTGTTAATTCTAGTTTTAACTACCAAAAACTCTTTTAAGTCTTTGAGTATAGTTCTTACCTTTTAGTATCTTTATCCTAATAAGGGTTGATTCGAGTGATAAGCAGTTCGATATCATTTAAGCGAGAGCTTGAGTTTGAGTTTTGGTGTATGCAGAAAATTCCTGTTGGGATACTTACTTACCATAGTCAAGTACGCGACGTGGGTCGGATCCAGATGTAGTTAGGGTAAAATTCCAGTAAATTGGGTTGGTAAAAAAAAAGTATCTTTATCCCATGATCCCAAGAAGTGAAGGGAAAATCTTGCGGCCTAAGAAAAAATACCAGGTCCTTTTCATTAAAGGAAAAAAAACCCTTCAGAATATGTTCAAGCATCAAAGGATCACAATCACAATAAAAGGGAACAGGGCAGGGCAGAGAAGGGATAAGGACCTCATCATAGTATTCATGATACCTATTTTGGTATTTTATCTTATATTCGCTTTTTACTGTAATTATCTAACTACTTTAAGTTTGTGTATTATCATATATAATTAAAAATAATTATATTAAAGATATTTTATATATTCACAAAAATTTAAATTTAAAATTTTATATTTAAATGACTAATTTTTTTTACTTATACTAACATCTGTTAATATATTTCTTACCTTTCGATTCCCGTTCACTTTTTTTTTATTGGGCCGGACAATACCTTTTTAAAGCTCCAACAAAAAAAAAATGAAATTCTATAGAATGTTGCCCGCCCTACTTTCATAAAATTTACTGGAATTAAAATAACGTCTAAAATATAAAACAAACTTAGTTTATGGCAATTTTTCTTTGGCCACACCCATACCAGCAAGCTTACACCGAATATCTCAGAACTGAAGCAAATATTAATAAGGAAAATAATATCTAAGTCCCACAGAAGGAATTGAATTGTAAAAAAGTCCTAGGAAATATTAAAATTCTTATAAAGTCCTATGGGACCTGAGATTATTTTTTTTCAGAAAACACATAACTGTCTCTCAGACTTAAATTTTCCCTTTCCTTTCCCTTTTTCGTAATCTACTCTCCTCAGTATCAGGACTCTCTCTCTTCATTCCACCAACTCAATCTTCTCTTTGTCTCTCTGCAATTGTTGCTCATATTCTCTTGATGGCGTACCCTCATTCTCTCTCCCTTCCTCCAACGCTTTAGCTAGCTATTGTGACTGTATTTGCCACCTGAGATGCCCCTGCCATGGATGCCCTACGATAATTGTACTTATCATTTGCACTCAAGTGAAAGAGTCGATGAAGGGGACTGTTTAGGATAACGTGAGATTATCTCTTTCAAACACACTTCACAGAGGCGTCTTGCGATTCAGTAGAACCTCTAGGGACTTGGGGGATAGATGCTGAGGTAGGGTTTGTATCCAAGTGAAATAGCTAGTCAATACCTTGGTTATCTATTAACATCCTTTTTCAAAAGAGGGGGAGTGTGAAGATGGTGGCTGACAAGACCAAGAAGTTGAAAGTTAGGGAGAAGGGCAAGAACTTAGACGAAATTGATTGAGAGCTCATCTTCTCTATTGAAAAGATGTAGGAAGCTCAAGACAAGCTCAAAAAGGTATGCTTGTGTGTCATAATTGGTATCTTTATATGTTTCACTGTGAAATTGTAGTACTGAAATTTCGTGTCAAATACTATAGATATTTCTAAATTTTAACTTCAAGTTTGAGATGAAATAATGATGGTAATATACATTTGTGGTTGGTTATCTGTTTCTGTTATGGGGTCTTAGAATTTATAAAACATAGAAATAACTCATGTTTAAGAATGCGCTAGTATCAAGGTTTAGCTGTGGTTTATTCTTTATTGACCTCGTATGTTCTGTAATATGAATATTCATTCTTTTTGTTTATGGACTTTGTAGATCAATGAGGAGGCAAGTGATAAAGTTATTGAAATAGAGTAGAAGTATAATGAGATAAGGATGCCTATCTATGAGAAGTAGTATGAGATTATCAAAACTATTGTGGACTTCTGGATAATAGCTGTCAGTATCAATTTTTTGTCTATTAATTTACTGTGGCAATGGAGTTTGTTGATGCTATTAATTTGGGAATATTTTGTTAAACCATTCTTCTTTTTGCAGTTTCTGAGTCATCTTGCTCTTAGTGAGCTTATGAATAAAGAAGATCAAAAGGTATGAACGTCTCTAAAATTTGAATTTTGCAAACCACTATTTCTCCTAATTTTAAAATCCATTCTCTTGTTCACTTTCGTAAATGTATCTGCTGTTTATGTGAATGTGAGGGATTCAGTGGAAGTGGTGCCCATATGTCTTTTTACTTTCATAACTTATTGAATTCTTATTTAGTATATATTTAAGCATTTGAGTTCTTTGGAGATTGAAGATTTTAAGGACGTCAAATCAGGTTATTCAATCACCTTTGTAAGTTGCACCTCTCTTGCTTTCTTTTTTCATTTTGTTTATGTTTCCTTACTATAAAATAATGGCAAATCATTGTTGACTGTAGAAATTTATCATTTACTTGAACGCTCTTAAATTGTATATATTTCATTGAGCGGTATACTGTTTTAAAATTTTCTTTTTCAGAATTTCAGTCCCAATCCATATTTTGAGAATACAAAACTTATAAAGACTTATACCTTCCTTGAAGAAGAACTACTAAGATCATTGCTACGCCTATAAAATGAAAAGAAGGCAAGGTGATGTTTTGAGTTTCTTTTTGTTTTTCCTCCTATATTTTCTGAGTTATTTGTGTTTTTTTTTAACATAGTGCATTTTTGGGGAGAAATTGAAGGATATTCCCAATGGAGTTCATGAGAAAAAAGAGAACAAGCGACCTCCAACTGATAACAGGTTTGTGTCATGATTTTTCTTTCCAAGTATTGTTCCCTTATTTACTTTGATCTAGTTAAAAAAACAAAATAGAAAAAAAAACATGTAAGTGAATGATTCCTTTATATTACTTACCAATATTTGATCTTCTATTACTTGTTTACTACTTTACTTGTTCATTGGCTCTCTTTTTTAACACTTATTGGTTGTTACTGAATATAACTGAGGGAAGATATAGAATCTTTCACATACTTGATATGTGAATATGAGACAGCTGAAAGGTGTGTTTCCCTCCTCAATTTATGCAATATATAGTTAGCATTTCTTGGATCTACCTCACTCCTCCTGAAATTTTTTTAGTGCAGTTTCTTTAGTTGGTTCAGTGATGATGAGCAGAAAAATGATATGGATGACATACACAATGAGGTGAAATTTTTTGTTTATTTATTCAAATACCTTTGTTTTCTGTTTTGTGATGACTTTGATGCTTTACTCTATACTTCTTGTGCTCTCTTGTTCATTAGATTGTTTGTCTTTCCTATTATCTTCTTACATTATATCCATTTTAGTTATCTTCCTTCAATGCTCTTACTGCCCCATTCGAGGCATTCACCCTTGAGGCAAAAACTAAGTTGTTTGCTCATTGGTGGTTTCAACTTGAAGATGTTGTTTAATTCTTCAAGTTCTTCCATATGAAGGTGAAGAGGAAAGTGAAAAGGAAGATGGACAATTAGTGACTATTAGTGTGTAATTAGGAATATGATATTTAGTCTCTAAGTTAACAATTAGTGACAACTCATGTAATTAAATAATTTAAAGTAATTTAATATTTTTATGCTGTTGGTTAGTTAATCTACCAAATGTGTGAGGCTGAATTGTTTATTTTCACAAGAAATTTCATAACAAATTAATACTTCTTGTGTGGGAAAATAACAATTTAAATATGAATACAACACCATCGTGAAATAACAAACATGTAATAGGAATAATAACAACTCCACTGCTTGAAAATGACAAGTCCATTCTAAACGAATAGCAACTCCACCACTAGAAAAAAATAACTGCACAGATGGAATAACAACAGGAAAAATAACCCCACAACTGAAATAATAACAACTCGACCACTAGAAAATAACAACTCCATACTAGACGAATAACAACTCCACCACTAGACAATAACAACTACACAGTTGGAATAACAACATGAAAAATAACCCCTAACTGAAAGAATAACAACTCGACAACTAGGAAATAACAACTCCATACTAGAAGAGCAATCCACCACTAGAAAATAACAATTGCACAGCTGGAATAACAACTGGAAAAATAACCCCACAACTGAAAGAATAACAACTCGACTACTAGAAAATAACAACTCCATGGTAGATGAATAACAACTCCACTACTAGAAATTAACAACTGGATAACTGGAATAGTAACAGGAAAAATAACCCCATAACTGAAAGAATAACAACTTGACCACTAGGAAATAACAACTCCATACTAGACGAATAACAACTCCACAACTAGAAAATAAAAAATGCACAGCTGGAATAATAATAGGAAAAATAACCCCACAACTAAAAGAATAATAACTCGACCACTAGGAAATAACAACTCTATACTAGACGAATAGCAACTCTACAACTAGAAAATAACAATTGCACACCTGGAATAACAACAGGAAAAATAACCCCACAACTGAAAGAATAACAACTCAACTACTAAGAAATAACAACTCCATGCTAGACGAATAACAACTACACCATTAAAAAATAACAACTACATAGCTAGAATAATAAGAGGAAAAATAACCCCATAAATGAAAGAATAACAACTCAATTACAAGGAAATAACAACTCCATGCTGGACGAATAACAACTCTACCAGTAAAAAATAACAAGCTAAAAACTGGAATAACAACACGAAAAACATATCAACCTCACCACTTGGAAAAACAACAACTCAACTACTAAGAAATAACAATTGTACTCTATATTTACTCAGCTCAAACTTATACATAAAACTAGAATATATTTTCTCTTGGACAATTAATCTATAGCAATTGTCCACAAACTATTTTGAACTTATTATATGTCGGGCCTTCCTTTATATACCTTGTTCTCACTTGACCAAGCACTTGACCAAGGGTCACTATAAAGATAATGTTAAGGGTCATTCTAAAGATAATGCATGGCAGCAGTAAAAGCTTCTTGAAATATAAACAAGTACTCCTCATCTCTAAATAAAAAATAAGCTTGAGAAAATTCATGAATGAAGAATTACAAAACATGCTTTCCTACTAACTAACTCTAAAAATGAAATTATAGGGTAACATAAAAAAGATATTTACATACTTATGAGTTGGTACCATGGAAAACATCAGCAAAAAATACATCATGATGATTCAATAGATTGGCTGAATAAATATACTAATTTTATATGCTTTAAATAAGTACATGGCCCTTCATGTATACATTGAAATCAAAATTGAGTAATTAGTTTTATATGTTTATCTTTTGACAGGGGAGAATTTTTTTGTTGGTTTGGATAGAATGATTCATTTATGAAAGAAGAAACTACATAATCAAAGGATAAGGTTCCTACCCTGCCTTCTAAACAACCAACAACAACCAAGGTAAAGGAAAACAGAAATGAAAAGAAGAGAATAACATGGGCAAAAAAAAAGAGCTATATGATCCCTAGAAGTCTAATTAGGAAGCCCATTTGATAGAACTATGAGCTAGGCACTAATGATGTTTCAAAAGATATTAGTACTCTATTACACAAAAATCCAATCACATTGTGTCTACAAATGATTAAAGGGAATAAAGATGGTGACTAGGTAAAACAGTGAATTACCATGCACAGAAATGAATAATGAGAAGTAGAAATCAACTTCAGTGATTCTTCCAATATTGAATTTTCAATAAATTTATTAATAAAATTAATATAGTAAGAATTTTTCTGTAAAATTGTCATAGATTGAAAGACAAAAGATCTTTTGCATCATTCCTCAATAAGGTTACTAATTCAAGGGAAGAAAATGAACCATTTAATTAAGTGTTGCAACCATACAAGTGTTAGTGTCGTAATGCAAAATGATGCAACTATTTTTAAGGGGGAAAGGGATACTGTGAAATGCAAGATATTGATCACATTAAAATAATTTAATTGCATAATTATACAAGTAATATCAATCACTACAAAAATTTATGTTTGGTAGTATATAGCCTCATTTATCCCCTCTAATGTAAATTCTATTACAATGATAATTGCTTTTACACTCATGACCTGTGAAATAATATATCAAAATGACAAAATAAAAGGCAATAAGCAACACATGACCAAAATCACAAAAATGTTATTTCTTTTAATATTGACATGGTATTTATTAGCGTCACTTATTGTCAATGATCCAATTACAGAGCACGTTCCAATATAAACCAAAATATTAGTTTGATCATAGCGGGGAGCACAATATATAGCCAATACCAGTGTTATGGCTATTGTTGAGGCCATATACAAGAGGAATGTTGGATGCTAAAATAGAATGTACTTGTCCAGATACTCCCATAAGCATGCACGCACTTCATAGAGAATATCAATCAGCATACCAGTTGAGTGCTTAATTGAGGAATTGGGTTCTTAGGTGTACTCTAACTTAAGTTAATTGGGTGCCCAATTCGGTATTTAGGCAACTACTGCTGCAAAAGAACAAATATCTCTCCTGTTGAGTTGTTCAAAGCATAATCACCTTCAGGTTTAGAAGAGTAGCTATCCTCAATGTAACTGAGGCTGCAGAGCTTCTCAATAATTCGTTCAATGGGAGTTTGGGTAAGGTCTGGATGTCAGCCTCAGGGCAAGGGACTAAAAATTTGGGGGCTCTAGATGATCGTAAAATGAGTATTTTAGATATTAGATAGGGAAGAAAAATAAAGGTGAGAAAGAAAATTAATGTTATAAGAGTTTTAGTAGGATGGAGAAAGTGTGTGAATGAGTTACAAGAAGATATTTCATTCTATATGATAGAATGCTATGAAAAAATGTGTTTCAGATATGAGGAAGTGAAAGAAGATATTTATTTGGCACAAAGAATATAGAGGGGTAGTTATATCTTTTTATAATTAGAAAAAATTTATATAAGATCTCATAAGACTTGATATTAACTATATAATTTTTTAAAATTTTTTTAATATTTAATTTTTTTCATGAAATTCTTAAGTCATTTTCTTCTATTAAGAAATAAACATCTGCAAGGGAAATGCTTCGTATGGCTGGTTAGATAACCACCACACACGTGTCACTCTCTCATTCCTGGATTTCCGACATCGTTGGCCCTATCAGATTCACGCCCACCCCCAACTCCATCTTCCACAAAAACTGCCATTAACTACCGAATTTGCCCTCTCCTCTTTACTTATTCAATCACTCCATAATGGAATTCTTTCGCGTGAATCATATCGCTGATACAATTTTTATATACGTTAAAAGAAAACCTTGCGTGGCACGCATTTTATATTTAATATTTTTAAATTTAAATTGGAATGATAGGATAATACAGAGGAGAGGGGCAAAGCCGTAATTTAAAAAGGAGAACAAGGGGGATAAGTTTTCTTGACCATTCACAAAGGAAAGTTGCCGCGTCTTCGCCCTTTGGTTATTTATCACACACAACAAAAGCACGACAAAGCCACGAACTCTGAGGAGCGCCACCTATATATGTGTGCCGCAAAAAACTTTATAACATCCCAAATTCTCATTCTCCCTCGTTTTTCTTCCACTTTTTCCTGCGAGAAAAATCAGATCAAGTATCTCAACGCAATGAAGCTCTCTGGCCTCCTCGCAGCCTCCGTTGCCGCCGCCTCCGCCACCGTCGTCACCGTTTCGGCGCCCGCGAAGGATACTTATCAGGTATCGTTCAGCTTTATGCTTGCTCAGATTCGTAATTTTTTTGGGGATTTTACCTTGCTTGATGGAGACTTAAGTTAAAAGAAAAGGGGATCTGAGGCTTCTTTGTTGGATTAACCCTTTTTTTGGACAATTTCTTGGGTTTGTTTGTTTGTTGATTTCCTTTAGGGAACTAATTTGCAGTAACCTTGGTTCTGCAGGATGGTTTGGCTAGGAATGGCCTCAATGAATCCTCGTCGGTCAGGTCATCTTCCGGTAACAAATTCGCTCCGAGATTTGACGGTTTGCGATTTATTGAGACGTTGGTAACTGCCCACAGATGAATCCAGGGCTTCTGGTTATCTTATTTGTCTCGACTTTTTATTATTATCTTCTCTCCGAAGTTTTGGCCTGCAGCTGTCTACACAGTTTTTATTTGGGCAAAGGGTTCAACCTTTTTCCATTTTTCGCAATTTTCCCCCGTATGATTTCTAGAGTTTAGAAAAGAGAGAAATTGTAATATTACGGAATATAGGAAAAAGAAAATTAAAAAAATGAGGTTTCTGGTTTAATTTTCTTACTTTGTCTGCACCATTGTATTGGGATTTTTTTTTTTTTTTATCTTTTGGTACTGATTTGGATCTCATTTTTTATATCTGACAATCGACCCTTGTTGGTTTCAATTTGAGTTAATTTTTAATTCAGTTATGGGTTCCTCTGACCTTTTTTTTTATATGCAAAACGTACTGTATGACTAGGTTTAGGTCCAAAGAGAATTATTTGTTTACTTCCCCTTTGTTTTTGGGTGAATATGAGAGCTTACATCAATGGTGAATTTAATGGTGGAAAGCAACTCATGTGATATTGTATGGAATCATCCAACACAAGTTGAAGGAACTAAGAGGGATTAGGTCTACTGTGAGGGGCATTACCTCACAATTTAACAGATTTTAAAATATGAATTCTGGCTGGGAGAACCTGTGGGCTCCACCTGAGGATCACCTGGACGAATGATTATAATTAGAATGAGCATAATTATGATTTGCTTGTTCCTTGATGTCAGAATTGAGATCACCATCCGATGATGAATGGTTATATAATGGTGATTCTTCTGAACTAATTGTTCTACGCTTCTTGGTGTAACTTGTTTTGTTACAGCGGTCGTGAGTGGGAACTTAGTGCGCCCTTGGATTGCTGTTGCATATTCAGTACCTATTGCTGTTGCGTATTCAGTACCTATTGCTGTTGGTACTGCTGTTTTCTTGATCTATCCAATTAGTCTTTTTTCCTGATGGTATGGCTCAAGGAATTTCTTAAATTTGTTGGAGTAAGATAAATATGCAGAGACCCACTTTTTCTCTGGTGGGGCAAAAGCACATGAGAAGTTGAAAGAATCAACCATAGCGCTTTGCCTCTTGGCTAGGTAAACAGGCCTGTCTTTATCCCATGAACTCTGTGCTCCATCAAGTCACCCAATGGCCATGGAATTTCCTTATCATCCACTTTCTATCCCCAAACCTTTAATAAATGATGCTTATTAGGTTCCCAATTTCAAAGGATAATGATGCCTGTCCTTGACTTTTCACTCTCAATCAGCTCTACATGCCATTGCCCGTGGATTGGGAAATCTTCCTCAACTTGTGTCGTGTTCTGTTTTCTGTATCCCCTCTTTTCTTTCTCTGCCTGATGTTGATGCATGCATTATGAATCTTGTTGCTTCTTTTTTTTGTGGCCAGTAACTTTTGAATTATTTGATATCAATACAAGGGATATACTTACAATATCAACTATGTCAGCTTCTTCTAATACAAGAGACCCATCGTATTATTTAAGATTTTTAGAACCGTATGATTTATTATAATTTTTTTATATTTTGTGTTCTATATCAACATAAAATATAAAATTTATGTAAAATTACACTATTTTTTTTAGTTATTATCAGTATAGTTCCCTCCCTCAGATTTTTTTTCTTTTGCATTTTTTATTCTCTTAATATTTTTCACATATTTTATTACGCTTCATTTGATTTAAATTTTATAATTTATTATCTCTCCACATGATTTAGTAGAGTATATTAATATTAAGAATAATAGTTATAATTTTAAAAACGGTTTTTTTGTCTCTCTTTTTCATGAAAATACAGTACATTACCTTAAAAATGTAAAAACACATCCAAGTGTTTTTTTGTTTGTACAACGAAATTATAAAGAAGTACATCAAACAAAACTAATCAGCAAATCCTTCTGCAGGATGGCGTTAACATTGGATCCAGAATTCTATAGCTCAAACCATCGTTCAGTTCGTTATATTAATTGTTTGGGTTGACATAAAATCTTAATTTTAAAAAAAAATTAATTTAAATTTTAATTTAAAAAAAATAAAACAAAAAATTATATTTATTTAAAATTTTATACATGTTTAAAATTATAATTTTAAATAAATTATTAAAAATAATTTATAAAATAATAAATTTATAAATTATTTAATTATTATTTTATCCTTATTTTTTTTAAATTCTCTCATCTCTCTCGTTTATTTTGTTTGATGCCACCACTATTTACCTTCACTATCCTCCTCCTTTATCAGTCTGTCCATTTTTGTGGCTTCTGCTGTCTTTATCATGTGACTTCTGTTGTCAAGGTGATGGAAGCTCGTCCAAACTTCCCTACTTGCTCTACCAATCTGTTGGTTTTCCCGACGCCATCCTCCCTCTGTTAAGTGCCTCCTTCCTTCGCTTAACACAAAAACATAAGCATTGATCTACTGAGAAGGAAACCAGATCAATGGAGAAAAAATTGGAACGAACTCGTGAACGACAAAGGTGACGATGGAGAAGGAGCTATGGCACTAGATCTGAGGTTGCTAGAAGAAAATAAACAGTGATGTGTTGGTTAGTAAAGAGGATTGATAGTGATTTTTTTTTAATCTCATCTTTTTAATAATTTTATTAATTATAAAAAAATTTCTATTAATAACTATTTAAATAATTATTTATTTATAATAATTTTTTTTATATACTCTCTCATAAAATTTTTTTCTAAAAAATATTAAAAAATTATTTTTTTTATAAATATTTTTTTTAAATCTATCCTAATATATCCATACTCTGTCAATTATGATAAAAGTGACCTTCCAGGCTCTTTCCGTCGTCGCTTTGATTTCCACGATCAGGTTCCGGTCTTCGTGCATATCAGGCACTCCTCCACGGATGAGTTGAATCGCCTCGTAAGAATCAAAGGCCACGATAACATCTCTAAGGTTGTTCTGCCACGCTCTTTTTAAACCCATCATGCAGTCTCGCCATACTCTAGCCAAAATTGAAAGCCTTCTACAACTCTCTGGGGATTATCCTTAATCACACTCCTCCACACATGAGTACATGCTCCGTCCTCCTCCACCAATGCATCGGGAAATTATGCTCAGTCATACCCGAAGCCTGACCTGACAAGTTCGCCCCTCGTAACTTCGTGTGAGCGTTCATCATGCATCTGAAAATTGCAATAGCCTGGTTCTTAAATGTTCCCCTGCCATCACTTCTACCATTGTGTTTCTGTTCGTTTCTTGCTGGCTAAAGTAACCAACGCATGATATAGCAAAAATCCCCTTCCAGTAGTCAAAACCACTTCCAAGGCTTTGTCGCATGTTCAAACGAAAATGTAAAACCGCATCACAACAAAACAAAGAGGGAATTGTATGATCATATCAAATTCCCTCCTGATAGATAAGTCCAGTACATTCATATTGTACAACTGTACAGCACAAAGCAAAATGGACGATGTAGATCTCACCATATCACAATCACACACACATCTCTAGTGAAATTTTTTTGACACAGGTATCATTTTATTTGAGTCATTATTGAGAATTAAATATAGATATCTCTCCCTATAATAATTTAAATTTAAATTTATTATATTATAAAAGATTAACTCATTTTGTCAAACCCAGTTCCCATTGATCATCTCTCTACTAATATGTTTGACACAAATGCAGCTGCCTCGATCAAATATATCATCGACAACCCATTTTGCAAAGACCCAATCAAAGAATGTTCCAAAGATCCATAATATAAATGGGCTGAAAAGTGAAAGCACGGAACTCTTTTTGTTCAAGAAAACATGGACCTAATATCATTTAACTTTTATTTCTCTTTTGTGGTTGTCCATTGTAAGAGAAAAGATACAATTTTTTTTCTTAAAAAGGATAATTTCTTTTTCTTTTTTTTTACTAACTATAGATATCTTCCTATTGAAAGTAATCATATTTAAAGCATTATCAAATATTAAATATAAATACTTCTCTTAATAAAAATACAAACTTTAATTTTACTATATTATGAGAAACTAACCCTTTTATTATACTCAGTCCCAATTGGTTAAATTGACAATTTTTTTATACAAAAAATTTTACCTAGCCATCAATTACTTTTAAGGGTAAAGCTAGATACCTATAAATTAAGATATTTTTTTAAATATTTCTACTAAAATTATAATAAAATAATATTTTTTAATAATTAAATATATTTTAAATAGTTATATACATGGAATATCTATATAGGTTTAAATTGACAATTTTATTCAAACACCTGAAAACAAGAAACATTGGGCTTTACAAAATAATTTATATAATCATTACAAAACACATGAATCAATACAAGAGGAACAGTACATGCACCCGCTAAAGCACTACCATCATGCATGACATTGTAGAGGAACAAGATGACCAACCTGATTCTTATTTGATATTGTGTGCTTAGTTAGACTTTTAAAATATAATTTATAAATAAAAAATTTGGATAATTTTTTGAAAAAAAAAATTGGAAAAAAATTTATAAGAAAAAAATAGTTCTAAATAAATAAGAGTTTAGATAATTATTTTTAGAATAATTTTTATATTAGTAAATTATTAGAAATGATATAGGATAAAAATATAAATTATATTTATTTTAAAATAGTATTCATTTCCCCAACGATGATGGATGGAGGGTGAAAATAGATAGAGATGACTAACAAAAGTGAGAATAAAGAGATGATACTCACAATTTGTAACGATCGATGACTCACGAGCAACGACTATAGCTTGCAATGACAAGATGAGCAAAGATGACAAGTGACGATTGATAATCTATAGCTTGCAGCTACCTACAAGTGGCGAAAGTGATATAGAGGAGAGCAACACATAGTGACGCTGATATGAAGGAGAAGAGGAGAGAGTAGGGGGAAATAGTAAATATATAATCTATAAACTCTTTTACTATTCTAAAAATTAGTTTTACTAATTATCTTAAATTATAATTTTACCTAATTTTTTTTAGATAAATATAATTATTTATTTTTAAATTTTTTTAAATTAAAATTTGAATTAAAAAACTTTTAAAATTATGATTTTAATCGTGTGCAAACGGGCCCTAAGATTGATATGTAATGATGGATGGATTCAACAATGGCTCTCCTTTCATGATGGAGCGTCCAGTGTGAAATAAACCATTTTGTGTAGACGCCACGTATGTCAACTCCGTGTTCGTAGAAAGAAAAAAATAAATAAAATTTTAATAGGATTTTTATTTTAATTTTAATTTTAATTTTAAAAAAATTAAAATAAATAGTTATATTTATCTAAAAGAGATTTTAAATTAAATTATATTTTAAAAATAAAATTTTAGATAAACTACTAAAATTAAATTCTAGAATAATAAAAAAACTTATAAACTATCTAATTACTATTTTACTCTTATTTTTTTATACGCTTGACTCTTTTCTTTATCTTCTACGCTCCCTCTATTTTTTTCTCTATTATATCTCTATTTTATTCTCTTTTATCTTTCCCTCTCTTATTTTTAATAAAATCATATATTTTTTAATAATTTTTTTAATTATAAAAATATTTCTAATAATAATTATTTAAACTCATTTATTTAAAAATATTTTTTCTATAATTTTTTTTAAAAAATATTTTCTAAAAATTATCTAAATTTTTTTTTATAAATTAGTTTTTAAATTTTTATCCAAATATAAGGAAAAGTTGCAAACTCCATATGCACTTCTATGCTCAAAAATTTATTTAATTAATTTAATTAAAAAAATAGTTAATATATTATATTTTTTATTTAATTAAAGATATAATATTTTTTATATTTAAAACGTAAATTATTTTTGCTTCTCCCAATAGATAAGTTTTGCAAGATTTCAACTTTAATATATATATATATATATATATATATATATCCCCTGTTTAATATATATATGGATAGATAGAGATTGACTTAGGCAAGAACAAAATACACATAATAACTGCATGAGACTAAGTATAGAAAAATTAAACAGGGGATACATAAAATTCAAAAGGGATAAAATGAGCTAAGTCCCTACAGGACCATGGAAAGGTGTCAGACTCTAACATCTAAGGGTATGAATTTGTATTTTTCTATTAAAGTGATGTTACCTATCATCCTAACTAACAACGTAGTAATAGTATATATATTTTTAAATATTTTAATTATTTTTTTAATTACTTACTCTTTTATTATATTATTATAGAAAGATTATCAATAATATAATTTAAAAAAATTATAAATATAAATAATATAACTTATATTTATAATTAAAATTAATTATTTAATTATATTACTTCTAAAAAGTATCCCACCGATAAACCTTAACAATAATTATGTGGGTAATTAGTTAGATTTAAAAAAATACTTTTAGATCTAAACTATAACTTAGATCTAAAAATTATAGAAAAAAAATTATAATTTAAATACTTTAAAATTATAGTTTTTAATAAATATTTTTCACTACTATTTTTTAGATTATAAGCATATAAAATGTCAATTTTTTTCTTCTTATTTTTTTATCTTATTAATTTATATAATTATTATTTTAATTTATGCTATTTTAGTAATTTATTTTTTAAAAATATTATTATTATAACAACTATCTTAACATTTATTTTTTTTAAAAATATTTTTATATAAAATTTATTTTACATAATCCATTTTCTATATAACTACCATAAAAAATATTAAAAGTCACCATCAAGTCTGAAGCCTTGCTATTCGAGCTTATCAAGCGTGAATAACAAAATTAATGTTGACAAATATATATATATATATAATGAAAATTAAAGTATAGATGCTACATATATAAAATATTCTTATATTTTTTTAATATAAAAATTATTTAATTTTTTAGATAAATTAAAAAAATTATTTAATTATAAATAAATCTGATATTTAAAGATATATTATATAGTTTTTAATTTATTTAAATTAATTAATTAACTTTTATATTAATTATAATTAAGTAATTAATTTTATTTAATCTATTAAAAAATATTAACTAATTTTTTATAATAATGATAAAAGAATATATTTTTGTATATTATAATATATATGCCAAATATTCAAAATGATAATTTTATCGGATAAACTTCTTGACTGGCAAAACTTATCCGGAGGCCAACATCAAGTACCAGTCGGGGGACACTTTTTGGAGCGTTCAGTTTTCATGTCCCATGGGGAAGTCAGCGTCAACTTTTTTCTCTTCTTAATGATATATCTGAGAAAGCATTCAAAATAAAGGTAGAATCATAAAACGGACTTTAACAATTTTTTTATGAATAAATAAACTATTCCTCTAATTTTTCATATATAATTTATTTAATAAATTTAATTAGATTAAAAAATTAATTAAATAAATTAATATAATATTTTTTAAAAATATTTTAATTAATTTTTTACTCTTACTCTTTTTCATTTAATTATAGGAGGTAAAAAGATTTTTATATAAATACTTTTATCCTTATTTTATTTAAATTATTTTTTTAATTATTATAAATGATATTTGATATATTTGTTTGTTTGAAACCCTAAACTATAATTTTAAAAGAATTTTTACTCTAAATTTTTCTCATATATTCACATAAAATTATTTCTAAAAAGATAATCAAAACACCTAGATTTTACCGCAATTAATGGGTCTAAAATTATTTTTTTAATTAAATATAAATATCTTTTTATTAAAAATAATTTTATTAAAAAAAAATACCAGTGCAGGTAGGTCGCTTGCAGAGCCATTGAGCAGTTGGGGGAGGCCATAGCATTAACAACGGTCAGTAATTGTTGAGGCTCATCCCTGGACCCTGACGTGATGGATGGCCGGCTAAGCATCAAACGGTCCATATTTAACCGTAGGCAACTCAGAATATGCGCCGCCATTCAATATAAAATGCTCCTGCAATGCAACCGGGGGAATTCATTCTTCACGTTCTTAAAATAGTGCCCACACGTCTAATTTAATTAGTATTACTAATACCAATTATGTTTTATTTTATATGTGATACTTATTACTACTTTTCTAATACATAAAAAAATAAATATATACATACATGTGTAGATACTTGATTTATTCTCTTTTATAATCTTTTAGGCCATATCTAATATTTTATTGATCTTATTATCTATATCTAAATAAAAAAACTAATTTAAATCAAAACTTAATTAATATATTCTACCCTTTCTGTTTTAATTTCTTATAATATAAAATATTTTGAAGAAAATAATGACTCATCAATGTTCTTAGTTTAACAATACTTTTTATGAATTAAATATGGGTTAATTGAGTGTTATTATCAAAATGAAGGGTATGTTTTAAATTTATAGTCCTTTTTAAAAAATAATATTTTTTATTACAATATATTAATATTTTTTATTTATCTAGAGAAAAATTAAAAAAAATACTAAGTAAGATTATTGGGTAGAATATCTTAATCAATAATTTATTTAAAAATTTATTTTTTTTATATAGTATAATAACATTATGCGATAATTTTGTTCATATTTTATTCTAGTTTCATAGATTCCCGAAATCCCATTTATGAATCTAGATTTATATACTCTATTTCATGCTTAGTTTTATATTTAAAATCATAAAATACCTACAATTTGTTTGGTTTGTTCATTGTTTATAATCCAAACACTGGCATTGCGTCTTCATCTGATCAACTAGGGATATTTTCAGGCACCACGTCAATTAGGATTAGATTCTCGTTTTACTTTTGGATAAGGGATTAGATTAAGATTTATATTATATTTATATTGATTTAATAGTTCAAATCATTGTCAATGGTGATAAGTGTTAAGTAATGGGTAAGCTTAAAAAATTGCATTTTGGAAAGCGGCTCACATTCTTTTTTGTTTTTTTTACAAAATTTTTTAAAAAGGGGTTGAACTCACCTACTATCTAAAGACAGGGCGAAATCTCTCTTTCTCTTAGGCGATACTAATATCAGGCAGGGCGAGCCATCTATTACCCTCAGACATAAACCTAAATATCCAAAAATTAGGATATCTTTCTAAATATTATAACTAAAATCACAATAAAATAATACTCCCTAAAATTCAAATACACTCCAAATTTTACGAAAGCGGCTCACATTCTAATTTAACTAAAGGGATCATGATTGCCCTGGGCCCTGGCATTGATATTTCAAAGAATTAATACGCGTTTTGATTTAAATACCAAAGGATCAATTATACAACATTCTGTTTCTATAATATATATATTTTTTATTATTCACCTAATTTATTAAAATTTTAATTTAATTATATCTAGATTTAACCTATATTATATATATAGTTATAATGGATAAGTCTCTTAACAGAAATTTTTTATATACGTTAAAACTCGAATTTAAAATCTCATTTAAATACTATCAAGTAATTTATTACTTAGGTCAATTCTATTAATTATTTTTACTAATTATATACCACTCCGGTACGCATTATACATCTCTTTCAACAAAAATATCACTTTAGTAAAAAAATATAAATGACACCTATTCTAATACTAAGTTTTTGTAGAGAAATTATATTATGGTCCTATCTTTTTGTTAAGGATGAGATGAGTATATTTATACTTATAATAATAAGAGGAGGTAAATTGAGTGGGTATGCCAAATAGCAAACAAAAAAAATTACTAGTTGAGGTGAAAAGATGACAGACTATTTTGGTACCCGCTAAAAAAGTAGGCTAATCATCCGGGTTGATTGGCTAACTTGTCTTTTTTTAATTTTATTATTATTATTATTCTATTTATTTTTATCTACTTTTAATTTGATTATAAGTCTCTTATGCCTAAACCTAAACCCCTCCCCTCATTAGCTAGCTATTATTTTAAATCGTGTTTAAAAGAAAAAAATAATAAAAAAAGTTAAAAGTTGGCAGGTTTGAATTGGTTGAATACCAATTAACTAGGAATCTGAGTATTTTCAACTCAGATCACCTTTCCTCAACCTTCAACTTTTATTTATTAATAAAAATCAAATTAAATCCAATATGATAAAGAAACAATTTTAAAAATAGATTAAATTCTCCTATAATTTAAAATTAAAGTAAAATATTTTTTTTCTTAAACAAAATTAATATTAGATAAGATGAGTCATCAATTACTTTTAAATATAAATTTAAATATTTAAAAATTAGAATATCTCTTTAAATAATATAATTAAAATTATAATAAAATTATATTTTTTATAATTTAAACGATTTATAAATAGTCAAATAATTTTTTATTAGTTAAAATTAAGTTAAATAAAATATATATTGGCACATAGACTCACACTATACACTACCAGCCTGTCGAATCTTGGCCCTCTCTCTAGAGAAGAGTGAATACCCACCAGATCCCTGGTCCTTGAAAGTTTTCTTTTTTTGACGTCAGACTAGAGATACAAGTTCAGTGAACGTAATTTTTTTATATTTTATTTTATTAAAAAGAACTAAGGAAAAAGCAATGGAAGTAACTGTTTTTTATTTTATTTTATTAAAAAGAACTAAGGAAAAAGCAATGGAAGTAATCGTTTTTTATTTTATTTTATTAAAAAGAACTAAGGAAAAAGCAATGGAAGTAATTTATTTTATTTTATTTTATTAAAAAGAACTAGGGAAAAAGCAATGCAAGTAATTGTTTTTTATTTTATTTTATTAAAAAGAACTAGGGAAAAAGCAATGGAAGTACAAAGGCGACAGTGGAACTGTGGAAGCCGTAAGTAATTTCAATGGGCCTCTTCAGAAAACGACACACATTGGAAGAAACTAAATGGGAAAATGGATAACATCAAAAGGTGGACACGACGTTATAACAACCTCCCCATATGCTCCTTAAAACGCTCAATCTTCCCTTTTTTTTTAAACAAAAAATGTATTATTATTAAATTACTAATTAATTTCTTGCTAAACCATAAGCACTGTTTTATGTTAAAATTTTATTATTCAGCCTTAATTCATTGGAAAGGCTTTATATTATTATAAACAAATTAAAACTAATTTAATTTTTTCCCTAAAGATTTAAATTCCAAATTTAAATAAATTATTAATGAGAGGGCAACTGTCAATCTATGGGTGCCACGTCAGCACATGTGTTTATCTGGGTGTGAGAAGAAAGGGTTTAAGAACTACGTTTATCTTCATATATAAAGCTCCCCCTTTTACGCCTGTTTCCTCTCGTCCTCGGTATTTCTCGCTTGTTTCTTTTCCTTCTCTTCACTCGATTTCGCTCTTCTTCCCTTCTTTCCGATTGCTGACAAAGCCGCAAGTCATTCATTATTTCTCTTTGTAAGTATCTAATTATGCCGCTTTTTCTCTCCTCACTCTCACTAAATTTACCTGTTTTTTTCCTCTGAACTTTGTGGAATGATTCTCTCGATTCATCTGGGTCTGTGAAATTTGTAGTCGGAAAGAGTAAAACTGTATCTTTTTTCCCGGAAAATTCGTATGAGAAGTTTCCCTATAAATATATTGAGAACATATAAGTCAGCTCCTCCCCTCTATTTTCTTTTGCGCTTATCGTAATCAATGGATTCAGTTTTCTTTTGATGAGAATTACTTTATCTGAATCTTCCTCCTACTCGAGGAAAGGAAAAAAAAAAAGGATCTTTTGTTGCTGACGGGTTTGTGTTACAGGTTATGGATTCCTAAAGCGCTGTTAAACCCTTTTCTCTAGAACAATCGTCTTGCATAGGATTGTTTGAATGAATTTGCGTATGCACAGTTTGAGGGATTCTGGAACTCTTTCTAATAAATTTCAATTCTTCTTCTTAACTCGGATACTGCAAATTTCTTTACAAAGAAGACTCTTGCTGGTCTTTTGATGACCCGTTGATACAAAAGATAAAAGATGCGTTGATTAAATAATCAGATTAATTGATAAATCGTTTTTATTGAATGGCTTTTTGATATTTGGAAATTGTTTTCTCCCATTGTCTCAATAATACAAGTTATTTCTTTGTTTGGCTTCCCTAACAT
Organism: Leucaena leucocephala; assembly: GCA_037074615.1. NCBI lineage: Eukaryota > Viridiplantae > Streptophyta > Magnoliopsida > Fabales > Fabaceae > Leucaena > Leucaena leucocephala. The sequence continues at coordinate 8,696,748 of CM073525.1, forward strand.
CACAAGTTGTATGTTGTTGAGTGGTCCTGTTAGCCAGTTATTGTAAATCAACCAAATGAAGACAACATTTGACTTTCTACCTAACGTTATTAATGTTTTTCCTTTCCAATAAACACTAAACATATTATATACCCTACAATAAAGTGTTTGTTCTGAACAAATAAGAATGGTAGGCTTGCATAGGGTGGTAGTTTGATTTTGATGGACATGAAAAATCCTAACTTTAGTGTTAAAACAACTTGAAATTTAGTTTAGTGATTACCTACCACAAGAAATGATTATCCTCTCTTAATTTCTTGAAGAAAAGGAGAAAATATATTGCTTTTTGTCACGAGAAAAAGCCGACGAAGCTCTATCTTTCCTTAGGAGAGTTAAAAGGATTAAGGGTTAGAGATGTCTACACAAAATTTATACCATGACTATCTCATTGTTAATTTGATTTCTTAGGAGGGTCAATGCATTTTCCTTTTTTGAGATCTCTTTTATCTGACATTTGTATAGTTAATCATGATTCTCACATTGAATGTTCATACTTGTCAGATAAAGAATGGCCTTAGATTTGCAGTTAGAGGATTCTGCAGCACAAGCTGATGCTTCTGGGGATAAATCTTGTTTGGAAAACTGGAATTCTGCTCCTGAAGACATTGCAGATTGTGATAGGGATGCTTCTGGTGACTTTGAATGCAATATCTGCTTGGATTCCTTGCATGATCCTGTCTTAACTCTTTGTGGCCATCTCTTTTGCTGGCCCTGCATTTACAAATGGCTCCATTTTAGTAATGTTTCTTCTCAAAAATGCCCAGTATGCAAATCAGAAATCTCTCAATCCTCCCTCATTCCGGTATACGGGCGAATCCAAATCACAACACCTTCTGAAGGCAACAAGTCTCACAATGTAGGGATCACCATACCTCCAAGACCTCACCGAGGTCCCGTGTCAGTTCATGACTCACGAAGATCATATGAAACCGGGGCTGCTTCCCAACCAGCTACTCGATTTCATGCACTCACTTATCCTTATCAGGCTCAACAGTTCAATGCATTTGACACAACACATGGAGTTTTTGGTCAGATAATGTATGGAAGAGTGTTCGGCAACCAGTTGACAAACATGTTCACTTCTAATTCATATGGTGTCGCGGCGAACAACAATCCAAGGGTGAGAAGGCATTTGATGCAAGTAGATAAATCACTGAGCAGAATCTGGTTTTTCCTCTTCTGCTGCTTAGCTTTGTGTCTTCTCTTATTCTGATTTCCCATTGCTACTGTATTTTTGTTTGTGTTAATACATTATACATCCTTGTAAAGAAGAAATATTAGCATGCGTATTTAGTCAGATTTCGTACATATGTAAGAAAATGTACATATATTAATGCCGATAAATTACCAAAAACACATTGAGCCTCACTTTTATCAGCATCATCAGAAAGAAAGGGATGCGTCTTAGAAGCTGTCCTTGAATGCTAAGCCTTATCAATTGTGATAAGGTTTTGCGTTAGTGCAAAGAGTAATATCATTTCACGATCTTATATTTACTCGAGAGTTTTCATGCCATTACCATTAGGTTACAATGGGATTGAGGCGGTTTTCTTTGTCTAGCTATGGCCTATGCCCTATGGTACTGGAGGTATGGGTATCCCAAGTTATTGCACTACATACCACGGCCAGCTGCACACCGCGAAAGCCTCATGTATCTTTTTTTTGTCCTTTATCAAAGAAGGCGTCCATTTGTTTTGATGGGTTGCGCTTTGGCATCTATGTCTGATTAGTGATTCTGCTTCCCTTTCCGTTTTCTTATCTCTGTTTGGGTCCTCATGATTTTTTTTTTGTTATTGCCGTTTCAATTTAGGATAACACTGTTAATGGGTTGGATTTTGGAAAAAAAATTAATCTTTTATAATATAATAAAATATTATTCAAATTTATATTAACATAAATATCTATATTAAATATATGATAATATTTTAAATATGATTTATTTTTGATAGAAGAATATTTATCTTTAATAAAAAAAAATCAAAATAACACTACAAAAATCCTAAATTCACACAAACTAAAGCCCACAAACTATACATGGGTATTTTAATCTTTTAAAAATATTTAAAAAATCCCTAATCTAGTCTCTTAATCTAATTAAATATTAGTTAAAAGTAAAGACCTTATTTAAATTTTTATTATTTCAAAGGATATTTTATTAGGATTCTCTCAAAAAAAAATATACTTAACAAAAAAAAAATTACTAGTAGCTTTGAAGAAAAACAAGCTAGTCTGAATGTCTGATTCGTTTTCTTGTAATTGTTTTTGAAATATTTTGGAGTGTCAATGTGGAAGTAATATCCGATTATCAAGTAATTGGGGGAGAAAATTTCGATTATCAAGTGGAGTACTAACTTATGAACCCTACTCCACTCCACGCTGTCAGCTAACTGCCTCGCTGGTAACTCCTCCGTCGTCCCCCTCACCATCGCCGATCGTGCTGCTTGGCATCGTCGTTTTTATCAACAGCGAGAACAGGCTTTTATCTGTTTCTCGATGTCGCCGGCGTTCAGCTCTGTTATTCATTTCTTATTAAAGGTCAGTTCCTTCTCCTTCGCCTCAGCCTATCATTTCATCACTGCCCCTCCCTCTCTTCTCGATCGCACTGCTTCTTCACTTTCACTCTTGGGCTGCAATTTGCCGTTTGCCTTTCATTTAATTGCGTAAATTTGTGCTGAATGATGAATTTGGGCCAATTTAATTTGTTCATCTGGGACGGTGGGATTTCATATAAAGATTCTAGTTTCGTTTGCCCTACTAAAACTCGCTGCAATTTTGCCTCTTGGCAGTATTTGATGCTTGGGGTTTATATATATATATATATTGATTAATTTGATTCAGTATACTGATACACCTGACTCTCCCCCACGACTTAGATCATCACCCTAAACTCTGGTTTAAGGTCTTCCACAATCACCAACCTCGTTTAGCTCACGGGATGGGCCTTAAAAAAAATATTTGTTTTTTAATATTGTTAATTGTTAAATAAAAACAATTAACAAAATCTTTTTCATATATATATATATATATATATATATAAATTTAAGAGTTTTGACACCAATTTCTTATTAATATCATACTTTAAAATTTAAAAAATATTATAAGATATTTATAAAATTACTTATTAAAAAAATTAACATAATAACAATAAAAAATACAATCATATCCTTATAATATAAGATTTTTTTTCTTTATATATATATATATATTAACTCTAGTTAGCATTAACAAAATCTTTGATATCCTAACTCAACTCACTATTCTCTATATATATCTCGATTTTCATGGCCTCTCTTAAGCCTAGTTTTCATCACTCCACGAGCCCACCTCCGTCGCCATCAACTTCGCAACATGAGGCAATTTGAGCCCAATCCTATTAAAAATGTGTCAATGTATGAGAAATATACCACTTAAAATATATTATTTAAATTCTGGTTAACTAAAAATATTTATATACTATTAGAGTATCATCTCATTTTTATTCTAATCAATTAAAATATAATAATTTATCTAATTTAAATTTTAGTTGATATCCCCTATATTTTTTTTTGGTAAAGAGAAAGAATCTCTCACAAATGATAATTAAAATAATAATAAATATAGATAAATTGTTTATGGTAAATATTAATAAATAATAAATTTTGATTGGTTATATCATATATGAGGTGGTACTCTAAGGTATATAAATTTTTTCCTACCTCTATTATTATTCTAATGGTCAGCATTTTTTTCACTTTTTCAAAATATTAGATGATGCTAGAATTTAAATAAAATGAGTTATTATATTTTATTTAGTTAGAGTATAAATAAAATGGTACTTCAGGAGGAGTATATAAGGATTTTTCTCCCTTTGGCATTTTTTTTAGAAAATATCTCTCATTAGAATAATAATAAATATAAGTAAATTGTTGATAATAAATTACTATAAATAATTATTTTATATTTTTATGTTTTAAGATAATTAATTTTTAATTATCAATTTAGAGATGCTAATTGAACTCTACTAATACATTTTAATTGGCTAGAGTATAGATTAGGTGATACCACCGAGTATATAAGTATTTTTTTTTAATTTATTACGCAATAATCAGATATCTGTTGCAAATATTATTGTACATGTGGATGTCCATCCTACCTCTTGGGATTCTTCTTAGGATTCCTTCTTACCTTTATGCCATAAAACTATAACTTCCTCAATGAATGACTTGAGAGGGGTTTCTTGTGGTTAATGGCATTTTATTCATCTTTAATCCTTTGTAACCTTATGTTTAGTCTTTAATGGTTGTGGCCTATAAATAGTGGCTATGTAGAAGGCATTTGCACAAGTGAATATACAAGCATATGAGAAATTCTCTCTTGTCCTTCCATTTCTCTCATATCAAATTCTTGTCTTGTTATTCTTTCTACTCTTTCACTTTCTTATTTTTATAACACGTTATCAGCACGACATTGCTCTGAAAAATTTAAGGTATGAACTCCTTATCAATCCATATACTATTATGTTCAATTATGTACAAATGATATTAGTTTTCTCTTTATCTAATTATCATATATGTTTTATTTTCTATTATCATCTTACTTAATTATTATGAGCAAATGTTATTTTTATATATTTGTTATATATTTTACCGTTATTTATTATTCTTTCATATCCATTTTAATTTTTGTTGTTAGATATGTGTGTGTGGGTTATCTTTATTGTATTTTATTCTTATATAAAATATTGTGTTATTCTAATTTTTCTTCTTCTTTTGATATATTGATACAATATTATGATTAATTCTCTATTTATATATATGTGTGTGTGTTATTTACATTTTTCCTTCTCCCTATATATTGTTTACATTTCCAATTCCCCCTCCCTATATATTTATTAATTTATATTTCAATTGATTTATTTATCTTCTTTGTATTCTTAGCATTATTATATATTTACTACAATTATATAATATTCACTTATTTATATTACGAAATACTTATACTATATTACTATTTATATATTTGATTTATGTTATTTATATTTCTAATTCTATGTATTGTAACATATTATGGTGTTTTTATGTTATTTAATTTATTTTGTTATATTTATTTATATTTATTTAATTTATATTACTTATTTTATTTATGTTACTTCTATTGTAGTATTATTTTCTCTATATTATTTATGTTGTTTCCATTATTTTGTTTTGTTTATTTAATTGCTTATGTGTTACTGTATATATTTTATAGTTATTTATTTTATTTATTTATTTTGTTTTTATTTATACCATTTATATTTTGTTACTTTTATTGAATTTATATTTATGTTGAATATATATTGTTTATTTATTTATGTTTTTATTATCATATTTTTCTAATGAATTTTATCAGAATTCTAATTGTTATTATTATTATTTTAGTTCGATCCATGACTAATTTGACGAAACTCGAGTTTACTGCTCTTGATATCTCGGGAAAAAATTATCTGTCTTGGGTTTTAGATGCTGAAATCCATTTAGATGCCAAAGGTCTAGGGAATGCTATTTTACCTAGAAATGAAGCAAGCAATCAAGACAAGGGTAAGGCCATAATTTTTCTTCGTCACCATTTACATGAAGGGCTAAAAGCTGAATACCTAACGGTGAAAGATCCGTTAGAATTATAGAGTAATTTAAAAAAACGATATGATCACCAAAAGACGGTAATATTGCCCAAAGCTCGTTATGAATGGTTGCATTTGAGGCTGCAAGATTTTAAATCTGTATCTGAATATAATTCAGCTATTTTTAAAATAAGTTCTCAACTGAAGTTGTGTGGTGAGAAAATAACAGATGAGGACTTATTAGAAAAAACTTTTTCAACCTTTCATGCTTCAAATGTGCTCTTGCAGCAGCAATACCGTGAAAAAGGTTTTAAAAGGTACTCTGAACTAATCTCATGTCTTCTTGTGGCTGAACAAAATAATGAGTTGTTAATGAAAAATCATGAGATCCGTCCCACTGGATCAGCTCTATTCCCTGAAGCGAATATGACTGAATGCACTGATTTTCATACCCATGGTCGTGGTCGCGGTCGCGGTCGCGGTCGTGGTCGTGGCCGTAGTAGGGGACGTGGCAATTACTGTCATCATGGTGGTGGAAATAATTATAATCCAAATACCCACCAAAAGAAGAAATATAATGAAGGGCAGAAAAAAGACAAGGGTGGTACTTCAAAAATTGTGGAAAATCTATGTTATAGATGTGGAATGAAAGGGCATTGGTCGCGTACCTGTCGTACGCCTGAGCATCTAGCAAAACTTTATCAAGCCTCCATAAAAAAGAATTCAAAGAACATGGAAGCAAATATGACTTTTCAAGATGATGATGTTGAGGCAAATTTTGCATTCAAGAATGATGATACCAATGAGCTATATGATGACCTTGATGCTATGGCACACTTAGAAGTAGCTGATTTCTTTGAGAATCATGATTAGAGAAATAAATTTAGTTTATGTTTTATCTATATTTTATCTTAATTTAGTTATGATTTATGCTTTATTTATATTTACTTTTATTTTCTTCTTTTAAGAGCATTATTACTAATAATATATTTTGATACATTTATTTTCTTTTGATGAAGAATATGGATATTTCTCTCTTTTATTGGGCATAAGAATGAAGATATATGTCTTATAGATAGTGCTATAACACATACCATACTCAAAGATAAAAAATATTTTTCTCATTTGACAATGAATTGTGCAAGCATCAATACTATAGCGGGTGATACAAAACTAATTGAAGGCTCTAGAAGAGCAATGATAATATTACCCAAATGGACAAATTTTATAATTAATGATGCTTTATATTCCTCTAAGTCTCAAAGAAATTTGTTAAGTTTTAAAGATATCTGCCGAAATGGGTATCATATTGAGACTATAGATGAGAAAAATATTGAATATCTATATATTACAATTGTTAGACATGGAGAAAAATGTGTTCTTGAAAAAGTACCTGCATTATCTTCTGGTTTGTACTATACAAATATTGGTATAATTGAAACAAATGCTACAGTAAACCAGAAGTTTACTGATAAAAATACATTCATTATTTGGCATGACCGGTTAGGCCATCCCGGATCAACTATGATGCGAAGGATTATTGAAAATTCACATGGACATCCATTGAAGAGCCAGGAGATTCTTCAATTTAAAGATTTTTCATGTGTTGCTTGTTCTCAAGGCAAACTAATTACAAGACCTTCATTAACAAAAGTTAGGGTAGAATCCCCTGCATTTCTAGAACGTATCCAAGGAGATATATGTGGGCCTATTCATCCACCATGTGGACCATTTAAATATTTTATGGTTTTAATAGATGCATCTACAAGATGGTCACATGTGTGCTTGTTATCTACACGTAATTTAGCATTTGCTAGATTACTTGCTCAAATAATTCGATTAAGAGCACAATTTCCAGAATATGCAATTAAGACAATTCGTCTTGATAATGCGAGTGAGTTTTCATCGCAAAAGTTTAATGATTATTGCATGACAACTGGAATAACAGTGGAAAAATCTGTTGCTCATGTCCACACTCAAAATGGTTTAGCATAATCATTAATTAAACGCCTCCAATTGATTGCTAGACAAATACTCATGAGAACAAAACTTCCCATTTCAGCTTGGGGACATGCAATTTTACATGCATCAACAATTATACGCATCAGGCCAATAAGTTATCATAAATTCTCCCCATTACAATTGACTTTTGGTCAGGAGCCAAATATTTCTCATCTTAGAATTTTTGGATGTGCGGTATTTGTCCCAATTGCTCCACCACAACGCACAAAGATGGGACCTCAGAGAAGGTTAGGGATATATGTTGGTTATGAATCTCCTTCCATAATCAAGTATTTAGAACCGTTAACGGGAGATTTATTTACGGCACGTTTCGATGATTGTCATTTTGATGAAACAAATTTTCCAACATTAGGGGGAGATAATAAGCAGCTGGATAAAGAAATCACATGGAAAGCATTATCGTTGTCTCATTTAGATCCTCGAACACAAATATGTGAGCTTGAAGTTCAAAAAATAATTCATTTGCAAAATATTGCAAATCAACTGCCAGATGCATTTACTGACCCCAAGAGAATTATTAAATCTCATATTCCAGCTGAAAATACTCCAATTCGAATTGATGTCCCAGCAGGACAAGTAGCAAGTGCAAATGAAAGTAAACCACGTTTGAAGCGTGGTAGACCAATCGGTTCCAAAGATAAAAATCCTAGAAAGAAAAGAGTAAACAATCAAGATGGTCAAATTGAGGAGGCTGATCTTATAGGAGATACCCAGGACATAACAAATCAAAAGACCCCAGAAGAGGTCCAGGTACCTAAAAATAATGAAGAGATCTCGATAAGTTATGTCACTACGGGAAAAAGGTAGAACCGAAAAAATATAGTCGTCGACGATATTTTTTTCATACAGTGTTGCTGTTGAAATAACTAATCAAAGTGAGGATCTTGAACCTAGGTCAGTTGAAGAATGTAGACATAGAAATGATTGGCCAAAATGGAAAGACGCAATTCAAGTAGAATTGAATTCACTTTCAAAACGTGAAGTTTTTGGACCTGTAGTTCAAATACCAAATGGTGTTAAACCAGTTGGGTATAGATGGGTTTTTGTGCGAAAACGAAATGAGAAAAATGAGGTTGTTAGATATAAAGCACGACTTGTGGCACAAGGTTTTTCGCAAAGACCAGGCATTGATTATGAAGAAACATATTCTCCTGTGGTGGATACAATTACTTTAAGATATCTAATTAGTCTGGCAGTGCATGAAAGACTTGATATGCGTCTAATGGATGTTGTTACAGTATACTTATATGGTTCTTTAGATACTGAAATTTATATGAAAATCCCTGAAGGATTTAAATTGCCTGAATCATGTAAGAATCCTCGAGAAAATTATGCAATTCGTTTGCATAAATCCTTATACGGATTAAAACAATCTGGAAGAATGTGGTATAACCGTCTAAGTGAATATTTGTTGAAAGCAGGCTATAAAAATGACTCAATTAGCCCATGTGTTTTTATAAAAAGGAATATATCAGAATTTGTTATAATTGCTGTCTATGTGGATGACTTGAATATAATTGGAACTCCTAAAGAGCTTCAAAAAGCAATGGATTGTTTAAAGAGAGAATTTGAAATGAAAGATCTTGGAAAAACAAAGTTTTGTCTCGGTTTACAAATCGAGCACTTAACAAATGGAATTTTTCTTCATCAATCAGCTTATATTGAAAAAATATTAAAGCAATTTTATATGGATAAATCACATCCATTAACTACTCCAATGGTTGTGAGATCTCTAGTTAAAGAAAAAGATCATTTTCGCCCTCAAGAGGAAAATGAAGAACTTCTTGGTCCAGAAGTACCATATCTTAGTGCTATAGGGGCACTAATATATCTTGCTAATTCGACACGACCTGATATTGCATTTGCTGTAAGTTTATTGGCAAGATTTAGTTCTTCTCCAACAAGAAGACATTGGAATGGAATTAAACATATATTTCGATACCTTCAAGGGACAATTGATATGGGATTATTTTATTCTAATGAATTCGGATCACAATTGATTGGTTATGCATATGCAGGATTTTTAGCAGATCCACATAAAGGTAGATCTCAGACATGATATTTATTTACTTGTGGAGGTACAGCTATATCTTGGCGTTCGATAAAGCAAACTTTATCAGCTACCTCATCAAATCATGCAGAAATAATTGCAGTTCATGAGACAAGTCGAGAATGTGTTTGGCTAAGGTTAGTAATCCAACATATACAAAGAATGAGTGGCCTACTTCCAGAACAAGAGATTCCAACAGTATTATATGAAGATAATACAGTATGCATAGCTCAATTGAAAGGAGGGTATATTAAAGGAGATAGAACAAAGCATATTTCTCCAAAATTCTTTTTCACTCATGATCTTATGAAAAATGGTGATATAGATGTACAGCAAATTTGATCATGTGACAACCTTGCAGATTTGTTTACCAAGACGCTACCAACTAAGCTATTTGAGAAGTTAGTGTATGGTATTGGAATGCGCAGATTCAAAGACATAAATTGACAACGTCATCAGGGGGAGTAAACAAGTACTTGATGTACTCTTCATTTTAAGGATTTTGTTTTTCACTGGGTTTTCCTGAAAAGATTTTTAATAAGGCAACCTAAATAAATATTGTGTACTCTTTTTCCTTCACTAGGTTTTTGTCCCAATGGGTTTTTCCTAGTAAGGTTTTAATGAGGCACAATATCTGTCATGGACATCCAAGGGGGAGTGTTGCAAATATTATTGTACATATGGATGTCCATCCTACCTCTTGGGATTCTTCTTAGGATTCCTTCTTGCCTTTATGCCATAAAACTATAACTTCCTCAATGAATGACTTGAGAGGGGTTTCTTGTGGTTAATGGCATTTTATTCATCTTTAATCCTTTGTAACCTTATGTTTAGTCTTTAATGGTTGTGGCCTATAAATAGTGGTTATGTAGAAGGCATTTGCACAAGTGAATATACAAGCATATGAGAAATTCTCTCTTGTCCTCCATTTCTCTCATATCAAATTCTTGTCTTGTTATTCTTTCTACTCTTTCACTTTCTTATTTTTATAACAATATCCCATTATTTATTAGTTTTTTAAGATATAAAAAGAAAGTTTGGGTCCAACCCGCTTAGTTGACCTAGTCCAGCCTACTATTCTTGCGGCCCATTGTTATATAAAAAAAAAAAACTCATGCACCCTCTTTTTACCAAAAGAAAACCACTTACAAAAATTTTATATATATAAAAGCGTGGTTCTGTGGGGTTGAAGTTAATTCCCATCGATCGAATCATGTTTATGAGCTAGCGATACCATATCCGCAAGCAAGGATTTTAAGATAAAAGAAAGCCAAATGGGATAGAATAAGTTCTCTTCGCTCTCCCAAGAAAACGAAGGAGACACACTCGTTAGCCAAGCCATGAAATGTGCGAGAATGATCCGCAAGACAACCTTCATTATCTCCAACAAAATTCTTCTTTTCAACCGTCATTTTCTCTGATTCTTCTACTTCTTCGATTGTTCCACTTGAAAATTCAATGTCTGGCTCTAAAGATAATTGCTTTGTATGATCTTTTCTTATTTCTCTGAATTATGGAATTCGTGCTTACTGATTTTTTTTTTAAAAAAAAAATCGTTTTTCGCCGTTTTTGCAGGCAGGGTCCGGAAAGAGCAGCTTGACCCGATTCTGACTCATCACAGACTGTTCGTTGCACTTGAGACCAAAGCAAGTATTTAATACTAAGCGACGCGCTCTTGTGGACATATTAATGCCACTGTAAGTTCCATTTACACGGTAGCTTATGAATACTACTAATGTCGATGCTATAAGCTCTACCCGTAAATTTCATGAGGCCTTGATTATCGAAGATCACTATAGTTCGATTATCTCTCTCTTTTTTTGGGTATTTTTATTATTTATTTATGTTTGTTGCTGTGTTGGTTTGGGTTGCTCCTAAGTTTAACTTTAAGAAGATTATTTGTTGGAAACTGATTATAATCAAATTATCAAGTTATCAGCTCTTTCTTCATAATTGTGTGCGGCAGACAATTTGATTTTGTTCTGCAATTGTTGAATGGTATACTGTTTGCAACTCAATTTTCTCTTCTTAAGCGCTTTCTGTTACATGATTGCTAAATTTCGATCAATGTTGGTTGTACGATCTTCATATTCGATTAGATTGTAGCATTGGTTGTATATGTGATCATGTGGTTGAATTCCTCTTGATTCGTAGGAAAAATTGTCTATCATGTGTTGCCCATGCAATGCTCTAATTCCTATTATCAAGAGCAAAGATGCTTCCTAAATCAATTGAAGACCTCCCTCTAGGTATTTGAAGTTATTTCCTGCTTGCTTGTCTGTGTTCATTGTTCTCTAGCGCAAAAAATGGCAAATCTTCCTCTGTCCTTTTCAATTCAAGCATGCCTTCAAAATCCAAAGGCCATTGAAGCATCTCAGCTAAGTGAATATGGAAGTAGATCGTCTAGATTTGAGAAGTCAGATACAGAAAGAAAGTTAGTTCATACAGCAACGCAAAGAATTGTTAGCCATTTTTACCAGAATTTCACTACAAAATTGTATGCTACATCCCGAGCATCCATTGAGGTAAGTAAAAAGCAAGTCACTACGTTTAATGAAGTTGAAGATTTAAGAAGGGCATTGAGTTATTTGTTTAGGACAGAAATTGGTGGTCAGGTTAAAGTTTATGTTATCAAGAAAAATGTCAAATATTCTGTGTATATTGAGGTCTCTTCCTTACAAGTACACGGTGAAGGACTGGGGTTGTGTTGGGGTGTGTACAGAGCCAATTCATCATTTTTTGAGCTTCAAGATTTTAAAAGTTTGGCTACAGATACAAGAACAGGGATGATTCTGAGCCCATTCCAGCAGTCATTGTCAGGCAACTATACAATTGAGTTGGAATTTGATGCAAAACAAGTTCCCTTTTATTTCTCATTTATCCTGAGATCATCATTGAATGTTGACTCAAGTGCATCTGATGTTAGAAGTCATAGAAAAACAAATTTCTGTGTACCAGTTGGTTCTCTTCCAGGGCATCCAGGTCCTCTGGGCCTCTCTTTTTCTCCAGATGGTTCTATGAATTTTGCTATTTTCTCAAGGCAAGCAGAAGGAATGGTTTTATGCTTGTATGATGATAACAATCTTGACAAACCTGCCTTACAGCTTGATCTAGATCCTTATGTCAATCGATCTGGTGACATATGGCATATTTCATTTGAAAGTGCTTGGACATTTGTGAGCTATGGTTATCGTTGCAAAGGGGCTCTTGTTCAGCAAAACAAGGATGATAATTTTAATAAGCATGTTCTTCTAGATCCATATGCAAAAATTATTGTGAATTCTTTTCCTAATGGTTATGAATCAGATTTAACTGCTAATTTTCTTGGAAGGTTGTGCAAGGAACCTGATTTTGATTGGGGTGATGATTTTCATCCAAATTTAGCATTTGAAAAACTAGTGATCTATAGATTGAATGTTGAGCACTTTACTCAGGATAAATCTAGCCAACTACGTACTGGTTTATCTGGGACCTTTGCTGGTTTGGCTGAGAAGGTGCAGCATTTTAAGGACCTTGGCGTTAATGCAATTCTTTTGGAGCCAATCCTCACATTTGATGAACAAAAAGGACCATATTTTCCTTGTCACTTCTTTTCCCCAAGCCATATTTTTGGGCCATCTGGTGGTCCCATATCTACAATCAACTCTATGAAAGAGATGGTGAAATATTTGCATACTAATGGGATTGAAGTTTTTATGGAAGTGGTTGTGACCCATACTGCTGAGGTGGGAGCACTGCAAGGTATTGATGACTTATCCTACTATAATGCAAATGGAGTTGGTGATTCAAATATTCAGAGTTCCCTGAATTGTAACTATCCTGTAGTGCAACAATTTGTTTTGGACAGTCTTCGGTATTGGGTTACTGAGTTTCACATTGATGGTTTCACTTTCATAAATGCTTCACATCTGTTGAGGGGGGTTCATGGAGGACACTTACCTCCATTGGTTGAAGCAATTGCTTTTGATCCTTTACTATCCAAGACCAAGATCATCGCAGATTGCTGGGATCCATACGACATGGTTGTTAGGCAAAATCGTTTTCCTCATTGGATGAGATGGGCAGAAATGAATGCTAACTTCTGTAACGATGTGAGGAATTTTTTGAGGGGTGAAGGTCTTATTAGCAACCTTGCAACTAGACTCTGTGGCAGCGGGGACTTGTTTTCACACGGACGAGGCCCTGCATTTTCTTTTAATTATGTCGCCAGGAATTTTGGACTTTCTCTTGTGGACTTGGTCAGCTTCAACAGTGGGGAACTAGCTTCAGAATTAAGTTGGAATTGTGGAGAAGAAGGGCCTACTAATAATAGGAGCGTCCTTGAAAGAAGACTTCAACAAATCCGTAATTTCCTTTTCATCTTGTTTGTCTCATTAGGAGTGCCTGTTCTGAACATGGGAGACGAATGTGGTCTGTCTTCTGGTGGTTCTCTTGTATATGGAGACAGAAAAAAGCCTTTAGATTGGAGTGCTTTGAATTCAGGTTTGGGTAAGCAAATCTCGCAATTCATTTTGTTTTTGACTGCACTTAGAAATAGGCGAAGCGATCTTTTCCAGAGACAAAGCTTCTGGAAGGAAGAGAACATAGAATGGCGTGGAAGTGATCTAGCTCCACCAAAATGGGATGACCCGTCCTACAAGTTTTTGGCCATGACTTTGAAGGTTGAAAGAGGCTCGCTCCTAGTGAGCTCTGAAACTTCTAATTTGTCAGCAGGCGATATATTTGTGGCTCTCAATGCAGCTGATCAATCGGAAACTGTAGTTTTATCCCCACCCCCAGAAGGGATGTCATGGAGTCGTCTGGTTGATACATCTCTTCCATTTCCTGGGTTTTTCTCGTCCAACGCCAAACCTGTACCTGTCCCTGAGCAGATCGCAGGACTGTTGTCTTATGAAGTGAAGTCTCACAGCTGTATTTTGCTGGAGGCAACCTATCTTGATAGCTAAAAATTGTTTTGTTGATTCATGAGATAAGTAAGTTTGTTATGACTCCTTTGTAGATAGTCAATAATTTTTTCATGGTGATTTTCCTTCATTCAAGTAATAATTCATTATCCTCTCTCATGGCTCCTCTCTATGCAAATATGAATCCGAGTCTGAAAGTCACAGATATTAGTAATGACTTTGTGAACAATATGCTTTTTTAATAGCTTTTATATGAATATTCATATTGATTTCTGTGTTTCTAGACTTTGTCATTTTTAATGCGTGTATGAGGAAACTGGGCAAAATTGAGTAGCAATTCGTGGGAAGAACTATAAACATTATCAAAATGTTTTTCAGTTTCATACGAACGCAACCCTCCTACACACAGTAAGAATCTTCAAGTCCTATAGCATTTTTTTCCTTTTGTACTTTTTCCATGATCATAGTCCAGAACACACGTATGCCACTCAAATCCAAATAAATAACAAATATTGATATATTCTGGTTTTGGATTCTATAAAAAAAGTCTAGATTGAAATATTTATAGTCATTAATTAATTGTTATTAATATTCCATATATTTTTTATTTAAAAACATAATGGAGAATTTTATTAAGATCACCTCTTTCATTTTATTTTATTTTTTTAATTTCAGTATCATTTTGTGTCAATCTTTTAAACTCTTTGTAATACAGTACCTGTTAACTTTAATGCATAATGAGTATCTTTCTTTTTTTTATAAGTACGTTAAATGTCTGAGTACTTCTCTAAATAAGAATTTGAAATTTAGTTTATTATGTGAGTATCTGTTTTGGGATTAATTATAATAGATCCACACGTGTTGAGTTAGTAAACAAGCTAACTGGACCCTAATGTACCATGAATGGTTCGCCTATGAATAATGTTAAACATGCCTCCCCTAGTAATAATACAAGTATGCATTTATTTATATAAATAAGGAGATAATCAAATAAATAGGCTGGGTTGGTTACAAACATGCTGATACGACTAAAAAAAAGGAAAAATAATCTAAAATGTGAAAAGTCTACAAAATGAATGAGTGGACATTAATGGTGGACTAGTACCAGTTTGAATGAGAATAAAACATGCACACGTGTGTGTGTGTGTGTGTGAATGAATGGAACAAAGGAGCAATGCGAGTGAAGCAGACTAAGAATGGATGAATCGGTTGATGCCAGGACTTGGGCCAGAGGTTGGAACAGAGCCTTTGGGAAGCATGGCTGTAAGGCTGATTCTAGGTTGATGAGCTTGAACCTGAAACTGTCTTGCTTCTGTCACAGAACATTCCATTGTCACACAAACAACGGTCATCAGAAATACCAACCACCATATCATTCTTTTGCTTTCTTCTGAATTATAATGTGACTTTCCCATTTTGATTCCTGCTTCTGGTATACGAAGCCTTTAGTTCATTGGTTATATATATATATATATATATATATATATATATATATGGAGAGAGAGAGAGAGAGAGAGAGCGATGACAAAGTTGACCAAAGGAGCTTGACAAGATGCTTGCCGGCTTTCTGAACTGGGATTTTGGGATCGCGTCATTCTCTTCAAGTTGCCGGCAGATTATTTCTTTGAATTAAGTCAATGTATGCTACCCATAAGTCGTGAGTTCAACGGGTTAAAATTAAGATATACTATCATTTAAAATATATTTAATCTCAAGAGAATACTGTTATGTTATGACTTCAGTCATAGTTTTTAGAGAGTCATCTTAATTTATAGATGTCTAAATTTATATTTAAAGATAATTGACGGCTCATCCTATTTATTATTATTATTTAGAAAAAAATGAGATTTTATATTTTTTTTGTATTGTAAGTAAGATTAATACTTTTTTAAAAACTTTTGTAAAACAAAATGTATACTGTTTACAATTGTTCAAGTTTTATCTGCCGGCTGACCTCCCTCTCCCCACTTTTAATTTATTTCATTTTCACTTCCCTTAGAGTGTGTTTAAATTAGCTTTTAGAGAATCGATTTTAGGAAGAATAGATTCTGGAAAGAATAGACTTTAAAAATAGAGATGTTTGGATGATTAGTAATAGAATTACTTTTTATATTAATAAATTATTAAAAAGGGTATGATTTGATTAAAGTATGAGAGAGAAGAGAGGGTAGAGAATAAATAGGAGAGAGGAGAGAGTGTACAGAAGAGAGAGGAAAGAGGAGATAGGGTGAAGAAGAGAGAGAAGAGAGATGAGAGATGGTATAAGAAAGAGTAGGGGTAAAATAGTAATTAAATAGTCCATAAACTCTTTCACTGTTCTAAAAATTATTTTCAATAGTTTATTCAAAACTATAGTTTTAAATTATAATTTTGGCCAAAATCAATTCTGGAAAAAAAATAGCTATTTATTTCAAATTTTTTTAAATTGAGATTTTTATCAAAATTAATTCTAAATAAAAATAAATATTTATTTTAAATTTTTTTAAACTAAAATTTCCCTTTTCTTTTCCACGGTCCGAATTCTTCACTTTCAAATGAGCCTTAAGGTCGACCATTGGTTTTGTGGAACCATAAATTTAGAATCAGAGGAACCTGTCAATATGATATGTTATGAGTTTTTTTTTTTTTATATCATTTACAATATATAATAACATTTGAGGGACAACAATGTTATATGGTAGACCTGCGTTCCGCTGACATAAGATTATAAGGTAGGGGTAAATAAAATAAGAATGTTGAGATCAATCTATAGTATTAATAAACAAAATATATGCATGAAAGAGTTAAAATAATATCTATTAAAAAATTATAAAAAGTCGTTTGAATCAATATAGGCAAGTATAAAGAAGGGCTTCAAATTAGATGTATAAGCCAAAATAATTTATCAAGTAGTATAAAATCTTCTAAAAAGATATAGAGAAAGATTTAAGAGAACACTTAATTAAACTATTGAGTGAAAAATTTTAATTAATAATTTATCTAAAAAATTAATAAATAATAAAATATAATAGTATTGTATAATTTATATAATTAACTCTATTAAATAAAATAAAAATTATTATTATATTATTTATAATTTATTTCTCCAATATATAATATATAATATATTTAATTAATTTAATTAAATTAAAAATTAATTTAATTAATTAATATATTATATTTTTTATAAAATATATTAATTATTTTTTATTATTTTATTCTCTCTCTTATTTAATTATTATTAAAAGAATATCAATTCATACAATTAAAAAAATATTTATAAATATAAAAAATATATTTTATATTTAAAAAAGAGTATAATAAAACGAAAAAGAACATTCATTTTCATAAATGCTTGCCAACGCAATCCGCTTTGTGAATGGTATCTGGTAAGTTGAGTGTCGTCTTTTTCTCTTCGGCCCGAAAGTATTAAGACAGTATTATGATACTGTGACGATGGAAATGGGAGAATAATCAAGAATGAGGGGAGGGGTTCCTGAATCAATGGATCAAAGGGCAGAATTTACAAAAATCTCTAAATGTTGAGTGAGCAACTAACAAGCTTCAGCGTTGGCAAAAATGTCTGAATATAATCATGCATTCCACCTACTTTCGAATAAAGAAACGAGATAGATCTCTTCAATCTTCATTACAATTGTCTCTAAATTCTAAATACAGCATATCTTCAATCTTTATTAACAATGCATTCATTATTCCGAGGTATTAAGCCAACTAATGCCAATCTAGTAGCAAGGATAGAAGGGATGGGAATAAAACATGAACATGTCTGATATAAGTCTTCCCTTCAAATATGGATTCAGATTTCCGGCGTTGCAGAACCTTTTTTTCCCTCGTCAAACAAGTATTCCCTTCAAATATGGATTCAGATCTCCTGCGTTTCAGAACCTTTTTGTTTCTCTTCAACATGTCCAGTAAGAAATAAATATTCTTAATCATGTTTTTTCAAACTAAATTTTTTGCTCAGTTTAAGTTCCCCCAGTTGTATCCTCATAGTGAAAGCAATATCTAGATAGATGGAAATTTCTTAAACAGTCCAACAGGAAGAAGAAACGATAAACAGGAAAATTAAATTACATAAGTTCAACATAATCATTAAGATTGTTCAAGTAATCGTTTAAAACAAAGTTAAACACCACACAAGAAAGAAACCTATGATTGAACCAAAAAACGCGCACTCTGAAAGGAGGATGAAAGCTATATCACAAAACCTTTGAGGGAGAGGGAGAAGAAGAAGGGTGAGGATAATAAGACAGATTCACAATTTTTACATGGAAATCAAAAGTATGATAATAAAGCTACTGATACAAAAATGAAGATCTGGAGTGAGGTACGTCGGACGCCACAAAACACTCCGATCAACGCTTCATATGCTTCACTTTGTTCCATCCTTTCTTGCAAGAATCGCCGACAATCTTCACTCCCTTCTGGAACAAGATCTTGAGCTCCTTCGCCCTATCCTTCACCTGCTGCTCAAATCCGGCCATTTCCTGAGGATTCAGAAATTAGCTTTTGCAGAGAGAAACGAAACTAAACGACCGTTTGAAGATGACGAGATGAGAAGGTGCTAGAAGGTGAGAGAATATAAGAGATGGGGCGGAAACCGAGAGTTGCCTAACCTTTTTCAAAAGCCAAGAAGGCCTCGTGGGATCCAACGCATCACTTGACACGTGGCACAGATCAGCTAGTGGCCCCACCCCTAGTTAATGGCGGCCGTCGCTTCTTGACAACGTTGATTGCGGCATAAGCATGGAGTCCACAAGGTAGATTTTGATTGGCTGTAAATGCATGGGGTCCATTGAACTTTCCCAGTCTGGGTCGCAGGAACCAATAGTCCGTTACCTCACTGCTGGCAGTGACGAGGACTCTTCAGTCTTCACAAAAACTAGACCATGTGCTCCCTCCTTCATTTCCCCTTTCTATTTATTACTAGTATAATGTTAATAACTAGATATTTTTTATTAGAATATATATATATATATACACGTAAATCATAAAAATGAGCAACAATTAATTGTGAATAAATGTGATTTTAGATCATCGTACAATTTATAAGAAAACTGGTTATAAATTATATTGGTTAATCGTAATTTTTATTTGGATAACTTTTTTATAAATGGCTCTAGAAATTTTAATATTTTTTAATTTTATTTATTAAAATCACTGAAAAATATATAATTTAATTAAAAGGGTATGGATTTTATAAAGTTTTTAATAGCTCCACAATTATAATTAAATTTTATTATTATTATTATTATTATTAGAAAGAAGTGGGAGGGTAAATTGGGAAAAAATTACTATTGAAACTCTATCTAGATTATTTCAACCAATCAAAACAACCCCTTATCATTTATGCTAAAAGTGCAGTAGAAGGCTAAAATCGATTAATTGGGATTTTAGAAAAACTACCAAACATGATGAACAAGTTTCATAATCATTATTTTAGATTTAAATGGGTTTATTTGAGTTCTCATAGTTATAACAATTATTTTTCATAAATTAATAATTTAATAGCATCTCAAAAGTGTCAAAAAAAAAAAGGAATAAAGTCACATTAGGGTATATTTAGTTTAACTTATAGAAAATATATTATAGAATAAATTGATTATAAAGTCTGATTATAAAATTATTTTGGATAATAGATTTTATATTAAAAGTGACTTTAAAAAAATAAGTGTTTACACAGTTGTTATTAAAATGACTATTTTAATAGATAAATTATTAAAAATGATATAAGATAAAATAATAATTTATAAAATATAATTTTAAATTTATATTTTCAATTTGATATTAAAATAATAAATAATATACAAACACACATATATATATATTATTAGAGTAATTAATAATAAATAATTAAGAAATTATATTTTATTTTTTGTATATAATTAGAAATTTAATTTTATATATTTTGATTAATGTAAATAATTAAAAAGGAAGTAAAATTAGTTAAGATATATATAAAGTAAAAATATAAAATAATTTAATAAGAGAGAGGGTCGAACGAGAGGCAATGGTAATTTTTTTATCAACTTATTCATTAAAATGCTGATGTTGAAGGTTAAAAGACTAATGTTGCTATAAACATTTTAAATTGTTAAGGATGATATTGTTTATTTAAAACACTTTTGGGTGACACAGATATTAGAAAAAGAACTTCTGTATTCACACAAGTTTTCCGTGAAAATATTTAGGGTAAAATTAGACCTTAATCTTATATTTTAATATATATTTTATTACACAGATTAAAAAGATAAATAATAAGAAAAATGAATTATACTATTTATAATTTATGAATGATATTATTTATTATATTTTTTTTAGTATATTACAATAGTGATACTTTATATTGATGCTTATATTTATGGGAAGACATAAAAATGAGTTGGCGAGGTGGATGTGGGAATTATGTAAGATAGGGGACATGATTAAAGGGTGGGGACATGTGGAGGTAACAGCTGGAATGAGGATAAAGAAGCAATTTAATTTAATAGTTAATGTGCAACCCACAAGGCATTGTCATCAACTTGAATTTATATAATAAATAGCGAAAGAAATTAGTGTACAAAACCCAATGCCATTTTTGGATTAATGTCAATTTTATTTAACATCTAATAATAAATCTAATTATTAAACCGGTCAACTTCTGAATGAGAGAGTCTTTATTTCTCAAAGTTCAATGTGAAGAATATGGTGAATTTTCATTATTTAGATTATCAAAATGTAATTTCCATACTCTAATTTTAAAATATTTTAATAATTGAACCAAGATTGGAGAACAGTATATGATCCACCGCATATTAAGTTTCCTTTCTTTCTTTCTTTCTTTGAGAAAGGGAAACTGGTTAGGATGAAAGGGAACATATAAAGACAAGTTTGATAATTTGTGTTTTGAATTAATTTAGGAGGGGTCAAGTCAATGATTTTTTGAGAGGGAGAGACAAAATGGCATTGCCATGACCCAGTTTGGTTAGTGGTGGCCTAGGCTGTGGATAAAATTTAAGGATAATTATTTGGAGAATTTATTTTAAAAAAGTTAAATAAAATTATTAAATAATTAAATAGTTATAAAAGATTTAGAGATAATAAATTTGATTTGTACAATTATCAAGTTATCTTTATATACAAATGACAAAATTTTAAGCACACGATAATAATTTGAATTAGCACAGATGACAATTATGGGACATATAGTAATAATTTAAAGTAATATAAATGACAAAATATGAGTTATTATTATGCTCCCAATTATTATATGTGTATTTCAAGTTGTCAATACATATTCTCGATTATCATTTATGTCATTTTAATAGTTATTATATTTTCAATAACTTATCATTTGTACATAAAGATAATAGGGTAATTACACAAATTAAATTTATTACTCATAAGTTTCCTAAAACTATTTAATTATTTGATAATTTTATAGGATTTTTTTTATAATAATTTTTTTTCTACAGGACCTCTATGCAATGCTCCTTAAAATTTAAGGGGAGAACCAATGAATATAAATTAATAGGTAGCTCCTATCAAAAATAAAATAAATAAATTAATAAATATATGGATGGGTAGGTATCATATAATTATGTTTCCTTAAAGTCACCCATGCTCATGAGAAAGATATTTCCCAATTTGTTTAAATTCAGCAAGGCTCCTTTCTCAACTATGAGCACACATTTGTAATCATTCTATAACTTTAAAATTGGGAGATCCCTTTATTATTTACCAAAAGATACACATAATTTAGTAATTTATTAGTTAGACTATAGAATAAGAGGATTAAAGTTTGAATCCTATCTTATTAAAAAAGACTTATGGAGAGAATAAACACTTATGGGGAATCTATGCTTCCATGATAAGCAAATATTGTGGGGACAAATCTCACACTTTTTTAAAGCCCAACCAGTATTACTTATCTGATAGTTAGAGTCTCTCAAGGTATAAGATTATTCAAGTGAATTTTATATTTTATAATATTTTTTTTCTATGAGTACGGCGTGATTAGAATTTAATACATCATGTTTAAAAAATTTAACCATCTACTAACTATGCTAAATTTTATTAGTAATCTTACATTCTATTTATTTAATTAAATATAACATTTTAGACTTAAAATTAATATTTTTTTAAGTTTATAATATAAAGAGTTTTTACCTCTTTTAATAACTATGCTTCTTAAAATTTAAATTTGTATTTATTAAAATGATATCATTTATCATCTTAACTAACAAAACTAAAAAACTATTGACACAAACCTCGCGATGGTTTTTTTTTTGTTTTTGATACAAACCTCACGATGTTGACGAAACTTTTGGTTTTTTTTGGTTTAACTTTTTGAAGTTCGAAACGCAGCAAAAGGGAAAGGGACAAAAAGAACACACATAAGGCTTTCAATATTGGGTCCACTACTTTTGGCCCATAATTATTGGGTAAGTATTTTCTATTTCTTTGATCAGTGCTTCAAGCCCAAATCAAGCAATACAGCAAGGAAGATTCAACTCTGGGCCTACATAAGAAGGCAGAAGCCTTAAAGGTCAAAAAATAAAAGAAACTAAATCATGGGGGATTGTATCTGTGATCCCATCATCGCCTCTTTCTGAACCAATGCTCTCATATGCTGAGGTGCCGTGTCAACTAAAGAAGTAGTAGTTAAACCACCAATGAAGATTGATCTGATAGATAAATGGTTTAATATCGCTTAAGCGAGATATCGAGTTCAAACTTTAACGTATGTAAAAAATCTTTATTAGGAGACTCACCCACCACAGTCAGGTGCGCGACATGGGTTAGATTCAGATGTAGTCGGGACAAAATTCAGGTTAAATGGGTGTAAGAAAAAAAAGTAATAGTTAAAGCCCTTCTTTGCCAATTTATCTGCTAGAAGATTGCGTTCTCTAGCTAAAAAATGTAACTCAGAAAGCTCTTCATCTCTAGTAGACTGGCATTACAAAATAGTGCAAAAATGTCAAGGCCGTGTAGCATTGAGAAAGGGTGAATACGATGGAAGCAAGACCATATATAGCGTTGATTGATTTCCGTGATTGAAGTATTGTTCATGAAATGGGAAGAAACAAAAGGTGGAGCATACGTGTGCACGCAGTTCATATGTTTGTGTTTGATTTCATGGTTTTAGCAAACCTACATAAGAAGCTCCGATAATCAAGGAGTGAGACTTGAATATAATTATGTAGAGCACTGTACTCCACCAGGAATTAAGGTTCTTTGCACAATATGAAATGATTCAGTGTTTAAAAACGTGGCACTGTCTGTGTTGCTGCGTAAAGTGAAGAGAACTCGCACTCAGTGAATATTCAATATTGTTCAAAGTCTTGAACATGATGAAAAAGTTGCACTGTACTGTGATTATGCCTTAAAATCTGGATTTAGATTATAATCAGACAAGGGTCCTTGTCGGCAATTGGTCACGTATGTTTTCATCTTTCTTTTTTATACATAAAAATATAAGTGCATCATATCCTAAAAACTCACTAAAATTAGTATATACTTTTAGGCTCAATAAATATTTACAGATTATTTATTAATAAAATTTTTATATTAAATATTTAAATTTACAGTCTTATAGATTATAAGCTAACTTATTATTAATTAGATCAATCTTTCGTCTTATTAGGCAAAAATAACAAATTTAATTGGATCTCTAATTACTAGAGAGAGAGAGAGAGAGAAAGTGGGAGGGTGGGGGGTATAAAAAAACAAAGCATAGAAATAGAAATTATGAATTGAGGGCCTAAAAGGATTCCAGAAGAGGTGACCTCGGATCTATCACAAGTTCACAACACCAAGAGGGCGGGATCTCAGGTGGTAGGCGAAAAACTGTCTTTTATCATAATTTATTCAATAATGTCTGCTATTCCATCCGTACTAAACAGAACAGCCAAACACGTTCTCATAGAGGAACTCCAAACAATGTGAAGGCTGGGATGTAGAAATTTTTTCTACAAGAGTTAACTCAAAAAGATGTTATTATAGACTTAATAATATAATTTAACTTAATTAATTGGTTCAACTCTTTAGATTAGAATTATTAGAGAACTAATTTACCAATTTACTAGTTTGTTTGTTAACATAGAGGAGGGGTGTGTAAAAATCTGTTAGTCTAATCAAACTTAATTTAACTTTAAATAACTTGATTTAATTCCATTTAGTTAAAATAAGTCATATAATAAAATTTGACTAGATTGATGAGTCGGATTGAGCTAGGTTCTAGACTAAATAATCAGACCACTTGGTTCGATCTCGTTTAGGTTAATTTTTTTTTAATTTGGATTGCTTATTTTTTTTGTTTTTTTGTATTGTTGTTGAATGTTGTTGGAAGGAATTAATGAGGTTAGAGAAGAAACTAAATTGGTGAATAATGGCCATGTCAGCATTGCATGTGAAGATTTGAAAATGGTGTAAAAATGTGAGGGTATATATGCTGTCCAAATTTAAAAACAACAGCAAACGTTAGCTATGATATTTTTGGCACTATTTTAAAATCTGTCACTTTCATAAACAGGCTTACTTCTTAACAAAAATTATTTAAACATTATTAGGAGAGGCCGTAAAAACTTGCTTCCATGAAAATAATTTGAATGTGAGTTTTCTTCTATTTTTAATACTACTAAATTACGAGATTATTTGACTAGCTTTCTTATAGATACTCTGGTGGCAGGGCCCAGGGAAGAATTTCATGAATTAAGAGATGAAGGTATAGAACTTGTACCTAACATAGAACTTCGTGTTTGTGGTTATCAGTTGGCAGCCAAAAAAAAATTAATTAATTTATCAAATTGAGCATGAATCATTTCTTCGGTTGGAATAGCATGGCAAATAAGTCAACATAGTCAACTCACACTTTCACATTGTAAGGGAGGTAGAATCAGGTCATACAGTCAACAAGGCCGTACATGGCTAGGTAGGTTCAAAATATTTAATTTATTTGCTTTCCAATATTCATTTTTACCAAAATAAAAAAAATAAAAATAAAAAGGATTTGGAATATATATATTTTTTTGTATAATTTTTTTCAAAAAGGATTGGATTTAACTACATATAAGAGTAAGTGAAATCTATATTCCTTATAAATAATATTAATATTAAATAGGACGAGTCGTCTATTAGTCTCGTACATAAATCTAAATTTTAAAAAATTAAAATATTTTTTAAAGTGTCATAATTACAATAAAATAATATTTTTTTAAAATTAAATATATTTTAAATAGTCATATTTATTATTTTTTTATTAGTTAAATTTATAAATAATAAGTAATAAAGAGTCAAATATGTTACCTAACGGAATATCAAATGTTGAGCTGAGTCCGTATGAATCATAATATTTAGTTTTGCCCCTTCATCATTTCTCTCTTTTCAAACAAATGTTACACACGCACGCGCGCGCGCCAAAATGCTTACGTGAACTTATATAAAAACTTTATTTTGTTAGATAAATTATTTTTCTAGATTAGAGAAATACTTTTTTCCCTATTTTTGATATGATGACATGTTACATTTGAACATTTTATTGTATGAAAAATAAATATCAATTGAATAAATGATAAATTAGCATATAGTATCTTAATATTATTTTTTATAAACATATATTACCTTAATTTTATTTATAGTATATCTCAAACTCTGATATTATTTTCTTAGCACACAGAGCACCCTTAATTTTTTTTAATTATATCTAATATTTTAATCTTATTTATAATTTATTGTACTAGATATATTATAAATATATAATTAGTATGCTGAAAGTACTAAAAAATAATATAAAAATATTTAATATATTATAAATAAAATTAAACTGTTAAATACTATTGAGAAATGGTATCATGTGATGCATACCTTAACATAAATGGCATTACCTTGGTTGTGCCCAACAAGAAGGTATGGTAAGAATAGAATAATTGATCATCTCCTTCCAAGATCAAATAATCCCCTCACATGCAAAATGTAGGCCCAACTCAGTGGCAGCACCAGTGAATAAACACACAACCAATGGCTAATGTAGTTAAGGAAATAATTATATGATAGGACCCTTTCTTTCCTTTGTATATATAAATATATATAAACCACCAAAACCCCTCTATCTCTTGCCTTAACGGTTCCCACTTCCCACTCTTCAGTCTCTCTGCGACTCTGCCGCCATCAAATTGTCGACATCGCTCCACCCACTTCCCCACTGTTTTCCCGCCTTCTGCGCTCGAGGGAGCTCAGTCCTTCCCTTTATTAACAATGCACCACCACCGTAGCTCTGCCGTACAGTTTTTACGCTTCTTCTTTTACTTGGCGTTGAAAGCTTCCCTAGTATGCTCACAGGAACACTTTCAGCACCACCGCATCTCACTCCCCGACCTACATTGGACCCCGGGCATGGCCACCTGGTACGGTGACCCCGAAGGCGACGGTAGTACAGGTAAATCCCTCACCCCTTAACTACATTATAGTTAATTTCGAGGTATTACGTTTTAGAGTATGCTACTTTAGCCATAGACCCGGTTTCCAGAAGTTTTCACTGAGTGAATGAGTTTGTGTGAAGGGGGAGCATGTGGGTACGGTACCTTAGTGGACGTGAAGCCATTGAGAGCAAGGGTAGGGGCAGTGGGGCCCATACTGTTCAAGAATGGCGAAGGGTGTGGAGCGTGTTATAAAGTGAAGTGCTTGGACTATAGCATTTGCTCGAGGCGAGCCGTGACGGTGATAATAACCGACGAGTGCCCGGGATGCCCCTCCGACCAAACCCATTTCGACCTCAGTGGTGCCGCCTTCGGGCGTATGGCTATTGCCAGCGAACATGGTCAACTCAGGGACCGAGGTCAAATCCCAGTCATTTACCGACGGTACGTACACTATGCTCGCTGCAGTGTAGAATCTGACTTTTTCTCAGCTAGGTTGAACCGTAATTATTGACAAGTTATGGTGTCTCTTCTGTCTTTTGTCTCTTCTGGTCCCTCACCTTAGGGTAAATTCTTCCTATATGAGCGTGCAATTGAAATTTCTTTTCTTTCTTTGAGGAATTAAAACTGCAAAAGATACGTTATGAAAAAAAAAAATGATAGATAAGGACTATTTTGACTCGTTCATTATTTTTCATTACTTTATTGGCATGGCCTTCTTTGAAAAGGAAAAAAAGTCGATCTCTAATTTCACTACTCTGTTTGTGTTTGTAGACAGCTGAGCACTAGATATTAAATTTCATATTGTAACATTTTCAATTTCATGTCCTCTGGGGATTGTATGTTTGCAGAACACCATGTAAATATCGAGGCAAAAACATTGCCTTCCAGGTGAATGAAGGTTCTACGCCCTTTTGGCTTTCCCTTTTGGTGGAATTTGAGGATGGAGAAGGAGATATAGGCTCTATGCATATTCAAGAAGTAAGCATCTTTCCTCTAATTTCAATTACTTATTTGTCTCTTATAAGATTATGAACAAGAAACAAAGAGGTTGAAAAGGATAGGAAAGCGAACGACCCTCAATTCCTGGAATCCAAGAATCAGATGCCATTATAAAATATAGCTTCTTGCTTTATTTAATTGAAGTTCAATACACACACACATTGCATCTTAGGAACTCTGCTTCTTGATAACTGTTCCGGATTTGAGATTTGACCAGAAAGTAGTGCTTAAACGCGCACTAAAGCATTTTGGGTGGGGAAAAAAGGCACCAAAGTGTTATGGATGGACATTCACATATTCTAATGATTAATTAAAACTTAAAAGGTGAATGCGGGTAGCACTTTTTTGCTTTTTTTTTTTTTTTAAATTTAACTATAGCAGAGAGCATTTTGTTAATTCATCATGTTGGGGATAGACAAATCCAAATACTGCGGATGTGTCTCCTTATATCACGTGCAAACTTACCCTGCAACTCAATACTTCAGTGAAACATAATCACATGGTAAAAATTGAGGTTACGACTGCTTTTTCCTGTAGAGCATGTGATCAGGGATCTGTACTGAAAGTTATCTTCCTTCCTCTCCTCATTATATGTAATCCATATCACATGGGGTCCTGGAAATTTCATAGTTACTTGTAATTAAAGCCTGGATTTTGTTATATCTGCAAATTTTACAAATCAAGTAATGGGAGTGACTTAAATTTCCTATTTCGGTGGTTTGCGATTTGGGAATTGACAGGCAGGGTCTATAGAGTGGCTAGAGATGAATCATCTGTGGGGTGCAAATTGGTGCATTATTGGTGGGCCATTGAGGGGACCTTTTTCTGTGAAACTGAGCACATCCACTGGGAGATCTCTGTCTGCCAGAGATGTTATTCCAAGTAGTTGGTCTGCAAAAGCTACTTACACATCTCGTCTCAATTTCTACCCTTAGCCTTGTTATAAAGAAGAAGAAGAAGCACCGACAAGTGCGCGACAACCAAAGGGTTTCATAGTTAGAGCCAAGTTCCATATTGCAAAGGCAGAGTCTTGTGGGCTTGAGCTTTCCCTTCTTTGTTTGCCATTGTTACTGTATTAATAGCTTTTCTTCCGTTGGGTTTTCTAGTAAGAAAAGCAAGCGTTGGAGTGCCAAAGGGCATCCAATGTTCCTTCTTTTTAAAAGCAATACCTGCTTTTACAGCGTGCAACTATTGCTAGTAGATCCATGTAGCCCTCTCCAAAGTGGAGAGAGAGCTTGTAGTAGTAACTAGTAACTAGTAACTCGTAAGTACCTCTTTCCCCTTCAAGAAAGCAAATGTATTGTGACTTTTGTGATGTGAGTTTGGGTTATGATTCAAATATATAATGTATCCTTCAATGTCATAGACTTTTTTGCCTTATTTGTGGGTCCCTGTGCTTTTGTTTGCTTTATTTGCGGATGTTAACTACTTAAACCCCATTTGCAAGCTTAATTAATTCAGTTCAATCAGAGCAAAAACAGACCGACCTAATCAGCCTATCCTGCAATTAATCAAGTTGGTGGATTATAACCTACTAAACTTAAAAAAAGAAATGCAGAAAGCAATTAAAACTGTGATTACCCTAGCATATAGATTATGTGGTTCTTCAGGTAACACAACAATCTGCAATGTAAAATGACGCCATGGTACCAGCAATCTTTTAGATGAGTTGGTCTCAAGTTAAAGTACTATAAAATGTTTCTTGAGAGACATAAAAACCCTTCAATAGCAACAAGTTAGAACAAGAATTTGGGATTGGCAGAACTTAATAGGGTGCCATATGTCACCAATAAAAGTGATGACAAAAAGTTTAGGTATATTCTGCATCAATCTTTCATTAAGATCAGAATACAGCCATAAGGCTCAAAGAATACTTACAGGCGACTTATGAGACCGTCTACCAAATGATCCCTCGTAATAGTAATAGGAATCAAACTCGCTTCTTTGTAGGATACAAGTATATTTCTTACTATATGTGTCAACTCTCATTGGCATATGAAAGCTATATTTTTTTTTGTATAAAAATTTTTAGAAAAGAGTTAGGTTTACTCACGATATAAAAGTAGGACAAAATTTCTTTTCCTCCTAAGCGATACCAATGTCGAATAGGGCTAGCCATCTATTATATTCAGGTATAAATTTAGATACCTAAGAGTTAGGATATTTCTTTAAGTACCGTGACTAGAACCACAATAAAGTAGTACTTTTCAGATATCAAACACGCGCTAAATAGTCACACGACTCACCCCTTCTAAGTCAGAGCTATTTGATAAAACTCAAAAATCCCAAGCCGCAACCAGGCTCGGCTTGAACAGTGACGCAAGAAGTGAAGGATGAGAGAGTTGTGACTTGCGCATGAGCATTTCTGGTAGCTATGCTAATGGAACTTTGCTAATTTCGACATGGGAAATCATGGTGGGTTGATACTTTCAGATCAAGTGTATCTTCAATTGCCCCACCATTATCTATCCATCTCTTCATATTCAGAGAGCTTCGTTTTTTCGTTGGTCAATTGACTCAAGAAAACTCTTGCTACTCGTGGAGCATACTTAGCTTTTCTACTCTCTCTTCTTTGTGAAGAAAAGCCAAAGAGTGATTAAGAAAAAGGGAAAATTATATTTAAGTCAAATGTAAGTAATTTAATTGGAAAAAAATTCTGAGAAATTATTAAACTATTATGAAATCCTACTGAATTTTGGATTAATTTCTTAAATTATGAAATGACAGAATTACCTTTAAAAAAAAATATTTCACTTATTATTTTGTTGCCTCAATTGTTATTTTTTTTGGGAGTTATCATTCCTAGTACTTGAGTTATTTTCTTTTTGCCTATAGAGTTGTCATTCCTATTGCTCGAGTTATCTTTTCGCAATTCAAAAAAATTAATCATAAGTTCCGTGAGATTTTAGAGTTATTTGATAAATTTACAGGATCTTTTTGCAATTAGATTCATGAGACTTAGATATAATTTTTCCTAAAAAAAATGAAAATATAATGTGTAAGCAGTGGGTCATTAAAAATGCTACTGCTCAATTATCACATTACTGAATGCAATATGGAGATGCATTTTCATAGGAGGGGCCAATCTTCTGGTACATTTACACCGATACAACCAACAGAGCAGGGCATCTTTTGGTATGAAAGTCAAAAACCTAGTGGTTATGACTATGATTTGGATTACAATTTGTTTTGTTTGCTTCTAGAGACAATCATTAAATATTGTGATTCCAGGAAGCCGAATAATTCGCTAAACCCTAACTAAATGTGATATTACAACAGTGACTGATTGGCTAAGAAAAGGGGAGAATTATACCTAAAGAATGGTAAATAGTATTAAATTATCTTTTTAGTTGTAAATTTGTTAATAATTAATTTGTGAATTTAGTCATTCACTATAATTCTCTCAAAAATAAATAAAGTTAGGAAGAGATCTATATATTAATATTTTTTATTTAATCAAAAGTTAAAATTTAGATTTGCTTCTCATGACAAATGCGATTCATAAGATTCGAAAAGAATGAGACCATTTACTATTTTAACTATCAGCTTATTGTTAGTAACTTAAGGGTAACGTTTGTTATAATGAAAACTCGTTGGGGGCAATGATAAGAGTGTGTAACTGCAAACCCTAATGTGGGTGAGATTCACATCCTCTTTTAGTGTCCGCCACCATCACAAACAGAGAGACACAAAACCTTCTCTTTCGAAGATGTCCAGTTTGAAGGCTCCAAGCTCCTCCTTTCGAGTCTTGGTTTCCCGCTTAAAAAAGAAGCGACAACACAAGAAAAAATATTACTTCAACGAAGAAGGGAAAAAAAAAAAAAGAATTAAAGCTAAAAGAAGCAAAGGAAAGGAGCACGCCTCTTGGTCTTGGAATAAGCAACAGATTTCCACAGATTCCGGCATATACCTGAAACTGAATGTCCCCACAGTTTGAAACTCCCACTTCATCTTCATTAATTGCGCTTAGCAAAAGCAGGCTCTTCCTTCTGTATATGTATTAGAAAGAAAAGAAAATGAAGTATTTTTCAGTTCGATTGAATTAAAATGGAAACCAACTGGCAACTAAATTTCAATTACAGCCTCTGTCCTTTGAATTTTATGGACGAAGTTGAGCCAAGTGTGTCCTTGTATAACCAAACCACCCTTTGCATTCTGTTGATCAAAGGGATCTTAATCTTATGTATGACTTTGCTAAGAAACAGGCTACTTAACTTTACTAGTGTATCGTATGACAATATGCCCAAGTTCCAAAGCCTCATGAATTTTTGTGTGGCCACTTTGTTAGTCTATTAAGTATTACTCTATCTAATCCTTAATATAAAATCTACCTAATTAATTTAAATAAATTAAAAAAATAATTTAATTAATTATTTATAATAATTATATATTAATTTTCCTAAAATATCATTTACTACCATGTACTTTATAATTGCCTTTTGATAGAGACTCCTTAATTTATATGGAATCATATATGGATACTTTAAGGTTATAAATTTAGAAGATGAAATTGACTGAGATTTTATATTTAGAATTAAAATGAATATCTTTATCTAGCTCTTACAATTAAGACTAGAGATAGTAATAAACGAGCTAATATTACCTATATTTAGTATTCAATAGTACCTGAAATAAAATTATCTTTAATATAAAGATATCTCATACTTATGCTTTAAAAAAAAAGAAATCTTTGACTGTTAACCCTTGTATTTGGGCCTATGGCCCATCCTTGCCATAGCCCATTATCTTCAATGATTAATCATTAATAGTTATTGGACTATTGTTTAAAAAATTTGATAATGGACATCTAAAGTTGCGTTCTTAGAGATCCAACCCATCTACAAACGGCCCACTTAGGAAGGAAAATTCCGGTTCCACCAAACAGAAAATACGAAGGGCTTGTAGCATATTCCTTTTATCTATACTATTATTTTATTATAATTTTAATTATAATATTTAAAAAAATATTTTAATTTTTATATATTTATATTTATATTATACTTATTGATATTATTTAAGAAGAAGAAAAATTTCACATACTCTTAAATTGTGGATAAACTTAATATCTTTTTAAAAAAATTTATAATAAAAAAATACGTTTACCCATTATTTGTTTTTAGTTAACAAAAATGTGAAAAATATGATTTAGAATATATTTGATTTTTAGAGAGTACTATTTTATTATAGTTATGTTTAGAAAATTAATTTAATTTTTAGATATATAAATTTACTCTTAAATATAAGTGATAATTTTTTTTATTTAATATTAATGTTATTTAAAAAAAATATTTTTATTTATTATTATATTATAGATGAGTTTAATTATTTTTTAAAAATTTTTATAAAAAAAAGAAGTAAAAACTTCCTTGTACCAATAGAAAAAGTAAAAACTTCCATAGCCTGCCACGTAAACAAAGAAACGTGACGTGTTCCTTAGTCGAAGTTCATCTCGCCGGGTAGTTCTTTGATTCTTTCCCACTGTATTTAGTTTTTTCTGTAACATCTTCAGTTAGAAGCCCAGTACCTTCGATTCTGAAAACGGTAAACGAATGGCGGATCGGTTCTTACCAAATGTGTTGCCCGACTTCGTGCCAGAAGCGTCGCCTTCAACTGTTCAAGAACAACAAGATGCTGTCCCAATCGGTGCCCAGGATTCACTCACCAAGCTCCTCGAAATGCCTTACGCTCCTCTTTCCGAGCGATTCAAACGCCCCGCTTTGGACCTTAAAGAAACCGTGCTTATTTCTCATCCACCCTCGTTGTTTTTTTTTTTCTTCCTTGCTGTCAATTCTTTGATATTACTCACCAAGTGTTTGTGGTTTTGTGTCAGATAACTGTCGAGCCTTGGGGTCTTCCTGGGCAACACATTCGAGACTTTACCCTCTATTGCGGGGTTCTCGGCACAGCTTTTCTTCTCTTCAAATCTTATCAAGTGACAAACAACAAGAATGATCTCAATCTCTCATCGCAGATTGTCAAGGCTTGTGATCTCAATATATTAATTTTCTTCCCATTTACTGGTTAATATGTATTTGGGTAGTTACATAGATGATTAAGGACTCAATGAATGACAGGGACGTCACTTTTATTTGTGGACGTGCTGGAGTATGTGCCCTTGGAGATGTGGTGGAAAAGCACGGCGGGGATGAGCAGTCCCTGAGCTACTAGTTGGCTCAGTTTGAGGAGGTATTCTATTTGATTTAAATGGGAAATTAATAAAATGCTCATCATATAGTAGAAGTAGATTCGCTTTCTTTGGAGTTTGGTGAGTGGGATAGAGCTGAATTGGGAGACTTAAATCATTGTGTCATGCAGATTAAGCTGCCAAACAATCTTCCTGATGAGTTGCAGTATGGTAGAGTTGGTTTTCTCTGGGCATGTTTGTTCTTAAACAAACACCTCGGGCAAGGGACAATTCCTTCCACTTATACTGTGAGCTCGACCCACAAATACTCCTATGCCATCATGTTATGTTAGACTTGTAGAATAGGCAAAGAGTGGTGTAAAATATCTGAAACATGTTTCAGGCTACGGTTGTGGATGAAATTATTAGAAGAGGAAGAGCATTGGGTAGGAAAGATGCCCACTTATGTTCGAATGGTATGGAGAAAAGTATTGGGGTGCTGCACATGGATTGGCTGGGATTATGCGTGTCTTGACGAACATGGAGTTGAAGCCAGATGAACTTGAGGATGTCAAGGGCACTCTTAAGTACATGATAAATAATCGCTTCGCGAGTGGAAACTACCCTGCCAGTGAAGAAGATAGAAAACGTGACGTACTTGTGCACTGGTGCCATGGAGCTCCTGGAATTGCCCTTACACTTGTTAAAGCAGCCAAGGTGAAGCCTGTTGTCTAAGAATTTATATCGATTAGATATGTCTTTCAGATGGGATTTTTTTTATTGGGACTAGAAATATCTTTGCTCTTTGGTTTCAATCTTGTAATCTTACCACTACATTTAATAGGTTGATGTTTATACACTGAAAGACTTTTTCTGGATCACATTCAAGTTTCCCTTTGGTATGACAGAAATAGTTGGATAATTTGTGAAATTGTCTGATTTAACTTTTGGAGTTTTGAGTTTTTAAATGCTTTGTTCGCTTGTTATCTGGGAAGCATATTTATGAGTGTTGAATATACTGCCCAGTTATTTCATTCACGCATGACTACTCTTCAAATTAGGAATAGTAATATTGAATACAGTACATCAACATATTGGCATATATAAACTATAATTATTATTATAAATTCAGTTATGATTATAGTTTTCTACATGGATATAGTTAAGGGAACCTTAGGGAAGCCAAGTTCTTACATCTTAGAAACTGATTAAGATTGCTTACGCACCTGAAAAGTTAAACCGCCGCTTGCTGAATGTATGACTAAGGCTACCTCTCTTGTGATTCATAAAGCATGATAAGATCACTTTCTTGGTGAGTATTGTTTTATATCTGATTATCTGAGGTACTTCTTCTAACTGCATTATGGATATTCTCAGATTTTTGAGATAAAGAATTTTTGGATGCAGCTGTGAATGCAGCCGAGGTGGTTTGGAATCGAGGTC
The DNA here is from genome assembly GCA_037074615.1 of Leucaena leucocephala. Lineage (NCBI taxonomy): Eukaryota > Viridiplantae > Streptophyta > Magnoliopsida > Fabales > Fabaceae > Leucaena > Leucaena leucocephala. Next base: position 8,732,308 of record CM073525.1, read on the forward strand.
TGCTAAAGGCGAGTTGGGCTCTGCCACGGCATTAGTGGCAATGCATATGTTTTCCTGTCACTCTACCAACTGACCGGAAAAGTAGAGTATTTATACAAGGGTAAAGCCTTTGCTTGCTTCTTACTTGATAGAGCTCACAAGCTCATCTCACAAGGCGAAGTGCATGGGGGTGATAGGCCATACTCATTGTTTGAAGGGCTTGGAGGTATGGCATATCTCTTTCTAGATTTATTTGATCCTCGCCAAGCTAAATTTCCAACTTATGACCTCTGAGAATCTGCGAATGAACATAATATGGGAGCGTGGCCTTATCTGTGACCGTTCTATTTACTGTGAAATGTAAGTGAAAATAAAAATCAGAGCCTTGGGTAGGTGAGACCTAGGTTGTAACTTTAGGCACAAGCTTACACAAACTCAAGATTGTTACTTTTTTTAGAAGCTAGATGCTAAAACAAATCGTTGAGGTATGCATATATTGTCAACATTTTATTTTGCGCACGTCGTGTCAAACTAGATAGTATTTCCATCCTTTGACCACATCTTTTTTTAAATAATATTAACCCTGTTTGGGTCTTTACCATCTTTTGCGTTAATCATCTTACCCAAAAGCGGAGAAGGGTTACCACCAACAAAGGTTCATCAATTGGTAAAGCGTTGTCAAATAATCTATAGGGTTATGAGTTTAAATTTTACTATTAATATGAAGATTTTGTTAATAGTCAATCTATGAGGTAAGAGGTATGCTCTATTTTTAGTAAATTTTCATTATTCAATTCATCTAAACTTTTACTTGCCAAATAAAAACAACAGAGAAGGGGCGATCAGATTGCCTGAGTTCAAACATGAGAGCGCATGTACCAGTCTTTGTCAAAACCATTGTCTGATGTCTAAATGCAATCATATTTTTAGTATAAAAATTTTTAAAAAAGGATTGAGTTTACTCATGATGTAAAGATAGGGTAAAATATGTCTTTCTCTTGACGATATCAATGTCAGATAATGCAAGTTGTCAATTACTTTCAAGCGTAAAATTAAGTACTCAAAAGTTAGGATATTTCTCCAACATAGTAATTAGAACTATAATAAAATAATATTTTTTAAATATCGAATATATTCTAACTAGTTGTATGTCTTATCTCTTTATCAGTTAAATCTACGGACAATGTTAAATACTCCAAATGGTCGCAATCATTTGAATCCAATTTGATTTATTTTATGGGAGGTCCAACTCCCCAGGGGGCTCATTCTAAATCCAATTATGCATACTTGCCGCGTATGAGTGATATGAATTTAATATGATTTATAAATGACTTATTCTTACAAATTTTATAGTTATATATATATAGTCCAGTTTCAGCTGTTAATGGTTCATTTTTATTCTTTACAGTATGACAGTAATTTTTGTGAACTTCAAGCCGAAAGAGGGGAAATTTTCATTTAAGGACTATTGTAGCAATTTAATATTAGAGTCCCTCCATCATTTGTGATTTGACAACCTATTGTCTTATGTTTTTATATACACCGCATGAAGAGATCAAACATTTCAAATGGATTTGCATCTCAAGTTTTCATCGTTGTTAGTTCCATAGCCATGGACATATAAAATAAACTTTATTCATTTGAAATTTATTGCATATAATGCCCATTAGAGGACAAGCTTGAGACACAACTCACACAAGTTCTACAACCATATTCAAATGTCAACAAATCAAGCAGGTCGGCAATGACAGCAACACAAGTTGGCAAGAGAGTTACATGTGATATGAAGTGAAAGCATCAAACTTTTAGCCTCAAGGTAGATAACATAATCAGCTGCTATGCTTGTTGAGGAACTGGATGATTTGGTGGTTCACCTTCTCAGGAAGTTGTTCATGAACAAAATGGCTTCCTTCCGGCTCATATACGATCTCCAAATTCGGCACAAAATGTTTCACCGTCCCGCTTCGGATGTAGTCCTCCATGCCTGGAAACTTGAGAACATAATCTTTCTCACCCACAATCAGCAGTGCTGGACAAGTTACCTTCGGATCAGTTATGCCACCATGCGTAGCGAGGCTCCTGCATGATCATAAAACAATCGGATGCAGCAATTTAGATCATTGGAACAATAAGAGAGGCTTCTGTCTGTAATTGGGAAATTAATTACCTGTACGGAACCTGCAAAGCAAATCTGAAACCAGACTTTTCATAGAGTGAGGCATAAATTGCAAGGTCTTCCTCTGAGAACCAAGGTGGCAAGGGAGTGGAAGGGTTGAACAAGTCCATGATTTCCTGATCATCAGCGGCTATCGGAACTTCGCTTTTAGAGAAGAGTGTGTAGATGTTTCTTATGACAGATTTGACATCAAAGCGAGCAAAATCTGCTTCTGCCCTCCCTGGCTCCTGCAATTCAATAAATAACAAGTTGCTATGTATTAGAATTAGAATTTAGAATTAGAATTTTGAAATATATGAATATATTAGAGTTGTCTATTTATTCAAATGATATAACTTATTCCCTTAATGTTATATACTTTTGATCATTTTTTCAATTAATCACGGTAAGACTCATGACTTTCATATTTTAATACTCTTTTTATCTATTCTAATTCTAAATATAATATATATTTTTTTATTTTTTTTATATGTATTAACTTTTTATCTATACTCTCAATAATATGAGGAAGCAAGGGATAATATATATTTTTTTTTATGTTTATTAACTTTTTATCCATAAGTTAAAGAAGGTAATTAAAGAATTAAAAAAAAAATATTATATTATATTAATTAATTTAATTAATTTTTTTAATTTAATTATATTAGTTAAATAGGCGAGGAGTACTATGAACCAAGAAGGAAACTGAAAATGATGATGATGGAGGAGGAGCAACGGATCTGTACCTGCCACCTAGTGATATAGAAGCCATTAGGGAGAAGGTGGTTCTGGACAGCAGAAGGACCAGGAAGCATGAAAGGGACGCCTAAAGTGACAACACCAAGCACTTTTTCTGGGTGCACAACACCTACAAGATATGCTGGGAGTGCTCCAAAATCCTTGCCCACCATGAAAGCCTGTGATACAAACAAATGAAATCTCATTTGCATGTAAAAATTTTATTTTGTTGCTTTATAATTAAACTTGGGACTGCATTTTGAGCAAGATCTGAAATTTTGAATTGAAGCTCAGAACTTATACGTAGGGATTTTTAAACCGCTGGGGATGGAATTTCTGATTAGCGTTTTGAGCATCCTAGTAAGATCTCAGACTGCTTACCTTGGTGATGTTCAAGGAATCCAAGAGGCCAGCGACTTCATCGACAAGGTCGTACAAGGTTGCTTTTTCTGGTTCAGCGGGATGATCGGAAAGTCCATAGCCTCTGAAATCGAAGGCGATAGCTCGATAGCCGGCGTTGGCCGCAGCAATCATCTGGTGCCGCCATGTATACCATATTTCCGGGAATCCATGCAAGAATACCACTGCCTTCGAACCTGTACCAATGAAGATGATCCATAAACTCAAGTAGGAAGAAACGAATCAAAAATATTGTTGTTGTAAATCAATGATATCCTCGTACGGTTTTTTAGGGCGCTTACCACTTCCGATCTCAGCCACATGCAGCTTCAGTCCCTTCACTTCAACATGACTGTGCTTGATATTTTCCATCACAGAGTTTGAGATTGAAAGGAAATAGTGAGAGCAGAGATTTGGAATCTGAAATTTGTGAAGCCCGTGAGATGCTTACTTGCGCACGTTTGTCGAGTTTCGTAATGTTAAAGTATTTCAGTCATCAGCCACATCAGCCTCTTGTACCCATTTATTACTCAACATAGTGATAGCTATCTTCCAAGATTGTCACCACGGCAAGACTATTTTATACTATTTTTTTAATATAAAATTTAATTAATTAATTTATAAAGTAATTAATTCTTAAAAAATACTATTTTTATTATAGTTTAAATCATGACGTTTGAAAAGATATATTAACTATTGTGTATTTAAATTTATGTCTGAGAATAACTGATAGTTCATCTTATTGGATATTGATATCGTCTAAAATACAAAGAGACTTCTTTCTACTCTTGGATCGTGGATGAATCTAATCCCTTTTTAAAAAATTTTGGACCCAAAAGAAATTTAATTTTAATTCTAAATATAAGAAATATTTTTTATATTTATCATATTTTTTAAATTATTTTTATTGATATTTATTCAATAATAATTGAGTATGAGAAGTAAAAAGAGAATTAAAAAAAATTATTAAAATATTTAAAAAATAAAAAATAAATTAACTAATTTTTTTTAAAGTAATTAAACAGGTAATTTTTGTTTTCTATTTTGATTGTAAACATAGCAGCAGAACATATGATAACAGTAGTTTGACCTTTCCATGCGTCACCAATAATTGCCATTTTTTTAGGACCACATGAAAAACAAGCCAATAAACTAGAAATCGTATGAGTTGGCAAGGGGAAAAAAAAACTAGTAATTGTATGACAACTCAATAAACTGATTATTATGTTAAATTAAATACCAAGCATTTGATTGATGACTGATATTTAATGAATCATGTGTTCCCCAGGTAATTCACTCTGTGAGAGTTACAGAAGAAGAGACGACCATATATAATGGTCAGAGGAATGCATTACTTAAAAGTTAAAGAATATAAACAATTGTTCCCCCATGGAAATGACACAGAATACAATTTGCAGTGATCATGCTTCCTTCCTTCTATCTCTCATTCTCTGATTGCCATGTCCTCAAAAGTTTTCCCCTGAATTGAACATACCTCTGGTAGATTCATGAGTTAGAAGATAAATCAGTTTGAGCTGTTGAATTGGTTTTACTCTGCACAAGATGTTCAACATCTCCAAGCTCCATTTCACTTCCTTGGATGATTGTCTCTTTTTCATTCTGAAACAGAACCTCTATCTGCTCCAATGACTTCCCTTTGGTTTCAGGAACCAGTGAGTAGACAAAGACAACCGCGAGCGAAGAAATAACCGTAAACAGAAAGAATGTTCCGGCGACTTTAATAGCACGAGAAACAGACAAGAAAGACATAGCCACAATGCCACTACACACCCTATTCCCCACAGCTCCAACTGCTGAAGCTTGAGCTCTCACTCTCAGAGGAAAGATTTCAGACGTCAAAACCCAACAAACGGGGCCTAATCCAACCGAAAAGAAAGCGACATTGGCACAAACAAACAGAATTGTTAAAGCAATGGCCAATGATCCTTGTCCAAACAAAGCAAGAGTGATTCCTATCATCAACAAACTCACTGTCATCCCTATTGTGCTTATGTAGAGCAAAGGCTTCCTACCTAATTTGTCTATAAGAATTATGGCTATCACTATAAATGCAGTCTTTGTTATTCCTACAGCCACGGTAGCCATGAGAAGCTTGGAATTATCCTCGAGCCCGGCTGCTTTAAAAATTTCAGGGCTATAGTACACAGTTGCATCTATTCCTGAGATCTGCTGAAAACATTGAATACCAAATCCGGTAATTAGCATCCTCCGAAGAACAGGAGAAGGAAAAAGTAGTTCCCGCCACACGGGCTGCACGCTAGAATTGGCCAATCCTGCGGCTTCTTGTATTTCTGCAAGCCTTTCTTCTACTTCTTGATCATTATCATTGGTTTTTGTAAGTACTGATCTTGCTTCTTCGACACGGTTATGCATTACCAGCCATCTTGGTGACTCGGGTATGATGAAAAGCGCGAAGCCGATGAAAACTGAGGGCAGAATTCCCACAGCAAGCATGATCCTCCAATTGATATGCGGCGAAAGGCCAGAAAATGCGTAGTTTGAGACATAACCAAGTAAGATCCCAAGATTAATGAAAATCTCTGGGAAGGTAGTGAGAGAACCTCTTGTGATGTTTGGTGATATCTCAGCGATGTATATCGGGGCGATCATAACTCCGAATCCGATTCCAACTCCTGCTAAGAGTCTTCCAATCATTAGTACTGCAAATGATGGCGCTAGAGTCATTACAAGTGCGCCTGTTTGAAACACAATTGCAGCTAAGCCCATTGTCCATTTTCTGCCAATAACATCTGATGTTCTTCCACCACCTAAACTACCAAGTAGAGAGACTATGCTCAGAATTCCAACAAGAAATTCTTCCTTTACCTCTGATATCTTCAGATCTTCTTTGATGAATATAACAGCTCCACTCATGACACCCACATCTGCAATTTGACAACATAAAACCATGTCAGCTTCTCCCTCTTCATTCTAATTCTAAATCAGAAAAAACAAAAAGAACTAGACCTCAAAATGCCTACTTAACAAGTCTTGTAATTCTACAGTTGAACTGGGGAAAAAACTCGCTAGTTTCTGATCCCAAACTTTGTAACTTCTGCCCTCATGGTTATAGGGAAATCGCATGATACCATATTAGAATGTTAGATATGTGTTAGGATTGTTTTTTATCAAAATTGCTTGAGCTAATTTGATAGGACTTCTTTTGACAGTATACCTTTAATCTTTTCCTTAATTGCTCAATGTCGACCTTCTATATCTAATAATACCAAGGTGAATCAGATAATCTCTCGCTTATAACGAGCAGCGAGAGATATCTTAAGAACATGAGTTCGGAATGGTAATGAATAGTATACAGATTAAATACATGATGGTAAAATATATCGTTTGAAGAAGCTAATTAAAAATGTTAATACTACCATGTTGAATGATAACATTGACGAGGAAGATGAAGATGATTACTACTAACAATAGGCAAAAAGCAGACTTTTTTGAAGAGCAAAAAAGTAAGAGGGAATATGTGTGGCCTACCATAGCCAAGAAGGACATTGTTGAGAGAAGCAAAGATGGCACAGGCAATAACATATTTCCTGGTACTCTTACTCCTATGTTCTTGATGGTATTGATCAAAACCATCATGGCAATCCTCTGAATCGTCAGAGCCCATTCTTTTGTACTTGTTCTTCGTGCCCAAGGGGATTGAAGACAAACCCAGTTCGCCATTTCCATGTTCTTGAAATCCCATTTCAGTCTCAGCTCGTTCTGAATGGCTCTGCTTGTTTCCGATGGTGGAGGAGGAGAAGCTGAGACTTGAGAGTGAGGTTTTAATTTTGACTCCTACGACATGTCTGAGACTGATAAAGCTTGAATCGGGTTTTAGATCTGAAGCAAGAAGAAGAAGAAGAGGACCCCGGAATACAAGCGAAGGACTCGGAAGTCAGAGGTAGGAAAAAACAAAGCCATGTTGCAATATTATATGTGGAATGGGATTATAGAACACATGACAAGGAACTGACTCTTCCACTTGATCAAAGCTCATTCCATGGATGACCCAAAAAAAAAAAAAAAAAACAGTCATCACATGGAGCAGCTGCAGTAGGACGTGGTGACCTTGCCTCGTTAAAATATCCACCCTCTTGGTTTATTCTTCGTATTTATGAGAAATAATAAAATATTTAAGATTAAAGTATAAATTTAGCTATTCATATTTATATTAAATTTTATTTAATCTTAAATTTAAAAAATATATTTTTAATTCTTTAAATTTAAAATTATTAACTTTATTAATAGAAAATATGAATATAATAAATTTAAAATGATTATTATACTATTAAACTATAATTGTAAAATTAAAATAATATTATTATATTTAAAAATTTAAAATACAAATATATTTTTATAGAGTTTAATTATATAATTACTATTTTAAATTTATTGACTCAATATTTTTTGTTAATAAGAAGTTAATGATATTAAATTTAAACAATTAAATATATATTTTTTTAAAATTAAGGGATTAAAATAAAATTTAATATAAATAAAAAAAAATCAAACGGGCATACTTTAGCCAAGATTCAATAATCTCCCCGACAAAGAAAGGCATCATCCAGATCGAGAATCTTAATTTAATCCATCGCTTAATAATTTTATTGTTTTTTGTTTTCTCCATGGCATGCGGGTAAATGACAGTGAATTTTTTTTTATACTGAAATGATAGTCAATTTTTTTTATCCACATGATTTATTAAAATTCTAACTAAATTAAATTTAAATCTGATTCGTATCACACATTTTGTTATAATAGGTGAGTTTTTTAATAATAATTTTTTATATATATTAAAATTTAAATTTGAGATATTATTTAAGTGATATTAACCCATTTTTAAATGCATGAGTTATGTGAAGATTTGTTTTAGGGCCTTTAAATCATGTTAATAGTTAGACTCATCATAATGCAGCCCAAAAAAGAAACAGAGGGAGATGAGTTTTCGGTTAAACAAGTATTTTTATTAAATTAGTTTAAATAGTAAGCGATTCAATATTATTTAAATAAAATTTTGAGTTTGAGTCTTATTGTATATATAAAATTCTCATTGAGAGACTCACCCACCATAACCAGGTATATAACGTAAGTCAGATTCGGATATAGTCATAATAAAATTTAAATAAATTAGATGAGTAACTAAAATAAATAAATATTTTAGTTCTTCATTGAACTAAATTTAAGTTGTTGGGGGAGTGATTAGTGACTATTCTACATAGGAATGGAAGATGCAGGATCCGGGAGGGGACGCATATATAGAAATATGAGCACTGGAATCTTTTTGCTCTTTCTTTTCGTTTGTTTCTCACGTTTGTGAACCAACCAGCCAGCACCACCGACGATTTGTTTTTTGTTTTTTTTTTCTGTCGTTTAACCATTTCGCCGTATTACCACTCTCTCATAATCTAACCTTCAAAAAAAAAAAAAAAACAAAGCACATGTCAACTTGTGAGATATTTTAATTATGTAGTATATTATATTATGTTATAGGTTAAAGGTTCAATCAGCGTCTCAAAATAATTTTAAAAATATTATTAATATTTTAAAAATATTAAATAATTTTAAAGGTATAATTAATATCATAAAATATTTAAATTATTATAATTTTATCTCTTTGTTAACAAAAACACATTTTTGTTTGATCTATGGCGTATAAATTTTTTATTTTGATGTATTATTGTTTAAAAGCACAGTAATATTATTTTAGTAAATTATAATAAATAAACCATAAAATTTATTAATCTTTACATATGAATTCTATACTATATCAATTTTACGGTTTATTTAATATTATATTTTAAATAATATGATACATGTGATCTTTTAAATAATAATGTGTAAGAATAAAAAGTTTAAATGACAAACATCAAATATAAATTTATATTTCTGTCACATCCCAAAATTTGGACCGTGACCAGTATATAATATGAATAATTTCACATTCTGAAAGCCTAAAACCTTAAATGAAATATTTAAAATGAAACCATAATAAATTACATTTACTGCAAACGTTCAGAATTTCCATAATGTTTTCTAAAATAAACATAATATTTTCTAAGAACTATGTGAAGCATTTACCTTCTTTCAAAATAATACAATCACTTTCTAAATGATAATTATATCAAAAGTAGTTTTGTCAAAAACGACGCTTCGGATTGGCAACAAGGCTCTTTACTACTCAGCGGGAGGATTATGGTCACTTGTACTATCTGCAGCCAAATAATCTACTCGTGAATAATGGCCCAAAATATGATTAAAAATGCGAAAATGAACAATGCATAACCATGCTGAAAATATATTTCATAATATTTCATAAATTGATGCAAATCTTTTCATAAGCATTTATTTTTCAGACAAAAGAACAATTTGAAATAACAATTTCAAATCAATTTGAAATAACCCTTTTGAATCAATAGTTTAACAATAATCATTTCAAAACCATAATATTTCCGTAGAACTTTAACAGAATATAAATAGACGTGGACACACAGTCCATGAGAGTAACTAACCAATCTTGTGGCTTGAAACTACTAATATAGATGTGGACATACAGTTCACGAGGGTAAATAACCATTAGACGCAACTGAAGCCATGAAACAGACGTGGACACACAGTCCACGAAGGTAAATAACCATCAGAAGCGGCCCGAAGCCACAAAATAGACGTAGGTATGAAACCTACGAATAACAGACGCAGGAATACATCCCAACAATAACCGTCACGTGTATGAAACTCACGTATCTCCATCGAGCTTAGGTAACCAAGGTGCACCAAGGACTAATAGTACTGCTGTTAGCAACCAGTGTTCTGTATTCCATCCTAAAACGTTTTCATCATGCGTGGGGTTTATTTCACATGAAATAATCTCAATCGTTTCAATGCCATAACCATTAGTAAAATCACTTTAACTTTCCAGAAACCCCAGTATGTACATTTGAAATCAAATTTATGTGAAAAATATGAAATTCATATAGGAATACATTTCATAAATAACATCAGTTCAATGCAACTTTTGCCAAACTCTTTTCAAAAACTTATTCATTTATTTTCATACACAATTGTAATTTCTTTGTAAACCAATCGAAAGAAAATCATTTCTAACAATTTAAGTAATAGTTTCGTAAAATTTACTTTTTGTGATTCATATTTGAAATTCAACATTTGAAATGACAAAACATTTGAAAATGTAAATTGTAGGGAACGTTATTCATTCACATGCCACTCTCTAAAACGTTTCCCTGCTTCAGCCAAATCACTTTTGATTATTTTTACTTCTCAATTTCCTGATATCCCGAAACAATATATTAACATTATATTTAAAGATTTAACAAAAGTAATCATCCTTAATCTAATATTTCATGCCATTAACCATTCAATCAAAGATTCAATACATAAACTTTTAACTATCAACCAATCACTCCTTTACTCTATAACATATCATAAAGGCAAACACTTATTCATTTCTAATTTTAAACACGACCTTAGCACAGATTTATGACTTCCACAATTCATTTCTATATAGATATATTTTTAGTACCCAACTTAAACTACATTGACTATACATTACGTTTAAGGTCTTTATGCTTGTTTTAATTATCCAAGACTATACTAACATGACATAAGCTTCCAAAATAATTTCTTAACCCAAGAAGAAGGACAAAACAACAAATTCTTCATTTCCCCTAAAACTAGGTACACTGAACACAATAATCCCCTCAAATATTAAACACATCCTACATATATATCCCTTTACTAGAAACATCTCCTGCCACAATTTCCTTAGCAGCACAGCAACAACCGGCAGTATATATGCTCACATATTCATATTGACTATAAAGCAACACAACAACAACAACAATCACTCACGCATGCGACTCCCCATGATCTATTGCATACACCAATTCAATATTTTCCCAGAACAGAGAAATTCTACACACATACACATACACACACACAGCAATATATATATATATATAGATACTCTTTTCATTCAATCCAACATAACCTACCATAGCATACCTCTAATTCCTTTTTCCTCCCTGCATTTCCCCACATAAGCATATACATCCAAACACACATCTCAATCTCCCTTAACCAGTACCCCAAACCACCAAACAGTAACATGGTATAAATATCCACACATCCTTCCCATAGTAGCAATACACGCGCATACCAGCAGCAATAACCAAAACATACATACACAGTACGCCCGATGAACACACACTCACATATACTCTGGCTAAGCACAACAGTAGGTGTATATCCGTAGCGATGATGGTGGACTTGTGGCAACCGTACAATGACGCAACAACAGCACAAAAAGGAAGGAAAAAGAGATTTTCAACTGCTGAGCTATAAGCAAGAAGGAACACGATAGTGACCAAATGTTCTCTGGATTCACAACATCAGAACAGAGCATCCGCAACCAACGCATAAATGGGGAAATCAACAGTCCAGATAGCAACATATGCTCAATAGAAAACATTCATTACCGTAACCATATCTAACACATGGCCCAAAAGAACAATGAAGACAGGGGAAAATGGAAGACTCACCTCCGATGAACATTGACGCCATGGCCTTGCTATGTACTAAGATTGTTGAAGGCGAAAGGACAGCCATAAATACTCACCCTGTCTCTTGCCACTAGGAATGAAGAAGAAGCCACCGTGACGATGATAGGGGAAAAAGATCGGGACTTTGGATTTGCTACAATACCAGAATGATCTCTGCAGCGGCAACACCCCACACGATGGTAACCCAGCAATTGAACTCCAGAACAAAGAATCCCAACAACGCTAGTTGCCAACCACTACGTTACCCCTCACGACTTCCCCCCAAATTTTTCCCTGCTCTCGGCACTTAAAGGAGAACAGAAATCATGAGCTACGATGCTTCTAGGATGATGTCACAGTAGAGGAGATTGACGACACACTGCAGCGACTGACCACATGGAATCAATAACGTGAAGCTTCAATCCTGCTCCTGTTGTTCCACGCCTGTGTCGCCGCTGAAATCAGAAGTCTGAATGAAATGGAGGTACAGTGTAGAGAAAAAAAATGGGAGGGTAAAATGGTAATTTCACACGTTGATGAAAATACAAAAAATAGTTCTCCCTTACAATGCCTAGGGATTGAACATGGGATCTCAGAAGTTAATTCTCGCCTTATAACTATTCAACTAACGTCTTCACTTTGACATTATCTGTAATAAATATATATACCATTTAATAAATTTTATTTTTAAATATAAAATTTTTGGCCATAACAATTTCTATAAGTGAAATGGTAGAATTATACCAATTTAAATATTTTAAAATGTTAGTTGTATATCTAAAATTATTAGTATATTTAAATATTTTAAGGTATTAATTTTTTCTCTAAATTTAATTTAAAATACTAAATATACTTTTACTCTATATTATACTAATTTTTAATTAAAATATCTTGAGTATAACTTATTATTCAGTTTAAACCCAATTTAAGTTATAATTTTACTCCGCCCAATTAGTTAATTAATGACATTGACATGGCGACAAATTGAGTGAGTAACATATCAGGAAATTTTAGTTCAGCTTCTGAGGATTCCTAGACTGGTACGACTTTCTTTAATTGCCATTACCGGTCTACTATCAATCAGAAGAGACTCTAATATCATTTTCACTAATTGCGTTCCATGATTTCAGATAGATTTAAAAACTCGGGGATTTTGGCCTCAAATCATTTAATATGGAGAGAGGTAGTTACTAAAGTCTTCTGCACTTACTCTAATATTGTCGGATTTTATATGTTCATCCCGTTATTGTTTTCATATGGTTTGTCTTAGTGTGGGTTTAAATTAGTTTTTAGAGAATAATTTTTAACAAAAATAAATTTAAAAAAAATAATTTTAAAAATTAAAAATATTTAAATAATTAGTAGCAGAATCACTTTTCTATAGAGAATTTATTAAAAAAAGATATAAATTAATATGATAATTACGTAAAGAATAAATTTAATTTTAAATTTTTTTATTTAAGTAATTACAAAATAATACATATACATATGTATTTGAGTAAGGTAAAAATTTACACTATTCACTTTAATTTTAATTTTTTTATACTGAAAACTTTATTAGGGTTAACTAATCTATATAACCGTAAAAAAATATGGAAAATAATAATTTTTATTGATAAATTTATTTTTTCTCTAAAATTTTAAAATTTTAGATTTTAAAAAAATAATATTTATTTTTTTAAAAATAAAATTTAAATTATTAATTATAAACCCACCCTGTGTAGTGGGTTCAAAGTGTATGTACAGGAGAAGCGACACTTATATAGAAGCCTCTTGGAATTCTACTCTTGTGTGTGTTTGGTCCAAAAACTAAGAAGATGGAGGGAGAGAGAAACCGTGGAAGCAATGCTGTCACTAATTTTTTGAAACCATGGTTTGTAAGATGAAACCATAGTTTCAATCCCATAATTGATTTTTCATGTTTTATCATTGTTTGGGAAAAAATGAAGGAAACCATGGTTATGTTCTAAAATCGATTTTATAACCTATATGCTAAACACACACTTATAAAAAGACAAAGAAGCGGGCATAGTAGGTTTAGGTTGCTGGGGATGGCAACCAGCATAAATGACGTTTAAATTATTTTTTTTACAAATTTCTTTTAAAAAATTAACCTCTATTACGATTTAAGAATTAAACAAAATCTTCTTTCTCTTATACGATATTAATATCGGATAAAATAAATTATTTATTATTATCAGGCGTAAATCTAGATACCTAAAAGTTAGAATATCTTTTTAAATATCATGACTAGAATTACAATAAAATAATATTTTTAAAAAATAAAATATATTTTAAATAGTTATATGTTTTATCTTTTACAAATTAAACTCACTTACAAATACTTGTGAGTTGAACATTGGACCTAACTAACATTGCCAATAACTCAATGATCGAGAGAAAACTACGCGACAGCGTTGGGACGCAACACTTAAAACTAAGAACCATTCCGGTCAAGATGTTTGCGTCCTTAAAACTTGTTATCTTTAGGATTTTGGACCAGATTAAGAAAAGTGTAATGAGTTTGGGCTGGGCCTGAATGGGCCTAAGCCCAAATCATTGTGGGATGTGAATAGGTGAGAGAAGAAAGAGAGAATAGGAGATTTTTTTAGTTATTCACCAAATTCACTAGAGGTTTGCCATGACTATATTCGGATCTAACTTGCATCGTGTATCTAGATATAATGGGTTAGTCTCCCAACAGGGATTTTTTTTATACGCTAAAGGTCAAACTTAAAATCTCGCTTAAATAATACCAAACTACTTATTATTCAAACTAATTACTATTAATAACTGCAATTGCCAGCTCCCAGGCAACTGCAATTAAGGACATGCCTTCTTAAACTCTTCCCATCCATTCATGTGATTATCACTTTTCATATTAATTACTCCCCCTCCTTCTCTTTCATCATTCAATTCTTGCCCAATTTTTTCATTGTCTTTTCTCATTACTCTCACCTAATTCATAAGAAGTATATATTTCCATAATATATAACATATTTAACTAATTTTATTATATTAAAAAATTTATTTAAATTAGTTAATATGATATATTTTTTAAAATATTTTAATTATCTTCTTTAACTCTTATATCCCTTTCTTATTTGATTATTATTAAAAAAATATCAATATGAGTAATTTAGAAAAAAATTGATACATATAAGAAAAATGTATTATATTTATAACGAAAATAAAATTTCTAATTAAATCTTATATTAAAAACAGGCAAAGTGTATATATATATATATATATCACATCCATCCTTTTTTCCCTACCTCTTTGTTCTTTCCACTTCATATTCATTCAAATCATGACATCACTTGAATTCATATAAGAAGTTGACCAAAAACAAAAGGAAGTAAAAACATTGATCAGACAACTTCATGTGACAATTCATCTAATGCAAAAACAATTGAAAGACCATATTGTTGTGGTTGCCATGAGTCCAAGAGAGCTTCACAAGTAGATTGTGATTTATAAATTCACAATCACCTAGTAAGGAATGGTAAGCGGCTTGAGTGGTTGCAAAAACAATTGAAAGACCATATTGTTGTAGTTGCAAAAATAAGGATTGATTTGAGTAATAAGAGGCTCTGTATCGCTTAAGTGAGGTTTCAAGTTTGAACCTTAGCGTATGTAAAAAAATTTCATTAGGAGACTCACCTACCATAGACAGGTGCACGACGTGGGTCGGATCCTGATGTAGTTAGAGCAAAACTCTAATAAACTGAATGGGCAACCAAAAAAAAAATCAAATGGCTCTCCTACTAAATAAACCAATATTTCAAGATAAGTTTTTTCCATTTATGTTCATAACATTCAATTTTGTAGTAATAAGGATATGTTTAGTTCAATCCCATTGTACCTTGCAGTGTAATACAATGCAATGGGAATGAAGTGTGTTTAGTATGTTACTTAAGAAATGTACAATGAGTTATATTTTTTAATAATTATTTAAAATTAATATATGATATCTCAGGTGATTTTTAATATAAAATCTACTTAATTAATTTATATAAATTAAAAAAAAATAGTTAAACTAGTCATTTATAATTATTGTATATTATTTTTTTAAAAATATTCTCTTTAATTATTTATATTTGAACTATTATTGAGATAAACTTCTTAATATAGGCATTCATATATAGTGATAATTTTAGGGATTATAATTTTATGAAATAAAGTGGATTGGGGTTTTATATATATCATTAAAATAAATTTTCTATCTAACTTATATATTTAGGATCAGGGTAATAGAAAAGCAATTTTATCCTTAAGGGCCCATTTGGATAGGATTTTAGAAACGAATTTATGAAAAAAAATGGCTTTTGGGCAGCTTATAGAAAATGGCTTTTGGAGAATAACTTATAAAAAAAGTGGTTTTAAATAAATGAGTGTTTGGATAGTTATTTCTAGAAATACTTTATTATTGGTAAATTATAAAAAATGATATGAGTATTAAATGAAGAGAGATAAGAGATGAGAGGAGAGAGTGTGTAAGAAAAGAAATGAGAGATGGTATAAAAAAAATAAGAGAGCAGAGAGAGGGTGTAAGAAAAAGTATGGATAATATAGTAATTAGTTCGTTTATAAGTTATTTTACTGTTCCATAAGCTACTCTGATTAGTTTATTTGAAACTTTAGTTTTAAACTATAATTTAATTTAAAAGCCCGTTTGAATAAATATAACTGTTTATTTTAAAATTTATTAAAATCTAAATTTTAAACTAAACCTAATTTTAAAATATAAGTTTGGCGGGATGCCAAATATGCAGTAAAACTACTTTTATGTGAGAATTATTCATAATTTTTCTATAAAACCTTTTCCCTTCCTTTTGCTATATATTGCCTTGCTGAAGATCAACTTCATCTAAGAAGTTGGCCAAAAAAACCTTTGATCAAACAATTGTTTTTAATAAGAGAAATACATATTAGTAACCTAAAATTATAAGTATAATTGAACCTATAATTTTCTATTTACAATAACTTACATGCCCTTAGACCATAAACTTTGATCAAACAACATCAGCTTAGAATTCATCTGCGGCAAAAACAATTGAAAAATCACATTGTCGCTTTCATCCCAAGTCATTGTTAAACTGCAAAACCTTACCAAATCTCGTGCGAAGAAAGACAGAAACTTGGGATTTGGTAGGAAAAGGATCCAATTTGCCAACATTTATTTTTTTTCCACTTGCCACTTTACGTTGTCTTTCAATGACATCAAAAGATAAATAAATAAATAAATAAATAAATAAATAAATAAATAAAATAAAGGATGGCAGGCGCACCTTGGTATAAAATATTGGGCTTTTGGTTGAATTGAAGAAACAAACATGATCTGCAAAAGCTTCACTAAAATTGGATACGTCAGCAGAGGGCTTAGATATTTTTGGATCATCATGTTTTGAGTTTAATTAGTCACATGATTGTGAATTAACATCGTTATCGTGCCGTCACGACTAAGAAATGTTGATGATGATCTCATGGGCAGGTGAATGGGCCCACCATCGCACCTTCAGATGTTTAATTATTATTATTTCCAAATTAATAATAATTAATGTGTAAAGTCTTTTTCTTAATATTGTATAAATAACCAGTCAATAAGGATATGTCTAGTAGAATATGGGCTAATTGGTTTATCTCCAAATTAAGATTTTAAAAATCTTTTTTGACAAAATTTTAATTTATTTTTTTAAAAATAAATAGTTATATTTATCTAAAAAAAATTAGATCAAATTATAG
This sequence comes from Leucaena leucocephala, assembly GCA_037074615.1. Classification (NCBI taxonomy): domain Eukaryota; kingdom Viridiplantae; phylum Streptophyta; class Magnoliopsida; order Fabales; family Fabaceae; genus Leucaena; species Leucaena leucocephala. The sequence continues at coordinate 8,749,900 of CM073525.1, forward strand.
TTTAAAATTATAATTTTAGATAAATTAGTCCTAATAACTTTTAAAATAATAAAAGAACTTATAGACTATTCAATTACTATTTTACCTTTATTTTTTCTTTCACTATCTCTCATCTCTTTTGTATTTTTTCTACTATATCTCCTCTCTCATCTATCTTTTACAGTATCTGTCATATCTCTTCTATATTTTTTACCATATCTCATCTCTAATCTCTCATATCTTTTTTTCACCTTATCTTCTCTCTCCTCTCTCATACTTTTAATAAAATTATACCCTTTTTAATAATTTTTTAATTATAAAAGTCCTTTTAGTAATAACTATCCAAATACTCATTTATCTATATCTACTTTTTTTTTTATAATATGTGTTTGGAAACTTTCCAAACCTAGGTTTTAAACCTAAGTTTGGGCAAAATTTAGATTTTGAGAAATTTTAAAACAAATAGTCATATTTGTTTAAAATGACTTTTGGACCAACTTATGATTTAAAACTAAAGTTTTAGATAAGCTGGTCAGAGTAGCTTATGGAATATTAAAAGAGATTATGGACTAACAAATTACTATATTACCTCTACTTTTTCTTACACTATCTCTCATCTCTCTTTTACACTATCTCTCCTCTCTCATTTTTTTCTACACCCTCTCTCCTCTATATTTTGTTACACTATTTCTCATATCTCTTCTACACCCTTTATCCTCTCTCATATCTTATCTCTCATCTCTCATATATTTAATAATCATAATATTTTTCATAATTTATCAATAATAAAAGTACTTTTAAAAATAACTATCCAAACACTTATTTATTCAAAATTATTTTTTTTATAAACTCTTCTCTAAAAACCCTTTTTTAAAATCTACTTAAAAACCCTTTTTTTTATAGGTTATTTTCTAAAATCTTATCTAAAAGAGTTATAAACTCGTTTTTAAAAGTATTTTTCTAAAAGTTACTAAAAAATCATTTTTTTTATAAATTATTTTCTAAAATCATATTCAAATACACATTATATTAGTACTTCACAATTGGTAAATCAAAATTTAAATATATATCAAAAGAGATGTTAATATTTAATATTTAATAATATCTTAAATAATATTATATACACACACATTAAAAAACGCTTCGCCCTTCTTTCTTTCACAGAGACTCGACAGTTCCAGGATACCAGATTTGGTGGGATTCTTAGCTCTTGTAATTACCAAGTTTGATTATTACGATTACAATGCTTCCGCGTTAAAACTGTAGGTTTTACTTTTTAAAAACTATTGCTTCTTAACCCTTTTGCGGTCAATCACATTACTTAAATTAAAAATCATGGATTTACTGACTATTAAAAAAACATATGGTAATGCATAGTGCGAAAAGCATATGTTGGAGTTACAAAAATAATATATTGTGAATTGTATTTTTTATATATATTTTCATTGTTTTTCTTAATTTTAAGATTAAAATATATTTTTATCTTTTATATCTGCATTAAGTTTCAATTTAATTCATTAAATTTAAAAAATATATTTTTAGTTCAATAAACTTAATATTGTTAATTTCAATAACGAAAAAGTTAGTTCATTACTCATTAGATTTAAAATGATAAATTAAAAATTAAATAATGACAAAGTATATTTAAATTTTAATTTTTTAATATAAAATATCACATGATTTAAAAAGATCAAACTGTAAATATGTTTTGTCATGTTTAATTGTATAACTATAACCTAAATTTGATAAGTCAACATTTTTCTTTAAGTGAGGTTAACAATATTTAGTTTAAATCACTAAAAATACACTTTTTAAACTTAGAAAATTAAACTAGATCATTTTTATGTAATAAAGAGTTTAATCATTTTCTAATTTTAGAGTGTAAAGAATTTTTACCTCTTCTAACAAATATGCTTATCAAAATTTAAATATATATTTTTCTCCTTATGGGTTGAAGCAGTTTTCCATTTTAATTGGCATGTTCTCTATCATAATTCTTATGAAAAAACATGTATAATAATTAACCTTATTGGACAACTTCTTTGCGAAAATTTATGTATAGCTAAAAACCAACCACAACTAAAAACGGGCCAAGTATTATTTAAATTGATTCTGTAATAATAAGGTCGGCTATTGATTCGATGATCCCTATAGGGTATGGTCAGTGAGGATTAATTATTAGGGACAAATAGACTGGTAAAGAAGCAGTAGCCACAAATATTATTCTCAATCAACAAGGACAAAATATAATATGTATTTATGTAGCTATTAGTCAAAAATCTCTTATATAGCTCAAGAGACTATTACTTTACAAGAAAGGGGAGCAATGAAATATACTGTTATAGTGGTTGAAATGTAGATTCTCTAGCTACATTATAATATCCCGATACTTATATAGGAGAAGCTTAGACTTATCATAATCTTTAAACTAATTTTAATTAATAATAATGTTTTGTCAAAAAATTGTATTCATAACAAATTCAGATAATATAGGATACATTGATTACGTTTTTATTCCCTAGCTTACTAAAAACTAATGCTTCAAGTGCAATCTTGATTGTCTCATACTCGGCCATATAGCGCAACACGTGAGTCCCAAATGTGGCATTCAACATTGCAACTAATTTCAACATTACCCATCATATCTGTAGTTCAACTAATGAAATAAGTGAGATATATAATTATTTAGAACGTGCTTAATTTTTTAAAAGTACTATTTTATTGTGATTTCAGTCGTGATATTTAGGAAGACATCTTAACTTTTGAGTGCTTAAATTTACGCCTGAGAGTAATAGATAACTTATACTGTCTAATATTGATATCGTTTAGAAAGAAAGGAGAATTCATTTTACCCTTGATTATATATGAGCTCAACTCTTTTTCAGATATTTTAATAACAAAAAAAATATTGCAACTAATTACACTTTCTGCTCACCCCGAAAAATTAAAAATAAACAAGGCAATTAGACTTAAGCCCTGCATCTTTTATGGTAAAATCTTTGGAGAGTTGCTACTTTCTTATCGTTTTTCAAAGCATTGTTGGATACGTTAACTAATTGAGCGGGTCAATTACTTCAAGTCTTCAACAGTACACCTAATAAAATATTTTTGTAATCAATATCAATATTAATATATACTCCATCATCTACTAAATATAAGATATAGATAAAAAATCTAATCTTTAATATAAAATTTTAATCTACTTTGTATCATAATAATTAAAATATTCTTATGTAATTGTATATATTAAAAATATTTCTATGAAAAGAAATTTAAATATATATGATTAAAAGGGTATTTTAGGCAAAATAACATAATTATTATAAATAATTAATTTAACTAATTTCTTTAATCTATAATAAATCTATATTTTTATATATTTATTTATTTATATCATTAGTTCCTAAAATAACTAAAATTATAATCTTTAGTTTAATTTTTAAAATAATTATAAGACAACATCAGAACAGGAGGTAATAGTATAAAAATTTGATGACTCTACTTGTTAATAAGTCGTCATAGACATTATATATTAACTCAGTTCAGGGTTTTGTTTGGGAAAGATATAAAGAATAATTTCTCGAGAGAGATTTTCCTCTCATCGTGGAATTTCTCATTAATTACCCTCATGATGAAAGCCTTCTACAAAATCATTATTTGTTTCATGTCTTCTTAATAAATTGACTTTTCAGGGAATAAATCGTAGATCCAACATTAGAAAATGAAAGGCTTCCACGTGTCATGCGAGCTGGGAGAATAAACAAGGACAGTCACAACACAAACACAGACAACCTCCAATGAAGTCGCAGGTGCTTTGGTATATATATCATAACAACAACAATTACCACTAGTACTGATACACAAGTGTCATCAGATAATATAAAACTAAAATAAATAAAATAAAAAAACCTAAGAAACTAGCAAATTGTGTAGTAATTATAATTTATAATACTAATACTTATACTAATATACACCCATCCTTGGAGCTGAAAAACTAAGCTCATTAAGGATGATGCACCATTAGAGAAGGAAACCCTAAAACCCTCTCCTTCTACCCTGGTCTCTGCATTAAATGCATTAAAAGAGATACTAACAAGAAAATTAACACTGAGAAACATGCTCCTGATCCCTAGGAACAGTGGCCCACGTGGCAATGGTGCTGGTGGAAGCTCATGGATGATGTGACATGAACCCTAATTACAGCAATGGGGTTGAAGGAGATATTCAGTACGTGATCTGGGATTCTCAGGTTGTGTGGTTTAAATATCCACAACCAGCGAGAAACCAAAAGGAAAAACCTATTCAGAAAGAATTTAGGAGGGAAAATGGAAGTTTCAATCATGACCTTTCCAGAAGAAGGGTCTTACAGGACAAGAAGAGGAAGAAGTGGAAGAATCTGATGGACCTGTATTATTTTCTTGCTGTCTGTGATGACCTGCATCATTGAATTCTTGGTGATTGGGATTGAAAAATGGAAGTTGTGACTGAAACGTGTCCAAATCATCCCACACCGGGCTACCCGGACCCCAACCAGCCGGAATTGCATTGAACCAAGCCGCCATTTCTCCCCAAACCAGTTCTTGCGACGCTGCCGACGAAGTGCCCTCCCTTGTTCCAGTATTAGCCGCAGCCTGAACTTCGTCGCTCATTGTAGCATCACTCGAACCAATTCCAGAATCATAGTCGGTGCTCTCTTCCGGTGGAGGCGGTTGCGGAGGCTTCTCCTCTGCAATCGGAGCTTCCGGAGTAAAATCTTCTGGAACAGAGTCAGTTTGCTTCGCCGGAGAAGAAGCAGATGAATCTGGAGCTGCTGTTGCCGATGGCTTATCCTTATTAAGGAAGAGCTCTGGGAAATTGAGCCGAGCATTCTCTCCTCTGAGCTTAAAGGCCTCTCGATCATAAGCCAAGGCAGCATCTTCTGCTGTGTCGAATGTTCCCAGCCAGAGGCGAGTTCTGTTTCGAGGAAGACGAATCTCCGCCACCCATTTTCCCCAATGACGCTGCCTCACTCCTCTGTAAAGCTTCGTAGTGTTTATAGGCTGAGGAGGTGGCCGATACATTGGCCTCCCGTCAGGCCCAACACTGCTCATCATCATCATCATCCTTCCTCTTGGACTCAGATTCAATGAGTCTCTGCAATACCGAAGAAGTTGCTGCTGTTGTTGATGCTGATGATGATGATGTTGCTGGTGTGCGATTGCAGAGTCTTGGGCAAAGAATTGAGGGTACCCCATGTTCGGTTGTTGTTGTAGGGAGTCAAAAGAAATCATCTGCTGCAGATTTTGCGTAAACGGTGGGCGAAACGCAGGCGAACCTAATTGGTGATGGGGAAATTGCAGAGGCTGTTGAGAACCATCGAAGGCGAAAGGGAAGACGATTCTGGAAGAAGACGAAGAAGGATGATGTGGTAGAATGGGAACAGAGGATCGAGTTTGGTTTGAGTTTTCACGTTGTGGGCTTCGGATTTTCTTCAGAGGTCTGTTCGACATGGAAGCATCTTCAAAAACTGGCTTCCATTGCCGCCTCTCACCGCTCAAATCTATGTCTTTACCTCTTTCAATCTCCCAATCTCGGTTTTCTCCACCGCCACCCTTGGTGGATTTGCCACTGTTACTCGCAGTCGACATACAGAGCAATTAATGATAAAATTTCCGCTCGCTCTCTCGGACCTCAAAAAACAGAGCCTTTGAGTTTAATATGCTCACAACCAAGAAATGAGAAGGGTCCGCATAAAAGAAGAAATATTCGAATAAAGAAAGAACAAAATCACAAAACCCAGATTCAGATATGGTCAAAGATTTAAAAAAGAAAAACGAATTTTGGATCCTGGGTTCTGATAATAGAGAAAAATAATCCGATCAAATAAAAAACAGAATCGGATACCATCGAAAACAGAGGATCACAAAAACCAAAGGAGAGAGCGAGCGAGAAACAGAGCGAGCCCAGAGGAAGTTGCACTATAACGTGGTGGCGAGAGCAGGGGAGATTCAGAGGCCTGAGGAAGAAGAAGAAGGAGAGATTGTGTTGGGGTGAGAGGGAAGAGAGGGATTTATATGAGAGGAAGAACGAGGAAGGGGTTTAAATCAAACTTTTTGGAATAAAAGAGGGGAGAGAGAGTAAGTAGAAGTCTCTGGTTGGCTACAAAGGGACCCACACGGTTTGGGGTTTACTTTCTGTGTAGAGAGAGAAGAAAGAGATATTTTCAGAGAGGAGCTTTACAAATGGAGAGAGAGCAGAGGGCACAACAACGTGAGGTGGGGAAGACAACAGTTAAATCACTGTTTGGAAGACGGTGTGGCGAACAGGGATTGGTGATTTTATGAGCTGAAGATATTTTTCTCAGTTTCTCTGTTCTCTCGTTGTGCCTGCCCACAGCCGACCCTCTCTCTCTCTGGCGTGGTCTTCTTAATTAGGTCCTAGGTTCTTCCATTTTCTTAAACGACTCTACCGTGCGCCCGCCCAACTGTCTATCACCGCATTTATTAATGTTTAACGCACCCATGAATGGGGCATTACAACTCTGATCTTCGCATGACATGAAGAAACAACTCTAATATTCATAGATTATAACACTACTGCAATACTTTCGTGGAATAGAACAACCTATTTCATATTTTATAGATTATCAATTTACACAAAGACCCCCACTTAACTTTTTTTCATATCTAATTATGTTATATTTGATAATTATTAAATTTAATTGGAATAATTATTTTAAAAATATTTTTTATATTTACATATATTTAAATTTGAGAACATACTCACAAAACTCTTTCTATTTGTATCAACATTGGTCTTAATCTTCTATTAGAAGAGTTTAGGGAAATTTCTTAATTCTTAGATATATATTTGAGAATTATTAAGTTTAATTGGGATAATTTTTTTAAAAATATTTTTTACATTTGTATAGACTCAAATATGAGAACATACTTAAATGATTAAAACTCCTTTCATTTGTATCAAAGTTGGTCTTAATCTTCTAGTAGTAGAGTTTAAGGAGACATCATAGTTTTTAAGTATATATTTGAGAATTATTAAATTTAATTGGGATAATTCTTTTAAAAATATTTTTTACATTTACATAGACTCAAATTTAAGAACATACTTAAATAATTAAAACTCTTTCCATTTATATCAACGTTGGTCTTAATCTTTCACTAACAGAGTTTAGGAAAATATCATAATTCTTGTATATATATTTGAGAATTATTAAGTTTAATTGGGATAATTCTTTTAAAAATATTTTTTACATTTGCATATACTCAAATTTGAGATCATAATTAAGTGATCAAAACTCCTTCCATTTGTATCAACGTCGGTCTTAATCTTCTAGTAATAGAGTTTAAGGAGATATCCTAATTCTTGAATATCTAAGTTTACGCATGAGGATAATTGATTGTTCAACTTATCTGATACCTAAGTTCAACCCATTTCTAAAAATTTTTTTATAAAAAAAAATATCAGTCTTAACCACCTTACTCTAAGGATGTTTAAGTAAATATATTCCATATTTAAACCGTTATTATATTTTTAAAAAACACTTGTTCCTTTGCTTTTGATATGGTTTTCTTTGTTTTTCTTCATAAAAAGATAAATATATCAAATTAAAAAGTCTTGCAAAGTTCCAAAGCAAACGGAGGAAAGAACATTATCAAAGTAATTAGTAAAAGTATGTAAGGAATATGAACACGGGTTATCATATGGTTTTCTAAATCACTACTACTGCAAACAAATTTAAAATTTTAGTTACAATTGAGTCAACTTACAATTTTTTTTAATAATTTGAATCAGTTTAAAAAATTACCCTCAATATAATTCCTCCCTCCACTTAATTAATTCCAATTAGATCAATGCAATATGAAAAACAGTGAATGAGTTATTGATAACTACAATAATTAAGGGCCTTTAAGAATGAGATCGATTGTTACTTTGTTAGTGCCTTGGATAATTTGCAAAAGGCCATCTTTAATATGATAAGGATAAAAAAGAGTTTTTTAACCAACAAAAAATGTTAGTCTATTTGGTAATTAAGGAATTAATTTATAATCTATAAAGTCATAAGTTTAAATTCAGCTACCGATATAAGATCCTTATTGATAGATGATTTGACATTATCTTTATAAGCACTCTTTAAATCCGAAAGCATACCCTAATTTTGATGAGTTTTCAAACTAGAATCACATAAACTTTTATTAATAAAGTAATAAAGAGAGTATTTTAATAGCTACCAATATACTGGCTAGCATAAAAAGACATTTTCTACATAAATTTTAGTAGTAATTATTCAGTAACCATCAAGTATGTAGCCAATTGCAGCGATTGGAATTTACAGAACTTGAGGCCAAAAAGACAGAATTCATAGAACAGATCACGGTACCCGGCATATATGGAAAAAAATTAATGTGTTTGGAAATTAGTTTACTTTTAAGGAAGATGAATGGGAGGCATATGTTGAATTAAGGAGGCTTGTAGCTGATTATTACCACCATTGTGTCCCCCCGTAAAGCCGATTTCAAAGAGAAAGGTTACTTATACTGTGGACGATGGATTGTGTTCCTGAATTTCATTCATATGATGTGGCTTTTAGGAGAGTGAAGGGGGGAACACCATCCTAATCCTATACACATGTTGGGGTTTGCCTGCTTCTGTGTCTTTAAGGACGATCTCTCGAATGATCCATCCTAAATCTAATAAAGGCAAACGAGACAGCTCAACATGGCTCCAAAAAACTCGGGTCGGGTCTCAAAAGCTTCTTTTGATTAGGTCGGGAACATATATGCATGCTTGATTTCTAACACTCTCAAATTATGGATTCCTCATGCTGGGATTGTTTCCTAACCAGATCAACATCTCTCCAATCCTAAATTCTCATTTGTTATCCTCTACTACCTTGTCTTCACGACTCGCTCTAATCTCTGCAAACACTCCATTTATACTTTGCCACGTAGCAATAATAATTCAAAGCGCCATGCACCCACGTATTATTATTTGTGGCCACAGATGCATTTATTCAACAAAGAAAAAGATCTATAATACTCCTCCTCTCTTCCTAAATATAAAATCTAGTTTAGAGTATAGAGTGTACTGTAAGTTAAGTTATATATTTAGGATCAAATGAGTAAAAAGAAAAATTATTATAGGACTCTAAGAGATAGCTAACAATATATGACAAGTTACATGGCAAGAATTGATAATAGCTTATGTTGTTTGGGATGTTTTGGTAATTAAATTATTTTTTTAAGACTTTATAGTAATTAGCTCTAAATTATTTTTTCGTCATAGAATCAATGTCTAACTGTATATATGTTGGAATGGAAGGGTCTAGAAGGGGAAGTTAGAAGGGAGTTTCATGTGGTACATGTTTGGTACGTTAAAGTCAGGCTTCCTAAGGAAAAGCTACCTCCATATCAAATAATGGACTCAAACTTTGTTTCCGAATGGTAAGGCTCCCTAAGAATAAAAAAAAAAAAAATTGTGCATGCCTGATTCTTATGCTCGTCTCCATACTTGTTCTTATTTTCACGCCCAATTGATTTTGTAAGGAAAATAAATTATTATCATATGATAATCTCTCACTCCATCCATATACTATGATGATCTGTTGTTTAATTTAAGACTTTTTATTTTGTTTAAGAAGTATTGTTGTCATAAAAATTCGTGACTTTCTCAATTATTATCACCTCTGTTCATTTCTTGTCCTAAATTGCTCTCATATTTATCTTTTGCACAGTACAAAATCCCTTCTCTACAGCCAATGTACTATATCTCTCTCTTATACTGTGTTTAGTTTGTCACAAAGGTTGGAGTAAAATTTAAATTTTAAAAAATTTTAAAATAAATAACTATATTTATTCAAAAGAATTTTTTAAATTAAATTATAGTTTAAAAATAAGGTTTCAGATAAGCTAATAGAGTAGCTTATATAATAGTAAAAGAGCTTATGGACTAACCAATTACTATATTATCCATATTTTTTCTTATACCCTCTTTCCTATATTTAATACATTATCTCTTTTCTCTCATTTATTTTCTACACTATCTCTCCTCTCTCATATCTCTTTTACATTATCTCTCTCATCTCATCCTCTCTCCTCCCCTCTCTCTTTTACACTATCTCTCCTCTCTCATCTCTTATATATTTAATAATCATACTATTTTTCGTAATTTACTAATAATAAAAGTACTTCTAGAAATAACTATACAAACACTCATTTATTCAAAACCACTTTTTTTTCATAAACTCTTCTCTATAAGCCATTTTCTAAAAGCTACTAAAAAACTTTTTTTTTATAAACTATTTTCAAAAATCTTATCCAAACGGGTCCTTAACCTATTATTTACGAGAGATAAATTAATTTAAAAAAATTATATATATAAATATTTTAAAGTAATTTATTTTAATTTATTTAATTTTTTATATTAGTTAACTGTATCTTATATTAAGGGATTAATATAATATTCTATATGAAGTTTTAATAGATAATTTTTGTTGTTGTGTGATGATAAACAAAAGTTAAAGTGATATTATTTATAGTAATATTATATATTCACGGTTCTAATTTTAAGAGCTAGTTGATATTTTTTTTAAAAAATTAAATACCATTAAATTAGTTAATTATGATTAAATTTAACTCTTTGAAATGAATTTATATTATATTTTCTTTAATCTATTTAAATTATTTAATTATCTATTATATTAGTTATAATTAATTAATTTAATTTTTTATTTTATTAAAAAATTAATTAATTTTTATAATTAAGATTAGAGATAATAAATAAAATTATATTAATAAGAATGAGTCTGATCGTTTGATGGAGTAGATGAGAATAAGAAAGTGAGATTGAAACGGAAGGTTACAAGGTGGGTAGGTAAAGGGGTGGCGTGTAAGGGAAAAGGCGGGGAGGGGGTGTTCGTGAGGGGGAAGGCATCCACGTAGCAAGAGCAGAGAATGACTTTCGGTGAAAGTGGGGGCTAAGAACTGAGCAATGTGGATCTGAGATATGTGCCTTTGTCGTTATGAAGTCAACACCATAACGGTGTCTGGTCGGTGTTCTTTCGTCACGTGTCGGTGGTCCCCCTCCCCACCCCCCTCTCCATGATCTGTCCTTCCGTCCCATTCCCACCCAATTTTTTTTAATTCTTTTTAATTTAATTCTTAAATTTATCTATCTATATCTTGCGTTTCGAACAAAAGACTAATCAAATATAAATAATTATTACAATTTTATACCTAGAATTTGAACATAAAACTATTAATTAAAATTAAAATAATATATATAAACGTTTAAGAATTGTTTTCATTCAATTTTATATGCCACCTTCAGCTTTACTGTTCATAATATATGGTTAAACAAAATTTTTACTATCACTCAATATTTTAAGATAATTTTTAATATATTTAATATAAATATATTTTTCTAATAACACTTCATATTTTAAAATAATCTTTCATTTAATTTTATGCAAAAATTATTTTTCTAATAATAAAGAGTACTTTAAGTTATATGTTAAATTAAAATTGTATAAAAAATTATTTTAAAATAATAAATATTATTAACAAAATAATTTAGGTATTATATAGAATTCAACCATATAAAATATATAGCTCTTATTTATTATTATTGTTGTTGTTATTTTGTTCCCATCCTACCCTTCATGTGCCCTGCTCTTTCTCGATCTCGTACGTCCACTCAAAAAATATCACACCCGGCCCTTTGATTTGGTACTTTCTCATATGCTTCAACTTCCTACACTATTACCCTCAGCTTCTTCCTGCGTAATATTTATATTATTTAAGAGAGCAAAAAAATTTATTTTACTTTTAAATTATAAGTAATTATAATTATTTTCTAAAAATTCTTATACTAAAAAAGAAAACTTCAGACACTAACCTCACCAACCGCCTTCTCCCTCATTTTGTTTCTCCTATGATATAAACATATTTTCTTTTTCTTTTCCTTCCTTTTTTTAAAAAAATATAATTGAAATAGCCACATGAATAGTATTATATATATTCTTCATTATATTAATATATTTTTATCACAAAGATCGTTTTACTTTTATTTTAGCATTACTTATTTTCTGGCTGAGAATAGTAAATTGAAGTGTTTTATGCAAACTTATCATGAACTTTTATAAACATTAATTAAATTTGAAAAAAAAAGTATATGCACTTTTTTACAATTTAGCTTTTTTTTTTCTAATATTTTTTAAATTTTATTAAACCTAGCGAATTAAATCTCTACGTTGATTGAATATATCTATATTTATTTTGTCATGTAAGTAATAAATACTAGTATACAAGATCATTTCAGTTACATTACAATATCAATTTTAGAATAAAAGAATTTAAATATTTTATTAAGAGAAATAGAATTTATTTTGATAATTTTTATATTTTGAGAAGATTAATCTCTAAGAATATCCTCTGGATTGTACCTAGCGTGTTTTACAAAAGAAAGATATGGATAATCATGGAGTATTGGATTTATTAAGACATGTTAGAATAAAATAAAAGAGTAATATACCTAATTACTTTTAATATCATACAGGATGGTCCCCGTCTTTTATGGGTGTCAAAATATCCCCAGCCCCTCCCTCGACTCTTGTCTCTCAAAAATATCTCCCTATATAATATTAGTATATGCTCACTGCACACACAGTGGTATATATATATATATATATATATATATATATGATATGGTTTTAAATGCCAAGAAACCAACAAAGACGCATCTTGGTCGTGATAGTTTATTAAATTCCTAATTCTGTTGCATTCAATTATTTGTATGTTTAGAAACACACAAAATTTAAATTTTAAATTTAAATAAAATTTAAATTTTAAAAAATTTTAAAATAAATAATTATATTTGTTTAAACAAGTTTTTAGACTAAATCATATTTTAAAACTAATATTTTAGATAAATTAGTCAGAGTAACTTATGGAACAGTAAAAGAATTTATGAATTAACTAATTATTATATTATCCATATTTTTCTTACACTATCTCTCATCTCTCATACTTTTTTCTTATATTCTCTCCCATCTTTTCTACTTTTTTTTATACCATCTCTCCTTTTTTTCTTACAACTTTTCTTCTCTCTCCTATTATATCTTATCTTTCCTCATTTAATACTCATATCATTTTTCGTAATTTATCAATAATAAAAATACTTTTAAAAATAACTATTCAAACACTTATTTATTTAAAGCTATATTTTTTCTCCATAAGTTCTTCTCTAAAAATTATTTTCTATAAGCTATCCAAAAATTTTTTTTTATATAAAATATGTTTCTAAAATCCTATCTAAACGGGCCCTATTATCTAAAAACGTTCCAGATCTAGAATTTTAATATAGCCAAAATTTCAAATATAAAAATAATATTTTATATTTTTTATTAAAAAATTATTAATTAAAAAACTTAAATCTGGACTATTGATATTAGATTTATACAGTACAGATTTCACTACAACAATGAGTATCACTTTAGTCCCGAGAAGTTCATTACAAAAATTAAATTTGTATCGATGAAATTAATAAGAGTTGAGTATGATAGAAAGGGCTATTTCATATTATAATATAATAAATTAATATTTAAATTTTTATTAGAAAATATGCTCACATTTATAAAGAGATACCTATAATTAAAAACAAAAAGAACACATTGTGTGGATGAGCGGAAAAAGGTGTTGGGATAGGATGAATCATCTATCAAAATTCATTAAAATGAATACGTTAATATCATTTGTCTAAAAAAAGAAAACAAAGAACATTGTTAGTAAAACAAGGAATTCAGGATAAGAAGAAGGCGGGGGTAACGGAAATTCTGTTAAAAAGTATTCGTGAAAGCAGAGCATGCAATATCAATATATAGCGACAATAGAAAGATTCAAATTAAGTGGGCAATGACAAAGCTTTCCTTTGAAGTGGGACTACTCATTCATTGGACACGTGGCTTCCATTCCCTGCATCTTTGACTTTATCAAATCTGTATATTACTATATATGTAGCCATTATAATGGAAGACCCATTATGCTTTATATAGAGATACACACACACACAGAGAGAGACAAATTGAAGGTCTCTTTCATGCCAAGATGCAAATAACGTATACACACACACACACACACACACACACTACTTCTCAAGCCGTTCTGCTCCTTCAATTCATTTTACCAACTCAACTCATGCACCAACATGTTGTCAAGTCAATCCATTATTAATTCTTTATTTTGACATTCCCCAGCTGCCACTTTTACACAACACAACCAATTAAAACATATATATGTATATATATATATATATATATATCATCTTATAGGAGAATATAAATTTTAATACTGATAAACATAAAAATCTTTCGGACTCTAAATCTTGAAAGAGATATATCCTTAATTAAATAATAAATATGACTAATAAAACTTAACATAATTAGTAGATAGTTGTTTCTTTAAACATGATGTCATGTAGCTCTCTTACTATATATATTCACAAATTATAACACTCTTTCTCATCTTTTCTCCTAAATCTTTTTATTTCTCTTAAAAAAAGATAATGCCCTCTCATTTATAGACTATGAATTACAAGCTACTGTTCCGATTCTTAATATAAGACCTAATTAATTTTTTATGAAGGTTAAGGAAGCCAAATAAATTACTTAATTATGACAAAATCTAATTCTTTAAGATGAATTTAAATATCATACTATTCAATCTAACTAAATTAGTCAATTAACTCTTATATTAATCATAATTAACTTATTTATTTGATTTTCTTAATCTATCAAAAAAGTTAACTAACTAGTATATTAAAGATTTGAGAAGTATATGTATATAGGATATGTGACTTACTACTTATGAGAGAGTTATAAGGCCACATTGGCAAAAGGTGCACCCTGATAGCAAGGAGCATGAAGCACTGGAAATGAAAATTTCCTTGAAGCATGAACAGGGGGAGAGTGGACTTTTGATTCATATGGTGGAGGAGGATTCCTACTTGTTACGTTTCTATATATGCTGAGCAAAAGTTATTGGTGTCATTAGTGGGCATAGCGTACGAAAATAGGTCAGGTCAACTCCCTTATGGAAGTGCCCACAACATGGCGCACATATATACATATATACATACATATATATATATATATATATATCTCAAACATATCCAATATATATATAGAAAGAGTTTCCGTGTGTGAATAGTAATGCATAGTTAATTTAGTTCATTTATTTAAAATATAAGTGATCAAAATACAATCTCTGCACTAATTAATTGCTATATCATCTATTAATTATCATCATATTTAATATTATCCATCCATTTCGCATTTCGGCGTCTTTCGTTCTGATCTTTTATGTGGCACAATTATTTTAATTGCTTAGTGATGATTTATTAAAGAATTGAGTGGTTGGTACACGCAAATTGTTTTTGTCTGAAGAAAGGGACCCTTATTTTGGAGAGCCACGTTCTTTGCTGCAACCCCCTACAATTAGAAAGATTATATCATTGTCTGTCCAATGCAGACAGGGCACGTGTTCATGTGTGTTGAAGTGGTTGCATAGTGAATCAGCTTCCTCCAGATGAGAATTTATACATATAATAAAGAATATAATCGTATCTCATAAAAATACAAGTTTGATTCTCATTACTTTTATAAATGTTTATTTGGTAGGCGATATCGTAAGTCTCCTATAAGTTTTGTCTAAACTCTGGGGTTATGTCTTAACTATGATAGGAAATCGGTTTTAAATCTATTTAAATTTTTTTATATAAAAAAAATTCCTCAATTAGCTACAACAATTGAGCTAAGTTAGTAAGGAGTTTTACCTCGGTAAGAAAAAATAACGCGAGTTTAGATATTAAAAAATATATTTGTTTGAGAGGGTTTTAAGCTTAACACTCTCATCCTAATAAAGATTATGATTAAGTCTATAAAGATTTGGAAATATTATGAGTTTACATGGGAAAAGGGGTTAAGCTCCAAATTTATTTTAAAAGTTGTTACATACGAACAATATTACATCGTCAATTTTATCTTTAAAGTGTTAAAAATTATTAACAAAGTCACTCTAACCGTTCAAAAATTAATATTACCTATTAACATTTTTAACAACAATGTGTGATATTGGTACCTTTTAAACATCTTCAGAACGACATTTGATCCAAAAAAATTTGGGAAAACATTGCTCCTACATAACCACTACTTCCGGGACAAAATTCAACCTTAAACCAAAAAAAAAAAAATCCTCAATTAGCTACATTAGGGGCTAAATAATGGAAGAATCAAGTGGGGGGGGGGGGGGTGACTGAGAATTGGGAATATCAAGGTGTTAGTCGGCCATTGGCACAAACATAGATATCGTCGAAGCACACAAATGTTCAAAACGGTGAAAAGGTTTTGGGATTTTGTCTGCCAGAGCTTCACCCTTATTGGTTCAAGATGTTCGGGTTTACAAAACACATGATCGTAATAATCATTATTTCTTGGCCCTTCTCTATAATGCTTCCAATGTCAATGCATTATTATCTCTCTTCTCAAGTTATTTGCACTGATTAATTAAACATTCTCTCATGGTGGTCCGCCTTCTTAACAAGGATAAATATATGAGTGAGTGCGTGAACTAGCCATAATATGTCTTGATGACTCCTATAATATATATATATATAATAATTGATTTGTCTAATTCTGCTTTGGGTTTATTAATATTTAAACAAGGAAGAAGGTTGGTGTAATAGGTCCCATGTTGCCTTGACCCTAATGGAATTATTGACATTGATTTCTCAATATATTAATATTATCCTCATAACTTGTTTATCAAGTATTATTAGCTGGACATCATTTCTTATGATATATATAGCTAGGCATATGTATACATGGATGTGTTTGAATATTATGCCTTGTTTCCCCATTTAATTTGACTTCTTTTTCCTCAATGTTGGGGATATATATACACACACACACACACTCGCATTCCATTCTTCCATTATATAATATAATATAATATAATATTATAATATTATATTATATTATAACTTGTTCACCGGAACTTTACTCCAACTATATTCGGATCTGACCCGCATCACGCACCTGGCTATAGTGGGTGACTCTCTCAATGAATTTTTTTTGCATATACAAAAGTTCGAATTCGAAACTTTACTTAAACGATACTGAGTCGCTTATCACTCGGACCAATCCCTATTGGTATATAATATAATATATTATATTATGGATTTAGACTGCCCACATTTTCTTAATTCCTTCATTAATGAATTAAGGTTTGATCCTATCCAACAAAACTAGCGCAATTTCTACCTTATTTCTTCACATCAGGAACATGGTGATCAAGATCCTGTGGAATTTAACAGATTCTTAGACTTTCACTTCTATTTTCTGTTATTTGGAGTTGAAGCTTCTGCTTTAATTTACCAGCAATCATATTTATCGCTTTGTTGCTAATTCTGCTATTCATCACTTTCAGAAAAACGTAATGTTATTTGTTCCTTGTTTTAGGGTTCTAGTATTCTACATTAATTATCCTATGTTCCCATAAGCTTACATTTGCAGAACTATAAATTAGAAGCATATAAATGCTTAATGAGAAAAAATAGATATTTCTTCAGGACTATGACCCAGTTTTATAATTTAGCAAAGCTCAATTTACAGGGCAGATGAGTCCTGAATTGAAGCTTTTCCTTTTCTTCACTCAAATTCATGCGTTACTTTAAAATATCGATATTGAGTTGCCACTATTCACTCTCATTCGAATTCCTCAAACAACACCAGTTATCAAAAGAGAAGCAAGATTGGTGCACTCTTCCCATATTGCTTCTAGAAATAATAATAATAATTGTGTGTGTTTGGATTGGCAATTTAAAACTTATATCTGGTTTTTGAATAATGATTTTATGGTTTACAAGGTAAGTATGTGAGATGAAGTTTGTCAGCCTTGCATAAACGTGCTCATTCAAGGCAATTCCAAACAAGCCCTACCATCATCTAGACATGATTATCAAAGAATCTTGAAAAAGAGTTACCCATAGAAAGATACATGAGTAACACAAACTAAAATCGGGAATGCAGTGTATACCTCCAGCTCTACGTCCCTAGGTGGTGGCTACAGCAATTTTCGATTTTGTTTTCCAGATGTTCTCTCTTGAGAGCAGAGAACTTGGCGGCTAAATCATCGTGATCAGGCAACTTGGGATGAACATGCTTGGGATGATAAGGAGGACATGGATATGTCCTTAACATCTTGTCTTTACAGTTTTTAACAACCTCGGATGAAGCTAATCTGCTCATGAGCTCAGAGGCCTCTGCTTTTGTTTTGTTCTCTTCTTCATTCTTCCAATCTGGGTAGGTAAATGCATGATACACAGCTACATCATTGTCACTTCTATCTAATAATCCCTGTTGTTCGTATACATTTTCATTCCGATGGAAACATTCGGCACGCGAAACTTGTTGAACTTGTTCAACTATAATGTCTCTCTTTGGATTATTCCTCGTCAAAACTCCCAATCCAAAACCAAAGTAACCATCATAAGGAAAAGAATAACAAAGGTGATCCAAACTGTAACCACTAATTTTAGGAATGAAACATGGTGTTCTCTGTGTTTTCTGAGGAGCTATGTTTCTTCAACCTCTTTGGATCATAACTCGATTATGTTTTCTGGTGTTTTTTTCTGTATGGCTTATAAGAATATAACATGCATCCAATTTTTCAAGTGAAAACTGGTCTCCTTCTTGTTATTCTCTGAGGTTCCCTCTTAACTTCACTGTTATCTTTGTTTCCTTTCACCTGAACAAAGGAGTTTACAATACATTGGACATATTATATTACTTGCACATATATTTCACAGTGAACGTGGTACAATAGAATCATGGGAAAACTATTATTAACTAATTATATTTTCTCTCAATTTTTAATTTAGTGTCGGTCTATTTTTCTCTCTTAATTAAAACTATTAACCATTGTAACTTCACTTTGTTACTATCATTAGCCCTTGTTTTTCTTTCTTAATTAAAACTCTTTGTTGTGTTAAAGTTATTAACTACTGTAACTTTTATTCTATTAATACTATTAGCCCCTGTTCAAGAACTAAAGGTCGTAATAGAGTAAAATTAAAGTACTTAATTAAGAGAAAAATAATATATTGTTATTAAATTAAAAATTAAGAGAAAGTATAGGTATCTGTAAAATGATTTTCTTATAATTATACCTGTACTTGTTGCCAATCAGGGTTGTACTCGATAGCTAGAAGTTCTGGTTGGAGGCAGTAATCCCTAGATATTTCATCAACCGTTCTTTACTTTAAATCATCCGACACAGATTTCACAGAGGTTTTCTTTCAACTGTCAATTTTTTGAAACTTGATTAACATAAACGTAAAACGTTCGCTGAAAGGGGAAAATGACATCATCAAAGTTTCAAATTGTTCTATATTACAAGAAACCTGATGGTATATTAGGTTTCCAGGAAACAGTTCAACAGCAGCCGTTGCGAATTTCTCGCCATAACGTTGTCCAAAAAGCTTCCTGATGTCACAGAGTTCAGGATCATCGGCACATCTCGCGGCGGCGAATATAACACTAGACACTGCTTCATTAATGTCATTTGGGCAGTCCCTAAAAATAATATTTGAAATTAAACTGTAAAGATTATATCAATGTATTTCATAAAGAGGCAGCGTAGGTAGCAAGAAAATGCTAGGGATTCATACATACTTGTGTCTTCTGATGTAGGAAAGTTGAGTAAGAATAAATTCACAGAAGTAATCTAACAGTTCATATGCAGCGGCAAAGCTTTCATATAGAATGACCTGTTCAACCTGAAAAGTTTGAGAGAAGTTTATTTATCAAGTCAAGGAATCAGAATATCATTTGATCAAGAAATTCTGAAAGATCGAATCTTGATATACCCGGTTGGCAGCAATATGTTGATGGCCATTTAACAGTTAAACCGGGGGCGGGGAGAGACTCATCAGTCAACTTCTCAAGGTCCTGTTCCACGTGCTTTTGAACCTTTGGAAAGAAGCGATGGCAGCTTTAAGATCCCAGATTAATTTTTCATGCTTCACTACATCTTCAATCTTCTTGAAGTATGACGATCTAAAGTCAAATAGAGTAATGAAGAAAACAGATAACTAGTTAATTAGTTAGGGGTAATAGATAAATATTCTAAGAATATAATAAATGAATGAAGATATATAATTGTTATTATTGTAGACCTTTTCGTTATCTCTGATAGTGCTTCAGCCATCCCTTGTTTCTGACTAATAGATGCGCCGAGTTTAGATTTTATATATGGAGAGGTTCCATTTCCAACCTTTAAACTAGAGCCTTCAACTTTACCTTTCAGATGCCTATACAAAGTGCTCATTTGCCTTGACCTCTTTAGTCTTGAAGCTGCTCTATTTAAGCGCACGATCTGTACTAGATTAAGCGGAGAAGGTGGTGGTGGTGGTGGTTGTGATGATGATGCTCCCTTAGTCTTCGCCATGGGAGGTGGTGGTGGTGCTCCCTTAGCCACAGCGATGGAAAGTGGTGGTGTTAGTGGTGGTATTGCTTTTGATCCTTTAGACGGCAGAATCGGTGGTGAAGATGATTGTGACATTGTAGGCCAAGGTGGAGGAGGCAGTGCTTGAGGCGCCAGGATTACTGCTGTATGTGTTGACTCAGGCTCTTTACTTACTTCTTCTTGTTTTTGAAATTTCTGAATCATCATCATTTTTAGTATTGAAGTGTTCTTTCTGCGCTTCAAAGCTTAGTTTCTCTGGTCCTTCTTCGAGTTGGTCCGTTGCAGTTATCAGGGTAGCTACTATCTCAAGAGCTTCATCCACGACCCTGGAATTCTCTTCTGGTTTATTATTATTTGGGAACGTGTTGAGTTCTTCCGAATTGTCAATCGCTTGATTACCAAGGGGACGATAAATATGAGTTTGAGACGAAGAAACTTCAGAAGTTTGTTTGAGGTTAACACTAGGGTCGCACTTGGGAAAGATTGAAGGTGAAGAACCTTCTATATTCTCAAAGTTCTCGTCTTCATCATCGTCCTCAACATTAAACATCTCTTTTGCTGATGTACTTAGGAATGTAAGCTTGGCCATAGTTTCACAACTTCAATGAATGCATATTGTTTATCATCAAGAGCCAATAATTAGAGACAACTAGATATAAATTTTCTCCATTCAATTTAGGAATAACAGGAAAATTTTAATTTTTTGCCAAGTTGATCAAACTCAATATTCCGCAAGCTCTCTTGTGCTTCATCCATAGAATTGGTTAAGCCCCATAATTTCCCAACAGACTTCAATGCATTGTAAAGATATACTAAACCCTGTTCACACATTCCTGTGCCATTATTATAATGAAGCAATATATATTGCGAAAACTGTGCTCAAATCCCATGTAAGACTTATTACTTAAAGGTGCTATGAAATATTGAAACTATTGTCAAGTTCTAAAGAATGTGTGAGGTGAAAATTTTCAATTGTGAAATGATACCCTTACCCTCAATGTGAAACAAATGACAAGTGAGAGGGTATGTATTTGTTGACAACTCAATATGCCACAATTAATAGGCCGGATGGCATTAGTTGACAACTTAATATGATACAATTGACAAATATGAGAATATTTGTTGATAACTCAATATGATACAATTGACAATGAGGCTAAGGGTGACATTTCACAATTATAATTTATTACCTATAGGTATTTTAAAAATTGACAATAGTTTAAAGATTTCTTGGAACTGCTAAGCAATTAATGGTCTTACATATTACCCCAGCATAATTTTCCCATATATATGAGTTATCCAGCTCAATATGTGAATAGTGAACCGGAACCTGAGTCACTGGATCCTTATGGGTTGCTGTGGAGAGATCAATACGAGCCGTATTTGGGTACAGCTTGTGAAGATCTGCCATGGTCCTCACAGCCAACTGCCAGAAAAAAACATAACATTGTAGGAATTAATGACAAATTTGACCTTATTAGCGTCTTATATAGAAAAATGTTTCCAGTACATGAGTAAGATCACGGGGTTATTGTAGGAAGGAAGTTCGAGGATGTGTCTGACAGTTAATATCTTGTTCTCCAGCTCCATCGTCAGCATCAGACGTTCTAATCCTCCACCAGCTGATTCATCCACCCCCATCATTGGGTCTGTATCTTTCTTGAAGCTCTGAAGCCCATGTGTCTACAGTAAAAGAAAGTAGATCTCAAAGATCAAAGTACGTACAAATATTACAAATTACAAGTTCTGAAGAGAAAATCATAGCAATAAGAAGATCACCACCTGGAATCGTCTAAAACGGGTGTGGCCAAACAAGGGTTCTTGCATGAGTAATGAAGGCGCCATCTTTTGACGATTATGATGAGAATAAAAATATAACTGCCAGAAGGAGTTATGGAGATCCACGACCAATCAAACGACGACCATCTTCTGATTATCCAACAATTAAGAATATAACTGAAAGTTATCGGTGAGAATATGAAGGTGATGATGTTTTTGAAGAACGGTGACGCGTGGAAGTGGAAACAAGGAAGAAGGTCAGAAGAATCTAACGTTTCCAGAGAAATCACCCCCTGCTCCACCACCAGGGATAGCTGTGCAAGATTCCGATGGCTTATTATATTAGAATATAAACATCTCAAACATAATATAATCAATCCAGATTATAATATATATAAATATAAAGCATATATGAGATGCAGCGGAAGACTTAAAGTTATCTTTTGCCATTAGCTTGATTAATCTAAGAAGAACTAGAATCCAAATGAGATACATGTCAATCAGATAACACTGTTAGATAAACAACAGGTTCTTACAGCTGATGATTAGACACAGTGATGATAATTTGTGTACTGCCGTCACTAGTGGGAAACTTTCGAGAGTGAGTTGAGAAACAAGGTTATCGCTCTAGACTTAGAAAACTATGGTACGATAAAACTGTATGGTTAATTTCCACCATAAGAAAATTAACCTTAATAAACTGAGTCAACAACCCACCTTAGACTGAGCCCAATGACTACGGGTCACACTCAGAAATATTTATTAATTATCTTAATTAATATCTAAATAAGTTATATTATAATAAATATCTCACATTCTCGCACTTGACCTGTATACTCAATGACATTACTCTGTTTAGGTAAAATGATGTCATGTTATAAGAATCATGGTGATAAGTCCCCTTTTATCGAGTATTACTTTCCATGTCTTATAAGTAGCACTATCACTTAATGGGTATCACATTATATAGGAACTCAATGTTCATCAATTCCAGTCTCAATGTTTATCAATTTCAATAACACAAATGTATACAATCACAATTTAAAATTGCTAAAGCACAAAATATGATTTCATTGCTCATACCTCTACTAATCAAAAGAAGGACGAAGTCCCATATGAGGTACATGTATGACAAAAATATTCGGCTTCAATCCTTTCGTTAAAGGATGAGCCAATATATTCAATGTACTGATGTGTTCAATGGAAACTTGATCATCCTGAACTCTTTCTTTAAAGTAAAGGAATTTAAGTTCGACAAACTTGTTTCAACTTTTATTCCTTTTGTTGTTTGTTATGGCCACCACAGTTGTGTTATCACAATACATTCTGATTGGCTTAGAGATTGAATCCACAATCTTAAACCCAACAATGAAATTCCTTATCCAAATAGCTTGTGAACTTACTTCAAAACACACAATATACTCAATATCACAGGTAGAAGAAGATGTTTGAGTTTGCTTAGCACTTCTCCACGATATAGCTCCTTCTACTAATAGAAAGATGTAACAAGATGTAGACTTGTTTGTGTTTAAGGATTCTCTAAGATCTAAATCTGAGTATCTAATTACGTCTAGACTATCTGTTCTCCTATGTGTGAGCATATAGTGTTTAGTGTCTTGTAGGTACCTAAACACCTTCTTTGTAGATGTCCAACGTGCTTCCCTAGGATTACTTTGGTATCTTCCCAACATACCCATAGTAAAAGCGATACAAAGTCTTGTATAAATATGTGCATACATCAAGCTTCCCACCACTGAGGCATATGTGACCATTTCCATATGTTTCATATTAAGCTCAGTTTTAGGATATTGATTTAGACTAATCTCCCTTTTCAATAGGAGCTACGTTAGATGAACAGTTTTACATTTTGATTGTTCAAGGATTTTGACAATTTAAGCCTCTTGAAACAAGCCTATAAGACATTGGGTTATATCTCTATGGATCTTTATGCCAATGACATAAGGAGCCTCACCCATGTCTTTCATGTCAAAAATCTTAAATAGAAATTGTTTCACCTCACACAGTAGTCCCAGATCATTGATAGCAAGTAATATGTCATCCACATATAAAATCAAGAATACGATCCTGCTCGCACTAGCCTTGTGGTATATATAGTCATCCATGATATTCTCAAGAAAACCAAATGATGTGATTTCTTTAGATTGCACACCAATTGTTCTTTACCTTCTGTAACAAGTCCCTCAGGTTGTTTCATATAGACTTCCTGTTGGAGATTGTGCCCTAGGGGCCAATCATTATCTTATGAACATTGTTGATTTATGAATTTCTTAATAAAGTTATCATATTATTTGCATGTTTACTATGATGACAATCCTTGGATAACTCGTGATCTTATCCTAAATGTCCCTGGTCGGTCATCTATGTGGGAGCAGAGATGAAATAAGACCAGTATGACTTTGAAGATATATAGAGATATAAATCAAAGTCATAAGCACATGTAAGAGTACAGGGTGTTGGATCGACCCGCAATGAGAGAGCTGCATGGGTCAAGTCATAAGCTTCTCTCATATACAAGCCATGTCACTATACCCTTTGACCTGAGATCATCATGGATTCCTACATGACAAACGCTCAGCTTTGACCTAGTCAAAAGTCACTTTTGACCGAGTGATCATAAAGGCTATGCTCGGGCTTAGTGGTTTTCATGCGGAGGAATGTGAATGGTCAAGATGGAATTTGTCCCTCACATTCGTAGAGAGATATTACTGGGCCCCTCGATGAGTGAGTCTGAGAAATGTATGGCCATACTGGAATGGAAGGGTAGTTCCATTTCTATATTCAGACTACTCAGGGATCGAGAAAGTAACGGTCAGGAACAGGAGGATGACGTTCACCATGCCTCATCCTTGACCGAAATATCGTGTGACAAAAGGGACGTGATATGGTTGTATGAAAGGTTACATCGTTTATCGATCCTCATATGTTTTGGGTAGTCGTAATGCCTTGCTAGAGACCGCTTACGACTTGTGGGTCAGTATAGTAACTGGGCCACTGCCAACTTCATATGGGCCTACAGGGTCGCACACAAAACAGCCCAATGTGAGCTATGATGTCCAGATTCATTGAATCTAAGAGATGTCTAAATTCAATGAATAATCTAGGGTGGATATATATTTTATATATATATATAAATTAGTTTATATATATATTATATAAATAATATAAGAGATATTTGTAAGATTTAATTTATAAGGATAAATTAAATCTCTATCATTTTTGAATTTGAATTTAAATGGATATGATCTATTTGAATTTGAAATTCAAATTGATAAGATATCTCAATTTTGATTTATGAGAATAAATCAAATATAATTCTGTCTTATCTTTATTTTAAATTAAATAAATAGGTGAATTAAATCTGTGGGACGGATTTAATATAAACCATATTTATTTAATCAGTTTCTTATTAAATTATGCAATATATGATATTGTATTAATTCAGAATTAATATAAGATTAATTCTGAAGCCCGGCCCTATTAGAAGCCCGATAGCTTCCTATATATTTGACATTAGGAGCTAGGGTTCGACACACAATAGATCTCTTCACACACATTCAGTCGTGAGAAAAGGGGGCAGGGAGAGTGCAAAAGGTTTGCATGTAAGAAACTGCCGAAATAGAGACGGTGAGGACGGAATCTCCAGAAAGCCTTAGAGGGACAAGAGGCGCTAGCACGTCGTTCGCAATTGGAACGCTGTTCGTGTGGATACCGGTAGAGGAAGCCGATCTGAGGTGTCGACTTCTACGATACGGCCAGACACGAAGAAAGGTCGCGACCAGAACACACTTAGGTCGCGACCAAACGGGCATCTGAACGTCAGGAATCCGAAAAGAGGAGACAGGTCGCGACGTGAAGTTGAAGAGGTCGCGACTAAAAGCTCCAGAGGCGACAGGTCGCGACTAGAAGCAGAGTAGGTCGCGACTACAAACTCCAGAGGCGACAGGTCGCGACTAGAAGCTGAGGAGGTCGCGACTGAAAGTTCCAGAGGCGAGGAGTCGCGACTAGTGGACACTGAGGTCGCGACCAAAGCTTGAAACCGAAGGTAACACTTCTTTCTCCTTGACTTAAACACATTCGGTAGATCCTGGCTGGGAATGGAAAAATTTTTAAAGTTAATTTCCGCTGCGTGTCTTCCAATTCCCTACAGTGGTATCAGAGCCATGCCGTTTTGTGTTTAAGTTAGGTTTGATTGTTGATACATGTGATGTATGTTAGACTTCTTAGCTGATTATATGATAACATGCGTGATATGTATGACATATATGGAATCTGTTTATGTATGACATATACGGAATCTAAAAGGAAACTGAAATCGGTGGTGTATATCAATTGATTTGATCAATTAATATTGATGGGGTCTAAGGAAAAAGAATTAAGATTCTTGATTATTTATCAAAAAAAAAAATTCTATTGGGGCGCTGCCCCACACCCCGCCCGCTAACCGGCTAGCGGGACCGCCGTGGCTATTTAATCGTAGCGCAACATAATCGTAATATGTATTGACTTTCCTGATATATGAATGTTTTGAAACATTTATTGCCCTTCAAATAGTATGAATTTTGATTCTTGAATGTTTGGGTATGGTGAACAATATGGCTCTAGATTACAAGTGTTGTAATTTTTCTAAATACGGCCTGCGTGTCGTGCCTTCCTCTAATGACTCTCGTTGTACATTCTCTTCTCATCTCACTCCCCTCGAATGTTAAAACGAGGTTTCCTTATGTAATTTTCCTATTCTAATTAGACAGCTTCTCTCATTGGCTTGAGGGGACTTAGGATAGGTGAGCCATATTGTGTCACGTTTAAGATTATGCATCTTTTGATTAGATCACTGCATGTATGTTTTAATATGCATAATACTTGTATGAGATACAACCGCGATACATGCATCTTATAAACCAGATAATTAATTAAACCCTCTAAAAGAAATCTTAAGTCATATGCCGTCAATTAATGGACACTTGTCAAAACCTCGATCGCTCATTTGTAGGTCCACCAAAGTGGGTGCATTTGAGTTATCTTGGGGAGATAAGCAAGAGTAATGGTGCTGCTCTTATGTTTGTTATTGTTTGACTTAATTGAGATTATCAAAACGGTTTTGGGTCTCAAGGCATTAGATGGGATTAAAACATGCTGGATCATATGATGATTGAATCCCATAAATATCTAAGAATTACATTTGATGTAATTGGTAAAGTTGTTACCTACCTAAATAACTTAAAGTTGAGCGTCCAGCCAAAGCGGACTCAAGTTTAAGCCAAATATGGATCTTAGCCCACTAATTATTACATTGAGGGTTGTTTTATTCAGTGGGAGATTGCTAATTCGCTTGCATATTTTAATTGTAGAATCATGACGACTAGTAATACTGCTACATTATCGTTGCGATCTGTCCTTGAGAAGGACAAACTCAATGGGACAAACTTTCTTGACTGGTTCAGGAACTTGAGAATTGTTCTCAAGCAGGAAAGAAAGGCATATGTCCTAGATCAACCCATTCCTGAGGAGCCAGCAGCCAATGCTCCTAGAGCTCAGAGAATTCTTATGCGAAGCATAAGGAAGACTCTGTTGATGTGGGATGCTTGATGCTTGCCACCATGGTTCCGGAGCTCCAAAGAGATTTGGAACACATGGAGGCTTATGAGATGATTGTGCATCTTAAGGAAATGTTCCAGCAACAAGCAAGGCAAGAGAGGTATGAGACCACTAAGGCCTTACATTCCTGCAAGATGGCTGAAGGTGCATCAGTGAGTACTCATGTCTTAAAGATGAAAGGGTACATAGATCACCTTGAGAGGCTTGGATTTCCCATGAGCCAGGAGTTAGCTACAGATTTGATCTTGAACTCACTCCCGGAAAGTTATGACCAGTTTGTCATGAACTACAACATGAACAACATGGAGAAATCTATTTCTGAACTGCATGGGATGCTTAAAACTGCTGAGCCGACTGTTAAGAAGAAGCCCAGTACTGTTTTGATGGTTCAGAAAGGAAAGGGTATGAAAAGGAAAGGCAAGGGCAAGGGGAAGGGTCATGGCTCATCTGGTAAGACCAAAGAGTCAGGCAAGCCCGAAACCAAGCCTGCACCAAAGAAGGCAAAGCCTCCAAAGGAAGGAGTTTGCTTCTTCTGCAATGAACCGGGTCATTGGAAGAGGAATTGCAAACTCTACCTTGAAGATCTGAGAAAGAACAAGAAGGATAGCGGGGCTATCGCTTCAGGTATTTATGTTATAGACATTCATCTCTCTACTTCCACTACATGGGTATTAGATACTGCATGTGGTTCTCACATTTGTATAAATGTGCAGGGCCTAAAGGACAGTAGAAAGCTGAAGAAGGGCGAAGTTGACCTACGAGTTGGAAATAGAGCAAAGGTTGCTGCTCTAGCTGTAGGCACTTATGAATTAGTTCTGCCCACTGGGCTTTTGTTAGTTTTGAACAATTGCTATTATGTTCCTGCTTTGAGTAGTAACATTGTTTCTCTTTCTTATTTGGATAAGGAAGGTTACACTTCCATTTCTGGGAATGGTAAATGTTCCATTTATCGTAATGATATTTTCTATGCTCATGGTGATTTGCATGTTGATCATTACATATTAAACTTGGAACAACCCAATCATGGAAATATCTATAACATAACCGCCAAAAGGATCAAACCAAATGATTTGAATCCGACGTACCTCTGGCACTGTCGTCTAGGCCACATAAATGAGAAACGCATTTCTAAACTCCATCAAGATGGATTTCTCAACTCATTTGATTTTGAATCATATGATACTTGCGAATCTTGTTTGTTAGGAAAGATGACAAAGTCGCCTTTCACTAGGCACAGTGAGAGGGCGACTGATTTGTTGGGCCTCATACATACAGATGTGTGTGGACCGATGAATACAAATGCCAGAAGAGGTTATTCGTACTTCATTACATTCATAGATGATTTCAGTAGATATGGCTATGTCTATCTAATGAAACATAAATCCGAATCTTTTGAAATGTTCAAGATATTTCAAAATGAAGTACAAAACCAGCTTGGCAAAACAATTAAAGCCCTTCGATCTGATCGAGGTGGTGAATATTTGAGCCAAGAGTTTATCGATCATCTTAGGAATTGTGGAATAGTCTCACAATTGACTCCTCCAGGAACACCACAATGGAATGGGGTTTCTGAACGGAGGAATCAAACACTATTGGATATGGTTCGATCCATGATGAGTCGAACAGATCTTCCACCATCCTTTTGGGGCCACGCCCTAGAGACAGCTGCGTTCACACTGAATCGTGTTCCATCTAAGGCAGTTGAAAAGACTCCGTATGAGATATGGACTAGGAGGAAACCTAGTTTGTCTTTTCTCAAGATTTGGGGATGTGAGGTCTATGTTAAGCAACAAGCCTCAGATAAGTTAGCGCCCAAATCTTCAAAGTGCCTTTTTGTGGGATATCCTAAGGAAACCAAGGGATATTATGTCTACAACCCCACTGATAACAAAGTGTTTGTTGTCAGAAATGGTATCTTTCTAGAACGAGAATTTATCTCTAAAAGAACCACTGGGAGCAAGGTACACCTCGAAGAAGTTCGAGAGCCACAAGACGCCACAGAACTAGAGATGGAAAGTAGAGAAGACTCACAAGAAGTTGTTGAGACTCCTCAAGTCACGCAAGGCCCAAGGCGATCTAATAGGGCACGACTTCAGCCTCAGAGATATGGATTTCTGATTTCTGATAGTCGTGATGTGTTGCTCATTGAGCATAATGAGCCCACTACCTATCAAGAAGCTATAGTGGGACCAAACTCTGAGAAATGGCTTAATGCCATGAAGTCTGAGATGCAATCCATGTACGACAATAAGGTATGGACCTTAGTCGACCCGCCTGAAGGTATAAAAACCGTCGGGTGCAAGTGGGTTTTTAAAGAGAAAACTGACATGGATGGCAATGTAAATGTCTTCAAGGCACGACTGGTTGCAAAAGGATTTACTCAAACTCATGGTGTGGACTATGATGAGACCTTTTCCCCAGTTGCAATGGCCAAATCAATCAGAATCCTCCTTGCCATTGCAGCATATTATGACTATGAAATATGGCAGATGGACGTCAAGACAGCCTTCCTTAATGGAAAGCTCCTTGAGGATGTGTACATGACACAACCTGAAGGTTTTGTGCGTTCTGAGGACTCTGGTAAGGTGTGCAAGCTTCAAAGGTCCATTTATGGACTGAAGCAAGCATCTCGGAGTTGGAATCATCGTTTTGATGAAGTAGTCAAAGAGTTTGGATTTCTTCAAAATATTGATGAACCTTGTGTGTACAAGAAGGTTAGTGGGAGCACAGTTGTATTTTTGGTACTCTATGTCGATGACATCCTACTCATTGGGAATGACATTCCTACCTTGCAGATTGTCAAGTCTTGGTTAGGAAAATCTTTCTCGATGAAAGACTTGGGTGAAGCCACCTACATCCTAGGAATTAGGATCTATAGAGATAGATCTAAAAGGCTTCTAGGACTGAGTCAGAGCACATATATAGACAAGATACTGCATAGGTTCAGTATGCAGGAATCAAAAAGGGGTTTCATACCCATGTCTCATGGTATTCACCTCAGCAAGGATTTGTGTCCTAGTACACCAGATCAGCGAGGTCGCATGAGTAAGATTCCATATGCCTCGGCCATAGGATCTATCATGTACGCCATGTTATGTACTCGACCGGATGTCTCGTTTGCCTTAAGTATGACTAGCAGATATCAACAGGACCCTGGTGAGGGCCATTGGACTGCTGTCAAGAATATCCTTAAGTACTTAAGAAGGACTAAGGACTTATTCTTGGTCTATGGTGGATTGGTAGACGAGCTCTATGTAACTGGTTACACAGAT
The DNA here is from genome assembly GCA_037074615.1 of Leucaena leucocephala. NCBI lineage: Eukaryota > Viridiplantae > Streptophyta > Magnoliopsida > Fabales > Fabaceae > Leucaena > Leucaena leucocephala. Next base: position 8,781,062 of record CM073525.1, read on the forward strand.
GCAAGTTTCCAAACTGACCAGGATGACCAGAAATCGCAATCTGGATACATATTCCTCCTGAATAATGGAGCAGTAAGCTGGAAGAGCTCTAAGCAGAGCACTGTAGCAGATTCTGCAATGGAAGCTGAGTACATAGCAGCATCTGATGCAGCTAAGGAGGCCGTTTGGATCAGGAAGTTCATTACAGAACTAGGGGTGGTACCTACCATCTCAGATCCAATAACTTTGTTCTGTGACAATAGTGGTGCCATTGCACAGGCCAAAGAGCCTAGGTCACATCAAAGGACCAAGCATATACTCAGGCGATTTCATCTCATCAGAGAAACCAATGATAGAGGTGATATAAAAATATGCAAGGTAGCAGGGGAAGACAATGTTGCTGATCCTCTAACAAAGCCGCTTGTGCAAGCAAAACATGAGTGTCATGTTAGGTCAATGGGAATTAGGCAAATTAATGATTGTACCTAGTGCAAGTGGGAGGATGTTGGAGATTGTGCCCTAGGGGCCAATCATTATCTTATGAACATTGTTGATTTATGAATTTCTTAATAAAGTTATCATATTATTTGCATGTTTACTATGATGACAATCCTTGGATAACTCGTGATCTTATCCTAAATGTCCCTGGTCGGTCATCTATGTGGGAGCAGAGATGAAATAAGACCAGTATGACTTTGAAGATATATAGAGATATAAATCAAAGTCATAAGCACATGTAAGAGTACAGGGTGTTGGATCGACCCGCAATGAGAGAGCTGCATGGGTCAAGTCATAAGCTTCTCTCATATACAAGCCATGTCACTATACCCTTTGACCTGAGATCATCATGGATTCCTACATGACAAACGCTCAGCTTTGACCTAGTCAAAAGTCACTTTTGACCGAGTGATCATAAAGGCTATGCTCGGGCTTAGTGGTTTTCATGCGGAGGAATGTGAATGGTCAAGATGGAATTTGTCCCTCACATTCGTAGAGAGATATTACTGGGCCCCTCGATGAGTGAGTCTGAGAAATGTATGGCCATACTGGAATGGAAGGGTAGTTCCATTTCTATATTCAGACTACTCAGGGATCGAGAAAGTAACGGTCAGGAACAGGAGGATGACGTTCACCATGCCTCATCCTTGACCGAAATATCGTGTGACAAAAGGGACGTGATATGGTTGTATGAAAGGTTACATCGTTTATCGATCCTCATATGTTTTGGGTAGTCGTAATGCCTTGCTAGAGACCGCTTACGACTTGTGGGTCAGTATAGTAACTGGGCCACTGCCAACTTCATATGGGCCTACAGGGTCGCACACAAAACAGCCCAATGTGAGCTATGATGTCCAGATTCATTGAATCTAAGAGATGTCTAAATTCAATGAATAATCTAGGGTGGATATATATTTTATATATATATATAAATTAGTTTATATATATATTATATAAATAATATAAGAGATATTTGTAAGATTTAATTTATAAGGATAAATTAAATCTCTATCATTTTTGAATTTGAATTTAAATGGATATGATCTATTTGAATTTGAAATTCAAATTGATAAGATATCTCAATTTTGATTTATGAGAATAAATCAAATATAATTCTGTCTTATCTTTATTTTAAATTAAATAAATAGGTGAATTAAATCTGTGGGACGGATTTAATATAAACCATATTTATTTAATCAGTTTCTTATTAAATTATGCAATATATGATATTGTATTAATTCAGAATTAATATAAGATTAATTCTGAAGCCCGGCCCTATTAGAAGCCCGATAGCTTCCTATATATTTGACATTAGGAGCTAGGGTTCGACACACAATAGATCTCTTCACACACATTCAGTCGTGAGAAAAGGGGGCAGGGAGAGTGCAAAAGGTTTGCATGTAAGAAACTGCCGAAATAGAGACGGTGAGGACGGAATCTCCAGAAAGCCTTAGAGGGACAAGAGGCGCTAGCACGTCGTTCGCAATTGGAACGCTGTTCGTGTGGATACCGGTAGAGGAAGCCGATCTGAGGTGTCGACTTCTACGATACGGCCAGACACGAAGAAAGGTCGCGACCAGAACACACTTAGGTCGCGACCAAACGGGCATCTGAACGTCAGGAATCCGAAAAGAGGAGACAGGTCGCGACGTGAAGTTGAAGAGGTCGCGACTAAAAGCTCCAGAGGCGACAGGTCGCGACTAGAAGCAGAGTAGGTCGCGACTACAAACTCCAGAGGCGACAGGTCGCGACTAGAAGCTGAGGAGGTCGCGACTGAAAGTTCCAGAGGCGAGGAGTCGCGACTAGTGGACACTGAGGTCGCGACCAAAGCTTGAAACCGAAGGTAACACTTCTTTCTCCTTGACTTAAACACATTCGGTAGATCCTGGCTGGGAATGGAAAAATTTTTAAAGTTAATTTCCGCTGCGTGTCTTCCAATTCCCTACACTTCCTCCTCTAGTTCACCATTGAGAAAAGCACTCTTTACATCCATCTGGTGCAACTCTAGATCAAAATGGGCAACCAATGCCATGATGATACGAAATGAATCTTTCTTATATACAAGTAAAAAAGTTTTACTGTAATCGATTCCTTCTACTTGAGTGAAACCCTTAGTAACCAATCTAACCTGATATCTATCGATGTTACCTTGTGAGTCTTTCTTGGTTTTGTAAATCTATTTACAGCCAATGGCCTTAAACCCACAAGTCAACTTTATAAGTTCTCGAACATGGTTGTTTACCATGGAATTCATTTTATCAATCATAGATTCATACCATAACTTAGAGTTTATACTCTTCATACTCTGAATGAATGTTAAAGGATCATTCTCAACACTTACATCATAGTCAATTTTAGCAAAATACATTACATAGTCATTAGGTAATGCCGATCTTCTTTCTCTAGTTGACCTCCTTAATTCAACATCTTGGGTTAATCCAGATTGCTGAAAAAGGACATCCTCTATCATATTTTGTGGTGGTTCTACTTGTGTGATAGGTTGGCCATCCGGTATGTGTCCATCTTGTCCAACATCATCTACTTGAGCCACAGGGTCCACATCACGTTCAATATCAATCCCAACAGTAAGATGATCATTAACTATTGATGTCCCCACATGAATGACATCAATGGTTCACTATATGTGATTATCTTGTGTACAATCACTCTTACTAATCACATCATTCTCAAGAAACTTGACATTCCTATACTTTACAAAGCTTTTAGAAGGTAGAGGATAATAAAACTTATAACCTTTAGACTTTTCCTCATAGCCTACAAAGTAAACTCTAATGGTCTTAGGGTTCAACTTCTTCTCTAGTAGATTGTACAATCTTACTTTCATAGGACAACCCCATACCTTGAAATAATTTAAACTGGGTTTTCATCATTTTCAGATTTCAAAGGGTGTCTTGGACACTGCCTTTGTTAGAACCCTGTTTAATATGTATGTATCTGACTTGAGTGCTTCCTTCCATATGGAAAATAGCAGTTTGAAGCTACTCATCATGCTCCTAATCATATCCAATAAGGTCCTATTTCTTTTTTCAGCTACACTATTCATGTCAAGTAATCCAGGCATAGTATATTGGGCTACTATATTTTGCTCTCGAAGAAAATCAATAAATAGACCTAACGCTTGTCCTTCATTAGTGTATCTGCGATAATACTCACCTCCACTGTTTGATCTCACGATCTTGATTGGTTTCTCAATCTATTTTTTTACCTCTACTTTATACTCTTTGAAAGTATTTAATGCCTCACTTTTATTATAAAGCATGTAGATATATATGTATCGTGAGTAATCATCAATAAAGGTGATAAAGTACTTTTAACCATATGCAGTCAAATCAGGGAACAAATATTTATGTGTATAATTTCTAGCAACTCAGAACTTCTTTTAGCCCCTTTATGTGACTTATTGGTATACTTTCCCCTTATGCAATCCACACAAGAATCAAACTCTGAATGGTTTAAAGTAGAATAATTCTATCTTTATTCAATATTTTGATTCTATCAACGAAGATAAGACCCAATCTCCTATGCCACAGGCTATAAAAATTCTCATCGATGACACTTCTCTTAGTACCACACGAAACGGAAAAAGATTGAGGCAAATCACAAATAATTTTAAATAAACCATCAATCATAACTAAATTTGGAATTAAAAAAGAATCATTTGTCAAAGTCATAAGTTTCTTATAAAGAACTAGATGATAATTAAATGGAATGAGTTTTGACATAGAAATTAAATTCCTTTTATAAAAGGGAACATAAAAAATATCATAAAGTTCCAAAACATGATTATTTGAAAAGGTTATATAAAAAGTTCTAACAGCTTTCATAGGATCTCCTCTCCCACTGTCTGAAAGGACAATTTTCTCATTGGGATATGGAGACCTGCTTAACAGAAAGTCCTACATGGTCATCAAAATGTGAATCATCAAACTAGTGTCAATCCATCATCAAACTAGTGTCAATCCACCAAGTGTCATCATTAACGCTAGAAAAATTAGATTCAAAAGTAACACATGATGAAAGCATACATCTCTTCTCCATTATATGTTAAGCCTCATAGTGCATAATTTAAACATGATGGCACCACCCATCTACTTGTCTGTCAGCTAGAATAGCTTATCTAAGGCTTCTGGGTACCTTTTGGCTGTGTCACACTTACTGATTGCTCCCCTAATGCTTCTAGTGATCATTTGTTGTATAAGCAAAAGAGATAGGCGGTTACTCCGCTCTCACATATATATTTCCTTTGCCTCTCTGTCATCGGATGTATCATGAGGTCTCGGAGGTCTATCATATCTTAAGGCATAATCCAAGTCTAAGAAATCAAGCTAAAGCAACACATCATATCTCTAATCAACATAGTAAATGCTAACATCTAAGATTATTTTGTTTCTTACATTAGCCATAATCCTAGGGACAATAATTGGATATGCAAAATGAAAATAGATAAACGAATAAATAAGCTCACAAGTTATAATTTGAAGCAATTACAAGTCACTGTGCCATGTATGCATGTTTAGCTCAAATGTAGTATGCAAGTAGTATAAGTACGTATCACCAATGTCTACCTCTGGGCAAAGGCATTAGCATAGCATATATTTATATCAAATGATAGAATTAGAACACATTCGTAATTTTCTAATACATGTGGGTTAATTAGAAAATAACAAAGATATTCTATCCCACCCTAATTAAATATACAATTATGAGATATCTACCTGTGGGCAAAAATAAATTATAGCTATATCTTTAATTATAAATGATATTTTAAATCTATATGTGATTAATAAATGCATGCAACAAATTCAATAAACAAGGATGTTGTGTTACTTCTCAAAGAATTGCACGCTAACCACAAACATCATTCATGTGCATTAAAAATCCAAATATACACAACTTAATAGAGTAATTAATTCTCCCTTAATTAATTGTACAATTATGATATATCTACCTGTGGGTAAAGATAAATCATAACTATATATTTAATTATAATTGATATTTTAAATCCATATATAATTAATTTATGCATGTAACAAAAATAAATAAGGATGATGTAGCTACTCTTCATAAAAATGCATGCTAATCACAAATATTATTATGCATATAAATCTAAATATACACAATATAATGGAGCATTTAATAAATTAATTTAATCAATAAATGTGACTAAATAATTTAATTTAAATTCTTTCACTATTTTATGCACCCAAAAAATGTCTAAAAAATTAATTTTAACTCAAAAGGTTTTTATAAAAATTAAATATTTAATTTAATTGTCAAAGGAGAAATGAATAGGCAATTAAATAACATAAAAATTAAAATTTAAAAACACCTTTTCCAAAAATTAAATTAATAGAGAGATTAATTTAAATATTTATAATAATAGTAATTAAAATATTCTAAAAAATTAAATTAAATGGCTAAAAATAATTTTCTGGAAATAAAACTAAATGGCCCATATACAAAAGTCTAAAACAGAGCCCAAAATTATTTTTCAAAAAAAAATAAAGGTCCAGGCCCAAATCCATTTTTCTAGAAATAAACAGAAGAGAACAGAAAAAAAAATTATTCTGCTCAACCTAAGAACGTAGGGCCCAATATGATCTTTAAACAAAATAATTGTTTCGAAAGGCCCAAATCTAGTGTCGGCCCAATCTGCTCCCAAAAATATAAAAAAATACAGATGGCTTAAAATGTAGGAGTTGGCCCAGATAGTATTTTAAAAAAAATGACTACAGGCCAAAATAACGACCCAGCCCTAACACAACCTTAAAAGAGAAAAAAAAACTCTTTCTGGAGGCCCAAACGTAATGCATCTTAGCACAAAAAAAATTAATAGATGGCCCAAGTAGCTTAAGTGAAATAGTGCGTTTCAACGGAGACTAAAACACACCGTTTTGAGAAATGTCACCGTGAGTCGGGTTGACCTAACCTCACTCACGACCTAAAACTGGAGCAATTCTGAGTTGCGACGCATCACCTAAAGGCGCGCGATGCCGGCGAGCTGGAACAGGAGATTTTTGGCAATTTTGTGTTATTTTTTCGATGGATCTCGCGGTTGCCTGGCTCCTTAGTTGTCAGCGACTGTGACGACGGCTGCTTCTTCATTTTTTGGTAACTCATGGCTCTCACAGAAAATCTGTCGCCTCTAGTTTCTGATGAGTTTCACTCTTTCTCAAAGCGAGTTCAACAGCAAACTCTATTTCTAGTGACTCCACGGCCAAACGACAGTGTGTGTTCTTTCTGTCTCCAGCGAGTTTCATGGTGGTGATTCTATTTCTCTAGTTTCTGACAACCTGTGTTACTCCTTCATATTGGCTGCTCGTCGTGCTGTCATGTGGAGGTTTTTCTCTTGCGGTGCAATAGCGTGGATCCATGATAATTTTAGGTACACAAAACATGTTTAGCTCCCTTATCTTTCTCTCTCTCGCCACCACAGAAAGAAAGAATGGTCAAAAGATCAATAATAAAATAAATTATGATATATAGAGTTTCATATATCCTATATTATTTTTCATATTATTACTCATGAGAATTAGAGATTAATAAGCAGACAAGAGTAATTTCAAACAAGACTCTGATACTAAATGTTAGAATATAAACATATCAAACACTACATAATCAATCCATATTATAATATATATATATATATATATATATATAAAGCATATATGAGATGCAATAGAAGATTTAAAATTATATATCGCCATTAGATTGATTGATCTGAGAAGAATTGAAACTCAAATGAGATACCTGTCAATCAGAAAATACTGGTAGATAAACATGTTCTTCCAACTGGTGATTAGGCACAGTGATTGTAACTTGTGTATTGCTATCACCAGTGAGGAACTTTTGAGAGTGAGCTGAGAAACAAGGTTATCGCTTTGGATTTAGAAAATTATCGCACGATAAAACTGTATAATTAATTTATACCATCAGAAAATTAACTTTAATAAACTGAGTCAATAACACACTTTAAACTAAGTATAATGACTACATATCATATTAAAAAATATTTATTAATTATTCTAATTAATATCTAAATAGATTATATTATAATAAATATCTCATATATTATAGTCAACGTACGACTTGACTGAATTATCGGATTCAAGTGTTGAATGGCTGCCACCTGTACAAACACCCGAGTCCATAAAGGGGAAGCAAAATAGAAAGTAGTTTCCTTCAATACTTCGTAGTTTATTAATTATTTTTTATTAAATTGCACTGAAAGCCGGGGCTATTTACATTCTTTGGCCGCTAAATAATGATAAACTATACTCTTGTGATCTCATTTATAGATAGAGAAAAAAAATTTGTAATTTTATTTATAAGTCAAATTTTTAATTTTTTTTATATGATATACAATTTTAACCTTTTATTTGTTATTGTATTGATTTTATTATAATGAGTATAATGTATATTAAATAAAAATAAAGTTAAAAAGTTATTAAATTTTAAAATAGAGTTAAAAGAAGTTAATTTAAGATTTTGCTTAATTTATATAAAGCATGCTAAAAGTAACTAATAAATAAAGTTAAAGGAGTAAGTGTTAACAATGTTGTGTATAATGACAAATTTAACTTCACTTATAAATAAAACTAAAAGTAAGTGTTAAAGTTTAAATTCTTGTAAAAAGAAGTATTTACTTTTAATAAGTATTTGGTATGAGGGATTTGGTAAGGGGATGGGATTAGAGAGAAGGAAAATATTTTTGAATTAGATTTAAAAGAATTAGAAAAGTAGGATTATGAAATTTTAATAAAGAGAAAATGTAAGATAAATATGTAAAAAAATATAATTAAAAACTTTTAACCCTAATTTTTTTTAATTTTTTTAAAATTATAATAATTTTTTTTACTCTATTCTCCTCTAAATCCCTCATACTAAATAGTCCTTAAACATGTATTTTAAATATAATTATCTTCAATATATAAAGTATCTATATTTAGAAAAAAACATCAAACAAACTAGCCCTATTTATAACTTGATTTTTTTATATTTTGATTATCATTTTTAATGTTTATTTAATATTAATAATAAAATTTATTTACTTGAGAAATGTTGAAAGTCGCTTTCGAGTTATAAAATTCACGAGTTTCAAAAACCTCTTGACAACAACGTTCGAATAGTATATATAAACTTATAAGAGTTTATTTTATTAATAAATAGCTATTTAAAATATTTGATTAAATAATTAAAATATAAAAATTTGATTTAAATATATTTAAAATCTTAATAATTAAAATTAAATCTATCAACATTCATAATTTATTATAATCAACAAAAACATTTCTTTAAAATTTATATATAAAATTATTAAATATAATTAAATCAAAAAAATTAATATAAATTTAAGAGTGAGTTGACATAAATTTATAAATTAATTAAAAATATAAAAATAATTAATTTTGATAAGTGAATTAAAAATAAATTAACACAATTTTATAAGTTAATTAGAAACACAAACTTAGTAAATTTAATATGAATTTGACAACAAAATTTTCGTATTTGAAAATTTTATATTAATTTTAAGCTAATGTGACGGATGTTAGTGTAATTTTACAATTAGAAGGGAGATTTGTGCATGCATCCATTTTAATATTAGAGAAAAAGCCACAATTAAAATTTAGATGATGAGATAACCCCAATTAAAATTTAAATAGTAAGAAAGATCTAAATTAGCGTACAAATATTTTATATGTACAAAATTTGTAAATTACTTAAACTCTTTATATATAAAAATTTATTAAATCATTTTCAAAAATTAAATTTTTAATAGGATTTTCTCTCTCACAATTCTACCTTTTAAATTTTAAAGGAGGTAAATATATATCAAATAAAAATAATTTAAATTATTAAAACATTACGTAAGAATTAAATTTTAGTCAAAAGACCCATGCCCTTGGGGTTGGGGTTGGGGTTGGGGTTGGGGTTGGCAAATTTTAAATTTTACTATAAACCAATTCAACGAACCAATGTTTGGATTTAGTGTTGGACATTATTTTCCGCGTAATTGATTTTGGAAAAATTCTTAAAAGCGAATTTTCAAAATCTCAAATTAATATTTTTATTTAAATAGAATTTTAAAATTGGGATATTTTTACAATTTTATCCCTTACTTTCCTCAATTCCTCAATCGCTTTCACCGGAGACTCCGCTAACTCGTCGACCTGTCACCGAAGCTCTGACACCGACGATAACGCCCCACTGTAGGCCACTAGAGCTTTAGCCCGTTAGCAGCCATTTACCACTTTTATACAGTGAAAGACAACATTTGTAATGTCATTATTCAAATAGTAAACTCCTTTAAAAATATTATCGTTCACATTATTATAAGTATAATAAATGATGGCCGCCAGCTGACGGAGACCTGGTGGCCTACCGGTGCCCGAACCCCGGAGGGGGTGGGGTGGTTCACTGATGTCAGAGCTATTCCGGTTGATGTCCTATTAAAAAAATAAAGTGTAAAATTGTAAAAGCACTCCAAATTTAAAATTTTATTTAAATAATAAATATTAATTTGAGATTTTAAAAATTGACATTACCTTTTCAAAATTTAAAATTTGAAAAGGAAAGTTGTAGGGGTTTCCCCGGTGTTTTTTATAGGAGGACATATGTAGTTATAAAAAAGATTAGTAAAAAGAAGTTGTTACGTATTAAATTGTGACAACTTGAACCGTGAACGAGGAGGAGTGGAATACGTGTGGCAGCCAAATTGGAGTATGGGTTAGGTCAAAAGGAGGAAGGCGATCGAGAACCCGACAGTGCGCCTCAAATTGGTGCGTCAGTCATTGAATATGGTGGCCTGATTAGAGCGATTGGTGCAGCAATGGTTGTGAACTGAGTGGTTATTAGTCCCAAAAAAAACATCGATATGTAATCAGTCCTTCTTCCTCCCTTCCTCGCCGGAAAACCCCTTTCTATCCTCCGGCCCCATCTGAGCCTCCCCCGGCAGTTCATAACTTCTCGTTCTTGTCCCCACCATTCTCCTGCCCATGCCCTTTCGCTTTCACCTCAAATCTCTTCTGTCATTCATTCCCTTATCTCTGTCTCACAACTAGCAGGGTGTCGTCTCTATTCAATATTTTGATGCATTTACCTCCGTAAAATATCAGATTATTTAAATGAATGACCTTGCTTCCCTTCGGCATTATCCTGCATCTGTCCGTGTAGCATTTTGTGTGTTAAATTAAATATCAGAATCTGCTGGCGGGTAAAAAATTAATCTCTGCTAATATTCTTGCCTGTAAGGTGTTTGTAGAAAGTTTAACTCAACCTTTGGATAAGGTTAGAAAAATAATTTTCAAAAAACGAATGTAATAAAATTTGAAGGCGGATTTTGATTGAAACAGGCAAGTTAGAGATGAGGAGGAGTCATTGAGTCAAGCGGAGGGCCCTAACTGTACGGGGCTCATCATTTGGGAGCAAAATTGAAGATATTTTGTATGGTGTGGGGTAAATTAGGGTTTTCCGGAGGCTCTGGGAGTCAACAATGTCATATCGCTTACGATGATGTCAGGTCATCATTTAATAACTTTAAGCTGTATCTGTCCTTCTGAACCGCTTCAGGCCTTTCCAATCCCAAAAACTGCACTTCCTATCTTGTCCTTGGTGTGTGTGCCTTCCCCAATCTGTCCTTCGAACTTTGACTATTTTCTGAAATTTGGGACTTCATTCATTCTTTTGCCTTAATCCTTTGTGTGGCCCTCGACCCCCGCGTGCATGTCAAGCTGAGATTTTTATTTTTATTTTATATTTGTACGAGATAAACACGACAGACAATATTGGCTTTGAAGATATCTTATCCTTCCTGTACAGGCGTCCCGTCTGATTTTCAGCAAGTTGACAACTTGACAACGCATGCTGGCGTGGATCCTAAAATGAAAGTTTAATATTTTATGCATGTACGCGACGTTACAGCTGTATCGAACTAAACTCCCATCCTTCTATGGGCCTCAATTTAAGATCAGGATTCCTTTATTATGATTGACGCTCCTCCATTCCGTGCGCCTTGTGTGTGCACTTTGGTTTAATTCCTCTCTTTCAAATGGAACCCCATTCAGAGCTCATACCAGCCATGGCTTCTTCGACTTTTTGGCCAAGTTTTTCTTCACATGTACGCTATGAGCCGTGCGCGCTATGTCCTCTAAGAGCCACAATTTTTGGACGATGTATTGTTTCCAGCGATCCACAAAAAGGTAGATGTTCCAGACCCCTTCTTCAACAATTTGTCTGTTTGTTTGCCGTTCTTGGGTTTTATTTATCTTCACTTGCACCTCTCACACACAGATCATGGGGCTTGTGGTCTTGTTTACTCTAGATGGTTGTCGTGGTACAAAGTATTACAAAGCTCAAGTTTCCGGTCGGAAAGGCCTTTTTTGTATAAATTGCTCTTTGAGAAATCTTAAGATGTCCAGAACAAACCACACCAACCTTTCGGGCGAAGTTTCGAGTTTTTTTTTTTTTTCAAAGCCTTCGTGACTTGTGTAGAACCTTAATATTTAAAGATTAGCCAGTTCCCTAGTGTATTCTTTTGGAGGAGAGGTGTGGAAGCTTCATTTCTTTTTTCTTTTTTCCATTTCTTTTTCGTTTTCTTTTTAAAAAAATTCATGCTTGTCTCGGGGAAGGTTATCTAGGGGCACCGACCAGTCTTTGTGGTCAATTTCTTTCACGAGAAAATAATGACATTTTGTGCATCCAGTCTCATTCCAGCTTATTCAAGTATTCATCTATTCAATACTTGTTATTGATCTCTGTTTCTTGCCAGTAGCTAATGCTATGTTTGGTCGCCTGAAGTGGGGGAGCACGCAGTGTCAAACCTGTCAATCAATAAGGTAGCAACAACTCTGCTACCAGTCCTCCGAGGTAAAATCTACTTGTGAATCTCCTCGCAGTTATAGTTTGTTATAGTTTCTCTTCTGAAATAAGACTTTGTGCTTTTGTTTATGCGTCCATGCTCTGCATCTATCCTTGTTATAAAAAAAAGTTATATGAGCCAGGACATAGACTTGCAAATTAGATTTACATGTGGAAGCGTGTTGTTTGTGCTCTGCTATTGTAGCTCGTTTCCACACATACGCGCGCATATTTTCTTTCATACTTGCATCAGAATTATTTTTTTACTCTATAGACTCGTATCTCTTGCACTCATAGTTATAGGCGCTCATAGCATACAAACGCAAGTGTAGATCTAGCTGGTCAGTAAGTATGGAGATCCTGACTAGATTGGCTCATAAAATGAAAGTTCCTTTCTGTGTTTTGAACTTTGAAGAGCTTCCCTTAGGATGCAGGAGACTTACTGATTTAGACAGGCAGAGCATTTAGAGCGCTCTGGCTGCAGTTCTCTTTTGCTTGGTTGTACCATCCCTTTAATTGTAATTTTTTTTGTTACAATTTTTTTTTTAAAAATTATTGGGTTTATTCAAGATATAATGGTAGAGCGAAATTTCTATTTTTCTTAAGCGAAATCAATATTTAGTAGGTGAGCTATCTATTACTTTTAGATATAAATTTAGATACCTAAGAGTTATAATACTTTTTTATCTAGTATAACTAGAATCACAATAAAATAATACTCTCTAAGATCGAATAAGTTTTAAATAGTTGAATGTTTTACTCTTTGACAGTTGAATCTAAAGAATAAATCTTTTAATTGTATTTTGTTAAAATAGAAAAAAAGAAAATAGAACGAAGAGAAAGAAAATAATGGAGATCATCCTATGGCCCTGTCCTGTGCCGTTCTGCAGTTCTGCTTACTATTTGGTTTTATTGTTTATGGGTCTTAAATATTACTTGGAATGGATTTATAAATTTGCAAGATAAAAAATTGGCTGGGTTGGGCTGGGCTGAGCCCAATATTAGGTAGACGGGCCAGAGAAAATAAGATCCAAATGCAAGAAGAAGAAAGAAAGAGGACCGCTACACCATATACTCTCTTTTAGACCCATTTTCTGTAGGTTTCAATTGATAAAAGCATAAAATATATTATTATTTAGTGTGTATTTAATATTTAGAAAATATCATTTTATTGTGTCTTCAATTGGGGTGTTTAAATTAGTATCCTAATTCTTGAGTGTTAGATTTATACCTAAGAGTAATTGATTTTGCCCTGTTCAATATTGGTATCTCTTAAGAGGAAATGAGATTTTATTTTACTTTTAGATCGTAAATGAGTCTAACTCTTTTAAAAAAAAATTGGACTAAAAAAAGTATACCCTCTTTTAATGATATGAATGCTCATACATCTCGTTTGTAAGTTTGAGTGTGAACTTGTTTTGAAGTCCCCATAAAAGCATAACGTGATTAAGTGTAGGAAACATTCAACTGCAACATGAGGTATTTGAATTTTCCTCCTTTGCTCCAGAGCTCAGTTATAGAAAAATATTAGCAATTGTTACAGACTTGCATTTAATATATATTGTATGTGGAATTATGTTCACATATATGAAAATTGTTTGGTCTTGTTGAAGCCTAATAGGCTAAACCCTTGTACGCAGTCGTTTAACCTTGTTCAGTTGAAAGAACGGTGATATTTTGGACATATTCACCGTTTCCTGTAGTTTCTTGTGGCAGTAGATTCAGTCACTCTCCAGTGAATTTAGTAAATATCATATCAGTACATGAATTATGGCTGCAATTTATTAAAGCTGCCATTCATAATGCATGCTGTGTCATGTGCACTAGTGATGTAGGACTTAAAGAACAACACGTACTTTAAAGGTTTTAATCTCCACCGTCCACCTCACCCCCTTCACTTTCTTTGTTTATCATCTAAAAACTCAATAATGCAATGGCACAAACATCAATACTTGCAATTGAAAATTTCAGCCACACACATCACTTTCATCGTATCAACTAAATAATTCAAGAGATATGCATTTTTCATTCACGACCACACACTGCCTGCCACCTTATCTTCTTATCTTTGCAGCTACTGTCGTCAACCACACACACTCGTTACCCTATCGTCTTTATTAACCGGTCTTTTGCAACAGAGTCTGGAGACAAACCGAAAGGCCTTGTTGTGTGTGAACTAAATCCTTCTGAGCTCGGAAGGCAAAAATCACTGCCAGCGACTGACTTATTTGCTTTCAAATTTGTTTTTAATATTCAGGCACCAATACCATGGAGACTGTTTTTTCCAAGATGTGTGCACCAGTGGCATTGAAGGTATAATATAAAGCTAGATAAAAGCATATATGCTATTTTATGATTGGTCTTGGTGTTTAGTTGGTAGTTACTGCAAATCCGTGTGTGCTTTTATGCTTGTGCTGAGAAACAAAAATTTGACGATTTCTGTCTATTTGGAAAATATGTTTGGCATTATAAGGCGCCCTATATAATTGTAAGAGTTGAAACAAGACTAGGCTTAGAAAAGAAAAGAACCATAAGTCCTCAAATTGGTATATGACTAAAACAATCATATCAGCCATTCTTTATTTAACATGGCAATAGTCAAGTTTTAAAATTGGCCAGTTTTGGTGGCATATTACAGGAGTTCTGTTCTGTGAGTGATTACAAGTTTTTGCATTTTGCTAACCATGCTTTTTCAAATGATTGTGTATTTAAGGTGTTATTATTACTGTTTGATTTCTGTGTCTCATTGCGAAGGAGGCTAACTGGGTAATAATGGATTGGTGGCCGCATGCGGTTGATGGCAATGTCATCAGAGAGAAACCCACGCAGCTTAGCTTCATCCTTTGTATTTTTAACAGTTAGAAGGAGAATTGGAATCTAGTTGCTTGTATTTAAAAAGAGATTTGTATGGTGCTTATAAATAGTTTATTACAAAAACGATTTCGACCAAAGTGGTAAATACATCTCTACTGAGGAGCAGAAATATTCATCTCTGCTATAGTTTTGGTTCGATGACCAACATACATAAACTCGTATTTGCTTGGATAGACTTCCCATGAAACCGTTGGCTCCTTCAAATGGGACCAATAGCGACCTAAAACTTTACTGTTTAAATATGTGCCCCCTTGAAGGCCAAAATAATGTGCTTTTTTTTTTTTTTATTAGTACTGAGTTTAAATCTAGTGTTTTAAAAATATTTCTACTTCAATTTTTTACTGAGCTGTTATTTATTTATATTTAATATTGTTTAGAAAAGTAATGTAATGGTTGAATGGTAATTTTAAATTAAAAATTTATTTATTTATTTCATATCATGATTTATAAAGTTTAGTATATTTTTTTTGGTTTGGCAATCAAAGTTTCATATGTTTATTATATTTTAGTGAAGATCTCAACAGCTTTTTTGGACAAAGATTTGAAATGTATATGGCATTTTTTTTTTTCAAAAATGCTTTTTCTTTAAAAAAACGGATCCCCTCCCTGACCACATGAATTTTCTCGCCTAACCGAAGATAATTACTTTGTTTCAAAAATATATTTTTTGAGAAAAGTGTTAAATTTATTTCTTTCAAATCTGATTCACTTAGATAATCCAAGGTATTGAATTTTAGTTTATTGATTACGAACAAAAACACAGTTTGATGCTTTGGCCAAGAAACAAAAACAGTTTGATGCGATGATGATTGAAGGAAAAATAGATTAATGGTTTACTTCTTGGAGTATGAAACTTAGGACGCTAAAGTTTTAATCTTATAAATTAATGAAATGACAAAGAAGTCAAAACTTGGGTTTCTTTTCATGTTTTGAAGAATTATGTATGACCATGTCAATTATGTATTCCATACGACTCTTGCCCTCAAAAGTCAATACTCTGCTGCCACGCGTGCGCAGGCCTCATGCCTGACCCAAAACGACGACGAATTTGAATGTTATATTACAACAAATTATCACACAAAATCACTTATGAAGAATTATAATTTTGAATTTTCAGTACCCTGGTTGTGTCTTACAGAATTTACAATATTTTGAAAGTAGATTAGCCATATTTTTGCAAATTATTGTCATATTTTCTTTTGGAACAGTTTTTGGCAGCACATGATGTTGGTAGGTTTTTTTTGTTTGGTTATGTTTGAACCCTTGACCCTAAATTTGACACTAAACTAGATTCATACCTGGAAAAAAAATACGAATGTTAAGGAAATTGTGCAGTGCAGTAAATATAGTGTAAAAGAAATTTGATTAAACTGATGCAAAGTTTAATATAATATCTATATATAATATTACTGCTGTTGTCATTACGGAACCATACAGAATAACTATTGTTTTTATTGCAATATGGGGCGTGGAAGTTTGTCCCCATGAGTTCTTGATTGCCGCTTTTGGTATCGCAGTTAATTTGTTTCCTAAAATAATCATTTTCCTTACCTTTTGGTATTAGATTAGACTAAGCCAGCTAGTTCATGTCCTCACGCAGATCGGTTTCTTTCTTTGTGCAGGGCCAGCAAAATAACCCAGAGGAACTTGATGACTTGATGGGACAGGTTGAAATATGGCACTACATGACCAGCTTCACCGACTCCGTCGCCCTGAAAGTTGCCGTCGAGCTCCGAATAGCCGACATTATCGACCACCATGGCCAACCTATGACCCTTCAAAAGATCGTCGAAAACATCGCCGAAGCTCCCAGCCCTGAAGTCTCCTTCCTCTTTCGTATCATGCGAGTTCTCGTCCGCCGGAAGATCTTCTCCGCCCAACAAACTGACTCCGGCGAGACCCTTTACGGCCTAACCCGTGCCTCCAAATGGCTCCTACGTGACACCAAAATGACCCTCTCCCCCATGCTCCTCCTCGAGAACCACCCCATTCACCTGAACCCAGCTCACTACATTAGCCAATGCATCAGAGAAGGAACCAAAGACGGCACTGCTTTTTTCAAGTGCCACGGCCACGAGCAATTCGACCTCACCGGTTTGGACCCTGAATACAACAGGTTATTCAATGAGGGCATGGTCTGCACCGCCAGGGTTACGTCCAAGGCTGTTATTTCCGGTTACAAGGATGGTTTCAACAAGATCAAATCCTTGGTCGACGTCGGAGGCGGCATCGGAGGATCACTCTCCGAGATCGTTCGAGCTTACCCACACATCAAAGGTATCAACTTTGATCTTCCCCACGTAGTCGCCACCGCACCAAACTACGACGGAATCACCCACGTCGGAGGAAACATGTTCGAGTCCATCCCTAAAGCCGATGCCATCTACATGAAGGTAACAAACAAAACCCTAATTCCTGTTTTTTCCTCATGCTTCATCATTCTTAATGGGGTTTTATGTGTATGTGTGAGTGCAGTGGATTTTGCATGATTGGAGCGACCAGCACTGCATTCAGATATTGAAGAACTGCAGGAAAGCGATACCAGAGAAGACAGGGAAGGTGATAATAGTGGATCATGTTCTGCAACCAGAAGGGAACAATGGGTTGTTCGATGAAGTAGGGTATGCATTTGACATGATGCTGCTGGCACATAATGCTGGTGGAAGGGAAAGGACTGAACAGGATTGGAAGAGGTTGTTTGAAGAAACTGGATTCCCTCGTTACAACATAATCAAGATCAAGGCTCTGCAATCCATCATTGAGGCCTTCCCAATCTAATTAATTAGGATGATGGATCAGCTCATCGATTTCACTCCTACGTACCTGCCGCCATCATATATCCATAATCCACTTGGCACTGGTTATAGCCTTTTGGGGATTCAATAATGTTGTAGTAAATTATTGAATAAAAAATATCCCTCTGAACGGCTAGGATTGTGTGTGTTTGCATGTGTGTGAGTGCGTGTGAGAGTATGTGAGCCCTACTGTGAGAGTATGTGAGTGCGTTAGTGCTTCTATTTCTACGCAATGGTAAGATATCTTTGCTGTACAACATTCTCACTTTTCATTCTCTCTTTGCTCCATTCCTCCATTCCCACTTACACGTAATTTATTATTACTTTCTATCCTAGATATAAAAATTAAATAAAAAATTTACTTTAATTTTAAATATAAAGTCTTAATGTACTGAGTCCCAAATTTATAATTTTTTTTGTTAAAACACATTTATTATTGTACATAGTAAAGAGGTTCTATGAAGAGGTAATTATAATGCACATGTTAAAAAAATATTTTTAAAAAATAATATATGTTTATTACAAATAATTAATTTAATTAATTTTTTAATATTAATAAATTAATTATTTAATTCTTATATTAAGAACTACAGTATTATTATTTCAAGTTATATGCTTTAATTTTGACTCAAATCAGGCTGCCTAATTTGTGGCTTAACAACCAAAATGAGGCATGATGAAACTTAAAATTTTAGCTTAAGATCCCTCAAGAAAACATTATCCCGCCCTCCTATCGAATCGCATTAAAGATTATATATATTGCAATCAAACTCGTTCTTAATTATTAGAATATCCATATTAACTCCTTAATAAAACTACAACTTATTAAAACTTCTTAGTGAATTTCAAACTTTATTAAAATCAACAAATTAATCTGATTCAATTTGAAATTTATACTTATAGAAAATATTGTTAAGTAGTTAAATATTATCAATTACTTAAAGTTTCACGAAATTAATTAGGTTGTCAATATATTTTGTTATTATTGTTTAAAGGTTTTAAATTTTTCTTCCAATGTTTTAAAATGGTTGATATTTCATAAATTAAATTTAAAGACGCGTGAGATCATGTTGTTTTTTTTAATACTATGCATTTGTTAGGAGTTATTGTTGGACCTATAGCCCATAAGTTCTGTGTAGCAATGGGCTTCTCATAATGCGTTAGTAGGCCTGTTATGTTGTGTATATATACAGATAGGGCTTGTCTATGGATTCGGTGTTGTGTATTAAACGTATTTCTCATATTGAATAATAGATATTTTTCCCCTAACATGGCAACACAGCGGTTGACATTGGGAGATAGGACCCAAAATCAAGAAAGCCCAAGAAAACAACCTGACTGAAAAAGAAAGAACCCCAGAAGAAGGGTCCACCAATCACGGGGTGAACGGCGACATTCAGAGGTTCCAGCGACCAACACTGAAGGATTCTGGCAGAGCCTCAGAAACAGACGCTATCCCACTCACAAAGAGAGACGTGATCTGATTCAACGTAGCGGTACCAAGATAGACAATCATCATACCAATGGCCACAAAGAATGAATCAGACGATCTTTCTGCCAAAAAGCTCACCTTCACCGACCCTTTATTCCTCAATCTATCTGAAACTCAGGGGGCCACCATCATCTAGATATACTGACTGGACGTGACAATTATACGGTATGGTCTCGTGCTATACCGATTGCCTTAAGACGGAAATGAGAATTGGGGTTCATCGATGGTTCTCTCACCAAATATTCTCAAGAACAATGGAAGCAATGCAACGCTGTTGTTCTCTCTTGGCTTCTAAACACGATTTCAAAGGAGATAGCAAACAGTGTAATTTTCTACAAGATGCTCACCTAGTATGGACCTATGTCAAAGAAAGGTTTGATAAAGTTACTGGTTCCAAGATTTTCTGCCTACATCTAGAAATAAGTAATCTTCATCAAGCCTCACTCATCGTCTCATGCTACTATTCTAAGCTAAAGGAATTATGAGAAGAACAATCAATGTTATTCTCCATTCCATCATGTAAGTGTGATACATCCAAGGTATACTCTGATATGATACAACCACAAAAATTACTACAATTTCTCCTTAGGTTAAATGACTGTTTTGGGATAGCAATGAGTCAGATTTTGATAATGAGTCCACTTCTCTCTATAAATCAAGCATTCGATGATAATTGAAGATGAGACACAAAAGTCAATTTCCATTTCATCTAGGAGTGCTCCCATTGAAGGGGTTGGAGTGAACACTAGAGGAAGAGAGAGAGGACATAGAAGCCCATTTATGAAGTGTAGCCACTGTTATAAAAAGGGACACACTATAGATTTTTACTAGAAAATTGTGGGATATCCCAGGTTTCAAGGGAAATAAGAACAAACAAGCCAAAATGCTAATGCTAATCGAGTTGGAATATGATAGATGGTAGCAATGAGGAAGAAATATTAGCTAACACTGTTGGTGCAATAGCTGACACCACCTTCACTAAAGAACAATATGATAGGCTCTTGGACATACTAAAAAGAGATTCTGAGGCCAGTGTACACACTCTAATCGGTACTGCGATAGGTTTGACTAATCCCACTCATAAAAAACACACACACACATTACATGGGTAAAGACTCAGGAGCCACTACTCAAATGAGATTTGTCGCTTTTCCTTAGCTATAAGAAAAATGATAGTTTCATAAAAACAATTCAAATATCAAATGGAGAAAGGTTAATTATCACTCATATGGGTAGTGTTAGGCTCACTAATGAAATCATGCTAAACAATGTCTTATATGCTTCACAATTAAAATTCAATCTAATATCAGTTCCTAGGTTAACTAGAGAACAATATTGCATGGTGATATATTTTTCTCGACCACTGCATTATACAGGGCCTTCAAGATGGTAATGTAAAGGCGACTCGTAAACTCATACAAAACCTTTACATA
Source organism: Leucaena leucocephala (assembly GCA_037074615.1). Classification (NCBI taxonomy): domain Eukaryota; kingdom Viridiplantae; phylum Streptophyta; class Magnoliopsida; order Fabales; family Fabaceae; genus Leucaena; species Leucaena leucocephala. The sequence continues at coordinate 8,802,010 of CM073525.1, forward strand.
TTAAAGTTGAAACTAAAGTTTGATGTCCTAAACTTCACTAGACATGATTCACAAAATTCACATAAATCAGCTGATATATAGTTACTGCACATTATACTAGGACATACACCTATACCTATATTGAGACACTTACATATTGTAAATGACAAGAATATGTCGATGAATAGAGTTTGTGATGTTTGCATTCAATCAAAACAAATAAAGTTTCCTTTCATGTCTACTTCCATTAAATAAGTTTCTTGTTTTGAATTAATTCATATGGTTGTGTGGAGACTATATAGAACTCCCACATATCAAGGTCAACAATATTTTCTTACAATAGTTAGTGATCATTCAAGAGCTATTTGGATTTCTCATGAGGTCTAAAACAGAAACTATTGTTTATGTTAAGAACTTTATTGCATATGTTTTAAACCAATTCTCAATTAGAGTTAAGAAAGTGAGAAGTTATAATGGAACATAAATAATTTGGAGAGAAAGGAATTTTGCATGAAACCACATGCCCATATACTCCCAACAAAATGGGGTTGTTGAGCGAAAGCATATGACTTTAATCTAAGTTGCTAGAAGCCTAATGATACAATCTGGAATCTCAATTGAATATTGGGGAGAATGCATAAAGGTAGCAGCCTATTTAATCAATAGAGCCCCTTCTAAGATCTTTGCATATAAAACACCCTGTGAAAATGTTATGGGGAGAAACTAGAATACGATAATTTAAAGATCTTTGGTTCTCTAGCTTATGCAACAAATTTGAGTCACTCATAAGTTCCTTCTTAGAACTATACCATGTGTTTTCTTAAGATATCTAAATAACCAGACAGGTTTCATGCTACTTAATCTAAAAACAAGAGAGATCTTAGTTAGTAGGCATGTCACATTTTGTGAAGATCAATTTCTATTCAAAGAATTGGAACTTACTAAGCAAAGGGGAGTAAACCAACAAGTAATTAAAGACCATTTCATAGATCCTTTTGACTTTGATCCTATAGAAATCCCTTTAGGTAAATCACATAAACTGATAGGGACACCTATTGAAGAGAACAACAGTACAAATACAGGTAATGAATTGATTTATCCTAACCAGCAACATATAAATAGATAACATAGAGAAGAAGAGCACCCATATGGTCAAAGGACTATATATGTAATCTAATCTCTTCTACAAATTTTGCTGCTTGTCAGAATAAAAGTAAATGTTTATTGAAAGTTGCATCTTTTACTCTAATATTTCTACGTCATATATGTGTTACCTATATAATATTGATTTTGTTGTTGAACTTTCATCCTATGAGGAAGCCATAAAGGATGCTAAATGAGTGGAAGCAATGTAACTAGAAATAAAAGCATTAAAAAACAATGGAATTTGGGAAATTGTTCCGGTCCCAAGAGGTAGAAAGCCTATAAGATGCAAATGGGTATTTAAAGTTAAATATGATTCATAAGGAAAGATAGACAAATTTTAGACAAAACTAGTTGCTAATGGGTATAGCTAAAAGGAGAGGATCGATTATTATGAAACATTCTCTCTTGTAGTGAATATGACAACTATTAGGATAATAATTACCATATAGATATCCATAATGCTTTCTTACATGGAGATATTGATGAAGAGATATACATGACCATACCTCAAGGTTTTAATAGTAAGGGGAGAACTTGGTCTGCAAACTCAAAAAATTATTATATGGCTTGAAACAAGCGTTTAGACAGTGGAATACTAAGTTATCTATGGCCTTGTGTCAAGGAGGATTCACCAAGATAAGCATGACTATTCACTCTTTTATAAGACGTATGAAAAGGATATAGTGTTTGTGCTGATTTATGTTGATGATCTATTAGTCACAAGAAGCTCAGAAATTAAAATAAAGGAAGTCAAGCAGTATTTACATGATAAATTCAAAATCAAAGATTTATAAATAATGAGATTTTTTGTGGGTATTGAAATGGCTAAGTTTAAGAAAGGTATAGTGTTGTCACAAAGAAAATATATAATAGATCTATTGACACATATAGGTATGAGTGGAGCAAACTACTAGCAATCCCAATAGCTCAAAACTTGAGATTGTTGGCTTATGAAAAAGGAAGGGATAAACAATCTAATCTATTGAGAGATCTCGAGAAGTATAGAAGATTGATAGGTCGATTAAGATATTTAACTACTACTCATCATTACATTTCCTTTTTTGTTCAGACCCTTAGTCAACACATGGCAAATCCCATAAAGATACAGATGGTTGCAGTAATGTATGTGGTAAGATATCTAAAAAGGACTCTAAGGCTTGGAGTATTGATTAGTTCTTTAGGAGGCTTGGAGCTTGCTTGCTATTGTGATGCGGGCTAGGATGCATGTGGCATGACAAGGAGATCAATGATAGATAACTTGTTAAAGCTGAAAGGATCATTCATTAAATGGAAAACCAAAAAGCAAAGCATTGTATGTAAATTATTTGCAGAAGCTGAATATAGATGACTTATAGTAGTTGTGGTGGAAGATGTTTGGCTTATGGGATTGTTTAAGGAAATATGAGCTGAACATCCTAGACTAGTAAAGGTATACTGTGATAGCAAGGTGGCAATTCACATAGAGACGAATCCTATATTTCATGAAAGGATAAAATATATAGAGATTGATGTTCATATTGTCTGAGAAAGGATCAAAGATAAATTGATCAAATTAGTATATATAAAGTCTAGAGATCAAGAGACAGATATATTGACTAAGTCAATGGGGAAGACGTGTAGTCTAAGCTAGTCCAAACTATAAGCAATTGATATATTCAGTCCCAATTTGAAAGGGAATGTTAGGAGTTATTGTTGAACCTACAGCCTAAAGACCTTAAGTTCTGTGTAGCAATGGGCTTCTCATAATGCGTTAGTGGGCCTGTTCTGTTGTGTATATATAGGATTTGTTTATGGATCCGGTGTTGTGTATTAAATGAATTTCTCATATTGAATAATACAGATATTTTTCCTCTGTGCTGTGTATCTTAACCGGTTGATATCAGTGAAAGAATGTCAACCATTGGAAGAGTAAGAGGACTGTAACATAAAATATGGTCCACATGTGGCGGGTAATAATCCACATAGTGAGTCTAGAAATATTTATATATTTTATAAATAATATATTATTTAAATTTTATCTAATTAAAATATAAAAATTTAATTGATAAATTATTTAAAAAATTCATGTTCTATTCTTTTTAAAAGAATAAACCTTTTAATTTAAAAAATAAAAATTTATCTTAACCTATTTTAAATAAGTCATAGATTAATTATAATCAAAATGTGATGAGTTATATTTTGATTGAATAAGGTTGAGATGATAACTTAGTATTACTTAAGTGTAAGTATTTCTCCCTTCTCCAACTTCTTCCTTATTTTCCGGGAGAATGCATACTAAATTTACTCCTCTTTTAGGCCGCACATCTCAATCGTTCAATGACACACCAATGGTGAGGATTTGGCTGCAGAGAGCTCACGGAAGTTTTTATCTATCATTAAACCGAAACCCATTTGAATTGAATATTTCAACAGTAGCATAAACAAAAGAATGCAACAACCGCATTGGATTGAAACTCAAATCATTTACAGCCAAAATTAGACGCTACAACCAACCCAACCTGTGCTACCGTTAAGCAATGAACAATCATCAACACAATTCAGTTTCTAATCAAACACACAATTCTTGTATTTTTACATAACAAACGTTGTAAATCTTAACGAAAGCTTCTGACACAGAGACAACCCATCTTCTCTCTCCGTTAATGTCGTTTTTAAAACCTGCCCTTCTCCATCTTATCCATCGATCCCATCCCCAGGAGAAATCACTGGAGACATTTCTCTTCGGATGCCTTAGCTGGTATTTTTCTATTCTCTTTCTCTCCCTCCTGTCTTCGTCTTTATTGTGACTTGGGAGATCGTTCAAGGGCATTATTATGATGTTATGCTTGTGTTCTGGATCTGAAAGCAATGCAAGGTTCGTCATTTGCTTGTTGAAATGGCGATGAATGTTTTGTTAGGCGCTGCTAATGCTGTGGTTGGACCCAAATCGTGGATTGTTGGATTCTTTCTCCGCGCATCCACCAAACAAAATGACAATTTCCCGCAATCTCATTTTTGTCCTCTTCAGGTATTTAAGGATGAAATGAAACAGTGAATGCCATTAATTCTTCCTCTGAGTTTCCATGTCTGTATTTTTTATATAGAAGTGGCAAAGTGTTTGCATTTTTTGTCAGGAGAGAAGACTTCAAAGGCTTCAAGAACGACTTCTAGTGCCTTTTGATGAGACTCGCCCTGATCATCAGGTAGGCGTGTGGGTGTGATGTAAAACACAATCACACACACTTTGAGGGGGCAGAGAACAGAATTGAATTCATAACAGAAACTTGGGGGGGCGGGGGGGATGAGAAAACCAGAAGGGAAACATAGAGAGAGAGAGCAACTAAGCCATCACAAAATTCATTCATCAAAGTCTGAGATTACAAAGGTTATCAAGTCCTATTTATAGACTAATAAGAGGAACAACTTGCAAAGGAATAAAAAAGCAACCACTTGCAAATAAAATAATCCCACTGATCTCACTTGTTCTAGCCACTTGTAAAATATAATAAAATAATACTACATGCTCTATCAACTTGCTAGAATACGCAATCACTAAAATTAAAATATTCTTCTAATATAGCTATTCTATCGGGGTGCGCGTGTCAGTTTATATGTTGCTGCATGTTTTCATCTTAATTTATTTCCTACACGCCCTTTCACAATTTCGTTTAGCAAAGACAAGTTCAATTGATTTCATTATCTGTATTGTGAACTTCGAACAGGAAGCGATGAGAGCATTGTGGCATCGTGCATTTCCTAATGTTTGCTTTAGAGGGATGATATCTGAACAATGGAAAGATATGGGATGGCAAGGTTCTAATCCATCCACCGACTTTAGGTACTCATTCTTCACTTTTTTGAAACACTCTACCCTGTTGGGGTTGGTTAAAATATGTTGAAAAATAACCCACATACACTAATTAGAGAAAGAATTGAAAGTATATAATATCAAGGGATACCCTACCAAATTGATTTAAGCTATTTTGACATAAAATGGAACCTTATTATACATAATCTCCCTTAGATGTAATTGAGTCTTCATTAGCAATGAAATATACCTTTTGCTTCAGTATACTTTCTGTTTTAATATTCTGAGATTTTGCTAAACAAAGGTGTTTTGTCTTAGGGGATGTGGCTTTATTTCAGTTGAAAATATGCTGTTCCATGCACGTACATATCCGGTGTGCACTTCTTCTTCTTCATTTTTGGATTTTGTGCTCGTTTACATGTTTAGTTTCCATAGATCGTCATCTGTAGAAAACACTGGTTACAGACTAATTTTATGGGAATTCAAAATGAAGGCATCTTTTCGTCGTTTGTTACACAAGAAAGATGGGAAGAGATCAACGTGGGAATATCCATTTGCTGTCGCTGGCATTAACATATCATTCATGTTGATACGGCTCTTGGATTTATGCTCAGGTTTGTACTCAAGAATCTTGAACTACGTCATGAGAGCCCAGACGAATAAAACACTCATCCGTTCCTTTCTCTAAGATACAATTAACCGAATTAACCGAATCACCTTGTTTAAAAAGTTAATTAAAATTAGTTGGGGATAATAAAGATATACCACTCTAGTCCTATATATAAGACCACATTAACTAATTTTCACATTATTAACTAATTTTCACATACTAATAAATATTAATTAATTAATTTAATATATCTTAGATTTAAAGGTTTTTTAAATTTGCCCTCATTTAAGAATGAGTATTGCCTTAATATCCCTTTAAATAAACTTATATTAAGAACTAAAATTTTCAACAAAATAGATTTATACCACTGTGTTCCTATATATAAGTCTCTTATACCACATTCTCGCATAACAAACAATGCATTAAATTGATAATTTTTTTCACCCTATTAAAGAAAAAAGAGTATTGAAAGAAAGGGTCATTAATTACCGTACATTTAATAGGAGTAAAATTAGAAAAGGGTCATAAATTACCTTACAAATAATTTATATTTAGGAATAAACTTTTTTCTATAAGTAACTTGTATATATGAATAAATTACATAGGACCAAAGTGGTACAAGAATATAACTTTTTTTATCAACAATACCCTCATTTACATGGAAGAGAGAATGTGTAGGAATTAAGTAAAATAAAATGAGTAATATGAATAATTTAATGAGAGTAAAATGGGAAATCAACCAAAAAAACTCGAGACAACCTCTAAGAAACTTGCCACTTTAAAAACGTATCTTGTAAAAAAGAATGGAAGGAGTAACATACTATTGCTATACGCTTGCAGAAAAAAGTAACTATGTGTGACTTTGTTCTTGTGCAGACAAGTCTCAGAGTGTTGCCAGCACAAATTTCATCAAGTTTTTAAAAGGTAATAGTTTTGCTTCTCTCAGTTTCTTCCTTGTCTTCATACGCACAAGCACATATTGGGCAAGTAACCACAATTAAAATGGTTAAAACTGGAACATGGTGGGAATTGCAGAAGATGCAGAAGCGTTCGATGTTTTATACTGTGTAGCTTTTGAGATGATGGATGCCAATTGGTTGGCTATGAATGCTTCCTACATGAACTTCAATGTATGATTATTATTTTCTTTGGGGCTTTTAATCTATTTATGCTTTTCAATGCAATCGTAGTGACTCTGTTCGATTAAATTGATGACTTCAGGAGGTTCTGCAAGCAACCAGAGAGCAACTAGAGAGAGATCTGTCTCTGGAATGCATTCACAGAATACGAGACCTTCCAGCTTACAGTTTATTGTACCAATAATAATAACTTCTTCTCCAATGTCCTTCAGATTCATTCAACTAACATATTCCAAGTTCTAACTAATTCTTTTGTAAATAGTAAAGTTGATTAAGCAGTGTAACAGCCCACTAAATCCTTATGGATATCAAGTTAGAATTTTAGAGGGGATACCTATACTATATTGAGAGGGGCAGTCACTTACTCTAAAAATGGAAACATGATAATAGGATATAATAAATAGTACCATAAGCTCCATAGCCATGTATTATTTGAACTACTTTAAAGTGTGATCCACGCTAATATGAACATGTGCTAAAATATCAGGCGGTGATTTCTAGCTTCACACAGTTTCCAGCAAACAATGCAGATACCAATCTTTCAATAAATTTCCAAATTGGATACTACTCAAATAAATCAATAAATTATAATTGATTTTAGAGCTATTTATATAATTTTATTAGATTAAAAGATATTTCTATCGATCTAATATATAAGAAGTCTTCTAGACGAGGTTTTGATCTAAAATATAAGATGTTGATAGGGTAATTAATTATTATTTTCTATTTTATCTGTTATAAAAGAGAGAGATATGATAGATAATAAATGTATTTAAAAATCACATTCTTTAATAAGGGTAAGACAGGTCAATTTTATCAATTTAAGACATATTAAATAATCTAACTAATAATTATGAATCTGTTTGAATTAGTTAACAACGTCTTATATATTGAATCAGAGGGAATATATGATATGAATTCATCTTTAATATAGGTGATTGGATTAGATTATAATTAACTAATTTATTAGACTTATTTAATATATTTAAAAAAATTAACTATCTCTTATACCTATATCCGGAGGAATTATGATGTAACCAACGCCATAGAACCAAATCTCAACTGGAAGAGGCTTCTTCGAGTGGATTTTGGACTACCTCTTTACAATTTCAATCCTCCTTTCCCAGATTGAAATTAATAAATACCCAAATTAACATGGGGTACAACCATATGCAAATCTATATTTATATTCTATCTCATTTAACATAAAGGATATTATTAAAACTTAAATAAAAAATGAAGAGCGCATGACGCATTCCAAATCCATTTTGGTTAGTTAGGGGATAGTTGACTTTTTTTAAAAACCACGTTATTGTTGTTATTGAGAGGAGATTTTCATTATACTTATCAATATAGGGTTCATTTTAATTTGAGCATTTATAGTTGATGAAGGATTAGATAACTGTTGGTGAGTCGCGACAAGGCCTAGTAATTAAATGGGTTCAGGTTGTCTCCCGTTCAAATGATATTGTCTTCCTCAAGTACATACAGACGAAGCACCTTTCTTATTTGCATATGGTGGGGACAGACCAAAAGATCAATAGAGGAACATGTCTCCAACTAAAATCAAATATAAAATTCTCTTACGTTAAGATTTTTTATATCCACTAAAAGAAATCATATTTGAGACACTATGTCGGTACCAAACGTGGCACCCTCCTAACAAAAATTTAAATTTTTATTCATCATGTTAGGAGGAAGTAACTCATTTCACTATATTCAACCCTTTTGATGATTTCAAGAAAATTGTTCTAGTGAATTTTGTCCGAAGGCTGTATTAGATTGGGATATTAAGATTAATATTTAAAGATTGTCCCCATAAGGTATTGATCCATCTAATTGCTTGGACTAATCATATTCAAATTTCAAACATACCTGTTTCATGACCCACCTGCAAGGTTGAGAGACATTTTAGTTTCTGATAGGAACTAGTCTCATCTCTTCTCTGCACGGTTTTATCTTTGACCTTATAACTCAAAAAAAAAAAAAACAATCAAACATACATGTATAGCTTGCACAAGTTCTTTTGATTTGAAACTTAGAGTCCAAATAGTTTTTACCTCTCCTAATAAATGTATTTCTCATAATTCGAACTTGTACTCTCTTTCTTATAAGAATTATGCCACTTACCACCTCAAACCAACAGTTTGTTGGTATACCTTGCACAAGTTTTAAACAACTCTGCTGAGAACTAATTTATAGTACATGAGGCTTTTTTTTTTATTTCGTTTTCCACAACTATGCTGTTTATGTATTTGATATAATTTTGTAACACAATTTAATTAATTTCTTAATAAAACGTATGTAGTGGAATTCTAAATTAGAACTAGGAGTGCTTTGAATGTTAATAAATCGTGGAAATGTAGATAAGAAATTAAAGGGTAGTGAATTTTTGGTTGAGTAAAAGGAGAATGCAACAAGTAGTTTTGAAATAGCATGTAAGTGAAGTAGAAAGTGGTAAACATGATTGGAAAGGGAAGTCTTTGAAGGTAGGGAGTCATGATGCAAGGCAGCACCAATTAGTGGGAAAGAAAGAAAATAAAGAACAAATTGGGTCCAAATACTCCACTTGCCTCATAACCCACTCTTGGATTTCATTCTGTCTACTTCAACATTGATTCTCTTTTACAAATAGCGTTCGGTGTAGTAAGAATTAAGATTTAAATTTTTGTTAAAAAAATACCCATATTGATTATCTGACAATGCCTTGAGTATGATTGATTTTAATTTTAAGATACTTGTGCATATATAAGAAAACATTGATTCTCCTTTTTTATGTTTTGGATAAACCACCAACATTTTGATCTTATTACTGGGAACTCGATTAATCTAGCTGGACCCTACTGAGGTCTCCAAGGGGAATAAAGGTCTCCTAGCAAGGGTTTTTTCCATTCCCAAAAATTAACACCGATGCCTCTTGTTAAGGACCAAGCCACCTACCACCTTCATTAACACTTATTGGTAACATCGGTCCTCCTTTTTCTTACCTCATCAGATTGCATTTTGCAGCATCCATTAAGGCCTCATTAGTTGCTGGCGCCCCCATTTTCTGGGGTTGACTTGATGGTGTCAGGCCTCCAGATTCTGGCACCAGGCTGGTTGCTTTTCTTTTTTTATGCGTTGGGCTCGTGATGATCATGACTTTTAAGGCCAAACAAACTTTTAAAAAATATATATCTATTTTATATTTATTTTTAATTTATTAAATAAATTTTTAATTTAATTTTATTTCTACTTTCATTTCATTTTCATAAATTACTCTTCCATCCTACTAAATGTACTATAAATGTCCAAGTTGGATGCTTGCAAATTGTTACTTAACCATATTTTAATATTCTTCCCATAGCTTATACATCTCAGGCACTATTTTATATTATCTATAATTATAATTATAAGAGTTATTTAATTTTTTTATATAGATTAAAGAAGTTAAATAAAATAATAAATTATAATTAATTTTAGATATAGTTGTCTAATTTAGGTAAATTAAATAGTACTCTCACAAGTCTAATATATAAAAAGTCTCCTAAAATGAAATTTTGGTTCAAAATATAAGAGGTCAATAGGGCAATTAATTATTATTTTTTATTTTTACCCCTTATAAAAGAGATAAATGTGAGAGATAATAAATATATTTGAAAATTATATTTTTTAATAAGGATAAAATAGGTCAATTTTATCGATTTAAGACGTTAAATTATTTAATCAATATTTTTTGGTCCGTGTGAATTAGTTAACATCTTATATATTTTACCATATGGAGTATATAATATAAATTTATTTTAAGTGCACCTGGTTAGATCAAATCATAATTAACTAATTTATTTAACTTATTTAATTATTTATTATAATTATATCCGGAGGAATTAAGATCAACGCCAGAGAACCAAATCTCAGAACTGGAAGAGGCTTCTTCAAGTGGATCTTGGTCTATCCCTTTACAATTTCAATCCTCCTTTCCCAGATTGAAATTAATAAATACCCAAATTAACATCGTTATATGGGGTAAAACCATATGCAAATCTATATTTATATTCTATCTCATTTAACATAAAGGATATTATTAAAACTTAAATAAAAAATGAAGTGAGACGCATTCCAAATCCATTTTGGTTAGTTAGGGGATAGTTGACTGGTTTTAAAAACCACGTTATTGTTGTTATTGAGAGGAGATTTTCATTATACTTATCAATTTAGGGTTCACTTTAATTTGAGCATTTATAGTTGATGAAGGAATAGATAACTGTTGGTGATTCATGACAAGGCCTAGTGACTAAATGGGTTCAGGTTGTCTCCCGTTCAAATGATATTGTCTTCCTCAAGTACACAGACGAAGCACCTATCTTATTTGCATATGGTGGGGACAGACCAAAAGATCAATGGAGGAACATGTCTCGAACTAAAATCAAAGATAAAATTCTCTAACATCATCCTTTTAAGAGATTTTTTATATCCACTAGGAAATCCTGTTTGAGACACAGTGTCAGCACCAAATGTAGGCACCCTCCTAGAGAAGATTTAAACTTTTATTTGTGAGGAACTAATACATTTCTTTATATTTAACCCTATTCATCATTTTAAGAAAATTGTTCTAGTGAATTTTGTCCAAAGGCTATATTAGATTGGGTTATGAAGATTTTTTTTGGTATAAAAATTTTTAGAAAGGGGTTGGCTCACCTACAATATAAAGGTAGAGCGAAATCTCCCTTATTTATAGATAATAATAATATCGAGTAGGGCGAGCCGTCTATTACTCTCAGACATAAACTTAGGCACCCAAAATTTCACGTCCCAAAATTTGGACCGTAACCGGCACATAATATGAATAATTTCACATTCCGAAAGCCTAACGCCTTAAGTAAAACATTCGAATTTCCCATAACATTTCTCAAATAAATAGAATCTTTTCCGAAGTCTATGTGGAGCGTTACCTTTTTCAAAATAAAACAAGTTCATAATAAAAGTAATTACATCAAAAGTAGTCTCTATCAAACAATACTTCGGATCGACAACGAGGCTCTTTACAGCTCAGCGGAAGGATTAAGGTCACCTGCACTTTCTAAGGTCAAATAATCTACTCGTGAATAACGTCCCAAAAATATGATTAAAATATAGAAATCTTCAATGCATAATCATGCTAAAAATGTATTTAAGGAAATATAACAATATGAAGTAACCATGTCAAATAAATCGTTTAGGAAAAATCCTTTCAAAACCATCATCTTTTTTGTATGACTTCAACAGAACAAAAACAGACGTGGACACACAATCCACGAGGGTAACTAACCATCAGATGCGGCTCGAAGCCACAAAAACAGACGTGGACACACAGTCCACGACGGTAACTAACCATCAGACGCGGCTCGAAGCCGCGAAAACAGACGTAGGTATGAAACCTAAGAATAACAGACGCAGGTACAAAACCCACGAATAACAGACGCAAGTATGAAACCCACAAATGATCCATCGAGCTCGGATAACCAAGTGCACCAAGGACTAACAGTACTGCTGTTAGCAACCAGCATTCTGTATTCTGTCCTTTCAAAATGTTTCCCTCATGCGTGGGGCTCATTTCACATGTAATGATCTCAATCATTTCAATGACATAATCGTTGGTAAAACCACTTTAAATCTCAGAAACCCCAGCATGAACATCAAATATCATGTTACAATGAAGACATGAAATTCCCGTAGGAAAGCTCCATGAATAAAATCGATTCAATGTAACTTTTGCCAAAAATCTTTTCTAAAACTTATTTATCCATTTTCATACTTACTCAAAGTTCTTTTATAAGTCAATCGAAAGAAAATAATTTCTAACGATTTAAATCATTCTTTTGTAAAATTTGCCTTTCAAGATTCATATTTGAAATTCAACATTTAAAATGACAATGCATTTGAAAATATAAAATTTAGGGAACGTTATTCACTCATGTTCCACGCTCCTAAAACGTTACTCTTTTCGCCAAACTCTTTCGATTACTTTCACCTTTCAATTTCCTGGCATCCCGAAACAATACATTAACGCTCTAAATAAAGTCTCAACAGAATCAATTCATCTTTAACCTAAGATTCCATTTCATTTCCCGCTATTAATCATTCACAAAGATTTAATACATAAACTCCTAAACCACCAAGCAACCGACATTATTTCAATTGAATATACATACAACCATACGGTACATGTTTTCAACTATCCCAGATAACAAGCATTACCCAACATCAAATTTAGTTACTTGAAATCCTGACAAGCTTATAACCCAATGATATGCCAAACAGAGACTGAGACATACCCCTAAACCACCATTCACCCTTAACAGATATGATTTCTCCAAGCAAGAATTTCCAAACTTGGCAACTTAAACTTGGTTCCAATATGCCAAGTTTAATACTAGCTTCTTTTCACATTTTTTCTTCTTTGATTAACTCAGATTTAAAACTTGTCATGACCACTACCACCCACTGGGAAATTTAAAACAGAACCTGCCCAAACCAAGACTTATGATATTTGGTTAAATCCCAGGTTCCTATGTTTGACCATCATATCCCCAAAGTTCCAACCCAATCAAATCCATGACCACTCACAACCATCTGATTCGCTCACAAGAATGTATATACACTTATGCAGATTTGCTCACGACATTCCCTGGCGAAGATTATCCTGCAACAATACCCCCAATGCATACACTGCATGAGGAACACCCATACGCACAGAGAGCAACAGCGACCTCGGTGTATACATATCCCTGTATTCCCTTACAACCAGGCATCACAGTCCCAATTTATGATAGTTCACCTAAGTACCACCCCCAACAATAGAGCGATAACAATGAATGTAAGAACAACAAGTAGGGGAAATTTGCAAACCAAACTTCACTAACATTCTTACAACCCAACCATCACAACTCGTCAATCATTCCCACAGATTAATTCTTATCATTTCTAGACATGATTCAGTCAAGATGAGTGCAGTGGCAATCAATTACATGGCTAAAGTTTCAAAGCAGGGGAGTCGGCAAACCCCAAACACACAACAGCAATAATCACATCCTACAAGCATATATATATATATATATATATATCCCTATATACTTCAACTTCAAGCTCACCACAACAGCATTTACAGCACAAAAGCAAACCATAGAAAATAGGACAAAAAACCATCGAGGAATCTTACCTTCAGCCGCAACACCCAGTAACAGCAACCGAGAAGGACCCCAGAAATATGAAATTTCCTTAGTGACAATAGAGGAGACGCAACACCCACGGATGACTACAAAAATGCCCTGAACAGCGAAAGCGATGATAAGAGGGAGATTGCACAAACAGACTTGCTACAGTACCTTGGTGTTTCTGGCAATGACGCATAATCTGCATAGAAAGACGATGACAAAGTTGTCTAAATCCCCACCACTGAGTCTACTCCCAGCGTCGATCGCCACACACACCAACTATGCCTTCCGCGTCCTTCCCCTGCTTCCTCTGCTCCCAGCATTTTAAAAGCAACAAAAGATGGGAACTTCAGGCGATGGGTCAACTCCAACGGCGATGACACAGCAGAGTCTGTTCACACGACATCGATAGCGTGAAGTTACCTCCCTCGCCGCTAACCAGCTGCCTCCCTTTCCCCTGCTGCTGCTGCAAAATTTGCAGAAGAAATGAGGGCTGCGTACGGTGACCAGAAGAAAAGAAAAAGGAGGGGAAAAAGTGAAATTTGCGTGCTAAAAAAAAACCCTTCAGCAACACTTAGGATTCGAACGCGGGTACGCTGGTTAATCCCCGCCCACACTAACCACTCGGCTACCACACACATATGACAAATTCTCTGCGGATCATAATATATATTCCTTAATTACATTGATTTATCCAAATAACACTCCTGGCCATAACACAAAAGTTAAGATGCCTCCCCAAATGCCGCGACTAAAACTACAATAAAATGATACTCACCAGAGATCGAACACATTTTAAATGGTCACATATCTCACCCTTTCGCCAGTTAAACCTATGGACAATGGATATTGGGCTATGAAGATTAATATTTAAAGCTTGTCCCCATAAGGTATTGAGCCATCTAATTGCTTGGACTAATCATATTCAAATTTCAAACATATATGTTTTATGACCCTCCTGCAAGAGAGCCATTTTAGTTTCGGATATGAACTAGTGTCATCTCTTCTCTGCACACTTTTATCTTTGACCTTATAACTCAAAGAAAAAACCAATCAAGCATACATGTATAGCTTGCACAAGTTCTTTCGATTTGAAACTTAAGAGTACAACTAGTTTTTACCTCTCCCATTAAATATGTTTCTCATCATTTAAACTAGTATTCTGTTTTTTACAAGAATTGTGCCACTTACCATTTTAAACTAACAGTTTTTGGTATACCTTGTACAAGTTTTAAACAACTCTTTCGAGAACTAATTTATAGTATATGGGGCTTTTTGTGATTTTCGATTTCATTTTCACAACTATGTTGTTTATGCATTTGGTATAATTTTATTACAATTTAATTGATTTCTTAATAAAACGTATGTAGTGGAATTCTAAATTAGAACTAGGAGTGCTTTGAATGTTAATAAATTGTGGAAATGTAGATAAGAAATTAAAGGGTAGTGAATTTTTGGTTGAGTAAAAGGAGAATGCAACAAGTAGTTTTGGAAGGGCATGTAAGTGAAGTAGAAAGTGGTAAACATGATTGGAAAGGGAAGTCTTTGAAGGTAGGGAGTCATGATGCAAGGCAGCACCAATTAGTGGGAAAGAAAGAAAATAAAGAACAAATTGGGTCCAAATACTCCACTTGCCTCATAACCCACTCTCGTATTTCATCATTCTATCTACTTCAACATTGATTCAATAGGATTCGGTTTAGTAAAACAGATTTAAATTTTCGTTAGAAAAAATATTCATATTGAGTATCTGATAAAATTTTAAATATGATTAATTTTAACTTTAAGATACTTGTGTATATATAAGAATACATTTATTTTCCTCATTTTTTTTGGATAAACCACCAACATTTTGATCTTATTACTAGGAACTCGTTTAATCTAGCTGGACCCTACTTAGGTCTCCAAGGGGAATAAAGGTCTCCTAGCAAGGGTTTTTTCCATTCCCAAAAATTAACACCGATGCCTCTTGTTAAGGACCAAGCCACCTACCACCTTCATCAACCCGGTAACATCGGTCCTCCTTTTTCTTCCCTCATCAGATTGCATTTTGCAGCATCCATTAAGGCCTCATTAGTTGCTAGCGCCCCCATTTTCTAGGGTTGACTTGATGGTGTCAGGCCTCCAGATTCTGGCACCAAGCTGGTTGTTTTTCTTTTTTTATGCGTCGGGCACTTGTGATGATGACCATGACTTGTTGTAACTCCAACATACAAAAGTGAATAAAATATTTGAAGTGAAGGAAGGCATCAAATATTAAGAGTCCATGATGAACACTAGCAATATCTTATCTTATTTATAAATTATTTTTAATACATTTTATGTAGATTAAAAAAATTAATTTTATTATCTCTATTTTAAAATTTAATAACTTTTTTAATTTTATTTATATTTAAACACATTAATCACTATACCCCATAACAAAAGTCAAATAATAATAAATAAAAGATAAAAGTATATATTTATATAAAAATTTAATAATATAATTTATAAAATGATTAAAATATTTATTTTATCCATCCTATAAATAAGATTAAAGGAATATTTCTGGTTGATTGGCCCACCTGGATAGTACGAGACCACAAAGCCAAGGCTGAATTATCAAGCCATCTCAGTGTGGCATTAAGCAATCATTATGGCATGACCACCAATAATACTACTTAACTCAATTCATACACTTGGTATCTATCGTGCCATGCTTCATTCTAATCTCTCATTTTGTTTTATTTAAGTGCCTTGCCTTGGCATTCCAGGCCAACGACTCTCCCATATTAAATAAATTGGCTTTATTCGTAACACTCATTAAATGATTCACTAATACGGTTATGGAAACGATGGAAAGAGGCTAGTTTCAGTCATATATTAATTAAAGTTATAATTAAATGAGACTAATTAAATGTACTAACACTCGTGGGAAAGACAAGTGTGAGAGAAATGAGAAGTGGCGAACAACTAATTATGAGATTGATGCATTTGACTTGGAGAAGCCCTCTGTGTGGAACCGCTAAGTGTGAGGCCTTTGTTGGTTGGGTGTCTCTTTTCCTGTTAACATGCCCCATTCTCTAATTTTGCATTAAAAAATAATATTAGTTTATAAGGATAGATTATTTACTTTAACTTAATCTTTTGAAGCTAACAAGATTGATCTAGTTAATAAGAAGTTAACTCATAACTTACAAGATCATAAATTTAAATCCCACTGCTGATGTAAGGATCTTATAGATAGACAATCTATAAATAATCTCTAAGCTTAACTACATACCCTGCCCTAATGAACTCCTAGGACCTATCTCATATAAACTTTTCTGTACTAAAGAAAAAGTTAATCTTTTGAATTATTAAATCAACATTTCAACTAGGATTAAGGTTTATCTAGTATCCTAAAGTTATTGTTTTAAGTACAACTAACATCCTATAATATTTTATAGTATAATTTTGCCTTCAAAGTATTGTTTAGGAGCAATAATTTACCCTTAAAGTATTTTTTAAGGGATATTTTAATATCGTTGTTAACTTCCAAAAAAATTATTAAGTAAAGATATATTTAACACTTTAAAATATTTTTTAGTAGTGTTCAACTTCAAAGTAATTTTTTAGTGAAATTTTTTCTTTTCAATACTTTCTGAGAATTAATTTTTTATCCCTCATCTTCATCTTGATATTTTTTTGTACTCATTTTTAACATTTTAAATAATCAGTTTTTCAATTTATTAGTAGTCATTTTAGATGTTTTCTACACTTATCTTCCATGTTTTCAACCTTAATCTTTAATTACTTTTAATACTAAAAACATGGAAAATAAATATTGAAAACAGTTAAAGGTAAAATTGAACCAATAAATTACTTTATGATATTGAGTGTTACTAAAAAAATACTTTATAATACCATATGCATATTTACTTAATATACTTTTCGTAGAGATAAAGACAAGGTTAAATTGCTCTTTAAAAAAATACTTTAAAGGCACAGAGTAAAATATTTTAGGGTAAAAAAAAAATATTTCAATTAGGATTAACGTAACCCTTTAATTTTCAGCTTCCATTGCGAGTAGTGATGAAAAAGAAAGGTATATATTTTCATAGTAAACATCATTTTCAAAGGAACTGAAGACAGGGATTGTATTAGTTATTGATTATAGGAGTACCAACCAAACAGCTTCTATTAGAACTAAGAATTAAAGGCAGTGGAAAACTAATTCCGTAGGGATGATCCCCTTAATAGCATTATCATGGAACCAAAATGCTCATAAATACTCTCAGGTGAAGCTCTTCACTCGTATTCCATAACCGACTTTGTTTACAGCTGTTCGGGTCCGTTAGTCATGTTTTGTTTTGGTAAAAGGTAAACCCCCATTATCATTTAAAAAAGGAGAATTACCTTAGAAATTTAACTACTCAAAAATCTTAATAAAAACTGAAAAGTTAATAATAACAAATTTTAGTTTAAGAATTAACAATAAATTTATACTATTTAAATTTTTTTAATAATTAATTTTTTTTAAAAAATTTCATAATAATTTCTCTTTTAAAAAATGTTTTTTTTAGGTATTTAGATTAGTTTTTAAAAAGTGATTTTAGGTAAGTATATAAAAGTATGTTTAGATTAACTTCTGAAAAATAACTTTGAAAAGTGATTTAAAAACATTAGTTTCCAAAAGGGTAAAATACTTTTGCTTACAGAAAACCATGATTTTTCATCCAAACAACGATCTTCATTAATAAAGTTCTTAGGTTGTTTGGCTACATTTTGTTAAAACCATAACTTTAACCTCCAAATATGCATTTTGATTTCTACCCAAACACTTTCAGAAGAGTTTAAGATAAAAGTGTTCCTAAAACTATAATTTAAAAATTTTCCTAAACATGTACGATTTATTAGACAATCCTTTTCTTATAATTACCCAATACAACACAAAATCACTTAAAATAAGTTGAAGCTCAATGTAAATTCATGACCAAATAAAAAAGAGAGCAAAAGATGCAGAGTGACACAATGCACAATTGGGGTTCCACACGTCTCTGATTGAATCCATTAAGGTAGAAATCAAGTGATCCCCACTAATCCAAGTTATATGCTCTCACTCACTCCTCCTATCTCTCTTCTTTTCTACATACAAAGTCTCTCCTTCACCAGAAGCTGTTTACAAAGAAAAACATGAGCACACATCCCTCTCAGTTTCTCCTAAATTCCTCTCTTAAGCATTATGTAACAAGTGTATCAAATCCCTCATATCACTCTTCACACGCAAAAGAAAAAAAGAAACAAAGAAAGAAAAAAGCCTGAACAGTCCAAAGCAATGTCATTGAAGTAACAGGGATCCATTCCGTATATATAAACCTGGAGAAGGGATTATGGGGAAGGAGGAATGTATTCAGGGATGGCGAATGCCATTGAAGTAATTGAAGTCATGATGAGAGACCCTTAATTGCTTCAACCATGAATCAGCCACGCTGAGTAGTGACAATATTCTCTCTTGGTCCCTCCCATAATTACCCGACACCCACACATTGCCTTGCATCTTGTACGTCGCCAATCCGAACGCTGGCAGCGCCATCCCTTCCCCTGCTTTTCTCTTCGCCTGCCCTCTGTCGCTCTCATCTTCAATGTCCATATCTGCACAACAAATCATTCTTTTACAATTCCCCCAATTCATGAACTTATAGTGATGATTACTGGAACTGGACTCACTACCTTGGAATGAAGATGATAGGGTGTGGTATGTGAGGAAGCAGGTTGACAGATCTTTAATTGTTCTTCCCATGGGGATGTGATATATGGGGTACCTGAAACAACAACAGTTCGCCTATTCATCAATTGAACATACGGAATGCTTAGAAATCTCAGTAACCAGATTTTCTTACCAAGCAACTGCCATCCAACTAGCCGGCGAAAGATCCACGCTTCTTAATGACATCAACCCAGGGAATCTCTGAGCTAACCCAGTTACCTGTAAGTGAAAAAGGAATGACTCAAACCATGGAATCTTTTTGGTGCTGAACATAATATAACAGAGGAATTTGTCTTATTCACAAGGCAAAAACTATTCAAGGAATAACATCACATTCAAGGAAAGGGGGAAAAAATGGGAATATATGCTTACAAGAAATATAACAGACAAGAAATCAGAATATATATATATAATTCCTGTTTCCACTTGAAAGAAAGAGAGGTCAAATATGGACGCAGATAAGGGAATAGGGTCTCTAGATTCATATATTGAAAACTCATAAGTTAAAAAGTTCATCTCTTTCCCTGTTCCTAAACTAAGTGAAGCCATTCTAATAGTACTAAGAACAGATGAATGATGAAGGTTAAGTAAAAATACAAAAATGTCCGAAGGAGGACAAGAAGAAGAACACGAACCTTATCCATTAAAGGGACTCTTCCATAAGGAGTTGATCTCTCAAAATATTGGAAATAGAGATGGCCTAATCTGTGATTCAGATGCCAGAGACAGTCTTGTTCCAATGCTCCTTCCTCTGAAGAACTCCCATCCCACCTCCATAACTTATCACTCTCACTTTCCTCGCTCAAAGAATCACTAAATGAATCTCTTGTCTCACTGTCGCCTGACTCTGTCTCTTCCCTGAAAAACGTTATCTCTCATCGATGAAAAAAAAACAAGAAGAAGAACCTTCATAAAACACAAGAATGATTCAAGATGGTTTCTGGTGTTGGGATTGAAATGAATACCTGTAAGTATTGCTCGTGAAAATTTGAATTGCAGAGAGGTACGGGACATAGTATTGTACAAGGGTTTCCCCATTGTTCAAAGTGATCGGAACCCCAGCTCCGTACGCACTCCATTCATCGTAGCGATTCCAGAGATCACGCAAGGTGAAATACTCTACGGTTTCTCTCTCCCATGGATGCCATAAACGATTAAGATTCCTAATCTCAGACTGGAAAAAATATACATAAAATCAAGAATTGATTAAGAGTGCATTCAATTAAGATCAAAACATCTGGGGTAAAAAAGCACCTACCTTGGGTAGAAACTGGGATTGAACCACCGGTGTCGTACGTCTGAGGAAGCAATCGAGGTTCGATTGCATTGGCCCTTTATCGAAAATCATGGGTTTGACGGAAGAAGGAGAAAGAGAAAGACAAGAAGAGGGTGATAAGAAGAAGGGGAAAGGGAAGGGGGTGTTTCAGCTTCACTCCCAACCCTGAAAACAGAGACAACCCAGAGGCGAAGAACTAAAACCAAGGAGAAAGAGAGAAAGAGGGAGAGAACGAGAAATTGTTGGACTCGGAATCGGAATGATCTGTTTGGGAGGAGGAGGAAAATATTTAAAATGCAAATGATTTTCGTAAAGAATCCTATTTTTCGACGTTTTGGAATCCGAATTTACCGGAAAACTGAATCTTGCTGTCAATTTAACTATATATCTCCTTCCTTGTCTCTCTCAGTTTCCCCAGAAAGGTAACTTTACCGGCAATCTTGTAAATTCACCACCAAAACTTCGGCCGGAGACTCCAAAATTTCCGCAATTATAGTCTTTACATTGACTAATTTCTCTCTCTTTCTTTCTCTATTTGACCAAGCCTTCAAGAAAACTCAACCCCACTCGTCTTTCTTGGATACTTTAAGAAACTAGGAAATAAACAAGCCGACGAACCTTTACCCTTAAACCTTCATACAGAAAGAAACACCCAGAAGTAGTAGGATCACGAACATGCCCACATAAATTACCGGAAAATTGAAAGAAAAATAAGGAAACTGACGGAGAAAATTCTCCAAGGATATGCAGAACGCTTGCTCTGTTTTGAATATGGGCTTCCCGGGGAAGAAGAAGAAGAAAACGCTGAAGAAATGAAGGGGAAATTCCAAAAGAGGACAAGTTCAGTGGTTTCTAGAAGGAGCGAAGCACGAAGAAGTGAGAATCAGAGAGCTTAGAAGATATTGAGTTAGCTGCAAAACAAACGGCAACGACAATCTCTGCTTCATTAGATTGCATTTGCAATATATTTATATAAACATTTATGAGTCATCCGTCTTTCTCGTTCGTTTCAGCCATTAAAATAGATTAATATTTTTATATTTGTATTTTTTAAGAAAAATAAATTATTGGAGACCAGGTTTGTCACCCACTCCCAGGGACGCAGTCGTGTGTTTTGCATATTCCTTTTATTTTTTTTTATTATTTCAAAGGTTATACAATTTTTCTTTAGTATTTAAAGGTAAAATTTATAATTGGAGAGACAATTCTTTTTTAACCATGAACAATTAGTTTCTATCTATACCACAAAATTTTGGACAACGACAAAAAATAAAATTTGAAGACTATTTATATATTTTCTTAAAATATTCTAATGGAAGATATGAAATGATTTGATATAAATGTAATATTTTTTATTAAATTATTAAATAACGGTATGTAAGAATTGGGTATTTTAATTTATAAATAAAAACTGAGGGAGTATTATGTAATATTTTATTTTTTAATCATAATTTATTTATAATTAACAATACCTACAGGGTTATGAAACTTCTTTAAAAGAATAATACAAATAAAAAAATGAAATATAATAATATTGTAATAACGTATAATAACATATATTAATTTTATATATGCTCAATAATGTATTATACATATATATATAATTTATTAGATTTTAAATTTAAATGCACAATATTCAAAACAAAAGGACATAAAAGATTTAAGAGACTCCTGAGATTCACATATGAAATCTTACAATGACACTATAAAACAAAACAGGGGGCAAGAGAAGTTATATTGTTCTAATTTATAAATAAAAAAAATTGTAATTTTATAAATCTATTATCAATATATCCATATTAAAATTTTATAATTGGAAAATGTGCAGAAAATGCAGTTTTGTTTGCTTCCCACGCTAAAAAGCATCAGGTCTTTGAAACTTTCTTTCGGAAATTACTTTTTCTAATAAGATTGAAAAATATTTTTACCGACAAGTGAGACTAATTTCACTTGAAATATATGAAGTAAAGAGCTAAACTTCTTCTCCTCTTTTCAATGGGAAAAGGAGAAAGAAGAAGTTTTTGGTGATTGACTATCTTCCATGGTAATGCCATTGCAATTTAAATGTTTATTTTTATAAAATATGATTGGGGCTGGAAAATGTAATCAATATTTCAGAAACAATATTGTAATTTGTAAGAAAAATTCATGAGTAAGAAAAATCATGTCAATAAAGATACTTTATTTGGAAATTGGAATATTCAAATTTGAGAGTAATCATAACTATTATTGTCACAAATTTACAAAGTTAATAGTAAATTAGATTGAGCTCACAAATTTAAACATCAAATTTACCCTTTTTATTTTTTTAATTTACAAAGTTATATCAACCTGCTCTTAAATTCATGCTAAATTTATTAATTGAATTATATTTAGTAACTTTATAAATAAAGTTTATAAATATGTATATGTGGAGTATGGTAAACTAATACAATTTGATATAGTTAATTTCAATTATTTGAATTTGAAACATATTTAAATTAAATTATTTTCATTTTTTATTTTAATTGTTTAATCATATAATTTTAATATATATTTATTAATAAGCATGAGCCCTTACAAGTTTACAATTCAAGTTTATAATTTGAGTTTATGTCATTAATTTACGTAAACCTATTAATTGTACTACCATATAATAATCATTGTTGTCCCTATTTGGGTTTCCTCAGAATTATAGTTTAAAAAATACTTTTTGAGTAAACTATGATTTATGTCAAAAATTAAATAAACAATTATTAAATATTTAAAAAAAAATTTTGAGTAAACAATAGTTTTGGGATCCAAAGGAATGATTTCAATAAATTTGTGAGACTAACTTCTGCGTAAGGAGAAGAGCTTTTGGGTTGTGTGATAATTATTTTATCTTTTTTTTTCGCTATCATTTTATCCTATGTCCTTTTTATTAATTTATCTATCAAAAAAATTATTCTAATAATAATATAAATACTTATATTTTTATAATTATTTTTTTTTTAATTATGCTATTTTTACACTTCTACCTTATAAAATTGTGTCGTGTTTGATTAAACTCGTACTAGCTAAAAATTCGGTTAAACACATGAGTTAACTCATCAAGTATATTATTTTTACATTTTTAGTTTATAAAATTGTATCAACTAATTAAAGAATTTGACTATGTTTAGTATCTTTAGATATAATTTTTTTTATTAAATATAATAAATTAAGAATATTGCTAGATTTAATTTCGATTATTTTGTTTGAAATATATGTATAAATAAAATTATTATCATTTTTTATATTTTAATTATTTAATCATTTACTTTTTTATTTGATAAGTGGTATAATTATTTTTGATATTTAGAGGATAAAAAGTTTTTCACTTCTCTCAACAAATACCCTTCTCAAAATTTAAATATATGTTCTCATCAACAATTTATTAGTTAATCATATAGTTTTAAATTTTAATAACTATTTATTTATAAATATAATCTCTTATAAATTTACAACTTAAATTCACGATTTGAGTTGAAGTCTCCACAACGGGTTTACTTAAATTCATGATAACAACCTTACTAATAATATTATAATAGAATAAATACGTGAAGAAAAACATTTTTGGAGAATTAAAAAAATGGGCAGCTTAATATTCTCCTTTAGGGTTGCTATGATTAAAATAAAAGTCAGCAGTTGATTTCAATGAATGAAGTAGCAATTGTGATTGGCCCATTAACTCCAACGAAAGTATCATAATATTGCTGAAGCTGTTTAAATACTAATTATTTAAGAAAACGTAGTATCACTAATCAGCTGGAAGTTAAGAAAAATGAGTTTAGGTGTTGCCTCTAATTTGGATTTTATTTGACTCGTAACTGTAAAGGGAACGATGGAATTAGGGAGTGTTAAGGTCAATGGTACAAATAGTAATATTAGTCATAAATCAATGTATTAAACTATGCCGTAAAGTTAAATACCCAATTAGACCATACATCTGTTTTCATTATCCTTACTCACATATTACTTTCTAAACTGACTCATTAATAAAAGTTGAGATATATTTTATAAAAGTTAATTAATTAATTAATTAATTAAATTAAAAATTAAATAAATTAGTTAATTATAATAATATGATATGACCTCCCTAAAATATGTATAATATTAAATTACAAATCAATTTATAAATTAAATAAATTAATTTTAAAAAATTAGTTTGCAAGTACTTGTGCTTTTACTTAATTTTTAATTGATACCTATCTATTTGTCTCTTTTTATTAAATTATTTAATTTTGTTTTAACATGAACTAATTAACTATGCTAATAAAGTAAAATTAAAGGATTTAATTAAGAGAGAAAAATGTATAAATAAGTAATAAATTAAAAATGGAGGAAAAATATAGGTATTTATAGAATAGTTTTTCTAATTAATTTAGTAAAAATAATAAATATAATAAATAAAATATATTAGTCTTTTATATTTATGATTAAATTAAACTTCTAATTAACTTTTATGATGGGGAGAAATATTAATTTTTAGTAAGAAACTAAAAATACTTTTAGGTAATAATAGAAAGTTAATCTCCTTTGCAAACATTTTGATAAAATAAAATAAAATAAAATTTAACTATAAATATATATATATATATATTATATTTTATGGTAAAATCGCATGCAGCACTTTAATATTATTTTTTGATAGCATTTAAAGCTCTCATCTTATTTATAATCTTTAATATTATTTTTCTAATAAATTAAGTATTATTAATATTATTTTCCATTTATATTAATATTATAATCTTATTTATAAATTAAAATATTAAATATACTATAAATAAAATTAAAACTTTAGAAGTATCAAATAATAAACATCATGATATTAAATATATTATAAATAATATTATAACAAAAAATATAAGATGTTAGATAATATTTTACTCAATTTATTATTATAAAAATTGAATAAAGTTGAAAATGGATGAGGATTGAGACTAATAAACCGAAGGAGGAGCCCCTGGTTTGTCCGCCACGGTGTGCCACGTAAATGAAAATATTATAAATATAAAAATTCAACAGAATGAGGTCACTACCGCTCCATGGGGCTTTCCCGTCAAGGCAATCGAAAGAAAAAAAAAATAGCAAAAAATAAAAGTAAAATTTAAAAATAAAAAAAGTAGCCAAAAGCCCAGACACAGATCTAGCCGCTCTCTTCGGTTTGATTACTGATTTTGACCAAGAATTTGTCACTGTACCACCGATATCTGGTTAATTTTATATTCCTTACGCAACATTTTTTCTGTTGTCTTGCACTTTTTTATATTTCATAAAACTTTTGCTATTTTAGCATATATTTCTAAAAATAATTATATTTAAATATCAAAAATCTACTTACATATAAGTTATATAAAATAATTAAATAATTGTGAAATCTTACCTGATTTATAATTAATTTTTTAAAATTATAAAATAGCAAAATTACTCATAAAAGATGCCTAAATTATTATTTGTTTGCTCTCAATTATTATTTTTTTTCTAAGAGTTATAATTACTATAGTTTGAATTATTTTTTTAAGAATAATTTTATCATTTCATAATTAAAAATATAATCATAGATCTTATATGATTTTATAGTGGTTTGATAATTTTCTATAATTTTTTTATAATTAAATTTTTTATATGAAATTTAAATATAATTTTTCCTATTACTAATTACCATACATCAGGCACAAAGCATCCAGTTTAATAAACAAGTGCTATTATTTATGACTTTTAAATTATTTGACTCGTTATGATTTATATGTGTGGGTGTGTTTTATCTTTTATTGGCAAAAATGCATCAAAATCTTTCACCTTACTCAAATTTTTATTTTTTGTATCTTAATTTTATAAAATATTTTTTCAGCTTTCTTATTATAAAACCGTAAGTTTTATTAATAAAAAAATATTGATATTTTTATATAACTTGTATGCTCCTTTATTCAATAATAACTAAGCAATTATATATATATATATAACTAATAATGGTTAAGAAAATATTTGATTATATATCACAATATATTTCCTAAATACAACCATTGGTTTTAAATTCTAATTTTGATTTCTTACTTATTTATTATTTACATTTTATTGATTGCTCCGTTGAAGGAAAAATATGTGCAAAATTTGATTTGTTCATTTTATAATACCAACTAAAATGGCGTCTAATTTAGTTTGTTTGAATAATAGTTTGTTTAAATAATATTTTAAAAAATATTTTTTGAATAAATAAGTATTTGAATAGTTATTATCAGAAGGACTTTTGTAAATAAAAAATTATCATAAAAAAGATATAATTTTATTAAAAATATAAGAGAGGAGAGATGATGGAAAGGAGAAAGGAAAGAGAGTTTAAGAAAAAGTACGGGTAAAATAGTAATTGAATAATTCATAAACTCTTTTACTATTCCAAAAGTTAATTTTAATAATTTATCTAAAATTTTAATTTTAAACTAAAATTTAATTAAAAATATTTATAAATAAATATAATTATTTATTTTAAAAAAATTTAATAAATTTTTTTAAAATTAATATTATGAAAGCAAGATAACTTTTACCCATAAAATTCTCAATCAAATCAAACATCCGACGATGTCTTGGTTAATATACACCAAGGAAAGGGAAAACAAAAGCAAGAAGACTCCCACAAAAGAAAGCCATAAGCAAAATCCTAACATCTAGCAGGAGAAACCAAAACTCCATCTACACTACCATAGATCTCGCGGACACCCACCACACAACCTGGTAATACACAACCTGGGTTGCCCTAGACCAGCCACCAATCAGCAAAGAGAGGGCCGCATAGGGACTAGCTTCCTTCGATCTCGTATTCAGCCCACTAAGCCTCAGAGTCTTTAGATTCTTCATCTCAGCCATAGTTGAAGCTTCAGCCACCAGCTTCAACTCCTCAGCCGCCTTTAGAGTCTTGGTTCCTCCCATCGCCGCACCGTCGAGCCGAATGGCATTAAGATCCACACCGCGCCCCTGCACCACAGCCTCTAACCCTTGAAATCCAACGCCCCTAGCCAAGAACCCCTGTTTCGAACCTTCGAAAAGCCAACCCCTATGGCCCATGTCGCCATTACCACTCCTCTCACAATGGAGATACCAAACGGAGATGCCGCCCCTACAAACCCTACTCTCTTCATAGTAGCCGAAATTAGATTTGGCCTTGCATTAATCTGCATTAAACATTAAATTAGGTAAATTTTCTGCAAACTTTTCATGCATTACATAACATGAAAACATAATAAGCACCAATGACTTGGGCGAACAGTCTAACTCATCCCTTTTTATTGTACATTATAAATATCATGCAAATTTATATTATGTCTTATCATAAATTTGAATATATATTGATATCTGGATACTGTTGATGATTTATTTTAATGAAATCTTGCATGCTTCTGTTTTGTCTTCTCTTTTAAATCCCCAACAAAAATGCAAAGCTAAGCATTTGTTATTACAGTGATATGATATTTTAATTATATTAACTTATTTTTATATTATATATATATATGAAAATTTTTACAAAAATACTATTTCAATTCTAAAATTAAAAAAACGTCATTATAATAAATAAAAGGGCAATTGGTCAGACAGTAAAAATATGGTATTTTAATATTTGACCAAAAGACAAAAATGTCTCTAAGAGTTTTTTTTTTAAAAAAAAAAAAGGCAAGGCGCAACTACTTGTAATAATTTTCACAACTTCCATCTATATTCATAACTTTAGTAACATCGTTTATAATTAGTTTTAATCAATTCAAAACTTAGAGGAATTCAAACAAGGAGCAGTTGTTTAAGCCATTTCTGATACTTGCACGACATTTACAATATCTCCAACTATTTTCATAACTTTCATAATATCATTTATAACTTTTTTTTATCACTTCAAAATTTTGAGAGAATTTAATTAGAGATTATTATTTAAATTGTTTCTTACATTTGCAATAATATTGACAATACCTCTAGTCATTTTCATAGCTTCTGTAATACCATTTACAACTTTTGATTTTTTGGTAAATGTCATCAATGTAGTAAACAACTTAAATAATTAAAAAGAATTTATTGTTAATGGAATTATTAAAGTTATAAAAATAACTGAAAGTATTGTCAGTATGATTTTGTAAAAAAAATGGCTTAAAATGATAAGCCCCTACTTGAGTTCTCTTTATGTTCTCAAGTAGCTGGGCCTTACCTTTCCATTTCTTTTACAAAAAAAAATTCTCTTATGCTTTAGAAAATCATAAGGAGAGGTTACCTGTGCTTTAGATGTGAACATAATCACTTGCTAATTTTGATTTTAATTTACTTTATTGCTTTATTGTATATTAAAAATTAAATTACGCATTTATAAAATCCTTAAAAAATTAGAATATTATATACTCTGTCTTTAATATAAGATTTAATTTAAGAGTTAATCTTAATTTTAAATATAATAAACTAATTTTTGAGTTACTACTAGCAAAGTTGTTATTTAGTATTGGTTACATCAACGCTATATAATTTTAAAAAAATTTGATTAAAGTTGCCTATAATTATAAAGAGTGATTCTTTGATGCAAATTAGAAGAAGATGACTCAAATTGTTCAAAATTATAGCAACCAAAAACTATATTTGTAAAAAAAAAACAAGAAAAGGAAATGATATATATGGGGTGGGGGGGGGGGAGAATGTGAATGGTGGAGCCATTAATAGGTAATAATAAAGGAGTGAGTGGAAATGGAAGCATTAGACTGGAGAAAGGATTCCCCGTTTCATCCAATAACATCCATATATCCATCCATATTAGACCAAAGACTCATTTAGAAGGCAACTTCTAAGTGGGAGGATGGAAATGCACAGCAGTGACTATCACCGACAACTTATTTTAAGATTAAAAACAAAACAAAAAGCCTTGAGCATGTTCCATCTTGAGACGTTGATCTCTCTCCTTTTGCATTAGGACCGTAGATATTAATGGTTTAGATATTATAATAAGTTTGATTTAACCCACCACCACGTTTTTTATTTACAGAAAATATTTTATATCATTAAATTATAAAGTCATTAGTCCGGAGGTTGATCTCTATCCTCCCAAAACCTCCCTATCGCCCCCTCCCTTTGAGAGGGAAAATATATGTTGTTTGTGAGCTCAATTAAAAAAAATGAAATATATAATTATTTAGATTATATTTAATTTTTAAAGAGTATTATTTTGTTATAATTTTAATTATAATATTTAAAAAAATATCTTAATTATTAAGTATTTAAATTTATGTATAAAGGTAATTAATAATTAATTTTTCTAAAAAATTTATTATAAAAAAAAAAGTTGTTTCTACGTACTATGATGCTAAGTAATGGGTGAGCAGGGAGAGGGAGCGAGAGAAGAGGGAATGGGACCAAATGCTGGTGTCTGTATGTGAGGTAGAACAGAGATCCAATGGATGTGAAACACGTGGAAGGAGAGAAACAGAGACATAAATGGATATGAGTGATCAGAAAAAGAGCTCGTTGAATATAGGATATATCACATGCAGAGCCAGAGTGCTCTGTTTTTTCATTATTATATGTCGGCCGAACTCGCTGAAATTTTAGTTCCTTCGTTCACACCTCCAAAACCGGAAGTCCACTTCGCTCAATCCCTAAATTATTATGGTTGAGTATAACTTTTTTTTTTTTTAAAAAAAGAAAAAAATATTCTCCTAATCCCATACAATGTTCTCCCCTCTTATACTAAAACCTTTTTTGAACAATTAATTAATTTAATAAAATAGATTAATCTTTTACGAATTAAATTTTAAATTTTATTAAAAGATATATTTATATTTAATATTTAATAATATCTTAAATAAAATTATTTTTAATATAATGATATTGCACTTAACAACAAAAAAACTATTTTTCTTTACTAATAGGAGATGAATAAAATAAAATGGGTTATTCTTTTAAATAAATTAATATTTAAATTATGTAAAAAGGTATACCTATATTTAATATCAGATATAAAATAATACTTATACTTACAATTTTTTAAAATATCTTATTCTTCAATCATCTCAACCACCAGCTTCTGCTCATTAGTCTTCATTCCTATTCCTCTTTTTAAGGCTCAGATTATAGGAGACGTTTTGGATATATATGGCCTGCAATTATGTTCCACTAACATATTCTGAAGTAGAAAAAGAGTGTCACGTATCCATAAAATACTCACCATGTATAACGTTTGTTTTTTATATTCATCAAATTTATCTCCTTCATTTTTTAGGTAATTTATAATTTAAAAATTAGATCATATGGTATGAACATTCAAGATATATATATTTGAAAAGCGTGCTATCCATTGTCTGTTCCAAGATTAAAATTATATATTTATATCTCCCAAAATTAATTCAATAAAACCCCCCTCTCTCTGTATATGCATTGTTTGACTTTGCCTCAAATGCCATTAATCAAAACTCCTCTAATACTATTTTAAAAAAAAGTATTTAACCACAGTTAAAAGTGATATTTTATAGTAATTTTATGAGTGATGTAAATTATGCTAACATTATAAGTCAACGTTTAAAGCATTTCTACACCACTATTAAAGATAACACATTTTACGACAATTTTTATTTAAAACCACTTTGAAAAGTGTCACCTTTAACAGTATTTACTATATGAATCTATGTTAATTATACTCTGTAAATATTCTTTTACTCTGTTGCACTTACTTTTAACGCGGTTATCCAATTAACCACCCGTGGAAAGGTTTGTTTTTTGTTTTTTTTTTGTTAATTTTTCATTTTATATCATCTTGCATTTAGCAAAATCAAACCAGACAAATCTTCAAGAAGCAAAGTATGAAGTCAGCAATGTCAATATCCATATGGTAATAAAAAAATTCAAATTAGTAAACTTTCAATGAACCAAAGAGGTCTTCTTATATCATATATACATTAAAGAAATAATTCAATGATCAATCCTAAACAAGTTAAAAACCTATTGATTAAATATTTATAAAAAATTTGACAAGTACTTCATCTTCAAGACATGTGTAGAAGTATTGTTCTTACCAAATTATCCTTCATTAAGTCGATTAGGTCATCCTCATAGCTCAAGTTATTATCGAATGACTATAAATTAGAAATAATAGGTAAGTATTAAATATGTGAAAAATTGAAGAATTACTAAATATTAATATGTCATATTCATCCTCATATAAGTTCTCTGTGAGCCATCTCTCAATTATTTTATTAATATAGCAGATCAAAAGTATTTGCATTCAACACCGCTATGTTGAGGGTGGTACTAAAAAAATTTAAAACTATAGGGCACAATATGGAATATTAAACTTTGTAACTAATAAATTTATAAAAATAAAACTTAATTAGTTAAAAATAACTTACTTTAGGAAAATCTATGTAGGATTAGTATCATGTGTATGCGCTCTAAAAAAATTAACACCTTAAACAATATCGCCAATTGAAAAAAATATTATATAACATGCTAAATTTTATACTTAATAAATTTGTAACTAAAAACTCAAGTGTTGACGATGTATACAATATCGGGATTTTACTGTCCAAATATTGAATTGAACTAGTAAACCACATTGTCTTGGGGGCAATAACAGAGTCTAATGCATACTACAAAATATCAACTATGTTACATATGATTTTATTATAAACTTATATTATGGGTAACTGGATGACAATTGAATTCAGCATATGAAAATTTAGGAATTGCAATATGTCATTCATGTCCAAAGTAAATTTATAAGGCTCCTCTATACTTAAGATCCCTGATGGAATTGTGAAAATAATTGTTTTCTCTATATCATTTGCTAGAGTATGAAGAGTTGTAATATTGTCAAATCTTGAGGGTATGGTCTCATAAAGAGGTTGGAGCTTATCTTTTTCACCTTCTTCGACTTCAGTTTCTCTACCACCTCCTTCAATGTTGGCTTCTATGGCACCTTCTTTGATTCCAACTCAGGTGTGACTACCTTCTTCAATTTGATCAGAGATATTGGCCAAAGAAAAAACTGTCCTAGAGCCTAGTCCAATATGTGGACCTCATCAATGGGGCACATAATCAGTGTAGTCCAAAACCTTCTTTGATAGTATGCCTTGTCACCTTCACTCCACCCTGTGGAATTTCTTCTAGTGATTTGTTGTGGCAACATTATACACTATACCATGAGCGGCAAGGGTTTTAGTCCCTTTGTTTGTTAAAATGAATAAACCACCATCTTTCCCATTGTATCTGATCTGGTTAGGGTAAGGGGAAGATAGTTGGAAGATAAACTTCTCCTTCTTATTATTGTTGCCCTTACCACTTGTCACCACAGGAGAACCCTAAAAATACGAAAGAAATTAATCAAGACAAAATACATTTTAAATGTCCTATGAAAAGAAATGAATAATTTTCCCTCTAAAAATTGGATGGCAGTGGGGAAGCCCATCATTACCATCAAAGCTTGGTCGAATATGGCATCCACAACTTCATTGAGTCTAGCATCGATAACTTGATTAAGTCTGGTGTCCATCTCCTTGCGCATCATTTATAACTCCACTTGATATTGTGCAGTAAGTTCTTCTCGAACCTTTTGCAACTCATCTCTGGACACTATGTCTATAGAGGTTGTACTTTTTCTTTATGATGCGGAGTCAAACAACTCTTTTCGGATAACTTCTTTAGGGGCCCCTCTTACTCCAACTGGTTAGTCAGATCTCCTAATAGCTGTCTCCAAGATATCTAATCTTTTTTCAAGAATGAAAGACCCTTAGGTTGCATGTTCCTCCAATGCATCCTACAATATACAAGTAACCAATTTAAAATAACTGAAGAGCATGTAATCAGGTATAAATTCTTACTATTTAAATTAATTACTTACAATTCTCTCAGCAATAGAGTAACCTCTGAAGTGATATATTGTCACTTCTTACCCTCACCACCTTCCATTTTCATTGGTGAGATAGATGTTGGATTGATACAGCAGGGTCAGATGCAGTAGCTTGCAACCGCTCTTCCATTATTTTGCTTTTTAGACCAATGTAACCCCTCGAAACATGTAATATTGTTACACATTCTTCTTAACTATTTCCTAATTATTTTTACTCATAGCCTATAAAAATGAAACAAAGTTAGATTAATTTTTTAAAATACACATTCATTACTAACTAAGTTAATTAAAATGTAAATTTACATGCATCAAACCTTATAAGTAACATCTTTCTACTATTGATAAAACAATGCCCACAACATTGGGGTATGTGGATGCTCTCCCATTTTACTTCCTCGAATTTAGTCCTTTGCAAGGTTAGATTTAAAGTTTCTCCATCGTTCATCGCATTGCTTCAAGATCCGATGCCTCATGTTTACTGTGTCGAGAATAACAAAATGTTATTGCAGTCAAGTACAGAGAACAAATAAAATGAAGCTATAATAAGGGATAAAAATTATTAATAACTAAAATAGATAGATGAAATATAGAATTAGAAATGTATCAAAATATCTTCCCAAATCATATCCTTGTGTTTTAGGTCTACCCCCTTCCAATTGGCATATATTAGAAATGTACCAAAATATCATCCCAAACTATATCCTTGTTTTTCGGGTTTAACACCCTCTAATTTGCATATGCAATACTAATCTTAGAGCGTATTATATGACTGACATAGCTATTAAGCAATACCCCCTTTTTACCTATTGCCTTCATGTCATAATCAAACTCTATCAGTAATTTTTTGGCCTGTGTTCCTTCATTTGTCTTAGCCACCCATTTTATACGGGTCAGACCTCTATCTCTTTTCTTGTATTGCTAACCAAAACCTTATTGACTAGAACCGTTTTGACCTAAACCATCTATTTCTGTTAACAAAATAATAACTAAAAGGTAAGAATAAGAAATATTAATTGTCTAATCAATTTAGTAATAAAATAAATTTTTATTATGTACAATATACTAATTTCTTACTAGTTAGTATCCACCCAAATTCCTTCACAATAATCATCCCTAAAAGCATATTCATCATCTACCAAATCAAATTGTGTTGTTTTAGGTTGAGCAATTGTGAAAGGCGAGGTTTTGTCGAAGTTGAAGTCATTGTTATCTCCACCAATCTTTTGCCTTTTACCTTAGAGCATAATAGAAAGATATTTATTTGTAGGATCAGTAACAAAATACTTGTATTGCTTGACTTGCTAAGCTGAATGACTCACCTAGGTATCTAAGTCTCTAAAGATCAACTGAAACAAATCCAAATTTTTCATCTATTTGCTCATCATTACTATTAACCCACTTACATTTGAAGACTGAAAATTTAAACTTGAAGTAATTAACCTTCCAAATCTCTTCAATCACTCCATAATATGGTATGAATGCCAATTTTGATATTTTATCTTTTAAACTAGCAAAATCATTGCTTCAGCTACAATCATCACCCTACTATTTTGCATAGCACTTTTATCATTTTAGGCTTTGGGTAATAAGAGTAACTATTTATGTCATATCCTTCCTAATACACAATTGCAAAATGAGACCCTACAACTAGCCTTTATATTGTATTAAAATGATTGTTATCCTTTAGCATTTATTGCTTGAATCATTTTGCAAAAGACTTGTTGTTGCTAGTTGCATATCCCTCATTTTTGGGTTCATATTCTAGAGCATATTTTTGTGAGCATCCAAGTAAGGAAACTTCATAGTTATTCTTCAAAATGTAAAAATATACTTACATCATCACTTTGTGAGACATGAACTTCACTTTGGCAACCCAAGTTCCCTTGCTTTTTATCCTCTAATCATGCCGAGATTAAGGAAGTTCAATTGCCTTTACCCCAGTAAGATATGAGTAATAAAACTTAATTGTCTCCTCGGCTACATATCTCTCAACAATTGATGCCTAAGGTTGATAATAATGTTTAGAATGCCCCTTAAGGATTTTTATGTATCTCTGAGTACATCCACCTAAAATACCATGCCACAAAGTCTAATATCACGTATCAGGTGAGCTATCAAATGGAGCATAATGTCAAAAAATGCTAGAGGGAAGTGCATCTCCAACTGGGAGAGAATAACATAACTTTCATTTTTCAATTCATCTAACTTAGGAGGATCGATCACTTTGCTGCAAATAATATTGAAGAACATACAAAGTCTGGTAATAGTACTCCCCACATCATCTTTTATAGTGCCTCGAATAGTCACTAGTAGTAATTGTTGCATCAACATGTGGCAATCGTAGGACTTCATACTAGTTATCTTTAAATCTTGCATTGAAACAAGCTCCTAAAATTCGATGAATACTCTTGTGGAACCTTAATACCATGCAAACACTCACATAGACTTATTTTTTTATATTTAGATAATGTGTATGCTGCTAGGTACAAATAAACTCTCTTACTACCTTTTCTTTTATGTGGATGTAGAGGTGATCTTATTTCCATTTCAGTTAAGTCTCATCTAGCATTGACTCCATCCTTACTCTTTTTACTTAAATGCAGAAATATGCCAACAACGCTCTCACACACATTTTTTTTCACATGCTTGACATCTAGATTATCTCACTTCAAAACTCCGCCAATATGGAAGATAAAAGAAGATTGGTCTATTTTTTATATATTCCTTTCAACTGCATTCTTCTTATGATTTTTACACAAGATAACATGAACCCCTGCAAATGTTAATACATTTTTTCTCTAGTTAAAGGTAATTGAGCTATTTCATATTCATATGAGCCATTAAATGCCTTCTTCAACCTATAGTAAGGGTGGTGTCGACAAAGAAACCTTATATGAGAAAGATAGACTATCTTCATTCTATGTTTGAATTGCATATAATTAGTACCTTCTTCACATATGAGCTATACTTTATGCCCCTTAGCACTATAATTGACAAATTTCCATATGCCGAGAAGTCATTTATCGTGGTGAAGATCATGGTACGTAGTTTGAATGTCTCTTTTATATATGTATCAAACACATCAACACCTTCCTCCCACAATTTATTCAAATCCTCAATCAAATGTGCCAAGTACACATCTATATTGTTTCCTAACTCTTTTAGCCCCAAGATCATAAAACACAACATTATATACTTTCACTTCATATACAACGAGGGAGGCAAGTTGTAAATCACAATGAGAACTGGCTAATCACTCTGTGTGATATTGATATTACCATACTGATTGATTATATTTGTACATAGCCCAAGCCAAAAAATTTTGGGCTTACAATCTTCTATTGAGGAGAATCAGCTAGGTGGCGAAGTTGTTCATCTTTATTTTTTCTATCAAAATGTCATCTCAAGTTCTTTGTATATATGGCATTAGTAAACAAACGCTTGAAACATAGTATTATTAGAAGATACCACAACATATTCGAAGTAGAGCCTTTAGTAATCTCATCACAATTATCACCGTATTTCTTCACTTTGTATCTTGAAGTGCCATATTTAGCACACTTATTCAGCCATTCATACTCATTTTTATACATTATGTAGTTGTTACTTATTAGGGCAAACATGTATCTTCTTATAGGACAAACCCATCATACACGATTTTCTTCACCTCTTGCATTCCTTTTGGAAGTGTATTGCCTACAGGAAATGCATCACTTAATAACTCAAGCAATTCCTTCAAATTATAATCGGTTCAACTATTTCTCGATTTCAAATTCATCAATCGTAACACAAATTACAACCTTGTGTACTCATCTTTACTCCCTGGGTACAATGGCATCTCAACATCACTTATCAAACTTTCACATATTGGAGAAAACTGTGAAAAGGACTTGACTCCAATATCACAAAACATATTCAAAATTCTATCCCTAAAGTTATTGTTCACAACTTCTCATTTTTACACAAAGGAGTCCTTCTAATTTTACCGTGCCAAATCTAATTTGTATATCTTAAATTTATTTAACCATATATAATATACTCTCTTATAATAATAATAGACAATCAGTTACAGTTTAAATAGTTGATATAGGGACATAAATACAACATATCACTTTTCTTATAAGCATTCCTCTTAAAAATTCAAAAAATATTTCTACCCATCTTCATATTTCTTAGTAGTTATCCTAGATTTCATCCAAATACAATCCATTATTCTACATCATCATTTAGCATAATTATTAAATTAAAGAGAATATGTCTGCCTTTTATATTTTATGAAAATTTCGGCAAAGTTTTCCTTAAATATAAATAATCACAAATGATAAACAAATCCATCAAACTTACCAATCAAGTTTCTTGTTACCCAAAGCTTTTAACTTAAATTATAACTTTCCTAAATAATACTAACATTTCTCAAACAAAAAATAACACAAAAATACCAAACACTACAAAAAATTTAGCAATGTATTAACAACAAAAAGTATTTAATAAATAAATAGGAGTCAATGAATAAACAAGTACTATAAAAAATATGCAATATATTGAACAAATAGGAAACAAATAGTAACTAATGTATTGAATAACCCAATTGACAACAAAAAGTCTAATAACAATATATTATTTTCTAAAATTCGTAAAAACACACCTTCACAAAATTACCCCCATAAATTCGTAAAAATGCACCCATAAACAAATAGTAACTAATGTAACAATATAAAACTATAAAAATCAAGTATTTAATACAAGTAAGATATCTCATATGATCTATTATAGTTTATAAACAATTAAAAAACCCAAAAAAGCAAGAAAAATAAGTAAATGACAAAGTTAAATGGCGATTTACAACGAGAATGACATTAACGACAAATATAAGCACCAAAAATAGGAGGAAAACACCAAAAAATGACTTTTGTGGAAGTCTATTATGATGGGACAGGGGAAAGGGACCACAAACGACTGTAAAAAAGTAAAATTAAAACTGTAATCATGTCAAAATTTTTAAATTTTTCAGGAGACTTATTATAACAGTTTTCTAAAAAACCATCACAAAAAACACATTTAATATCTCGGCGGTATTCTAAAAAACTATTATGATAAGTATTTAACATA
Organism: Leucaena leucocephala; assembly: GCA_037074615.1. Lineage (NCBI taxonomy): Eukaryota > Viridiplantae > Streptophyta > Magnoliopsida > Fabales > Fabaceae > Leucaena > Leucaena leucocephala. The sequence continues at coordinate 8,840,818 of CM073525.1, forward strand.
GAGTTTATAAAAACACCATGATAGCATTAAGAAAATGCTATTAAAAGGTTTTTTTACAGCAATTTTTTTAAAAAACTGCAATAAAAAGTATTTAAAATAAAAAGGTATTTATAAAAATATTAGTGTCTCTTTTTACGCATTTTTTCTATTTATTGTCTGGAAAAGTATTTTTTCTAGTGTAAATAGATTACACATATCGATATCATCAAGGGTTATATGGTTTTCCTTTGTGTGCGTGCGTGTCTGGATCTCCATCTTCGTGACAGTTCAAATGAAATGCGCAGCTTAATTAATAAATAAATTAAATACAAACACATTTAATTGGGAGATGAGAAAGAAATGGGGTTGAAATGCAACGTATGGATGTAGACGGCAAGTGCATATATATAGTGTATCACATTAATTGAGCACACTAATACACCATCCACATAACAACAATATTATACTCTACATATTATGAGGACATCAAATCGTACAATATATATATATATATACACATATATATATATATTAGGGTTATGGTAATGCAGCACTATCCATATAATAATATTATGAATTAATATATGCCATATCCATGTTCAATCCAGACGCCATTGATGATCTGTCCTTGTTTCCGACACTTCTTTTCATACACCTTTTCTTTAAAGTGACATTAATAATTACTCACAGTTTTACAAAGAAATAAAGCATATAGAGCATACAATATCAGTAAAAGTTTTACCCCTTGTTTAGATTGAGAGAAATTGAGGAAGGAAAAATATTAAGAGAAAAATAGAGAAGGAGATAAGTTTTTTCTTATTTAGATAATGGAAGAAAAATGGGAGAGAAAAAAAGTTAGGAAAAAAATGAGGTGTCTCCAACTCTTCTCTTCACATATAGAGAGAAAATGATGAGATAACTCATTTTTCAATTATAACCTTGTAATCCATTTTAACCATTTCATTTATATATATTATATTTTTAGTATTTATTAATAATAATATAATTTATCTATTTTTTATTACATTTAATTTTAAGAAATTATCCATTTTTTTAAATTTTTTTTCTTGATAAATTACATTTTGTGATAAAAAATATTGGTTTTAAAATATAATAACATGGGTATATATATTTTTTATCAAATAATTTGATTTTAATAGTTTTGAAGATGATAATGTTGATATGATTTTTCTATTGTGATATTTAATTTAATTTTAAACTAATATATTTTTATATGTGTGTAAGGGTATTTAAGTCATTCAGTTATTTAATTTGCTTATTTTCTCTCTTTCATGTTTTCTCTCATCCATAGGGGTGATAATATTTTCTTTTCAATTTTCTCTCCTCTCAATCTTCTCCCCTCCTATTTTCTTTCATCCCAACTTTTTTTCCCATATAAACGGAGTATTATAGTATAATTCAGCAGATATAACATGAACTGCAAAATAAGGAAAAGCTTTAAAGAAAGAGAGAAATTCCTTTTAAGGAATTGAAGTCGTCTGACTTGAATCCTTAGCAAAATGAATAAATCCATAGCCAATGCAGTTAATATTGAGGTGTAGTCCAAGAAAGTCTTGCAAGAGACTGGATTTATGAATCTATATGAGAGAGGCTCGAAGACATTTGACCAAGAAAAGTAGTCCAGGAGTTCCTTGATTTTTCCATATGAACTCAATGAGGGCATATATAACTTTGACAAAAATACAACCTAGATTTCTTGAATTTATGAAGGAAAATATCCCATCCAGATCGGTTAAATCGACCCTTAGGCTTTGTAATTGAAATTATTGGCGTAAGGTTGGAGCTGGCAAAAGCCACAGAAGAGAATGAGAGTATACCTTTTCATACACCTAAACTAAAAAGTTTTGAATGTGAAAACGATATCAACCGTAAACAAATATTGGAGATGGGAATTGATGTGTATATATATATATATATATATATATATATATATATATATATATATATAAGATATGTTAGCAATAAGGAGATAGCAAGACAAGGTGTTGATTTTTTAGGGCATCGAATAAAGTATTACATTCATGGGGATTAATGAATATAAAGTATCATTTACTATTGCTTGGAATAAAAAGAATAAATGACCAGAACAGTGGGAGAGATATCACATCGTAATTAACTCAAAGCACTAAAGTTTAATATATAGTTTATGATGAGTAATTCCACCTTCGTTATTGCAAATGTGCTGTGAAGTTTATCTTCAAGTGTTCTTAGCAGAGAATCCCAGCGCCTTCTTTTTGTTGACATGGGATCCACCACGATTCATGTATATTTTAATGAGAAAATTATATTTAAGGCAATTAAAAAAAAGTATGAGAAGATCATCAAATTATTGTGAAATGATTAATTTTCAAATTGTGAAATGATATAATTGCTATTGTAAAAAAAAGAACTAAAATAATTAGAATGACAACTCTATCAAAAAAATAATAATTTAAGCAAGAAAAAAATAATAATTCAAGCATTGAGAATGACAACTTCTAGATAAATGAATAACAACTAGATAGTGAAGAAAATAATAATTGAGATATTTTTTTTGGAGGTAATTTTGTTATTTTACAATTCAAAAAAATTAATCCTAGATCCCATAGGATTTTATGTAACATCCCAATTTTTATCCTTATATTTAAGTAAAATTAAACATATTATTTATCAATAACTTAAAATATTATATAATTAAATTATTATACTTTAGTATTTTTATTATTTTTAATAAAATATAATATATGGATTATCATACTATTCTCTTTACTTAGGCTTTTATGATTTGATTGTTATTATTAGTTAGAAAATTATTAGGATTTGAGTTCAGATTTAAATATGGATTTAAATTTTAAATTATTATTATAGCTTTATAAATAGAGGTAAGACCCTGAGTTATTCTTTATATTTGATTATTGAGTTGGCTCCTCTCTTTTTAGTCATATTTCTTAGTCTCTTTTCTATTCCCAAAAAATCCCCCATTTGATTCCCTCCCAAACATGCCCTTAGTTCAACTCACCAAAAGCTAAGCTTTACTTGTTAGATCTTTTATGATAATTATTCATATATTTAAGTGAGAGGTAATCACTTTATACTCGTTGTGTACGTTAATATGATGTTTATGAGTGATTTAATATATATAAATATATTGATATTTATATGATTATATTGAAAAAACTTGTTTGATGATTTTTATTGAAAATAGTCTTGTGAGACTTAAAATTTAATTTAGAAAGTTTGAGTTGAGATTATAAACTTGTTATATCTTGATATTGAAATTTAAAAAAAGTTATTATTTTAAGAAAAACCCTTTTATGATATTTATCAAGTTATTGATATTTTGATTAATATGATTATTTTGAAAATTATGTATTAGGAATAAATGATGATAGAGTTATATTTTTACCATATGGTATAACCTCTATTATAACTCGATAGTTGACTTTTGTCCTACAAGTTTATAGAGGGACATGCTCTACCTATTTACTGAGGGGTTGTGACACCCCTACCTGTAAACCATGGTCCAACCAAGTGCTATATAGATTTTGGCTTATCCATAACATTTGGCCGATTAACTTTTTGAGTAGTCAGTTATCACTAACCCATGGATTCGGTCAACGGAAATAAAGTAACGGTTGGATTGAGGGGAGAAACTTGGGTGGGTTATCCATTTGATTTTATTATGATAATATATTATTTCTATATATTGTGTATGATGAGTAGAATTGTTAGTTACTGAGACGTTTGTTTTCACCCTATTTTTATTAGCATTTTTCAGGTGACATTATCATCTTAGGATCCTAAAGAAAACTTCATATGTTTGATTAAAACTATATCAATTGTATAGCATTCTCCTTTGGATGTATATGTAGAATACTTATATATTGTCATAGTAAGGCTAATTATACATACTCTAATATTATATGATACCTTATTTGAATTTGATTATAGTAGTTCATCTTAAGGATAATATTCAAAATATTCAAAATAGACTCTTCTAAATTATTAATTATTTCTTCAATTTTATTAAAATTGCACATACTCTTATATTATTTTTATATATACACTTTAATTAATATACATGTTTATAGAAAAATATAATATTTATATTATAAAATCAAGTATACTATAGTATCTATCTAGTTATAATATACAATTTATAAATATTCAGCAATTTATACGTCTTAAATAATTTTCTCATCTTATTCTTTTCATATCATAATTATTTGAATTTTAAAAAAAATTATTTTTATAACTATGGCAGAGTTTTTTTTTAATTTTAGTAAAACTATTTTTTACCATTGTCAACTCTTTTAAAATAAGCCATTCATTTATAATATTATATTTGATTTATATTGTGTATAAAATATGTCAAAATAATTAATAGCAGTTATATTTTACGAGAATTTTATATTTCATAATAATTTGATGATTTTGTTAGACTTTTCTATAATTATTATTTTTTACATGAGACTTAAATATAATTTTTTTTATTTTAATTTATCCAATAATATTATATGGGCTAAACATAGTTAATGGAGTGCCAACAAGGCCAACCCTACAATACATATTGAAGATAAGATATTTTGGAAAAGAAATATACCATTTTCAAAATGATGGTGGAGTGACGAGAAATGATCGCACAAGAACTTGAAGGGTCATCATATCCTATTCCTATTTCAGTATGCTTTAGTCTTGGTGGCAAAAAACACAAAGACATGTAGTATAGCCTTAATTAAAAAACTTTGATGGATAAATTATATATCCAAGAAATTAAACCATGACATGGGTTTCAACGGTTAGATTAGACTAGGGTATTGAAAATTCAATAAGTGATTATTGAATCTAGGAACTCAGAAGAAGTCTACTTCATTGGTCAATCTTTCGTTATATGAAATCTTATTTAATTATATTAGATTTGTTAGGTCAAATAAATAGGATCAACTCAAATATAAACAAAAACGTGCAGTCCCCTCGCTCCAAGAGAAAATGAGAAATTGGAGAAAAGCCTTTTTATTAAAAAATTTATTAATAAGAAAAATATGATAAACGAATTTAAATATATGTAAATATAAAAAATATATTTTTTATAGTTATCCTTAATTAAATTCAATAATACTCAAATTTGACCTAAATAGATAATCATAAAAGAGAGGAATTTAATAATTTTTTATAAATAAAAAGTAATGGTAACTCTATCGATATCGATCGTTTGATTTAAGTCATTCTTATAAAAAACAATTTCAACAATGGACTTTTTCCAAATTTTTTCAAAAAAAATTAAAGTACATGAATCAGAATAGCAAGTATAATTGTAATTTACTAAGTGCAATTAATAATAATTAACAGTAGTCTTGACGGTGCCTGAAGGTTGTGGCAAATGTGATATATTTGGATTCCAAGCGTGGTTGACATTATCAACAGTCAAGTGTGTGTGTGTGTGTGTGTGTGTGTTTGACATCACTGGTCTTATGTCGAATATTAGATTGAGTTTGAATTTTGTGAGCTGAAGATGAGATTGCTGACAGGGCCATGATGGTGTGTGATAAAGGCAGAAAAATTAAAGTCTTTGGCTTCTTTATTTTACATCTGCCCCTAGTGTTGGAAAAATTTAGTTGGCCAAACTCTATTATAATTTCCCAACCATTTCCCTCTTCTCCACAGGTTCACGCTCAATCCTCATTACATGTCATTTGGTGCCCTTTTGTGTTTATTAAAAACAATACTCTAATTTTTAATATAAAAATTAAATAATTAATTTATAAATATTAAAAAATATATATTAATTTTTTAAAATAATATTTTAATTATGCATATTATAACTATCATTTAATAGAAATCTCCTTACTATATGCTATTAATAGAGATATTTTGACATCCCAATTAGGGGTGTGCATGGGCAGGGCTGGGCAGGGCAACCCCCCTGCCCGGTGCCCTGCCCAAAAAATACATGGGCTGCATTTTGCAGCCCGATGCCCGGCCCTGCCCGGTAAAAGCCCGAACAATTTTGGGCAGGGCATGAGCGGGCTGGGCATGGGCGGGCTGGGTATGCCCAAATTGTGATGTCATGCTCATGTTGTGAAAAAAAATTGTAATTATGAATTTCTAAAATAATACCATATTCATGTGTCTTTAAGAGTTAAATAATATCTATAATTCACTAAGAATAAGAGAACAAAGATAATAATTAAAATCTTGAGATCAATTGCATATAAAAAATAAGCGTTGAAATCTAAGTAGTTTGTAATTATAACTTTGTATCAATCTCCCTAATATTGACAAAGATAAAGCATCTAAAAAAATAAAATAAATAATTATAATTTGTAATGTAATCATATGATAATTAACAAAGTTAAAAAAAATTAGTATAGTTATAAATATTAAAAGATACAACTTACCTACTTATATTTCTAAAATTACCTTATAGTCACCAGTAGCTATCATATTCTCCCTTTTAAGATAGAGAAAAAATAAAAAAAAAATAAAAGAAGGGGTGCTCATGGGCAAGGCAGGGCAGGGCAGCCCCTATGTCCGGTGCCCAGCCCAAAAAATGTATGGGCTGTATTTTGCAGCCCAATGCCCGGTAAAAATCGGGCTGGACAGGGCATAGCGGGCCATAGACATTATACACAACCCTAATCCCAATAGATTATATCAGCTAGTTAGGGCTATTCTAACTTATTCTTTAAGAACGTAGCACCTTAGAGACTAAGGGCGCTAAACTTAATGATTCCTATCACGTCTTAATTCTAATTAGTTTAGTTTATAATTTTTTTAAAAATTAGCTAAAATACCGAGTATTTACACACAAAAAAAAGGATTACTTTAAAAAGTATAAATTTTAGAGATAAAATAGATTAAAATATTATATTTAAAATTAAAAATAATATTTTTTATATTTAGGACTAGTATATATATATAAGTTATTTATTACATCCTTTTTTAAAATTACCTAATTCACTTCAAAATAATTATTATACAAAAACACATTGCATAGAAAAGCCAAGATAGTTTTTCCTAAAAATATCATGTATACCTTGTATATGATTATATATAGTTAGAGTTTGTTTATTATATTTTAATTAGATTCGCCACAGGTTTTTATACCCCCAATTTTTCATGAAGAGGGAGAAAAATATTTTCCAATACTTACCGCTCCTTGATAAAAACTTAATAAATAAAATTAGATTTTAACTATATATATATATATATATATATATATATATTAGTAGTAAATGATGGGATGGATGATTTGGAATGTAGGCCTGGTTCTTCGGCGCTAATTCGGTGGGGCGGCTCTGTAGACCGTAAGACACTTGTTTCTTACTGATTAGCCGTTGAAATTTATGCGAAGCAAATCCGCAGCCTAACTCTTTGTTTCTTGTGGACTCCTTCCCTATTTCCAAGCAGTTACGTTGGGTTTTAACAGAACGAGTTCAATTATACAATCAACTACGCCTTCTTCTGTATTCTTTCTCCGTTTTCCCTCCTTATCAGCATCGGAGGAGAACAAGCAAACACGTCAGGGTCAAACATCTACATCTTTAAACGTACCCAAAGAGTTCCTAAAACAAACAAACGCGTACATACAACGGATTCACACCTTCTCAACAAAGATCAACATAGTTAGTTAAATGACTATATCCTTTAAACATACCATATCATGTGTATAAAAAATATTTTATTAAAAGAAACATAACTTGTTTTCAATAATATTTATATTTTAAAAAAAAAATCTTTAGTTATTATATACTTAGACTTTAGAGGAAAAAAGCGGATACACACCTTTGAATTTTAGTTCCCACAAATCACAATGATGTTCATGGCGATTTCGTGTAAGCAAGCAGTGCATCTTCGCTGGAATATGTATGGTGGAGGTAGTTAAGAATATTAAGGGTCAAGGTGGTATGGCCTATATATCATGAAAGAATGTAACCCCATATTTTTTTTGTTATAAGGGAGGGTTAGACCCAAAATACCAAAAAAAATCAAATTATGGGAAAATAATTCTCATTTTCTCTTTAGACACTAATGCCTCCAGATTAGGGGGCAAACTCCTAAAAAATATGACTTATAAATTTCTTGCTTAGCCAAAGTATCAGTAACTTGATTTTGTTTCCTTAGAATATATATATAATTTGAATATCCCATTCTCGTTTTAAAAACTCTTGAATCTGCATCATCAATAGGTTGTACCCATAATTATTGTCCTGAAGATTAATGGAGTGAACAATATTTTTCATATTCGATTCCAAAATAATTTTCTTAATACCCAAATCTCAAGCCAGTGCTAGCCTTTTAAAAATTGCCCATTATTTATCCTCACTAATACTTCAAAGGCCAATTGTATGCATAAATCCCACAATCCACTTCCCCTCAAAGTCTCGGATTACTCTTCCACAGCCTGCCTTTGTTTGTTTCTTTGCTAGAGACTGATAGGACACAAATCGTGTATAATTTTTATAACATTTTGAGGGTTTTGTGACAACTTTACCATTCATTTTATGCCTAAAATTGTGCTTTTATGGTAATACATGATTGTGCTTGGCAATATGTTAATTGAAGGGTAAAATGGTAAATTAACTCCTTCAAACTGCATATATGTTGTTCTTTACTAACTAGTTGGACCTTTATAGTAAGCTTTGATGTTGAATTACAAGTAGTTTGGAGAAGAACTAAGGATTAATATGAGCAAAAAAGAAATCACAAGATCAAGAGAATCAAATCAAGTATAGCAACCTCTGTGCACTTTAGTCGCGACCCAAGTGTCCACATGTCGTGACCTCATTTATTTTGGGAAGTTTTCATGCTTTCACAGGTCGCGACAAAAAACAGAATCTGGTCACGACCAAAGAAGATAATCAGTGAAGCTGTGCATTTTTTATTAGGTTATTTTGTCTTTAAAAGGGGAGGAAGCAGCAGGAGTCAAGGGAGGCTAGTTTTTTACCTGATACAGCAAAAGAAGTAGTACTCAAACATTCTCTCCACAACCTACCTTCATATCTCCCATCATTTATCATTCCAATACCATTTTTCTGCTTTCTTCATGGCATTACATCTGAGCAGCGATTGTAGCACAGTAGGAGTCATGAGATGCTAAATCTTTAGTCTCTTGGTGATGAATCGCATATCTTGAGCTCATGGACTGCACTATACTGGGGAATTTTCTGTTTTAATCTCACATTTCTTATGTTTTGAAATTCCTAGATCTAGGGTTTTGATTTTGAGTAAAGATTGAATATCAATCGATTATTCTGAGATTAGGTTTTTTAATAGAATTTGGATGATTTGGATATTGGTTTGATATGAATATTTTAGTTTTAATTTCTAGATAATTGAGTTTTTATCAACGATCTTTGCTAACTGATTTAATTGCTTAAAAGCTATGGTCAACGATTGATAATCATTTGAGGGTATCTTCATCTTCGATTTAATTACACGCTAAGTGATTTTTAAACAGCGCATTAGTAGTTTTTGAACTAGCTTTGATCAAAAGAGTTTAAGGAATATTAATATTCTAAACTTAATCGATCGATTGAGATTTTATTTAAGATTTGGTAATTTTAAAATCCCCATATCATATTCAGAGCAAGGATAGATATGTTTCTATTATCAAAAGTATTTCTCAACATATTTCTTTAACAATCCACTTATTCTTTATCTTGATAAAAAATACAAAAATATTTACTTTACTGCATCCTTATTTTATTTCATAAAAAATAAATCAAACATAAAACCCAATTTTACTTTCACTCAAGTTTTCAATGATTTTATCACCAATCTGCTATGATTCCAATAAAAAGGTTCCTTGAGAAGAATGATAGGGTTGTCCCCTATACTGCATTAATATGGTGCAATTATTTTTTTTTATGAGTCAGACGACAACAATCCGCTCCAATCAGAGAACTATCAACATTTACCTTGAAAAATCCCTTTGGTGGGCTTTCCCACTTAAGAATAACAGTATTATCCATACTCTATATCGGTTGGTTCTATTGACATACAAACCTTAGCCATACATTTTTAAACATTACTAGAGGCTTCTGAGGTTTAACAAAATCTGATTCAAACATAGATTTATTCCTCCACTTCCATAACAACCAAATCCTGACACCCCATATCAGCTTCCAATTCTCAAACTCCTTTAAACCCATATTATTCTTTCAATTCATAGTAAACCAATTCCTCAAATATGTTGAGAAAAATTGATTATGATAATTGGGTTTTATACATTGACTCCAAAAATCTCTGGCATAATCACAATCCTGCAAAATGTGTAATGTGTCTTCCACACCCTGATTGTAGTATTGACATATAGCTAATGAAGTTGACTAACTGTTTCTCCAAGCATGTGTGGGCAATCAACTATTAAATGTAATCCACATGAATACCTTAATGCGCTCCGCACTTTCCCACTTCCAAATTCCTTAAATATTGCATTGTACGTACTGTCAGATGATTTCTCTAGCATATAATACGCACTCTTCATTGTAAATCTCCCATCATTAGTTGCATTCCAAGCAAGTACATATGGTCATGCATCTTGTCATGGTGGTAAGACAGCCAATAATTTATTAAAGACCTAACTAGGAACAAGATTAGCCAATCTCGTGAAGTCTCAATTTCCATCTACTACCCAATCAACTACTTTACTATTATTCTCCTTAACATTAATCGGTCTCATACACATTTCCTTAATGCTCTTCTCATGATACAGCCATTTGTCATTAAAGAAATTAACTTCCTCCCTATCCTTAATGTGCCATCTCATCCCCTTACTATATTAACCCTTTGTTATGAAATAAATTTCCATAATACATATCACCTTTCCTAGCTTCCAGCAAATTCTCCTCCTTATTCATCATATATTTATGTAGCAGAACATCTGCCCATAAACTCTTTGCACCATGCATTAGATTCCATGCTATCTTTGACCCGCACACTTTATTGACAACACTCAATCTTTTGAATCCCAGTCCTCCGTGGGTTTTAGGTTTGACAATTTTATCCCATATAATAGGATGTTAACCATGACTATTATTATATTGTCCTCAAATGAAATTCCTCTGTAATCTTTCAACTTCATGACACACTGAAGTAGGCAATCTAGCAACCTACATAGGATATAACAGAATTGTACTTATAACAAATTTAGCTAGAGTAATTTTTCCTACAATTGTTAATGTTTTAGCCTTCCATACCCCCAATTTAGATTCCACCCTATCAATAATATAATGAAAAGTATCTATAGCCTTCCTCTCTCTGATGATCGGAAACCCCAGATACTTCCTAATGTCACTAGAAATAGCAATACCAACCCTCCCACTAATCCTGCGTTTAATACCATTTGTAACTTTTGATGAGAAGAAAATAGAAGATTTATCTTTACTAATTCTTTCTCCCAATGCTCCACAAAATATCTCTAGATAATCCATCATACATTTCGTTTGATCATCTGTAGCAACTCCAAACAGCAGTAAATCATCGACAAACATAAGATGAGATATCTTTGAACCTCCATTTCCAATATGAATAGGTTTCCAAGCTCCAGAGTTAACTAGATCAAATATAATATAGGATAATCTATCTTTACACAAAACAAACAAAAGGGGTGAAATTGATCTCCTTATCATAGACCCCTTTTAGGAGAGAAATACTCAGTTTGAAAACCATTACAAAGAACATTATATGAAACTTATGAAATATAACTCATAATTAAATTAATAAAATTATTTTCAAACCCAACATCTTGAAGCACTTAATGCAAGAAATCCCAACGTATCTTGTCATATGCTTTCTCCAAGTCAATCTTCCAAGCCATCAACCCCATCTTGCCTTTTGATTTCTTCATAATATGCATGATCTCTTGCCCAACAATAATATTATCTTTGATATGCCTCTCTTTAATAAAACTTGATTGGACTGGAAAAATATTCTCATCCATAACACCTTGCAATCTATCAACAATCACCTTATAGATAACTTTATAATGCACAATACAAAGGGAGATAGGCCTAAAATGACTCACTAATTGAGGACTTTTCCTCCTAGGAATTAAGGTAATCAGAGTCCTGTTAGCCTTTGCATCTACCATTTCTCCCATAAATGCTTCTTCAAGAAATCTACACATTGAGTTGCCCACCTTATCCCAGTTTACTTGGTAAACAATAGGAGAGAATCCATCCGCACTTGGAGCCTTCTACGGTCCCATTGACATGATTACTTGTTTAACCTCATCCTTCGAAGGAGCAAAGTACATACTTTTAAACACTTCATAATTTGTTCTAGGAAAACTTGTCATAGTGTTTATAATACAAGACCTATCTCCATCCTCATCATAAAGAGACTTAAAATAATCAGAGATCATCCTTTTCAACTTCTTCTCATCATCCACACCCACTTACCCATGCCATCTCTTAAAGAGGTAATTGTATTTCTTCTTCTACTCATTTTTGTCTTGAAATGGTAATAACGAGTGTTCTGATCCCCTTTAATAATCCATTTTGTATGAGCTTTTTGAAACCATTTCACTTCCTCTAATTATAAAATTTCATCAAAATTGGTTTGCAATTCTTTCTCCAAGTTAGACAAAAAAACTGAATGCCCATATGCCTTTATCCTTTGTATGCCATTTAATCGAGCAAGAATTTCTGTTTCCTCTTCTCAATCATTCCAAATACATTCTTATTCTAGTCAGTCACCAAAGATGTGAAATTTTCCAAAGTAGTACTTAATTCCTGACTTGAATCCCAATTTTCATCAAGAAAGACTCTAAAATTATCATGTTGTAACCACATGGCTTTAAACCGAAAAGGTTTATTCCCTCTATCACCACTATCCTTCATAAATTGAAGCATGATTGAATTATGATCAGATAATTGAGTTCTAGATAGAACTTTTAAAAAACAATCAAGAAAATCAGTTAAGAATTATGTATTAACAAGTTCCCTCTCCAATCTTTCATACAAATGTGTATACCCAACATTTTGAGGTCCCTTCCATGTAAATATTGGGCCTTGAACATTTAAATCAGAAAGCTCACTCACTAACTTGTTGTTGAAACCATTTAATTCTATTGTAAGGGCAAGATGCTATACCTACCCTCTCCTTACAGCTCAAAATATCATTAAAGTTGCCAAGAACGACCCAGGGAATTTTTATCATTTTAGAAAAAAAATGTAATTTACCCCATAATTCTTCACGAAAATTTGAGTGAGGGATCGCATAAATAGCAGTTAATATGAATTTGTTGAAGTCAAGAAATTCACATTGAAGATGGAAAAATTGTTTATTTTCTTCTAAAACTTGCAAATTAATGACACTACTTTTCCAGATAATAGCTAAAGCCCTAGAACTCCCTAGATTAGGAATAATTTTAATTTCATCAAAACTCAAATTTTTCAACAGGCTTAGTGCGTGTTTGGCTTCAGCGTTTGAGAATCAATTTTGGGCAAAACCTCGGTTTGGAAAAATTTCACCCAAACATCAATTTTTCTCCAGAATTGATTTTGGAACAAAACCTCGGTTTGCAAAATTTTTTGCCAAACAGCCATTTTTGTCTAGAATTAATTTTGGGCAAAACCTCGGTTTGAAACCATGGTTTTGAATAAGCTATTGAAAATGGATTTTGGAACTGTAAAAGAGCTTATAGATTATCTAATTACTATTTTACCCCTACTTTTTTCTTATACTCTCTCTCATCTCTTTCCTCTCTCCTCTCTCTCTCATCTCTTTCCTCTCTCCTCTCTCTCTCCTCTCTCTCCTCTCCCTCTCTCTCCTCTCCTTCTCTCTCCTCTCTCTCCTCTCTCCTATTTATTCTCTACCCTCTCTCATCTCTCATACTTTAATCAAATCATACCCTTTTTAGTAATTTATTAATATAAAAAGTGATTCTACTATTAATCATCCAAACATCACTATTTGCAAAATCTATTCTTCCCAAAATATATTCTCCAGAATCTATTCTTCCCAAAATCTATTCTTTCCAGAATCTATTCTTCCCAAAATCTATTCTCCAAAATCTATTCTCCAAAAGCTAATCCAAACACACCCTTAGTCGTGTTTCTTGCTCACACCTAGTTTCAGCTGATATAATTAAGCTAGGATTTGGGCCTTTACAAACAGCCCTAACATTTCTTAGGGGGCATATCCACAAGTTCCTCTAATATTTCAATATAAAATTTTATCTATTAAACACATATAAATAACATTAATAGCTCAAAGGAAACTCAAACCTGTTCAGCCCATTGCGTTTCTGGGACGATGGATTCAGAGCCCATTTCATCTTTCTCCTGCAAATTTATATTTGGGTTAATTAAATCAGTCCCAAATGTAGGATCTCCTCGGTCCAAGTCCACATGTCTAACACTAATATCATCCTCTAACAAAATACTTCCCCTCTCATTTGCGTCAGCATCCATGACTATTAATGCTTGATGTCCATTGTTTCCTACTCCATCAAATCTCTCCTGACACCTCTCATAGACTTCATCATTATCCTTCTCCCAAGTCAAATGATTAGTCCACCTACTTCCCCTCCCTTGAAATTCTCTTGTCATTTTCTCTCTCTTCCTCCCACTTTCTGCCACTTCCAAATTTGTCACGGTTCGTTACCGGCTTTCATCCACAGTAGCTGCATTTTGTTGTTTCACGGCATCTCCATAACGTTCAATCACAACCAACTCCCCTACTGAATTCCTCTCAATTGCACTGCGTCCAAAGTTTCCCGTTCGCACGATAGCTGGTACTTCACAACCTCCCCCGACTTTAGCAAACTACCGCCTGAGCTTCGTACTGTTCATCTGATGTACTGTTCTTCTCACATCTTCTCCTTCGTTCTGGACACCATTCTCCCTCTACTCCACGAGCAAGAACTCCAAACCGCGAGCCCCGTGCCTCCTGTTTGTACATCTCATTCTTTGCATCCTTCATTCTTCGTTGGCGTCTGGTCTTTTGAAGCACACGCCATTGCTCCTGTTCAACATTCTTTTCTTGTGTTGACACTCCTCCTTGATCAACATTCCGAGACCCCTCATTTTCTGTTGCATCATGCCTTTCAGAACACCGTGTTTTAGTTGGACAGCTCTCAGCTTTATGCCCATATACACCGCATGCTATATATGGCATATGTAAATCTTCATATTCAAGGTAATTTTCCTCACCATCCAACGAGAATCCCTGCATTAGTTGTTTACTCAAATCAACTACCACACATATTGTAGCATAATGCCATCTTACATAATAAGAAGTATTCATATGTACTTTAATAGTCTGTCCAATTCTATCACCAATGAAGGTGAGTGGTTCCTCATCGTAGTACTCCAATAACACTTTTGGCATTCTCGCCCAAACTACAACTTTATCAATGTTAGCTTTCTTTGGCTTGAACCTGTGTTACTATGGTCTTACAGGAAGATAATCATCGTAGTCTCCCAGTTAATGTACTAAAATAATCCTCTCTGTTGGAGAACTTAACCACAAAGAAACTCTACCCAATATTTATAAAGCTAATGACCCCTTTCTTGGCCCATAGAGCTTGCAGATGAGTATTTAGAGCCTTATACCCAATACACTTATCTAGCAATTTCACAATCACTGCATTCCTCCACGCCTTATATAATCTCCTCTTCATCTTTCCGGAGAAGGAAAAGGTCGGGAAATTTCTTGTGAGGTCTTCAATAGTCTTGACAAGTGGATCCTCTTCCTCCCCATTGTGTTACTAGGACTATCTGACATATAATCATCTGAGAGTAGTTCTTCATTCTGATCAGCAACATCTTCTTGATTCTCCTTTTCTCCATCAATCCCTTTCAGCTTATCAGCAAATGAAGCCTTTATTCCCACATTCTCTAATGTTTCTTAAATCAGGCCATTCTCCCTGTAGTAAATTTTCATCATGTTTTTCCCACCATTCTTAATCTTTTTGGAACTCCTCATTAGAATGTCATCTTCCTCCTTCGTTGGAGGCACAAAAGAATAAGCGTTAGCGCCAGAGAGAACTTTGGCCATTGTATCGCGTGTCCACTGTTCAACCCCATATTTACATTGTCCTGCCTTGGCCTTCCTTATGTTAGGGCTCCTCATAAACTTGACCCAAAATCTCAACAGCAAGTTCTTTAGAGTATTTTTCGGCGTATACTTGATCACTCGTTATGACCTAGCTACCTTTATTTATAGGATTTTAAAAACATGTTTATAAAAAAAATTTTTTAGAGAAGAGTTTATGGAAAAAAAATTGAATAAATCAGTATTTGGATACTCATTTCCAAAAATATTTTTATTATTAGTAAATTACAAAAATTAGTATAAGTATTAAATAATGAGAGATAAGATATAAGAGGAGAGAGAGTGTAAGAAAGAAAAGAGAGATTGTAAGAAAAAATAGGAGAGAGGGTGTAAAAAAAAATATGGGTAATATAGTAATTGGTTAATTTATAAACTCTTTTATTGTTCTATAAGTTACTCTGATTAACTTATCTGAAATTTTAATTTTAAAATTATAATTTAATCTAAAAATCCATTTGAACAAATATAATTATTTATTTTAAAATTTTTTTAAATTAAAATTTTATCCCAAAAAAACTTTTGAAACTAAGTTTATGTAGTTTCCAAATACACACCTATCCTATAGACTAGGATCACATGGAGAAACCAATCATTGTACCACATAGCTCAAGCACCAAAACCGAATATCCACTCTGTTTCTCCTTGCGTTCTGCGTTTTCCCTTTTTAGACAAGTTGAATTGAATGTACGAGAAGTGAGGGTTATCGCTTATATATTTCTTCACATTCGTAATTTTCCCTTAAAAAGTAAAGTTAGAAGAATACCCCAATGAACCACTTATCTTAACTGCTTTTTTTATTATCACTCGGTTTATCGGGATTTTTGCCCCAATTACATCTGGATCTGACCCGCGTCGCGCACTTAGCTATGGTGTGTGAGTTTTCCAATGAGAATTTTTTACATATATTAAAGCTTGAACTCGAGACCTTACTTAAACGATATCGAGCCGTTTACCATTCATATCAAACCTGTTGACCCTATCTTAAATGATTTAGCAATCACTAACTAACTATTGGGCTTTACACAATAATGTCATCCTACTAATGGGGGCCCTTGAAATCTAACTGATAGGTTAGTTGACTAATAAACAACCTATTATCTGTGGATTTAATTGACGAAGATGTGAGACATACGATTATTTAGAGTGTATTCGATTCCTTGGGAGTACCCCTTTATTATGATTCTAGATTTCTAGTCACGACACTTGGGGAGATATTTTAGCCCATGGGTGTCTAGGTTTGTGTTTGAGAGTAATAGGCGGCTCGCCCTACCCGATATTTGTATCACCTAGGAAGAAGGGAGACTTCGCCCTACCCTTAGATCGCGGGTAAGCCCAACCCCTTTCAAAAAAATTTTGTAGAAAAAAAAAGTTGACTAATTAACAGTAATAACTAATTGATAATTCGTCTTATCTAATATTTATATCACTTAGAAAGAAATGAGACTTCACCCTATTTTTAAATTTTGGGTGAGTCCAACCCTTATAAAAACTTTTATAACTAGGGATAACCAATTCCATCTCCAATTTTATTATTGAGGATGGCGCCAGGTATACTGGACCAGATACCAAAACATGTTTAGATATAGCACACTTATGGTACCCAAAATCCTGATTAATTAAAGTATTTAGTGCCAAACTCTGCTCATATATATACCTTTTTGTTTTCAGGTATTATTATAAAATGTTGAGAAAATTACACTTAAGTTTTAAGGAATACAAATTATCACTATTAGATCCTATAAAATTATCAAATTGATGTAAAGTCACAAGTGACTTGAAAGAAATTAATTGAAATTGAAAAAAGACGAGTTTACCCTAACTTATCAATTGAAGTATATTTATTTGTTATTGGTGATATTTCAACTTGTCATATTCTAACTTGTTAATTATGACACTATGACTTGTCAATTAACAATTCAGAATAAATTTATGTTTTCATAATTCTAATAAATCATCAATAAGTTTCTTAAGACTTCATGCCAATTTGATAATTTTATGTGACATGATAGTGATAATTTGTTAACCTAAGCTGTAATTGCCCCTAAAATGTCTGTAATTTGCTACATAAAAGGCAAACAATTTTACATAATGAATGTTTTGAGATCGATAGACAAGTTGACTTTCCAGACATAAGCTAATGTATAAATTTTGAAGAAATGAAATTCTTGAAAAACATCTTATTCAGTCAAACCTCATTTTATAACTAATCAAATAAATAATCGTTGTTAGGGGAAAACACAACCTTAATCTTTGCAGCTGCGTGGCATTATACTCCGGGGAAATGGGAAGATTGAAGAAGATACAAAACACGTTATAACAAAATGAACATTGTGGAATTAGAATTATTAGCATTTTTCATGTGAATAGGAAACCCCGCATTGATATATGTAATTACAACAAGAACTGCATAGTGGCCTCTCCTGAGAATGATCCTCTTACTATAATTGATTTGAGTCTTGGATATGCAATAATAATACAAAAATTGTAAACAAAGCAAAGAGAGAGAATAATCGAAATATATGATAATTTTGGGTTAAATTTAAAGTTAAGTTCACCTTCCTCTTTGCAGAGCCTTCTCAGCAGTGTCGACCTCCTCCAAGATCCTGGCCTTGCGTTTTGCAGGAATTGGAGCAGTGGGTCCAAAACTAATATAATGCCCTGAAACTGCATTCAGTGCTGAGTACATATCACGAAACGATGCCTTTCCCAACAGAGCTTTCTCTCTCCGGTACTTCGCCACCCAGGAATTGGACGTCTCTCTCAACTCAGCCACCGCGTCTGCAACATTGGGGTCGTTCTTGTCCATTGTAATAGTGGTTCTCACCTTGCTGATCACTTCCTCTGTTTCCTTCACATATTCTTCGTCTGAAGCAGCTAGTGCTGGCAGCAGAGGGTTGAGGTTGATGCATAAGATGGAGGTGACCGAGGAGGCGATGGAGAGGAATTCACGGCGGCGAGGCTGGGCGCACGTTGTGGTGGAGGAGGTGGCGGCGATGATGGGGGATTTGGGCTTAGTTGGAGGGAGTGATTTTGGGGTGGAAGTTGGGGTAATGAGGGTAGGGGAGGCCATGTTGCTGGGAGGAAGCAAGAGAGAAGTTTTAGGAGTTTGCGAGTGTTGGTAAGAAGGGAAGAGGGAGAAGAATTGGGTATTTGCCACGTGGCCTTATCGCCTTATCTTTGTTTTTGTTTTATGGATCAGACAGTAACCAATGATTTTTGAGCTAAAGATACACCTACCCATGTGTCCCTTGGAACTGCCACCACATCATCATACCCAATGCTTTATTCGCTTTTTTATTTCTTTCTTTTCAATAGAAAATACAATAGAGTGTGGTGATTTTTTAATTTAAAATATTTATTTCATATACTTTTATAGAGGCGGAATTTCCCTGCTGAGTCCACAGTGGAAGTTCATGATCATTCTCAACTCTCATCCATTTCAAGAAGTCGAGGTCAACCAGAAAATCTCTAGTCGTTGATCAATTCTTGAGAATTATGTCAATTTTTCATGTTCTTCTTTTGTTATACAAATTTTTCATGTTCTATTTATAACAAAAACGCTTAAACAAAATGCCCATCATCTGTTGCTGGTCCATCTCTGAGCTATCAAGTGGACTCGTAGTATGCTTGGTGACGTGGATCTGTAAAACCGTTAGCTAGAGCCCATTAACAAATCCGCCAAGAAAGTCCACTAATAGTATGAATATAAAGTGGCCACTAAACTAAGGTGAGTTAGTCCGAGTGATAAATAACTTGATATCACTTAAATAAGGTTTTAAATTTGAATTTTGACATATGTAAAAAATTTATGTTAGGAGACTCACCTACCATAGCCAGGTGTGCGACGCAGGTCAGATCCGGATGTAGTAGGGGCAAAGCTCTAGTAAATTGGGTGGGTAAACTAAAAAAAATAAAGTGGCCATTACTGAAAAGGAAACTTTGGTCTTAATGAAAGGGGTTTTAGCTACTTAGATAAGAGATTTTAAATTTGAGAAAACGTCTTTAAAAAATTATTTTTAATTAGGTTTGACAATACGATTTGGTCAAATAATTATATAAAAAAAAGTAAAAAGTGACAAATATTGAAATAAAATATAATAAATCAATATTCAAATTCATATTAAAAAAAATATCTATATTTAACATCTAATAGTGCCTCAAACAGAATTATTTCTAATAGGAGGATACATATTTTTAAAAAATAAACAAGAAGAAATAAGAGTGTAGCCTTGTTTTTGGTGTTAAACTCAAAATCCATGGTTGATATTTGTTGCATGAGTTGATTTTCATTGTGCTGCTCATCCAACAACGTAAGTTTGACAGAACAAGGGCACTTGATGATGATTAGAGTAGGGCACTTGATGATGATTAGAGTAGCTAATTTATAAAAAAGGGAAATATAAATTGAGAAAAAGAACAAGATGGTGTGTAGGATTTAATGATTCTGAGTGACCCATTACAACCTGAGACTAACATGGGAAGGGAATTTCTATAATTATAGCATGCTTTCTCCATAGATGCTGCATACGCCTCCCATCAATCTCAATGCACACATTCCTTCTTCACCAACAAGCCATTAGCAACAGTTTCTCTCCACTTATTAAATATATTATTATAATTATGTATTGTTCCCCTACTAAATTTGACACTTCAAAATTAATATTTCTCCAATTTCTAATACATGATCTATTTAATTAATTTGATAAGATTAAAAAAATTAGTTAAATTAGTTAATATAAAATATTTTACTAAAATATCTTAATTATCTTTCTTAATGTATTCCCTTACACTCTTACTTGATTATTGTTGAGAGAATATCAACAGGATAATTTAAAAAATATGATAAATATAAGAAATTAATAAATTTTATATTCAGGGCTAAGATTAACTCCTAAATTATATTAAAGACTGAAGGAGTAATTTTTAAGAGTATAAATTACTAACTTATATCCTTAATATAAGAGATAGTTAAAGGATTATATTAAATTTTAAATATAAAATATTAATTAATTTTATATACAATAGTTATCATTCCCCTCAAATTAATGTACTTAATTTATAAACTAATATATAATTTAATAATTCTTTAATCTTTGATATAAAATATAATTTATAATACAAATTTCACTACAAAATATTTCTTATAGTTAAGACTATAGGAGTATTATACATGAGTATTTTAGATAAATATTATATTTATTATAATTAATTAATTAATTTAATTTTTTAATATATCTAAATTAGTTAATTAAATTATATATTAAAGATTAGAGGGAGTAATATGTAATTTTAGAATTTGATATTAAAAGTTTAAACTTGTAGTGGAAAGAAAGCACTGCCCAAAACTATTACCCAATGCTTAGCAAAACCCTAATCATTGCTTTCTTCTTGTACATGCTCCTTCATCTTGCCCTTTCCAATGTCAATTCAAATATCTTGAATTATTGCTATTTTAGATTTAAGATCGATAAGTAAATTTATGTAAATTAACATTAAAATTCATCTCACATATTTAATCTATAATTTATAAAATTATAATTAAAAAGTTAAATTGAAGATTCAGATTACTAATATAAACACGCAGCTAAAACATCTTAAGAATTACTGGGAACATGCACGATCCGTGGTGGAATATTTAGTCTAATGATTATGGGAATGAATAATTGAGAGTGGGGATTGTACTAGAAAGCTTTTGAGGCATTCAAGACGTTGAGCACGCCATTCCAAATGCTCATGGATGGATGGATGGATGCACATAATCCACAATTATGCCCAAATAATCATTAATTCCAATAATACATGGATATAAATTAAGGAAATGGGGCCAACAGCAGCACTATCAATTCATGTCCCCATAATGCAATATTCCAATTGATCGCCATGGCCTACATTCCTCTCCATATCTCTCTCAACGTGAAAAGAATAAATACAAGTTATTATCACTAAAGCTTATCCTTCCTCCGGCTCTGCGTTCAATTTTCTGCTAATTAAACTTCTAAATTAAAGTCAATAAATTTTCATAAAAGCCTTTTTTGAATTTAAATTGAAACATTCCCAGAAAAATTACCAATTAAATTTCAAAATTCTAAATTAAGAATTATAGTTTTGATCCCCTAAATTTTAAATAATAGGTTTTGATATATCAGAGAATAAAATATTTTATATTTTTATTAAATTACAGGAATTAATATTTTAAACAAAAAGAAATTTGATAGATCAAAATTATAATAAGGATAAATTTAAAGAATTAAAGTTTATATTAACCCTAATTAAAAAGAGTATTTTTTTAATTAAAGGGATAATTTCATTAAAAAAAGAGAGCTGTACAAACTATAAATACAAGAACTATAAAAGAAAATTTACAAAATAAATCTAAAAATAGAAACACTCTTTAAAATGTTTTCAACTATAAGACAAACATACATTAAGATTCTCTGTATTCTATGAGTATCATTAGCAAAAGGACGGTAATTCTTAGCTTCCTATAGTTTCTAGCAAAGAATACAAATCCCAATTTTTTAGCAATAACCTTTTTGAAAAAAAGTCGGTACGCATGTTAGCTAGAAGGATTTTTTTCCATACTGATTAAGTTAATGGAAAGTTCTTAAAATCATGATTAATATATTGAGTTAATATAATCTTTAATCTTTAAATTTATCTTTATTTTAGTTTTATTTCCTCAAATTTTAAACAATAATTTTTGGTCTCTTATATTTTATTATCTAAAATACATATATTTTTTTAAAATTTTATGTCAGTTACATGTAATTTTCCACCTAACCTTTAAAAATTTAAATTGAAAATTAAAAAAATTATATTTTAATTTTTAAGCCCCAACCATTGAAGTTAAGGGTTGTTTCCCTTGTCATAATTTATATTTATTTTATTATATATCACGTGGCTTAAAAATAACATTTCTAACTTGATATTTAATTAAAAATACTTAAAAAATAAAATATTTAAATTTAAAATATTTTTTTAAATGCTTAAAATAAATATTAAAAAAAAATTAAAATATTTATTTAATTATGTATTGTTTAAATATAAATATTGTCGAGTGTTATTTTTAAATGATATTTTATATAATAAAAATATAAAAATTATGACATGAAATAAAAATTATTAATTTTAATAGAAATTTTAATGTAAGAAATTTGATAATTAAAATATAAAATATTAAGATTTTTAAATTAATTTTTTAAAAATTAGGAAAGCTATGTGTAACTAATTTAAAATTTAAAAGAGTTTTATATATTTAAATATATTTTTTCTATGCAAAATATTATTACTTATAATTTAGTAAAAATTAAGACTATTTTTTTATTTGAGAAATTAAAATTTAAAATTTAAAATTTGATATACGAATATCAAAATAAAGGACAAACATGAGATATCAAATATTTTATTAATCCTAATATCTTTTATGCCTCTATGACAAAGAGCATACCCCTTTCTTCTGTATCTTTCTGAATTTGTGAGAAAGAAGAGAATCTTTCTAAATTGCATCCCCAGAAAATAAGAAATAAATGACTAAAAAAAGATTAAAGGGCGAACAAACGGGCACCCCGTGACAGGTTTCTTAAGTAATTCCTAAGTCAGTCTTCCTTTTCTATATTTTTAAGCCCTAAAAAGATATTCTCGTGCTGTTAGTATAATTATATTAGCACCATAAGATGATGTGACTGTTTAGTTTAAAATTAAAGTTTAATTTAAAATATAAATTTAAAATTCTTTTAAAATAAAAAATTATATTTATTCAAATAGATTTTTAGACTAAATTATAATTTAAAATCAAGGTTTCAGAGTAGCTTATAGAACAGTAAACTACTTATAAACTAACCAATTAATATATTACCCCTACTTTTTCTTACACCATCTCTCTCCTCTCTTACTTTTTCTTACACTATCTCTCCTCTCTCCAATTTTTTCTTACACTATCTCTCTTACTTTTTCTTACACCATTTCTCCTATTTTTTCTCCCTTTTCTTTCTTACACTCTCTCTCCTCTCTCCTCTCATCTCTTATCTCTCATCATTTAATACTCATACCCTTTTTTATAATTTATTAATAATAAAAATACTTTTAGAAATAATTATCTAAATATTTATTTATTTAAAATTATTTTTTTTTCATAATCTCTTCTTTAAAAGTCTTTTTTCATAAATTCGTTTTTAAAATATTATCCACTCTATATCTAATATTATTATTTTAATCTTTATGACTCAATTGTCTGACATATTTTTTTTTATGGGACTGTGCATACACTGCTTTTCAATACAGTAGATAAGGCGTCTTGCGTCGTGCCTATTTTTGTGTGAATCTGACATCTGAATTAATATTGGGCGTTGACTTGAATATTAAATTAGTTTGCTGCGCCTGCATGTGGTGTCCAATAATTGAATTCAAAATAAGAAATATTTACTGTACATTTAGTAGGGTAGAATTTTTTTTTATAAGAGTAAAAATAGAAGTAAAAAAATAGAATTATGTTAAAATAAGATTTAAAAATTTATTTGGCAGGATAAAAATTAATGTAGAATTGATACATATTTTTTTATAATTTAAAATAAAATAGTTTAAAATATTTTTTTAATAACTTAAGAATGGTTAAAATTATTTAGAAATTTTATAATTTAGGATAAATATATTTAAAATATTTCACTTTTACTTTTATCATCTTATTTCTTAGCCTTTTTTTTATGAAAGTAAAATAACTTAAAATATTATAAATAGAAATAATTTCTATTATATCAAATAAAAAAATAAAATATTATATTTTCGCTTTCATCGTACCAAATATGCCCATAGTTATGATATTTTTTAAGCATGTAGCTTTAGATTACCATACACTCCTCATTCTAATTTTTAATATAAAAACTAGTTAATTAATTTAGATAGATTAAAAAAATTAATTTATTATAGTAAATATGACATGATTTTTTCAAAGTATTTATATATAATATTAAATTATATACCAGTTTATAAGTTAAATAAATTAATTTAAAAAAATAATAGATATTAAATATAAAATAGATTAAAGTCTTATATTTAAGATAAAACCTAATTATCCAATTAGTTCATATATTAAGGATCAGAGATAATAATAAACATACTCCTTCAGTCTAAGGTAGGAACTGGTTAGATGATAAATTTTAGTCTTAAATATAAAATATTAATCTAATTTATTTTTTATATTTATTATTTTTTTAATTTAGTTTATCTAATTTATAAACTGATATATAATATAATATTATATAAAGATATTTTAGATAGATTAAATTACATATATTATAATTAAATAATTTATTTAATTTTACGTATTTTCTTAAATTAGATGAAAAGTTAATGAAGTAAAAATCAAAGGAGAATAGGTCATTGTTTTAGTAATAAGGTAACAATTTTAAAATGAAAATTGGGTGGGCATATGAAGTGAAGAAAAGTTAACTAAGATGCATGAAAGGGAGATGCAATTGATGGAGGGTGGGTGTGGTTTTAAGGATGTTGGATGGGAGAGTAGCCTCATTCATTAAGCGGCCAATCAAATCCCAACGAAACCAACTACCGCCCTTAACCCCCACTATATATATAGAGAGAGAAAGGGAGAGGGACACATATGTGTGCGTGTGAATAAAATTAGGGGTGAACAATTAGTCTATAACCCGTGGGTCTCTCCGTAATTTGATACTATTTGAATTTGTTTAAGTTCGTCTAAAATAAATCCGTAACGGGTGGGTTTAAATAAGGTTAAACAGTAAATTATATGGGCGGGCTACGGGTTGACCATTGAGTAGCCCGTAGCCCGCCCATATATTTTTTTATTAATTTATTATATTATATTTATTTAAATTTATTTTTATTATATACGAATATACTTTTTTAAATTTATTTTGTAGAGGTATGGGTAATTATATCTACAACCATCACAAGTAAATATAATGTAGATTATGTATAATCATAATCTAATTGAATAATTAAGATTATAAATGATTATATTATGTAAGTATTGTGGACTGTGTATGATATTTTATTTTCTAATTTTAGGATGAACAATCATATCATGTGTATAATATTGTTATTTTATTTTCATTGTTATTAGAACTTCAAATAGATTTAAATAAAAAAAATATTTTTATTTTTTATAAAATGGGCTACCTATACCCATTAGAACCCAAACAGGTTCAGCCCAACCCATTTAATACGGGCTTAAACGAGCTGAGGTACAGGCATAGGTTAGCTCGTGCCCATAAAAAATAAATGAGCGAGGTACAGATTGACCATCGGACCTATCCTACTCATTACTCAGCCCTAGATAAAACTAAACATGATATCCTCATGATTTACTAGTATTCTATATCACCATACCAATTGGTTTGATGTGATGCTTTTCTAATTTTTAATATCATATATATTTAATTAATTTAATTTAATCAAAAAAATTAATTAATATAATATATTTTTAAAAAATAATTTAATTATTTTTTAATTCTCTTATTAATTTCATTATTGTTGATAGAATATTTATAGAGATAATTTAAAAAAATTAAAAAAAATATAAAAAATAAATATTATATTTAAAATTAAAATTAATTTTTATAATTAAATTATATATTAAAATTTAAAGAAATATTATTTAATATATTTTGGTACTCTAGTTCAGTAACTACCCTAATATCATGCGTAGTTGTAGAAGTCCTACCTAAAAAGCAAAGTCGAGGGAAACTAATAGTCATATAGTGCCAATTTACTTGAAACTTAGATTTTAAAAAAAGTTTTGGTTTTAGATTTTAAAAAAAAAATTTGGTTAGTTTAATTTTTTTAAAAATAAATTAATATATTTATTTAAAAGAATTTTTAAACTAAATTATATTTTAAAACTAAGATTTTATATAAATTATTGATAATAACTTTCAAAATAATAAAAGAGTTTATATATTATTAAATTGTTATTTTACCCTATTTTTTTATACACTCTCTCCTCTCTTCTCTTTTATCTTTTCTTTATCATCTCTCCTCTCTCCTCTCTCCTAACACATCTCCTCTTTATAATATTTTTAATAAAATCATATCATTTTTAATATTTTATTAATCATAAAAGGTATCACGTCTCAAAATTTAGACCGTGATCGGCACAAAATATGAATAATTTCACATTCTGAAAGCCTAAAACCTTAAATAAAACATTTGAAATGAAAACTATAATAAATTACAATTCATAAATCAAAAGCAAGTTCTCTATAGGAATATCGACAGAATCGTCGTTATATAACTAATCTCCCAATGATCCTACAGCATACTGCATAAGTTCAAAATTTTCATAACGTTTTCCAAAATAAACAAAAAATTTTCTAAAGACTATGTGGAGTTTTACCCTTTTCAAAATAAAACAAGTTTTTAAGAAAGGTAATTATATCAAAAAAACAATATTGTCAAAAATAACGCTTCGAATTGGCAACAAGGCTCTTTACTGTTTAGCGGAAGGATTAAGGTTACTTATACTATCTGAAGTCAAATAATCTATTTGTGAATAACGTCTCAAAAACATGATTAAAAGAATGCGAAAGTAAACAATGCATAAACATGTTTCAAATAATATTTCGTATTTCGATGCAAGCTTTTCTGTAAACTTTTTCTTTTAGGGAAAACAATTTGAAATAAAAATTTCAAATCAGTCGTTTAAAAGTAATACTTTCAAAACCATAATCTTTCCACAAGACTTCAACAGAACGCAAACAGACATAGACACACAGTCTATTAGGGTAAATAACTATGCGTAGCACGACACCACAAATACAGACGTGGACACGTAGTCCACGAGGGTAAATAACTAATCTGGCAGCTCAAGGCTACTAACTGTCATGAGTATGAGACCCACATAATAATCTAGTGGCTCAAGGCCACTAACTATTGTGAGTATGAAACCCACGTATATTTATCGAGCTCGGGTAACCAAGGTGCACCAATGACTAACAATATTGCTATTAGTAACCAGCGTTCTGCATTCTATCCTTTCAAAATATTTCCATCATGCATAAGGTTTATTTCACATGTAATGATTTCAATCGTTTTAACGCCATAATCGTTGGTAAAACAACTTTAAATCTTAAAAACCCCACCATGATGATTCAAAATCAATACTAAGTTACAATGAAAACATATCAAATTCATGTAGAAAAGTTTCATGAATAAAATCGATTAAATGTAACTTTTGCCAAAAATCTTTTCTAAAACTTATTTATCCATTTTCATATTTAATTGAAATCATTTTATAAACCAATCGAAAGGAAATCATTTCTGACGATTTAAACTATATTTTTGTAAAATTTACTTTTCATAATTCATATTTGAAATTCAACATTTAAAATGACAATGCATTTGAAAATGTCAATTTTAAGGAACATTATTCACTCACCTGCCACACTCTTAAACCGTTACTCTTTTCAGCCAATCACTTTCGATTATGATCACTTTTCAATACCCTGATATCCCAAAACAAAATATATAGTAAGCTAACATTCGAGACCCATATTTCAAACAGACATAATATTCATAATCATCATCATCAAAACTATGATCAAGAAGAAGAATCCCTAACCATAAGCTAACTCTTAAATTCTTCCAAAATTTTGAACTTAATCATCACTATAAAATCACTTCTCCATAAGTCCTAACAATACACTTTGCATGCATGCCACTTTTCCTCTTCCCCAGACATATTCATTCAATTTGACTATACTATTACATAACTACCTTGGAATTCCATACCCCATTCCAATTTAAACACTCTTACTTGGACCTATCCACTATCATTTCCCTCATTGTTCTACTCAGTACCTGAATACCATTTATAGACAACACAACATCTTAAATCATATATATATATATATATATATACCAAGATCATAATTCTGGCATGCTGCTTTCCTCAAAAACCTTAACTTCCTTTACCTCTCTGTTTCACAAACACACACACAAACAGAGGTTGGCTAGACATCAACATCCTAGCATCCACATACCCCACAGAACAGCAACCATGGTAAGCATATATATAAAAATAGCAATGCAAGACAATACACTCTAGTTAGCTTTCATGTCTGAAACAATAACCCCTGGCTTATGTTTCCTAAATCAGACATTATACATGTACATATGCATACCCACGGCATCCCTTGTCCAGTAACAATTCCAACGATAGCACATTACTCACCCACACATGCATATCTTCACAGCACCCACAAGCACAGTGTGTAAATATATATACAATCATTCACAACCACAGTCACAGTAACAATTTCATAAATTCAAGCATAGATACATATATCCTCAACCCAGATCAATGCTCCCCTTTCATCGAGACAAACAATCTCACCCCCTATGACAAAAGCAGAGCAAAGAACCATAAGTTTCCTGCGACACCAACGGCCGCCACAAGCAGAGCATTCCATGGCAACAAACAATACAACTCCACACCGAAAAGGAAAGAGGAGAATATCCAGGAATACTTACATAGCGAGGGATAGGAACTACAGGGCACCCGCCTCCAGCAGATATTCAATTTGCCTTCACTGTA
This sequence comes from Leucaena leucocephala, assembly GCA_037074615.1. Classification (NCBI taxonomy): domain Eukaryota; kingdom Viridiplantae; phylum Streptophyta; class Magnoliopsida; order Fabales; family Fabaceae; genus Leucaena; species Leucaena leucocephala. The sequence goes on from CM073525.1 coordinate 8,870,429, forward strand.
ACTTTGTTTCCAAATCACCGACACTGCTCTCACTTTAACACTACCTCTTGCCTCAAGGTTCAGCTATTTCTCCTGCCATAACCCAACACCCAATAACCTTCTTCACCATCGCTCAACCACAGAGAAGAAGCATAGTGCCACCACAAGAAACAGGGCAATCCAAAGATGACGACAACCCCTCAGACAACAGGGGACGGCATCAATCACAAAGCGACGACTCAGTGATACGAAGCCTTTTGCAAAATTTCTCTACTCTCACTCCCTCTCGTTGCCACCGATGGAGAATACGAAAAAAAGGAAGAGTTATATAGCCTAGAAGAGGAAAAACACGTGATGGATGTCGATGATAGCACAGTAGCGACACTAGCGAAAGGAAACTCTGATCACACAGCAAAGATGGCGTGACGTTTCCTCTCTGCGCTCCCGCTGTGCTCCTTTTGAGTCACCAATATATCAGAGGAAATGGAAGGAATGGAGAGTACGCGTAGTGAAAAAGGACAGAGGGGTAGTATTGTAATGTCACACTCCAGAAAAAAAAATAAAACATTCTCCTTCTGCAGGCACTGGAGCTCGAACAGGGAACCTTAGAGTTAAATCCCCGCTGCTTAACCACTCAACTAACCTATTCATATTGAAATTTTTCGCACAAATATATACATATTCCTTTACTAAATTAATTTTATCTATTAAAATTTTAGAGCCATAACAAAATTCCTTTGATAATAACTATCTAAATATTTATTTATCATAATCACCTTTTTCTATAAATTTTTCTCTAGAAACATTTTTCTAAAAGCTATCTAAAAATCTTTTTTTTTTCATAAATCCTTTTTAAACTTCTATCCAAATAGACCCCTAGTATAGTGATATGAGAATTTTCTTATAATTGATGAGCGGTGAATTTGATCTTATTAGTAACCTCATAGTATTAATACTTACCATATAGTTAGAAAATACTAAAGGTTCATTAGCAAAATAGTTACCCATCGTTTGTATGTTCAACTAGTGAATATGTGAGATATGTGACTATTTAAAACGTGTTTAATCCTTAAAAAGTATCATTTTATTGTAGTTTCAGTCGTGGTATTTAGAAAGACATTCTAGTTTCTAGGTACCTAAATTTACACATAAGATTAATAGATGGCTCGTTCTACTCGGTATTGATATTGCCTATAAAGAAAAAAAAAATTATTTTACTTTTAGATTATAATAAGCCCAATTTTTTTTTTAAATTTTTTTATAAAAAAATTAGCAAAATTCTTTAAGATGTTTGTCCTGTAGGACGAGTTATGTTTTGCCCTGTTTTTTAAATTATTACATCAATTTCGAGGTCTTTCATTGCCATTTGATTCGCCCACTTAACCAGGAATATGTACAAGTAATCAAGAATTGATATATATTCATCACCCTAACCATATCTTCAGTCTTTTTCAAATAAACATATCAATAATCTTCTCTCTTCATTTTATATCTTTCCTGTTTATCCATAGAGGCCGGCCAAGTCATAATTAAAAATTAAAATTTTATGTCATAATTAATAATATTTAAAGTGTTTTTTGCAATTATAAATTATATTGATAGTAACTTGTAAAAGGAGTCCGCCGTACGAGTAAAATTGAACTGAAGAGCATTCCGGCCGAGGTTTCGCCGGATGGCAAGTTTTGAAAGTGCCGGCGGAATCAAAAACTCTCTGCTCTCAAACCATACCTTCTTTGTTTTTTGGGCCATTGCTCTGTCATTTTGTAAAAAAGAGTCCTCCTTTACTTACTCTCTCACTCTCTCTCTCTGTATCCTCGCCTTTGCAATCAATGCATCTGCCTCAACCCCACCTCTGCTTTAATACTCCATTTCTCTCTATCCGTCTTCCTACTCCACTTTTCTCATCTGCCCTGTCTACTACTAACAAAGGTGATGCAACCCTGTTCCTAATTCTTGCCGCTTCCTCCATTTGTCTACTTTTGAATCTTCGACGTCCCAAAGAAACTTCTTTTCTTAAAATCTTTCTGGGTATGAATGTGTTTGGCTTTACTATTATATGTTTCTATGCATCTTGTTTTATATCTGGCTTTCCGCATTTGCCATGGACAACCTGCATGTTAAGTTCTTCTGTATTCTATAATTTTTTCTTAAATTACGTGTTAGAGTTGGACTCTGTGCTGAGAAAGCTAAACATTTCAAAATTCAAATTGTTGAATATTTGTGTACTTGTTACTAACCTATGAGATCAGTTACCAGCATTTTCCATTAAATTCTAGAAATTTATCGTCTTCCCCCAGTCCTTTCCCGCGTAAATCAGGCATCAGACAGGTTCTCTTCCTTATCTTGATCTCTTTCTGCTCTGTTGGTCCCCGGCTTTGATCTCAATTTTCTGGTTATTTTCTTGCTAAGCTTTCGTTTTTCTTTTCTTGGTTGATTTATAATGATTACGTAATATTTTATTGATCTCTTCTCCTTTCTCTGGTTCTCTCACACAAACTTTCTCTTTCGCTCTGATTTTGCGTTTTTCACTTCCTCTGTTGGTCCCCGGCTTTGATCTCAATTTTCTAGTTATTTTCTTGCTAAGCTTTCGTTTTTCTTTTCTTGGTTGATTTATGATGATTACGTAATATTTTATTGATCTCTTCTCCTTTCTCTGGTTCTCTCACACAAACTTTCTCTTTCTCTCTGCTTTTGTGTTTTTCACTTCCTCTGAAGTATGAAACCAGAGTTTTTACTTATTTTCTTGCCTCATATCTTATCTTCCTCTTTCTCTCCCTCCGCTCTTAGGGGAGAAACAATCTCCTTTAACCAGTTTTTTTGCTCTACATGGAGTTTGTAACAAAATAAATGCTCTGGTTCATGGGGTTTCATTCTTTCGTAATATATGATCTCATCCAGGTAAATTAAGTTTGTTATTTATTTGACAATTTATTGTTCTTCAATGTTTTACCAACTTTTTAAAGCCGTTCTTCCCGTTCTTGTCTTCTGATTTATTTAGTTCTTCAGATGTTGCCAAGAAACTTAATTTCACTATCAAAAGTTCAAAACTGTGTCGCCTTTTTTGATTGGAGATTCCATGGCTTAAAGTTGTATTATATCTTGGTTCTGCTGTATATACATAGATCTATATTCTCTGAAAAGGAAAGGCACAGAAAATTTTGTTAGCTAATCCGTTCGAAAAATCTGTGTTCTTCGTTTCCATTGTTTTATTTTGTTTTTCTGGATTAAATTATTTCCAAGTCTCCCTTGTCAATGTGAATCCTGAACAAGGACAGGAAACCAGCAGCTCTTTAGTAAATTGCATATTCCATTCACATGTTATGATATTTTAAAATTGAATCGAATTTCTATATTTATTATTGTTTTTTATACCCCGAGATCTATGAAATATTAAATTCACATGTCTTCTTCTGTTCAGCTGGTTTCATTATCCATTCCCATAGCCTCCGGCGGATTATGCATTTGACTAAAGACGAAAGACCACAATTTTCCACAGTGATGGGGTTACACTTTGACTTTGAGGGAATCTCCGGTTTCTTAGTCAGTTAGTTGACTATTATCTTTGCAATCTTTGAGGTTTCACGTGGGATCTGTAAACTGGTAAAAGGAAGGGGCTTTGTCCTTTCTGCTTTCAGATGCCCTTGTGGAGCTGAAGAGATGGGTTGTTGTGTATCAACAAGCAGTAATAGCAGAAGCAAAGGAGACACAGTCTTGCCATCTTGTTTTGAAGGATTCAATGGCCCGAAGAGAACACGAAGAACAACATTCTCGGATAATGTTATTTCCCTGAAACATTTGCAATCTGTCCCAAACAGAATTTTTATGAATGGAAAGAGTCGCAGTTCTTGCATATTTACGCAGCAGGGGCGAAAGGGTATCAACCAGGATGCGATGATCGTGTGGGAAGTAAGTATGTTCATCCTTTTATTATTGACTGATTAGAGAAAGATTTCAATTTTTTCCTTCAGACATTGATGATGATATGGTTTGTATCTGTCTGATTTTAGGATTTCATGTCAGAAGATGTGATTTTCTGTGGAGTGTTTGATGGGCATGGTCCTCATGGTCATCTTGTTGCCCGCAAGGTGAGGGATGCGTTACCGATAAAACTGCTCTCGTTTTTGCGTTCGTGTGAATCGAAGCAAACCGGGTCCGGTAAGGCCTGCTTCAAGGGAAACTTAAAGCCTGATGATGGCCAAGACTCTGAAAAGGATTGTTCTGCTGAAGACAAACTGAATTCTTTATGGCAAGAAGCTTTCTTGAAGGCATACAAGGCTATGGACAAAGACCTGAAGTCTCATCCGAATTTGGACTGTTTGTGTAGTGGAAGCACTTCTGTCACTTTAGTGAAGCAAGTAATGCCAAAACCAGCGTCTCATTTATTTGCCCCTTCTTCCTTTTGTCTTACATAATCTTCTCTTTGCAGGGCTTGAATCTGTTTGTGGCCAATATCGGGGATTCTCGAGCAATCATGGGATCGAAGGATAACAATGATACCATGGTGGCAATTCAGTTGACTGTTGATTTGAAGCCTGATTTGCCAAGTGTGTCATAGGTTATCATTCATCATGTCTCTGTTCAGTTTATGCCCTTGTGCTGATGCTAATTTCTTTCTTGTAAATTTATTATAGAGGAAGCTGAAAGGATCAAACGGTGTAAGGGTAGGGTATTTGCTTTGCAAGATGAGCCAGAAGTGTGTAGGGTATGGTTGCCTTTTGATGATGCACCTGGTCTAGCTATGGCTCGAGCATTCGGAGACTTCTGCTTGAAGGAGTACGGCGTGATTTCTGTGCCCGAATTTTCTCATCGGCTTCTTACAGACAAAGACAAGTTCATTGTTATTGCCTCAGATGGGGTAAAAGTTATCAGTCTCAAAGTTTTTGGTTTTTTTGGTTACAAATCATCCAGTATTCATACTACCAATGAATCTGGATATGAGTTAATGGGAATTTTCTCAACATGATTGTTTCTATTCACAAGCTGTCTAGTCCTTTCTCTCTCAATTCAATCATCATTGATTAATCACATATGATTTTGTTTATTTGTCTTTTTGTATTTCATTTTTGCAAACGTATTTGACCATATGCTGATGACAAGGAAACTGGAAAGGGTTTATGGGAATCAACTCAAGGTTGAATGAACTAACCTGTTTTTTTATGATATCGATTAGCTAATTTTTTTCCCATTGTTTAAAATGTTAAATTTACTCATAAGTTGCTTTAAGGCCTTAAGCTATCTATAACCAATTGAGAATAAGTTTATAAGTTTATGCTATTTGGGATTTTTTTGGCAAGTTCTTTTCTTGAAACTTTTTAGTAATTCCCCCAAGATTTTTAAGATTATATATATGTTTGTGCGTATATGTATATATATTTTGGTGATATATACACTATACAGAGATTTTCTATTTTGCGATAGTGATCTTTGATGATAATCAACATGTTTATGGATGAAGTGTTGCTTTGGAAATTAGGCCTCGAGTTCATGTTTGTATGCTTCTACTTTCCTCTGAAGATTCCCATAAATAGGATTCTCATTTTAAACCCTACAGGTGTGGGATGTGTTAAGCAATGAAGAAGTGGTGGAGATAGTATCTTCAGCGCCATCGCGGCCATCGGCAGCGCGGATTCTGGTGGATTCTGCAGCTAGAGAGTGGAAACTGAAGTATCCAACTTCAAAGATGGATGATTGTGCTGTGGTATGCTTATTTCTGGACGGCAAAATGGATGCAGAATCTGACTATGACGATCAAGGCTTCTCTTCTGTCACCATCCTCAGCAACCATTCAGGAAATCCAATTGAATCAGATGATGGCCAGAAGTCCGAGCCTTCTCTGCAGCGAAACTTCACGGTGAGGTCCTCAGACGAAAACGAGGCATACAGCGGCCTAAAAGCTGACGTGGAAGGCGAGGTACCCTCGGCTGAAGATCAGAATTGGTTAGGTTTGGAAGGCGTGACCCGAGTGAACTCGCTGGTTCAACTTCCTAGATTTTCTGAGGGAAGACCAAAGCCTTGAATTTAATTTGTTTATGGAGGCAGCAAATGTGGATTATTAGTCTTCAAATGTAGTAGTTGTTGGAGCTAGTGCTTCAGAGTGAATTCAAGAAAGAAAATCTTTCTGGACGTTGGGCTTGTTTTTTATGCTGCATTTAGAAAGCTATAATTAACTAATGAAAAACGTACGTTTGTGGGTTCCACTGGTGAAAATATAAAATATAAGACTATTTAAAATGTGTTCAATTTTTAAAGAGTATTATTTTGTTGTGGTTTCAGTCGTAGCATTTAGAGAGACCTCTCAATTTTTATGTGCTTATGTTTATGCCAGAAGGTAATAGACGATTTGTCTTACTCGATATTGGTATCGCTTAAAAGAAAGAGAGATTTTACTCTGCCTTTAAATCGTGGGTGAATTTAACCTCTTTCTACAAAATTTTATACCAAAAAAACCCAATAAAAACCAGTGAGGTAACGTTTTGATAAAATCCATGGAGCAATATAAGTTGCAAATGCCATTGCCACGTATAAAACTACAAAAAGGTCTTTCATTAGGCGTCTTCATTGAAGAGAATAGGTGAGGAGTAATCAAACAAGCACTATTCTTTGATATCATTGAGGGATACAATGCCCATTGTAAAGTGGGGTTGAACAGTCATTCTGTGTAAAAATTAGAGATTATTTTATTCTTAATATAGAATTTAATTAATTTATATTACAATTAAAGATCATAGGAGTATTATTATTGGGTCAATATTTCTTCAAATTTTAAACTTTAAGTTTTGGTCCATATAATTTTCCAAAGATTTTGATCTTTAATGGTATTAATTAATAAACTAAAGTACAAGGATCAAACTCAAAATTTATTAAAAGTATAGGGACAAAAAGATTTTGATCCCTAAATAGCGTCAATTAAAGCCCTTAGATCTCCAAGTCATTAAGAAACTCTAGGAACTAAAATCTACTATTTAAAATTTAGAAAACTAAAACTAAAATACCTATAAATTTTTAAAGATAAAAAATGATATTAACCTTAAATTTTTACATGCACAACTAACCTTCTAATGGAGGTAATTCCGATTGAGGCAATGTTAGGTAGTAAACATGAACACTTTTTTTAGTGAGGGATTAACTCCTTCTACTAGATCTAACCCTTGTTGGTACATGTATGTATATTTTTTTAGGTAAACCTACGGTATCTACCACTAGAAATAGTGATTAATTCTCTTGCATCATAGACTTCCCAAAAAGTATTTAGTAGTAGTTATGAGACTCTTTATATACACACTACCAAAGATCAGCATGTAGGTATATATTTTTTTGTTACAATGTACATATATATGTTGCGCGAGGTAGGTGAATTTTTTTTCGTTACAAAAATTTTTAGAAAAGGGTTTAATTTACCCATGATCTAAAGGCAGGACAAAATCTCCCTTCCTCCTAGGTGATATCAATGTCAGGCATGACGAGCTGTTTATTACCTTTAAACTTAAACTTAGGTATCTAGGAGTTAGGATACTTCCTTAAGCGCCGCAACTAGAACCACAATAAAGTGGTACTCCTAAGAGATCAAATAAGCTCTAAATAGTGACATATCTCATTCATTCATCAATTCAATCTACAAACAATAGGTAGCGAGGTAGGTGAATTGTTTTTCTCATGCATTAGGAAAAGAGTGAAGCCCATATAAGAGAAAGTTGATGGAAAATAATCCCAGCAACTTTGCAAAGAGGCCCTATAAGCGCTCTCTATCTTTGAAATTATGCCCTAGTTTTGATGGGAGTTTAGTACCTAATTCACTTAATTTATATATATATATATATATATATATATATAAAACTTTGCAAAGAGGCTGGGACATCACATAGGCAACAAGGCTTGTCAAGCTTTGTTGCATTGTTTTCCCTTCTTTTCTGTCAAGCTTTGCTTGCCATATGATTCTAAAAACAACCTACATTTTTATTACGTTTTTTACAATTTTTATTTTATTCCTTCTATAGGGTTTAAAAGTAAAAAGTTCTGTACCAAAAAAAGTCATAAAAATGATTCCTGATTTTGATAAACTCTTAAATTATTATCATAAATAATACCCAATCCTGATGTTATGATATTTTTGTTGACAAACATAATTAATAGCAATGGATACATAAAAAATTAATTATATTTTGTTGTCAAAAAATGAATTTAATTTTCACCAAGGAGGATGAAATATAGAAGTGGAGCACATAAATCATTGTTAGGTGTTGGGTGGGGAGACCCCTTGGTGTTGATCGGAGTCTAACACTTGCCGAATACTGAATTTTAATTTTCATCTTTTCTGTCCCCTGCCCCAATCCCCCACCTTGTAAGCCTTTATTTTCTTTTTTCCCCCCTTTCAAATTCATGACTTTCCCACTTATACTTCTCTCCTCAATTTTTCTATATCTTATTCATACTTATTTCCATTTAAAATGTTTGGATTCTTTTCTTCATTATTATCCCAAAAAACCCAGATGAGTGTTACAAATATTTCTTGCATATGTAGATGTCCGTATAACTTCTACCTCTTAGAATTCTTCTTAAGATTATTTCTTTCCTTTATGTCATAAACCTATAACATTTTCAATGAATATTTTGAGAGGAGTTTCTTGTTGTTAATATCATTATATTCACCTTTATTCCTTTATAACCTAATGTTTAGTCTTTAATGGTTATAGCCTATAAATAGTGGTTATGCATAAAGTATTTGTACAAGTGAACATACAAGCATATAATGAATACTTTATTGCCTCCCATTTTAATCTTTTGTCTTATTATTTCTTCTCCTCTTTAACTTCTTCATCTTCTCTTATTTTATAGCACGTTATCAGTACAACATTGCTCTAGAAAATTTAAGATATAAACTTCTTGTCAATTCATATATTATTATGTTCAATTAAATACAAAAGTTATTAGTTTTCTCTTTATCTAATTATCATATATATTTTCTTTTATTTATCATATACTATGTTAATATATTTTAGTAGTATATAATATTTTCCCTTACCCTATTCCCCAATTATTCTCTTACCTAATTATTATGGGCAAATTTCATTCTCCATACATTTATTATATATTCTACTATTATTTATTACATTATTCTTTTTTATTTATTTTAATTTTTATTGGTAGATTATATATATACGTTATTCTTATTTGTGTTGGTGCGTGTTGTTTATATTTCCAATTTTTCTCCCTATATATTCATTAATTTATGTTTCAATTGATTTATTTATCTGCTTTATATTCTTAACATTATTATATATTTATTACAATTATTTAATATTCACTTATTTATATTACGGATTATTTATACTATGTTACTAGTTATATATTAGATTTATTTTATTTCTAATTCTATGTATTGTAACATAATATTTATATTGTTTATATTTATACATATTTCTTTATGCTATTTAATTTATTTTGTTACTTCTATTTATTTATGTTTATTTAATTTACATTACTTATTTTCTTTATGTTGTAACATTATTTTCTTTGTATTATTTATGTTATTTCTATTATACATTACTATGTGTTCTTTATTTAATTGCTTATATGTTACTATATATATTATATTTATTTATTTATTTTGATCCTTTATTTATTCTATTTATATTTTGTTATTTTTATTGAATTTATATTTATTTTGAATATATAATTTTTATTTGATATACGTTTTTATTATCATAATTTTTTACAATTAATTTTATCACAATTGTAATTGTTATTATTATTATTATTTTAGTTTGATCAATGACTAATTTTATCAAACTTGAGTTTACCGCTTTTGATATCTCGAGAAAAAATTATCTGTCTTGAATTTTAAATACTAAAATCCACCTAGATGCTAAAAGTCTAGGGAATGCTATTTTACTTGAAAATAAAACAAGCAGTCAAGACAAGGCTAATGCCATGATTTTCCTTTGTCACCATTTACATGAAGGGCTAAAAGCTAAATACCTAATGGTGAAGGATCCGTTCGAATTGTGAAATAATTTAAAAGAACTATATGATCACCAAAAGATGATAATTTTGCCCAAAGCCCGTTATGAATGGTTGTATTTTAGGTTATAAGATTTTAAATATGTATCTGAATATAATTTAGTTGTTTTTAAAATAAGTTCTCAATTGAAATTGTGTGGTGAGAAAATAATAGATGAGGACTTGTTAGAAAAATAACTTTTTCAACATTTCACACTTCAAATATGCTCCTTCAGCAGCAATACCATGAGAAAAGTTTTAAAAAGTATTCTGAACTAATATCATGTCTTCTTGTGGCTGAATAAAATAATGAGCTGTTAATAAAAATTCATGAGATCTGTCCCACTAGATCAGCTCTATTCCTTGAAGCCAATTTGACTAAACATACTAATTTTCATACCCATAACCATGGTCATAGTGATGGTCATGGTCATAGTTGTGGCCGTGGTAATGGACGTTGCAATTACCATCATCATGACACACTTAGAAGTAGCTGATTTCTTTAATAATCATGATTAGAGAAACAAATATAATTTATGTTTTATCTATATTTAGTTTATGCTTTATGCTTTATTTATATTTACTTTTATTTTTTTGTTTTAAGAGCATTATTGTTAATAATGTATTTTGATACAGTTATTTTCTTTTGATGAAGAATATAATGTTCCTCTCTCTTTTATTGTGTATAAGAATGAAGATATATGTCTCATAGATAGTGCTACAACACACACCATACTTAAAGATAAAAAATATTTTTCTCATTTGACAATAAATAGTGTAAGCATCAATACTATAACGGGTAATACAAAACTAATTGAAGGCTCCGGAAGAGCAATGATAATGTTACCCAAATGGACAAATTTTGTAATTAATTATACTTTATATTTCTCTAAGTCTCAAAGAAATTTGTTATGTTTTAAGGATATCTGTCGAAATGGGTATCATATTGAGACTATAGATAAAAAAATATTAAATATATACATATTACAATTGTTAAACATGGAAAAAATGTGTTCTTAAAAAAGTACATGCATTATCTTCTAGTTTATACTATATAAATATTAGTATAATTGAAATAAATGCTACAGTAAACAAGAAGTTTATTGATAAAAATACATTCATTGTTTGGCATGATTGGTTAGGCCATTCTAGTTCAACGATAATGCAAAGAATTATTAAAAATTTACATGGACAACAATTGAAGAGCCAGAAGATTCTTTAATTTAAAGATTTTTTATGTGTTGTTTGTTCTCAAGGCAAACTAATTACAAGACTTTTATTAACAAAAGTTGGGGTAGAATCCTCTGCATTTCTAGAACGTATACAAGGGGATATATATGGACATATTCATTCACCATATGGACCATTTAGATATTTTATGATTTTAATAGAGCATCTAAAAGATGATGACATGTGTGCTTGTTATCTACACGTAATTTAGCATGTGTTGGATTACTTGCTCAAATAATTTAATTAAGAGGACAATTTCCAGAATATGCAATTAAGTCTTGATAATGCAAGTGAGTTTTTATCATAAGTGTTTAATGATTATTGTATGGCAACAGGAATAACAGTGGAGAAATATATTGCTCATGTCCACACTTAAAATGGTTTGACATAATCATTAATTAAACGCTTCCAATTGATTGCTAGACCAATGCTTATAAGAACAAAACTTCCCATTTCAGCTTGGGGACATGCAATTTTACATGCATAAATAATTATACGCATCAGGCCAACAAGTTATCATAAATTCTCTTTATTACAGTTGGCTTTTAGTCATGATCAAAATATTTTTTATCTTAGAATTTTTAGATGTGCGGTATTTGTCCCAATTGCTCCACCACAACGCACAAATATGGGACCTCAGAGAATGTTAAGAATATATAGTGGTTATGAATTTCTTTCTATAATCAAGTATTTAGAACTATTAATGGGAGATTTACTTATGGCACATTTCGATGATTGTCATTTTGATGAGACAAATTTTTTAACATTAGGGGGAGATAATAAGCAGTTGGATAAAGAAATCATATGGAAGCATTATCATTATCTTATTTAGATCCTCGAACACAAATATGTGAGTTTGAAGTTCAAAAAATAATTAATTTATAAAATATTGTAAATCAACTGCCAGATGCATTTACTGACATCAAGAGAATTACCTAATCTCATATTCCAGCTGAAAATGCCCCAATTAAAATTGATATCCCAGCAGGACAAGTAGGAAGTGCAAATGAAACTAAACTATATTTGAAACGTGTTAGACCAATCGGTTCCAAAGATAAAAATTCTAAAAAGAAAAGAGTAAACAATCAAGATGGTCAACTTGAGGATGTTGGTCTTATAGGAGATACCTATGACATAACAAATCAAAAGACCCTAGAAGAGGTCTAGGTACCTTAAAATAATGAAGAGATCTCGATAAGTTATGTCACTAGGGGAGAAAGATGGAATCGTGAAATATAGTTGTCCACGATATTTTTTCATATAGTGTTACTGTTGAAATAACTAATCAAAGTGATGATTTTGAACATAGGTCAGTTGAAGAATATATACATAGAAATAATTGGCCAAAATAGAAAGATGTAATTCAAGAAGAATTGAATTTACTTTCAAAACGTGAAGTTTTTAGACCTGTAGTCCAAATACCGAATAGTGTTGAACTAGTTGGGTATAAATGAGTTTTTGTGAGAAAACAAAATGGAAAAAATGAGGTTGTTAGATATAAAGAACGACTTGTAGCACAAGATTTTTCACAAAGATCTAACATTGATTATGAAGAAACATATTCTTTTGTGGTGGATGCAATTATTTTAAGATATCTAATTAGTCTGGCAGTGCATAAAAGACTTGATATGCGTCTGATGGATATTGTTACAACATACTTATATGATTCTTTAGATACTGAAATTTATATGAAAATCCCTGAAGGATTTAAATTGCCTGAAGCATGTAAGAATTCTCGAGAAAATTATGCAATTCGTTTGCATAAATCCTTATACGGGTTAAAACAATATGGAAAAATATGGTATAATTGTCTAAGTGAATATTTGTTAAAGGAAGTCTATAAAAATGACTTAATTAGCCCATGTATTTTTATAAAAAGGGATACATCAAAATTTATTATAATTGCTATCTATGTAAATTTCTTGAATATAATTGGAACTCCTAAAGAGCTTCAAAAAACAGTTGATTGTTTAAAGAGATAATTTGAAATGAAAGATATTAGAATTTTTTTTTGGCTCAGTTTAAAAATCGAACACGTAACAAATGGAGTTTTTTTTTCATCAATCAGCTTATATTGAAAAAATAATAAAGCAATTTTATATGGATAAAACACATCTATTAACTACTCCAATGGTTGTGAGATCGCTAGTTCAGGAAAAAGATCATTTCGCCCTCAAGAGAAAAATGAAGAACTTCTTAGTCCATAAGTACCATATCTTAATGCTATAGGGGCATTAATATATCTTGGCAAGATTTAGTTTTTTCCCAACAAGAAGACATTGGAATAGAGTTAAACATATATTTCAAAATCTTCGAGGGATAATTGATATGTGATTATTTTATTCTAATGAATATGGATCACAAGTGATTGGTTATACAGATTCAGGGTTTTTACCAGAACCACATAAAGGTAGATCTCAGACAGGATATTTATCTACTTGTGGAGGTATAAATATATATTGGCGTTCAATAAAGCAAACTTTATCAACTACCTCATCAAATCATGCAGAAAAAATTGCAGTTCATGAGGCAAGTTGAGAATGTGTTTGTTTAATGTTAGTAATCCAACATATCCAAAGAATGAGTGGTTAGCTTCCAAGACAAGAGATTCCAACAGTACTATATAAAGATAATACATCATGCATAACTCAATTGAAAGGGGGATATATAAAAGGAGATAAAACAAAACATATTTATCTGAAATTCTTTTTCACTCATGATCTTATGAAGAATGGTAATATATATGTTTAACAAATTCGATCTTGTGATAACCTTGCAGATTTGTTTACCAAGACACTGCCAACTAAGCCATTTGAGAAGTTAGTGTATGGTATTATAATGCACAGATTCAAAGACATAAATTGACAATGTCATTATGGGGAGTAAATAAGTACTTGTTGTACTCTTTTCCTTTTAGGGTTTTTTCCCATTGGGTTTTCCTGAAAAGGTTTTTAATTAGGCAACCTAAATAAGTATTGTGTACTCTTTTTTCTTTTTGTCCCAATGGGTTTTTTCTAGTAAAGTTTTAATGAGCCACAATATCTATCATAGACATCCAAGGGGGAGTGTTACAAATATTTCTTATATATGTGGATGTCAATATAACTCCTACCTCTTAGGATTTTTTCTTTCCTTTATGTCATAAACGTATAAACTTTTCAATGAATGTCTTGAAAGGAGTTTCTTGTTGTTAATGCCATTATATTCACCTTTATTTGTTTGTAACCTAATGTTTAGTCTTTAATAGTTGTAGCCTATAAATAGTAGTCATGCATAAGGTATTTGTACAAGTGAGCATACAAACATATAAGGAATACTCTATTGCCTCTCATTTCAATATTTTATTTTATTATTTTTTTTTCTTTTTAACTTTTTCATCTTCTCTTATTTTATAACAATAAGAGGGACATTTTGATCTTTTTACTGAATCCCCTTTTTTCAATAGTATTTTAATTTAAAGAGATATAAATAGGATAACACATACATTTAATCCTTTAAATTTATATTACGTTTTACTTTAATCCCTTAAATTTATAATATTATTTTTCATCCTATAATCTTAACGTCGTTAATATAATTGAACGAAAAGTGTTGGATCAAAAAATTTAAATATGGACATAAAATCAAAGTTTATAAAGCATGATTACATTTTAATCTTTTTATATTTTAAATCATGTAATTAAAAATAAAATCAAATGATTTTTTAATTATTTTTTAATAAAAAATAAAAAAATAATTAAAATGATTTATTTTTTAAAAAATAAACTCATTAAAATCCCATCACTGAATTTATTTTAATTTTTTTACTTTAAACAATTTAAACTATAAAAATATTATATTAAAATATAATCATAATTTGTTATTATTTAATTGCATAATTAAATTATGATTATATTAAAATATAATTATAATTTGTTAGTGTTTAATTGTATAATTTATCACTTAAATTTATTGATTTACCATTTTCTATTAAGTGAAACTAACTGTATTAAGATTATGATACTAAAATAAAATTTGATGCAAATTTAAAGGACCAAAGATATACTTTAACATATAAACATTTTCTTATTTTTTCATATCACCCCAAACAAATGTATGTATACGTTACATGATTTCTTTTCACTTTCTCTCGCTGTGTTTTATTTCATAGGAAAAAAGGTAGGGAAAATGATATATAGGTCCCATGGAAGCAATTGAATGATAAAAAAGTCCAACCAAATACTATAATTCATTTCAAGTCCCATGGGACCTCACATGATTTTTTTCTAGTTGTAAAAAGACTTAAATGGCCTTGTGAAATAAAAAAAATATTAAAGAAGAAATGAGAGTTGGCACCCTTTACTGTGAAATTAGAGAACAGTAAGAACACCATTATTGGCCATATGATGGCTCTCACGATATGTTGGCAGATGGGTTTACTCATCATCGTGGCTGGATGTTGAGGCAAAATTGTTGTATATGTCATCTTTTCTGACTATCATATGAGAACGTGAAATTCGTTGCTAGCAAACCCTGGAAAATAGTTAGCCCGTCATCCTCCTGCTACATATGATATGATAGTATGTAGCTGAAGTGAGGTATAAAAGGACCCACGTAAATATGAAGATTGTGTTTGTTCCATGACTTTTTTATTAGTTGAGGTGTGGGTTAAATAAGTTTATTAAGGGTTTGAAAAGTTATGTTTAGTTTGTAGGATTTGTGGTGTGTTTGGTTGAGTGTAGTAAGAAAATATGAACAAGGGAAAGGTACCTGTAAAGTGTGAATGATAGACATGATCTGATATGTAGGGGCTAGATTTATTAGTTGTAGGCTGGGGTTGTTATTGCAGGCGCTGGGGTTGTTAGTTGCAAGGGATGGGGTTCTTAGTTGCAGGTACTGGGGTTCTTAGTTACAGCTGATGGGGTTGTTAGTTGCAAGGGCTGGGGTTGCTTGTTGTAGGATGGGATTGTTATTGTAGGCGTTGGGGTTGTTAGTTGCAGCTGATAGGGTTCTTAGTTGCAGGGGTTGGGGTTGTTAGTTGCAATTGATGGGGTTGTTAGTGCAGCTGATGGGGTTCTTAGTTGCAGAGGCTGGGGTTGCTAGTTGTAGGCTAGGCATGTTATTGCAGGCACTAGGTTTGTTATTGTAGGTGCTGGGGTTGTTATTCAAGTGCTAGGGTTGTTATTGCAGGCGCAGGGGTTATTATTGTAGGCGATGGGGTTGTTAGTTGTAGCTGATGGGGTTGTTAGTACAGCTAATAGGGTTGTTAGTGCAGCTGATGGGGTTCTTAGTTGCAGGGGCTGGGGTTGTTATTGCAGGCGCTAGGGTTGTTATTACAAGCGCTGAGGTTGTTAGTTGCAACTGATGGGGTTGTTATTGCAGGCGCTGGGGTTGTTATTGCAGACACTGGGGTTGTTAATGTAGGTGCTGGGGTTGTTAGTGCAGCTGATGGGGTTCTTAATTGCAACTGATGGGTCTGTTAGTACAGCTGATGGGGTTCTTAGTGCAGGGGTTGGGGTTCTTAGTTGTAGCTGATGGGGTTATTATTTGTAGGGCCTGGGGTTGTTAGTTGCAGCTGCTAGGGTTCTTATTCCTTCAACCATTGTTCTTAGTGGCAGGCGCTGGGTTGTTATTCCCTAGTAGTGGAGTTGTTATTCAGTCACTAAGGGGTTGTTACTTATAAGTGATGGAGTTGTTATTTTTCCTGCGTTAGGTAGTTATTATTTACGGTGGTCTAATTGTCATTCCTATGCACTGGACATATGAAACACAATACTTGGCTATTAAACATGATAACATTCTTTCCTGAATAGGTTAACATCTTACCATTAATTGAAATTGTTCAAGTACACATATTCTTTATAAATTTTACAATGACAAATACATCTAATTAGTCACTATTTTCTCTTATGGCTGGGGTCTTTGCTTGCTAGTATGGCCAACACTCGTTCCCATTGTGAATTATTAGGGTGATTCAGCGGCCAACACAAACAATCAACCCTCAACTGGTGAAGGTCTTCAATAGAGTATTTTGGCATTGTATAACCTTTCTCATCTACGGTGTTGTCATCCCAAGTCTTTAGCCATAAGCCATGACAACACAATGATCCTGCATGAATACCTATAAGTTGCCCAGTAGTACAAGACCATAAATTCACTCAGTCACAAGGAAAAGGAAAGCAAAAAAATAAAGTAGATGTGTTAGCATGATGACGTGTCCGTTTGGAGATGCAATTTTGGCCAATTGACTTCAAACTGATCGTCCTGCCTAAAAACTTGTGGCTTCAACGTACGAATTATTTTCAGGAAGCAACACTTCTGCATATGCACAATACAGACACAAGAAAAATTCAATTAAAAAATGACTACTAATACGTAAGTGAGTAGGAATCTGTAGATTTATTGGTGGTGTTGTGACTACTGTATTTTCTAGTTTGTTGAGTTTTGCAGGCAAATTCAAACGAGGAGTTAGTATGAGTTGTTGAGTTGTCAATATGTTACGCGATAGTTGTTAATATAAGTGATTGAGTTGTTAATAATTTGTATTTGGTACATGTTGTCATTACTGACAGAAAAAATAACAACTCTAGTACTTAAAAATAACAATCACATATTGAAGAAATAACAACTCCAGCAATAGGAAATAACAACCCTATAGTGAAGGCATAACAACCATTTATAAATAACAACTACAAAATGACAACAAAAATAACAACTCTATCATAAGAAATAAGAACCTCATATTGAAGGAATAAAAACTTGACAATTGAATAACAACCCCGTAATGAAAGGTGGAGCTTGATGAAGTCTACAAAAAAATAACATTCTCACTTGACCCAATGAGCATACAACTTAGTTTTTTCCTCAAGGGTGAATGCCTGAATATCCGCTGGGGAAGTAAGAGCACTGAAGGAAGATAACTAAAATGGATGTAATGTAAGAAGATAATAGGAAAGACAAGCAATCTAATGAATAAGAGTGTACAAGAAGTGTATATAGAGTAAAGCATTAGAGTCATCACAATCAGTACTAACATAACCATCTAATATAACTAACTGGCTTTTATACAATTAGTACTAACAAACCATTTATTAGAGAAGCAACACATGTAAGGCTGTGACAAGTTCAACAAATATATTAATCGAACAGTCTGACAACTTCCTCAAATGAAAACCATTGTAGACAAACATAGATTGAATCTCATTAACATACGACTGAAGTTTTAACATGTTAGTTTGAACTGGTAAGATATGCAAACGAAAAAAGATCATGCGTCTAAGATAAACTTACAGGAGTGCCACATCTGTTTAGGGAAATTGCTGCCATAAGAGTAGCCCATCTTAGAAGGATAGCTGAATTTTGCTCCCCTACAGTATTCTTCATGCTATTCTTTATTGCAAGCATTTGGCAATAAAATCCAACATTTGGGTCCAAAAAAGGACCACAGTTGGAGACAACAGTGGAGTCTTGAACCACAGGATTTATTCAAACATCTAGCATTCTTAGAAAAGATTGATAGTAATTACCCATTTCCCACTACAAATCATTGAAAACTAGCTGTAGTTGGAATAAGTGTAAAATGGGTATAAATGCAGAATATAAAAGAAACCTTTTAATGATAAAAAATATTAATCAAAATTGTTTATTTTAGGCACCTCCAATAGGCTTGTAAGTCAATATTCCCCCTTTTCAATTGCAGATTGAAGTATATACTTAGTTATCAGGTGATGCTCCAATGATCCACCATGGCCCTCAACAAGTTGACAAATAACTAATGCAAGTTGTTCATCTCTAAGGTTCTTTGCACAAATATTTACAGTAGAAGCATGATTACCTCTGAGCAAAAAGAAAGCAATAGCCAGTTCTAGCTGTTGCTTCCTTAATAAGACATAAGCATTTTTTTAAAAGCATCTGCTTTATTCTTCTCATGGAATCCATTGGAATACCTTTCAATTTCTCCCCAAAAATGCACTATGTTAAAACAAAAACCACAAATAACTCAGAAGATATAGGAGGAAAAAAAAGAAGCTTAAAGCCTCACCATGCCCTCTTTCCATTTTATAAGTGTAGCAGTGATCTATAGAACCATCGTAGGGCACCTAGGGCAAGGGCATCTCTGGTAGCAGAGACTATCACAGTAGCCTGCTAAAATGTTAAATGAAGGGAAAGAGAATGAGGGTATGACAACAAGAGAATATGAGTAACAATTGTAGAGAGATAGAGATGAGATTGAGTTGGTCGAATGAAGAGAGAGAGAGTCCTAATGCTGATGAGAGGGGATTACAAGAAAGAGAAAGGAAAGGGAAAATTTAAGTCTTAGAGACAATTATGCCTTTTTACAATTAGAAAAAATTCATATGAGGTCCTATAGGACTTGACATTATGTCATTTCTTGATACTTTTTAGACATTTTATGCCTTCCATGGGATTTAGATGTCATTTTCTCAAAAAGGTAACCACAGTAGAACCTCTTAAAGCTATTCGTGAATAATTTTGGGCTTAGAGCAAGAACTTTATACTGTATAAAATAAAAAAATATCTATCATTGTTCGTTTGTTATTTTTTTTATTTAGCATTTGTTCATTTGATATTTATTAATATGAAACTAATAAACCTCCTGTCATTATGGTTTTACTATTCAGTTGAGCAATATTTTCAAACCCCAAGATATTATATATACAAATGCTAACAAAAAATATGATGGTTTGATAAGATAACTCTCGCTCTTAGACATTGTTGGAGGGCAATTTTGAGAAAGCCTGAAACATTAGCCACTATAGTGTCAAGTTGTTCATGGGCCATACTCAAAACAGACCATTGACACATTTATTTATTCATATATGGATGAATAAACCCTTTTACTCCATATATATATATATATATATAAACATCTAAAATAATAAAGGCGATCAAGTAATAGGCTCCACATCCTTTTGACCACTGTTATTTTTAAGGAGAAAAAAAAAGAAAAATTCATGTGAATTTAGAAATAATAATTTAGGCATATGAATATTTAAAAGGATAGACTTGGCAGGATGCCCAATCTATTCTCTATAAATTTAGGTGAAAATATTAAATTACCCCTGAATTAAATGAAGAGTATATTACGAAAACAATGTGAAGAACGAATTGTTAGCGCGAATAGGAGATGAAGCTTGCAGGAGATGTCTTTGGCTGAGCTAAAGCCGGAAAGGAGGAAGTGTAAGTAAATTTTTGACACAAATCTTCTTTTATTCCTCCGATAATCACCATTTTTTGTTAATTTTGATAGTTACCTTGAGAGAAAGAGTTTTACAAATAGTATAGCTGCGACTAGTTTAAGAAAGTAATATGAGAAATGGCGCAAAAATCCCAAGCAATACTTGAAAGCAGGGAGAAGTCAGTGCACTTATGGGGTAAGTACAAATATAGTTAATGTGAATGACGACGTTTTTGTGTGCTGCAATTCATTACATTTTGCATTGGGTATTTCTTTTTAGCCCATTCAAGCTTGCCCATTGCCTTCCCCTGGCCTCATCCCACTCCACCTGAAAATTGTGTAATTTGAGTGATTAGCGTGGGTATGTTGCATGGATTTTGAGAAATGAGCGTCATAATTTACTACTTATAAACAGAGTGGTTTGTTAGAGTTTTTATATTATATATATATAAATTTCAATTTAGATATATGCTGTAAAATTTTCATTTACATAACTATAATTAACCACATTAAATCATTTGAAATTTATCATGGCTAGAGAAAGAAAATTTTATTTCTAAAGAATTAACCATGATAGAAAAAGATAAAGCCACGCTTAAGCACTATTATAGTTAAAAGAGTTTAACTTATTATAAAAATGTTATCCATAATATAAAAGAGTAAAACTTATATAAGGGTATTAGCATAGATATAAGAGCTCTACATAATTGCATATAAAACCATGTTAGAAAGGATTCAACCCTACTAACATAGTTATAGGGTTCAAACACTCGATTAACCCTATTATAACAGTCATCCTCACAATCATCTCAAATTGGCCTTTAGGCATCAAACTCATGAATAACATTACATAAACCCACTTCACAACCAAGATTCGGTATAATCCCCAGTCATAAATCAATTCTCAATGTCCCACATTTCAAATAATGGATTCACAATCAACAAATCACAAGCAACAGTCTAGGGCTTTAAGCCTACTACCAACACGTATTCTCATAATCAAATCCAAATAAAATATCATATCATATCAGGATATGCAAAATGAGTCATATCGTGGCAATATACAACTATTTCATACTTAAATCAAGAGGAAGATGCTATACAATTAATATAGCACCAATAAAGCCTCTAAAGCCTTCCCTGATGTCCTAACACGAAACTATCATCTAAAAAATATTAATAACCAGGAGTGAGACAAATGTCTCAATAACTAACAATTCTACTCATCATACATACTAACATGTGCTCGTGAGGTGTCAAGTAGGACAGTTAATAAAATACACGAGATAGAAAATAATACATTATTATAATATTATCAAATAGAAATATTACCCCTATTCCTCATATCAAACCAACTAAACCACCTTATACCTGTTGACTGAACCCTTAGGCTAGTGATAACTACCATAAGACTAGACACTCAAAAAGCTAACCAGTCGAGTGTTATGGATCGGCCAAAATCTATAGAGTACAAGATTGGACCATGGGTTTATTCCCTATCGATAAACTGTTAGGGGTGTCGCAGCCCCTCAGTAAACTGGTGGGGCAAGTCCCTCAGTAAACTAATGGGATAAAAATCAACCATCAAGCTCTAATAGAGGCTATACCACGTGGTAGAAAGATAATTTTATCGTCACCAATCCCAATCATCATATATATAATTCTCAAAATAATCATACTAATCAAAATATCAATAGCTCGATAATCAATAACTTCAGTAAATATCACAATAGTATTTTTCTCAAAATAATAACTTTCTTCAAATTCCAATATCAAGACATAACAAGTCTTTAATCTCCATTTAAACTTTTCAAATTACTTTAAGTCCCACAAGACAATTTTTAATAAAATCAACAATAAAATTTTTTACAATATAATCATATCATTATCAGTATATTTATGTATATATATATATATATATCAAATCACTCACAACCATCATATTTGCACACATAATGAGTGAAAAGTGATTACCTCTAGCCAAAGCTAATAAAAGTACCATAACTAAAGAGTCTCGTGCTTAATTCGCAATTCACTAGTCAATCTACATTATTTCTATAACTGTGCATTAATAAATTGTTAATTTGACTCAACATATACTTTTAAATAAATACTTATTTTTCTCTTCTAACTTTATTTTATTTATAAATTATTAATTCAATACTATAACTTAATTACTCTATTTGAGTCACATCTATTATCTAATAACTTGATAACATCAATTTTTCATCCAATCATCATAAAATCCCTAAACTTTGCTCACTTTAAACTTGAAGAAAAATAACAATTCCTCTTTTTCTCAAATTATCATCCAAATATCAAGGCTATATTATCTCAATTCTATTCTACCCTTTAAAATCTTTATTTAACATCAAACTCCCCAAATCATCTAAAACCCCTAATTTCCAATCTTAAGGGCTAGTTTAAAATCTCCAATATTCATATTTCATAGACAACCTCATATTCAATCCATTAAATCATCAATATTAAATTGCTAAACAAATAATCAATTTAATTTCATAAGTTTAAAGTTCTCAATTTTTACCTCTAACTCCCAAGTCTCACTCATAATATCCAAATCTTCATTTCAATATTAAATTACATCATTCTTAACTTTTAATAACTCATGTGAACCATCAATTAACCCACAATTATTCAATTTGATCAAAATTCCAAATTTCTCCAATCTAGGGTTTCAACAAAAATATCCATTTTCAATTTACAAGCTATAGTCACAATCTAAACAGATTAAATATCAATTATACCTCCAATAAATATAACCCAATCATTAAACTTAAATTAAATTAAAAAAATTATATTAAATCATCTCTACTATCTAACATTTAAACTCTAACTCTAAACCTATTAAATAATGTAAATAGAAAAATTATAAAAAGATTATATGCAAGTATTCACTTGCCTTTACAATTCTATGGTTCTTATTTGTTAAAAATCTATACTTATTCCAAACCATAATCCTCAAACTTTTTTACTCTTAACAAAAATTATATTTTTAAAGAGCTCTCTTAGTATAAAAAAATTAATTAAAAAAATAACTATAGTAATTAAAAGATTTAATGAGAACTAACTGGAATTCAAATAAATTTGATATTCATTCAAGGAGATGTTATAGTAGCTAGAGATAAATTACGAAGGAAGAAGAAGAAGAACAAGGCGCAGGTTCTATTTAGGAATATGTTTGAATATTGTAAAAGGTGTGTGGGCCCCACTCTAACTTTTTAATATTAAATTATATATATTATATATATTTGTAAAGAATTTAAGTTGCTCCTGCTTAAGGGTGTGCATGGGTAAGGTTACCTAGGGCAAACCCCCTGCCCGGTGCCCTGCCTAAAAATTATATGGATTGCATTTTGCAGCCCGACGCCCGGCCCTGCCCGGTAAAAGCCCTAACTATTTTGGGCTGGGCATGAGCGGGTTAGGCATATGCGGGCTGGGCATGCCCAAGTCATAATACCCTACTCATATTGTGAAAAAAAATCTGCAATTATGAACTTATAAAATAATACTATATTCATATATTTTCAAGAATTAAATAATATACAAAATTTACTAAGAATAAAATAATAAAAAGATAGTAATTAAAGTTTTAAAATTCATAGCATATAAAAAAAATTTTAAAGTCTAAGTAGTTTAAAATTATAACTTTACATCAATCTCTATAAAATTGACAAAGATAAAACATTTGAAAAAAATATATGACAGTTACCATAGTTTAAAAAAAAATAAAGAAAAAAATCAATTTAGTTATAAATTTTAAATGATACATTTAACTACTTGACTACTCATATTTGTAAAATTATCCTTTAATCACTAGTATCTATCATATTTATTCTATATGAAATAATATAATTTATAAATTTTTATATGTACAAAAATAATTAACTGGGTAGGGCAGCAACCCCTGCCCGATGCCCGGCCCAGCCCGGATATTGGCCCTGCCCAAAATTGCCCATTTTATATTGGGCCACTTTTTATCGGGTTGGGCAAGGCATATTTGGTGCGGGCTTGGGCGGGCTCTGGGCTTCTTGCACAGCCCTACTCGTGCTTCTTCTTTTTCTTTCTGTTTTTCCTTTTAATATTATATTATATATATATTCAAGAGATATGTCTGCTCTCTATTTTTTTTTCTTTTTTTCTCTTCCTCCTCTCTTTCTTTTATTTTTATTTTTTTACTTTAATAAAAATAATATTGATTATTTTTGTATACTTTATATAAACTCTCTTAACTTATATAATCAAATAAAAATTTTATCTATTAAAAATTAATTTTTTTCTAATACTACTAAAATCTTAAATTAAAAATAGGGATGTTACATATGCTCTGGTGAAATCATGTTTTTCTGGCTAGCTATTGTGCAACTTTAATATGGCAGGTGTAAATTGTAGTTTTGATTCTCTTGTTCAAACTATAATTCTCCTTGTTCATGTAAGTTATTCCTATTCCAACTTCCAAAGCAACACTAGTTGAAAAAAATATTCAACTTAGTAGTATAAACGCTGGGATTTAAATTTATGTCTAAGAAATGTAAGTATTTATATTTCATTTCTTGTTCTGTCTACTTATCCTGAGCTGGATCTGGTAAGCTCTTTACCTTTTTTCCACCTTTACATTCTCATATATTAGAATCATTGCCTTGCTTTGTGTCATGGCTTACTGATGCTACTGTTTCTTTGACTTGAAAAAATCATGAACTAAAATCCATTCTATCTGTAAAACATAATACTTTTGTTCTTATTTATTTATTTATTTTTGCTTCTGCTTCATTTTTATGTTGTTCGTAATTAGTACTTTTCAATTGATAACAATTATGATGGAAGAAAATTTTAGACAGTTTGATGAGAATTCAAGTTTGTTCTATGTTGAACTATAGGGAATCACAATATTGTTCCATCAGGTTGAAGATAATGAGAAATTTCTTGCCCAATTTGGTCTTGAGGTTGGCTTCTGGAAAAGATTTGCTAATATATGTTTACTTTCTCCACAATTCTTATAGGAGATGCTGCATGTTCGACCTCACAATCAACTAACTTTGAACTTTCACTTTCTATAATTTGTGTTTAGGTGACTTCAAGATCACATTGGTCATCGATCGCTGACTTTGTATTGCTAGTCTAGTCCTATAGTGATATTCACTGTCATGAGACTGATTGATTTCTTGTAACTAGTGCCCCTCAACCTAGTTAAAGTTTCATGTGCAACCTTCTACTTATAGTTTATAAACCTCATTCTTGTTATTTTAAGTACTAACTTAGAAGGGATTGGCCCATGGCATTGAAGTTCATATCGTAGCATTCTCCTTACATATAGTGGGTAATAAGCAGTGTAACGGTCTTGGAACTTTTGCCATGATCTTTAACCATGTTGAGTAGCTACCTTCAAGCATAGATATAGGCTGGATATCCTGATGCTCAATACATGAAGTTGAGAATGGTTTGTTGTTGGGAAATATAAGGAGGCTAAGGTTTTAAAGGTAGTTGTTTCGCCAGTTGAGTATGTAACTTCTTAGGGATTTTATAACATTTACACTTGCAATAAACTAGAATTTGTATTTGTAATGTGCAACTTACCAATAGAGAATTTTGTTAGTTCATAGTCTTGTGGCACTCCAACTCCAATATTGTTTTGGTCATTATTATCTAAAATGGAGTCTTAACTATTATTGTTACCTTTTATTGTAGCTTGCACTTTAATTGACTAAAGCACAACAAAAATGTTAGAGCATTAAGTTTGTTAGGATTAGAAGATTCTCCTTGTTGATATATTGCCTTGGAATAATGTCTTTTAGTGCCAAAGAGATAAAGCAAGTTCAATTTTATTACTTTGAACTAGGAATAAGGGATCATGGATTATTTTCTAGGAGATATCTTAGTAAACTTGGAGACAACATTTTACGTTGAACATTATGTATATTAGGACCATAATTTATAATTGAAGTTTGACTACTGTGACTCCCCTTTTTTCTAAAGTAAAAGTTGTAGTTCAAATTTTTGTCATACAAAGGAATTTATTGAATCTTTTTGCCTAAGCTTCTTTGACAAGGACTTAAACCTTGTATGCCTATGGCCTTATTGCCAATATTTTTCAGAATTTATTATATACAAGCGTCTTTCACTACATTCTTATTTTCTCATTTTCAAAATGTTATGCTAATGCTCATGTTTGGCATACTCCCATAAGAGTCATTGTCTGCATATACCTCTTACTTACATATAGTTGGGCACACTAGAAGAACATGAAAAAATCTAAATTCAATGTGAAGTTGGCTATCAATACATGAGGGATGATTTTTTGGAGGTCATTTGTGTGTATCAGCCAATTATGTTGGCTATCAATACTAGGTTATGATCAAATATGTTAGCTTCATCAAGCAAACTATTTACTTCTCCTTACAATATTAGGTCCCCTTTTGTAGTTGATATAGTGGTAAGATATTGGGGTTGTCAATCTTCCATGAGTTATCAACCTTGTAGCTAGCTTGCTGATGTTAGTGACCTTTTTTTCTCTATTCTCCAGTGAGGAAATGGAATTTTGATTTGTTCTTATACACTCATGAATTATATGTGGTCTTTGTTGTCTTTTTGAATTTATAGAGTTTAGACGAAACCTAATGTGATGGTTAGTAAATCACGAGCTCAACTCAAGGCAAAAATTTGCATTAAGTCTACTTCCATTAAGTGAGACTGCCACATTGACCAAATGATGTTTCAATTTTTTGTAATGTTCAACTATTAACCAACTGATGTTCAAACTTAGGTAATCACTTTTCAATGTTCAACTTTTATAATGTTAAACTTTGTAATGATTATTTTCACATTTTGTAATGACTATGTATAAATTTTCCTTTAGACATTTACAACTCTGAAATCACAAGATATTACTTTCGGGTTTGTAACTCTTCCAATGGTATTTGTAATTTCTCTAATGGGATTTATAACTTTACCAATGGGATTATCAACTTTCCTTAATACATTTACAACTTCGTAACAAGTAATTGCAATTGCTTTCGGGTTTACAACTTCTACAATGGCATTTGTAACTTTCCCTAAAATATTCACAAGTAAAATTGAAAAATATTACTTTCGGGTTTACAACTCATGCAATAGGATTTACAACTTTCTCTAAACCATTTACAACTAAAATCTCAAGATATTGCTTTCAGGTTTGCAACTCAAGCAATGGCATTTGCAATTTGAACAATGGGATTTACAACTTTCTCTAAGCTATTTACAACTGAAATTGCAACTTCGTTAGATTTATAGATGTCTTAGGAAAAGTTACAAATCTCATTATTGAAGTTATAAATTCTATTAGAGGAGTTGTAAACATGAAAGCAATTGTAATGCAATTTCAATTGTAAATGTATTAAGGAAAGTTGCAAACCCAAAAGCTATGTCTTGCAATTTGAGAGTTGTCAATATCTTAGGAAAAGTTGTAAATCTCGTTGTTGAAGTTGCAAATCCCATTAGAGGAGTTACAAACCTGAAAGCAATTGTAATTACTATGCTATTATAAATGTCTTAGAGAAAGTTGTAAATCCCATTAGAAGAATTGCAAACCCGAAAGCAATTGTAATGCAATTTTATTTATAAATGTCTTAGGGAAAATTGAAAATCCCGTTAGAGGAGTTACAAATTCTATTGTAGGAGTTACAAACTTGAAAGCTATATCTTACAATTTGAGAGTTATAAATATCTTAGGGAAAGATGTAAATCCTATTATTGAAGTTGTAAATCCCATTAGAGGAGTTGTAAATATTATTAAAAGAGTTGTAAAACCTAAAAACAATTGCAATTACTTCATTAGAGAGTTGTCAATGTCTTAAAGAAAGTTGTAAAATCCTATTGTTGAAGTTGTAAATCCCATTAAAAGAGTTGCAAATACTATTAGAGTAGTTGCAAACCCAAAAGCAATCGTAATTATTTCTTGTTATAGAGTTCACTTCCTTCTCTGAAAACTTCTTCCCCATATTTTCACTTTTTATTTTATCTAATGGAACTGAAGATTTAGCATCTAATGACATCATATCTATACCCATCAATCTTGCCACGAGGCTCTGTGCGTTTGGTTTGGTGGTCGGTCATTGGCATATCTCATCATTAATCAGTTTCTTCACTAAAACCACATCTAAATGACAAGTATTCACTGACAAATCTTCTTCTTAATACTGATACTAAAAGATTTAAATTAAAGTTAATTGATGCAGACATAACTCAATAACGAGAGGAGAGAATGAAACGTATATCACAAAATATAAATAGCACTTAATTGCCGCAGATGGAAACAAGAAATAGAATCTTATGAAGTTACTGTCACACATTGATGCCAAAGTTTCGTCTTCGTCTTCCAGGGACAATTTGGTATTCTCATCCAAATTTGTAAAAGACAGATTGGTCCTCTTGTCTAATATATCATTTTAGATATTTGTATACCTAAATTATTCTTTTTAAATTCAGATGGTCATTCTTTATTTTTTCCCCTCATTTTTATTTTTGCTCCATTTTATTCTATTTTTTGTTCGATTTATCAAATTATTGTTGGAATATTTTTAAAATTAAAAGATGTGATTTTTTTTTAAAAAACGTGTCTTTATAAATTAAGAAATTTAGGAAAAGATTTGTGTAAAGGTTATACATGTCTCTTTACTTCCTAAAGACTCGTATAAAAGGTTATAACTAGGGGTGGAAACAGGCCAGGCAGCCTGTCAGGAGCCTGCGGCCTGGTTTGGCCTGGCCTATTTAAAAAAATACACAAGCTCAGGCCTGTGTAGAAGCCTATTTTACTAAACAGGCCAGGCTCAGGCTCTATAAGAAGCCTGTCAAGCCTGTCAGGCGGCCTGGGCTTGAGCCTGTTGTTGAAAATAAATGTTGTATGATAATGGAATAGGTGAGTATCGAACCCTTGACCTGTTAAACAATATTCAACTATTAAACCATTGAAGTAAAGTATATTGTTGGATATTTTATTGTTAACTTATAATTTTATTCTTACGTGGACATATGTGCTAACCCTAACAAATCTTACCCTAATTCCCCCGCTGGCCACAACCTTCTCATTTGGACTTTGGAGCTCGCGGCTGCAGAGTTGCTCTCACTTTCAGCAAACCTTCTCACTACCCTGTAAACCTTCTCACTTTCAGCGGAGTTCAGTTCTCAGGCGCCCTTGCAAAGTCCAGCGGAGTTCAGAACTTCGTCGCGTGTCTCCACCTTCTTCCACTGTCACCGTCATCAACTCGTGGAGCACCTAATCGAGTTTGTAGCTCCTTCTCTTATTCCTCTACTAATTTAATGCTCTTGAATCCTTTTCATGAGCTTCAGTGTTATGATTATGTTATGATTTTGTGGCCATGAATGTTGTTTTCCGTGAGCTTCACTAAGTTAATAGTGTTCTGGTTATGCCTTATTGAAGAACAAGTGGCTACTACATGTACCTTCTATGTTCTGGTTTAAAGTGTTCAAAAAATATAGGCTTGTTGGTGAGCTCTGTTCTGGTTTTGATTGTTGCATATACCTTCATTGTTCTGATTGTTGTTGAGCTCTGTTTCTGATTGTTTTGGTTTCATGGAGGCCTGAAGTTTCATATACCTCTCACCATTTCATGTTTGGATCCATTTCATATATAATATATAAAACGAATGGTCAAACTTTGGTGGAGCTATGATGTTAACTCTTATTAGAACATAAAAAGTGGTGGGAAAAAGGATATTGAGCATCAAACTTTGCACGAAGAGTGAGTTTCTTGAGCCTCCGCTCTTCAGCTTTCAAGTCCTCTCCCTTCTGTACCATTTTAGTAACTTCACTATCTGTCTGATGACTCTCATACTTCTCTCCAGCTTCTAAATCTTCAAAGTCACCATAGACAGCATCAAATTCATCTCCAGTATTAGCCTCAGATACTTGGTTTCTACGTGCAGCTTTTGACCAGTCACCAGTAACAAAACGATCACGAATTTGATCAAAATCTTTGTCTTCCCAGCATTTAACATCCACAAACTTTGCAGTCTTAGAACAGTCCTCAGTGTTGACATTTTCACCATTTAATCCCTCTCTCATTTTTTTTCTATAAATTTAAAAAAGAGGACAAAAGCAAGCACAGAAAGCTTCTTAGTTTATATTAATAATTTGCAAAAAACAAAGACAGATATTCTGAAGGTCAACAATGGCCAGTTCAACTCAAGGAAAAAGGATTTGTTGAGACGCATGACATGTGCTATGACAAATTGCTTAGTTCTCTTTCTAAAAGAAGTGAGCACTTGTAGAGCACTTGTAGAAAAAGGATTCATTAACATGCTTCTATCAGTAGAAGTACAGGACAGGTCTGTCATATGAAACAATTAACTTTTCTGATGTTAAGTGTCATTATCTTGTTTTTTAATCAGTCTTTCCTATGGAATTATTTGACCTTATATGACGTACGATTCTTCCTTTTGGCTTTAGTATTGTATACTTGTTTGTTTATGATGTTGGCCTAGGGAGTTCTTAGAGGTTGGTCTAGGGATTTAACACAATTACACAAGCCACAGATATATATTACAAGGTTGAGGATGGTTTGATAAGAACTAAGGAGAAATTTGTTTCAGGTCCACTTATGCTAAAAAGAAGGTAATCTGATTCTTTGTGTGGTCAGATATTGAAAATCATATGAGAATACATGGGATAATATGTCTTTTGTTGAAATTTCATTTGTAAGGAAGGGCAAGTGATCTTGCTGCTTATAGGAAGTTTTTTACCCATTTATAATAACTATTTTTTCCTTGTAAGGACTAAGGAGAAAAAGCTGCTTATATGTATGTTTGGTGGTTTGATAAATAGGGAAAATTCAGTGTTATACAATACTGGCAGTGAAATTTAACTCTTCATCAATGATGTATAATCTTTTCCCCCTTCAATGACCAAAAGGGAAAAATAAATGCAGTGTATATTTAGTTGAAGCGAAAACAATATTCTAGGTTTTTTGAAATTTTTGTGGAGAATGAGCTAGTAACTTTTAAAGTCAGTCATCTGGAAGAAATAGTGAGGC
This sequence comes from Leucaena leucocephala, assembly GCA_037074615.1. NCBI lineage: Eukaryota > Viridiplantae > Streptophyta > Magnoliopsida > Fabales > Fabaceae > Leucaena > Leucaena leucocephala. The sequence goes on from CM073525.1 coordinate 8,901,853, forward strand.
CCTTGCTTTTGTGTGCTAGTTTTTTTCTAGGGCATATGAAAGTGCTGCCCCGTAAATAGATATTTCTGGCATCTTCAACTTGTATTGCCTTGATCTGAATTGTCCTGCTTATTCCTGTGCTTTAGATAGACAATGTTATTTCACAAGCACAAGCAACATTTGGGGCCCTTGTCACCCAGCGTTCGACTTTTGGTGGAATCAATTCAAAGCTCAGTAATTGTTTGTTCAATTGTTATTTGTTCAATTCAAAGCTTCAGATAGACAGTAATTGTTTACTTATTATTTGTTCAATTGTTTTATGATCTAATAATATATATTTGATTCCTTCTTTTCAAGGTATTGGAGCAAGAGGAAGAAATTACATTGAAGATTTCATGATGTGTGGCTAATACTTTTACTTTGATTTGGCTTAGATTGTTGTACTTGTATTCTTGTAATGACAATTGTTCTATTTATTTGGTATTGTCTTGATGGTGGATTAGATATTTTTTAATTTTAAGCTGATTAATATTATAAAAATTTTATTTGTAGTATTTTAAAATATACAAAAAAGCCTGTTAGAGGGCCTGTTATCGAGGCCTGTTTTGGGGCCTTTTACAGATATCTGTTGTTAGGCCTGTTATGGAAGCCTGTTATGAAAGCCTGTAAATATAATTATAAACAGGCTCTTTTAACAGGCTTCAGGCCAGGCTAGGTATATTTACAGGCCAGGCTTATACGAGAAAATTAGCTTATAACAGGCTGCAGGCCAGGTTCAGGCTAGATTATTATTTAACAGGCTTGGCCTGTTAAGGCCAAAGCCTGGCCTGGCCTGGCCTGTTCCCACCCCTAGTTATAACTAAGGTGTGGTAACCATCACGTTTATGAAATTTGTTGTTTTAAGGAAACCTTGGATGCTAAAATGTTTTTTTATATATTAACTTGATTTTATTATTAGGTATCCTAATTTTGAGATTCCTAGTTACCCGCCTCAGTGGAAGGCACAATCACATGTCTCGAAATTAAGATACCTAGTTTTAAGGTTCATGGTAAGATACCTGACTTCAGGGTTCATGGATTATTTATGAAAGATAACCATTGGTAAATATGTTGGTTCAAAAAATAATATATGATTATGAATTTTTAATTAAAGAAGTATATATCTTCCTATACACCACTTAAAAGGCATTATATTATTGTTTATAAATATCCCTCACCCCCACTCCATTCACACATAAATTCATTGCATTTTCTTTCTGTGTGCACTAGAGATAAAATTAATCTTTTACTTTGTATAAACCGTTGTTGTCTTGGCTTACCTTTTGGTAGGGCAAACCATATTTAGAGGACTTTATTATATTATGAAGAGAAGTCTTACCTATACCTTAAAGACATCGTTCATAATTTTCTTCATCTCTTTTACTTGTACTCTTCGACTAACCGATCACACCAACGACTACCTACCATAAACTTCATAAAAATGTTGAAATAAAATTCCACATACGGAGACACACATGTGAATATTACAAGTGTAATTGTTATGGAATTAACACGTAGAGACTAGAGTGATATTTATAATTTGTTGAGGGGTTAAGAGAAATTTAATTAATTATTTCTTATTGTAAAAATCTATAAGGGGACGTTATTATTATTTTTTTTTTTTTTGAAATGATGATATATATGACTATTAAATTAATTTTCATAGAAAATCTCTATTGCCATACCTACCATATATGAGGTAAATCCAAATTAGGCTAATCTTATTTTGATCTTGAGTGACAAGTCCCACTTGTTTTTTGTTTTTTTTTACAAGAATTTTTAGAAAGAGGTTAGACTCACCCACGATTTAAGGGCAGAACAAAGTCTCCATTCCTCCTAAACGATACCAATATTAAGTAGGATGAGCCGTCTATTATTTTTAAGCATAAATCTAGATACTCAAGAGTTAAGATATCTCCCCAAACGCCTTGCTTGGAATAACAATAAAGCAATACTCTCTAAAAATTGAATACACTCTAAATAATAGTATATTTGACCTTTATACGAGTTAAATCCACGGAGATAAGTCCCTCTTGTTGAATGTAGCTAGATTGAATGTAGCTATCATGTATGCCCATTTTTCACTCTGCGTTAGCAACTCTATTTCATTGATTATCTGTTTTACAGACTGCTTGAAGTCCTCCCACCTTGATATGATATATTATAGGTGCCCCCAAATTTTCAGGAAGATACCACGGATTTACAGAAAGAGAATAATACATGGAGGACGTCAATAAGTAATTGGTGGAGGTAGTAGGTGCTCTCATTTTCTTAAAAAAAATACAAATTTAAATCTAAAAATTCAATACAGGAAATAACCCAATAACCCGATGAATCACTTGAATATGTTGCTCCAATACCATAAAATATTTATTCAAATACGTATAACATCATATTTTATATATGATTCTTCTATCATCCTAAAATATTTTTTTAAAATAAATCTAGTACCTTAAAACATTTTATAGTCCATCCGTTACCTTAAAATATTTTCTAAATGTTTCCAAAGTACACCTTAAATCTATTAAAAAATATTTTTAGATATTAGATATTCACTACAGGGACATTTTAGTAGTTAAATATTTTAGGACATTTAAGGGCAAATTTTCTTGTTAAAAAAATAATCCTTTAAGGATAAAATTATGTGACAATACTTCCAATTAAATGTTTTTAAAAAAATATTTCAGGGTACTAAAATATTTTAGTTCATAGTGTTAGATATAACCTTTTATATATATATATATATATATATATATATATATAATAGAGGGAGGACCAAAATCTAGCTTTTACAGAATCTTCTTGATCAAACAGGTCCCTTTGAAAACTCTAGAACCTAATCTGATAAAATGTGGCCGGAGCAGCATCAGCATCAGCCTTTTGAGCCCCCATGAATGGATGAAGAGGAAGAGAGACTCATTTATAGCCATAATTTGGATCAATTTTTGTGGGAGGAAGTAGGAAATTGACCCCACAAGATGCTGCTCTGTGAATCGTGATCAAAGTGGATATGCAACAATTTGACACACATTCCACAAAGATGAACCCACCAAAACATCAAAGCTTGTCAATGGCACATATGTATTGGCATATTTATGGACAGACTAAGACAACTTGGACATTTTCCCGGCAAAACGTTGCAACAAGGATGGCCCGCTGATATCTTTATGCCAGATTTTCTGAATTCTTATGTTTGGTTCACATCAATCTGAGTGAAAGCGCATTATCCTGAAGTCTTCTCTCATTTATTCTCCTCTTGTTCCACAACCCTCATTGTGGGAAAATGCCAATTTACGCTTAGTGTATTAAACCCAGACCTATATATATGTATGTGGAACTCGAGTGCAAATACCAAAAAAAATTAGGTCATCAGTATAAATATCTCAAGATATTTAAACTAATAGAGAGAATAGTTAAGAGATAACCTCATCTCTCTCCCATTATCTCATCATGCGTAATTGGGGAAAACAAGATAGAGAAGCACCCCTTTAGTAGCTGCTCTGTGTGAAGGATTTTCTTTTGGCAAGATAGCAACTCTTTCTTCTCCTCTCTTATGTGTCTTTACTGTGTAGCAGATACTCGAGTCCAATAATGGTACCAGGTTTCCGTATGGGTACCTAAAGCTAGAACTTACTATAGGTACCCTTAAAAACTTTCAATGGTATCCAAGTCAGGTTCTTATTTTTTGTGATTATTTCCGCTGCATGAATCTATCTCGTCTAATTTTTCACAATAGTTCATGCTACAGAAGTAAGAGGGGTGAAAAAAGCACACCGTACAAGTCTTTAAAAAAAATTTTAGGTTTCTATAAATAACTATTCTAGCCTCTAAAATTAGTACTATTGATGAGAGCTCATGAAAATAATGAGAATAAATTTCAAGAACGTTGAAAATGGATATAGGAGGATAGAGTTATGGATGAGAGAAGTTCGGGTAAAATTGGGTCAACTAAAAAACTCCGATTTATGCTTTAAAAATAGTCACATTGTGTAAAGCTCGTAAAAATGATGAAAAATAACTCCAAAAATGTTAAAAACGGACGTCAGATGATCGAGTTATAGAAGAGATAAAGTGGCTGATCCATCTACAAAATAGACTGGAGGTTGAAGATGACGTCCAGCCTAAATGATGCTGTTTTGTACACCATATTACAAAAACAAAATAAAAAAAAGGGACGCTGGCACAAAACCAAAAATAAAAAATTGTTTTGGGCTGTAGGAAAAACCATGCAAAGAACAGTTTGTTTTCGGCTACTTTTTTTTTTTTGGTACAATTGTTTTCGGCTACTTGAAGGCTATAGGGGGGGGGGGGGGGAAACGATTTGGGCCGGCCAAGAGTTATTACACCGACCTAGATCCATAATATTTTGTTGCATTACAAACCAGCCACAATTTTATAGTGATTTAATAACCACTACAAAGTTTTATCTCTTGCATTAACATATCTATTTATAACAATTTTATTGACCACTTTGAAATTACATAAATTACCATTAATATTTATAGCATTTATAGTTATATAAACTACTATAAATATATTTGTAGTACTTGAATTTATAGTAGTTAGTTAAATCACTGCAAATATAATTTCTAATAATTATAATAGCTACGAAGTCAAAAAATTAATCGAAGCAAAAGACTTTTTTTGTAGTGTAGCCTATCTTCAAAAGTGAATGGGGACTCAGCAGGATTCCATATGTTACCAGAAGCATTATGCTGTCATGTATGCTGTCAATTGGTCTCCCATCTATATCCACTCCACCAAATATTTGTTATCTTACTATTTATGTGTGTTTTACTTTTTAAAAAGTAATTATAATGTATGCGGTAATCTAGAAAAGTCACTATAACAATTACGGTAATACTTTAAAATGTTTGTATTCAACCCTCCACCTATATATAAGAAAGAAGGGCTCTCAGTTAATACTTGTATATAAATAGTCTATAATTCTATATAAAGGATTTTAGTCTCTAGATATAGTGTGTGAGATTGTATAACCATCACTATAGTAAAATAAATAATAATTTGAGTCTCTTCTCAAATTTTTCAAAAAAGATTAGTTTATCTCACTCGAGTGAGAATATATTAATGTATAAACTTAAGTAAGTTATTATTATAATGAGCATATTGATCTATGATTAATGAAGATAAAAATATTATTTTTAAATTAATCTTGTTTTGATATAGCTAACACCCCCTCCTTGAGCAAATTAATGCATAGCATCCACCCATTTTAGTTAAAAGAAAAGGTAAAACGTAAAAAATCTTATCCATGCAAAATAATTAAAATGCTCTCAGTATAATTGTTTTATTATCGATATAAGCATTTTTTATATTTTGTAAAAGAAATAAATGATTAAATGCATCCGTATACTTTTGGTTGTTTGTCCCATATTGTTTGAGACGAAATAAATCTGATAAGATTTAATACGGAGAATTACTTTCTAAAACAAATGAGACAGTTATATTAAACGTAATCAACAAATAATAAAATTAAAGACATGATTCAGTACAAGGAAAGATTAGAGAACCTTTTTTGTGGGGGCTTGTTTTTTTCTTTTATTTCACAAGCCTATTTGTTTTTCTTTTTAATAGATCCAATTCAACACATGCAAATAAAAACCCTAACACACATAAGCACATGTTAGAATGTGTGTGAGAGAGACATCCAACAAGTTTAGGCCACAAGGCTCATTTTACCTAATCAGGAAATAGCTACCCCTTGAAACGAAGCAAAGTTCTCGAGTTAAAGATCCCATGTCCTGATTTGATGAAATAGTGGTAGTTTGGTTACTTGTAAAACTAAAATTTTAAAAATATTTTTATTTTAAATTATAATTTAAAAAAATTAAAATAAATAATTATATTTATCTAAAAAATTTATATTAAATTATAGATTAAAATTAAAATTTTATATAAGTTATTAAGAATAATTTTTAAAATAATAAAAAAAATTATAAACTATTTAATTATTATTTTATATCTATTTTTTAATATTATCTCTTATCTGCTATCTTATATTTTTCCTCCATCCTCACTCCTCTGTCTTCCATCTTAAATAATTTATTAATTATAAAAATATTTTTGATAATAAATATATAAATACTTATTTATTAAAAATTATTTTTTATAAACTCTTAAATAATTTTTTTTAAAAAAAATTACTTAAATTTTTTTATTAAACTCTTTTTAAACTTAAAAACTGTTGCCCATAACCAGAAAGTCCATTATGAGAAAGAGAGAGAGAGGTCTACACCCTACATCTAGCCCTAATTTTTTGTCGTGGATCCCTGTAGCCATATTCATTTAAGTATTTATTATAGGAAGTGAATAGTAGGGGTTTGTTATATATTGAATTTCTGGTAATGTCCGGCGTAATGAGCCAAAAACGAGAGAAACTTACTCCTCTGCCAGCTGCACTATCATCTCTCCCATTTCTGCTGCTCATCAATGGCACCCATCACTGCTCCCACTATCAATTCTCCAACCAAACTCCACAGTAAGAAAATTCAGTCAGAGACAGAGAGAGAGAGGCTCTTTCATGGCTGAAAGAAGAAAGCATCCAGAGAATAGCCGCCACAACATATGGTACAATTCCTGATGAACTGCAGTGATAATACACAGTAATAAATGGCTTTGAATCTGTGGAGAATTCATTAGCAAACAAAAGAAATTTTATTCAAAGGCTTCAACCATGTCCATAATTTTAGATTCAGCTAGTAACGTAACCAGTGACAAGAACCGGCGGTAACGTGGCCGGAGATACTTTACTTACCAGTGACTGCAGCAACACCGGTACGCGATAATCATGAATAAAAAATAATAATACAACAATCTCTTCAAGGTTATAAGACTAAAGATAGGTTACCTTGTCATCAGGGTTGAAATCATGCGGCAGCCGCACAATGGTTTTGTGTTTGACCGGGAAGCAATTTCTTCACGCGATGGCGGGTCGCTATGGCGGCTTCCAGACTAGAGCCTGTCTCAAGGCTTATCGAAAAAAAGAGGGTTAGACTTAGACGTTAGCTAGCACGCAAGTTTTTCTTTTTTTTGAGCCGACGAAAACTTCATTCACATGACCAAAAGGGCAGAACCACAACTTAATAGGCCCAGATGTGCAATATGTGGAGTTTGCCTTGTTTCGACTTGAGGGGATTGCGAATGCCTGGAGTAAGACAGTACCAGGATTTCAGGGGGATAGAGTACCATTAGTGTCATGGGTGGATTTTAAAGATATTTTCCTGAAACGTTTTCTTCCCCAGAGCAAGAAGGATGCTAGAGTTAAAGAATTTCTTCTGTTGAAGTGTACTTCTGGGATGTCTGTGGCTGAGTATGATAGAAGATTCCCAGAACTTTCATCGTATGCGTCTACCTTGATCCCATCAGAGAGGGATAGGATTGGCAGGTTTATTCAGGGATTGCCGATACATATTCATGATGCTGTGGCCCCGATGCTGAACCATTTTGCCTCTTACGCTGATGTGGTTGACTGTGCTTTGAGAATTGAGTTGAGGCACATGGAAGAAGAAGGGGTTCCTAAGAAGCAGAAGACAGAGAGCAGAAAGTTCCAAGGATCTTCATTTAAAGGTAACCGTTCGCAGGGCCAACCCTCGTCCTTTGCCATGCATCCAGCGCCTAGATCCTATGGGCCTTCTATGGGCGTTTCTGACCCATGACCTAAGTTTGGAGGTGCTAGACCTCAGTTTGGGGCGGGCCAGTCGAATCATTCTAGATCTCCTTGTGGTAAGTGTGCGAATTATCATTCTGGAGTCTGTCTTAAGATCTTGGGGGCATGCTATGGATGTGGACAGCCGGGTCACATGAAGAGAAATTGTCCATTTGCTCAGTCTACTTCGAGCTATGCATCAGCTCGACCTTCTCCTGACCCTGCTTCGTTTGCAGCTCCATCTGTTGGAGCCACTTCTGCCTCGACAGGTAGAGGTGCATCTGGACGACCTCCGAAGAAAAGAGCACAGCCTTCTTCAGGTCAGGGACAAGCGAGGGTGTATGCGATTACAAGGCAAGATGCTCGGGCCTCTAATGCTGTGGTCACAGGTATTATCTCTATATGCTCTCAAAAAGCTTATGCGCTGTTTGACCCTGGATCGACGCATTCTTATGTTTCGATATATTTTGCTAAGAGGTTAGGTAGAGATTCTGCCAGACTTGATTGTCCTTTTTCAGTTGCTACCCCGGTTGGAGAATCGTTATCTGTTTCACAAGTGTATAGATCTTGTGAGGTGTCTGTTGAGGGTAGAGAAAGTCTTGTCGATTTGATGATACTGGATATGATTGACTTTGATGTAATATTAGGCATGGATTGGTTAGCTTCATGTTATGCTAGTGTTGATTGTCACTTGAAAGTAGTGAAGTTTAATATTCCGGGCGAAACTCCGTTTGTGTTGCAAGGGAATGAGGTGGAGAAGCCAACTAACTTAATCTCTGCCTTGAAAGCCCAGCGAATGTTGACTAAGGGTTGTCAGGGATTTTTGGCTGTAATCCAAGATGTTGTCAGGCCTATTGCCAGTTTGGATCAGATTCCTGTTGTTCGGGAATTTTCTGACGTCTTTTCGGAAGAATTGCCTGGTTTACCCCCAGATAGAGAAATAGAATTTGGAATTGATATCATTCCGGGCACGCAGCCAATTTCTATTCCGCCTTATAGGATGGCGCCCTCCGAGTTAAGGGAATTAAAGACTCAGTTGCAAGAATTGCTAGATAAAGGGTTTGTACGTTCCAGTACTTCTCCGTGGGGTGTACCAGTGTTGTTTGTCAAGAAGAAGGATGGATCATTGAGGCTGTGTATTGACTATCGGCAACTTAATAAAGTGACAATAAAGAACAAGTATCCATTGTCGCGCATTGATGATTTGTTTGACCAGTTACAAGGAGCGCAGTACTTTTCAAAAGTTGACTTGCGATCAGGGTATCATCAATTAAAGATTAGGAATGAAGACATTCTAAAGACAGCATTCAGGACTCGGTATGGTCATTATGAATTCTTAGTAATGTCCTTTGGTTTGACGAATGCTCCTGCAGCATTCATGGATTTGATGAATCGAACATTCAGGGAATTTTTAGATAAGTTCGTAATCGTGTTCATTGATGATATCCTGGTTTATTCCAAGAGTACGGAGGAGCATGAACATCATTTGTGGATAGTGTTACAAAGGTTGAGAGAACATCAGCTCTATGCTAAGCTTTCCAAGTGTGAGTTCTGGTTAACAGAAGTCACTTTCTTGGGGCACGTGGTGTCAAAAGACGGTATTCAGGTTGACCCTAGTAAAGTTGAGGCAGTTAAAAGTTGGCCACGGCCTACTACGGTCACTGAGATTCGAAGTTTCTTAGGCCTTGCTGGATATTATCGCCGTTTTGTCCAGGATTTTTCGAGAGTAGCGGCTCTATTGACCAAATTAACTCAGAAGAAGGTAAAGTTCGTGTGGGATGATAACTGTGAAGGAAGTTTTTAGAAACTGAAAGAATCTTTGACTTCTGCTCCAGTGTTAAGTTTGCCTTCGGGAGTTGGAGGGTACACAGTGTATTGTGATGCTTCCCGTGTCGGGTTAGGTTGTGTGTTAATGCAGAATGGTCGAGTGATTGCTTATGCCTCTAGAAAGCTTAAAACGCATGAGCAAAATTATCCAACTCATGATTTAGAGATGGCTGCTGTAGTGTTTGCCTTAAAGATCTAGAGACATTACCTGTACGGTGAATCTTGTGAGATTTTCACTGATCATAAGAGTCTTAAGTACATCTTTGATCAGAAGGATTTGAACCTCAGGCAGAGAAGGTGGATGGAATTGTTAAAGGACTATGATTGTACCATTTTGTACCATCCGGGAAAGGCGAATGTGGTGGCTGATGCCCTAAGCAGAAAGTCTATGGGTAGTTTAGCTCATATAAAGGTTGAAAGGAGACCGTTGGTGCAAGAAATTCACAAAGTGGAACTAGGGGGAGTCATATTTGGAATTGCGGATAAAGGGGCATTTCTAGCCCATTTGCAAGCCCGTTTCTCATTAAGTGATCAGATTAGGGAAGCCCAGTGTTCTGACGTGAAGTTGTGCGAGTTGCGAGATTCGGGTCAAAATGAAAGTAATTCAGAATTTGCGATTGACCAGGAAGGTGTTCTGAGATACAGGGGCAGGATGTGTGTGCCACAAGTTCCAGAGTTGAGAAGGCAGATTCTAGAGGAAGCTCATCATTCTGCTTATACTATTCACCCTGGTATAACTAAGATGTATCAGGATTTGAGGAAATTGTATTGGTGGCATGGTATGAAAAATGACGTGGCGGATTTTGTTGCACGTTGTTTGGTGTGTCAGCAAGTTAAAGCGGAACATCAAAAGCCGGCGGGACCATTGCAACGGTTGGAAGTTCCTGAATGGAAATGGGAAAACATAACAATGGATTTCATCGTTGGATTGCCCCGTACTGTTAAAGGTTTTGACTCTATTTGGGTAATTGTTGACAGATTGACCAAGTCTGCTCATTTCCTTCCAGTTAAGACAACGTACAGTGCGGCTAGATATGCTGAGTTATATATAGAGGAGATTCTGCGATTGCACGGAGTCCCAGTGTCTATCATTTCGGATAGAGGACCCCAGTTTACTTCTCAGTTTTGGGAATCATTTCAGAAAGCATTAGGTACTCGATTGAATCTTAGCACTGCTTTTCATCCTCAGACTGATGGGCAATCAGAGCGGACGATCCAAACAGTTGAGGATATGTTGAGGTCTTGTATCATGGATTTCGGTGGAAGTTGGGATAAGCATATGCCGCTAGTAGAATTCGCTTATAATAATAGTTATCATGCAAGTATTCAAATGGCACCGTTTGAAGCTTTATATGGAAGGCAATGTAGATCCCTAATTGGATGGTTCAAAGTTGGAGATAGGGAGATATTAGGACCCGATTTGGTGCAAGATGCCAAAGAGAAAGTGAAGGTGATTCAACAAAGGATATTAACAGCTCAAAGTTGACAAAAATCCTACGTGGATAATCGTCGTAGAGAATTGGAATTTATGGTAGGAGATAAAGTGTTCTTAAGGGTGTCGCCAATGAAAGGAGTCATGAGATTTGGGAAAAAGGGCAAGTTGAGTCCAAGGTATATGGGTCCTTTTGAGATTTTGGATAAAGTTGGATCGGTAGCGTACCGAATAGCCCTACCACCGGAATTATCGGGGATACATCCAGTGTTTCATGTATCGATGCTACGGAAGTACTTATACGACCCATCTCATGTGGTGGAATATCAAGAGGTTCAGTTGAGCGAAGACTTGTCATATAATGAATACCCGGTAGCTATTGTTGATAGACAAGTAAAGAAGTTAAGGTCAAAGAGATTCCTTCGGTGAAAGTGTTATGGCGACATCATTCAGAGGAAGAAGCTACTTGGGAAATAGATAGTGAAATGCGGGTCAAGTACCCATTTTTATTTGAGGGTTAAGGTGAGCCTATTCTCAAATTCGGAGGACCGAATTTCTTAAGAGGGGAAGAATGTTATGACCCAGGGGTTTTTAAAGGTTATATGTATATTTGTTGCAGGAATGTCAAAAGGTCATGGGTAGCTGAGTGGTTGGAGACGGAGAAGTTAAACGCGAGGTCCCCTGTTCGAACCCTGAGAGCTGCGGGAAGCAAGGTTTTTATTTCTTTTTAGCACGTGAAATTACGAAACTACCCCTCCTGCCTTCCCTTCTCACCCGTACGCCCTTCCTTCTTTTTCTCTGATCCAGACACCGTACCCCTCCCCTTCAGACTTCTGTTTTCCGCGGTGACGCAGGCGGGGAGACAGCGTGGGCAGGATGAAAGCTTCTGCTAGGGTCGGCTTGAGGTCTGTAGTTACAGTGGGTTGTTGTCCTCCCTGCGGTGCCTTTGTCCTAGAAGCGGCGCATCGTATGATGGCCGCTCGCCTTTAAGTGCTGCGAGTAGGGAAGCCAAAGGGGAGGATAAGTGGATGAGGTAGCGAGGTGCTGCAGCGACCGTTGTGGGGTTTCTCGTTCTGGAGTTTGAGTGCTGGGTCGCTGTGTGTGTGGCCGTCGTCGCTGCTCTGCGTGGAACTGGTACTGTAGTCGCTACAGTCCCAGATATCCTTCCCTGTTTCTGCGCGGGAATTGGATGAATTAGAGGTGGGTTCCAGCTTCTGTGTACTGAGCCATTCATCTCCCTGCTGTGTTGACTGAGAACTCCTTCTGGCAGCTGATAGGTATGTGTTTTGTGGTATTATAGGAAACAGAGTTGTGTGTGCCGTCGGTGATGATGGTCACTGGTTTGGTTTGATAGTTGTATGCGGGGCTTATTTGGTGCATTGTGTATGAATATGTTAAGCCATTGTTCTGTCAAGGTCGCTGTCCCAAGAAATGATTTATGTTGATGTTGGAGACGATTGTATATATGCATTATGTTTGTTAGGCTGTGGAGATAAATATATATAGATATGTGTGTGCGGTGGCGATAGTTGACAGTTATAAGGGGGGACTGAGAAAATGTATATGAATGTTCTTATGCCTGTGTTGTTAAGGTTGCTGTGGATACATGTGTTGGGAATTTATATGCTTGGGGGTGATGGCAGGAAGGAAGCAGATATAGAATATAAGGCCTGATCATTTATTTTTTTTTTTTTATACACATTCGTGGGTATGTACTGCTGTGTTGACAAAATTGTTGTGGTCCAGAGTGTTATGATAAATGAAAGGACTTGGAAGCCGATAGAGATTTTGAAATGTTAAATGGTTGAATGTGGAAGGTTTCAGATCTGTGTAAAGATCATGTGTAAGGATTTATTGGAAATGAATTAGTGTTTTAATCAACTTAATCGTGGCCAATGGCGATGTCTCTGATTGATAGTAATTTAGTATGATTGATTGCCGTTAAGAGTATACCTAGAGGGTTAACATGTTATGTTGGAATGTCAGAGGGTTGAGAAGTGATAGTAATCAAAGTGGTTGAGCTGAAAAGAGTAGCTGTTTAGGAGCGTAGCAAGTGAGTGAATAACGTTCCCTAAATTTTATATTTTCAAATGCATTGTCATTTCAAATGATGAATTTCAAATATGGATTTTGAAAAGCAAATTTTATGAAAGTATGGTTTAAATCGTTAGAAATGATTTTCTTTCGATTGGTTTACAAAAGAATTATGATTATGTATGAAAATGGATGAATAAGCTTTTGAAAAGAGTCTGGCAAAAGTTGCATTGAACTAATGTTATTCATGAAATATATTCTTATGCGAATTTTATATGATTTTACAGTAATTTGATTTTAAATATACATGCTGGGGTTTTGAAATACAAAGAGGTTTTACCAAATGGTTATGGCATTGAAATGATTGAGATTATTTCATGTGAAATAAACCCCATACATGATGGAAACATTTTAGGATGGCATACAGAACACTGGTTGCTAACAGCAGTACTGTTAGTCCTTGGTGCACCTTGGTTACCCGAGCTCGACGGATATACGTGGGTTTCATACTCGCGACGGATATACGTGGGTTTCATACTCGCGACGGATACACGTGGGTCTCGTACTCGCGACAGATTGTGGCCTCGAGCCACCAGATTATTACGTGAGTCTCATACTCGTGACGGCTAGTGGCCTTGAGCTGCTAGATTGGTTATTTACCCTCGTGGACTGTGTGTCCACGCCTGCTTTCGTTCTGTTGAAGTCCCACGGAAAGATTATGGTTTTTGAAAGGATTGTGGTTTTCCTGAAATATAAATGTGTTATAGAAAGGCTTGCATCAAATTACGAAATATTATGAAATACATTTTTAGCATGATGATACATTATTGATTTTTGCATTATCTTAATCATGTTTTTGGGACGTTATTCACGAGTAGATTTTTGGCTTCAGATAGTGCAGGTGGCCCAAATCTTCCCGCTGAGCAGTAAAGAGCCCGTTGTCGATCCGAAGCGCCGTTTAATACTTTTGATGTAATTTGCTTTTCCTAAGATCTTGTATTACTGTGAAAAGGGTGAGGCTCCACATTGACCTTAGAAAATATTATGTTGATTTTGGAAAACATTTTGAAAACTTGAATGTTGCTAGTCTGTTGTAGGGTCATCGGGCGGTCGACTATCCATCGACGATCCTACCGAGATTCCTACACAAGACTTGTTTTGAATTATGAAATACAAATCTGGTTTATGGGTCAAAACGTTTTACTTAAGGTTTTAGGCTTTCGGAGTATGAAATCATTCATATTCTGTGCCGGTCACTGTCCAAATTTTGGGTCGTGACAACCCTGCTTCCGTGGTCAGGCTTGGTGGATCCGCACATTTGAGGCGTCATCGTGGTCCCTGGCCGTCGATCTCCATCCTGCTGTCATCGCTGGTGTGCCGACGCTGTGTTTTCCATTGGTGGGCAACTACAGCACAAAAGGTAACCACAATGCTCAACTGCTCAGCTGCGATAGAGGCGAGCTTCCGATGTGCTCAACTGCCTGCGTAGTATTCAATTGCTTGTTGAATCATATCTGCGTGTGTGAATCTGTGAAGTGCCCATATATGCGTGCATTTATGCTGTTCATTAAATTGCCTGTTGTTCATCTCTCATAGTGTTTGTTCCTCTTCAGCTTCAGAGAACGATACCAACTCTGGAGCATCTCCGTCACACTCATCAGGCCACTCACTTATATGTTGTTGGGTCCTCGCCTCATTCATTCGTTGAGGCCCCAAATACTGACCTCTTTCTTCAATGCAAGTTCCATCTTTTTCATGAAATCTCATCTGGGATTCCTTTTATTCTCCAATTTCGGTGTGGATCATGTATATGTGTGTGTCTCTTTTATTAGACTTGATTATGTGTCTGTGAATTGGGAACTCTGCTGTTGTGCTTATTTGTCCCCCCATGTTTGATTCTGTGAATTGGTGTTCTATAGTTTTTGTGGGTTTGGGAGTTCTTGGTCTGTTAGGCTGCGTGACTTGTTTTCCTTGTTTAAGTTCTCGAAGTATGATTTAGTATGAGCTGAACAGCAATTAAAAAATTTATATATGCTGGTTATGAGCGTTTGGCATGCCCCTCCCCATATGAATATATTGTTAATACAACCTGCGGAAAGCCTGACAACGTCCAGCAGTTTTAATTTGACTTTTTGCTTTTGTTACTGTGAAATTGGTGGTCTCAGTTTGTCATTAATTGTGACAACAGAAGTTTCGATCATCATGCAAAATGGTTTCTTTTGCTGGTTCTTACATGAGATACTACTTAAACATGCCATTGGGACTATATATATTTCATGGTGCAAATTAGTGATTGTGAAATTGGTAATGTCATTTTGTCATGGACGGTGATGCGAACTAGAATGTTTCATCATCATGCAAAATATTTTCTTCTTCTAGTTCTCACATGAATTAGTCATTAAATATACATTGAAATTATTTATTTTTCTTTCTATCGTGAATTGTTGGCATAAATTGTAGTTAGGCTCAAAGATTAAGACATTTACAATTATCTATTTTAGTTAGGTTCCAATTGTGGTTCTTATGATATTTCATCATCAATGCTGTCTGTTTCAACTTGCATAAGTTGTTTGTTTATTATATGGGGACATTGATCATTACAGGTTGGAGAATAATGAATGACAGTGTTGGAGAATAATAACAGTGTTAGTTCATTGCTATGCTTCAATTGAGTGTTTGTTTGGATCTGCTTAGTTTGAATGATTTTGCACTGCAAGGGTATGTGTTATGTTCCGATGTTGTGGAAATCACATTTTTTAATTTTGGGGTTTCCTGAACACACACTTATAAATAATGTGTTAACCTGTGAAGTGTTGTTATGTGCGTGCATTTCTGCTGTTCATATCCGATTGTGAAAATTAATTATGTCACTTGTGTCTAGTTCAATAGGGAAGGATAAATGTAAAGCTTCATGGGATGCCAGCACCACTAAGGTGTTCATTGACCTCATGCTTGAACAACTTCGCAAAGGTAATAGAAAGGGTACTGTGTATACAAGAAAAGCATGGACCAATATTTGTGATGGGTTTACAGCAAGGACTGGGAAAGTCTATGAGAAAATACAGTTTAAAAACAAATATGATTCCCTACGAAAGGAATGGTAGATGTGGAACAAATTGATTAATGAGACAGGTGTAGGATGGAATATGGAGTAGAATACAGTAGAAGTGGAAGATGAGTGGTGGGAAAAGAAAAAAATGGTACGAAAAGGATATTTGATGATACACTATATTTTCAACCCGTATCAAATATAATTGTCGTTTCTGATTGTTGTTACATGTGCAGGAAAATCCACAATATGAGAAATTTAGAACAAAAGGTCTTTCATTCAGGGCGGAGTTAGATGAATTGTTTTGTAATGTGGCAGCTACAGGGGCAAATGCATGGGCGCCATCATCCATGACACTTCCAACAGAACAGACAACAGGATACGACAATGATGATAACATAGATCTGGAAGAAGGGTCGGGAGATAGCGATGAAGTTTTGGTGGTTCCAACAGGCATAAGTGGGGATATGAATCTAATGACTTTCAATATATCTCAAGGGACCAGTGGTGAAGGTAGCGTGAGGGGGAAGGAGCCAATGTCTAGAAGTGGCTCATTAGGGGTTAGGAAGAGGAGTTGAGGGATGAAAAAGAAGAAGAAAGGACCTGCATCAACTAGGATAGCAGATGCACTAAGTGAAATTGTTGATTTAACTAAGGCAGAGGTCGAACATGCTCACAAAAGGGCAGATGAAGCATCTGCTAACATACCATCTATTACGGAAGTCATGACACACCTAAGCCAACTTGATGAAGTAGTCGCTGATGATGATTGGTTTGTACAATGCGCAAAACTCATGCTAGATCCTGCAATGAGGGAAATGTATGCTTCACAAATGGGAACGAAGAAGCAACTGTTACTAATTTTATGGCACTTATGTTATGGAGATTGAGACATTAATGTTATGACTATTTATGCATGCGTGTTGTATGTATGGACATATTTATGACTATTGATGACTATTTTCGTATTATTTTCTTTGCATTTTATGATAGTCATTTCATAACGATCACCGTATTCAGTGAATTTGATTAATCTAAAATTAAGCTCTCTCTGCACAGGTTAAACAAGTATGGGGGATGGAAAAAAAACTTGACAGAAGCTTATACGCGATGGTTAAAGAGGATTAAAAAAGTTGGCAAATTGGTTGGCAGTTATACAGCATAATATTTGTCTAAACAACCAATTTGCACTAGTGATCACACAGGTAACAAATGGGTTGATGAAGTATTATGCGGTCATCCGAAGCATTGTTATGAATAGTTCAGAATGGAACCACGTGTGTTCTTCGATCTTTGCATTGAATTGCAGCAACAAGGGCTTAAACAAAGTCAGAACGTTGGAATACATGAAAAGGTAGCAATCTTTTTGAATATTGTTGGACATGGGGAGACCAGTAGGATTATGCAAGAAATGTTTCAACACTCAGGAGAGACGATTCACAGACACTTTCATGATGTCTTATTATCTTGTTGTGAACTTGCAATTTCAATAATCAAACCCCAAGATCCAACGTTTCAAAATGTGCATAGCAAAATCAAACTTGACCCTCGATATTGGCCATTTTTCAAAAATGCGATTGGAGCGATCGATGGCACACATATTCCTTGCATCGTCAATTCCAATGAACAAACGAAATATATTGGTAGAAAGGGCTTCAAGTCTCAAAATGTAATGGCGGTTTGTGATTGGGACATGTGCTTTACCTTTATCTTGGCTGGATGGGAAGGCAGTGCGCATGATGCGCGTATATTCAGTCATGCCTTGACAACTCCTTCAATGAACTTCCCTCATCCGCCTCAGGGTATGTTTGTAATATGTTCAATTGGTTTCTCTTTATATGTGCATACAAATATTCAAAATAATAACTTATCTTTCATGCAAGTAAATATTATTTGGTTGATGCTGGTTATCCAACACCAATTGGATATCTAAGTCTATACCGACGTGAGCGTTACCATCTTCCTGATTTTAGACGATCAGCTAGATTGGTCAACCCTAATAAAATTTTCAATTATGCCTATTCAAGTTTGAGATGCACGATAGAAAGAACTTTTGGGGTATGGAAAAATAAGTTCGCAATATTACAACGCATGCGCAGCTACGACTATCAAACACAAGTGAAGATTGTTTGTGCAACGATGGCAATACACAATTTCATTAGAAAAACCTCTATTACTGACCCTGATTTCGCGTCAGAAGACGAAGACGATAATGATTCACTGCAAGATGATGATGGCGATGATGAGTGTGACTTTTCACGGATACCTTTATCTATAACCTCATCATCTGAAATGGCTCATTGTCGTGATTTTATACAAGATCAACTTATTTATTATAGACAAGACCAACAGTAGTACATTTTACATTTATTTTATGCCCCCTGCAACACCCAACTAATGAAATTTAATTGTCCCTTATTCGTGCAACATCATATCTCTATGTCAATCAATCGTATTATATGTTTCTCATTTGTACATACATATATTAATTTATTATATCATTTTTTAAATTATCCACATAAATTAAATTAAAAAGTACTATTTCAGTGGCAAGAAAATTAAAATTAAAGTG
Source organism: Leucaena leucocephala (assembly GCA_037074615.1). Classification (NCBI taxonomy): domain Eukaryota; kingdom Viridiplantae; phylum Streptophyta; class Magnoliopsida; order Fabales; family Fabaceae; genus Leucaena; species Leucaena leucocephala. The sequence goes on from CM073525.1 coordinate 8,920,451, forward strand.
AATATTGTAAATTTTTAACTTGGTCAAATACATATATATATATATATATAGTATTAATTTTTAATCACTTAAATGGAAAAATTGAAAATCAAATTTATTCTTTATGTAATTATGATATTAGTTTATATCCTTTTTAGTAAATTACCTATGCAAATGTGATTCTGTTATTATTCATCCAAACATTTCTAATTTTCAAAATCACTTTTTTCCCAAAATCTATTCTTTCCAAAATCTATTCTCCAGAATCTATTCTTCCTACAATCTATTCTCCAAAAGCTAATCCAAACACACCCTTACACTATCTTTCATATTTCTTCTTATATCTTATCTCTCCTCATTTAATAATCATAATATTTTTTATAATTTATCAATAATAAAAGTATTTCTAAAAATGACTATTTAAACACTCATTTATTTAAAAAATATATGATTTTTTTTAAATTCTTTTTTATAAGATACTCAAAAAAAATTATAAATTTATTTTTAAAATCCTATTAAATTGGGCATGAAGAAAAAAAAAAAGGATAGGTTTTTCGTAGAAGATGAAGAAAAAGAAGGCAAGAGTAACGTCGCCATCAAGATTTGTTCACATAATGCCAAAGTCAGCTCTGCCAGAAATGAAAGACCCATCAATAGCTCTTCTGGGATTATATTTCTTTTGGTAGGTATAATATATTAATACGTGATTACTAGAGAGCAGGGTCTCCATGAGAAGAGTTTTTTAAGCTGGGAAATCCCATAACGATCCACAGTTATTTGTGGACTCTGTAGGAGCAGTCGATCGGCTCACTGATCCCAATCTTATTCTAGGGCTATCTTGTCTATGAGAGATTCCACAGTAAACTCTCCTCTTTCTTCGTCCCCTAGGTCTTGACTCCCAGCAGATGTGGGGGAGCAATAGCTATTTTTTCCAGCAAGTGACATGACCTATCATGACATGGATTCACAATTAGACATGAGTTATCAGACTCGTTTCGATATACGTTTTAAAAAAAGAGGTTTATAAAAAAACAAGTTTTTAACCAATTTTAAAAATAATTTATAAAAAAATAATTTTAAATAAATATTTTGATATTTATTATTATTTATAAATTATTTAAAAATATATAATTTTACTAAAAATTTAAAAAATAGTATAAAAAAGAGAGAAATAAGGATAGAGTATAAAAAAAAGAGATATATGATATAAAAGATAAAAATAAAATAATAATTAATTAGTTTATAATTTATTTTATTATTTTAAAAATTATTCTTAATAATTTATATAAAATTTTAATTTTAAATATTAATTTAATCTATTTTTTTTAATAAATATAACTATTTTTTTAAATTAAAGTTTTTTTATAATTAAATAAGAATATCATATGTTATATTATAGTTATATTTGGATAGATTTTTTTAAAAAAATAATTTTAAAATAAATTTAAAAAAATAATTTTTAGAAAAAATTTAATGAAAAATATAGTTATAAATAAATTAATTTTTAAATAATTATTATTAAAAAATGTATGAAATAATTTTTTAAAAAAATTATATATATCATCAATCTCTTCACCTACGCCTCTTCCTTTTCCTCTTCCTCCACTGGTCTTTGCAAGGATGACAATGACAGAGGGACTGAAGAGGTCTGACAATGATAAAGGATGTTGCAAAGAGATAACGGCGAGCTTCTTTCATACCAGAAAACAAAGAATAGAAGAGAGATGGGGGAAAAAAGAAAATATATGAGATAGGATATTAAAAAAATAAATATAAAATAATAATTAAATAATATATAAATTTTTTTATTTATTTAATAAGTTATTTTTGATAATTTATTAAAATTATAGTTTGATAAAACAAATTTAGATAAATATATTTATTTATTTTTTTAAAAAATAAAATTAAAATTTTGACTAAATTTTTTTATAAAACTATAGATTTATTCACAACCAAATACGTACTATTATACTCCCTCGATTGCCAATTATAGATGGGATATGATTTATTTTTAAATATAAAATTTTAATTAATTTTATATTTAAAAATTATAATTATTTTAATATATCTCTATATAATTATATATATTAAGCGTATATCTATTAAAAGTAGTTTAAATATATATGATTAAAAAGATATTTTAAAAAAATTAACACGTATTTATTATAATTAATAAATTTATCTAATAAATTTATTCTATTTAAATTAATTATGTAAATTTTTTAATTAAAATTATGAATAATAAATTTAAAATATATTATTTTATTTTATTTAATTAAATTATAATTATAGATTTTATTAAGAGAGATCTAAAACCAGGTGGTAAGCAGAAAAAAGGAGGCTCTTTTTTTCATCGGAAACAATTATATAAATACATCCCTGACCCTGACATAAATAGATCTCCACCTAGAACTAAGGCACAGCCTAGGACCTAAATCCGTCTCACTTCAGTCATTGCCTATCTGGAGAAGGGGAATTATTTTTGGCTTCCGTACTTAAAGTTTATGCCTTTCCCATTTTGTTTTTGAATTTAAAGTGAGACACATCACTGGTCTCTTCCAGAGACATCGGGACGTGTGGGGTGACGAATTTCAAAACGTGGTTAAAATAGTTTTCCTATTTCTCGCTTTAGTTTTAAAAGTCATTTACATGTAAAACTTTAATTTTAAAAAAATAAAATAAAAATTATAATTTTAGATAAATTTATCATAATAATTTTTAAAATTATAAAATAATTTATATATTATTTTATTATTATTTTATTTTTAATTTTTTTATACTCTATTTCCTCTCTTATTTATCTTCTCATCTCTCATTTCTCTTTTATCTTTTCCTTCATCTCTCCTCTTTCCTATATCTTTTTTTACCCTATCTCTTCTCTTATATTTTTAATAAAATTATATTTTTTAATAATTTTTTAATTACAAAAGTCATTTTAGTAATAATTATCTAAATACGCATTTATTTATAATTATTTTTTTATAACTTTTTTTAAAAATTATCTAAAAACTATTTTATTATTTTTTCAAACTCTATCTAGACATTATCTCACTAAATTCACCCATGTTACCCAGGCTAATGTACGTATTTTCTGCTATCCCTGTAGGGTCTGTTTGGATAGAATTTTAAAAATATATTTATAAAAAAAAAAGTATTTTTGGGTAACTTATAAAAAATAGCTTTTAGAGAAGAGTTTATAAAAAAAATTCAAATAAATGAGTATTTAGATAGTTAGTTCTAAAAGTACTTTTATTATTGATAAATTACGAAAAAGGGTATGAGTATTAAATGACGAGAGAGGATGTAAGAAATAAAATAGAGAAAAAGTAAGAGAGGGGAGAGAGGGTGTAAAAAAAAGTAAAGATAATATAGTAATTGGTTAGTTCATAAACTTTTTTACTGTTCCATAAACTACTCTGACCAGCTTATCTGAAATCTTAGTTTTAAATTATGGTTTAGTCCAAAAGCTCCGTTTGAACAAATATGGCTGTTTGTTTTAAAATTTCTCCAAACTTAAGTTTTGAAATAAACCTAAGTTTATTTGTTTTCCAAATAGGTACTATGTGTGTGTTTGGATAGGATTTTGAAAGCAAACTTATGAAAAAAAGAGCTTTTGGAAGCTTATAGAAAAAGGTTTTTAGAGAAGAGTTTATGAAAAAAATGGTTTTAAATAAATGAGTGTTTGGATAGTTATTTTCAGAAGTACTTTTATTATTGGTAAATTATAAAAAATGGTATGAGTATTAAACAAGGAGAGATAAGATATAAGAAGAGAGGAAAGAGGGTGTAAGAAAAGAAAAGAGAGAGGGTGTAAGAAAAAGTAGGGTTAATATAATAATTAGTTAATTCATAAATTCTTTTACTGTTCTATAAGCTACTCTAACTAATTTGTTTAAAATTTTAATTTTAAACTATAGTTTAGTTCAAAAATTCATTTGAACAAATATAACTGTTTGTTTTAAAATTTTTCTAAATTTAGATTTTATTAAAAAAGCACTTTTAAAATCATGATTTAAAAAATTTTTAAACAGGCCCTATATTGATGATAAACAATAGCTTCTTCAGTATATTAAATTAGTTATATATATTAATAAATACTATTCCTCCCGCCGGCCAAACAAAAAATTACTATTATTTGCTTTTTATAAGAGACTACTCATCGTATACTTAGGCCCGAAGCCTTTACGTGAGGGGTGTCCAAACATGTCCCATCCCGGATATCCCGACCCGGTTTCGATAATTTCGAGACGGGAAATTATCGGGACGGGACAGAGGGAAGGTCGGGACGGGATGGGTCTCGGCCTGACCCTCGGGATTTCGGTCCCGTCCTGACCCTATTTTTTTTATATAAAAAAATTATATTACATTATCTTATATTTCTCACTTTGTACACTCTTTTTAGGCTCTTCGTCTCTCTTTTCTTACACTTTACTTGCTCCCAGTCACAGGTCTCGCCAGTCGCCACTCTCATATAAATATTTTTACTTACAAATATTCCTATACAGATATTTTTATTCTTCTTTACTGTTATTTTTTCCTCTTACTGGGTAACTTATCATTTTATATTAGGGAGGAATATTTGTATTTAGAGAAAATTGCCGTGGTATTTTATATAGAATGATTTATTGAGATAATTTTATTATTATATTTTTTTAAAAAAAAAATCGGGAATTCCCGTCCCGTCCCGGTCTCATCGGAACCGGGACAAATTCGGGACGGGACGGTACACGGGACGCATTTTGCGTCCCGTGCACTGTATCGGGACGGGACACGGGACGGGGTTATCCCGGTCCCGACCCGTCCCATGAACACCCCTACTTTACGCTATGTGTATGTAAACACACTAAATCTAAATTTTAAATTTAAATTTTGATAAAATTTAAATTTTGATAAAATTTAAAATTTTAGTAAAATTTAAATTTTAAATTTTTTTAAAATAAACAGTTATATTTATTCAAATAGATTTTTAAACTAAATTATAATTTAAAATTAAAATTTTAGATATGATAGTCAAAGTAACTTATCTAATAGTAAAATAGCTTATAAACTAACTAATTACTATATTATCCCTAATTTTTGTTATATGTTTTCTCTACTTTTCTTATATCTTCTCTTATTTTTTTTCTTACATCATCTCTCATCTCTCTTTTTATATCTTATCTCTTCTCATTTAATATTCATACCCTTTTTCATAATTTACCAATAATAAAAGTATTTATGAAAATAATTATTCAAACACTCATTTATTCAAAACTATTTTTATTTTCATAAGCTTTTTTCCAAAAGCCTTTTTTTATAAGTTGCCCAAATTTTTTTTTTCATAAGCCTATTTTTAAGATCCTATCCAAACAGGGCCATAATCTAAATTTTAAAAGTACTTTTAATTCAAATTTTAATTTAAAAAATTTAAAATAAATAATTATATTTATATATGAATATTATAGGTTAAATTATAATTTAAAATTAAAATTTTAGATAAATTATTAAAACTAACTTATAGAACAGTATAAATGTTATAAATTACTCAATTACTATTTTACCTTTACTTTTTCTTAAATCATCTTTTCTCTCTCATCTCTATTTTTCACTATCTCTTATCTCTATTCTCTACTCTCTCTCCTCTTTACTATTTTTAATAAAATCATATATTTTCTGATAATTTTTTAATTATAAAAGTACTTATAATAATAATTATCTAAACATTCACTTATTTAAAATCACTTTTTTTCTATAACTCTTCTCCAAAAATTATTTTTTCTAAAAATTATCTAAAAGCTATTTTTTATAAAATTTTTCTAAAACCATATATAAACACACACTTAATATAAAATTTAATTAAAAAATTAATTTGATTTTAATTTTAAATATAAAACGTATTTTATATATTTATTAACTAATATTAAATTATCTATATAAATACTCACTTAATAATAATTAAATAAAATAAAAATATAGATTTAAAAAAATTATTATAATATTTTAAGAAGAATACTTTGTATTAGTTAATTTAAATAATTTTATTAATATAATTAAATTAATTAAATAATATTATATTAAAAGGAGAAAGAATACAATTTTTTAAACTAGCATGTTTCCTTTTATAAAATATACTTTGTTGATATCTAAATATTTAATATTTTTTTATTTTTATCCTAATTAATTATATATTTTTTCAATTTCTCTCGTTCATTTTTTCCCACTCATTCTTCCTCCCACCCACATTTTTCATGAACAAAGGTGTTTTTTGAAAACAAAAGTCATTTTTCATAAAACATCACGATTCGATTAATTGTACCTTATAAAAAAGGAATCAAAAGAGCATGGTATGTCTATATATGAGATATAATTCATTTGTTTCCCTTTTTTTTTAAAGAAAAGTTTATAAGAGTTAGATTCTAAATTCATCAATATTAGAATATATTTCAAGATTTTAAAAAATATTTATTCAAGTATTTATAAATTGCTTACTTATCAAATTTTTATATCCATAGTGAAATTTAAATTTATACCCATTATAGATTATAAGTTAACTCCCTTTTTTCCTATTTTATCTCTACATTCTCTCGCGGACGGATGGAAGAAGAGAGAATAAAGATAAATAATACAAGTGAACAGTATAAAAATTTGTTTTTATTTCGTACTCTTTCTAATAATTTATCAATAATAAAAATAATTTTAATAATAATTATTTAAATATTTATTTATTAAGTACCACTTTTTTTATAAATATGTTTTTAAAAATTGTCAAAAAAAAATTTCTCATAAGTTGTTTATGGAAAAATGACAACTTTTTAAAAAATAACTTTTATAGAAGAGCTTATAGAAAAAAAAAAGTAGTTATGAATAAATAGATGTTTGAATATTTATTATTAGAAAGATTTTTGTAATTGATAAATTACCATAAAGAGTCTAATTTTATTAAAAATATAATAGATGGGAGAGGTTAACGAATAGAGAAAAGAGATAGTGGATAAGAGAGATGAGATATTATGTAACAAAACAATAAAATTAAAATAGTAATTAGATACTCAATAAACTCTTTTAATATTTTAAAAGTTATTCTCAATAGTTTAAGCAAAATTTTAAATTTAAACTATAAATTAATTTAAAAATTTATTTGAATAAATATAACAAAAATTTTCTAAAAGAAAATTTGAGTTAAAAGTTTTTTCTAAGAACTAATCCAAATAAGCAAAAGTAGACTAAAATACGTTCATAGTCAAAATACACTTATTTTAAGATTCATTTTTCATTCCCTTAGTTAATTAGTATTTAATTTACATTTTTTAGACTAAAATACACTTGTTTAACAATTAAGTTAGAGACGGATTGGTACTAGAAGTGTCTAAATATGTCCCGTCCCGGGTATCCCAACCCAGTCCCGATAATTTTGGGACGGGTCCGTCCTATCCCGAAAAGGACTGGGACAAGAAATTATCGGGACGGGACAGAGGGAAGGTCGGGACGGGATGGGTCTCGGCCTGACCCTAGGGATTCCCATTCCATCCTGACCCTATTTTTTTTTATAAAAAAATTATATTACATTATCTTATATTTCTCACTTTGTACACTCTTTTTAGGCTCTCCGTCTCTCTTTTCTTACACTTTACTTGCTCCCAGTCACAGGTCTTACCAGTCGCCACTCTCATATAAATATTTTTACTTACAAATATTCCTATACAGATATTTTTATTCTTTTTTACTGTTATTTTTTCCTCTTATCTGGGTAAATTATCATTTTATATTAGGGAGAAATGTTTGTATTTAGAAAAAAATGCCGTGGTATTTTATATAGAATGATTTATTGAGATAATTTTATTATTATATTTTTTTTAAAAAATCGAGAATTCCCGTCCCGAACCCGTCCCGGTCTGATCGGGATGGGGACAAATTCGGGACGGGACGGGACACGGGACGGGGTTATTCCGGTCCCGACCCGTCCCATGAGCACCCCTAATTGGTACTAAATATAATTCCTAATTTCCTATAGATGTTAACAAAACAGACAAAAGTATATATCTTTAAAATAAAGAGAAAATTTTTATAATTAGGACAAAATAAAAGGATGATCAAAATATTTTATTCTAAAATTTATGAAACTATTATTATTTTTTAACAATACTCTTAGTATTAATAAGCATATATATGGTAGATATCAATAAGTATATTTACAGTCCACATAAGAATTTTTTTATTTTATTTATAAATTATATTATTAAATTTTTTATATAAATATATAATTTTTAATTTATATATTTTATTGAATAAATTTTTTTATCACATAGTATAGTATATATTAAATAAGATAAAGTTAAAAAATTATTAAATTTTAATATAAAATTAATAAAATATAATGTTTTTATATGAGAATCATACTTGCTACAGTACTGCACCGGTGGATATGCATATCCTAGTATCCATCATTTACAGTTGAGGATTTAAATAACTGAAATAGAAAAATGTTTATTAAATGCACTTATAATGACTTCAATTATCGGAAACAGAATTTTCAAAAAACTGGCTAAGTGAAAGGTATTCATTTCCATCATACATTTTTTTTTAAGTTTAAAATTATTCTTTTTTCACATTTACAAACTATTTTCATATCTCTTTTCTCTTTCATTTTTTAACAAAAATTAAATAAAATTAAAATTAAAAAATAATCATTAAAATCTCTAAATCTATTTATATTTAAAATTAAAAAATTATGTTAACTAAATTTATAATAATAATCAAAGCAATATCTAATATGCTCAATTCTCCAATTACACTTTGTCATATATACTATTTTTTTATATGTGTTTAATTTAAATAAAAATATTAGAAAAATATAGCACATGACAAAGTGTAATATAGCAACTTGACCAAATTGATGTAAGAAATTTAGCCTAATTTTTTTTTCATAAAATTTATTAAAAATAATTTATAAATACAATTATAGAAATAGTTAATTCATCAATTGCTAAAAAGATAAGATAATATTAAGCATATTAATTAAATTTAACCAATTGTATTAGGGATATTGGGGCATAATATTTTTTTAATATAAAAAATTAAATGAATTAAATTCAAGCGGCTCATTCAAATTAAAGTATATTTTTAAACTTATAAAATATTTATATAAATATATATTTTTTCTATTAATAAAATTTTAATATTAATAATAAACTTAAATTTATAAATTTAAATATTACGAGTAAATTTATTAATAATACAGTTTATCAGTTGAGGCTTATCATTAGTAGGCTGGATGGCAGCTATTAGTTTTGCTTTTGCATTGTTGGAATCTGTTTCATGGATAAGACATGGCATTCAGAAAACCTGAGCAGGCTAGAGGGAGCCGATGGTAAGGTCAACTGAACGACCCGCTCAACGAGGTTCTTTTCCAAATGAAAGGCTATTGTTTGCAATAACGAAAGCCTACCAAAACTCAAGATTGCTAATTTAGTATTTGTTTAAATTATTTTATTTTAAATAATTTTAAAAAGAGTTTTTAACGAGATTATAGGGATTTGTCAAATAAACCTACCTATAAAAGTAGTAAATGAATATTCTTCTTATTTTTAATATATATATATATATTTAGATAAATTTAAAAAACAAATTATAAAAAAAATATTTTTTAGACAATTTTTAAAAAAGAGATTTTAAAGAATCCCTTTACATTTTCTATTCTTCTCTTTCTTCTTCTGATGACCCATAATGATGATGAGGCGACGAACCACAGTGACACATGGCGCGAGCCATGGTGATGGGCTATAGCGACCCATGAGAAATACCACAATGATAAACCAAGGCAACCCACAAGACAGAGCACAATGCGAACTAAGTGACCTGCAAGATTAACGACAACGACATACCATTATGACCCACGAGACAGACCATGTCCTAAATCAGGTGACCAACGACACCGATCACAATGACAGACCATGGCGAGCCATGAGACGGACCACATCACGCCACAATGATGGACCATGGTGATGGAGAAAGAAGGAGGAGGCTAGAGCATGAGAGAAAGAAAAGAGTGAAAAAATAGGGGTAAAATAATAATTTGGTAGTCCATGAGTTTTTCTATTATTCTAGAAGCTATTCTCAGTAGCTTATCAAAAACTATAGTTTTAAACCAAACAGGCACATAATTTATTTAACTAATTTAATTAAATTAAAAAATTATTTAATATAATATATTTTTATAAAATATTTTAATCATATTTCTTAATTTCTTTGTCCTTTTTATTTGAATATTATTGAGAGAATATTAATAAGAGTAATTTAGAAAAAAAAACTTGATAAATATAACAAATATATTTTATATTTAAGATTAAATCAACTCTTCAATTAAATTATATATTATAGACTGGATGAGTATAAAAGCCCAGTGAGCCATAACACAAAAAAAGTGTTTTGATTAGGCATCATTCACTACAAGACAATAAAATTTACAGAACACTAATTTATAGTGGTTATACGAAAAATATCTTAAAAAAGAAGGTAACATTTTTATAAATAATTTTTTTTAAAACACTTTCAAGGGGGTTTTATGAAAACTACCTTAAAAAAAACTTTTAATGGCAGTATCTAGAAAAATACTGTTAAAAGTAGTTCAACCAAGTTTAAGAAAAATTGTATTAGATTAAAAGTACTACTTATCATAGCTATTTTTCATAAAACTACCGTGATCAGTATTTTTAAAAAAATTATTGTTAAAAGTTGGGGACTTTTAACAGTACTTCTTTTAAAAACTGTCGTTAAAAGTGATTGGGAGACTTTTAATAGCGGTGATTTAAAAATTATTATTAAAAGTCCTCTAAAAATTATAAAACCATGACCCGTTTACATTTTTACTTTTATTTTTATAGCATTTTTTGATCCTTTTCCTCTACCCCACCATGATAGATTTATACAAAAGTTATTTTTGGGCATTTTCTAAATATTTTTGGTGTCTATCTCGGTCATTAACATCGTTCTTCATCGTGAAAGCTATAAATTACCCTTTTAACTTTATCATTTCCTCATTTTTTTATTATTTTATTTTTTATTATTTATAAATTATAATACATCATATATGATATCTTTCTTATATTAAATACTTATAAATTTTCTTTTCTATTCACCATTATTCTCTTCGTTCCTTTAATTTTATACTCGTTTAAATCTCTTCACGATCCTATCTAAAGAGCTTTAATAGTAAAAAATTTTTAGATCTTTTAACTCTTTTGCTAAATTTACAACTTATCCAATATTTTTACTGGTTGTTATGTAAGAGGGATTTGTGGGGAGAGGGAAAAGGAGAGGAGGAGAGGGATTTTGCTTCTCTCTTTTTGTTGGGGTTATTAGGAGGGAAAACAATTTTTTTTGGAAGAATTTGGTAGGGAAGGGTAATATTTTGCCATGTCATGACCAATATAACCTTAATTAAAAACTTGAAAGCCATATTCGCTATTTGCCTTTTTACTTCGTTCTCCTTTCCTCCTCCTAGACAATTTTTGCAACAATAATTAACACCATACTTTTGGGCGACCTTCGCACATGACCCACTAGTCATCGACACTCTTATATTCTTCACAATTGTCACAAAGAAAAGGGAAGTACCACTGCTTACACGAAATACAGCGAGGAGAACGCAAAAATACAGAAATTACGAGGAAGAGAAATGGGTATTGTATTGAACAAAAAGGACCCTTTTTATTCTTTCCTCGTAAAATGTTCAACAAGATATTATGAGGAAAAGAGATGTGGCATTATGCAAAACAAGCAACTTAATAATATAAGTATAAATTTATCCACATAAAAATATTCTCTCCTATTCCCTCATAAACAAAGTAAGATAACATTAAAATCACTCCCCTCATCTCCCTTAATATTAATCTAAAAAAGGTAATATTAAAATTTCTCATTTATAAGGGTCTCGTCAATGACACATATTTTTGGGGGCCAAGGCTCCTACTATTGGCCAACAAACGGACGGCTGGTGCATACGTCACTTCTAGCCCGAATTTTGACTATCTATTTCCTTCTATTAAAATCCCTCACATCCCCTTTCCTCCCTTTCCCTCCCCTCTATTGAACCAAACACGTTGTTAATGAGACTAACTGTGATGGCTAATAGGGGTGATGACAATTGTACCTTATTGGAAGGAGCTCATAGAGCTTCAATGGAAAAAACTTTTAGATCTTTAGTTTCTTCACCAGATGTTCAATTTTTTCACTCAAGATATAGTCTAATGCTTTTAATAAATATAACCAAAGTGACTAATGGAAGTTGTAGGTTAAGGAAAGTTAACTAATAATGACGATTTGTTTTGTAACTACCCTTAAAGGTATCACCTTTCATGGTTGTTTTAGGCAAAAACTACTGTGAAAGGTGATACCTTTCATAGCAGTTACAAAACACAGTTAAAATGTTGACATACAATAGCGCTAGAATTCAAGCTACTCATAAAATTGTTGTGAAAAATCACTTTTAACTGCTATTAAAAGTATTTTTTTTTAATAATGATTATCTACATAATTTCTTATGAATATTTGAAAAATGGAACCACCATGTATTAATGGGGTCAAATTTGATGTAAGAGACTAGTTTATGATAATATAATAAACTAAAATTTAAATTTTTATTGTGATATATATCTAAATTTAATACCAGATAATACTTTAAATATAATTATTTCTTATGCCTAGAAAAAAAAGCAAGAAAAGAGAAGTCCATGGTTATCTCATTATTCCAATAGTATATTTACTTCTTTTTCTTATCACAATGGTTATCTCATTAATCCACATACCAGACTCCTAATAAGGGTTGATTTTTCCAAATACAAAAGTCAATTGATCACATAATCATACTGGCAAATATTCATTAAGAAATACATTTCTCAATTGAAATATATTGTTATAACCAAAACTCTGCAACACATTAAGGCAAATAACCTCCTCCTTTTATAGTGAAAAAACATAAAAATTTTATTACCCGGAAAATTGAAGACAACATAACACGAGTAAAGATTAATCAAGCTCCCTTGTGTATAAGATCATTCTTGGTCGCCTTAATATTTGTCTTCAAAACTAGGTCACATATCCTTACCAAAGCCCAATAATATAGGAGAATATAAACTCTGATCTTATTCATTATGTGATCATCTGATGTGGAAAAGTCCAACTAGACACGTTAATTCTTTGACCATACTACTCTTTTAACAAATATATAACTAATAATACACTTAATACTCCAAAAATTCTTGTCAAATTTACAGTTTCCTTCTTTATTATTTTTTTTTGCCAAATATAAATATTATTTTATTAGAGATACTGTTAAATACTAAATATAAACACTTTATTTAAAGGTATTTAAACTTTAATTCGTTATGTTGTGAGAGATTAATACATTCTACTAAACTTAACGGTTTTCTCTTTATTTTTAAATTAGTTGGCTAAAAGTTTATATATATATATATATATTTTTATAGACTTCAGGGGGTATCCCGTAGCTGAGATTTTACCCTTACTAACAAAGTCCTTTTTATACACATGGTCTAATTTTGATCTAGGATATCATATTTAAGGGACTTTATTATTTACCAATTATGCGGGCCTTTGTGAAAGGTTCATATATGTTTGGGTCTTGAAAGCTCAGAAGATCGGAGACAGCAAAATTTGATATTTGGGCCAAATAAACTGACCTCTCGTTCTGCCACTCTTTTAAAACTCTTCTGTTTTTTTTTATATAACACTCTTTTAAAACTTTTAAGCTAGCACAAAGGTCTATAACCATGCGATGCATGCAATGCAACATCGTGTCTGGTTAAAGATGGGGGACCGTGGCCCGTGAAATCGTGGGCCTCCACTCACATCATTGGATATACAGAATCTCGAAGGTCTTCATAGTTCATAGTTCATACATGGCCGAATGACTATCTCTGCACGTGAACTCTCATTAGCATTATTAAACATTTCGAATTCATCTACTTTATTTGAAGAAATCATGATCCTGCAAAGCTTAAAGGCATGGGTGTGCCATCATTTACTGTTCTGTTACCCTCATAAATTTCCCCTTTAACCTCCTCAGCTTTCTCGGCCTTGACAGCATGGGATCCTGACAAAAACCTAGTACCTCTGTCTTCTTCGTTGAGCTTTTGTGTTACTTGGGAGGCTGAATTCGAGAGTCGAATGTGTGGAGAAGAAGGTAGGGCATGGAGCTATCTCCAGTGGTGGGACCTTTGAATTCCCAAAGGGAAGAGAATTGGAGGCATTTCGATGATAACTCTGCAAGTGCTGTTTCTTTTGGGTTCGTTGCCACTGCCATTCTCGTTTCTTTGTTTCTTCTTCTTGCTATCTTCGAGAGGTTTCTTCGGCAAACTTCAGCTGTTGAATCTGCTGCTCCAACTTCAACTCCAACGGATCTTGAAGATCAAATCTTGTTTCATACAAAACTCCTTCTTCCATCTCCCAAGGTGACCTTTAATTTCCCTCCCTGCTTCTTACGATGATAAAAGAATGATGACTTTCTCTTTCGCTTCCCTGGTATACTGTTATCAAAACAAATAGTTAGATTATGTGCTTGCCTCGTTTAAGTCTCGAAGTATGTGATTGCAGGCCATGATTCATGTATTTAGTAGTCTTTCTAGTAAGGTTGCTTTTGTTCCACCTAGAAAGGTTGTAAAAAAACTTAGGTTAGTTGTTAATTTTCTTCATCACTTTTCATGGGTGACAATTCTAAATGTAAAAGGAAATTATTCCTTCCATGGATAATTTTGGGAAAATATGTGAAAAGCTCCCATTTGAAAATTTATATGGAGAATACTGATACTCTAAAGAATTTATGTAGATAATACATGTACTTAAACTTAGATCATTTTTTATATACAAAAGTTTAAGTCAATTGGGTATCAAAGGTGTACTAGGACTAAGACATATCTCTAGACTCAGGGAGCACTTACTTATAGATGGTTACTATAAGGATTTCATATCAATAACGGGATTTGAATTCACGACCTTGTAAGTTATGAGCTAATTTTTTTAAAAATGAACTAACTTTTTCATCAATTTTTTTGTTAATTTTATCTACAAAAGCTTTAATTAGGTACTTTAAGCCTTGTGGCTCCAAGCAACCAGAATTTTATATGCTGTAATAGGTAGGTGCATTAGTTTGGCATGTGTGTGTGTGTTTGTTCTCTGCCTAACTTTTGCATGCAAAGTTAAGACAATGCTCTGTGCTGATGTGTTGATGTCAGATATCAAAGCATGAGAGAGGTGTGTTTGTGTTGATGCCTGGGGAGAGAATTCCTAGATTCATTGCACATCCTGCTGCAGTACCATGTCCCTCAGAGCCCATCACATTATTGAATGACGCTCTATAAGTAAATTTCTAGTAATTACTCATACTTTCTCTGCTGTCAATGGTGACCACTTTATAGTGTAATGTTATGTTATAAGCAGAAGCAATTACTCTTCCTTTCTCAGTTTCTGTCTCTGCTGCAACTTACTGCCTCTGATGATCTTTTCAAACCCCTCTCTATTATGCTTCATTATTTCGATTCACATCTTGTGGATGAATTAAATAGCTTATAGACATCTTTCTTTTCTTTTCCCCTGGCACAATGGATGAAGGAACCCTCTTTTTGTCACAATAGATCAATTTTATGCCATAACTGCATCCCACCAAGCAAAAGCATACCACTCTAGTCTTTATTAAGTCTATTTTAACCAATTCTCATATACTAAAAAATAGTAAAGTCATTAAATATATTTTAAATTGATAAAATTTTCTAAATTTAATCTTATTCTTTTTCTAAATTTACATATCATCCTTATTTTTCTCATTTTTCTCTCACTTTTCAATAAGAATTAAATAAGGATAAAATTATAAAACAGTAATTAATAACCTCAGTGGAGTGATATTTAGGATACAAATTTTTTTCTCTAAGTAGACTTGTAATAAGGATTAGAATAGTATCATGGATTTTACAGTGAATTTAACTCAAGTCATAAATTTCAACTCATATCTTGGAGAGGAAAACATTAGGTGAGCTTAAGAATTGCAAGTTCGTTGTTGCCCAGGATTAATGGGGGAGGAGGCGACTGCATATTTTTCTTCCAACACAATTAATTTCAAACCTGCCCTGCATATATCATGTTAAACAAGGTTCTAGTAGTGATATTGCAGAATCGCCTGGCATTGAATCAAAACCTGTTAACGATGTGGCAAAGACGAATGAGAGAATTTGCGGTGCCTAGGGGGAAAAATTGAAAGAGCAGGAGCAAATGCAAACGTATTTGTGGGAGAGGTTGAAGAATAAGGCACGTTGAGGAGTTGTCAACAATGAAACAGAACAAACAGGGCTCCACCAACACACATAAGAGAAGCTGTTATCATGATTGATGTAGTACCTATACATCGTTACTTGAAAAAAACCAAACTATCCAACGAGCAGAGAATAAGAACAAGAAGAAAAATATATATATTATTAACTAGAACGAGATCTCAATTGACTAAATTGTAATAGGTGTTATTAAGAATAGAGTCAAAATCAACAAGTCATTGCTTAAGATCTAAAATTGGAGAAATTAAACTAAAAAGAAGTAGACATTATTAATTAGAAAATATTGATATTGTCTAGAATACGTTAGGCATTAATTATAATGGAGTCGAGATTATAAGTCACAGTTAATAATAGTTAGTACAGATAATAAAGAATTGATTTGTATCTCACAAGGATATAAGTTTGATTCCTTCTGCCTTTATGAGGACTCACTTGGTAAGCAATCTTATAAGTACTCTTTGAGCCTTAGGGTCGTGCCTTAATTTTATAGAGAATCGATGTCAAACTTATCTAAATTTTTTTGTACAAAAAAAATAGAGATTAATGGGTCACTATTATGGTATGGGGCTTGGTAAAATGAGTGATACCACAGGTAAAATCAATATGATATTTTTGACCAATGGGGATTAATCTGAGTAGTAAGCGATTTGATATCGCTTAAACGAAGTCTCGAGTTCGAGTCTTGGTGTATGCAGAAAATTTTCGTTGGGAGACTCACCCACCATAGCCAGGTGCACGACGTGGGTTGGATTCGGATATAGTCGGAGCAAAGCTCTGGTGAATTGAGTGGTCAACAAAAAATAAGATGATATTTTTGTCATTTAGCTTTGAATTTCAAAATCTCAATTTGGATCCTCACATTTCTTTGGCATTTGCAATATTTTGTTACTCAAATTGGGTTTTAGCATTTTTCTAGTTTCTTTTCGAGGGATTTTCCCATAAAGAAATAGTCGCATGTTCTATTTTTGGCATTATACTTCAAAAAATTTGAAGGGATTAACCTACTTAACACCCAAGCTTCATGTCCTCCTTTGGTATAGCTTTATATCTCCCTCCGCTACTATTTTTATATCTTAAGTGACAATTATCTTCTTTGATTATTAGCAAAATAACTACCCTTAATTATGTGCATGTTTGTATATATTTTTAGAAAAGTTTTATAAAAAAGATGACTTCTGAACAACTTTTGCATAAACTCTTTTAGAAAAGAGTTTATAAAAAAAGTGGTTTTGAATAAATAAATATTTTAAAAGTTATTATCAGAAAGACTTTTGTGATTAGTAAATTATCCGTGTATGAGATAAAAAAATTATCATCACCTGCTCATCTCTCTCTCATCTTTCTAAAAGTGGTAAGAAAGACGACAACGAGTACCGACGAGTGGTGAGTGATAGGGTGTCAGAGAAGAGATATAAGAGAGCAATAGAGAGACTATAACGAGAGATCTGCAATGTCAATAAGTAATGAGAGAGAAGATGAAGACAAGCAACAGAGCTATTCCCAATGACAATGGCGAAGTTATTCCCACCGATAGTGGCAGAGCTATTCCCAAGATGACGATCCAATACTGCCAGCGCCAACAAACGGCGAAGGCAGTGAAGAACAATGAGACAAAGGGAGAAGAGAGAAAATAATGAAAAAAATAGAGATAAAATAATAATTTAACAGTCTATAAACTTTTTAACTATTCTACAAGCTATTCTCAATAGCTTATTGAAAACTATAATTTTAAACTATAATTTGACACATAAGTTATTTTAGACAAATATGATAGTTTGTTTTAAAAAAAAATTAAAATAAAATTTAAAATAAAAATCCTTTTAAAATCTTAATTTTACAGCTATCCAAACATACCCTATATTCATCATACTTACTCAAATCACCATGCATTATCAAACCCAGAGAATTATGTTAGGCTCTTGACAACAAACGAATCAAACAAATCCATTATATTTATCCGATAAAATAAAAGTTGTGAAATGGAGAGTAATTAGTGGCCTATGGGAAGGGGAGGAATTACATGGAGGGCGCAATTTTATTGGTGTGGGAAGATTCTGCCCAAATTTGGTCCCAACAAGACATTGTAGCCCCACAAGAAGAAGACAATACTTAGCGACACGCAGAAACAAAAGAAGTCTCCTTTGTCATCTCTCATCCCCTATAAAAGAAAACAACACTCAAAATCTCAATTTGGAGAGGACCACTCCCAATTTTCCATTTGCCTTTTCCTCATCCCTAGACCTAATCGCCACCATCACAATCCCTATCACTACAAATTAGAAATTACAACACAATAAATATAGGCAACGACTCAAAAAAGCAGTAAAATAACAAAAATCCTTTTGAACTCTTGGCCCTCATTCTACCAGCATTCCCACTTTCTTCCCTCAAGGCCCAAAAAAAAACACAAGTGAAAATTCACCGTGATTTACATATTCATTATTCACAGCAGTCGAACACGCAAGGTAACACACTTTTTAAGGAGCATTTCCAACAAAAAAAATTAAAAATAAGAAAGAAAAAAAGAAAGCAGGCCATGTGATTTGCTTGGAATGCGCGCTTTCAATGTCTAAAGAAAAATAAAGCACTCCATAGAAACATGGGGATTCTCCAGACTCTCTAGCGGAACGCTGTCGTTTCTTTCCTCGTTTTTCTCACTCCCGTTATTCTCATTCTCCACCGCGTTCGCCGGCGGTGTCAGCCGCGGACCGGTTCCTATTGATGGCTTTGGCTGACTCCTACCACCGGCATTTACCCTGCTTTGGTTCAACCTTGTGGATGGAGACCTAGATCGTCTTCCGGATTTCTCGCCGGCGTCACGGCGAACTCCGCCGGACCCCGAATTAGGCTTTCTCGTAGTCACTTGACCAGATTCCCTCCCACGAACCGTCCTCAGATTCCCCTGATTTCTTTTCTCAGGCGAAGGTTCTGCTCTCCTCGCCGGAGATTTGGACCTCCGTTCTCTAGCACTGGTGCTGTCGACGGGGTAAGGACGTTTCCTTGGTGCATTTGACGACGGAGACCGAATCTGCCTCTGACTTGTAGGTTCTCTGCTGCTTCGTTTACTCGTCGCTTCGTCTTCTCTCTTTTCCCCAATCGTGGCCGTGCTTGTGGTCGAAAAGTTCTCGGTAGCACTGCACATTTCTGAAAGCTGAGACACTTCGGAGACCTCCTCCTTGGTCTCGAATTTCTCAGACAGAGGTCGTGAGATGGGCATTCGAATCTTGCTCTCTTCCAAAGAGAATGGAACTTGATTTGTGGAGTTAACCTCTTCAAAGTCGTTGAATTGAAATTTATTATCTTGAGGCTGAATGGTGGTGGGCATTTCTGGTTTTCTCTCCGCCTGCAAGAATGATGGAATTCGAGATTTGGAAATGGGCGTTTCGGAAAGAACCTCTTTAACAGTTTCCTCTTCAGCAGCAGGGGGCGATCTGCTTTCTACTTCAAGGGCGGCATTGGATTTCTGCACAGCAGATCTGAGGTGGTGGTGGTGGCTTTTGAGTTCATCTGGGTGAGGTTTCGAGGTTTCTACAGTGCTAACGCAGCAACCCATTGTGAATCAAATGGGGGATGATGGGAGAGATTTCAGAAGAAGGGGTTGATATGTTGCATAGTTTGGAGTGAAAGAGATGAATAAATGTAACGGGAAAAGTTAAGCAATGTTGGTGGGGGAAGCGGGACAAGGATGGTGGGAGAGGGGAAACCAGAGAGTAAAGTGGCGGAGCAGGTTAATGTCCGGTGTACTGAATTTGTAGGTATGAGACAAGTGAGGCAGTGAGGCTGCACGTTGGAGTGGGGCATCCTCTGAACCTGAGTGCTTGAGTGCTTACTCAACTACTTGATCTTGAGCTTCATTTGTAAATTGCAAATTGTAAATCTAATGTATAAAAGGACCCTTGTCACTCTTGTACGTAGCAGTAGCTACAAAGTGGATAACAAACAAAACAGAGAAAACCATTTTCAAGGTTGATGTATTTTCCCATAATTTTTAATTTAATATATATGTATTTTTTTCTATTAAATTATTTAATAGTATTATTTCTGTTTTAATTATAAAAATTAAATAATAAATTTATTTTAATTTTAAATATAATACTCTAATTTAAACTATCCTAAAAGGATCAAAGGATGATGGTTGAAA
Source organism: Leucaena leucocephala (assembly GCA_037074615.1). Classification (NCBI taxonomy): domain Eukaryota; kingdom Viridiplantae; phylum Streptophyta; class Magnoliopsida; order Fabales; family Fabaceae; genus Leucaena; species Leucaena leucocephala. The sequence continues at coordinate 8,940,887 of CM073525.1, forward strand.
TGATGAGATCCAAAGAACAAGATTAAATGAAGCGAATCTTACCAAATTACAAGTGAGTAGTTAGTACATGTCTTCACTGGAATAAAAATCACTGCCCACCAGCACTCGCTTTCGCAATCTTTTGTACTCCAAATCTAATTATTTGATATATTAATTTCCCGTAGAGAATGTTGCAAACGATCTTGTGAAAAACGTTGAGTTGATCATAAAATAAAGTCTTATAGTAATAGGAAGAAATGTAATTACAATGCAAGTAACTAAAATTATTAGGATGAAAAAATTATAAATTACTCTTTTGATCTTATTTATAAAATAAAAAGATTTTTTTTCTATTTATAAATTATATTATTAAATTTTTTATATGAATATATAATTTTAATTTTTTTATTATTTTACACCGATTTTGTTAAATAGAGAACATATTAAAAAATTATTAAATTTTAATACATAATTAATAAAATTTAAGATTTTTTTAATTAGAATGAAAAATTAGAAAATAATTTAAAAATAGTACTAGAGGAATAACTTTTTTTATTTATATTGTTTTGTAGTTTTGGTGAAACAATTAATTTTAATTAGTTCATCTGACCAAAAATTAAAAACATTTTATCATAATTCTTATTATATATTCATTTTAATAAATTCTCACATATCAAAAATTATAGTTAAATCGGTAAATAAGCTTTAAATTAATAAAAAAAATTAAATTTAACTCTATTTTCTTTATATTTATAAATTATTCTTATCTTATTGTTTTTTCTCTTTTCAATTAGAATTAAATAAAGATAAAATTAAAAAAAAATATTAATAATCTCTAAATGAATTTATATTTAAGATAATTATTTCCTGTGAATAGATTTATAATAAAAATCAGAGCAGTGAATGGTAACTTACGAGAAACCAACTAAGATCATATAATATCACATTAAATTACTTCCAAACTCAATTAATTTGCTGCAGAGTTTTATATGTAATGGTTAGCATTGATTATTAATTAATAATAAAGCTTTAAAACTTCATTTAAAAAATTGATGTGTGGAAACGAGAGCCTCGTTTGACTTTTTGATTGATTTTGATGACTCGACTTGGCCAGAATTTGAATTGGACGACGAGGACCTCATTGGAGACAAACGAACAAATCGTAGATTGTACCCAAATGGAGGGAGTTGTTTCTCTTCTTCCTCTTTAATTCCAAATCCCTCTGTGAAGTCAAAATGATTTTGGCTAAAATATTTTTAATTTTTTATAAGAATAAAAAATAACATTAGTCCAATAATATTTATTATTTAAATTTTTGGGACTTATTTTATATTAATTTTTACAGAGTACTTATTTATAATTTTTTTGATATTTTTTTCCTAATTTTTAATTTGATACTTATTTGATTTTCTCACCATTAACATCTGTAATTTTATCTTGTTAGTATTGTTAAGCTATGTAATTTTACTTTATTTATATTGTTAATTCTTATACAAAATTTAATTGTGCTAATAGAATAAAATTAAATAATTAAATAAAAAATATAGATACTAAATTAAGAATTAAATAAAAATATAAGTAACTCTAAAATAGTTTTCTCTAATTCAAAATACTCAGTGACCTAAAGAATAATTTTTTAGGGTAAAATCGTCTTTAACCTAACAAATTTTTAATGTAACAGCATATTTAGAATTAAAATTGAACATTAGTTAAATTGGTGCAACGGTTCATAGGAGATCACTCTTTCCTTTCAATATCTGGCAAGGGAACAGGTCGTCCCCAATTTTGTAATTCAAAAACATTAATAATCGCCATTTCTTTCCCGTTACAAACTTTCTGCATGCCTTTCTGGTGAAAACGAGGCGAAAAAAGAAGCAGCGGCAAAGCTAGCTAGGCAAGGCTGTCAACGTTATGGAAAAGGAAAGTACTGACTTGCAAAAGAGATACAGCGAGAGCGAGAGAAAAAAGAAGAAAAAGATCTATGACTTTTGAATAATCAAATTATCAGATTCAAACATGACTTCTAATTATCTCATGTTAAAACCAACGGAATAATTTTCTTCTTCGCTGATACTATTGTTATTATTTACAATTTGACTAAATTTTGATTTTAGTCATTGTAATTTCATATTGTGATTTTTTATTCCTATAGTTTTATAAAAAATATTTGATAAGTTTAACAGTGTTAACTTTTAACTATAGCTGACTAATACTACTAAAAAATATAATTTTATTAACATTTTTTTTTGATGATAATCAAATGAAAAAATATTATAAAAATAGTGTCATTTTTATAATTAAATTGTTAAATTTTATTTTTAATTATAATATTTTAAATAATCCCTGTTAAAAGCTTTAATAGTAAAAAAAATTTGAATCTTTAACTTTTTCGTCAGATCATAACTTCTTCTTTAAACCTAATCCAATACTTTTTGTAAGGTTATCCATAGTAGTTAATGGTGGGTGGTGCCAAATGGATCTCAATGGAAGAAACTTTTGGATCTTCAATTTCTCTGCCTGATCTTCAATTTCTTCTCTATATTTGCTTTGATACTTTTGACGAATGTAATTGTAGTGGCTGATGATGGGTGTTGGCTAGGGCTGTGCATGATGCCCAGAGCCCGCAAAGCCTGTCCAAGTCCTTACAAAATATGCCCTGGCCAACCCGATAAAAAGTGGCCCAATATAAAATGGGCAATTTCAGGCAGGGCCAATATTCGAGCTGGGCCGGGCATCGGGCAGGGGTTACTACCCTGTCCATTTGGCCCTGCCCAGATAATTATTTTTTTTATATATCAAAATTTATAAATTATAGTATTTCACATAGAATAAATATGATGTATACTGGCGATTTAAGGGTAATTTTATAAATATGAGTAGTTAAGTGAATAATTACATCCTTTAAAATTTATAATTAAATTGATTTCTTTCTTTATTTTTTTAACTTGTAGTAACTGTCATATATTTTTGTTCAGATGCTTCATCTTTATCAATTTTGGAGAGATTGATGTAAAATTACAATTGCAAACTACTTAGACTTCAATACTTTTTTTATATGTCAGATTTTAAAACTTTAATTACTATCTTTTTGTTGTCTTATTATTAGTAAATTATGTGTATTATTTAATTTTTGGAGACATATGAATATAATACTATTTTATAAGTTTATAATTGTAAATTTTTTTCACAATATGAGCAGGACATCCCGACTTGGGCAAGCCCAGCCCGCCCATGCCTAGCCCAAAATAGTTAGGGCTTTTACCAGGCAGGGCCGGGCTGCAAAATACAGCTCATGTATTTTTCAGGTAGGGCACCCCCTGCCCAACCCTGCCCATGCACACCCCTAGTTTGGCCTAGTAACTTTTTCGTTTTGGTTAATAGTATAATTACCATAAAATATCACTTTTAATGATAGTTACAAAATCGCCATAAAATCTTTTTACTTATAACAGTAGTAACATTGACGGGGCCTTTAAAACTATTATAAAAAAATATTTTTTAATTATCATAAAAATCCTCTTCTATAATAGTTTAAATTTAAAATAAGTTAAAAGTCTATGGACTAAAATTAATTTTTTTTAAAAGTACATAAATTAGATAAGTTTTAGACTTTTATACTTTGTTTTAATTTTGATCCCTAACTATACTTAATTAAGTTCTTATGAAATTATAGTCAATAAAAACTATAATTTAAAACTATAAAAATTAAAACCAAAATTTGATTAGACCGGAATGACTAATAATAATATTAACCTAAAATTTTTTAACATGCATTGGCAGAATATGCTTACTAAAAATAAGAATAGCAGTCTACAAAGTGTCTAAAAGGAATGATAGATCATTGAGATATAACACATACAATGTTAGCATTACATTGAGGTCAATCTCATTATCAAATCTACATATAAGGACAATAAAGTTAGCTACTCCTTTAACTTTTAATTATAATAACTAATTAATTTTTTAAAGAGATTAAATAATATAAATAAATCAATTAATTATAACTAAATCTAATTTCTTAAGACAAATTTATATTATATATCCCTCAATTTATTTAAATAAATCAACTAACTCTTATATTAATTATAATTAATTGATTTATTTAATTTTCTTAATTTATCTAAAAAATTAATTAATTCTTATAATTAAGGTTAAAAAGTAGTATAATCGATGATCTCACCATAAGGCCAGGTACTACATTTTGTAGGTCCTATAAAATACAAAGAACACATGTAATCTATGATTCATATCTACCACATTATCAAGAAATATTCATGCATCGGTCATAATAGAATGGAAAAGTGCCCGTTTTTACTAAGTTTGTACATGTTACAATAATTCACATTAGAAAAGTGGCATGATTATACTCGCATGCATGGTCATCACATAGGGATTGCCATTTGCTAAGTTCCAGATCCCAGTTTGAAATGCTACCCTGCAAGTTTGTAAAAATTTCTTAGAATATAATATGGCAGGAAAGAATGAATGTGAGTTAAATCTTTTATAAAAATCCCTGTATAAGATTATACTTCTCTTACGCTGTGTTTGTTACGAAGTTTTTAGAAAGAAGAGAAGAAAACTTCTCGTTTGGCTCAAAATTTTTTTATAGGATGGAGGGGAGTTCTCCCCCCTCCTATTGTTTGGAAAAAATATTTTTAAAGAGAAGAAGGGCTCCACTCCCCTCTTTTTTCTTTCTTAGCATTCCCTTAAAAAATAAGGTGTTTTAGAAAGGAGATGACTGAGAAAATTTTTCTTATAATATTAACTTCAATAAAATTATATAATTTCTCATTTATTCTCATATTTTATAACATTGTACCTTTATGCCATTATCTCCCTATCTTTTCATTAGAACATAGATTTTAATCAAGTGTTTCTTTTATCTAATAGCTTATTTCATTGTATCTAGTTGGATTTTAAGTTTTTTTGTTGTCGTCAAGATTATGTTCATATAATTCTATTATATATATATATATATTCAAATTACTTTTTGAGATATAAGAGCGATGCTAAATTTTTCATTTGGTTATTTTTATGAATAATTAGACCCATGACAATATAACCATAATAAGTAATATATTTAACTTTTATAGGGTAAAAATAGTTAATTTTTTATTAGCTTCCCTCTCTCCCTCTTAAATTAAATAAGAAATCATTAAAATCCTTCACTCCTTCCTCAAGATCAATCCAAGCAAGGGATGATTAAAATCCCTTCCTTCTCTCTCCCTTTGGTCCCTCCCCATCCCTCTCTATCTCCCCTCTCTACTCTTTCTTTCCTTTTCATTAAAAACCCACACCTTCCCTTAGCTCCATTGAGCCAAACACAACATTAGGGCATTAGAGTGTGTTTGGTATAGGGGATTTGGAGTGGAGAGGAGGAGAGGAGAAGGGAGGAATTTTACCCATTTATTCTTATTTGGCACTATACAATTTATAGGAGGGGTGAAAAAATTTGTAAAATTTTCCTTTCCCTTCCCTCTAAAATTGGGGAGATTTGGAGAAAAAATTAAATTTTTATTTTATTTTGACTATTATTATATCTATAATATTTTTTTAATATTTTCACCTCTTATATATCTAATAGTTGTCTATATAAAAATATATCTTATCATCTATTCTCCTGAACTAAATAATGTAATATTAAAATTCTTTATCTCCCCCTTATCAATTGAGCTAAACATACCCTTATTGAATTATATCTCTCATCCTTCATGAGAGAAGCTTATCCATTTGGGGAGTAAAGAACTCTAACTATGAAACCAATTAAGGTTAAAAAAAGGTACAAGTGGAGTCTCCAAAGTTCAATAACTGCTAGATATAATGAGTACTAGTTATTGGAGTTGGAATACTCAAGGTCTTCTAAGGCTCTTTTTGTAAAGTTATCCTATCAATGTAAGACTCATCACACTATAAGACAAAGGTTATTCAAAAGACTTGTAATTTTTGAAGATAAGTTTTATCGGTTTATATAGAATAGATTTGATAAATCAGAATTAGACCATCTTTTCTTTGTTTCCCTTGTCCATTTAATGTAAAACAGGACGGGAAAAAGAGAAACAAGAGAGAAAAGGGATCAAAAGGGGGGAGAAGGAAGAGAGAGAACAGAGAAATCGAGAGAGAAAATGGTCTCTACTGTAACTAACAATCTTGGTGTTAAATATAGGAATAAAAAATACTAACAATAATAAAAAATAATAATAATAACAATGCTAATCCTAATCAAAGTCTAAAAAATAAAAATAAAAATAAATAACCTAGAAATGATAAAATAAAAATATTAATCCTTAATTATCCTTCATCCCATATCCTATCACAATTATTTCAATGGCTGTAGTTAGAGCCAGAATTTAGGCCACAAATGCCAAAAGTAGTCCAGTACGTGCTAGATATACGATATATGGGTGGAGTCAAGCAGAATCAAATCAAGGGAACAATAAAAAAGTGAAATAAGCTTGTGAATGAATTTCCAGACATGTCATTCATGTCAAATGTTCCACGAAGAATGGAAATGGTGGATTTTTAGTAATTTATTACTTCAAAGACTGAAAATTGGTGGATAAAAGCTTTTTTCTATTTTCAGATAGGCCGGCGAAGACTATTATAGAAATATCTTTCAAATTTAGTCAAATGATTTTTCTGAGCCCGAAAATTTAGTGAAGGGATTAATTCAGTAACGTTAAGAAGCAAGATTACAAAAATGCTTTACATTCATAAATTATCCATTGATATATAAATTATAAAAATAGCGGTATTCTAAAAGTAATCTCTCGAGTGTGTTCCCACCATTTTTCGTTCTGTTGGTTAAGTTTTCGTCGATTTTTCCAAAAAGGGGCCAAACAAAAAAATAAATAAAAAAATTGCGCGGACGTTAGTGTCTAGAGCGCATGAAGATTTTCCCTACATGCCTTCTCTTTCTTCCTCATAGGTCTCGCGCGAACAAGTTTCAGTCGCATTTGTTTGGGATTTTTCCCAGTAAACAAACAGTATCGACAAAAAGAGGCAGGCTTCCGCTCCGTTGTTTCCAAAGCTCAAAGCCTTTTGCTATTTCCCTGTCTCTTTTGCAGAGAAAACATCAAGAACATTTCAATCGCTCTTAAATATCCCGTGATCGTTTGCATTCCCTCTTCGTTCATTTGGATATCGTCCCCTTTGGGTTTTCATCAGTCTGATTGTTTACACCTCCCTGTCGGCCCCCATGAGTCGTTACGACAATCCTTTCGATGAGGATGTGAATCCCTTTGCGGTAATTTTTGATAATGTTACTGATATATTTTACGCATTGAAATTTCTGATCTGTAACTTGTTTTATGCCATTTTCTTTTCGAATTGGGATGTATTTGGTTTCCCGTACATTTGGATTTTCTTGTTTTGTTTACTCAAATTGTTGGCAGGTTAAATTTATGGCTTTTCTGTTTGGTTGCATTATCGTATATGTTTATGATATGGGATCATTTTCTCGACTGAAATTAATTCAAACTCAATTCCCGTGCATCCTACCTCTGCTGAATGATTGTTCGTCCTCTGTAAAAAGGATAAAAAATAAAAATGATACATGGGCCGTGGGCCGTGGGGTTTAATCTTTGAAGGTTTAAGATTCATGGATAATATCAACTTCTCGAGATTTGTTCTAGACCTGCCCAGAATCAGTCCCAAGATCCTAGTAACATTTGAGCAAAGCTGAATTTAATTTGAATAACGGCTCTGATTTCTTTCTCTTGTTCCATTTTTGTTTGTAATACAAGAATGTGTTGAAATTGAAATGTTTTTAAATGGACATTAGTAAATTTGTTAAGTAGAACTTAACAGGCTCACATGACACAATTCATGGATACACCAAAAAAGTTGAAACTTCAAAGCAAAAAACTGAAAGAAGAAACTAAATGGCATTGGAAAATGAATTTTTCCTGTCTCGACGTTGATCATAAATATATTAATATAAATATAAAAATCTAAATCAAGTTGCAATATAGTATCTGATAGTTTCTTCAGATTGGAGGGCAGCGAATCTGCTTTTTTTCTTTCTTTCTTTATTCTTTTTTGGTAGAGAATGTGCAGTAGTCTGCTTTTGTTTTCTAGATTTGTCTGGTGCATAGAGATGATCATGACATGACTGCTGCTTGCATCAATTTGAAACTGCACAGATGCCGCCTTAAATGTGTTTTGAGTTATTTCAACCTATGTTAATATCTGTTATTGTTACAATTAAAACGTCATTATCTTCATTATTATCATCAGGGTGGATCAAGCAGAGGAAAATCGTCGGGGAAATCAAAAAATGATGAAGGTGGATTCTCTAATATTGTAAGCTTTCGCGTTCCCCTCTTTGGGTACCACAACCTTAATGTGCATCAATTTATATCCATCATATTTTTGACAAACAAAGGATGTACATAATGCTAGTAATCGAGTCCCCTGTTTCCAATTGTGCAAAGTGTTACATGGTTATTGTTCCTCTTCAACTGGGTCTACTTGGTCCTAAGATGTTATAGTCGCTTTCAGCTGATCTTGGTATTGTCTAAAGTACAGAGCCATCATATAGTATAGAGTACGGCAAGGATTGAACTTCTGACCTCAAATTCATTCGTCAGAGACTTTAATTCGACCATTTCATCCAAAAAAAACAAGCTAAAGTAAAGGTCATGATAGATTTCTCTTAGAGCCTTTGGTCAAAGTTTATATGATTTGTAAGCAAACATAAGATGAAAATGATGATGCCTTTATTCATCCATCATTTAATTTTGAAAAGCCCTGGAAGTGCTGCCTTTACAATCTTATAGTTCTCACCATTTCCTCTTGAGACTTATGATCTTGGTGCCATTATTGATATTCCACTTTTTGACATCTCAAAGGTAGACTGGATTGTCGAAGTGTTGAATTGAATGTCAAAATTTTGCTTTCTTAGTGGTTTCCTTGGTAAAAAAAAATTTCCTCATTCCTTCTTTAACGTCAGGACCTCAAAGCAAAGGAAGCGGAACTTAAAGCCAAAGAAGCTGAACTGTCTAGGAGGGAACAGGTGACTTGTCCTGATATCTAGTTTCATTGATGACCTTTCAACTTGGCTTGCTTTTGTAAGAAGCTATTTTAGATCATTAATATGCCTGTCAATTTTGTGAAGATATTGCCAATACTTAGTCAAAGTTCAATATCAGGTGCCTACTTGGTAGCATTAGTTCACATTAATTTGAATAGAGTTGGCCGGTTGTCAATTTTCTCCATTAATATTTCATCTTGGCAAATGGTTGTTCCTTGTATTGACTTATTAGTTTGATATGTTGATGAACTGTAATTTGAATTTCAGAGGCGCCACATTTCTTCAGTTTTACATGAATTACATCCTATAAGTTAACCTAGTCCTCATTTAGATTTCTTATTGTTCCCATGATGTTTTGCAGGAAGTAAAAAGAAAGGAAGATGCTATAGCACGGGGTAAGCTATTATTTTCATCTATTGTTATGAAATCCAACCAAAATAACGGGTTTTGTTTGGCAATTTAATTTGCAACGTTTTTCTTTCCTTTTTGGCAGCTGGAATAACTTTAGAGGTAAAAAATTGGCCATCTTTCTTCCCCATCATTCATCACGACATCGCAAGTGATATACCAATACATCTTCAGAGGATGCAGTATGTTGCATTCTCAACACTTTTAGGTATGTCGATGTTTTGTATTCTGTATAATAAATCTTTTCATAATCTAGTTCTGTCTAAATCACCGCATAGCAAATGATATACCATTTCACCTTTGTAATGATGTACAGGTTTGGTATTATGTCTTTTTTGGAACCTCTTTACAATGCTTGTGGCTTGTTTCAATGGACAAGGTTCAATTTACAACTAGATTTTGGCCCATTTATTATTCATTAATTTTGGTCTTGCTTCTCTTAGACGGACTCGTCTTCTTAACTTGTAGGACCTGCAATCTTGTTCCTTGCTATTATCTACGTCATTTGTGGCATTCCAGGAGCCTACGTATTATGGTATCGCCCTCTTTATCGTGCTATGAGGTAGTGCTCAATCTGATGGAGTCCAATATTTTTTTTATCGTCCTTCTGTTTTATAATTGTTTTCCCATCTTGTGTCACAGGACTGACAGTGCTCTCAAGTTTGGCTGGTTTTTTCTAAGTTACATGGCAAGTTCATATATTTTCTTTGTCTGCAACATTCATTCTGCACCTGCACAAGAGTTTTGCACATCTCATGTTTCACTCTTTTTTCTCCATGCAGATCCATATCGGTTTCTGCATTTACGCTTCAATTGCCCCTCCATTTGTCCTTGCAGGACATTCTCTCACGTAAGTTTCCATATGGAATTCATTCATTAGTTATAGTATGGACTTGACATTCATCAAATCACTTCATTGTCCTCCTATATCTGAGTGAACTAATATTCTCCATGTATGATGTTATGCTATCAACAGAGGATTTTTTCCTGCCCTAAATTTTATTGGCGACCGTCACATGCTTGGGGTAAGTTCCAATTTCGTATTACATGTTGAACTTGTATTCTAATACTCCTTCTAATATTTAATATAAGAGCTAGTTGACTAATTTACTTATAGATACTATACTTTGTTGGGTTTGCATTGTTCCTCGCGGAGACTCTGCTGAGCATCTACGTTATTCAGGTTTTTATACCTTACCTTTAGCCAAGGCGTTATTATTCTCTCAAGAGCTTTCAATGTTTAATGGTTCTCTATTTATAATTGGCAGCAAGTACTAATGTACTTCCGTGGAAGTGGCAAGGCTGCAGAAGCTAGGCGTGAGGCGGCAAGAAGCACCGTCATGGCAGCTCTATGACTTACTCCGGCCACTTTCAGAACCAAAGGAGCTTGATGCTTATTTCACACCCCGCTTCCCTAATCTTCGATTTTGATGTGTTCTCTCTAGGTTTTGGAGTAGAATTGAGTCTGATCGGCATGATCATGATAGAAGTTCTAGTGATGCATTTATATCAACTTTTTTTCTTTTAGGTGCTATTGCTATTCATGATGTGTTTCATAGGTTACTGTTTGCCATCAATATTTGTAGTTGTATTCGCCAGTCAACATTGATTCTGTGAGTTGACTTGTGCATGATGAAGAAAGTAATATGTATATCATGCAATATTTACTTGTGTAAAATGTAAATAATTTGTCACTTTTGGGAGGTACCAATATTATCCTCCTAAAATATATGAGCATGATATAAATTTAGATTTAATTTTAAATATAAGATTTTACTTCATTTTATATCTAATATTTTTTTATTTTTTTAAACTAATTTACTTAACTTATAAATTAATATATTATTTCCAATCTTAATTATAAGAACTAATTAATTTTTTTAGATAGATATATGAAGTTAAATTAATCAATTAATTGTAATTAATATAAGAGTTAATTTATTAATTTGGATAGATTGAAGAGTATATAATATGAATTCATTTTGGTGGTTAGATTTGATTATAATTAATTGATTTATTTGTTTTCTTATATCTATCCCAAAAAAATCAACTAACTCTTATAATTAGAAATGAAAGGAGTATAATATAATAGTATAAATGAATGCTTTGGGAGAAATCATGCAACACTTGTTATGATAATTAATTAATTTTTTTAATTAATTTAAATTAGTTAACTAAACTTTATATTTAGGATTATTGGGACTATATACATATTGGTTAAGTTAGTGTCACTTTTGTATAATTACTCCATTAGTACTAAATATGAGAGTTAGATAACTAATTCATAAAAATTAAAAAATTAATTAAATTGATTATTTGTGAAAAAAATGTATGTTAATTTTTATAAAATACTACTTTTAATTATTTATATTGGAAACCACTCATTTGATAAAAAAAACCTCTTATTATATGCAATTTATAGGGAAAATTTAGAAAAAAATTATAAAAATTGAAATATAAAATGGATTGAGATTTTATATTTAAAATTAAAATAAATTATTTTATTAACTCTTATATTTAAAATTAAAGAAATACTTAAAATAGTCCAAAAAAGCCAATACGATTTTTTAAAAAAGCAAGGAACTGAAAGAAGGATAAATGAAGTTATCCGTAGCTAATTAACAAAGGATGAATGAAGTTATCTGATTGAAATAATAGAGACTTTAGATTTTTGTACCAAAAAAAAATAGACTTTAGATTTTTTTTCCTTCTCTTAATACAAAAATAGAAAATTGCCCTCATTTTAACTTGGAGTTGCATAACGACAACTTAACCCAGTCTCTGAAGTTTTATTAGGTGCTTTTTGTAAATCATACTCATTGGGCCAACTTAACCCAATGAGTATGATTTTTCCATTCTTTCTTCTTCTTTCTCTTTTGCTTTTTGTAAATTGATCGCACCCTTTCGCTATCTTTAAAACACTCTCCACTTCTTCAGGACAAAACAATTTTAGAGGATTCTTTTTTCAGATAGAATGCCTCCAAAATCGACGATAATCGACCAACTACCATCCGTATATTTATTGCGTCCCTTTACCCGGTCAAATGTGGCATGATTCTGGAAGCTTTGTCAAGAGTAACATCTGGTTGATGGTTTTTTAGGCGTGTGCATGGATCATATTAGAATGGGCTAGGCATGAGCTTCATATTTTGGGCAGATTAGCTTTTAAACAAAATTTATAAAAAAAAATAGTTTTTAAATAATTTTTAAAAAATAACTTTTAGAGAGGAGTTTATAAAAAAATTAGTTCTCAATAAATTAGTATTTGGATATTTATTATTAAAAAAATATTATTAATAAATTATTAAAACATATATGAGATAAAAAAATTACTAGCATAGTGTCTTACGTTCTATCACTTTCAGTCATCTTCTTTCCTCTTCTTCTAACCACAGTATGATGAGTTTCACTTCCTTCTCTCCATATAATGGTGACCAAAGCTTCATCTTCTTTTTACAGCCATTCACCGTCCTCCTCTCTAGATGAAGGTAACCAAAGTTCATCGACGGCAAGCACATATCTAGAGAAGAGAGAGCGTGACAAACCACTAGAAGCTTCAACAATGACTTCCTCTTCTTCTTCAGCAGTGAGAATGCATCTATTCTTTTCTTATGGAAGAGAAGAGAGAAAATAAAGAGGAGACATGAGAAAAAGTATGAGAAAAATAATAATAAAATAGTAAATTGGTAGTTTATTTATTTTTTTACTATTCCAGAAGATACTCTTAGTAGTTTATCTAAAACTATAATTTTATCTAAAAGACTTTTTAAATAAATATGGCTATTTATTTTTTTAAAAAAATTAAATTAAAATTTGAACCATAATACTCCTAAAATGAAAGTTTGAGTTTCTAGGCACCTACTTAATCTTTTGAGGATCTTAGACTGAGCAAGACAGCTCGTATCGGGTTTAGCTTAGTTTCAACATAAGGTGAAACTAGAACTGTGCACAAAGCTCACTGCCTAGTATGTCCACTTAAGCCCGCAATAAAAATGCCCTGCCCAGCCCGATAAATATAGGGTTAGGCTGGGCATCGGGTTGCAAAATACAGCCCATACATTTTTTGGGTTTAGCATCTGACATAGGGGCTGCCCTACCCTATCCTGCCCTATCTATGAGCACTCCTTCTTTTCCCCCCTCTATTTTAGCAGAGAGAATATGATAACTACTGGTGACTAAAAGGTAATTTTAGAAGTATGAGTAGTTAAGTATATAAGTTGTATCTTTTAATATTTATAACTATACTAATTTTTTCTTTTTCTTTTTAACTTCGTCAATTATCATATGATTATATTATAAATTATAATTTTTTATTTTATTTTTTATATGCTTTATCTTTGTCGATGTTAGGGAGATTGATGCAAAGTTATAATTACAAACTACTTAGACTTCAACGCTTATTTTTTATATGCAATGAATTTCAAGATTTTAATTATTATATTTATTGCCTTATTTTTAGTGGATTATAAATATTATTTAACTCTTGAAGATACATGAATATTGTATTATTTTAGAAGTTGGTAATTACATATTTTTTTCACAACATGAGTATGACATTACGATTTGGGCATGCCCAATCCGCTCATGTCCAGCCCGCTCATGCCCAGCCCAAAATTGTTAGGGTTTATACCTGGTAGGGCCGAGTATCGGGTTGCAAAATGTAACCCTTTTTGAGTAGGATACTGGGTAAAGGACTATCCTGTCCAACCCTACTCATATACACCCTAGGTGAAACTAGACCAGACATGGTTTGTTGGACTGCCGTATTGATCCTGGATCTGGATTTTTTTTTTCCTTTCATAGGCAATATTTTAACCTAATAAATATAACTAAGACAACAGAAAATACCTATAATTATATAAATCGCATCTCGAAACATTAAAATTTAATTATAAATTCACAAAAATCTCCAACAACATTTAACAGCAATAAAAAATCAGTATCTAATTTATAAAATATTGTAAAAAATAATTACCAGGACCAGAACAATGGTCTTATAACTTAGTCCAATTTCATTACAGGCTTATTTTGTCAGTATCGGATCACTTCTAGTTGGATCAGTTTGGACTAAACCATCATATTTCTGCAAACTCTACTTTTTTAATAGGATTGACGTTTGGTCAAGGAGTATTTACATTAAAATTAAATTCACTCCCTTACCTTTTAGTCATAATTAATTAGTATATTTGATATCTTTAAATTTTTTAAAAAATTAATTAGCTCCTTAAGAGAGGGAGCACTATATTCTACAAAAGGAGGACAATATTTGAAAAGTCTTTCAACATATTAAACATAAATATGTTAAGGTAAGAAAAGCTTGTTCATTTTAATTTTAAAATATTTGTTTTCAAAAAAATTATAGATGTATTATTATAAGGGTTATATAGCATTAAATATATTAATCTTATTTATCATATATGTCTATTATTATAATTTTATTTGTAGTATAATTTCACTTATAATCTTTTTAATTTAGTATAATTTTATCTATAATTTTATTAATTTAGTATAATTTTTATACTTAAAAATAAGATTATGTATAAAATTATATTATAAATAAAATTAGAATAATAAACACATATAAAATAATAAAATTAAAATATTAGATTTGTCACAATACAATTGCCCCTTTAAGGCCATTACTCCGGTCATCAATATTATCTCAAGTGGGGTTGTGCTCCTTCAACTTGAAGTTCCACTCGCACCTGGTTTTAGGCACCACCACCATTTATTATATATTAAGTGCGTGTCTATACACACACACAGATATATATATATATACATATATATGTATATGTATGTATAGACAATCCTGAATCCTCTACCCCATAAAAAACATTTCAAGCCAGGTAGCGAATCGATTAGACTGTTCTTGTGTTTCAAGGCTTCAGGCAGAATGGTGTGTTTCTGTTTCCTGGTGGACCAAACACGGCAAATGCAGCGGAGCAAACCGGCGGCTGGGATTTGTTCTCGGTGTGGCGGCGGAGCTAGCGTGGCAGATATGAAGACGGCCACCAGATTTTGTCACGTCCCTTTTTATTGGAAATCTTGGAGAGCCATCGTCTGCACTTTTTGTGGATCCGTTCTTCGTTCTTACCGTTAGTTACATCGACATCATCCGTCTCTCACGATACCTTCTTCCCTGCTGGCAGAAGCCATGTTTCCATCTTTAGGTCCTTTTATTCATATTATTTCATCTCTTTGCCTTCTTAAGATTTAGAGATATTCTTTCTTCTTAACTATGTTAGAGAAGTTCCGTCTCTGGGTTTTCTCTCTCCACCTTTTGGGGCAAGAAGACAGAGTTCGAGATAACATCAAAAGCCAGTATGCCGGAGGAAAGATTGCAGTTTCCGAGTCCCGTCTCTGACTTTGAAGCAGGGGAGGCTCTGTTATTTTCCCTCCATTTTGGAACCTTTTTTTCTCTCTTGAATGGGAAACAAGGTATTAGTTTGATCTAGTAGAAGAGATGTATTTGTTATCTGGAATGTACTTTTAACTTAACGATTAACTGAATCAACTTTGTTTTTATTTTATTGACTACTACTAAATTTTGAGTTGGAATCGTGTGATTTCAGTGACGACTCCGGTTATACTGAGCAGAGCTCACTGGTAAGATGAGAGACAGAGTCTCAGAACATGCATAAAAACAAATGAATTCCAATCTAACGGGAAAATCATTAGCAGTTTGATAAACTCTCAAACGGAATGAACGTCTTCATTTACTTTAATATTGAAATTTGAATTACCACTAAGCAATGATCACACTTGTTGAGGTATCCTCCATGTTAATTATAATTATTACATGTACTCCAATGACTCCTTCATTTCAATTCTAAAACACGGTTAGTTTCTGCAATTGGCGAGCACCTTCTTTAATGCACGCGACTGTTGGTGGGAAGAGTAGTAAGAAATAAATACAGGGAATGGAGTTAAATGCCAAAGCAGGGAGGAAGTTGCTTAACTGGAGCCAGTTCGATGACAACATTACAATTTACAATTGAGCTCCGAACATTTATGGGGACACCTGGGGGGTCCGTTTCAGGTTTTAAATTTTGTCCAACGCCGCTTCTTCATGTTGTGTTTTTTTTAATATCATCAACTGATATCATATTACCAGTATCCATGCAACTGATTAATCTGTTTTTGGAGTTATTGACTATCATTCCTATTACATTATACATATCTCCTTTAAAACTTGAATTTGAGATCTAAAAGGGTCAAACAGAACTTTAGCAACTGTGTTGGTTGTTTTTTCATGTTAGAGTAGAAGTAGATAAACTTAGAATCCATAGGTCCCACAAATGGATGTTACTCAACCACACATTTGATTAACAGAGTCTGAAACAGCTGTTGAATGGAGTAGTTGCGCCAGGGAAGCTATACAATGCTAAAAACTTTTGAATGGGATGATAATGAAATCAGATTATGCATCATGTGATAGTATCATTAATTAGCATGCTTATTTTTTAATTGAGGAAGCTCATTATTATAATGAAGACATTCCACCACCCTATAAGGGTTGGCCCAATAGAATTTTTTTTTTTGTTTAAACACAACTTAATTTTAGACCTTGTGAAAAGGCAGAAAATACTATGTTCTATAGTTTAGTTAAGTGATGTATTGAGTTTAAGATTTGACATATGTAGAAAATTTTTATTGAGAGACTCGTTTACTATAAATAGATGCGCGATGTGAATCAGATATGAATATAATCAGGATAAAATTCTGACGAACTGAGAAAAAAAAAGTTGTGGAGTGTTATTTGACCAAATGGTAGTTTGGCTTCTTTTAATTTGCAACTACCCTCCTTAATTTTGTGTGCTTGACCGGGTGTTGGAACATGAAATAGTTGGCATGGTGGGTGAAGGTATTAAATACAAGAAACCAGAAAGAGGCTTATGTAAATGCAATGAAGCTTCAATATCTCACCTACGTTGCTGTTCTGTTCATCCCCTGACTTTAATTTTTTATTTCCAGAAAAGTGATGTAAGTGGATTCCCCCGTACTTGCTGGGCCATATCCCAATAATCATTTAAAATTAATGAGCAAGGTTTCCTGTAAAAAAAAATAGTCCTAATCATATGTAGATTTCGGTTTGGGCCTATCCTCCAATTTGAAGTGGGCTACAAACCATCAACGTCAAAAGCCTTTATACCCCATTCCCTCACAAAGGGGTGTTTGGTATAAGCAATTTAAAAGAGAAATTTTATTCTACCCTTAGATTAGATTATAGGTAAACTTAACTATTTTTTTAAAAAATTTATACCAAAAAATTTGAAAGGGAGGAGAGGGGAGAGATTGTTTCTTTTCCTTTGTTTGGCACCATAAAATTTTGAAAGAAAGAAGAAATTTCTTTTAAGATTTTCGTTTCCATCTCTTCCTAACCCTACCCTCTAAAAGTAGAGAAATTTGAAAAAAAGCATTATTTTTTTTTGTCTTGACCATTATATATATAGCATTTTTTAATATCCCTAAAATGACCCTTTTATATTTTATAGTTATTTATATAAAAATATTTTGTCTCCCATCTTCTCCTGAGTTAAACAATATAATATTAAAATTTCTACAATTCCATCCCTTCTAATAAATTTAAAAGAAGTAATATTAAAATTTTCCCTTTCCCCTCCCCTCGATTAAAACCATCATCTCCTTTTCCTTCCATTGCCAAACACATATTGTGGTCATCATTTTTCTATCCTCCCAGCCAACCTGTCTCTATCTTAATCATATCAAGACAAGATGGGGACACAATACAGAGGTATATATATATATATATATATATATAATTATTTTAAAGTTTTATTATTATTATATATTTTTTATATATAAGTATAATTATATATAATAATTATAATGTATGTATAAGTATTATAATTACTAAATATATTTACAATGTATATATTATTGTATAATTATATTTATAATGTGCATATATTATAAATATTATTAAGATATAATAATTATATCATTTTTTTAATAAAAGAGAGTAGATTAGATATTTTGATCTTATCCCTATTTCATCCTGTCTTGTTCAGGATCAGTACAATTTCAGGACGAGATGTAACACATAATAAAAAATAGTGTCTTGTCTCTATAAATTGAGACGAGATTGTGCTAATCTTATCCCATCTTATAAACACCCTTACCTTCACTCATACCCCACTATCCACATTAGGCCTTCATCACAGCATAGAAGAATTGAAGAAAACTTTTCATGCCAAAAAAGAGAGGGTATTGAAGACAACTTCCTTAACACTCCCTATTATTTTTATTTTTTTGAGTAAATTACTAGATATAATTATATCAATATAGCATTATCAATATTTGATACTCGACAATACCTCAAATAGGATTATATTTAATAAAATAATACATATATTTAAATAAAAAAATATAACATTACCAATAAAAGTTGACCTAGTAAAATGGATCAATCTCTTATGACGTTTTATGGAAGTGGTAATTAATGATGGATTGGGTTAAAAATAGAAGCCAAGTTTTGGTGCGATTCTTTTTAACTCTTATTCACCAAAAAAGTGGGCTAACCCAACAGTTTAACGGGTTAGCCCGCTTTTATTTTCTTTTCCTTTTTTAAATTTTATTATTAATTTCTTTATTTTTTAAATATTTCAATTTGACTCTGAGTCTCCCAAACTTAAACTTAACTCTCCCCCTCATAAGCTCGTTATTATTTTAAATTTTATTGTTATTAATTTATTATTTTAACTTTTATATTGAAAAGAAAAAAATTAAAAAAAAAGTGAAAAAAAGTGATAGATTAACCCACCAACCCGCTAGGAGACGAGCATTTTCAACCTAACTCATCGTGGGTCAACTTATTTTCAGTGGGTTGACTCGTATTATTAGCCCTAATGTGATGAATTAGGTTTTGAATTTCATCTAAAAAAATATTTATATTTAGCGCTCGATATATATGTGTGTGTATAACATTACTTAGTGTGGTTATGTTTGATAGAAAAAGTTAATCTATTGTAACGTAATAAACTAAAATATGAATTTTTATTAAAAAATATGCTTATATTTAATACTCGATAATATTTTAAATATAATTTTATAGAATATGAGAATATTTATACTTAAAAAGATAAATATATCATTATCACTTTCTTCCTTGACTCTTTTCAATTGGTCATGCTTACATTCTGCCATTAAATCTATTTTTTATTTAAAAAAATTAAATAGATTTTTTTAACTGAAATATAATCTAATTAATCAAACCGCTTCTTTCTTAAAACAAAAACAAAAACAAAAACAAAAACAAAGGCTTTGAACTTACAAAACATATGTAGTATGGTGAGAAAATCTTTGTTCCCGGCTTACAAATATGCTATCTTATATCAAATGTTCCCCCGGGGATTTTGCATTTATATTCGATACATTAAGAAAACTATTATTTCATTCAATTTTGTTTTATTTTAATTTCTTAAATTTTTTATGTCTCAGTATTATTTTTGAATTTTTTAACCGGTGGTATGTTAATTTTGTTTTAAACTCCTATATAGAGCCGGAAAAGCGGGCTGACCCGCCAAAAATGGGTTAGCCCGCTTTAGGGGCGGGCTGTGCAGCCCGTCCCAAAACGCTGCCCCGTTCTGGCCCCTCTTTTTTTTTTTAATTTTTAATATTTTTAAAAAATTATTTTTAAACTTTTAGAATACTAATACAAAATTTCTAATGTTATATTAGTATAATTAAAATATAGTTAATGTTATACTCTTAAAAATTTTTACTTTTTATAAAAAATATCAAATTTTATAACTATAAATCTAAATAAATATTAATATAATATTAATCAATTATAATATGTCAACACATATTAATAAATAGGTAATTATCTTTACTAGTATTCAAAGTAATATTTGGATAAAATAAATAATAATATTAAAAATTAAAAAAAAAAAGCGGGCTGGCGGGTTGGGATGGCCCGCCCCAAAACGGGCTAGCATTTTGCCAGCCCGAACCCGCTCCATTTTGACAGAAAATGGGCCCAGCCCGTGGGCTGGACCTGTTTTCCCAACTCTACTCCTATCAAAGGCTATTTTAAACATTAAATAATTACTTTAAAATAATAAAGTAAATCAAAATTTAAGAGATCATCATGTCATATCAAAATAAAAAGTAAAAATTCAAGTTAAATTGATTTAGTAAATCAATCAAAATAATATAATTTTAAAAAATAAAAAACTAAAACCCTGCGCCACAGCCCCTAGGGTTTGAGGATGGCGTCACTTCCCAAGCAAACTTTGTTCTAGTGAAAATATAAAACTATAAATTAAATGTCTCTGTTCTTTCCTTTTGCCTTTATAGAATTTCACTCCTTCATTTCAATTTTCTTGTAGCCGTAACCGGCCTCTGCAGAGGCATGGTGTGGTTTGCCGAAGACAATGAACTCAAGAATTCAAAGGATCCTTTTGAGACCCTCGACCCTCCTCCCCCCGATTTCTCCTTCGCCGATTCGCTCCTCGATTTTGATTCCATCCAACACTGGTTTGATGCTAATTCTTCCGCAGATGCGCCTCCCCTTCACGATGATACTACAAAGCACACTGGTTTGGTGCCTTTGAGCGATACTATTGAGGAAGGAATCGGAAAAATTAGTTTAGCCGGTGGGTCTGAAAAGCCACTGGGAACTGGGGGAAATGCTACTCAATGTCAAGTATTGGCGGGGGAGGGTGAAAGTTTGAAGTCTGAAAGTTCCAGTACATCTTCGTCGTCGTCACCTTCTTCCACTTCTTCTGCTAGTAGTTCTAGCAGCGATAGTGTTGGTCATGGTGATGATGACAATGTGGAAAGTAAACATTCAGACAAGAAAAGGGAGGTTATTAGTGAGGAGCTTGAAGAAGGTGAGATACGAGAAGAAGTTGAAGATGACGAAGAAGTAGAAGAAGATGTAGAGAAGATGATTAGTTGGAGTGATGAGGATGAATATGACGATGCTAGTGGCGGACCCATCAGGTCGAAGAATGAGATGGAGGTACTTTTCTTTGAATATTATTTATATTTGCTAATTCAAAAAATCAACTCATCGTAGTTTGTTATGCTAGTGAAAGTGGCTCTTTATACTTATGCTGATCGTTAAATCTTTGTTTGAATTTGTTTACGAATTGGCCGGATAATGAAGTTTTTCTCGGCGGCCTGAGCCACTAAGCCAGTTTAATTCCAGAGCTTTTTAGGGAACCGAATCATAATCATGTGATTTTCACTCAAATTTATTTGATTTCGTCTGTTATCTGTCTTGATAGGCGAGTGTGTGGATATATATAAGTTAAAAAATGCAGTCTTTGACCTGTAACTGCGATCTTATTAGAAATTTAGGATGCAGGAAGAAATATTATGAGAAATTTCTTTCAAACATTCAGGACGAGATAATTTTTTTTTAATTCATTAATTTTCGGAATTTGTCCAAGTAATCATAAGTCTGTGATGGCCAAAAGGTGTGGGAATGAAGTCTTTTGTGTGCTGTTTAATTTTGCTTCAGGGCTATTTATGAACTTTACAAAATTTGTAGGCCCTTCCTCCAGTTCCTCAAGTGGATGTGACCTTAGAACCACAACATGAAATGCTGCCAGTGGGAATTGTTACTTCGGTAAGTTCACAGAACACAGTTCTCTGATGAGGGAAGTAAAATAGCCTCATTCCAAGATAAAATTTGTTCATTCTGAGTTTAGTTTATTTAGTTTTCACCTAACTGCTTAAAGGTAATATGATTGAATTAGACATAACCATGTTGAACATTTCATAGATTATGGGCGCTAAAGTAATTGTGGAGGGACTGGAGAAGCATGAGCCTCTTGACGAGGGTTCTATTCTCTGGATGCATGAAAACAGAACACCACTGGGATTTGTTGATGAAGTCTTTGGACCTGTCAGAAATCCTTATTATGTTGTGAGATACAATTCTGAAAATGAAGTTCCAACGGGAGTCTACGAGGGCGCTTCGATCTCATTCGTTCCATACTTCGCCAATCTTGTGCTCAATTTGAAGGATCTGTACGAGAAAGGATATGATGCGTCTGGCGCGAATGATGAAGAGATTACACATGAATTGGAGTTTTCAGATGACGAGAAAGAAGCTGAACATAGGAGAATTCAGAACTTGACAAAGAGAGGAATCAATGATAAAAAACCAAGAAGTAAGAAAGCTAACAGAAAAAAAGTTCCAGTGAATTCAAGGGCTATGCCATTACTCAATCAAGCAAATTGCCCAACCTTACCATTTCCATTTCCACCTACAAGTTTGAATCCTCACATGGCTTCAAATGGAATTCAGACTAGTGAGTTATCACTACCGCATCCACAACTTGCCCTCCTATCTTATGGACTTCCTGCAAATGGCGCGACATGGTTTTCACAAAACCCTCGGAATAATTATCATCAGTTACCGGCGCCAGAAATTGCATTTCAACATCAATTTAACTCCAGTCAAGGATCACTATCAGCAAACATGTTTGGTGGTGGAGTGTTTCAGCCCAATGTACCGGGGCTAGTGGTTCAGCCACCCAATTTCTTTGGAGAACAGAGTATTTTATATAATCAAATGCAGTTCCAAGGGAACCATAATTTGCGTCCTGGTTCTGTCTCAGGCAATAGTCACTTTTCTGCTGATCTTGGAAGAAAAACATCTCAGCGAGGTGGTAGTAGAGATTGGTGACCAATTAAGTGTATGCGTGTTTTTACGGTATATGAAATAGATCACAATGGAGGCCGTGTGCATCACCATGTAATTTTCTGAATCCTGCTTGTTTAGAATTGTAAAATCATTCTTTCGGCCGTTGATTTTGTTTCTTTGGGCTGAATTTGGCCATTGAATTTTGAAATCAAGCCAATTGGGTCGCAAAATTAATCAGCAAACAATAGAATTTAGAGAATAGATTTTAAGTAAAATATATTTTATAAAAAAATAATTTTTGAATAGAATAGATTATGCAAACCAAAAAAAATTTATCAATTATCATCGATACTCTTAAAATCTTATAATATTCAATTTAGATATAAATAGATATGGATTGACCTGTTCAATATTTTTAATTAATTTGTTTACTAGTCATAATCAATAATTTCAATAGTAAATCCACTAGATTTTTTAAAGATTGAGCCTTATGTCGGTAATAATTAGTAATTTTGTTAATTGATTCTATAATATTTAAAATTTTTAACCATAATAATTCATAATAATTATAAATCACTCTAATTTTTGAAAGAAGCATCATGATGTTAATTAATTAGTAATTATATTAACTAATTATATGATATTTTAAATTCTAACTATAATAGTAATTCATAATAATAATAAATAATTAATCATTTATAACATATTTTTCTTATTCCTTATGTAATGCACCGAGGATAAATATTCAGTAATAAGTATAGTTACTTTGGGATATGACATGGACTTGCACTAATTAGCTTCTAATATATCATTTGGTTCTTAATATATAATCTAATTAGAAGGTTAATTTTAATATTAAATATAAGACATATTTATCAAATTTATTATTGTTTTTTCAAACTATTCTATTCAATAAACTAGCATTTAACACAAATGATCATTATGTAAACTTTGAGAAATTTAGTTTTAAACAAGGGTATTTTAGGAAGAAAAGATTATATTTATCTTAATTAACTAACTTAATTATTTTTTTAATCTAATTAAATTAATTAAATGTCTCTTATATTAAGGATACAAGGAGTATAACTTCACTGGAAGAGCTTGGTATTGGCTGTTCATCTTTTGATAACCAAATTGAGAGAAGATGGGGTTGGTTGACGGAGTCAACTTCCAAATGAGAATCCTGTGCCTTACCATTGACCAATAGCAAGGTTGGGAAATCTAGTACGGTGATTTATGAATTATAATGAGCTAATAGATATCAGTACCAGCATCTAAGATGGCGTTTATATATTTCAATAACATCTTTCTAATTGTTTTTGCCTGATTGTTGAGAGGTTTTGTTCCCTAACCAACTTGCTACTTTTAGTAACAAATTTGAGTGGTCGTTAAACATGTTCCTCGGAAATGCAACAACACTGCTATCGTTCTTGCAAAACCAGAATGGTGTTTGAATTAGCTTTTTGGAAGTGATTTTAGGTAAGTATGTAAGAGATGTTTAAGGTAAAAGTACTTCTAAAACCATTGATTTAGGGTTTAGAGTTTCCCCGTTGTAACATGTTTTCAGTTTCTTAGCTATGCCCCCTCCATCTATAGAGACTCTTGTTTTTCTTATGATTATGGGATTTAATTCTCTTTGTATTTCATATAAGGAGACTACTCTATTTGAACCAAAATAAATAGATAAATAAAACTGAGAGTGTGTGTGTGTGAGAGAGAGAGAGAGAGAGCATAATCCTTGAGAAATCTTATAGAAGAGAATAAATTACTGATATTGAAATTTGAAAAACCAGTCAATGAGAACAATCAATGCTGAACTCTGACTGGGAAGTTCAATTCAATTAGGAAATAATTTTCCATGAGCATGAATGAAGAGTAGGGTGAATATCACTGCATTAGAACTTTACAGCCCAATCTGGAAATTCAAGCTTTGGCATTCCTAGTGAAGTCAATGCAAGTCTGGCAACTGCAATCGGAAAAGCGGCATATGTCGCAACCAAAGCAGACACAAGAAGTGCAACCTTTGCATGTTGGAGAACGTGTACATCCTCTGTAAACTCTGCGACTCGCTCGTTCTTCTTCATCATCACAAGTAATTCTGGAATGTAAAGCATTGTAACCATTTAGGGGCTGTTCCATAAATATGTAGCCACTATGGAGTTAACATACAAAATGACCAGCAACTAGTAGTATAATCAGTTCACAATGTTCAAATCAATAACAAACGTACTATTTCAATCCATTTATCACAACCATATAATTTTTCCACCATGTTCTTCATGTTATATTTTGCTCTTTTTACCATTTCAACGTCTGTGAAAATTCCTCAATAGCAGGAAAACCCAATGTCGGGAGTCACACACTTCAGAACAGAAGCATCTAAATCCACACCAGGAAATCAAGTAACATTCAAACATGTATATGACTCATGATGGAACATTTACTTCAGAGGTTTTTATTTAACCACTACATGTTTCTAAAACATTTTCAGACACAAGCCCGGTTAAGCTGTTTAAGCATGTAAATTACAACCTTGGAATTGTTTAACTTCACATGATTTAAACCATGAACAAAGTAACATAGCAAGACCCATCACCTGATTGAAGTCAGATAGAACTCTAGATTCTAGAATTTAGAATGGTCTGTTGCAACAAATCAAGAGAATCAAATGAAACAAGAACTTGATACAATGAACAACACTGGAAATTTGCAAGAATCCAAAAAAAGATGCCTTGTCTGGGAGGCTTTGTCTCAGAACATTCGTCCTAAAATATTCCTACATATATCTTCACTCTTCAGATATTATCCATGAGCAAGATAACAAGTACATAGGTCCATCCTTATTACCACCCTGTTCCTATATGCAAGTCACTTGTAGGAGAAAAGTTTGATTCTAAATATAAGTCACTTGTACAGTAATTAATGACATTTTTCTAATTTTACCCCTATTGAATATAATTGTTTTTTAGAATAATTAATGACCTGTTTTTAAATACACCTTTAATAAGAGCAAATATGAAAAATTTTATCAATGTAATGCATTTGTCGAAATAACAGAATGAGATATAAGTGACTTACATATAGGAATAGAGTGGTATGTACCATCTTCCTATTAGTTCAAATATAGAAAGACGATATCTGGTGTAAACAAATGATAACTTATGCAAGATAGGATTATAATTAAATGGAATGTAGTATCACTAATCCAAAGCATAACATTATTATAACACTCCTATTATAGTCAATATTTCCTGACTAAGTTTTTAGAAAACGTGATATCTAGTACTTTCATCTTAGGTCCATTGCATTAAATCATAATTCAACATATGAGCACAAAACATACTTGTCATATGGCAGATCAGAGCATTTCCAATTTGCATCTGCCAAAGCATCGTGGTGAATGCGGCATTCTTCTCTAGTCCTCAGATGGAACCTGCGCTCTTTGTTGCACCTAGTACATCGAACAAACTCGTCACGGTGATATGTCCGTCCATTATGGGATCTGTTGGCAGTTTTTGACACCTGATTGTAGTATTTGAGCAGTACTGTTTTACACAAGGGAACTTTCTCCCCATTAACTATTACCCACACATTATTCTTCCATTTCCTGGCTGTCTCCCTTCCGGAGTGTTTCTCAAATGCAGCAGGAGACAACTTGTCTGCCCATAAAACACCATTAGAAGCAAATAAGGTGATGACATTAGGTTGAAGAAGACTGATTCAGATAAGTTTCTAATATATATAATTCCACTACTAACATGGAATAAGAGACTTCAAAACTTGTAATATACTTTACTTTATCAATACATAAAGCACATAATTACTAACATCACTACATAACTACAACTTAAAAAATATCAACTAAAAGGCAACAATAGTTAGTAATGTTTGCAAGAATTGGTTAAAAAAAGGCAAGGGCCATAACTAAGTGGATTGCTAGCCACCTTGTTTATTGCATTCAAGAATTGTGAGAATCACAAATAGAAGGAACTTTTAATCATCTACTCAGAAGTTTCGGATGGAAGAAAGCAGGATTTGAATTTATTCTCACTCATAAAACTCTTCCATAAATGCCAAATTATCAAGTGCTTATCAAATTCAATACTGACTTCATATTCGAATAGTACTCTATCAAGCTAAATATTTTTGTCAGTATGCCTTGTAAAATATATTGAAATCAATCATTCATCGTTTGGTTCTAGGATGACATGCAGAACCATGGCAGACAAGACTTTCATTTTTAAGTGAACTACTTTCTGCTGAAATCCTCAGGCATCATCAGAGGTTGTCCTTCTTTGCCCGAAACAACACTAAAACCATTGTGCAAGCAAAACAATGCACACAGAGGAATATATGAATCATGTCTAACGTGACAACATATGAATGAAGCTACAAGAATTACACTTGAGAATCAAACCACCGAAAGAAGGCAATCATTTATGCCGTCATGGACTACTGGAAATAAGCCTTCTATGCATGCTCTATATACAGATAGCCTATTTCATCCCACGTATGAGAATATTATATCAAACAGCAGAAGAAATGGTATAACCAGAACCAGAATGTAGACTTGGAATGCCATAGGATCTTCTCATGTATAGTCTCCTCTACCATAAAGGCTGTAATGACTTTTAACTCAAAGCCACATAAGACACCTAGAGTAACGATCAAATCTCAACCGTAACGGTAACGAGATATTATTCCGTAGCTTCAATATTTTTCATCGACCAACCAGTCATGTTCTGCTCCCAAGTATTCCATAAAAAACAAGAACTTTACACACTTGCTTAACTCTATGACTCGTAAGGGAGAGTGTTCATTGAGGCAAATCAACATACACTTCAACTGTGCAACCAACAATAGAAAAGATGATGTGCAGAACCATGATTGAGAACTCCAAACCCAAGGCAGATTAAAAAAACCAAATAATGACACCTACCAACGTTAATAGTAATATAATACCAACAGAAACTTCGTACACTCGAGAAATCTACAAGCGGAGGAATAAAAAACTTATCTTTGAAAACTATATAGAGAAGAAATAAACCTTCTTGACAACCAGGCGTGCATTCACAAGTGATTTCGAGGTACCCATTAACAAAAACCCTGAGCCTTCCAACAGCGTCTCCGTATCTATGGCTAGTACATCCACACGTTACCTCCACGTAGTCCCCAACTCTCTTCATGCCACTCAGCTCCTTCAGCTCGTCATCACTGAACATTGTTAAATCGCTTTCTCTCTCTAACCCATTCGCCATTTTTCCTCTGCGATAAGGGAAGACTTATTTCGGTAGGAAGGAAATTCACAGGATATATGGAAGGGAAATCGTATAAAGAGTCGAGAAAATTGCGGCAAGGAACCCAGAAAAGTACAAGAATATCCTCCAAAGTCTAAATGATAAAGTTAGAGTACAAAGATGGAGGAAAAACAAAACCCAGAAAAGTATAATGAGGAGAAACTCAATAGCACGCTTCTCCGAGGGTTAATCCGAGAGATCTGGTGGAGAAAACGTTGAAATATTAGACAGAGAAAGCAAGCAAGCTGTAGAGAGAGAAAGTTGCTGATTGGGTTCAATGAATGAGCTGGCGAAGCTAAACAAAACAACAAATGTCGTGAAGTGAAGGGGTTAAAGGCTTAGGGCGCTATTTGCATGTGTATTGATATGACATTAGCAAGGGAAAGAGAAAATGGTCGCTTTGGGGTCAACAATTTTGTTTATGGGAAAACTCTGCTCATGAAAGAAGACGAGGTTTCGATATGGTAATTTCTCTCTTTATGTTTTTAACCGCATCAGTTTTAATAGAACGTTGCACCTTCTTGTACCACTGTTATCGAGGAGACGGTTCAAGTTCCACTAATATTGCATTCAACAATGGACGAAATAGAGTTTAATCAAGGGGAAATTAAAATTTCTGCGATAAACCAAGAAAAAAAAGGGGGAAGACTTGAGGAGCAACTTGATTATTTTGACTTTTCTACTGGACCTGCAGTTCCGTTTCGTATGACTATTATTTGCAACAGGAGCTTTTTATTATATATTTTTTTTTGTCTTTTAAAGTTGAGAAAACAATGACGAGAGCGGAAAAAAGGGGTCAGCCCCATGTTATAGTTAAGCCAACTACAAGCCAGGGCTTTCTGAGTCCGTCCCTTTAATAGTGGGTTAGTCCTTAGTCCCTTAGTCTATATTTTTTTTTAAATTTTTTTATTAATAATGTTTTTATTATATTAATATGATATTAAAAAAAATTATTAATATTATATTATTAAAAATTTATATTTTTTATAAAAAATATTAAATTTTATGATTATAAATCTAAATAAATATTAACATAATATTAATCAATTATAATATATCAATATATGTCAATAAATAATTGGATAATATGAGTATTTAAAATAATATTTAAATAAAATAAATAATAATATTAATAATTAAAAAAAAAAGAAAAAGTGACATGCTAGCCCATTTGAAAACAGGTGAACGCCAATCTTAAAATGAATTAATATTTTCTCAACTCGGATTTTTTTTTATTTTAAAATAAAATGAGATAAACTTATTTTATTGACTCTATTTTTCAAAAGAAAAAAAAAAGTAGAAGTGGTTGTAAGGGGTAACTTGGTTATAAAGTGATGTATAATTTCGTCATAAATCGGTGAGTTTATTTATGGCGATAGTGATAGGAGATGGGTTATGCTTTCAGACTTCAGAATTCAAAATCCCATTTTTTGTTTGTCATGCTCCATGCCTCAAAGTGTATTCCAAATAAGCTAACTCAGGGATTAACTATATGAATATAAACAAAAAATCTTACGAGCTTATATTTTGTATGCTTTATATTTCACAACTTGCAAAATTTAGTGCATGGAAATTCATTAAATAATATCCTTAATATAAAATTTTATTTGATTTTTTATATATTAAAAAAGATAAATAAATAAATTAATTATAATTAATATAATATTTAATTGACTAATTTGAGTAGAATAAGAAGTATCATCTTAAAGAGTTATATTTAGTCATAATTAATTAATTAATTAAGATTATTTAATTCATCTAAAAAATTAATTATTTTTTATATTAAAAAAAAAGCTGAGGTTGTAATCCATTATAATGACAAAAAGGAGAATGAATTCTACCCTACAAATAAAAGATGGGGCGGGAAACAGCAAGCTTGATAATCACACTAATGTGACAACTTCATAGATATGGAAAAATATTATTTGAGAATCTCCTCTGCATAATGATAAAGGCGTAGCTGTGACTTGATTGAAGTTCGAAAGAAAGGAGAGTAAAAAAATTTATACAAATTGAATTACTAGAGAATAAGTTTATATCATAGTGGTTGCTAAGCACGAGCCCCCAAAAGATATTTTATATATAGTGCATGATTGGGTTTATTCTAAATTTAGATTTTAAAAAAGTTTTTAATCTAAATTTTAATTTAGAGAAATTTTAAAATAAATAACTAGATTTGTTTAAAAAAAATTTTAGACTAAATTATAATTTTAAATAAATTATTGAGAATAATTTTTGGAACAATAAAATATTTTATGGACTATTTAATTATTATTTTATCCATATTTTTTCTGTTACTCTCTTTCCTCTCTCTTCTCTCCTTTATATCAATATTCTTTCCCCTCTCTCTTGTCTTCTCTTCCATCCTCCATTGGCAAAGTTGTCAGTGGGATGACATTAAAACTTTGCCATCGTTGAAGTTTTTCCATCGCAGAGATCTGGAAGATGGTTGATGGTGATCTCCTCTATACCCATCTTCTTTTGTTGGCGAGATCAGGAAGCTTCGTGACGGAGATATGGGCAAAAGCTTCACCATTATATCTGAACTTATTGTCTACGCCTGAGGTCTGATGGAGCAGCTTTGTCGTTGTCGTCTAAGGTTTGGAATCTATAGGGAAAGAATAAGTGAATAGATGCGTCGCCTGGAAGTGATATGAATGTGAGAATAATAATTAATTTTTTCCTCATACCATTTCTAGTAATTACTACTAATAAAAGTCATTATGAAAAATAACTATCCAAATATTCATTTATTCAGAACAATTTTTTTCCCATAAACTCTTCTTTAGAAGCCCTTTTTCTAAAAGTTGTCCAAAAATCTTTTTTTATAAGTCATTTTCCAAAAATCTATTTAAGGTATATTTGGAAACTTATCAAAATAAAGTTTTAAAAGGGATTCTGACCCAAACATTGGTTTGGAGAAATTTTAAAATAAAAAGTCACATTTATCCATAAGTGCTTTTAGGTTAAACTGCTTTTAGGTTAAACCATAATTTCAGATAAGCCAGTAGGAATATCTTTAGGAATAACAAAAAGGCTTATGGGAATGAAAATACCAATTTATCCTTCCTTTCCCCTCTATTGCTTGAGGAACTGCTCTATCCCATCCCTCATTTATTAATTCCTTGTGACTTCTCCATCACATTTCTCCTTCTCTTCTCTTCCCCTTTAGTTCACTTTTATCTACATCATGATAACTTCTCATTGGCGACCGATCTTTGCTCCTCTCTCGCGTTGTGGATAGCTCTTCCTTACTGTAAGACCAAGTTGTGCTTTTCTCTAGGTTCGTTGACAGATCTTTTTCTTCTCTCTTGTGTCGTCATCGTCGTTGTTGGCATTTCTTGATCACATATCTTTGCGCTCCTCTCCTGTCTCTTGTCGCTGTCTCCATCACGCTTGTTCTCTTGTAGATCTTAGCACCCGTAGCTTGTCTCTCATTGACATCGTCATTGCTACTTGTTCTCCTGCAGATCTCAGTCATCATCATCGTCGCTTGTCTTACGTCATGGGTGAGTTCCCATGGATGAAGTAATTTGTTGATGTTGCCTGAACTCTGATCTTCCTCTATGGAATTTTTCTTCTTCTTGTGTAAAGTAATTTCATCAATGTTTGGCTGGATAGTAAGGCTGCCATTCAAATTTAATTATGGTTGTCTTAGCAGGATTCTTTACTGAGTACTGAGTAATTCTGTAATATTGTCGATGATTGTCTTGCTTAATTTTTCACAACTGTAGGAAAAATGTTTTCATACGAAAAATAATTTTGTACTAGAGCCATCGTATATATTTTGTGATGATGTTTTTCAAATTATTATTTTAGGTAAAAATAATAAATATGAGGCATACAAAAAAAAACAATTTTACACTAGTGAAAAAATATTGTCATATTTTTTATTTTTTGTAAGTAATAATATAAGGCATAATTTTTTTGTTATGATATGGGAATTATCGTATTACCTACTTGGTTGTTAATTAGACAAGTTGTGGTGGTTTTATAGCATGATGAGTATATCAAAAGCATCATGGGATAATCAGACAAGTAAACTATTTATTGACTTGCGTCAGCAACAAGTGCAAGAAGGAGAAAGAGAAGGGACTAGTTTGAAAAAGGTTGTGTGGAAACTAATTAAGCAGAGATTTAATTAATGCAGTGCAAGGCAATATTGCAGGGAGCAGTTAAAAAATAAGTATGATGCTTTAATAAAGGACTCACAAATATGGAACAAATTAAAAAATTATAAGATAAGGTTGGGATAGGATGAGGATAAGGGGCTAATAATAGCAAAAGATGACTAGTGGGAAAGAATCAAATTAATATGATGTACTTTTTCTGTTGACTTATTTTTTTAAAAAATATAAATGCAAAAAATAATGTCTTACTTCTGACATTGGTGTTTTGTTAGGAAAATCTGTTTGCTGAGAAATTTAGATTTAAAGGGCTACAGTTCTCTGATGAGCTAGACTGTTTATTCGGTAATATGGCTATCACAGGATTGTACAACTGGGCACCTTTAAGCACTTCACTTGAACTAGTGTACGAACAGTTATACGACGATGCTGATGCATGTGTCAATCTCAAGAAAGGTTCAGAGACTTCAATGAACTTGCATAAAACCTAACCTGGTACATTGACGATTTGCATAGGGTGATGTTTGGATCATCGCAAGGTGACAATGGGAATGCTCCAAGTGTCAAGGGTAATGCACCAGCATCTATAAGCAACTCATTGGGGATTAAGAAGCCAGGGGAGGGAAAAAAGAAGGGAAAATGACCCACAACCCATCTAATAGCAGAAGCATTGCATGATTTGGTTGGCATGCGAAAGTCAGCCATGGAAAGGGTGACCTAGGTAGCACATCCACAATCATTGACACATGATATTCTATCAGTGGCAATAGTAATCCCTCACATGTAGAATGTTGACCAAGTAGTGAAAAATATTGACTTATTTATTAAAAGCATGGACGTCATGAGAAGTCCCAAGAACAGAGAGTTATACTGGTCAATTAAGGATAACGTGAACTTACTTTTGCCATTTTTGCACTACCAATGTTATGGGGTGGAATGTAATAGTTGGAAATATGTCTTGCACCAATGTTTGATGTGTTTTGGCCATTTTAAATTTAGTTTTATTTGTATTGAAACTAGTTGCTTGTATGTTAAGTTCTAACTCTAAAATGTTAAGTTCAATATGATTACGTAATTTGTAGAAGTTTTCTTTAATAGGAATGGATCAATCAACGAGTGCATAAGAAAGTTGGGATGAAAGTCAAGACATGGATGAAGAAGTTGCTGTTTTAGTTGGAGCTTATGTAGGACTGAATATGTCTAAGGAGCCTATGTGTACAAGTGACCTAATTGGTTCCCAATTGTTGAACGAAGTTTTAACCGGTGAAGTAACTCATTGTTACGAACAATTTCAAATGTATCCCAGCATTTTCCTATAGCTTTGACATGCGTTGAAAGGAGATGGCCTCAAGGAAGGGAGGCTCACGCGAAAACATGAGAAATTAACAATGTTTTTGTGGATGATTGCCCACGCTGAGAGTAGTAGGCAATTGCAAGAAAGGTTTCAATATTATGGCATGACAATTGGCATATACTTTCATGAGGTCTTACAAGCATGTTGTTGACTTGTTAGAGAGAACATAAAACCAGTTGATCTTCAGTTTACCCATGTTCATAGTAAAATCAGTCAAGATCGACGATATTGGTCATTTTTTAAAAACGCAATCAGAGCAATAGATGACACACACATTCCTTGCGTTGTCTCTGCAATGGAACAAGCCAAATATTTTTTTTTGCAATAAAGGGTACATATGTACTTTACCTTTCTCTTAGCTGGTTGGGAAGATAGTGCTCATGATCCTCAGTTTACCCATGTTCATAGTAAAATCAGTCAAGACCGGCGATATTGGTCATTTTTTAAAAACGCAATCAGAGCAATAGATGACACACACATTCCTTGCGTTGTCTCTACAATGGAACAAGCCAAATATTTTTTTTGCAATAAAGGGTACATATGTACTTTACCTTTCTCTTAGCTGGTTGGGAAGATAGTGCTCATGATCCTCAGTTTACCCATGTTCATAGTAAAATCAGTCAAGACCGGCGATATTGGTCATTTTTTAAAAACGCAATCAGAGCAATAGATGACACACACATTCCTTGCGTTGTCTCTGTAATGGAACACGCCAAATATTTTTTTGCAATAAAGGGTACATATGTACTTTACCTTTCTCTTAGCTGGTTGGGAAGATAGTGCTTATGATCCTCAGTTTACCCATGTTCATAGTAAAATCAGTCAAGACCGGCGATATTGGTCATTTTTTAAAAACGCAATCAGAGCAATAGATGGCACACACATTCCTTGCGTTGTCTCTGCAATGGAACAAGCCAAATATTTTTGCAATAAAGGGTACACATGTACTTTACCTTTCTTTTAGCTAGTTGGGAAGATAGTGCTCATGATGCCCGCATTTTCAACCACATTGTGACAGCCCTATACATGAACTTCCCCCGTCATTGCTAAACTTATTTACATTTCTATAGCAGACAACATACAGCTGACAGTTTTCAACTTCGCTCATTCAAGTTTAAGGAGCACAATAGTAAGAATTTTTTTAGTGTGGAAGAATAAGTTTATAATAGTACGCGAAATGCGCAACTTTAACTACCTAACTCAAGTTAAGATTGTTTGCGTAACGATGACAGTACATAATTTTATCATAAGAAATAATATTTTTGATCCCGATTTTGTCGAACAAGAACAATGCTTTCATGATTCACAAGACAACGACGGTGAAGATGAGGCTTCACAAAAATGTTCTTTTGTACGATCTTCACATGCAATGGACCATTTACGTAATCAAATTAGATATAAAATTGTTTAATACATATAAGTCTAATAGTTATCTATTGTACATATGTTTATGTTTAAATGGGTACTAGATATACCCTAAATATATTATAAACTATTTACTATTAATTACCCTATTAACTAAATATATGTATATTCATTATTTTTATCATATTTTAATATTTAAATATATGTATATGTCTATATATAAAATATGAAGTAAGTATATGTATATTATTTCTTGTAATAATTTAAAATATATATACTTACATTGACATAATAAAATAATATATAAATAAAATTACTTATTTATTACATATTTATTATTTTACTTACCTAATAAATAAAATATATATTATTTATTTTAATATCACATATAAAATAAAAATTATATATTTTATTTTACGTAATTATCATTTTATCTTATATTCTTTATGTTAAATACTCATTTATTTAGAATTATTTTTTTTCTAAATTTTTCTTTAAAAGTTTTTTTATAAAATTTATCTAAAAAAAAATTTTAATAAGTATTTTTCTAAATCCTATTCAACCACACATTTAAACAACCTCATAAGCTTTGAATCTATATTAGATGCCATTTCACGCAATGGAAGCTTTTGCGTGCCAGACCCACTTCGTGGGAGTTCAATCAGAAAACATTATAGCTTTTGTTCCCTATAAGCTCGCCTATTATTCGTTAAAGACGCACTCTCCCTGATGGTTACCTCACATATCTGTCACGACCACATCAGGATGTGACCTTAAAATATATAGGCCAGTTTTAGATTTCTCACTTTTAACAGCTAATTTTTAACTTTTAAGGTGTAATTCTTTTAAAGACTTATACTTATTACAAGCTCTTTGTATCTTGGATTGCAAATCGCGATCACTTCGTTACAGTTATAATCTCTCTTACAACCACAAACGCTATATCCATTCGGCAACAATTATCATATACAAACATTTGGCTTCTTGAACATATTTAGCATATATTGAGAGAACCCACCAATTCTTAAGAGATTTATCATTTATACGATATGCTATAATGTTGGATGTAGAGTTCAAAGATTTGAGAGGAACATGCTAGTTTGAAGATAAAGTTCTTGTTCGGGTGACATTCAATTGTAATTATATCAGTCACATAACTTTCCATTGGCCAGAAGACTACTTGAGGCCCTCATAAAAAGCTAATATGGTACCGTCATGATTTTTCCATGAGAGAAAAAAAGCAGAGGATGTAATAAGGGTTCAATAGTGTCATATCTGAATGGGCCAAAATAGGAAAAAGTAAAAAGAAGTGGTTTAAATAGGGGACTCTTTTAGTGTGGCATGCAATTTTGTTGATGCATGGATCATATAAGCTCCACTGAATCCACCTATATAATTCCAGTGGTCTTTTCAATTCAAATCGAACAGTATCCCCACATAGCGAAGCAGTGTTCCAATAAATGAAGCGTATAAAATCTTTCCAAGATAATTATGTGCAGCATATATGCTTTGTCTCCTGTGGATTCTTTCATAAGGCATATATAAAGATAACAGAATTTTTCCCACTCTAACGACCAAAAATAGTGATGTTGTGCAAGTAATGATTCTTAATACTTCTCATTTAATATAAGACATATTTATACTATTATAACAAAAGCTTTTTATAGCAGTTAAAAATATTTTTTTATGACAATTTTAAGAATGATGTCAATATAATACTAGCATTTAATAAGATGAAGGATTTTTCAATGGTAATTGTACTATTAATCATTATTAAAAGTCACTAGGCTAGCAACTACCGTCAGCTGCCATAGCCACCTTGACTACCTTTGTTGAAAGTATCATACTAGATCTAGAAAAGAAATCGAATATATGGTAGAAAAGTTAAAGATCCAAAAGCTTTTGCAATTGAAGCTTTTCAAGCTCCTTTTGATAAGGTCCATACACTATCACCGACCAACAACTACCACATCCATCGACATAAAGAGTATCAAACTAGATCTGGAGAAGAAGTCGAAGATCTGATAGAAATATTGAAGAAGTGATTACACAAAGGTTGAAGAACTAGATCACAGAGAATACCTAACAGATATTTTAAACAAATTTCAACATTATGTTAAACCAACAACCCTCCAGGATTTATACCAAGAGGTTATTAAACTCAAGATTGAAATACGTCTAATCAAATTTCAACAAGAAACACATACATAAGCTATATCTCAACTCCAAGATATACAACTTGCAAGCAAAACTGAAGAAAATCTAGAAATCACATATAACGATGGTAATGAGGAAGATCAAACTTTCTTAAATTTGATTTCAAGAATTTCCATTCAAAAATTTTATATCCATGCCAAAATTATTATTCATAATGATTTTATCTTAAAACAAACGATCTTATTTGACACAAGAGCTTATTCTAATTGACACAGGAGCTTTGATACCAACTTGAGGGAGAGACCCCGGAGGACCGAAGGGGATGGAGGAAATTAAAGGAAGAGGAAGTAGAGCACTGGACGGACCAATTAATGCATTACAGAAATTTAAAATACATGCAGAAGGGATGCTCTTGAATGAACTAAAAGGCAATAGAACCAGCCAATCTTAGTTTATAATAGGAGGTAAGGATATGAAAAGATAAAAGAAAAGCTTTAAAAGACAAGAATACTGAAAATAAAATATTATTAAAACATAAGACTTACAGAAGAGGAAGGGATACAAGAAGAGGAGGAGGAGGAGACTCTCTCTCTAGACTCAGAGTATCTCTCTCTAAGTGTAAGTGAAAAGGGGTAACTGAACCTGCCTAAAGAAGGAAGTGAATTTGACTTAAATAGATAGGGGAAGTTACTATTTTAAACAGTACTCTAATGTGGATCTGTTTACTATTTGTACAATTCCAATCATAATACTATTTGCACAGTACTGGCGACACTACAGTGACTTACTGTTTAAATAGTACTCCTACAGTGATTTTACTGTTTGAACATTACTCTTTATAATTTTTGTTTACTAAACACTTATGACAGATTTCTCGATCAAACTAAGTCTTTGGGAAGTTTCAGTTTTCATCTAAGTCTACGATAAATTCTTCTTCATCATCTTTCTCTGAATGTGGTGCAGAATATGTCTGACTTGTAGAAAGGATTTGCTCCTGTTATTGTAAGAGTTGGAGCATGGACCTCAACTGATTGATAAGTCTAACCTTATCGTTTGTTGAAGCGAGGACAGCTTGAACCCTTGTCTTCTGGTTTATGAACTTATTGTGTTTCGTCATACAGAGATATTGGGGATTTTGTTTATACCATCTCTCGACAACTTGAATGTTTATTCTTGAAAGATCAAATTTGGACTACCATTTTAGTGACAGAAGTCGTTGGAGTATTGGGAAGAACCTTGATCCTTCTGTATTTGAAAACCTATAATTCTAAGAAAAAATTCAGGACACAAATAAGTTTGAAAAATAGTAAAGTTCAACAGGAAAAGGGTTTTCTTTAATGTTGAACTTCTATTTAAAAGTGTCAAAAGCTTGAACTACTGTTGGAGGAAACATTTTTGGAATAGGTCCGAAGAATTCCCACTAGTATCCAAACTATTGAGGAAAGTTGTACTTGGTTTTTATTTTAAAATAAATAAACCAAGTATGTTTGAAAAGTTTATTCTGATCCCAAAATACATAGTACCATGCATCAACATATCTCAATAATTGTATCCTATAAGATCAAAGTTTATCCCAAAATTTTTTATTTTATACAAATCTTGTCCCCACTAGGATAGAGTAAGGACTTTTAAGATCTGTAGGGTATAATGAATTATTAAAGACTCATCTATTTTGTCAGCATTCTTTTTTATTGCTGCTGACTCAGAGTGAATCAATATTAATTCATAATACTCCCTAGAGCCACTTGGTTTGAGTTTTTGTGAGAGAATTCTGGTTCTATATGGACAATATTCATAGCCGTATTTTATTTTGAAAAAGTTAGAGTGTCCATTTTCTTAGAGACAGAAGCAGAAACTATCTTGTTTTGAGAAGAGTTGATCTGCAAAAGTTTTGGTTATTAGTAATCATATTGGTTTTTTGACAATACCTTTGAAGGAATTGGAGGAATGGTCAATTTCTGGGGCAAAGGTTTTTTCTGGGAGTATCTTCTGGCATAACTCTGGGCATAGGATTTCGAAGTCTTTTTAGAAGATACTCTTGTTTGAATAGGCTGGGTTGATGACCTAGACAGAGTGGATGACTCCAATTTTGTCTAGGGTTTATGGACCGAAGATCCATATAGAGTGGATGACTCTGTTTGAGTTTGTTGGGATCTAGATTGGGACCCATATTTTTTCACCACCGCTTGGATGATAGCCTCGAGTTCAAAACTCGAGACTATTTGGCTTTGGGCATCCTGTAGAATACCCTTTTGCTTCTGGTCTTCACCAGGTTTATCTCTGGGTTTCTTTTTCCTCGACATTTTATTTTTGGTTTTCTCTCAGGCTTCTATCTACCCTGTAAACACTCACGGGTAAGAAAATATGGAAGGGAGTTGGAAGTGCCTTTGATAAAATCAATTTCAAAATTAAAAACACTTAAAATTGCTTGCCATCTGGCACAGACTTGTTTTGATACAAGATTTTTAACATCTTTTTATAAAACCTCATTTGCTAATTTACAATCGATGCGAAATAAAAATCTTTTGTTTAGCAAATCAAATTGAAATTTAGAAATGTATAAAACAATTGCCAAAATTTCTTTTTTAATTATGGAATAGATTTGTTGAGTACTATTCCAGTGTTTGGACGTAAAAGAAACAATTTTCTCTTTTATGTTAAGATGCAGTTGAAGAATGCCACCGTAACCTATGTCACTGGCAATAGTTTTGACAATTTGTAGGCAGTTGGATTAGGAAGGCTAAGACAAGGAAGTTCCTTAACCTGGGATTTAATCTGCCTAACAATATTTGAATGAAGGTCAGTCCATAGAGGTGATTGTCCTTGAGTCGCTGATGAAGCGGTTTAATGAAATTATTGAGATGAGGAATAAAGTCAGCAACATAGTTTAAACATCCCAAAAATCTTTGAAGTTGTGTTTTATCAATGAGTTGATTGGGGAATTTGACAGCAAACTGAATTGCTCTTTCAATTGGTGTAATGGATCCTTGATATATCTAATGACCCAAAAACCGTATTTTAGTTTGAAACAAACTAATTTTAGGTTTTTAAAACCACTAATCTATTTCTTTCTGCAATCCTCACAAATTTAGAGATATGTTTAAAATGTTGATCTATATAATGACTATAGACTAATACATCATCGATATAAACAATACTGTATTGATTATGATTGTTAAAGACATTCATAATTCTTTGAAATTCATAAGGAGCATTTTTTAAACTAAAAAGCATAACGTTCCACTCATATTGACCGAAAGGCACAATAAAAGCAGTTTTATACCTATTGTTTTTAGAAATTTATATTTGCCAAAAATCAGATTTCATATCAAATTTTGAAAAGATTTTTGCAGAATACAAACATTTTAGTAGGTCAGATTTGTTTGGGATTGGATATCTAATCTATTACAAAGCTTCGTTTAATGGTTTGTAATTAATTACAAGCCTAGGAGCACCAGGCTCAATTTATGTATTTTGATTAATATAAAAAGCAGTACAAGACCATGGGCTTCATGACTTGTGAATAAATTTTTTATTTAAGAGATCTCGTATCTCTGTTTTACAAGTTTCTAAAAGCTCTAAGCTCATTTGAATAGGCCTGGCCTTTGTTGGGATTTTCTTTTCAAAAAAATCTTTTTCATATAGTAAATCTACCACATATTATTTTCTATTCCAAAAAGTGCTTGGTAAATCAAAATAAATAATTTTGTGGATTTGTTCAAGACAAGTTTGAATTTTATTTTGAACATCTTTTTGACATAATACCTTTCTAAATGTTGAAAAGAAATCTCTTCGTTTAAAAAGTTTATCTATTGTTGTTTAGAAGCCAAAAGATTGAGCTCTTTGATCCTAAGTTTCTAAGTAAAAGGAAACATAATCATTTTGCCCAAATATTCTTTTGAAATTCTATTTTCATCAGTCATATATAGAAATAATAACCTCGCAAAAGGCGCACCTAGAATAATCTGGGTTCCTATATTTTTAACCAATATAAATAGAGTTTCAAATTTCAACTATTGATTTTTAACAACTTTTAAAACTTTGTATTTGACATCTAAGCGTGAGCCATTGACGCCATTAAACCTTTCGGTTGTTTTTTCAAAGTATTTGGTTAGAATGATTCCTTCATTGAAACAATTAGAATAAGCTCCTGTGTCAAATAAGACAGTTTGTTCCAAGATAAAATCATTATGAATAATAATCTTTGCATGGATATAAAATTTTTAAATGGAAATTCTTGAAATCAAATTTAAGAAAGCTTGATCTTCCTTATTACCATCGTTAGATGTGATTTCTAAATTTTCTTCAATTTTACCTGTAAGTTGTATATCTTGGAGTTGAAATATAGCTTCTACATGTGTTTCTTGTTGAAGTTTGATTTGACATATTTTAGTCTTGAGTTTAATAACCTCTTGGTGTATATCCTGGAGGGTTATTGGTTTAACATAATGTTGAAATTTATTTAAAATATCTGTTAGGTTATATTTGTTTATAGAGAAAACAGGTTTTGAGTTTGAAGAAGATG
Source organism: Leucaena leucocephala (assembly GCA_037074615.1). Classification (NCBI taxonomy): domain Eukaryota; kingdom Viridiplantae; phylum Streptophyta; class Magnoliopsida; order Fabales; family Fabaceae; genus Leucaena; species Leucaena leucocephala. The sequence goes on from CM073525.1 coordinate 8,982,757, forward strand.
GATGTTGATTAACTAATTCTCAAAACTTAAACAAATATTCTCCTTTTTCAGAATCTGAAAGTTTATTAATGATATCAAGAAGTAAATCTTGTTCCTTAGTGATAACATTAATTAAAGATGAAGATTTTGTGATATCATCATTTTGAATATCCTCAAAAGAATCACTTTCAGTTTTTGAACTAGAAATTTCTTCAATCAAAAGATTATTTATTTGTTTAAGAAGAGATTCATCAATACACCTTATTTTCTTGAGTTTTTTTTTAAAGCACAATATTTTGAAATATGACGTAGTTTAGCACATTTAAAACATTTGCTTTGTTATGTTCAGAAAAATTGACTTTAGGTTTGGATCTAAATTCCTGTTTCAACATACGGGAAGGTGTGTTTTGGTTATATCTATGGTAGATATATTTTTTCTTTTTGTGATAGGAAGGTTTCCTATGTGTTTTGGTTTGTTTACAGTCTGAAAGACCGAATTGTTCCCCTAAAGTACCCAACTATTTACAATTTACGGCTTTCTCTTTAGCCAGCTAATGTTGGATGCTATTATCCTAACAAATTTTAAGAGTAGTTTTTTAAAAATAAGAGATTAATTCTTTGTATGTCAAGTGTTCATAAGGGATTATGCCATCATTTTGATTTCTAAATTTTTCTCTAACTTTATCACCCAAAGATTTAGGTAATCCAACTAGAAATTTTTCTTTCTAAAATGGATGTTTGGCATCACCTCTTGTGAGAACTTGAGCAAGGAAAGTATCCCTATACCATCTGAAATCAGATAAGGTTATGCACTTAAGATTTGACAGTAATTCAGCTGATATATCCTTCCAAATTGACAAATCACCAACAAAATGTTTAACAATTATAAAAATTAAAGTTTGGACAGAACCTGGATTGGTTTCACCATTATAAAGAATATGTGTTCCATTAGACTTAGTTTGTACAGATGAAAAATAATTTGTTTATCCTCTTGGGTGAGATATGATCCCACCAATTTTTTAATTGTCCAGTAAAACCGGATACCAAAAGATTGGTAATTTATTCATCTGTGTAGTTATTTTGGGTTTGATATGCAGTACACAATATTGTCATATGTTGCATCGTTGAAAGTATATTAGCTTCATTTTGACCATCTATATTCCATTCATAGATGTTCTCTCTGCTAAATGACTTAAAGATTTAGTTAACTCGTTCTTCAACCATAATGTCTGGAGGGCTTGCCCAAGGATAATACAATTTAGAGGGTCATTTCTAGTATTATTGGTTGATTTAGAGTTGTGATTATGAGGAATCAATTTAGGAAGTTGTTTGGTATTCCTTTTCTATGCTAGCTACTTGCCTAGTAGAAAAGGTTGATTCAATTTAAGGTATTTATGGGACAGTCAATGTTTGGGATATTTGATGAATCTTTTGATTGATTTTGTCAATCAAATTGGATTTATTTTGGTTGTATATTTCAGATTTCATTTGTGGGCTAAGCTGAAATGGTTTAAAGATTGGGGTTTCAATCATTGGTTTTGACTATTCTAAAATAATGTTCGAAGATGATTGTGCAAAATGATTACGTAATTGGAGATACAAATTGGTGTAATTATTTTGCTCAACTATCATTTTAATATATGTTGAATCAATAGGTCGATCCACATTTTTAAAGCGAAAATGTGCATCAAGCACAAGTTGACCTAAATCATCCTTAGCCTGGGGAATTTGCACCGTTTTGGGAGGAAGAAATTCAGAAGAGATATTTTCTCCTTTAGAACTTTTCTATTGTTTAATAACATCAATCGTTTGAACAAATGGGTAATCTACTTTTGTAATTTTAGCTTATTCATTAAACCAATCAAAAAATGGAATATTCACTTGTGCTCTTTCAAGGAATCTGTAGAATTTTTCTTAGATTTGTTTTCTAGCAAATCCTTTGAAGTTTTCTAAAAACCATTTCCTCTGGAAATTGTATGCTTTTGAGTAAAATTGTTTTTGTAAAGTTTGTTTGTTAATTTAAAAATTATTTTCTATGACATGTATTTCTCCAATGTCTAGTGATTAATAAATTAGAGACTCAACCGATTTTAAGTCTCTTCATCTCTTTCATACACCGTTTGGGGAATGTTTGTAGAATTATCAATTCCTTGGATTGAAGCACTAGTAGTTGGTTGGGTTTAGGTAACTATTGTGGGTGTTTCCGATGCCATTCCATTTATGATAGAAGGCAGTCTAGGAATTGAAGAACAAGAAAATCTAGATGATTATATTTTGACAAATCTACTGTCTTCATATATTGAAGCCTTAGATTTTTGAGTTTGAAAATTTGATATTTTGGATCGATCAAAGGATAACCTAACAGATCCATCAGAAGTTTGAGTAATTCTTCTTAACTGGAAAACGGGTTTTGGAGTAGGTTGTGAAGCCTTTTCTATTACCCATTATTTTGGTAACACAACATTTTCCCATATAATTGTTTTAGGAATCGTTATGCTAACATTTTAGAAATCAGTTAGAAAAATTGTTGTTTGGTTAGTTTCAAAAGGAATTTGAACATAAGCAGGTATAAATCCTGTCAACATGTTCAAACCATAAAGTTTTATTTTAAGTTTTAGACCTTTGAAGACATGTTCATCCTTTAACTCCATCATCCTGTCTGGATAATAGTTAAAGTAAACAGGTCCAGCATGTAGGCCAGTTTCTACCATTGCCAAAACAACATCTTGAAATATATTATGTCTACCATATAAAAGACAAAGTAAACATGATATATTTAAGCCTTTTCTGACAAGAGGTTTAATTGCGATTTGAATGCTACTGATATGTAAAAAACTATATTCTTTTCGATGTTGCTCAATTAACTTCCTAGAAAGAAGGTAGAAATCTTCTTTGTCAAGTTATTTAGAAACTGATTCTTCAATAGTCCTGATTATATAATCGGATTTGAAAAACTATTTTTTATCCTCTGTTTGTGCACAAAGCGAGTTATGGCAATAGGAGGCTGAGTCCAATATAATTGTCAATGTTTTGATTTATGTTTTGAAAAGAAATTTCTTCTTTAAAATTTCTTTTGTTTGAAGCGGTTGTTGTTTCGTTTAATTCCTCATCATTTAGGGGAAGGTTTGATGAAGAAGTGGAGGAAGAATTTCCACATCCTCTTTTAAAAGTCACTAGGCCAGTAACTACCATCAGCTGCCACAACCACCTCGACTACCCTTGTTAAAAATATTATACTAGATCTAGAAAAGAAATCCAATATATGGTAAAAAAGTTAAAGATGCAAAAACTTTTGCTATTGAAACTTTTCAAGCTCCTCCTGATAAGGTCCATACACTATCACCCACCAACAACTACCACATCCACTGTCACCGAGAGTATCAAACTAGATATGGAGAAGAAGTCGAATATCTGATAGAAAGTTGAAGATCCAGAAGCTTATGCTATTAAAACTCTTCGAGTTCCTCCTGATAAGATGGCGAAGAGATTTCAAGAAGTGTAGGGTTGAAGGAGTGAAGAGAAACATTGTAAAAATAAAAGAAAACTTACAAATGGTAACAACGAGCACGAGGTGACATAGTGTGTGGTGATCTTTAGTTGCCGTTGAGGTATAAAGTGGGGTAGGGTTGAGCAATTATAAAACTATTCATCTCAATTAAGTTATAAAATTTTAAAAATATTTAACAACAGTTTCACAAAAAAAAAAGCCGTAAAAAGTTTACTTTTAGCGGTAATTTTATAAAAAAAGCAACCTAAAAATAACTTTTAATTGCACTTTTTTAAAAACTCCCGCTAAAAGTAAACTTTTAGCAATTTGATTACAAAAATGCCACTATCTTTTTTTACTGTGTTTTCTTATCTAACCATAGTAAAGTAACATTGTGAAAGTTATATTTTTAGTAGTATTAAATAATTTGATTATATTAAAAAATTAATTAAATTATTTAATATGACATATTTTTTTTCTACACTCTTAATTTTCCTTAACTTCCACTCTCACTCTTTTACTTGATTATTATTAGGGGAGTATCAATAAAAGTAATTCAGGAAAAAAATTGATAAATATAGAAAATATATCTTATATTTAGGATTAAGATTAACTCGATAATTAAATCCTATATTGAGGATAAGAAGAGTATAAAATCTAATTTATAATATAAATTGCAGTATAAACTAAATCTTTTAAGTTAAGAACAAAAGGTAATAGTTGCTATCCCGATCTGAGTTGAATCAAAATCTAAAGGAATCGATCCGCATAGGATTCTATAAAATATTGTTGGCAACTTGGCATTCCAACTTGATATGAAATATGCATGCGCTGCCTCTAGTGCCCCTCAGTTCTTGGCATCTCGTTGAGCGCGCTCTTTCTGATAATAAAAATTGTTAGGTGGCCACCAACCCAGCTACTATATTTGACTTGTTCCCACTTCCAAAAAAAAAAACACAATTCCCACTCTCCCTCAGAATCCAATGAAAAACTTGACATGTTGAATACAAGGTTGAAGCAATAAAATACATCAAATTCTGTCACAAATCACAACAAATGATGATATGATGATGCTCACATGCCACCCCAACTCATCCAAAAAAGGGGAGCCAAACCAATCCAAAAGAATCATAGCGATGGACAACAGCAAAAGTATAAGATGCAGCAAGCACTGATAATTATTGTAGATTTGAATAATCTATAAGGTGGGTTCTGGTCTTTATCACATAATGTTATAAAAAAAGTTGGGAGCTCGAGCTCTCTTCTGTGGTTGAGTAGTTTTCTTACATGGACAGAGACATAAAGTGGAAACAAATATTAAAATGATCAAATGATAGAGAGACCAATTTAGGAATATCATGCTGTTGTAGGAGACTTAATAAATATTAGTCTAATAAAGAGTTAGCTTATAATCTATAAAATTATAAATTCAAATCATATTATTAATAAAAAAACTTTATTAATAGGTTATTTATAAATATTTTTATAAATGTTTTATGAGTCTAAAAGTATATTCTAATTTTATGAGTTCGTAAGACTTAATTTATCTATAACTTTTTTTATTAAAAAAAAGTAGAATCAATAAAAATTCATCAAATTAACAAAGAATTGATAAATAATTTATAAGTTATAAGTTTAAAAACTTTATAGATAATTTATAAATATTTTATTTTATAAACGTTATTTAAGGATGTTGAAAACATGTAAACCGGGGTTTAGATGGATGAAATGAAGTGGGAATAAAAGAGAGGAGACCTTGGGGTTTGAGAGGCAAATGGGAAGCAACGAAGGTGCCTCGTTAATGGAAGTTGATGAGATCTTGCTCTGTGATGTTCTGTACTTGCCTGCTACGAGGCTGCGACCATGCTATTGTGTATGTGTGTGACTGTTAGGAGGGAGAAGAGAGAAGTCAGAGGAGGCAGCTTTTGCAATAATAGAGATTGTGGACTTTGGAGAACATTACGCTAACATCTGCTCACATTTCGCCACTATTTACAGCAACCTACTTAACCCATAAGAATGATTTTGTCATCCAACGTCATTCACCTTCACCTCGTTCGTTGTATTAATATTACTTTTATATCTCGCTTTAATTTTATTCTTTTAGACAGCTCATCTCCACCCACGTTGCTGCTTTATTCAATATTTTAAACCCTACCAATATATATATATATATATATATATATATATATATATGTCTGTCCACATTTTGACCTACTTTTGATCACCGTGGAGACTTGGAGCATATTTGGAACCATACGTAAAAGAACGTACAAGTAAATGAGTACTCATTCCTTCTTAAACCAATATTCCCTCTAATTCATATTATAAAAACTTTTTTAAATTATTCACACAGAATATAAAATAATAATTATATTATTAAATCTATCATAAAATAATAATTTTTTAATATATCTTTATTTAAGAATGAGATCTAGCAAACAAAAAAGTTCAACAAACAACAAAAGTATGGATAAGATTTTTTTTCCGGTAAAAAAAATATATGGATAAGTTGGTTTCAATAAACAAGCACAAAACCCCACGCGCTGCTACAAATATTTATATATTAGCCACCAATAAAATTATTATACAATAGAATTTGAATCCATAATACCGTTCTATACATAAATAACATTATTTACTAACCCATCCCATTCGTTGGTGATGGATCAGCATGAACAATCTGACCCATACCATTTCAGATAACCCGATTCCCCTGATTATTCGGGTCTGGACCCTCTCTAATGTATTCAGATTCCCCTCCTAAGTCACCAAAACAAACAACCAAAAATTAAAAAAAAATGAAAACTTCATAGCCATTTGTGAAAACCGAAATTTGATCTAGCAGAATAGGTTAGTCCCTGTGACAAACTAATATTTAAATCCCTACTAAAAATATACTTATATTTAGTGTTTAATAGTATTTTAAATAAATTTATTTTTAATAGAAAAATATATATGCTTATGCTTAGCATGAAAAAAAAAGGGATTGTAGTAGCATGTGTCCGTTAGACTAAGAAATAATCACTGGACCTTTAGATAGAAGAAAATCGCTGCAGGGACATCATCCCACATGATGAAGTCTTCAATTTCTTTAAATGGAAGTATTATAGCTGTCTTAATTAAATTCTAATCACTCTTGAATGATCAATGCCTATTTATAAACATCACTTAGCATAGGATAAGGCGAAAAAAGTCGTCTTAGCCGTTTAAAGAACATGGCAAATTCATAAACTATGGCCACTGTGTGTATTAATAAACATATGCAAAGAAACTCCTCCTCAACAAATGAAAAGTCGAGTAACACGAGAACTCCCTATACAAATGAAAGGCAACGGGTTCAATTCCAGAACCCCACTTATAACTATAGACTATTAGTACCCATCCGTCTAATTCAAAAAGTTCCAAGCGAAGGGTATTATAATAAAATCGAGGGAACATGCGGAAACTCGAGTGAGAAAGGCAGGCTCCAGAATCAGCGCCCTGACACAGTCTTCATGATATATTGCTCTGCCCCAGCTATGAATAGTTAGTTGCATTGCCTTTTTCGCATGACAAGCAACCGAAGGTAAGTTCATCACCACAAACAAACCTCTTGGAGAGAGAAAGCGACCCCTTTATTAATCCTTCACAAGAACAAGAATCTATCTTTTTTCAATTCTCTGGGTAAGTGTTGGAACAGAGAGTAGTAATGGCTTACAATAAAGGCAACCATGGCGGGGGCAGAGAAGGAAACAGAGGAAGATCATACGCACTTATGCTGTTAATGGCATTTGGAGCTGCATTGCTTGGGGTTATGGTTCTTCACAAGCTCTGGGAAAGGCGTATTTACAGTGCTCTTGTTAAAGAGAAAGATCGTGATCTCCTTGCTCTTCAGCTTCTCTTGCAGGTAAATCACTCTCATTCCTCTGTTTGGTGTTCTTCTACTTCTTCTAACGTGTCACTCTGTCTTTGCGACACATGCGAAGTAACATGCATGTAGCAGGTCTTTACAATTCTTCGACCCTTTCGGGAAGAATTGTCAGAATTTCTAGATTTAGGGTGAAAATAAGATCTTTGCATGTTGCATTATCAATTATTTGCTCAGGAGTGAAGTTTATTGTGAGAATTTGCAATGATAATTATGGTAACTTTGATTGTTTCAATGGCACAGAAGGAGAGAGATCATGGTAAAGAGATGAAGAGGAAGAATGAAGAAATGAAGGCGAAGATATACTCACTGAGAAGTCAAAAGATGGAGCTTGACAGAAGAGTTCTGGAGATGAAATCCACGATGGATTCGCTGAAAGAAGAGCAGAGAGTGATGGAATCTGCATTCGAAGAGAAGCAGAATGAGATCAAAATGCTTCAAGAAAAAGTAAGCGATTTGGGAAAAGAAAATCCTGAATTAATAGCTTTAAGGGAGAAATTTCAGCAGAAGGAAGCAGAAATGGAGGGCTTGAAGCACCATCTTGAAGAGGCATTTAAGAGCCGCGAAGTAATAAGCAGAAATAATTCAACCATCCTTCCAGAAAAAGTGTCAGAAAATGGAACAATGCAATCACATGATGAAGTTACTAACTATGACGATGGCGATGGTATTAAGAATGAAGAAGATGGAAGCAACAACAAATTGACCAAGTTTGATGGTGAAGATGAAATTGAAAAGATGAAGGGGAATGATGATAAGTGGCAAGAAATTCTGCAAGATGATGGTGGTGCCAGTAACACTGCGAATGAAATGAACGAGAAAATCATGGATGGTGAAGAAAATGCATCAATCAGACAAGATCAGGGAGGAAAATTTGAGAATGATAAAACTGGTGGAGGTCAAGAATTCAGTTTGAAGCAAATGGAAGATAACTCCAAAATTCCTCATGATGAGAAAAGGAAACATGCCCGTATACCCAGAACAATGGGGAAGAGATGGAGAACGAATGTCAAGAACAGTTTACAGGTAAACAAAAGAAGCAGAAAGCTTGACAGAGATAAGCAAAATGATAAAAACAATGAAAGGGATGAAGAGGAAATGGGTAATGACAATCCGAGCAAAAACAAAGTAGAAGAACAATTGAAGAAGCCTGAAAGCCATAACGATATAAGCCACCGGCTGACCGATAATGATATTGTCGTGCGCCAAAGGAAACAGACATTGGATGAGAAGAGTCAATCAGAAAAGCAAGAGGGAAGGGAAGAGGAACAAAGCTGGAGTAGAAGGCATATCAACTTAGAGGAAATGAATGCAGGAGATGAAAAGACCGGCATGCTTCGTAAAGAACTTGAAGAACCAGAAGATGCAGATGTACAACAGGAGAAAGATGACATCGAAAGGGGTGATGACGAAGATAAAGATGATGATTTCTCTAAGGAATCCCAGGCTGACTTAGCAGATGAGAATGAGTACAAAGGGGAAATACAAGAGTTGGAGTTTCAGGCCGTTTCATGATAACACTGTAAATTCAATTAGCATGTCCTGTTAGTACCTAGCATACAATAGCTGATTTTAAGTTTGATGTGGTCAAAAAACCTACTAGCGCTAAATGGTGTATGCCTTAAGAACATGTCAGTAAAACAAGCTGCATTTTACGAGGTTCAGGCTGTCTTTTATATAATAAACTTGTGCTGCCTCGCTTTACATTGAAAATCAAAGTAGCAAGGTTGTTTGCTTGTTTTGATGTTTCTCACGTCGTCCTAATGAAATACAGTAAAAAAAGAAAAAGAAAAATCAAAGTATCAAGTAGCAATAGGCAACTATACGATTCCCATCCAAGAAAAAAGATTGCTTGAATTTTTTTTTTTTTTTTTGCTAAGTGTAAGACATTCACCTATTGGAAGCAATCTTGATACTTCTTCCGGGATTCACGGGGATTCAAATGCAAACAATTCAGGTCAATGAATATTTTTCTCTCTTACTGAACATGTCAATTTTTACTCCAACTAACATGCTATATCTGGCTGAGCTTGGTAGGCTCATTTAAAACAAGGATAAGATGGTAGCTCAAGACAATGAAATTAATTACTTACAAAAGTAGAAATACTGTAGTTTGAGATCACAGTAATTCTGATTTGAAAGTTTAGGTTTCATTTCAATATTCATAGATTATAAATAGATGCATGCTCTCAATCAAAGAGGAGAGATTAGCCGAGATTCTAGCCTAGGATACAGCAGAATAAAATCAAGAATAATATCCCATGAAATCTGGCATTAATTCTAGATATTAGGATACCAAAATCAGGAAATAAATTAGCATAGAATCAGGAAATAAATCTCAAGAATTAACCACAATAATCAATCAGAATATTAGGGAAATCAGCTATGCAATCGGCTAGGATATTTGGCCCCTAGGCCTATTAGGTCTGCGCCAACACTCCCCTCAAGTTAGCAAATAGATATCTAACATGCCCAACTTGCTTCTAAAGAATTCAAATTTGCCCCTATCCAAAGGTTTACTGAGAATATCTGCCACTTGAACACTAGACCTTATATGGGACAAATTAATTATCTGACTCAATTTTTTCTTTTATAAAATATCTATCAATCTCCACATGCTTGGTCCTATCATGATGGACTGGGTTATTGATCATCTTAATGGCTGCCATGCTGTCACACCACATCTTCATAGGGAACTGTGTATTGATTCTCAATTCCTGTAAGACACGTGTAATCCACATTCCTTCACACACTCCATTTGCCATTGCCCTGAGTTCAGCTTCAGCACTACTTCGTGACACAATAGACTGTTTTTTACTTCTCCATATTACTAGATTACCCCATAAAAAGGTGAAGTAACCACTTGATGATCTTTTATTCTCTGGGTCTCTTCCATGTTCAGCATCTATGTATATCACTATTTCTTTGGAATTTGTCTTACCAAAGAAGATTCCCCTTCTAGGTACCTTAGAATAGTGTATATGGCCTCCATATGATGCTCTTGAGACTGTAATGAAAATTGTCTGACTATGCTTACTGCATAGCTTATGTCAGGTCTAGTGTGAGACAAGTAGATTAGCTTCTCAACTAGCCTTTGGTACCTTTGGTGAAGGTTTAGCCCCCATCATCCATGTTTCCTTGAGTAGATCAAGGATATACTTTCTTTGAGAGACAGAAATTCCCTACCGTGATCTAGCAATTTCTATCCCTAGAAAATATCTTAGACTTCCTATATCCTTTACTTCAAATGTTGTACCTAAGGTCCTTTTAAGCTTCAATATCTCTGCGGCATCATCACCTGTCACCACGATATCATCAACATATACAATCAAAATGGAGATCTTAGTACATGTATGCTTCATAAATAGAGTATGGTCAACTTGGCATTGTCTGTATCCCGACCCTTTCACTACTTTCGTGAATCGTTCAAACCATGCCCTTAGTGATTGTTTCAACCCATACAAGGATTTTTCCAATTTGCATGCTATATTCTTGTTTCCGTACACAGTCACACCTTCTGGTATCTTCATATATACCTCTTCCTCAAGATCTCCATTTAGGAATGCATTTTTTACATCTAATTGATGTAGTGGCCAGTCTAGATTAGCCGCCAGTGATAGATGAATTCGAATGGTATTCAATTTGACCACCGGTGCAAATGTCACTTGGTAGTCAATGCCCTGAGTTTGAGAGTACCCTTTGGCAACCAATATTGCCTTGAACTTATTGACTGTACCATCAGGATTATATTTGATTGTGAATACCCACTTGCATCCAACTGCCTTTTTTCCCATCGGAAGTTTCATGATTTTCCATGTCTGTTTTTGTTGAGAGCCCTCAGCTCTTCATCTATGGCTGCACACCATCTTGGGTCTTTTATTACCTCTTCAAAGGTAGCTGGAATTTTTTCTTTTTCAATCCTGGTAACAAAACTTCTCATGTAAGAAGATAACTTGTCATATGAAACAAAGTTACTTATGGAGTGCTTTGTACACTGTCTTACCCCTTTTCTTAGGGCAATTGGCCATCCAAAGTCACTAGGCTCAATGATTGGAGAGGACTCTTGATTTTGCGATGAACTTGAGGGAACATTACTGTTTGGAAGTTGATTCTCCTGAGTATTATCTTCCACTTCATCTGCCTCCTCTGATTCCTCCTCATTCAATGTGTTACCAAGCATTGGTGAGCCATTGTAAGGGAGAAATGGTTCTGTTTCTGGGTTTGTGTCAAGTTCAATGGTAGGAAAAACAATAGGGATGGAAGGTGTAGGTGCTTCTTGGACAATATCAGGTGTCTAGCACTGTTTCGATGCTGTTGGGTGACTCTACAGAATCCCATTCCCCTAAGTTCTCCCCCTAAATAGGAGAATTTTGATAATAGCCCAAGTTTTCCTCAAAGGTGACATCCATGGTAACAAAGAACTTCCTTAAGGTAGGAGAATAACACTTGTAACCCTTTTGAGAGGTTGAATACCCCAAAAAATGCATTTAATAACCTGAGGTTCAAGTTTTCCTCCGGTGAAAATGTGAACATAAGCTAGATATCCAAAGACTTTCAAGGGAATTTCAGTGATAAGAGTGGTATTTGGATAGTGCTTGCTGAGGATGGTGATAGGAGTTTCAAAATGGAGAATCTTAAAAAGCATTCGATTTATTAGACAAGCAGCTGTGAGGACAACTTCATCCCAATAATATTTGGGAACATTATGTGTAAGCATTATGGCTTTGGTTTTTCCGTTCGACAGTCCCATTTTGCTTAGGGGTATTGACACAACTTGTTTGGTGGTGAATCCCAGCCTTTAAGATAATTTTGTAGGGTCTCACTCATGTATTCCTTCCCATTATCACTTCTTAAGGTACGAACTGAGGTTTGGAATTGTGTTGTAATTATTTTGTGAAAATTTATGAAAGTGGAAGGAAGATCATATTTTTCTTTCATGAAGTAAACCCATGTGAGACATGTGTGATCATCTAGAAATGTGACAAACCATTTTGCATTTGAAAGGGATGTAATCCGTGAGGGTCCCCATATATCACTATGGATCAAATTGAAAGGTTGGGAGAATTGATGAGGGTGGCTTTTGTAGGTTGTTCTAGTATGTTTAGCAAGTTGACAAAAATCACATGAAGAAGGCAAGGCACTTTTATTCATAAATTGAGGAAAAAGTTTGGACATATAATGAAAACTGGGGTGGCCTAATCTATAGTGCGACAGTAACACATCTTTATTTGATGAAACAGCAAATAGAGCAATTGACTGCTTTTGCTGACAAGGTTCTAAACAGTAAAGTCCTTATAGTATCTTAGTTACACCAATCATCTTCCCCAACCCCGAATCCTAAAATAGACATTCAAGAGCAGAAAAGTGAACATCATAATTTTTATTTTGGGTTATTGTTCTCACGGACAGAACACTGCACTTTAATTCAGGTGCATAAAAAATATTGGACAGAATTAATTTATGATTTATATGTGCTGTACCAAAGCCTTCAACTTTGACAAATTTCCCATCAGCCACTTAAATAAATATATTCAAAGTGCAAGGCCTTATATCAGTCAATAAATTTTAATTTCCAGTCATATGATCAGTAGCTCCAGAATCAACAATCCAAAGAGCTTTGCGGTGAACATTAGTTTTTAGAGCCAGAATGGTTGTACCTGTGTGAGCCACATATCCTGAAGGCATCACCTTTTCTGGAGCCTCATGTTTTTCGAGTATCTTCCTCAGAAATTCAACTTCTTTGTTTAATCCAGATCCAGATCCGGAATTGCTTTCAGCAAACCCGGCATATGCTTTTCCCTCTTGTCTTCCCTTTTTTGGAGGCTTTCCATGCAACTTCCAGCAGACTTCTTTGGTGTGTCCCTTCTTTCTGCAGCAGTCACACCACTTATTCTGTTTATTTTTGTCTCCTTCTTGCATCCCACCTTTTATCATTGATGCATTAGGTTGTGCTTCAGTCGAGCAATCTCCTAAGGTCAGCTTCTTTATGCTTTCCTCAGCCCGAACAATGAAGAAAACTTCACGTATTGAGGGTAGAGTCTCTTGACTCATGATTCTGCTCCTTACTTCCTCAAACCCAGCATCTAGATCAAGTAGGAACTTGAAGATTCTCTACTCTTCTTTTATCCTTTTGTAGAGGGCTGCATCATCAGGGTGCTTCCACTCGTGCACGACATATGTATCTAGTTGCTGCCATTTAACAAACAGTTCAGTGTAATATTGTGTGATCGAGCGATTACCTTTCTTAAGGTCATGAATGAAGCCCTCAATCTCTAGCACCGCAGCTCTATTTTTCTGTGAAGTAAACATATCTCGAGCAGCCTACCAAACTTCCTTTGCTATCATGAAGAATGAGAAGTGACTGCTGATGTCAGTGGTCATAGAGTTGATTAACCATACTTGAACCATCGAATTCTCTGCCTCCCAGGTTGCATACCTCTCGTCGATTTCAAGGGGTCTAAGTACAGATCCTGTGAGGTATCCGTATTTCCCTTTACCCATGACGTAGTGGCGTACACTGTTAGCCCATTGAACATTGTTTTCTCTATTTAGCATATGGATGGTGATAGAAACAGAACTGGAATCAGTCTGTGTGTGATTTCCTGGTTGGGTTGCTGTTGCCAAACCCCTAGGGATCACTTCCTGAGTTGATTGAGCACCATGGCTCTTAGTATTAAGCCCAAATCCGAACTGTATCATTGCGCTCTGATACCATATAGTTTGAGATCATAGTAATTCTGATTTGAAAGTTTAGGTTTCATTCCAATATTCACATATTATAAATAGATACATGCTCTCATTCAAAGAGGAGAGATCACCCGAGACGCTAGCCTAGGATACAGTAGAATAAAATCAAGAATAATATCCCATGAAATCTGGCATTAATTCCAGATATTAAGATAACAAAATTAGGAAATAAATCAGTATAGAATCAAGAAATAAATCCCAAGAATTAACCACAATAATCAACCAGAATATTAGGGAAATCAACTATGCAATCATCTAGGATATTTGGCTCCCCTAAGCCTATTAGGTCTGCGCCAACAAGTATACATAAATTATCAGTATATGCCGGCAAACATATAGTGAATGAAATGTAACATATACTGTTCTGGAAAGAATCATCTTCCAAGGTTCATCATTTTCAAAGATTAATCGTTAACTAGTCACAAGGATTGCTTGCCAGCCAACAAAACCAAGACCGGGAAAACATGGGAAAGTCCACGCGTTCACATTATTACCAGCAACAGTTAGGATGTGTAAATATCCAAACTTCACTGCGGTGCCTCCACCAATTTCTGCAAAATCAGTACTTGTTTAGCAAAAACCAACAGTTTGACATCTCCTAAATAAAATACACTTGTGCTTAACATGACACTAGATTGAAGGAACTGATGGCCATCTGATCTAAATCTGCAACCACGATTTCACCTCAAAGTTGTTTTCGATAATATAAAACTTCAACTATTAGCCGTGTGCAAAAAATTAAGCAACTGCATTATATGACTGCAACCAACTTTAGCTATGTAAAAATTAATTTCATGATCTTCAATTGAATGATACAAATATTAATTCTCTATTAACATTTACAAGATAGTTTGTTTTACAGACCCATTGGTCCACTTATTCATGGCACATTCTGCTCATCTGATAGTTCTTTTGTCTTGCAGGATTGCTTCACAAAAAACGGGGAGATTTTGTCTTCAGTGACAACAAGGAAGAAGCATCAAACCAACATTTTTTGAAATAATCATATTTATATTGGAACTCACTGAGAAACAGAACCCTCAACATTCAAAGGAAACTGAAACCCCTGACAAAATCCTGGAGATACATCAACAAAGCTCTGTTGGTCCTCTGCCAATTGAAAATTTTATGAAACAGGCTATGTGATAAGGACCGTGCAAATATTCCAGCATGGTAAACTTTGGAAAAGACAGATTTGTTTGACAGACAATAGAACAGTCACAGCAATACTCATTTATAGAGAACCCACTTCGGACATACTCATGATAATATGTGGTAAACTGGTAATTGTATGATGGAGAAAGATAATTCTTCTAGAATGAATTTAAAGAAAGAGAGAAGAACAGAAAGATTGGGGAAAGAATAAGAGGGTTAAAGGGACAGAATCAGAGAAGGGTTAGAGAGAAGAACATTTAAGCAGAGAGAATTTCTGAATAGTACTCTTATTCCATTCACAACATCAATCTGAACAACACATTTGGAGGCCTCATGGCCCTCATCTATCTATAGGCTTTGAAGTCTTATATCTAACGGCTATTTTAATGTTTACCATAACGGTTACCACAGTAACTGATATTTGAACATTATTATTATATATCATCATAGTAGTAAACATAAGAAAATATGAACAGGAAAAGGTACCTGTTCTTTCTTGCCCTTGCCCCTAGTGAAGAACTTGTATCCGCCAAAGAAGAGTAAACCCCAGCCAGATAAAGAAACAATTACAAACTGCAAAGAACATAAGAACGAATTGTATCAATATAAATGCTTTGCAATTAATACATTATCTTCAACATACGTTTACACTCACATGCTCTTCCTTCCATTTAGATGGATTCATTGGATCTTGCCAACAGTTAACTTTTCGGGGGCCATGGTGATCTGCAATAACCAATTGAGTAAGCCATTGCACGGACAAATTGCACAACATTACCATATAGTAAGCTATAATGCGGAAATTCCATTTGAATACAGAGTGAGGGAGATGGAACATATGTTGGTTGATTAACTATGCATATTAGGTTTGTTATGGACACCAGAATCTAATTTTCTTTCTTTCAATTACTAGTGAGGTTCAACGGCATCAGATAAAGTAAAATAACAAATAGTGCTTGACAGTACCTCTATTCCAATCAAGTTAATATGTTTTCTTCTTTACTCTTGTTTTCTACCCCATAATAACCCAATGGTTCCATTTATGGACACACTTGTCATTTTTCCCACTTTTCAGGAAGGAAGGGAGAAATTTCAATTTGTTTTAAATGAAATAGAAGACATGTAAAAGTTTCCTAAAGGGCATCGTCTGTTTGAGTTTCGCAGTTATGTTCGAATAATTTTATCTCATAGTTTCCAATGTTTAAACAGAAATCAGGCTCATTTTCTTGTTTAAATAAAATATAAGATGTAAACTCAACTACTTCCCAGGTTTCGGCTGATATCATCACCTAAAGAATAAATGCCAAATCCCTAATTTATTCCGATTTGATACTCAACACCAAACTTTTAATTTCTTGCGAAGGAATAAAACTCGAATTAAGCTGACTGATTCAGAAAACTTCTAAGCTGGCAATGCTACGCCAATAAATAGAACGGAAATATTTACAAGATTACATAGATCATGACCCAATGGTAAAATGGGACAAAACGGATTGATAAAATTCATGTAAATATAAATTACCGGCGGCACCGGCGAGACCACGCTTATGGATAAGGTTGGTGGCTTGAATTGGTGTTCTTGGCGAAGAAATACGACTCAAAGAGGCAGCTCGACGAGCTGCAGCTGCTGCTAGAGTGGCCATGGCTTTCTGCTTGTGTTGAAATGCGATGCGAGAGACGAGGAAGGAGAGCACAATGCTTTGGTTTTGGAAGACAAATGAAGTGTGTGTTTGAAAAGAATTTTACAAAACCGATTATAGAAAAAAAAAATTACTAACTTTTTGTAAAATGATTTTGAAATGTAATTTTAAATAAATAAATATTTTATTTTTTAATTAAAAAATTATTAAAAAGTATAATTTTATTAAAAATAAAAAGAAGGTGGAAAAGAATAAATAGAGAAAAAAAAGAGAAAGTAAAAAATAGTAAATAAAAAGTAAAAAAGAGGAATAAGATAGGAGAAAAGAAAAATTATAAAAAAGATAAAAGAAAAAGGAGAGATAGTATAAAAAATAAAAATAAAATAGTAATTAAGTATTAATTATTTTTATTAATTTATTTAAAATTATGATTTAATTTAAAAATATTTTTAAATAAATATAATTATTTATTTTAAAAAAAAATAAATTAAAATTTAAGTTAAAATTTTTTCTAGTTTAGTATTCCAAATCCCTAACTCTCAAGGCTAAACGGCTTTGTATTTGGGGGCGATATTGCTTTATTATGTCGTTGTCGTATACTCGAACCAGATACTCCGATAATATAATGTCCACAGTGGACTGCTACTATCCAATATCCACGTCATTATTGTTAACCTTTCAAAAATATATAATATTTACATAATTTTCTTGGTGAATAGTAATAATAAATAAATAACTTAAGTGAAGGTCTTGCATTACGAAAATTAAATCCATTTGCTACCATTTTAAGAAAAAAATAATAATAATCCAATTCATTTGGCACGTTATTGGATGTTTCGATCATGTGCTTTGCTTTGAATTTGTGGATTATGGTATGACATTAAACCGAATATATATATATTCAATTAATTACCACTATAAAGCAATGTAATGACAATAAATGCACGCCCATTAAATGAAACAGACAATGAACCGAGGGGGAAAATAATATTCACTAGAGTTATTTTTATATGTAACAGCTAATTAAATCATGTAAATTAAAATATTTTAAAATTATTTAAAAATAATAATTATATTAAAAATATAATTATTTTTTAAAATATATATTTATTTATGAAGATGATAACTGTGAGAAAAATGAGTGAAAAAATATATGATTAATTGAGAATAAAAATAAAAAATATATTAAAATTTTAGATAAATATAAATTATTACTCAATATAATTACTATTATGAAAAAAATTTTGGAGGGAGTAATAAGGAGACTATCATTACTTCATTAAGGTTAGTTGAAATTTGAAAGTGTGTTTAGGGCCCCACCCCAAAGGGCATTTTGCCACAAGCACAACTGTGCGTTTTGCCACTAGTGAAACGGGGGACGGGGTTGCAGCCAACACCTTAAAGAAAAGAAAAATTAAGTTCTCATGGAAATTCGTTTCACACATAAAAAGAACCATCAAAGATGTGTCCCATTAAATACATTGCATCTCTCCCTTGGATTTTATAAAGATTTAACCCAATATTTATGTATCCCTCTGTGCTTACTATAAGTATCTTATAGAAGAAATTTTTTATCCCAAACATATAAGTCTATTTATAAAATTATTAATAATTATTTTTTAATTTTACTTTTATTTAATTATTATTAGAAAGAGAAAAACAGAAGGATAGAAACGGAAATGATTTATAAATATAAAAAAAATTAATGAAGATTACTTAAAAACTTTTATATAATATAGATATGAGTGTTACAATACTTTCTCTTATTCAATTTATAAGTTTTAAATAATTTATTTGTGTTAAATAAAATTAATTATAAATAATAAATATGTAACGATATATTTATTTTTAATTATATTTTTATTTATAAAAAAATAAGTGAGAGAAAATAAGTGAAAAAAAGATAAAGGAGAATGGGTGAAAAGATAAAGGAGAATGGGTGAAAAAATAAATAAGAGAAATATATAATTAATGAAAGATAAAATTAAAAAAGATAATAAATATTTTAAAAAAAACTTAAAATAAAACTTATAAAAAAAGATCACATCTATTCATAAATTTAAAGTATAGTTAGGATTGAGGAGTATCATCTTTCTTCTTTAATTATTCTCATTTCTCAGCTCAACCAATAGAAACAGTGAAGTCAGTGAGGTGCATTGGCAATGGGCGAGTCCCCACCTCATTAAAACATCATCGTTTTGGATAAGATAACCAACGGTTTCACTCCCAAACTACGGGTTTATATCATTAAAAACCAAACCATGAGCTCGAAAAAAGACAAAAAAAAAAAAAGTTAATAGATTTGAGGCATTTGGCAATTGAGAAGATATGGCTCCACACAGCCCAACTCTCAAGTTAAAACCATTGGCTTTATACTCCAAATTCAGCACCGGTTTCGGTTTCATCTGTCAGCCGTCTCTTACGAATCTATATAAGTACCAATCCCATCCCAGTGCTTCACTCAAAAGGTGTCTCAAACTAGTAAGTATTGCAACAGTTGAAGAAGAGAAGAGAAGAGAAGAGAATTTTCAATATGTGTGCAGTTACTGAGGCTTGGGTTGTGGCAACCAGCGTTGGGGTTGTGGAGGCCTTGAAGGATCAAGGTTATGGCAAGTTGAACAACGCCATGAAGTCAATACACAAGCATGCCAAGAACCAAATGAAGTCGGCGGCTCAAGCGAAGAAACTCCCTAAGCCTTCTTCGTCTCCTCCGGCGGCGGCGCCGATGTCGTCAAAGAAGCCAAGAGATGATGAGGACAAAAACAGGTCATCAGAGGAGTCGCTAAGAACAGTCATGTTCTTGAGCACCTGGGGCCCCAACTCCTAATTAATCATAGAAGCTTTATATACCAGAACTTTCTATAGAGTCAGAGTTCACGAGCGCTTTAATTTTGGCCGTCATAAGTCCATACGGCCATCTGTGTAATGTTTCAAGCTATGTAAACTATAGATTTCGATTTCGTGTTCTACAGATGACAACTTCGAATTCTTCCATGTAAAAAAATTCCGTGCATTATGTTATAGCATAGCATAACCTAACTTATGAGAATTTAATTTGAATGTGAAAACTTGATTAACCCTTAAGTTCCTCTCAGACTTCACATGCAGTATTCCCTTTTCTTATCTACGCATGAAGCTTATGGACATTCCTCAAACAGTTTATAGGCGTGTTTCTCTTTCCGTCCGTCTTTTTGTAGAGTGCTCCATTCAATAACTTGATTACCTTTGACTTCCCATTGCAACTCATGGGATCAATCAATATCAAGATTTCAACTACGAAGTTTTGTCAAAAATATATGAAGAATCAAGCTTATAGGAAATCTCACTATTTGTGATATAAAATGCTGCTACTTTCTTTTCTTTTTTCTATGCAGCCAACAAATACAGCTAATTTCAAATTTTGTGCAAGGTGAAAAAGACTTGTCTAATCTTTCTTATTTAAAAGTATGTGATAAATTTTTTAGGATTGAATACTCTCTCACCCATTTCTATTTGTTTCAAAATGAATAACAAATTAAATATATCATTTTTATCAATTATATTTTTAAAATATTATAATAGCTAAAAATAAATTTGAGTTGATTTGTCTCAATATTTTTATTTCTTTTGTCTATAAATCGTGATCAATAATCTCAATTAGTAATATCATTTTGATCTTTGAAAGGCCTTAAGTCCTATGATAGTAGTTAGTTATTAATTCTATTAATTAATTATATGATACTTCAAATTATTAATCATAATAATGATTTATAATAATAATAAATTATTTTGATATTTAAAAGATTTTGAGCCTATGATAGTAATTAACTGATAATTCTATTAACTAATTTTATAATATTTTAAATTTCTAATAATAATAAATAAATAATTATAATTTAATTTTTTCTATTCCTTCTATAACATGGAGAAATATGTAGTTTTGAAATATATAATCCTCTATCGAGAATTTTGTAGTATTAGCTAAAATTATGCATACTAGCAGGGGCGCGGCTTCTCTCCTCTACCTTCTCTCTCCGTTGCTCCTTCCCTCTCCCGTTTCAACGTTCTATACTCATGCTCCCGCACAAGAAGACAAAAATGGGGGTGGGGGTGGGGGGGGGAATGAGATGGCCATATTTTGAGATAATTCATTTTTCTGTTTTCCAAAATTTCAATTTGCTGATCTTATTAGTTCTGATAATATGTTAATTATGACTAATAGAAATACCAACTAGGTGACATATAAGTTAACACAAGATACAAAATGAATTTTTCAATTAGTAAAAGTATAAAACAATCATTATTTATTATCAGTGTACTACTTCGAGAATAAATTTTATTTATTGAAAGTAAAAGTATAATTTTTTTAATAATTAAAGTATAAAACAATCATTAATAACCTTACCATATTTTAGCAAATTAAATTTTAGACCAAATAAATACCATGCAAGTTGATCTGAAGTACCTTAGATAGATAGATTCTTTTTCTGAATCCATAAGCTTTTTTCTTTTATGCAAAAAAAAAACAATTTAGGTGAGTTTGGTACCGGTCTCCTACTAAAATTAAGATACAGCTCTAAGATTCAAAAATCGCTTATAAGAGATTTATAAGATCTCATACTAAAAAAATCCTCATAACAATAATAGAAATTGAACTCCTATTATTATAGAATAAGGATTCATTCTTTTTTATATAGACTAATTTTTATTGTCATAAGCTAATATGAAGCCCCAGAACTTTTTTTTTTTTTTTGGTATGATGAAGCCCCAGAACTTAATCAGGAAACAAGAGGCTACGGTGGCCCACAGGCAACTTCAGGGGACAAATCAAACCCAAGTTGTCTCTGAAGAAATCTTACTCTTTACTAAAACTAGTGGTTGCCACACTTACGTTATATGACGCGTAGTGGTCCTACTGCTCTCCATCGTTGGATTGAGACACATTTGATGAGTATCAGCCCCAACCACTGCTCCTGATTAATGATCACCTCCCAAAACCACCGGCTTTCCCCGCCGCAATAAACCGCTTTATGCCCACTGGTTTTTTCAATCTTCACGTACATGTAACAACCATCTTCACTACATTCGCTTTATCAATAAATTCAAAACATACATAAATCTCGTTTCTTGTCCTTCTGTCTCTCACGTACAAAGCGAAATTACTATATATCGACTTCTTTTGAGTGTTTTCTTCGGTGTTCTTATTTACAAGATGAGTTCAGCAAGCAGGGCTGGGAGTGTGGCGGCTAGTTTTTGGGGTTGTGGAGGCCTTGAAGGATCAGGCAACTGTAGATGGAACCAAGCTTTAAGGTTGAGCCACTGGAGTCCCAATTAAACAAGACATAATTTTGTAAATGGAGCAGTTGAAGTTTGGCCTCTATTTTTTTGGCTACAAAAACTTTTAGAAGGAGGGTTGGGGTGAAATTTCTCTCTTTTTTTTAAAATTAATATTAATATTAAATAGGATAAACTATCAATTATCTTAAAGTATAAAATTAAGCATTCAGATACATTTTTAAGTGTCACAACTTGAACTATAATAAAATAATATTATCTAATGATCGAATATACTTAAAATTATCATATAAAATTTCATTCACTGTTAATTACCAAAAACGTTTCATTTCATCACCTAATAAAGGTGAAAGATTGTGACCTATATATAAAGTTGATTTAACAGTGTAAAGTTTGTTAGATTATTTAGTTTTTGAGCTTAATTTCTATGGCGTACACATATACTGGAGAAACAAGCACAAATTCTAAAACTAGATATATGATAATAAAATATAATAAATATTATAAAACAAAAGGTATAATCAACTTTAGACACAGACATATGAAGAATGTGTGTATGGAAAATTTGTATAAATTAATCGATTAATTTATTTGATTTTTTTAATCTATTTAAAAAAATTAAATAATTTTTATGTTAAAAACTATAGGTAGTATTACTTATTAATTAATTTGATCCTCACTTGTAGTATATAAATAATGTATCTCCTAATTTGTAAACTTAAAATGAATTTATGTTTTATATTACACAAGTAATTTATATGTCTCTAATTTATACTACATCCGATCCTTATTATAAAATTTATTTAATTAATTAATTTAGGTAGATTAAAAAATTAGTTATTTATAATCATTGTATAATAGTTTCTTTAAAATGTTATTTTTTATCAGGTGTATTTATACTGCTTTTAATATAAATTTTTTTTATTATCGATATAAACTATTTTAATATATGTACAATGTATATTTTAGAAGAATTATAATTTTTAAAAATAAAATATATTAAAATTTTATATTTAAAATTAAAATATTTTTTTTATTTAATTCATATAGTTAGAATAAGAGGAGGAGGTATGTTATTTCATGAACAAAATACTATATAAGTCTATAACATAACGATACAAATTAAACAGCTTGAAATGAAAATGATAATAAAGTGAAGCATAAGAAAAACCCGTGTGATTTGATGCGCAGGGATAATGGTGCTATTTTTCCTGAATGATTTTTTTTTTAAATATTAATCCCCTTTAATTTTTAATATAAAATTAATTAAAAAATTAATATTAATTATAAATATAAAATTTATTTATTATTTTTATTATTTTTTTAAATCACTTATTATTGATATTATGTTAATAAAATTTAAATAAAAAAAGGATAGAGTTAAAAAAATAATTAAAATATTTTTAAAAAATAAATTATATTAATTAGTAAAAATAATTTTTTTAATATAATTAAATTAATTAAATAAATTTTATATTAAACAACATAGTAGTGTTATTAATATGGTTCGATTTTGTCTATTTGGCACCAAATCATTTGAAGCAAACTGAGCCACACAATAAAAATAATTAAAAAAAAGTGCAAATATTTTGCGCGTCCCGAAAAATAAAATAAACAAAACTGAAGGAAATGACTCATTGCTAACCAACTGTGTGACACAGACACGGGGGCCTACTTCTGATTACTCATCATGCATGCAAAATGCAATAGCACCCCTCCAGCGAATCGCCTCAGGTTAAAACCGCTAAAATATCTCGTACGGCCTGCGGAAACCACATCTCTTTTTAGCCCCTTGTTTTCCAATTCTTCGGCTCTTTCTTATATATATATATACATATATATATATATATATATATAAATAACCATATCTACTTCATCTCTTCGATCGCACACAATTTGCATATCGATCGTCTCTGTGTTCTCTATCATCTCAGCTTCGAATTCCTGTTACATAGAATGAGTTCAGCGAGTAGATCAGCTTGGGTTGTGGCGGCGAGCGTTGGAGTTGTGGAGGCCTTGAAGGATCAAGGCATTTGCAGGTGGAATTACGCTTTAAGATCAGCTCAACAACATCTAAGAAACCATGCTCCTTCCTTGTCTCGGGCCAAAAACCTTTCTTCTTCTTCTTTTGCTCTGGCTTCCACCAGACTAAAACACGACAAGGCAAAACAGTCTGAGCAGTCCCTTCGCACGGTCATGTACTTCAACTGCTGGGGCCCCAACTAGACCCCAACCCCATTAATACACACCAATTATTTTTGTCCAAACTTCTTTAACTGAAAAGATGGGGACTTCAATTTTCTGAGACCATGTACGGGATATTGGATCTTGTGTATATATAGCAAGTAATGTAAAATTGCTCTGTTCCCTTTGTATCAGGTGTAAATTTTGATGAATGCCAGTTTCAGTTTCTTGCCTTGAACCTGTTTGATTAAAAGCCTGTGTGAGCCACAAAAAAAAAAACGCTTGCAAGCTGATTGCTTCTTGGATTCTGAATTTTATTGGACCAAAGGAATCTACTTGCCTTGGAATTTTGTCAAGTAGTCATAAGCTTGCTCCAATTTTTGGAAATAATAGAGACTAATCTTCACCAAACATGTATTTTATCTAGTCTAGTTTAAACTAAGATATCATATCTAAAAAATTCAACTATCTGCTAAACTTTATTGATGACTTGCTCTTTAATGATCTGATTCACCAAAATAGTGGGGAGAAACAGATAAGTTATGTGCGGGGTCCCTATTGAAACTGGTATAGCTCAGCTTAAGCTGTCAAATGTGGACATCATATGATTTTTGATCCAGAAGCCTCTACTTAGCTCTTCCCTGTGAGGCTAGGGCGCTAGGCAAACATGAAGTATTTATGATGCAATTTTCCAGCTTCAAAGAAAATTAGCCAAACCGGGGGGGGGGGGGGGGGGGGGGGGGAGAAGAGAAAGAATCATACATGTAGCACTAAAATTTCAAGTAAGAGATGTCTCTCATAAGATCTATTTGGTGTTTTGTTATTCTTTTCGGCTGTTCTGTTCATGATTACGCTGTGCGGTTGGTTTGGCCCACCAAATTTCTTAACATGCTTTTAGTGTGTGTTTGGTAATCAATTTTAAAAATAGACTATACATAAAACTATGGTTTGAAAAAATTATTGCTAAACATTACTTTTTTTTAAAAAAATCGATTTAAAGCTTAAAACCATGGTTTGAGTTTTTCAAACCATGATTTTGAACAATCGAGCAATGTGCAGCTTTTCCGTTGGAGGAAACATTAAAAATTTTCCTGTCAGCAACTTTTCCCTGCGTTGCCCAATTTCTATATATATATATATATTAATATATTATATATATATATTTTAAATTATGTACATAAATTAAATTAAAAAATAATATTTAAGTGAGAAAAAAAATAAAATTCAAATGAATATTATAAAAATTTATCTTATTCAAATAAAAATATATATGTATTATTTTTTAATCACTTAAATAAAAAATTTAAAATTAAATTTATTCTTTATATAATTATCATATTAGTTTATGTCATTTTTAGTAAATTATATATGGAAAAGCGATTCTGCTACTAATCATCCAAATATCTCCAATTTTTAAAATCACTTTTTCTCAGAATCTATTCTTCCCAAAATCTATTCTTCAAAATCTATTCTTTCTAAAATCTATTCTCCAAAAGCTAATCCAAACACACCCTTAGAGAATTACTTACGTGATTGCATAACCGAAACGAAAATAAATACTTCCATCATTCTATTTATAAATTATTTTTAACTCTACTTTTATTTAACATACCCTCTAGCCTTTATTTACTACTCCTTTCAATTCTAAATATTATTATTAGATAGATAGATATTATATTTTAATTTTAAATATAAAATTTTAATATATTTTTTCTCAAAATTATAATCCCCATAGTATCCCTATATAATTGCACATATTAAATTTTTTTTATTAAAAATAGTTTAAATACACATGATCAAAAGAGGTATTTTAGAAAAACTAATATATAATTATTATAAATAACTAATTCAATTAATTTATTTAATATATCTAAATTAATTAAATAGATAATATATTAAGAATCAAATATAATATACAATTTACCTAATAGTATAGACTTTATATAATAAATGAATGGTAATATTATACTCTTTATGGTTCATAATATAAGTCATCTTAACTAATTTAATCAAAATAAAAAATAGTAGTTAATTTATTAAATATTTGTTTAGAACCTCTCAAATTATGGTTTTAATAAAAAAAAATTATACTAAACTTCTCTCACATACTTATTTAAA
The DNA here is from genome assembly GCA_037074615.1 of Leucaena leucocephala. NCBI lineage: Eukaryota > Viridiplantae > Streptophyta > Magnoliopsida > Fabales > Fabaceae > Leucaena > Leucaena leucocephala. The sequence continues at coordinate 9,009,251 of CM073525.1, forward strand.
ATTATTTCCAAAAAAGTAATCTAAACACCTTCTAAATTTGTCTTCAATTGAAAAAAAAATTAACTTTACTCATATTAAATAAGGTTGTGAAGAAGAGAGAAAAATAGAAAGAGTTATGTTTAAATATTATTTATTCTCAAAATAGTTTATATTATGATTTTTTTTAATAGAACTGACTTATATTATGAATAGAAGGGAGTATATTTATAATTTTTTTTTATAATACTAAAACTTGTAGATCGTTTTAATTTCATAAGTATGGTCACGCAATAAAGCCCCAAGGGGGCAATGACCATAGTATTGTGTGTTAAATTCATTTTCAATAGTAAAACTATTTATATATTCCAAACATCATATTTTAAATTTTATTTAATTAAAATATAATAATTCAACATATTTTAATTTTAGTTAGCTAATGATTTATATAAAATTATTTATATTTTTTGTTTTTAAAAAATAAATATTAATTTAGTTCAAATGATTTTTTTTATTTTTTTAAATTAAAATATTTTTTTAAAAATAAAATATTTATTTTTTAAAAAATAAAATAAAATTGTAAATTCATGTATAAATTATTAACTAAATTATTATATTTAAATTTGATAAAATTTAGATCACACCGCTCTCTAAAAAAGTATATAAGTATTCTCTTTCAATGGTTGGAAAAGAGAAGTAGTTGGGATTTGGCAGTGGATAAGTGTTTGATTATGGGCCGGCAAATTTTTAATTGAAGATTAAAATAATTAACAAATTTTAAGATCAGTGGGATAGATAAAAGGTAAATTACCACTGACTATTTTAATTTTATTTTTTATATATATAGTTAGTATCCTAATATTATATATTGTATAATTTCACTCATAATATATTTTTATTTAATAAAATTTTACCTATAATTTTTTAATTTAGTGTAATTTTTAGTATTTAAAATTATAAATAAAATTATATTAAATTAAAAATATTATAAGTTAAATTATACTATAAATAAAATTAATATATTAATTATATATAAAAATAAAATAATGATATTAATTATTATTTTATCTACATGCCCCTATAAGTGGACCACAAATCAAGATCAGGAAGGAATGGACTTTCCGATGCTATCCTACTTATTATTAATAACACCACAAGCTAGTAATGTTCTAACATCATCGCACACATTGTGCTTTAGCCCATGGCATCTAAACTATTACTGTTACATCTTTTTAAGCGCACGAATCAAATAAATCTTTCTGAATCTTAAATTTAAATTTTAAAAGAATTATTTGTACTAAAAAAATAATTATAAACTCTAAAATTAGATTAATAAATTATTTAAATATATAATAATATTAATTGATGGTATAAAAACAAGAGAATAGGTAGTAAATGTTAATTCAGTGCAAGCAAATATCCACTGATAATTACTATTTCTTCTTCTTTAGTGGTTTAGATTAGAAGCGAAGTTGATTTTGTCCATACCCATTTTAATTTTTGTTCTTATCTTAATTCTTTCTTTGCTTAAAAAATCAGCAAGCTTAAAATCATCCCACCTAGCTTTTCCTAGAGTCACTCTATAATTTTCATCATTTAAATTACGGAAATGAAACAGGTAAATTACCAAAAAAAAATCCAAAAATTAAATAAAAAAATGGTGCCACCCATCACCCATGTGAGTGAATAATAACAAATTAGCAGACAAATACAGATCAATTAGAGTAGCACAGATTCTAAATTATTGTCAGCAAACAAAAGCTGACACCGAGATTCTTAATTCTTAAATAATAATAATATTATTATTATTATAAGATACTCTCAAACAAAAAAAAAAATTAAAACCAGTTCACGTAAACATGATTTTTTCTTACAAAGGGAATTCGATTTAGTAATTGGAAAGCATTACGTGAAATCTTAGAAGGGAGAAGCAAATGATTGCAGATAGGGGAGAAGAGAAGGAGGAGAAGACCAACTGTAAAAAACAGTCGGATCTCAAACATACAAATCAAATTCAGAAAATTCCCCAAATTGAGATCCGTCTCTCGTCTTGTGCAGTAATGTTCACTCAGGCCAACAAGCCCATCATCCCAACCGCTTCAGCCACCAACAAAGTATCTCTCTCGTAAAGGTAAGCACCACCATTTTTTGGACAAAACGCGGAAAAAGTTGTAAATCAGATATAATGAATGGTCGTATTCAATCTTTGTTTTTGCTCAGGCTACTACTACGTCAAAGCGCTTTCACAAACGCCACAATTTTAAAATATTTGCAAGTTCTGAGCTCCTTAAGCCTGCTTTGAGAGGCTTGCAGAGCGGAATTGAGGCTGAGAATGGAAGTGGAGAGTGAAAAATCGGGTTCTGATGGGAAGGTTTGGAGTTTTTGTAGAATGCCATTTTGGCAAACGAGCCATGCTTCTTCGTCTTCTTCTTCCACAACATCTTCCGCGCATAATAATGTCCATCAGCATGACCATAATCTTCAATCTGTTGATAGATCGGCTCATCCGTCTTCCACTACGGTTTCCTCTGTGGCCAAGTCTCTGCTTCCTGCAAGAAGGAGGCTCCGTCTTGATCCCCCCAATAAGCTCTACTTTCCCTGTATGTTTGTGAATCCTGTTTATTTGCTTCATTTTCTAATTAGATTTGGTTCTATTCAATTGTTCTTTGGGTAGCGTCAAGCTTTTAGGACTTGCTTCCTTGTTCTTTTGCTCGTTTACATTTGAATGGATTGTTCCTAATATTCAGGAATAATGTACCCGTTTGTGAATTATGTTCTGGTCTCTCTCCTTGTCGTCGCTGTCCATGGATTCTCTAATTAGCAGAAACGAAAAATATTGATAGAGTATATTGCTTAGAATTTGCAGTAGATGTTGGGTATGTCCGCTGTCTGATTTAATGCGACTTTGCTTTGATTCTGTTGAAGATGAACCTGGCAAACAAGTTAGGAGCGCAATCGCAATTAAAAACACTTGCAAGTCTCGTGTAGCATTCAAGGTGGGTAAATATTTCTCCATTTAATGTTTCTTCTTATTTTTCTAGCTTTGTCATGTTATGCATATGATCATTTTGAATTTTTGACGACTCGCTCTACTGAGTCAGTCGTACCGACGTTGACTCCACGTTGGGGAACTTTTGGCTGTATTTCTACCTAGGAAAAGGAAATATGAGGTCAGAAAAGTGACGACTTAGACATCCGCGACAACTGGGGAAAATTGTGTAAAACATTGGATATATTTGACAAACATCTAGGTTTCATTAAAAAAAAATGGAAGTTTGATGTTCCTGAATTATAGAATGCGTAATATGTTGAACAATATTATCTTCCCATTTGGGTTTCTTTATGAAAGCATTTTAATATATTGATTTTTAGTTATGTGCTTCTAATATCTTTCTAGTTGCTAGTTCTATATACCATCTATCATATTAAAACACTGTAAATGTCACCATTAACAGTGGCGTGTTGTTTTGTCATAGTTTCAAACAACTGCACCTAAGAGTTGTTATATGCGCCCTCCTGGTGGTATCCTTGCACCTGGTGAAAGTATAATCGCCACTGGTACTTTATCCTTTCACACTTGTTTTAAGTTGAACCGGTATGCTTTTGTTCATCATGAGTTGGATCTTTCTGATAAGGGTTAAACTTATTTGGCAGTATTTAAGTTTGTGGAGCCCCCAGAGAACAATGAGAAGCCGGTTGATCAAAAGAGCAAGGTCAAGTTTAAAATCATAAGCTTAAAAGTGAAAGGAGAAATGGAGTATGTACCAGAGCTGGTAATGCATCTTAATTGTTTGTCCTTTAAGTGTCATCTGGCCTTAAATTGAACTTCTTGTTTTGAAGTTGCTTGGAGTTTTCATAGTTGTATGTAGTATCCTTGATTGAATCAGACTTTTTAATTGGAATCAGTTACTTATAAATTGATTGCCCTCTTTCTAGGGATTTAGGTCAAACTGTTGGAAAATTCACAAAGTCAAATAAACTTAGAGAAAAATGACATCCATTCTTAGACTTCCTTAGAATTACTAAATTCATTGTATTTCAAATATTAGTCTGAAAAACCTTGGGAAGAGGTAGTGTACTTATGATTTAGTGAATTCTTTTAGGTGCTGAAAATTCTGTCATATTATCCTATTTGCAGTTTGAAGAGCAAAGGGATCAAGTAACAGTGGAGCAAATTCTGCGTGTTGTTTTCCTGGACCCTGAACGTCCTTGCCCTGTAAGATATAATCCCAAATATGTCATATGACCTCTACCATTTATGTCTACAAATACAAAGCTTCAAAAAGATCACACATTGTTTTTCATAGGCCATGGAAAAACTTAAGCGGCAACTTGCTGAGGCTGAGGCTGCATTGGAAGCACGAAAGAAGCCCCCGGAGGAGACAGGTCCAGAAAGCGTTGGGAAAGTTATCGATGAATGGGTTAGACTTAGACGCTTATTTATCAAATATACTCTTTTACTTCTCCCCATTTTATTACACCTTCCATTGGATGTTCTTTCATTCAATCTAATTTATTGTTTGCTTCTTCCTTTTGTAGAAAGAAAGAAGAGAAAGATACCTGGCACGACAGCAAGTTGAAGGCGTCAATTAGCTCAAAGGGATGTTAATTTTACTTAAGCCCTTCGTTTCCAGCAATTTTCTGTCGAAGAAGTTTAATTCATCGGCCACTGATCTGTGTCAAAGTTGGGGCTTCAAAGAGTTAATTGCGAAAGCATTTTTGTTTTTTTGGGGTATTGCTCTGGCATGTATGTTGTAGGCGAGTGGATTAGTAGTACTATGAGTGGCAGTAATTTGTTGAATTTTCACGCAATCTCTTATAATTTGTGGATAGATTGTATCATTGTTTTCTTCAGATGAAATTGTCAATCTTGGCAGAACTGATTATTATCTTCATGCCATATGATGTGGGTAGTTTGGTCACGCAAAAAATATCCATAGGATATGTCGCACGTATGCATTGCTTTCTACTTTTGGTTGGGATCTAGAAAAATATATAGCTTCTGACTATCATTTGGAATGAAGGTTGGATTTGTTTTTTTTTTTTTGGATTGAAATAAATCTCCTTAGTTTGATTTTTTTTGGAAAGTACACAGATCTCTCAATGAAATTATTGAGTTTAACCTCTTAATCTATAGCTTAATAATTTAATTTTTAATAGAGTATAATAATAATATAATTTATGTAATGATTTATTATTTATGGAGAATGCTAATGATTTGGGAGATATGACAGCTGTCACTTTTCGGTATATGGTAAATTCAATTTTTATGTGAATTATATGTTAATTTACATCAAAATTCCTTTTTATATGTGACTGTCGATTTGTTTTTATAATCAAATTTCTTTTTTCAAATGTATATATAGGGTCCGTTGGGATAAAAGTTTAAAAAAGGGATTAAGAAAAAAATTGATTTTTGGACAGATTTTAGAAAAGGATTTTTGGAGAAGAATTTATGAAAAAAAAATAGTTTTAAATAAATGAGTGTTTGGATAGTTATTTCTAAAAGTATTTTTATTATCGGTAAATTATGAAAAATGGTATAAGTATTAAATGAGGAGAGATAAGAGATGAGATGAGAGAAGAGAAAAGAGAAAGTGTAAGAAAAGAGAGGAGAGATTGTGTAAAAAAAGTATGAGAGAGGAGGGAGTGCGTAAGAAAAAGTAGGGGTAATATATTAATTGTTTAGTTTATAAACTCTTTTACTGTTTTATAAGTTACTCTAACTAATTTATTTAAAATTTTAGTTTTAAACTATAGTTTAGTTTAAAAATTCGTTTGAACAAATATAATTATTTATTTTAAAATTTTTTAAAATTTAAATTTTGTTTAAATTTAAGTTTAAAACTTAAATTTAGGATGGTATTAGACACATATAATATACTTTCTCAAGATTCAGGAACAGTGGTCACTATAAAGCGAGCATATCTATAGTTGCTTTAATGAGATAGGGACTACTCAGCTGTATTTTTAATTAATAAATATATAAGATATATAATTATTTAGAGTGTGTTTAATTATTAAAAAATATTATTGTATTATAATCGTGGAGTTTGGGGAAACATATGAATTCCTAAATATTTAGACTTATAGTTAAGGGTAATAGAAAATTTATTTTACCTGACATTAATATCGCTTAAAAAAGAGAAATTTTACCCTACTTTTTAGATTATAGATAAATTTAATTTCTTTTTAAAAATTTTTATAAAAAAAAAATAAGTAGAGGTTCGATCAATCGATAATCGAGCAAATATGCCAATTTAGAAGATAGGGCATAAATAATAAATAAGAGATGAGAAGAGTTTTTTTTTGTAAGGAGAGATAAAAGAGAATCAGCAAAGGAGCATCGTTTTTCATGCTCTAAACTATGAATAAGAAAACAAGTCTCTTTGTATTATTAGTATAATAACATTAGGGGTATTGCTGGAAATGACAAGGAGGTTCCCACCAGATTACGCTTTTGATGGCTTCAAGACATATGTTCGCAATCGCAGGTGTGTTGCTTTAATCTTAAAGTAAGCTTGGTAAGAAACACTAATAATACACTTAATTTGTGGCTCAACTCTGGTTCTGAGGGTGTAATTATGCTTATTATAGCTAGAGCTAGTAAAATAGATTTAACCCATAATATTATTATTTATTTTATTTTAATATTATTTTAAATATTCTTATTATCAAACAATAATAAAAATTATTATTTATTTATTAATATATGTTCATATATTATAATTTATTAATATTATTTTAATATTTATTTAGATTTATAGTTATATAATTTGAGATTTTTTATAAAAAATAAGAATTTTTAAAAATATAATATTAATAATTTTTTTATTATGTTAATATAACATTATAAAATTTTTATTAGTATTTTAAAAATTTTAAAATAATTTTTTAAAAATATAAAAAAAATAGTATACTAGCGGGTAGGGCTGTGCACACAAGCCCGCGGCTCGGTATGCCCTGCCCAACCCGTAATAAAAATGCCCTGCCCAACCCGATAAATATAGGGCAGGGTCGGGTATCGGGCTGCAAAATACAGCCCATGCATTTTTCGGGCTGGGCACCGGGCATAGGGGCTGCCTTGCCCTGCCCATGAACCCCAATTCTTTTTTTTTATTTTTTATCCATCTTAAAATGGAGAATATGATAGCTACTGGTGACTAAAAGGTAATTTTAAAAATATAAGTAATTAAGTAGGTAAGTTATATCTTTTAATATTTATAACTATACTAATTTTTTCTTCTTCTTTTTAACTTTGTTAATTATTATATGATTATATTACAAATTATAATTATTTATTTTAATTTTTTAGATGCTTTATCTTTATCAATATTGGAGAGATTGATACAAAGTTATAATTGCAAACTACTTAGACTTCAACGCTTATTTTTTATATGCAATAGATCTCAAGATTTTAATTATTATCTTTGTTGTCTTATTCTTAGTGGATTATAGATATTATTTAACTCTTGAAGACACATGAATATAATATTATTTTATAAGTTCATAATTGCAGATTTTTTTCACAACATGAGCATGACATTACGGCTTGGGTATGCCCAGCCCGCCCATACCCTGCCCAAAATTGTTAAGGCTTTTACCAGGTAGGGTTGGGCCTTAGGCTGCAAAATGCAGCCTATGTATTTTTTGGGTAGGGCACCAGGCAGGGGCTGTCCTGCCTAACCCTACCCATGCATACCCCTACTAGCGGTCAATTTGGACTGATATTTTGGAGTGGGTTTAGCCTACCACTTTAGTGGGTTAACCATAACCTGCAGGCCAACCTATATTCTTAGATCTAATTACAGCTTTAAGCTGGTCACTTTATTATTTGTGGCACGGGGAACAAAATTCATTTAAGGCATGTTCAGTTGAAAGTTTGAAAGGAGATGAGGAGAGGGTTTAACGTCTTTTTGTTTAGTTTGGATTGAAAGAAAAGGAAGATAATATATTTTAAATAATTTTTTATTTGGTTAAAAGAGAGAAGGGGAGGGAATGATATGATTAATTTATCATTATATCCTTATTGTTACTAATAAATTTGTATATGAAAATTTGACATTTTTTACAAAACTCGAGTTATGTAACAATAATAAAATTGAGTAATGGTAAAAAAAAGCGATTGAATGTGTTTAAAAATAGAGTTTCTCCATAAAACACTCGAGTTTTATAACAAAACTCGAGTTTTACGGTAATAAAACTCGAGTTTTTTAATAAAGCCTGAGTTTTACAACACTTATCACTGTAAAACTCGTGTTTCCCTTATGTAACTTGAGCTTTGTCACTTCAACAACAGATATTACTTTCACTATTGCAAAAAAGGCTTTTTAAATCGATTGAAAATAGTGATCTATATCAGACAATGACCGGTGTAGAAATGGGCTGTTTAGAAAGTGCACACTTTTTAAATCGGTCGATTCACCGGTGTAGAAAGTATAGAATTTAGACTGGTCTCTTTTGAAATCCAGTGTAAAATTTGTTAATGTCTACACTGGTTGAACATATCTCTTTTGAATGGTTTTATGAATTGTTTACACCGATTATATTTTCACCTAGTGTAGATTAATGAATTGTTTATACCGGCTGTGTTTACACCCGGTGTAGATTAATGAATTTTTTACACCTCACTATAAAGACAACCGGTGTATATGTTGTCATATTTATATATATTGTTTCTACTCCTGTCGGTGTATATACTGTTTCATTAACCTCATCCATTGAAACTTCATGGATAAACTGCCTAAATATACAGACTGAAAGAGACAATAACAGAGACAAAGTTCAAGATGACAGAGACAGATCTTCAATTGCTCATTACATTATTATTTAATAAAATTCACTAAAAAATATATAATTATTTGAACAGAAAAATAAAAAAATGTATTTTGGTACATAATGACAAATACTATTGAGAATGAATGATTTGAACAAAAAACTCAGCCCAAAAATTGCGCAGGTCCTTAACATCTTATTCAGAAAATAGGTCAAATTGATCAAACATCTGAAATATCAAATTAAAATAAAAGAAATTAAAGCATTACCAAGATATATTAAATTGATTAGAAATATATGAAATCATTAAAAACACAATTTACCTCCTCAGTTAGGTCAGTCTTATTTGACAAGATGATATTGATCATGTGTCTAACCATGTAGAAGTCGCACAAGTTGCTTTCTTTGGGTTGCCTTCGACTCTATAATATTAACATTAACAAAATTATGTGTCATCAGCAAAAAACTGCGTGGAGCATAACACTTAATACTTTTTTTACTTTCGGCGTGATCCATTCAGGGTCCCTAATCGATTTGACTTTCTTAAGACCCTTTACAATTGCAAACGTCCTCATAACCCTATGACCAAAGTTATGAACTTAGTAACCGCTTTATTACAAATACCATATTTAATTTATTATAAACACCATTGTTCTATAAGGAAGAAAACTCACATGTTCATACTCTTCTTGGCATCAACCAATGGCTTGTAGTGAAGGGAAGAAAATTTTATAAGTACACTTATATAGTATGATCAATTGCCAATGGTTGTTGTAGAAAATAATTAAACAATAATAATTATTAGCATTAAGCAAATACAAACCTAGTATGAAAAAATTGAAATATTATTATTCTTATTCCTGCATATATGGTGCGAAGAAACAATCAATATCGATTTTACCAAACCTCCTTAGTACTTAAGTCTTGAAGATTGGGAGGTCCCTTCTGAATAAATCTAAAATGGGCATAGGAATTCGAACTAAACTTGTTTGCCCTTGGAAATAGGGCTGAGCAATGGGCGGGGCGGGTTGGCCCGATGGTCAGCCCTTGCCCCGCCTATTTATTTTTTTATGGGCACGGGTTAGCCCATACCCATGCCTTAGCTCGTATTAAAAGGGCTGGGCTGAACCCGTTTGGGTTCCAATGGGCATAGGCAACCCGTTTATAAAAAATAAAAATATTTTTTTATTTAAACCCATTTGAAGTTCTAATAATAATGAAAATAAAACAACAATAGTACACATATGATATGATTGTTCATCATAATATTAGAAAATAAAATATCATAATAATAGCTACAAATTTATAACCACATAGTCCACAATACTTATATAATATAATCATTCATAATCTTAATTATTCAATTGGATTATGATTATACATAATCTACATTATATTTACTTGTGATAGTTGTAGATATAATTACCCATACCTCTACAAAATAAATTTAAAAAAGTATATTAGTATGTAATAAAAATAAATTTAAATAAATATAATATAATAAATTAATAAAAAATATATGGGAGGGCTATGGGCTGACCAATGGTTAGCCCGTAGCCTGCCCATATAATTTACTGTTTGAGCCCGTTTAAATCCGCCTGTTACAGGTCTATTTTGGGCGGGTTTAGACGGGTTCAAATAGTATCGGGTTGCGTGCGGGCCCACGGGTTATGGGCTAATTACTCACCCCTACTTGGAAACCAACTTAGCTTGCATGTACCTCCAGTTAATGCAAACACGATGTTAGTTAATGCAAACACTTAGCTTGCATGAATTTTGTTATTACATATATTTATATTTAAGTTAGACTTACATTAAAAACACTTGGACGCACCCGGAGGTTAGTTCATTCCTAGGAGTGATAATCGATTTCACATCTGCATGGTCAACAAAGGCAGCAGCCACCGTGTCACCCACAACTGAATCTATAGGCAACACATCCACATGGAACGTTTCATCAGGTGTGGGAAGTTCATTTGGGGATGATGCGACGTGATCCGAAACAAGATACTTTGGGCATAATATGAAAGTCCCCTTTGCCTGACTCACAGTCTTCACCACATTAGTCAGAATTGGGACAAAAGCATCTTCAAATATCACGTCTTCAACTGTCATCCTTAACTGATCATTCTAAATTTGGATATGGTGGGGCGTTTCCCCTAAGATATGGATAGAACCATATGCCACTAACCTTTTGATAGGATCCTCCACATATAGATCACAAGGTTCAGCATCCTCTAACACCTTTTTGGCCATGCAATAGCTCCCTTCAGTGCTAGGATGGGCTGTATGTGAGAGCATTTGGATGGCTCTTGACTCCTGTTGCCTTGATATCAACATATAATACATTTCTTCATTAATCTTTGCCAAACCCTCTTATAATTGTGCATGAATTGAAGCTTATGTCTATACCTAGCCTCTGCCTAAGCCTCTACCTTAGCATATTCCCTCACGGTGGATAACAATAATTCCAGCTCTGCCCTCGGGACGTATAGGGAATGTTGTGGAGATGCTCCAAAAAAATTTCTTATACCGACACCTCGTCCAACTCTCTTGACATAATCCCCATGCTCTTACTTGCCCGTGGCAACAGTTAAGATATCATTCATATTATCTGACTTGAAGAAGCCATATGCTTCTTGTTGTTTAAGATCAACCTATAACATAAAAAGAGTAAACATAAGAAATAATATAATTAGTCTACTAAAACAAAATAATACAAGTAGTATTTACAATTTTTGTCGTAATCATGAGAGCGTGACCACTTGTAAATGATCCGCTCATTTTTTGGTAAGCGTACAACCACTGATCTTCGTGACGTATTGGAGATGGGGGAGTGAAAGTAACACTAGGATCAGACCAGCAGCCTCTTCTAGCCTCTTCCTCTTAGCCCCCAATAAGTCTCTTTTAGCCTTCGCGTAACCCCCTCAAGATATTGTATGGGAGCAATCATTCTTGAGAGCGTGTTCAATGGCTTTTGCTCTTTTTTCCTACAAGACTTGAAGTAGTTAATCCCCAATGCATACAAAAGGAAGAAACATGGGAAATGTAAGATTCCTTTTTTATAACATATCAACTCACCATAGCTTCTATAGTAGTCCAAAGCCTAACAAATTCTTCTCAAGTAACTTCGTTAATGAATTGATACTTGCTGTATAGAGAAGAATTAGGCTGGCCATCTTTGTTCCGACCATGCACATACTGACGAGCTAGTTGTGTCTTGAATTCCCTCCAACGCTCAGCGCAATAAGACAACGTCTTATTCTTCAAGACTTCATTGTTAGGAACATCGTAAGTGAGCTACAATAATTTCTATTGAAGGTAAAGTTATCGACCAATAGTTGTATTTTTTGGTATTGGTCTACATACAATATACAATAGGTAGTTCTTATACTCGGATAGAGTCCTAAATTTAATTCTTCACGCGATTATCAATAGCATCCCAAGTCTGTATGGCGATGTTAGTCTTGTTGCGTGCTAGGAAGTTGACATAATTCATGTACTTTGTCATGTGTTCACCAATTGGGTTACAACATGTGTCAAATTCAATCGGTAGTAATTTCCCTTCCATCCTATCTTTTGAAATGTCTTTCAATCGTGTTGCACTTCTGCCCCTCCTTTACTTAGAGTCACTTGGAGCATCGCTAGCCTCATTTTGATTACCACTACCCCATATTTTTATATAAGTAATAACAAAAACAAACATGGTAAACAGAGAAGAACGACTGACCATAGCGAAAGAAGTGCAAGCATTTATCGATGTAAAGAACTGCAAGCATTCATCGCAGAAAACTATAAAACCTAGATTCAACGAACACGCAAAAGGCAAAGCACGTACACTAGAAAATAAGTGTCCAAAACATACACGAAAAAACACAACAAGAGCGAGAATAGAGAAGAACGACTAACCACAGCGAAGCAAGATGAAAACCATAGAGCACGACAATTGGTGTAATGATAGAAGACGTGAAAACTAAGACTACATTAACCTGAGAAATGAGAAAGGAAGAGACGCGCCAAGGGGAGAGCTTTGATAAAGTATTTTCATTTAAGACTTTTTACACCGGTTAACATTTAAATCCGGTGTAAATATCATACTTTGAATATGAAATGACTAATATTTTGAAATTCAAAATAATTTCTACACCGGATAACATGTACAATCGGTGTAAAAAAGTTTTCATATAACTTTTTACACCGGATAACATGTACAACCGGTTTAAATATTAGTTATTTTTTTAAACAATCCTTTATTAACCCATCACTTGTAAGTTACAACAAAATAATATATACAATAAGAACAATATATTTGTGCTACTATTACATCAAAACAATATATTCAATCACATAAAAATTAATTAGAATCCACTTCTTCATTCAATTTTGGTAAACCTATTGAAAATGATATGGTCTCACAAATTAAATTATTATCGTCAATAACCCTTTTTCCTTAGAGAGTGACAGACAATTTTTTATTTGTCGGATCAGTGATATAGAACACTTGATTTGCTTAGTCTGCCATAATGAAAGGCTCATTCCCAAAACTTATACTTTTCAAATTAACCTGTATAAATCCGAACAGATCCATCATAACACTGTTGTTTACATTAACCCACTTGCATTTGAACAAGGGAATTGTGAATTTGGTGTAGTCCAACTCCAAAATCTCCTCAATGATGCCATAATAAGGGATAACTGCTAATTTAGGATTATTGTCTTTTGAACTAGAGAAGTGGATAGCTTCAGCTCCTAACATAACACCACTATTCTACACACTACTTTTTTTGATATAGGGACTTAGTATAAAAGGAATATCCATTGATGTCAAATAAATTCCAACATATCACATTAAATGCATGACCATATGCTAATCATCTAACTGCATCAAATACAAGATTTGTTGTATTCTCTAATCAGCATTTGCTCTGTCATTCTATTATTTTGTTTTTGGACAAGCTCTTTATGATAAGCTATATAGTTTTGAACTTCATCAATGTTATTCAATATGTGTAAGTGTATTTGCTGCAATTCATTACGATCAACACTCTTCACTGACATTTTGCGTTGACCCCTTGTTTGGCACGGGGTTTAGCGAGACTGGTAAGTCATACTTTAAACAGGTAGTGTTAACAAAAATACATGGTTTCTTCATAAACATATTTTTTAACAATAGATTTCTCGGGCTGATTTGGATACTTCATGTACCCTTTAAGGATTTTCATGTATATTTCAAATGAGTACATCCATCATAAGTATATAGGGTCACACAGTTTTGTCTCTCACACTAGATGAATGATGAGGTGTACCATGATGTCAGAAAAGCCTGAAAGAATCAGTTTTTCAAGTTGGCACAAAATAACATAACTCTCGTGCTCCAATTCAGCTAACTTTTCAGTCTCAAAGACTTTGCCACATATAGTATTGAAGAAGAAGCAAAGTCGGGTTATAATGTGTCTCAAATCATCTTGAAGGATTCCTCAAACAACTACTAGGAGTAATTGTTGCATCAAGACATGACAATCATGAGACTTTTGGCCTATTAATCTCAAATCTTTCATCGACACAATCTTCTTAAGATTAGATGAGTACCCAGAGGGAATTTTGATTCATTGTAAATATTCACAAATACTTATTCTCTCATCCTTGGACAAAATATTAATCTCCTCAATACAATAACTCCCCTCACCATCTAGCCTTGGATGTAAATCCTCACGTATTCTCATTTCTTGTAAATATAATATTGCCTTCAAAGCGTCTTTGGAACTACCATGTTGGTTGAGAAGTGTTCTAAAAATGTTGTCACACACATTTTTTCCACATGCATGACATCAATATAGTGCCTTACCTGAAGATGTTGCCAATATAGAAGCTCAAAGAAGACATATATTTTTTTTTCATATATTTTTCTCACTTTTCTTGGTAGTCTTACCGAAAGTAATGTTGATGTCCTTCACCTTTTTATAAATTTGTTCTCCTGTCAATGGCTTCAGAGTATTTTCAAATTCTTGTCCTCCAAAATTTTTTTTCTTCAGTTGACGGTATGGGTGTCCTTGTCTTAGAAATCTCTTATAACCTAGATAGACTGTCTTTCTTCCATAATGAAGTTGATAGTAGTAAGTCTCTTCCTCATAAATGGGACATACTTTATGACCCTTAACACTATATCCTAACAAATTTTTGTATGCAGGAAAGTCATTAATTATACAAAAGATCATGGCCTTCATATTGAATACCTCCTTCTTAATAGCATAAAAAAATCCACGCCTTCCCATAGCTTCTTCAAATCTTCAATCAAGAGCATTAGGTAAACTTCTATGTCATTTCCCAGTTGTTTGGTCCTGAGATCAATATAGACAATATTAAATACTTGCGTTTCATACACAACAAGGGTGATAAGTTGTAAACCACCAAGAGGACGGGCCATGAACTATGTATAGTACTAAGGCTACTATAAGGGTTCATGCCATCTGTACAGAGTCCAAGCCTTAGATTTCATAGTTTGTTGTCAAACTCGTGAAATAAGTCATCAATCTTCTTGCATTAGCCGGATGACGAAGCTTTCCATCATAAATCCTTTTAGTTGCATGCCATAACATTCTTTTTGCATCATCTTCATTACCAAAAAGTGGCTTAAACCTTGGTATAATTGGAAGATACCATAACACCTTTGCAGGAGACTTGTTTGATTTGTACCTTGGTGTCTTACATATTGGACATTTCTCCTTATCTTCAAAACATTTCCTGTACAGTATGCAATCATTTAGGCATGCATGAATCTTTTTATACTGTATGTCTAAAGGACATACTATTTGCTTAGCATCATAGTAACTTTTGGGTAACACATTTTCTTCTGGAAACATGTCTTGCAACAACTTAAGCAATTCTCAAAAACCTCTATAACTCTACCTATGCCGTGCTTTCACACTTACCAATCTCAACACCGCATTCAACATGTTGTATTTTCTGCACCTTGGGTATAGAGGTTTTTCTGCATCATTATACATAGTACCATATGCATGTGACAACATAAAAGCATAATCTCCAATATCACGAATTATGTCTTTTACTCGATCATCAGTATCCATGTCATCATCAAAGGTCTGTTCCAACTGTTCAGATGCACTCGACATTTTCATATTTTCACCATGACATACCCATACTGTGTAACTCTTGGAGAACCCTTCACAAATTAGATGAGTGTATATATATGTAGGATTTTGTTTCCTCTCATTCAAACAACTCACATAAGGACAATAAAACCTTCCATTGTCATCATCACCGTTCAGTTTAGCAAAATCCAAAAACTCATTCACCCCCTCAACATACATAATACTTGTTCGTTTAGTATTTATCCAACTACGATCCATATTTGTTATTTGTGAAAGACTAAAAAATTAGAAAAATAGAAAATAAGAAAACTTAGCTTGTAGCAATGAGTCAAATGAAACAAGTAAATGACATCAATGAATCTAGCACAAATAACAGAGGTATTGACAGTAGTACATAAATCTTCAGTTCTCGAGACAAGGAGTTCAAAACAAAACTCCCTAGTTGTGAAGGGTTGAGAAGGCTTCAACGCGCGAACAAGTGAAAATAACAGGTGGGAGGCGCGAAGGAACTTTCGATTAAATTAAAGGGTATAATCTACACCAATCATTATATTCTACAACGAATATTGATATGTCTGATTTCATACTGTTGCATTTTTTTTGTAAAATAAAATAACAACATGTCATCAGAATGAGAAATTTCATTCATTTAGAGAACAAGAAACTTCATTCATTCAGCTTTACTAATAACTTTGCATCAAAAGTATAAAATTTTTAAATACAATATCTATCAGAATATATAATATATTATCTCCTTTTGTCATTAAGTATAAAAAATAAAATAGGAGGGGAAGCAGATAAATGTTGTAGGCTTTCACTACTCATCATACTCGGAGGTCTGGGATTCATCAGAATAGGTCAGATCAATAGGATCATAGAAGCTATCATGCTGTTGATGGTTGTAAACTTTTAAGCAAAAAGCTCTAAAACTGTCTTTCAGTCTAGTAACTTCCTTAGACATTTCTTTCACTGAGTTCTCCAGAGTAATGAAACGTATGATCAGTTCCTCAAGGTACTCAATCAGAGTGACAACTAGGGGAGGAGGAGAAGGAACTACTGGGTGAGGGTCGGTATATTTGTCTTCAAAATCTTCTCTGTTTCTTTTGTGCGATGAAGAAGGAGGTATGCGTGAGGAAGAAGCCATTGGTGCATTCAGATAGAAGGAAAGAAAATAAAATAGAGATAAAGTGATGAGACAAAAGTACTGATCATACGAATGGTATACATATGGTTGAGGAATAAGAACGATTTCAGAAAAGAATATCAAATAATACAATTGGCTTTATATCATAATGAGTACAAACGTTGAGAATCGAAGAAGTGAAATGAACGGCCTGAGAAGTTACACAGAAAAGAAGTGGGAAAGCATAGATAGGAAACTGAAGAGTCAGAATAGAAAGTATATGTAACACCAGTTATATATATTTTACATTGGTTCAATGTAAATCCGGTGTTAATATTTCATCTTATTTACAAAAATTACACCTTTCATTTGTTCTAAAAGCTTTTCCGCAAGGTATACAGAAGTTAAAGAAAATAAACGGTAAAGCATATATAGGAAACTGAAGAGTCAGAATAGATAGTATATTTAACACTGGTTATATATATTTTACACCGGTTCAATGTAAATCCGGTGTAAATATTTTATCTTATTTACAAAAATGCCACATTTCATTTGTTCTAAAAGTTTCTCCGCAAGGTCTGAAGAAGTTAAAGAAAAGAATCGGGAAAGTATAGACAAAAAACTGAAAAGTCAGAATATGATGTAGCTAATCTACACCTATTAATATTAGTATCCGGCATAGTAATTATAGTTTACATTGGTGACATGTTAATCCAGTGTAACTATTTCATCTTATTTACAAAAATATCACCGGTCATATTTTTTAGACTGTCTCCACAAGGACCAGTTTAAAAATGGGGTTTTAAAAAGCATATTTTATACCAGTGTTCAAAACTCCAGTTCCTTAGCCAAAATTGAGTTTGACCAGTTAGAGGCGTTGTATAACTAGAGTTTTAGTCTAAAACTCGAGTCCTATCACTATGAAACTCAAATTTTCTTTTACAACTCGATTTCGATCAATGATAACTCCAGTTTTTTCCCCAAAATCACATATGAATTAAATTGATAATATGACTGGTTTTAAAACTAAGCTATTAAATATGTATTTTTAAGCTCAGAGCTCTTAAAATATTCTTTGTCTACTTTGCTATATATATATACCCTTAATTATTATTCAAATTATCATACACATGAACAACTCCATAATTGCGAATAAAGTATTTTATTTTTTAAATTTGTACGATTCATAGAAATAGCGCATATTTTATATTTTAAGATCACTTATAAATTACACATCTAATCAGAAATTCACTAGTTAATAAAGGTACATAGGAGGATATTGGAAGTTGACGCATGGAGTCAATAAAATTGTTACTAATTAATTAGCGAATATTACATTTATGGGCTTAGGAGTTTGATCTTTTGTATAAAGATAAATGGAAGGGTAATTGCATGTAGATTAGGGCAAATAACTAAAGGATGTCAAGTAACAATAGGGGTGCACTTCGTAGCCACATTAGAGGCATTGGTAGGCCCAGTTAGAGCCTTACTCGTGGCACACATGGCATATGAAGGGCTCTCCTCCATTGTCGTCCAATACTAGATTCATATGGTGATTATGCCCCTTGTGACTCACTAATATAAGAAGCCCCCTCACCTCTTCCTCCATCTGTTTCTCTAGCGATTACACTCTTGCATGAGTGAATGGGTACACATTCTCCTGGTATAAGTTGATGAGGTTCCTTATGTGTCTTGTTATCATCTTACCATTAGGGCCTATTATCACCAAGCACAGTACTCCTTGTACTTTGAAGTACCTCGCTAGCTTTTTCATCTCCGTGTCTCTATACAGTAAGTTGACAGAGAATCTAGTTAGTGCAGTCGATAATGATGGCACCAAAATTGCCATAGCAAATCCATTTAGCAAGTCGACAGCGACCCTAGTACAGGCATGCAAGAGAAGCTTTAGACAGATAGGAGAGGTGTGTGGAGATAGGATATAATTGTCTTAAAATTTGGTATCCTTCTAAAAAAACCCTATTTTAGAGGAATGCAAAAGTAGGGAAGAGAAGGGAAGGGAGAAAAAATTTCAAACCTAATGATGGGAAGTGTTCATTTTCCCCTTCATTCCCTCCCTTTCTTTCTAACCGATCAGCCCCTTAAAGGGTAATTACTCCCTCGGGTTCAAAGTTCAAAATATAAGGTGTAAAAGTTAGAAGAGATTTGGGTTTGTCTAGTCATTTAATATTTTTTTCCCATTTGACCACATTCTCTCTCATAACCTTTTGCTCATTCTCATTTATTGCCTCTCTCAGTACTTTTTATTAATAAGGGCATATTTAGAAAAAAATATTACGTCTGGATTTTCCAATAATAAACGCATCACGAAAAAAAAAACCTTACTATTTTTAAACATTACACCGTCTGACTTTTATCATAAAAGTCATATTAAAAAAAAGTTACTGCTACCACCGCTAATCCAAACACACCCTAAGTATGGATTTTGATTAGCTTAAAATATAAGCGCCCACTTCTCCGGATTGTGGGATGAAGTTAGGTAGTGAGTTGCACCACCATCTAAGAGCTAAGTTGGTCGGTGCCAGCTTCAACCAAAAACATGATTTTTGATGGTTTCAACCAAACACACTTATTGTATATGTTTTGTATATAAATTAGCCAAATTATATTAGGTATAAAAATAATACATAAATATAAGTACACATAAAACAGTAACGTATGTAAGTCACCCACTTACAAAAATAGAATATAAAAACTTTAAACACAACCATTAAAACTGTCCAAACCGATGGAGGATGGCTAATATAAAGCCTCAAACAAGTTGGGAGATGAAAAGGATAGTATGAGAAACTTGCAGTAGTATGAGCGAGACCCTGGCAACAAATCAAGGTGAAGAGGTATGTTGTAGCTAGGCACCAATTCTAAGGAGGGCAAAGACCAGTATCTGCTAAACAAAGATGGCTCATGCAAAGGTGAATGTCCCCCGTGATATCTCTGTACTCCCCAGTCGGTGTGCTTAACAAAGCCACCTGTGTCATTAGTAGAATTCAGTCTCTTAACACCCGTAAAAACTAAAACAGATAGGGAAATGATGGGTGATTCTCAATTCTCTAGGGCTATTCAAAGTCATGGAGTCTTTTGGCGAATTTTCTTGTAGGATAACGCAACCGACCAAAATCTAAGATCTGTCACTCTTCATATACATGATCAGCTTTAGTTCGTTTAACTATACCATAAACGTCAGTGAAAACTTCAGTTGATTTTCGTTTCCTACACATGACCCCCTCTTGTTGCATTCAATTAAGAACCCACTCTGCTATGTGACAATGAGGCATCGTGCCCTCATGCATTATAAAACATCTAGGGAGGTAACGTGGCAACCAGAGAAGGTAATCACAGACAAAGATTTACACTATTCTGATTCTTTCTTTTCTCTCTTTCCCCATGATGTTCATCATATTTTATTCTCTGTGTGTCATTAGTAGAATTCAGTCTCTTAACACCCGTAAAAACTAAAACAGATAGGGAAATGATGGGTGATTCTCAATTCTCTAGGGCTATTCAAAGTCATGGAGTCTTTTGGCGAATTTTCTTGTAGGATAACGTAACCGACCAAAATCTAAGATCTGTCACTCTTCATGTACATGATCAGCTTTAGTTCGTTTAACTATACCATAAACGTCAGTGAAAACTTCAGTTGATTTTCGTTTCCTACACATGACCCCCTCTTGTTGCATTCAATTAAGAACCCACTCTGCTATGTGACAATGAGGCATCGTGCCCTCATGCATTATAAAACATCTAGGGAGGTAACGTGGCAACCAGAGAAGGTAATCACAGACAAAGATTTACACTATTCTGATTCTTTCTTTTCTCTCTTTCCCCATGATGTTCATCATATTTTATTCTCTGTGTGTCATTAGTAGAATTCAGTCTCTTAACACCCGTAAAAACTAAAACAGATAGGGATATGATGGGTGATTCTCAATTCTCTAGGGCTATTCAAAGTCATGGAGTCTTTTGGCGAATTTTCTTGTAGGATAACGTAACCGACCAAAATCTAAGATCTGTCACTCTTCATGTACATGATCAGCTTTAGTTCGTTTAACTATACCATAAACGTCAGTGAAAACTTCAGTTTGATTTTCGTTTCCTACACATGACCCCCCCTTGTTGCATTCAATTAAGAACTCACTCTGCTATGTGACAATGAGGCATCGTGCCCTCATGCATTATAAAACATCTAGGGAGGTAACGTGGCAACCAGAGAAGGTAATCACAGACAAAGATTTACACTATTCTGATTCTTTCTTTTCTCTCTTTCCCCATGATGTTCATCATATTTTATTCTCTGTGTGTCATTAGTAGAATTCAGTCTCTTAACACCCGTAAAAACTAAAACAGATAGGGATATGATGGGTGATTCTCAATTCTCTAGGGCTATTCAAAGTCATGGAGTCTTTTGGCGAATTTTCTTGTAGGATAACGTAACCGACCAAAATCTAAGATCTGTCACTCTTCATGTACATGATCAGCTTTAGTTCGTTTAACTATACCATAAACGTCAGTGAAAACTTCAGTTTGATTTTCGTTTCCTACACATGACCCCCCCTTGTTGCATTCAATTAAGAACTCACTCTGCTATGTGACAATGAGGCATCGTGCCCTCATGCATTATAAAACATCTAGGGAGGTAACGTGGCAACCAGAGAAGGTAATCACAGACAAAGATTTACACTATTCTGATTCTTTCTTTTCTCTCTTTCCCCATGATGTTCATCATATTTTATTCTCTGTGATGAATATCTATCTATCTATCTATCTATCTATCTATATAGATAGAGAGAGAGAGAGGGCAATTCTGTTATTTGATATATCTGTAGTCATAGAGGAAAGTGAGTGGGCATTATTAACCAGCATGGGCCCCTGGCCACTACCATATGCATGTGTCGCCAAAGCAAGAGTTATGAAGCATATTATAAAACGTTAAAATCAATTCTACGCGTCACCATCTTAGCTTATGGGAAAATCATACATTAAAAGTAATTCAATCTGTATGTGAAATTCCGACAAGTGAATATTTGGAAGATCCTATGCTCCTTGAGTTATATAACGGATATCTCTCTCACACACACACACTTCAAAATGTACATATCTGCTCTTCTTATAGTAAGATAAGTGATAAGTGAATGTTATATGCGATACGATTTAGTTGCTCCAAGTAACCAAAATAGAAAGGTTATGGGATGACAAATGAGGGGTTGAAATTTTTTTTATGTTAAGCGTAGATATCCTCTAAGATATTGAATACTAAATATAGACATATATTTATATATAGATTCAAACATTGATTTACTAAATTATGAGGGATTAACCTACTTTGCTATACCTAATTCTGTTAATAAGAGAGGCTGAAGTTAGTTGCAATATGTGTTTATTATAACTTCTTAGTATTCATCCTCTTGGAACTGAACAAAACAATGGGCTCTCTTTTGAAACTAACGGCTAATAGAATACCCAGCTTTCAAGCCGAAAACATAAAACTAGAGAAACCAGCAGCTGTCTCTCCCCTGTCCATTACATTACAAGATGTGAAGATATACAATGAACTAGCCACCCCATTAACTTATTTCCCATTTAGCAAATTTTACCTATATAAACTCTTTTTACAAATTCTTACTCTCTTGAACCAACAACAATTAGGTTTAATGTAAGGAACTAATTTTTCATAATATAATAAATTAAAAATTTTATATTTAGTATCCGATAATATTTTAAATATGATTATTTTTAATAAGGGATATCTATGCTTATAAAACAAAATATTTTACTTTTACAACTAACTAATAAGAGTTAAATCTAGCGAAAATAATTAGTCTCTCATAATATAATAAATTAATATTTAAATATTTATTAAAAATATATACTTACATTTAATATTTAAAAATGTCTCGAATATTATTATTTTAAAAAAATAATTATTACTTATCTTCACGTTTTAGAGCCTTCTTCAAATTATATTGTTGACCAATGATTTCCCTTCCTCGCTGCTTGTGACTTGGCGTGTTCATCTCTATCTAAAACGAGCATTACTCTTAGAATGCTCACCATATCGATATCTATATTCATATAAAATATACATTTTCTAAATACACTGTAATATTCATAATTATATACGTTATATATAAATTATACAAAAATTCAACTTAAATTTCATGCGACGCAGATAACTGTATCTAGGTCTGACAAAAAAACTAATTAAAATTACTTTTTTATTTTTTCCCATCTAATTAATATAAGCCGCTTGTGTTGATTGGTGGAAACTTGTACAAAACATTGTGTAATTGATGGTCAACAAAGTTCATCCCCCATTGCATAAAGAAAAAAATACACCCCACGACTCACGTGAACGCACTTGACACGATCCCCAGCCCATCTCGGGTTCAGAGGCCCAACCCTTAAGCTACCACGTGTCACAATCGCATGCCTGACTCATCAAATGCAACCACACCAGAAAGACGGAATTAACCCTAGGGCTGAAACGATGATATCAATTGACATGTACAGTAACTATAATAATGGAGTGGGACCACATAGAGAAAAAACAGAGTAGGGGTGGGGCATCGTCCCTTCGGATAAGCTCGACATCTGCCTCCTCAGACCCGCAATTGATTCTCTTATATTATCGCGATATCTCATCAAGCAGGGTACACTTATCTAATCAGTTTGATAATATCGAGATAGTTTCCCGATAATCTCTTCTTTGGAAGGATCGACAGCTCCAGAAACACAAGGGCCCCACTGCACGTTATCCTAACCCAAGGGCCCCACTGCCATTACAGCCTTTGCGAGTGCTTCATTTCTCATCTCTTCCATAAATAACAGTGTCTTCACCCTTTTCTTCCACTCTCATCTTAGAATTCTGAAACAATATTCTCCGATTTCCGAGTTATTTTCGTGAAGAAATTTTGATAATTCGAAAATTATGAGTTACCTTAGCCGTGTTTGGATGGCCGCAACGGTGGCCGTAGCCCAGGGCCACACGGACCCCGGCCACAAGTGCAAGACCGGCCTTAAGTCCATTCAACAAAACCGGAGGAGGTTGTTCTCCGCCGGAGACTCGTCGGATCTTAGACCATTGTCTGGCATGATGGGATCGGATGTTCCTGGAGTTATGGAGAACTGTGATGTCGATTCCCGACGAAGTCAACCCGACGATTCTCTCCGGACAGTTATGTACTTAAATTGCTGGGGTCAGGGCTGATCTGTGGCTCGAAGGTCGTCGGAGATAACATATGTTGATAGAGATGTGATCCGGATCGTGCTGACGGGTACCGATCGGGTCAAAAGAGGAGTTGACCGACTTTGGTTGTCGGGTTTAAAGTTTTGAAATTGAACTGTAATGGTTTGGCCCCCAAAAATAACTGTAGAAGTTGGAGGAAGCTTGATCTGGTAGTTTGTCAAGGCTTGGTCTTGTAATTGTGATTTCTCCAACTGGAGACTGAACTTTTGTGGATAAATGATAATGATAATTGTATCTATTTGCTGCTCCAATTCCTTTTTAATAAGTTATATCTTCTCAAGAATCACTGGCAAATGTTGGAAGAACTTTCGCGCTTTTGGTTAATCAACTTAAGTAACGATTTATTGGAATATTTTTTGTTTCAAAAGAAGAAAACAATGATTTACGGGCAAAATCTTAACAAATATGGCATATTTACTCCACACAAGCGCCCCGTTCAATTGCATCCTAATTAGATTCAAATAACATTCAGAGTTATTAAAATAGTATCAGTGACTGTGGTTCAAGATTTGACCCCATTTACACTGCTGCTACTCTCCTCTTATTTTGTAGAAAAATAGGCCTAATCATACTTAGTGGATTAGGCTGAGACTTATATATATATATGTGTGTGTGTGTGTGAATGTGTGTGTGGATAGGACTAAAACAAAAATATTAAAAAAGTTAACTAAATAAATATTTAAAATGATAGAGGAGATCACTCATCCCTCCCCAATTTTCTTTTCATGCGAGATAGGGGTGTTGGGATGAGCATTATTGTTTTGACACATATAGAAGCATTTGGGGGTGAAGTGCTCTTCATAAGTTTTGATCTCTTCTCTTGACATTATATATTCTCTCTTCTCCTCTCCAGTATGCCTTTGTTATGTATCAAATATCCAAGTCTAATGATGATGTCAAGTTACTGTGTAGATACTTGAAGCAAGTGAACTGATGATAGGTACGCCTGAAATCCTAAATTCTATTATTGTTTTGACATATACAGAAGCATTGGGGTAAAATGCTCTGCATCAATTTTGCTATATTCTTTTGGCATATACATATTCTCTCTTCTCTTCTATAGTATGCCTTTGTTATGTACCAAATACTCGAGTCTAGTAATAGTGCTAGGTTGCCATATGGGTACCTAAAGCAAGTGAATTAATGACATGTATGCCCGAAATCCTACATTCCATTTTTGTTTAGACATATACAGAAGCATTTGGGGTAAAGTGCTCTACATCAGTTTTGTTCTCTTCTCTTGGCATATACATATTCTATCTTCTCTTTTTTAGTGATGTGTACCAGAGACCTAAGTCTAGTAACGGTATCGAGTTGCCGTATAGGTACCTAAAGCAAATGAACCGACGACAAGTATGCTCAAAATTTGACATTGGTATCTGAGCCATGTTCTTATTTTTATGATTATTTCTGCTGCATCAATTTGTTACTGTTAGTTTTTTACTATTAGTTATTGTACAGATAAGAAAACAATAAAAAGCTGAACCATATGGCATTACATATATTTTTGAGTTTCTATAAACAACTGATTTAACTTATAAAATTAATACTATTGAAAAGAGTTCACGAAAACAATGAGAATAGACTCCAAGAACATAAAAAATATATGTTGGAGGGTAGAGTTATGAAGGAGAGAAAGTTTTGGCCAAAATTGGGTCACCTGAAAACCTCCGATTTAGACTTCAAAAATAGTCTTATTGTATAGAGCTCACGAAAATAATAGAAAATGACTCCAAAAATATCAAAAACGGACAGCGTATAGCATAGTTACGGAGGATGTAAAATGGGTCATCGTTATCCGGTGGGAGATTGGAGATCACCTCTAGCTGAAATGATGTTGTTTTGAACATTCATTTAAAAAAAGTGTTATTTTTGGGCTGCATAAAGGCCCAACTTAAAAAAAATATTTTGGGTTGCAATAGGCCCAGCCTTATAATAAGACAAAGAAAACAAAGAACAAATTTTATTGGGCTGCTGAGAGGCCTAGCCCAAAATTAAAAAAATAAAAATAAAAAAGGGAGGATTGGGCCTTAGGATACTAGATGGGGTTATGTCAGTTGATCTAACTCAGATCCATATATTTTTGAAAAAATTGATAAAAATGTTTTTTTTTTTTTGCAAAACTACTATATGGTGCGTGTGCCACGTGACAGTCCTAGAAAGTTGACAAAGTTTTTGAGTTTTTATTTTTTTATGAATTTTACTTTCTTGGAGCATGTGAGGGAGTGTAAAACCTCCAATTAAGATGCAGTTTGTCCTTAAAAATATCTAAAATTAAGATATTTATTGTAATATATAATTTGCCTATTTTTATGGGAAATTCTAAACTTGTTTGTAAGTATTAAGTGTAGTTTCTAGTATTTTTATATGTTTACAAATTTTAAAAAATTATAATAATTTATATTATTAAATTCTTATATAAAAATAAGTCAAAAGATTTCAAGTAGCATTGAAATTATTGAATATGGTTTGTTAAGTTCCTCATATATGGATGATAGAATTTTAGAAAATGAACCCCAGAGTGAGGATTCAAATCCTGAACTTCTTGAAAAAGAAATTTTTGCAATGATATACAAGACTAGATATCTATTATGTAGTAGAACTAGTAAGCAGATTTTAGTCTAACCCCATTGAGAAATACTAGAATATAGTGAAAATGATGTTGAAATACTTAAAGGGTATAACTAATTATGCCCTATGTTATGAAGGAAATGATATATACTTAGTGAGATACTCTGATACTGATATATGCGGAGATGAGGAAGAGGTATATTGACTTTAGGTCATACCTTTTCGCTGAACAATGTTGTCATATGTTGGAGTAGGAAAAAACAAATGTTTATTGTCTTACACTCTATGGAAGTTGAGTTTGTGGCATGCAGTGCATCAAAGTAAGAGGCTTATGGCTAGAAAGATTCACATAAAACCTTGGATTTAGCAATGAGAATACCAATCTAGTGTTAGTGCAATGTGACAATAATGTAGCCATAGCCTACACCAAAAACCCTAAGTATCATGGAAAGGCCAATCATATTGACATCAAGTACAATTTTATGAGGGATTATATAATATGTAAAATAGTTACCATGCATACATTTTCACTAAATGTATGATAGTAGATCCCCTAACAAAGTCAATAGGTAAAGAAGTATTTGAGAGCCATGTGTGAAATATAAACCTTATGTAATGCTTTTATGATCGATGGAATTATATTTTTCGTCATTACTTGATATGTTTGTGTGAAAGTATATAATGTCTAGTATGTCATATATGTTAAAGTGGTTGGCTCTCTCACATGAGCAACTGCCTTTGACGTTTAGGTGAGATGTACAAAAATGAGACATTTGTATTCACCAGTAAAGCGACAAATAGTGCTAATATGATAGAGAAGAAACATAAACTATATGCCTCTTCGGCTAAAGTGTGGCAAGTCAAGATGAGATCTGTATACATAAAATTATATTGAACTATCTAAACCCGCTTCCATGATACTTGTAGCCAGATAACAAATCCTTCAACTTAGACGTCATAGAGATGAAGTTGAAGAATTTAGATTTATATGTTGAGAGTGTCTAGATTTAAATATGTACAGTGTTTATAATATATCCAAAATGACATACGCTCTTAAAATATGAGTAACACTGTAACATGTTATTCATACCACATGTGATAGAAGAACCACAAAAGGGAAGCAAGTTTCCTTGTTATGTGAGCTCTAAGAAGTAGAGGTGGAAATGTGGGCTAACCCGCCAGATACGAGTTGACCCGCTGTGGGCTAGCTTGGAAGCGGGCTGAGCTTAAGATGCCCGCTTCCAGGCCAGTTGGTTTAATACCAACCTGAGCCCGCTATGGCTCGCTAACCCGCCTGTTTTTATTTTTTAAAAAAAACATTATTTATATATATATTTCTTTTAAAAAAATTATTTTCATATATATATTTTTAAAAAAATATTTTATATGTATCAATATTAATTGGATTCAAAACATGATATGAAATTGTCAAAATATTTATTTCTTTAGCTTTATCACTATCCGTAGATAAATCTGTCACAAGTAAAATAATAATAAAATAAAAAATATATATATAAAGAAATAACTCAATAAGATAAAGTTAGTATAAATGAAGTGTAATGTAAACTTTAACTTGGCTAAGACTCTAAAATTAATAAAGTATAATATAAATAATAAAACATAAAAAAAGATTTAAAAAAAAGTGGGCTAACCCGCCCGCTACAGGTGCAGGTTTGGTTGGTGCTGGTAAAAAAGACCCGCACCAAAATGGGTTGCCAATTTAGCAACCCAACCCAAATTCTCACATATACTAAGAAGGAACAATCCTTCCATTAGTGTAATTTGCCTTTGATAATATCATGAATGTATGTTTCAACATTGTTACTTTAACATATATCCTGCGATCATGATAGATACGATCTAAGGAATTTTGTTAGGAAAGCGGTAGATCCATATTGAAGTGATATATGAGCGAAAAGAAGATTACCTATAATATACATAAGTATGCTAGTGTCTGTGACATGTCTCTTATGATATTTTTTTTATAAGTGTGAACACTAGGCTTAAAAGAAAAGTAATATGAGTCAAGTATTGATTTGAGACGGATAAAAATGACCATAAAAAAGTGTATATCGATAAATCTAGGACATTTGAGGCATATTATTAAACTCAAGCTATACGAATGAAATGTTGTCTTGTGCTTGTCCTATAAAAAAAGATTTCTACTACAAACACTTAGATGAAGACTTCGTGCCCATACAGTTATGGCAAAACACTTGGTATAAAAGAAGGAAAAGAGAGTTTAAACTCATGATAAAAAATATCCAACGAGTTAGGTTATCATTTTGAATATTTTAAAATATTTAAAATGATAGAAGGTACGGTTATGAGATAACCACCCACTCCTCTAATTTTCTCTTTGTGTGACTAGGGGGAGCATTATTGTTTTGACATATACAGAAGCATTTGGGTGACCTACTCTGTGTCAATTTTGCTCTCTTCTCCTGGCATATACATATTCTTTCTTCTCCTCTATAGTGTATATTTACTGTGTACCAGAGACCTGAGTCTAGTAATAATACTAGATGTCCTTGTGGGTACATGAAGTAAATGAATCGACAACAAATACACTCAAAATCCTACATATTTAGAGGAGGAAGAAGAATTTTTTTAATTATATTTATAGGTCACAATATTAAATTTTTTATATGAATGTATAATGTTATATTTCATTTATTATTGTGTTTATTTTATTATTATATATCATGTATATTAAATAGGGGGCAAAGTTTAAAAAATTCTTTAAGACAAAATTAATAAAATTTAAATTTTTTCTTGATTAGTGTGAAATACTTATATTGTAAACAGGAACAAAGGATTATAATGCTTCATTCATGCGAGAGCTCTTGGAGCTGTAACTGTTACTGATTGAAGACAAAGTAATAATAACAAGAAAGGAGAACGCAGCCTGTGAATGAGGAAGCTTACTAATAACACAATGAATGCCCAAAAGAACATTAATACAACGATAATTAGTTACAAGAGACCGACCTCAAGGGGGGCAAAACATGCTAAGAGCCGAAAACTTGTATCCCTGGGGAGGAGGGTGGTGAAGTGAGTTTGAGAATGCTTCATCGAGCTTTCAAGTTCCAAGAACAAGGTTTATAGTGGGAATTGGGTAAATGAATTACAATATGAGGTCAGAATGAAAAATCTCAAATAAGTTAAAAGAATATTGGGTACCAGCCTTTGAACCCGTGCCCTCTGCAGTTTTAAGCATAACAGTGAACCACAGAGGCAAGAAGTAGCTCGTACGCAGCGTCCTGTTCTATATATATCATACAGGTAGAGGGATATTTCTCTGACTTCCAACATTACCATTTTGTTTTATCTCCCATGACGAAACATGCTGCTGCCTCAGGAAGTATGAAAGGCAACGAAATCTCTTTGATCATCAGCTCGCCGCAGAATGGGCATTCATAGCTATTGCATCATCCAATTGTGATCGGAGTTGTACATCAATTTGACATCAGTATATTTGCTTCCTTCACCCAAGTTTTCATGCAAGTTCAAGCATTCGGTGGTGTACTGTAGAGTGCTCCTAAATGCTCCTGCATAAAACGGTAACTAAAATATTCCCTCTAATCATTAATAAAAGAGTTAATTGAGGTATTAGATTTGATATAAGAATTCAATATATTTTGTTTTTCAAAAGATCTCTATTGATTACACACATTAAAGGGTTCTATCTAATGGAAGTTGCTGTAAAATATGATATACACCTGGCAGCGATTACCAATTCTATATTAAGGTATCTCAACCGTGACTAATAAATAACAACCATTCATCCCATGATAGTACACATCTCTATTCTAGATATTGTACCTTTATGATACCATGATGTAATCAGAATGTGAGAAACTTTTCATAATCACAATATCAAAAGTACTTCAATATAACGAGTAAATTACTAAACCTGCTTTGCATATAAAGAAAGCAACAGGTTACGAATTCCAGGCTCTTCATTATGCAACCTATTATCACAATATTCAAGATATTTGATGACTTCATGCGTCTCATTCCTGCATGCCACGTGAAGAAAAGAAACGAAAAGAAATTTATGAACTCCTTTCTGTACAGTATAATAAGCACTTACCTGAATACAAAAGTGAATAAACAGTTAACTGAACACAAAAGTGAATAAACAGTACTTTGCATGAGGCTCACTTGAGTAACGCATCATTGCAGGAATCAGTTTCCTTGGGTTCAGGTTCTTCGTAGCCATCCATGACCCCACAGTTTCATATGCATCAAGGGCAATAAGGTCTGGAGCAAACTTGTACTGCATAATAAATCCAACAAATACTTAAGATTTTTTAAACAGTAATTACCAGGCTCCAATCTATAATAAAAGTAGCAACCACACAAGCTTACGAAGTAAGATAGAATAGACAAATCGTAGAGCTTGAACAGTACCTGAAGGTCTACAGGCCCAGCAGGTTTCTGAAGCACTTCCAATGGTTTTTTGGCTTCTCATTTCTGAATTGAAAACCCACAATAATAAGAGTTAAGAAGGAATAAGGTAGAGATAACCATTCATGGATTTGATATTTTAACAATAAAGGAGATAAAAAACTGGAACCTGAGTAAAAATCAAACCACCTGAATGTAATGATGGACAACAATCTCATACTGGCCTTTTAGACTAGCAAAATAAACCAGTTCTTCAGCCCTTCCATAACTGTTGAAAATTGCAAAATTAGAATTATAAAATGATGACAGCATACAAGCCACCTTTAACCAAAGCTTTCAACTGTGTACTGACAAAGTGACAAGAAAATTAACTGTGGAATGAAAATGAAATATTGATGGCGTTTGAACTCAAGTACAAGGCATTAAAAGTCAATATCACTGAAGTATAACATTTTCCTTATGGAAGTTTCACTATGGTAATCAAAGGTCTCAAGGCTACAAACAATTCAAATCAAGCAACCATATACCTCTCAAGACTGCTTAAAGGACATCCTTGACATCTTGTCTCATTTTTTTAGACAATTGTAAACTTTATAAGTTGGAATCTCATGCCTTTTGTTGTTGGCTTCCCTCCTTTTCTAGAAGGACTTTATTTGTTTTATATATGTTCTCTTTTGCAGTAATTTTATTTTATTTCGTGTTATTATCTATTGGGTAATTTATTATTCTTAATCTCTGTACATGTCTTCTTATTTTGTGGGATTGATCAGCTGATCATGTGGTCGAGCCTCCCTTTATATTTTGTAGCAATCTTTTGCATGATAAAACAAAACATCAAAGAAAATTTTCTTCTCTGAATTAATATAAAGAGTTGAGAGAATTCAAATACATTATCTAAAGGAATTGTGCTGTAAAATTGAAGAAAAGACACACAATGTGAAGTATTTGTATCAAGTATAAACCAAACTACTACCTTTCCAAAAGTTTCATCGTAGTTGTTTCATCCAATACATCCTTGGAGTCACTGAGAAAATCACATAACTCTTTAATGATTGATTGGTACTCTGAATTGTGATTCTCCCACGAAGAGTCATCCTCCAAAAGCAGTCGATTTATCTAAAGATCAGATATGAAAATCAAATCAATTTTAAAATAAAAAATGTCATAATTCAATAGGTAGAAAATATATTTGAAGTAGCAGTTCTAATTTTTCCCAAAATCTCAAAGGAGTCCCAGAAATTACACTCTTGGATTTCCTATTTTTTTCAACTACTAAAAACCAAACCATAAACTGGTACTAACCAGTTTATTGCCAAGCATGGCAATTTTTTCATGCAAAGGGATGGTTCAGATTTTTTGCTTCTCCAACAAACCATAAACTTTCATATCTTCTAACTCTTTTGATATGGTTATAGTTAAACAACAAAGTTCTGCAGCCAACATAGACAAATAGCAACATAAATGTTGTGAATATACGTCAAGTTTATAAAGGGGTATTGCGATAATCTTATAAAATAAGCATCCCTCTTACGTTATCAGAAAATATGGTTAGAACATAGCAAAGCATATAAAAGAAATAAAACTGAGGAACAAATATTCCTTCCAAGTGTCAAGATTTGAGGAGAACTTTGTCCAAGGAACAAATGTGGATATCATTGTTATTTGGCCCTTATCATCTTTTGCTAAACTATCAAGTTGCCGCAATAGAAAGGTTCTCAAAGCATCCTGCAGATAAGCAGATGTAATGGTGAATTTTCACATATGTAATTGAAACAATCTGACAAGCAGCGCAGTAAAAAAATCCAGATTTAAGATGAAAAGAGAAGGCTAGCACTGGAGTTTCATATAGCTAAAAATACCAAGAAGATGGAAATTACCTGTTCACCAGCACTGATGAACTTCAGAGTGACTTCCTCAAATTATAGAATATAATTAATCTGCAGATGAAATCACTATCATATTTTCTCTCATTCCCATCATAAAAACCAAATTACTTCTTAAGCGCAGGATATGGCATTGGTCCCAACTTGACATGACTAACTTTGCCATTACAAGAGCAAAGCCATAAAAAGGGTTGCAACTCCAAAATTCAAATTTAATAACAGCACTAGTATAATATATCAAGTGGCCTAGCTTAAGGATATGGTATTACATGTTAAAAAAGTCATGGAAATTTTAAAATTACATGGTTCTACGTAAAATTATGATGAATTTATTGGAATAAGCTGTATCTTTGTCTAGAAGGTACATTTGGGGAACATTTAGCTAGAATGGACTATGACTAGGAAGTTTTGATATTTTACAGGGACTGGCGCATTAAATTTTAACTAATTATAATTTAAACAAAGTAAAGGCAATTCATACATTAGTTTACAAACTAAATGAAACCAAATAATCAACGTAGAAAGAGAAAATACTTTGGCATAGAAAGATGCAGCTCTAAAAAAATCCTTTGAGGAAAATGCAGCTTCAGCCTGCACAAAAAAAGTCCCAGTCAAAGACCAGACTTGGCTTTATGGTAAGAAATTTCGAAAGGAAAAAGCAATCTGCAGCCAAATGAATGATTTCTTAGTCATTATAAAGATAAATGAACAGTTCCTACGCTAAATATACTTGGTCCCTTTGAAGAGGGTCATGACAATTTGCTAAAGCAGCTGCATATTCTTTCATGTCAAGACATACCTTTCACATATCTAGACCTTAATCATTAACAAACACCTAAAATTACCACATCCAAAAGCAGTATAGATTACCAGTTAAATACTTATAAGAGGGTAAAAACCTGAAAGATAGAGTTCTGATCATATGCATAGAACAGACCAGCAGTGGCACCACTGCATACTCCAATAGTACCCTTTGGTGCTGCATCTGAAGTTTGATCAAAATGAAGTTCCTCTAGGATGTACTCACTAATTCTTTTTACAACCTACAAATGTTTAAATTTAGAGCACGTGCATAAAACTATCGAAGAGAAAGTTCTTTTTTTTACATAGGCAATATGAAGTGGACAAAATTGTATAGATGGGTATACACACCTTGACCTTGTTCCCTATTAGGAGCAAGAAATGAAATTCAGACAATGCCACAGAATTTGGTTTAACTACTTCAGCACCTTCAAATAATTTTGAGTAATCCAAAAGAGCCTTGCTTTCAACAAAATTTTCATCCGCATTTGGAGAACTGCACAAGTTAACAAAATAACGGAGTAAAAAACAGATAGACTCCTAGGAGAACAACATGAGTGTCAGAGAAGTAGGATAAAATAGTCTTTTGATGCCCATAAACTATTTTTTTCTATACAAAAGCTATTCCTAGGAACTTATCTAAAACAATGGTTTTAAACTATAATTTAATCCAAAAGCACTTATAGACTATTGAGAAATTTAATCCTATCAACTCTGAATCCACTACGTGCTGCAAATGTGAATGATACGTGTCAAATACAGCAGATCTAGAAAGAGCATTCGTTGCTAGCACATCCGCAACTCCATTAGCTGTGAACACACTCTAAGACATAACGTCTGGATCAGCATCGACCCTCGATGGTAGCATCGTGATGAGTTGTTGAAAAACATTCATTGGGACTATTGTCTTTACATTTAATGAGTCGTTGAAAAACATTTAAAATCCCAAGCTGCATTTACAACCCAGTCTACAACTATGGTAAGCTCCTTCTGGTCAGTTAAAGGTCTGAGACAAACCTGTTTAATCTTCTTCTCAGAAAATAGCCAGAAATCATGAAAAAATTGAATCAACTTACCGTCTCTAACCACCCACTTGATCCCTTTATCAACAATGTCCTGTTGCTGAAATATAAATTTTCATAAAGTTGAGTCTCCTATGCACGAAGTCAACAAATTGTCTTTATTTCTTAAGCCCACAAACCTGTGGTCCCTGAAATTAAATTTCATGCAATCTTTTCACCAAAATCCCTATTGAGATATGACAATCAGTTGAAACCGAGTCCACCATTCGATTTCAGTTGAATTACTTGATTCCTTCCAATAAGATGAAAAGCATAAGTATTTTGACTCTTCCCCCATATGAAGTTCCTCTACAATTGTTCTACTTGTTGACATATAGATTCGGGAATCTTTGCCACTTGCATTGGGTATAAAGGAATGGAACTCAGAATTGACTTTGCTAATGTAATTCTCCTTGCAGTGGTCAAACTATTTTCCTTCCATGATGCAAGTTTAGACTTGACTCTATCAATAATATACTAGAAAGTCTCTATGGGTCTCCTCCTTCTAGAAATTGGAAAACCCAGATATTTACCTATTTCTGAAGACACTCTCATTTCTGTAATACTAGTAATCTCCCTTCTAATAGCTTGATTCACCCTTGGAGAGAAAAAAAATGAAGACTTAGTCATACTTATCCTTGCTCTAGAAGCTATGTAGAACTTGTTCAAGAATTCCATCATAAAACTAGCTTGTTCTATCGTTGCCTCTCCAAAAAGAAGCAAATCATCTACAAACATAAGATGAGAAATAATAGGCCCACCTATGATAATCTTGATTGGTATCCATGTTCCTTCATTCACCCGATCACTAATCAAATGTTACAATTTGTCCATGCATAAAATAAATAAGAGCGGTAAGATGGGATTCGCTACCTTAACCCCCTTTTTGGTATGAAATAATCAGCCGTATTATAATTCTACAACACATTGAAAGAAGCTGAAGACACACAAGCCATTATCAATGAAACAAACTCATACTGAAACCCAACCTCCAATAAGACATGGTTGAGAAAATCCTATCGTATTCTATCATAAGCTTTTTCCAAATCAATCTTTATAACCATTAACTCTTTTCTTCCTCTACACCTCTACATCTGATGCATTATTTCTTATCCTACAATAATATCATCTTGTATATGTCTTCCTTTGATGAAACTAACCTAGTAAGGAGAGATAATATTATCCATAGTCTCCTTTAGTTGAGCAGTGATTACCTTAGTTACGCACTTGTAAACGGTACATAATGAAATAGGTCAAAAATGTAAAACTGGTTCAAGAGATTCCTTCTTAGGAATTAGAGATATCAAGGTCTTGTTGGCTTCCTTTAACTCTATTTCTCCATGGAAAAAACCTTTGACAAATGAACACAAGGCATTGGCCACCATATTCCAGTTGGCCTAATAAAATATAGGACAAAACACATCAACTCCTAGCGACTTATAAGGTCCTATGGAAAACAAAGTACTTTTGATTTTCTCCACCATAGGAACATGGTGAAAATGAACAAGTCTATCACTTTCCACCCTTGGAAATGAGCTACAGTGTGCAAAAAACTATAGTATTCCGCCTACTTAAAGTTAATTCATCCTTTATCCACAACCCATTCATCCTTAGAGATAAAACTCTATTTCTTCTTCTTAAATTTGTTTTAAGATGATAATATTTTATATTTCTGTCACCCTTTGTGATCCAAGTAGTTCTAGCTTTCTGGAACCACTTAATTTCTTCAACTCTCAGTATTCCTTCCAATTCCTCCTGTAATTTCTTTTCAAGATTGCACAAAAAAATCGAATATAGATATGCAAGAGAATTTTGAATACCTCATAACTAGGCCAAAATCATTTTCTTTAATTTTTCAACTAACCCAAAGATTTCTTTATTCCACACAAGAAGATCATATTGAAAATTAATTAATGATTGGTTTAAATTTCCTCCCCTAGACCATTTATCTACAAGAAAGTCTTTAAATGTTCCATAGGTTAACCACATTGCCTCAAAATGAAATGGCCTAGCCTCTCCCCCAACTCTGACATCACTATAGAATTGAAGAGTAATATGATTATGATCAAAGTACTGAGTTTTTGGAAGTACCTTAAGGAAGCAACCAGGGTGTTGAGTGAGTATATGAGAATTTGTAAATACTTTATCCAATCTCTCATACAAACAAGAACATTTAGTAATTTTAGGATCTTTCCAAGTGAATTTGGGTCATTTGAATCCCATATTAGATAAACCACAAGCCTTGACTCTTTTAGAGAACCAAGTCATTCTATAGTACATGTGATTCCTACCCCTACTCCTTTATGAAGACAGAAGAATATCATTAAAATCTCCTAGTACTATCTATGGTGATGAATGGAGGCGGAGAGTTTAAGAATCTTCTCCTGTAGAATCTTCTGATAGTCCAAATGCAGAATGGCATAGACCGCCGTGAGTCTGAATGGAAGCTTCCCTAGTAACAAGCAATCCAGGTGAAAAAAATTGTCTATCCTCCTTAATTAAATTCACCTTGATAAAATTAATTTTCCATGCCACCACCATACCTCCTGATCTTCCTTCACTATGAATAAATCTAACAAAATCAAAACCCATCGACAAAATAGCCTAAAAGCACTTTACTCTATCACATCTTGTCTCAACTAAAATAATTAAATTGGATTTTGGCCCAGAATACACTACTTTTAAATTTTTGAGGAGCCTATCATTACAAGGCCCCTAATATTCTAATATAAGATATTATCCATAAAGATAATTGCCTGTAAAGTGTAGGTTCACCTAGCAGTTATCCTCACACTGGGTATTTGGCACAATGGTACTAACACAGGATCCATCTTCAATACAATCACTCATCATGGGTTCTGAATTAACAGGTTCAATTATATGTTCTGCTTAAAGCCCAAATTGTAGAATTTGGAAATGCCCCATGTCCATGTCTCCTGGATCAATTTGCTCTTTCAAGCCCATATTAAAAACATAGTCCATTGGTGTATGTGCTTGCTCCTGGTCCGTGACGCCTTTTTGCTCTACATCCTCCTCCCCCATTTCACGCCATAGCCCAATGGCATCATGTCTCCCTCTTGGCCCTTTGTGAACGTAATCTTAGTCCTAATTTCTCTCAATTTATTTCTTCCCTTGACTTGCGGATTTCCCCATTCTTCTTCTCTTTTGTCATCATATCGCACGTCTTTTTCCCACCTACTACCTGCAGCAGCACTTTTGATCCCACATCTTCCCTCAATTCATCTCCCATATTAGTTTGAAAAACCAGCGTGCTGTCAGTATCAGCCCTTTTCCTAGCTCCTATTGTTCTGGGTCTCCTGACATGCAAATTAATTAATTGTTCCGGCGTGGTGTCAAGTTCTGTCTCCATCCTTCCCGCTTCACCTCCTACCTCCCTCGTTTGCTCTGCTATGTCAACTAGTACTCCGAATCTGGACCCTGCATTTTCTTGAGAGGATCGCCATGAGAAAGAAACAATCTAGGTACGCTCCTCACAATTTATGATCATCTTCCATTACCAATAGTTTTGGCAATTCCCAAACACCCACATAGTTTCAGATTGGGATCTTGTGTGGAATGTTTCTTTATGGAAATTATCAACATGAAACAATATAATTTTGACAATGGTTTCGAAAAGCCACTCGACCCTACTAATGTAACCTAGCATATATAGTTAGAGCTTTGTTTAAGTTCTTGACCCAGTGGCTATCTGGGCTGTTGATTCGACTAAAGGCCCATCTACTTGGCATCCTCCACAATATGATTGGGTTAAACTAATTGTAGTGATTTTATTTATCCACTAAAAGAAAGGATATTTCATTATACCTTTAAATTATAAATAAATTTAATTTATTTAAAAAAAAAATTGTACAAAAGAAAAATGATCGTGATTGCCTTTAAAAAAAAATTGTAGTGATTGCAAATAACTCGAATGCAGGATTTGGCAGGGTTATTAGAGATCATAAAGGATATTGGATAGCCAGTGCCAGTTAAGCGTTTCTGAAGCAGAATAATGAACTATATTCAAAGGGTTAAGATGTGCTTGAAATTTTGGATTCAACAAAGTTGAACTTCGGACCTTAGTTAATAAAGATTGTATGAAACTGAATTCCTTTTTAACTAGTTTGATTTATGTTTTAGGGCGATGACCCTCTTTCTTTTGTAAAAAAAGAAGATAAAATCAGTTCAAATGTTGTAAGAGAAGAT
Organism: Leucaena leucocephala; assembly: GCA_037074615.1. Taxonomy (NCBI): domain Eukaryota; kingdom Viridiplantae; phylum Streptophyta; class Magnoliopsida; order Fabales; family Fabaceae; genus Leucaena; species Leucaena leucocephala. Next base: position 9,048,430 of record CM073525.1, read on the forward strand.
AACAAGAGACTTTAATAAAGAAAAATATTTGTATGCAAAATAAATGGAAATTAATATAATTTATTTAATCAAAATATTGATTATAAAAGAATATTTTTACATAACGATTTTTCTTAACATGGACAAAGTGATGTATTGATTGTTAGCATCGCAGTCACAGGTTTTAATTAAAAATGTTCCCCAAGACTCAAATAGCATAGCTTAATCGAGCGTGTTAGCTACTACTGTGAGATGCTTTCAACCTATTCTCCAGTGCGTTTGCCTAATTCCATAATAAGTAGATGGTACTTACGAATTCCACTTTATAAGGAGGCCGAAAAACAATAAGAACAACGATAGAAAAATATTTCTTCCAGTTTTCTTGTAAGCAAAAGTCCAGGAGAGCTATCAATGAAATTCCTGTTTGCTCTGTCTATTTCTTTGTCTGTTAATTAAGTTTTTGGAAAAATCAAAATAGTTTTCATTCTGAATAATTTTGAAGTTCGACGAACACATGGGAGATTTATTAAATATCATCCCTTTCAAAATTGAAGTCCACATTGACATTTTAATATGTGATGAAAATCTGTCTTTGGTTGTTCAGATTGCCAGTCATCTCTTGCTGCTGTTGGCTGGTGGAGTCCATTCCCTCTTTCTCCTGGCCACAATGTCCATGTAAGATCTTGTGCTCGAGTTTATTATTGTTTTGTTTAATATGTTTTTTTTATTTTATAATTCCTTCTTGTTTGATTAAATAGTCCATATTTGTTATGCGTGAGTCTTTTCTTCAAGACTAGATAAAAAATGATTGATTGAATATCTCAAAATAGTATGGTCCATGGGCTCCCCGCAGAGTCAACGACGACGCCCAAAGATAGAACCCTGTAATCAAAAATCAACTAGCATATATAGCCACCTACGAATTTAGTGCTGTTATTTAACTCCAATCTCGTGGGGCAAGAGAAGAAGCTGATGACAACACACAAATTTCTGAGTTTTTCAGACCCTGATCCTATTTGTAAGGAAAAGAGGATAGTTAAACTCAACACAAGCACAGACCCATGTTAAACAGAGTATGATACCAAGAAATAGGAGGAAAATAAATTTTCAAGAGTAAGGTCTCAGTTAAACATGTTATGTCATTGGAAATACAGCCACCCCAAGTAGGTTCCCCCTGAAAAAGGGCTTGCATACACTGCATCCTTGGACAAGTTGGATTGTAATAACATCATTGGTGAAAAGCCAAAGGATCGCACCAAAGAATTCATAGAAACAAATTTCTGAAGGATTATAAAACGGTCTAGAAGGAAATACTAATTCGAAAGAAGTAGCAAGAACTATTACAACCTCAACCATTCAGATTTTCTGCGGCCAGATCAAAGCATACACTATGGAAAACGCATAAAAACAGTAAACCTTTGCAATATAGTATGCCTCAGTCAAATCCATTCATTTCATATGAATGCAGCTTCCCCAAGTAGGTTCACCCTGTAAAACAGGATCTTGGATCCACAACACCTCAACAAGTTGGATTAAATCATCACAGGCAATCTTTGCAAAAGTTTCGTATAGACATTTAAGTATCAGAAAATTAATTCAAAGGAAACCCTAAGATAATACATGGACTGCATTTCAATACTATACAAGGCTCAGATTATAAAACAGCTCTATCAATCACAGATTCTCAGAAGCAGAACTGGCATTTAAAGCTGAGTAAACATCATCACAGCCAAAACTGAATTGCAAATATAAGTAATATAATTAAACCATTCAATCAAACTAGACTGCAAGAGAAAAATAATCTTTAAAAAGTGGCTCATATCAAGAAATTCAACCATTTTTCCTTTTATGCTTCATCGATGACTCTCAGAAGCGCGGATAATATATAATCATTGCCATTTCTTTTTTCATAGAAGAGTGATTTTACGAGGCCAACAACGATTTAGCGGAAATTTTTAGAGGCTCAAATATTGAAAAATTAAAACCCCCACGTGAATACCGCGAATTCAATCTCCGCCTCTAGGACTAGCTTAATTTTCATAGCATATTCGATTGAAAACAAGCCAAAGGTGTAGTGAGGCATTTTCCTCAGTTCACAGCCACACAAAATCAGAAAGAAGCAGGAAGAAGGAATGTTGCCGTTGCTTTGACACAGATCAGCCGTGAAGAAGGTGGGCTAAACTGCAACACGAACGGCTAAATTTGGCACGTGCTTTGGGGCATTCAAATCACAGATCTCAAGGAAGCCCGGGAGGCATCGTGCGATGACCTAATAGGCTATCCCCGAACCAAGCATCCTAATTCTACAATTACCTTCGCGATGCCGAAACCCTAGACGCTCCAAGCAGCCAAGCCATGAAAGAGGGGAAGAACAAAGGGGATTATATAGGCGCACCAAACTTAAACCCTAGGACAAATTCTTCTCAACCGGCCGCCTCTGTGGGAAAATAAATAACACTTTTTTAATAATATGAAAGTAAATTAAGAAAATATTATTAAAAAAATTATATTTATAGAAAAAAAAATATTGTTAGTTACTCATTCTAAAATACAGCATTTATTCAAACAGGATTGTAAACAGTTAATATATTGTATTTGATTAGGTAAAAAATATATATATTGCATTTGAAACTAAAAAATGAAAAGAATTAGCAAAAAATATCGTTCAAATTTAAATATATAAAAGCCTATTTATTAGTTAATATTTACAGTTCTTTTCAGATTTATTAATATTAATCACTATTAAAGAAAAATGCACACAATTATAATCGGCCCTTATATGATTTGAGGGATGCTCCCCTCCCCTCCCCTCATTTGGTTAGAAATTTTGGAAGGGAGGGGAGTCGTAATAAGCCCCTCCCTACTTTTCTCTATTTTTATTTTTGCTCCTTTAAATTTAGATTTTTTTTTTTTGGAGGGGGGCCAAAAATTTTGACCAACTTATCCTCATAAACTTTGTGCCGTTCCTATTGATGTGCTTAGAGAAAAATAAAATAAATCCTCAGTTGGTCACTCTGTTTAATCGAGTTCCAGGCACTTCTAAATTTTGTCCTATTGAAAGCCACGTTCGCCTTCTGGGGCTCTTTTGTGCTCAAAGTTTTCTTCCTTGATAAAACTTTCTTCCACTGCATGTAAATAACTTAGCTAAGTTCTTGCTTTGTAGGCTTTTAAAAGTTTAAGCGAGTTTGCTTAGAACCCAACAACTCATGTGTCTATGATTGAATTAAATATGTTATATATATATATATATATATATATATGCTGTCTTTGCCTTTTATTAGTTAACTTTTAAAATTTTCACAAGTTGCGCATACACACTGATGAACGTGGATGTACCTTAGCTTTGAATTTTATTTGATTATTTTCTTGGATGAAGAGACCTAACTAGAATTTATGGCTAAATATTATTCTTTTCGTTTGTGGGTTACGCAAGGGAAAATTCCCATGCAACTAAAACTACAAAACAAATCAATAAAATTTTTTATATATAATAAAAAATAAATTTATATCTTATAAGAATATAATTTTAATTTTTATTATTATTATGAGTATTTTTTTAATAAAAATTTTTATAATTTTTTTATAAATATTTTTTAAATTTTAATATTATATTATAATTTTAATAAAGAATCGATGCTAAAATTATATATTTTTACATAAAAGAATATATATGAAAAGATGCCAGTGACATTTGTCCAATACTTGCTTCAAATATGCAACTTTTCAAACCTGTTACAGTGACATTTGTTTTATGTACTGCCTTCATCTTTACGTACTAACATACTAGATCTAAACCAGCATTATAGAAAAGTAATCATTTTCTAAATTACGAAAAGATAAGGATATTATAAGTAAATTTTAATTGAATTGAATATTATAAAATTTTACAAATATAATTAATTTATGATTGATTGATTACACAAGGATTCGAAAAATTTGTTAATTACATGTTGAAGTGGGTCATATGATTCGATTGCCACATATGAAATTTGTTAATTATATTTTTTAAAATATATTATTATATCAATTACATATAAAAAAAATTGTTTTTGTTATATCAATTTTTTATACACATCTTAACTACATATTGGGATGAGAATGAATTTTCATAAATTATATAATTTAAATTGAGGTATAAATTGATTTGTACCGAATAGGGGGGAAAATAAATAAACATATAAAGGAATAATAGTAAATTAGTTATTATTTTCTTTAGTTTTTTCTCTTGAATTATTAAAAATTGCTTTCCTCCCCTTCACTTAAACAAAACCAAATAAAATATTTTAACATAAAATCCATTTAGAAGGGTAAGATCCTATTAAAGTTTTTTAAATTTTGAATTAAATTCAATTTTTAGAATATATACTTATATTAGGAAGAGTTATAAAAAAAATGCCAAACAAATGTACATTAAATCCTATCCTCCACTCCCCTCAAACCAAAGACACCCTAATAATGAAGGGATAGATTTGCAGATGAGGAGAAAATTAAAGTCGTTAATGAAGTGAACAATTTTGCTTTTTTAAATTGAAGCTTTTTGCATACAGTATTGCACTATAAACATTTTTTCCCAATTCTCGGTGATATTATATGCTACTATGCTGTACAGTTTGAAGCTTTGGGCCTGTTGCTGGCCGAAAAGAGAAGATTGATCATGTTAGATGAATACTTCATCTTTTTTACGATTGTTTCCATTATAAAGATATCTGTTTAGGAAAAAAAAAAAGCTCCATCTTAGCTCATTGTAGATGAAAGAGTATAGGGGCGGCTTGCATGGACGAGATTGAGTATATGCAAATTGGAAGATAAGGTAATATTGCAAGCTCTCCAAAGGGAACTTCCCCGAATTTAAACTTACTACGCCATGCATTTAAGCGAATGTATGAATTCAACCGCTTTCAGGCTTTCAGCCACAAGTAAGAATGTAGCAAGAGACAAATGAGGATATGATGACAATTAGAAGGAGAACCAGGCTCATTATCCTAGCGGCTCCTTGGAATTTTCGGGGGGAAAAAAACAGTTTGCACTTTAGATAAGCTTTTTCTCCCCTTCGTGACCACCATCGGCAACCCTTTCCTGCACGAAACTCCCTTGAAACTAAGGACCAGAAGCCTATAATTTTTTTTTATCCAACATGATAAATATAAAATAGGGTTAAATTTTACAACCCATACTTTTTTTAAATTAGACACTGGTTAGGAGGTTGTATTGCCTTATTCTCCCAATGAACACTCATATTTTTATATTTTTTTTACTTTTTTCTCTAAATGTTACATTTGGAAGAGAGAATATGATAGTTAATAGTAATTAGAGGATCATTTTAAAAATATAAATAGTTAAATAAATAAGTTACGTCTTTTAATATTTATAACTATATTAATTTTTATTTTTTTAATTTTATTAATTATAATATAATTACATTATAAATTATAATTATTTATTTTATTTTTTCTAGATATTTCATCCTTGTCAACATTTAAAAAATTAATACAAAGTTCCAATTATAAATTACTTAAACTTTAAAACTTTTATATATGTAATAAATTTTAATATTTTAATAATTATCTTTATATTATCTTATTTTTAGTATATTATATATATTATTTAACTTTTAAAGATATATAAATATAATATTATTTTAAAAATTTATAATTACAAATTATTTTTCATAATATGAGCATGACATCACAACTTAACTATATTCAGCTCACCCATACTCAATTCACTTATACCCAACCTAAAATAATTAAATTTTTATTAGATTAAGATAAACATTAAACTATAAAATATAATTTATATTTTTTTTTTTGATGTAATCAACCCTACCCATCAAGACTCTCCTAGAAACCAATGGTGCACTCCTCCTTTGAATTTTCTCTCTCCCAATTCCACTATGCTGCAAATTTTCTGACTCACTTACTTTTGCCTACACTCTTCACACTGCATTCCCACAAATGGCGGCGGTTCTGCTCTGTCTTTCTCAGCATTTAACTCAATGTTCCGAAAGAAAAGCAACTACGCCTTTGACTCGTTTCCTGGGCTCAAATTCCAATGCCTTTCGGCTGCGGATGAATTTTACATATCACTACTTCGGTGTTTGATCTTCGAATTCTGCTCCGAAAATGGTTGTTCAATGCATGTCTTCTGTGATAGGTTTGTTTATTAGTATATCTTCATTGTTTGATTTCCGATGAAGTTTGGGAAATGAAAACAAACTAAAACTTCGGATCTTGTTGATACCGTTTGCATTTACAGAGAATTCGTTGGTTCAAATTTAGCAATCTTTTTGTGATACTGAGTGGAACTGTGAAAAGTATATATAATGGCGAAATCACCTATCTTTTTTGTGTTGAGTATATCAGGGTCTATTTAATCTCGATTAAGTCTCGAGCATTGGAAGTTAGTGTCAAAATGTTTGTTGTTACTTTTGTAACTCAATCGATGGCGAGAGGACCCTTCGGATTTTATTTTATTTCCTAATTTCACCATTAACAGAAAACTAAGCAGCATTTTCTGTAAGCATCTTTATTGTATATAGGAATGGCGGCACTGAGACTTCTTTATCTTCCGTCAGGTGATCTTATATGTTGCCCTTTGTAGAGTAGATGCACAGAAGTTGGAAGAGTGGCCTCAGACTCAAAATCCAACTTCCCTGGTTCAGTTTTTGTCAAGAGAAGAAGTTGAGGGAATATTGAAGGATATTGCAGAAAGAGCAGGGGGAAAGGAGGCTTTTAGTTATAGTCGCTTCTTTGCTGTAGGCCTCTTTCGTCTCCTTGAGATGGTAAATGCAACAAAACCAACAATTTTGGGAAAGGTTAGGCTACCTGTTTCATTTATGGTATCATGGCATACGGATTTGAAATTCATCAAAACATTCATATGATGTGTGTTGTTCTTATGGTTTACTGATATACACTTTCGAAAAGTCCAGCGCATTAGGACAACTTCTGCTCAACTTGGGGCCATCTCAAGATATTGGATGGCCTTGATATCCAGATGTGTCTTCCTCCAAGCCTCTTTGGCAGAATTGCCACATTCATTTTCTTTTATGTTCTTAGAAAATTGATTTCATTCTCTTGTGTGTCCTGATATCAAGTTTATTACTCTAACCTGTGAAGAATAATACTTAGTCATTTATTTGTAGAATTTTCTGGGACAGAAAAATTATAGGAACGAAAACAGTAGACAAAATAATGAAACTAACAATATCAAGTGTAGAATAAGATTTGCCTACGCCATTGCAGAGAATTGCTCTCAGTAGCAAATTTGTAAGACTATCTAATTTGTATCTCCATTATGCAAAACCAAAAGAAGAAAAGAAAAACAAAAAACAAAAGACAAAACAGAATCTGTTATGCGCCTCTTGAACTTGGTAACCTTGTTTGTAGGAGTTATGTTTGAATGAATTTGTTTTTTCAATCTTACAGCTTTGTGTGGTTTTGAACATTGACAAAAAAAGTGTAGATCGGGGAGTTGGATGTGTATGGCAATTTGCTTTCCAAGTTGGTACAAGCAAAAGAGCTGTTGAAGGAATATGTTGACAGGTATAAATCAGATCTTTCAATGTTGTTATGTTGTTCCCCTCTCTCCTACTTTTCCCCCCTTTCCCAAAACCTTTGACAGGTCTATTTTATTTTATTTTAAATACGTAGCATATTTAAGCTTCAAGTTAAAAATCCAAAACAAATAGATAAGGTTCTATTGCAGATCTTTCCAAATAGAGCAGGCTGCATCCTTCCTATCAACATAATAAGATTTAGGCGGTGGATATTTACTTAGTCCTATGTAGAAAGATTCAAGAGTCTGTTCTAAATCTTAGAAAAAATGGGCTACGAAAATCAACTTATTGAGTTCAGTAGAAGTTGTTTATGTAGATTTATGTTACGATAAGATTATCTTATGGGAGAATTGTGATTTCCATATGCTTTTTAAAGCTTTAAACAGCATGCATTTAATCCATTTAATCTGAAGATGGTATCCCAGGATCATATTATTTGGATTGCTGAATGCAAATTATTGTTCCGAGAGGCATTATAATTGACATTTGCTTGTTTTCCTGAGAACGCATTTATTTATTTTTTATTTGATACTTGCTTCAGGAAGAAGAAGAAAAGGGAAGGAAGGGCTGAATCACAAAAGGCTGAGGCAATCGCAACGTGATTGGAAGAACAATATCAATTCTTTGATATGTTGTTACGGTGGTGAGTTTTGGAACTATCTGAGAGTCAAAATATATCATTGATTTGCATTTTCTTGCTTCTGGGAGAGTCAGGTTCTTTCCATAGCCCGGTTTTACAGAGCGAAATTACTGTTATAGTGATCCGGCTAAATCCTTGTTTCACCTCGAGCTCAATTAATTCACCTTTCCAACCCCACCTTATATCACCTATCCTTGCATTCTTCTACAGTTTACCTTTTTCCTTTTGGCCACAGATGAATTTTGTAGCTCTCAACTGAAAAGCCTCAAAGCATACTACGGGCTGGCATATCAATATATTCTTCGTGTATTTCACTCTGTTACTCTCATTCTTTGGTTTTATGTTTCGTTCCATTTGACCTCTTTTCCCAATATTCCGTCCAATATTTAAAATAAGAGTTATTTAACTAATTTAATAATATTAATAATACTCTCTTCCATTACATAATAATTAACTAACTTTGACCTCTTTTTCCTACTAGTTTAACGTTAGATTATATATAAGTTATATAATACATAATATCTTGATTTTATTTATTATATGCGTCAAATATATTAATCTTATTTATAGTTCAATTTTATCCATAATATTTTTAATTTAATATAATTTTATATATAATCTTATTTCTCAAATACTAAAAATTACACTAAATTAAAAAGATTATGGATAAAATTATACCATAAATAAAATTAAAAAACTAGATACATATGAAAAATAAGATTAAAATATTAAGTGTTATATAACCTATTATATATTAGTTTATATGTTAGGTAGATCACTTTGACGAAAAATAATAAATATAAAAGATAAAATAAATTAAAATTTTATATTTATAATCAAATAGAACCTTATGATTAGTTTTTATATTAAGGATTATAATTAGTATTATAAAAGTTGCAGGTACAAGAATGTTGATAAAGATGATTATTGTCTTAATTCTAATTAACAATCATCACCTTCGCTTACACAATGCTTTAGCCTAACTGAGATGAGATATATCAACTTCATCTGGCATTTTAAATGAATCTGCAGCTCCAAACTTGCGATATTCCTCTGCTAAAGAGTTTTCCTCATCGCTATCGTCATCGGCAGCATTGTTGAGACGCGGTGACAAAGGATCAAGAACACTTCTGGACTTGCAATCATGAGTGGCAAGCATATTGACCTGACCGTGATGAGAAATCTCTACCACAACAGTATCATCATCCACTGGCAGAGGTTGCTTCCATGGCTCCCCATCAATCCTCATGAATGTTTCTACTGCTGCTGCTTTGTGAAACTCAAACCGAATTCTGTGTGCCTAATGTAATACCCGCATTTTACACAAATAAAAGCCCAAGAAGTGATATGATCCTCAAAAGTCAAAACTGATAACAAGGTCGGTGAATACAAACTTTGATGAATTTGTTGTTTTAGTGCCTCAATAGAAAAAATTATTATCATTTTATTTTTAGTCCCTCAATAAAAAAAATTGTCTAAATCTTTATTAAGTTATAGGGATTAACGTTTTAAAAAGTAGCAAGTTATTCTAATTGTTAAAAAATTAATATTGATTATTAACATTTTTAATGACTATGGGTGATCCTGTTTCTTTTTAATACTTTTAGAGCAATGTTAATTTTTTTTTTTTAAAAAAAAAATAGGAAACGTGAAAACTTCTAGAAAAGAAACTGGACCTCAACGATAATTAAACTTCTTGTGAATGAATCTTAGGGGAAAAACTTTTGGAAACCAATTTGATTCAGACTACTAAGTAGCAGGTTTGAGAAGGAAAAATAAAGAAAACCATTTGTTTCCTTTTCTATATTGAACCACAGCATGTACCTGGGCAAGACGTGTTCCATGTCCCTTTGGAGCCAGCAAAACAAGGCCATGCCAAGCGTTTCTGAAACCAACAATTTCTAGTAGACCATCATCCACAAAAGGGGGAGTCAAGTCCCTCTGTAATCCATGAAAAAATAAAATACTCAGAGATTAATTAATAAAATGAATCTGTCAACAAAGCGAAAGTTGCATCAACAGTACTAATGCTAAAACTCAACATATGAAGCAAGTCAATTTTTACAAATTTCAAAAGGATTATCACAATTTTAACAGTACTAGTGTATAAAATTTACATCACGTTGCTTCCTTGTATTTGGAGTACCCCAAGGATTCAGTCCGCCAGAAAAACTAGGCAGGTTAAGGCATACAATTGACCTGATGCTACAAGTGAAAATGGAGATAGGGTTACTAGAAAGCATAATATGTGTTATCCAAGAAATGAAAAATGGAAGAAACAAATGGCCAGAAAGCACAAGAATTGATGATAAAATACCCATCAATTAGTCAACAAGTAGCAACATTTATAGAGCGTGTTTGGCTCGCCGTTGGAGATCATGGTTTTGATAGTTTCCAGCATGAAACCAAACATGTACTTAGAAGAAAATGATTTGTAGATATGGGTATACATCATATTTACCTAGGAGGTATGTCCAGATTTTCCCAATGATCACGTGTTTTCATGATTTTTACTTTTGCAAGAAGTGCTATGTTCCTGCATTAAAATATCGAATTACAATCAATTAGCAGAACCGCCAAATCCTGAAATGTTCGGTTCAGTGAGAACTGTGAAGGATGGCTTGAATATCTTGTGCAGATGAAATTGCAATGGACATTCTAAACTATTCCCTCCGATTCTTAATATAAAAATTAGTTGATTAATTTAAATAGATTAATGAAACCAAATAAATTAGCTAATTATAACTAATATACAAACTAGTTAACTAATTTGGATAGATTAATGAATATATAATATGAATTCTTCTTGAAGGTTATATTTGATCATAATTAATTGATTTATTTGGCTTCCTTATTCTACCCAAATTAGTCAATTAGTTCTTATATTAAAGATTAGATAGAGTATCATGAAGTAAAAAAGGACCAAAACTTTCAAAAATACTAAAACTGGTCTCAGCTATCCACACTTCCCTGGGAACCAGACATTTATATATTAACTTTCATTAAACTTCACAGATTGAACGGAAAAAGGTGGTCTCAAACTTCTTATGTAATTGAATCATGAATCATATTCGGCCACATCGCTTGGATATTGGATTAGATACTGCTATCTGCTTGGCAATGAAATTTCCAAATGCTCTGATAGTTTTGTTATTGAGGCAATTACTGACAAAGTAGGGGGCTTCCATGGTAAAGAAAAGCATAAAACTGTACTTGTGGCGTGAACTGACCTCGAAGCATCTTGAACAAGAGAAGCAAAAAACCATCCTTGTTTGCATCCAAGCTTAGCATAAGTGGTCTAAAATGTAGATTGGAGAAAACCAATAAGAAGCAAAGTGGAAAGAAAATATATTCACCGTCTAAAATCAAACTTCATGTTTTATACTTCCATTTAAACAGTGAAGAGGCAAGACAAGCATTAGCTTTTTTTTTGTGCCTTGTGCATTCAGTTATTACAATTATTTTTTTTTTGGGCCAAAAAGTTATTACAGTTACCAAAGATATAACAGAATACCTGATTAACCAATTGATTTTTAAACTTTTCAGGATTCATCTTTCGTTCAGAATGGAAGGCATAAGACACTTGAGCATCCATTCCTACAATCAGCAATCAAAGATTTTCTTATCCATTGTTGCAGTGATATGTAACAAGAAAAAATTTGCTCCAGTATAAACAAAGGTCTAAAGCTTGCTACAAAGAGTTCAAAATCATGCTGGCACATAGAATCAATAGTAATGAGGTAAGTAACCAATTAATTTTAATTAGTAGATAAACTTAAAAAATAATTTTTCATCATAGGATGTCATGTTTTTCAGATTATTTAGCAGAAGTTTTTATTTCTAAAGCTAATTGGTTGACAATATGGATTTTACACTGTTATGGTCTCAACCTACCAATCTTAAAAGAGATCAAAGAATAGATATTATGAAAGGGCAAAAAAACAAGTAACAATTCCATAAGTTAAAATAAATCATAAGTTAGCAACTTGAAGCAGCCTGGAAAATATATTCTTACCCATGCTGAAGTAGTTCCAAAATCCCCCACGAAAAGTGTGGTACCCTTCCTGAGTAGCAGTTAGAAGCAACCATACAAGAAAGTATAGTGAGTAGGAAATACAACAGCCTAAAAAACAGAACAAAACAAATTATGAAAAAGGACTATTGCCACTTAAATTTGTATTCAAAATCCTTTTTGTTGTGATTAAACAAATTGAAAAGAGCAATAAAGTCTAAGATTGCAATTTTGCAATGTCCAGTTATCAACTGGCCTCACATATATGATAGTTCAAAACAAATATTTCACCCTCAGATCAGAGTAAAGTTTAACCATGAAAATAAGTAATTTGAGATTGCCGAATAGTGAATGGTCTAATTGATGTTCTACCATATTAAGTTCATCAGCCTCCAATACGCGACGGAATGCGTGTAAAGAATGAGGTAATTCAAGAGGAGCAATGGGATCACAGGCACCATTTTTTGGAACCTTCATCCTCATTAGAATATGCCAACTGGGAGGTTAGAAAAACAATTATCAGCAAACAACAATCTATGTTTGATACATGTGCAAAAATTATGAGATATTGGAACAAGAAGCATTACTTCAACATCCATAATTTTATTTTGGGGGCTACTTCAAATGCTCCAGATTAATAAATAAAAAATTTAAAAAAGAACAATGAAAGAACAAGATCAAAAGTTCATTACTTGTCTATTTTCATTTCCTTGGCTTTCATTACTTGATCTAAAAATGTCTTGACCGAGCATTCATCTGTCCCTGGGTTCTTCTTTCCCTATAAATCAATGAAAATGCATATCAAGAATATTCCCATGCCTATCAAATAGTTACTTCCCTCAACCAAGATCAACTGCTATATATATATGTTCTTAATCATTTGTTTTAAATTTCTCTAACATAATAATCTTAAGGAGAAATTAAACAGACAAGGAACAGGAATTAGGACTTAAAATGCAGCTCTTGAAATAGAAAATCACTAGTGTTATCAGCATAGTGTTGTACAAGTACTAAAATGTTCTATCAAAAGCAGGAAGAGAAAAATGTTATTTCCTACCCAGCCAAATGCAAAAGGAAGATTATTTCCTGTGCCTAAGGGAACTGTAGCTATTGGTGGTGGATGAGATAACTGAAGATCACAAACAACCCCAAGTAGCCATCCTGCTGTTCCATCACCTCCTGCAACCTATAGGTAAGTTATGCATCCGAAACAAAAGAGAAATTATGCGTGTAAAATCACAAAAATTAAGACAAAGCAAAATAAACCAACTTTCCTTGGAAAGTTACATTGTCAAGACATCAATGCATATCTCAACTCACAATTAATCTCAACTTCTCCATAATCCTTGCAGCAAGTTGATCATTCTGACTCTTGCGGTTTTCTAAGTTAGCATAGACCCTGCTCAACACCTTGTCAGGAGCCTCTTTCCCCAAATCAAAAACCTGAAGATTAAACACTAATTTGAGTCTCGTAAATATGTCAGAATACCTAATTACAATGGATGTATATTTTCAGAAAGGTCCTGCAAAGGTTATCAACTAGATGATTATGAAATTATACCTGCTTTTCATTAAGAAGAGTAGGATATGTTTTTAACAGGTCTGCCCCAAGTTGACCGCCACTCTTGGAGTTGATAAAAACTAGCACCGGACACGTAGGAGGATCATTAATTCCAAGGTCATGATTATTAATCGTCGACTCTGCTACAAGTAAGTAATCTGGGATCTGAAAATTCTTCATGAAGTTGGGGTCCGAGTTACCGCAAGCCATTGTACCATGCAGGTTCAATACGGTTCACGTTCACTACTTCAACAGATAAAATAATATATAGAAGGGATTTATCAGTAATAATAATCCAGAGGCAAGGCGACAATTTATTCCACTCCGCAAATTCAATGGCAATCACTAGTTATGAAAAATACATTAAGTTTATTACATCCCAGCATATGGATTACTTAATGTACAGATTTTCTCTTGTTTATAGACAGCAATATCACATAAAAGAATTCACCAAAAGGAAAAATGACAAAAGAAAAACGGTGAAACTTTCTCGAGAGCTAGCCTTTTGAAGCTCAACAGCACTCCAATCCGATTCAGTAATACCAATATTGAATAATGTGCAAAAAAAAAAAAAATAAATAAACAGCTTTAGGTAACCGCTAACATCAAAGAGGGACTCGGACCCCAAATTTCCAATTTTTTTATTGAACAAAGGTTATTTATTGTAGGACTAATAATAGATTCATAGACGACAATGAGCTTGCAAGTTTCGAGACTAAACAACACCCGAGATGCATATCCCGTAAACAAATGCAGTAGGAAAGTTCAAGGACCTCTACCGTACGAGAAAACAAACAAAGAACAAGAACTTAAAAAATAACGAAATTTCCTTCGAAAGATCTTTACGCGTCTATTCATTAATGTCGACAAAAAGGGTACATCAGGCATCGAGCAATGAGAAAATGCACATTAACAAAAGTGTGCCTTTTCGGTACAGAATGCTTCGAATTCACAGAAAAGTCGTGTAATTGACGAGAACACAACACAATGCAAAGATGGTGGTGGTTTACCTGGAGAACAAATCCTCGGGAAGATGAAGATCTGAGTCTATAAAGGTGGGGAAGGTCAATGATATCCAGGGCAAAAACGGAGCTTATTATGAATGAAAACGATGGAGTTGACTTTGTCATCGTTCATTATAGACACCTTGGGAAATATAACTGTTGCATGATTCGATTAAGAGGATGAAAAGAGAGAAGTGAATGTGAAATATAGAAAAAAGATGTGTTGACGGAATCCGCGGGAAGACCGAGGGGGGAAAGGGAGAAGTAATAAGGATCTTCAAATTCGAGGCCTCTGCTTTAGCTCATGATCCAATGGAACGACGAAGATATTCACAAGCTGGCGTCGGATTTCCACTTTCCACCAAATGCCCCTTCATCATTATGATCCATGGCATTAAAATAAAAATAAACATCATTACGATGTTGCCTTTGCTCAATAACAAAGGAATGGAATTAAAAAAAAAAATCCTCCCTCCTTTTTAAATGTATTCAAGAATCCTAAGGCAGGATTCTTTTTTTTTTTATATTACAAGGTACCATGTTTAGTAGGGTCAACGTCCAAATTTGCTCAGAAAACTATAACTTAAAAGCAATATTATTCTGAAAATTGTGAGTTTAATATAAAGCGGTAAAATCAAGTTACTGTTAAAAAAGCCTAATGTTAATTATTTAAAAATTAATATTAATGATTAATATTTTTTTAATATCAAGGGGGACGTTACCCCTTTTTAACAATTCTATGGCACCTCACCAACTAGCTAATTAAACGCGAGTCCTTTCTCATCATACGGATTCTTCCTTTCGCTCCTCTTAACAATATCCGTAGGTATCATCATCTAAAGTAAAATTGGACCTTATCCTATTCAATAATGCAATAAATACTTCTTTTATTCTTTTTGTAAGGAAGAAATTACTACTTATTAATAATAAAATATATAATTAAGTTAAATTTAATATATATGTTCCAAATATAACTTTTTTTTTGTAAATGTCCTCATTTAATAATTTATTATTGAGTTTTAATAGTTATCCTCATTAATATTTTTTTTTCATGAAGGTAAAAAAAGAAAAGAAAAGAAAACTTGTAATAAATACTTCTATGAGTTTTTTTTTTTATAAATAGCATCATGATAACCTTCCTAAAATTCTCTCATCTAAAGGAGATGAGGGAGTACTGATTAAGAGTATAATTAAAAAAAATACTGTATTGATTATATATTAATATTATAAAATGACAGTTAAATTGAAAAAAAATTGCTAAAAGGATAACTAACATGAGATGAATGAAGTAGTAACGAGTAACGATAATGAAATATAGTAAAAAAAATATTAATCACTAATCATTACCATATATATATTTTTTTGCTGTATGTTAATGACTCTTATGTTACATGTTTTTTTGGCCGGCACTGTTACATAGTTTATTAATTTCGTATATATTTGTTTAATTATATATTGAGTATTTTAAGAATTAGATGGAGATCCAACGTGACATGCGATCATTATTTGGAGACTCACACGATGAACCAATTAATTATTTAGATTGCACTCATACAAGACAACGCGCACATTCTATATGAATGAAATTTTTCCCACCAAATTATGCCAAACATTGATTGTAGTGGGGATGAGATGGGTCCGCATTAATGTTATAGTGCCTTATTTAGATAGATATACAACCAATGTTTTAAATATATTTTTAGTTTAAATTTTAATTTAGAAAAAATTTAAAATAAATAATTATATTTTTTAAAAATAATTTATGGACCAAACTACGGTTTTAAATAAACTCTTAAGAATAATTTTTAAAATTAAAAAATAGCTTATAAAATATTCAATTACTATTTTATATTTATTTTCTCTTATATTCTCTCTCTTCTTCTCTTTTTCATCGTGCCATAGTTGCTAGTTCTAGTTTCACTGTAGCCATTGTCTTGCTATACCATTGGAGTTGCTCTTTCCTATAGCCTCAACAATTATTCCATTGCAAACACTTGGCTCTCTCTCTAACTTTCTCTTCCTGAATGGCTCTCTTCATTATCTTCATCGTCTCCCCTCTGTCACGACGGTCAATGAAATTAGGAAAAACTAGCAAAGCTCCGTCAGTGAAGAAGAGGAAGAAAAGTAGAGATGGGAGTGAATAGTGGAAAAGAAAAGCAAATGGCACATTTTTCTGACTCTATGAATAGGGATGTCTTATTTTATTTTTTATCTCATATCATTTTTAGTAATTTATTAATCATGAATTTTTTTTTAGTAATAACAATTTAAATATTCATTTATTCATAATTATTTTTTTAATAACTCTTCTCTAATTTTTTTCTTTTAAAAGCTATTCAATAACTATTTTTTTTATAAATTATGTTTTAAAATTTTATCCAAACGAACCCATAATAGAATATTATTTTAATTTCGTATTTTCTTATTCTTTTTTTCTCAATAAGTGAGCTTTTATCAAAACCAAATCAAAATGTTCATACATATAAAAAAAAACTCCAAAAAGGCAAGGAACCACCGCAATTTTTTTTTTTAATATCTTCTTATCAAAGATAATTATATTCAAAATATTATTAGATACTATATGAGATCCATATCACCTACCTACATCAACACTCACAAACCAAATTACACTTCCGGGAAGTAGAGCAGTTCTGTTCAAATGATCTCTTTGATCCTTTGGCAATGAAGATAGCTTATAGCAGCCTTGCGGATCTCTCTTGTGTCTTTGTTTCACATTTGAAGGAAAGGGCGCACAGTGCGACCATTGGACTTAGGTCTAAGTTCACTTTTGATGGACCGGACTATTTGATTCGAATCCAAAAATCTGATCAAATCAGAAAAACAAATAAGTATTAATTGATTGATGAGTCAAATCAATTAGTATTTATTAATTGGAAGAAAAATCTATGACCACTAAATGGAATGAATGGATTGAGGAACAATACTCTTATATTATAAAATTAATTAATTAAGCATTAATTTCATGATTGTAGCTTGAAGGGCAAGAATGCTATCACCCTAGAATTAATAAGAAGATCCCACCTCATTATTTTGATAGTCACCATAACCACTATAAATAGAAGTGTCTCCCAAGTCCAAACATATCAACTTACCACAACCATTGAGTTTTCTGGCTCACTTTTCTCTCTGTCTCTCTTGTGTGGTACTTTGTTGTGCCACTTTAGTTTAGACTTTAGTAGTCTAAACTCTCGTGAACATCTATAGAGAGACTAATGGAGCTTTAGAATTATAACTTTAATCTAAACATATATTCAGTCCAATACGTTTAGTCGTTTCCTCTATCAGCTATGTTATTTACATTCACCAACAAAACACATGAACATATTCATGGGCCACATTTTCATTTATTTTTCTTGTGTGGTGAACAAATTAAAGAAGTTACAGAAGAAATTAATCTTTCACAATATAACAAACTAAAGTTTGAATCTCTACTAAAAGATATGCTCATATTTAGTGCAAAATAATTCCTTGAACATATGATTGTCTCTAATAAAAGAATATCCATACTTAAAAAAAAATAGAGATATGGTAGATGTTTTTTTTTTTTTTGGGGTAAGATATGAGAGTATATAATCCAGCTTAATTAGATAGAAAAATTGATAAAAGTGTCGTTACAAGAAGTAGAAGTGCTTGGTATTTGAATGTCTTTCACTAGAGATTTAATTCAAAACACCAACATGATTGGCTTTTTTTCCGTAATCATAGGTATTTTTCAATTAGAAGTATTGTCAGATTTTAAATAAAATAGTCCCTCCGTGTTAGATCCCAATAGCATAATTGACTTTACATCATATAATTGATCTCACAATTTGATTTCTTTTTTTTTTTTTTTTTGGTACAAAAGGGATTTGATTTTCTAGTCTTCCAGTAGACCCAAAAATTGAGGCATGGGCCTCCATTGAGAGGTTCAATCAATGAGATGGGTAAGAAGCAGTCAAGAATCATTCAAGACACACTCACGCTTGTGAATCTACTAAATCCCCATTATGATGGCATAATGTAACTGTTCTGTTTCGTTAATATTATTAGGAGGGTCTCAATGACTTCCATCCACATTCTACATCCCACCAGGCTAGGATGCAACTTAATTGTTTTCTATCCTAGTATTTGATTTTACTTCCAGTGAATCATATCTAGCTTCAACATTATGATAAAAGAGATTTTCATCACTACTACAAAAAATGTTTTTTACTGCAATTAAAAAAAGATTTTTCATAATGATTTTATGGCATCATCAATACTACCGCCGTTATAAGTTAAAAGATTTTATGATGGTTTTGTAACCACCGTAGCAAGTGACTTTTGACGGCAGTTGTACTATTAACCACCGTGAAAAGTTATTAGGCCTACACCCACCATCAACCACCTTAACTACACTCATCAAAAGCAATAAACTGGATCTAGAGAGAAGAATTCAAAAATTTAGTGAAGAAACTAAAGATATAGAAGCTTTTCGAGCTTCTTCCAACAAGGTCCATCTGTTACCACCTACTATTAGCCATCACGGTCAGTATCACTAAATGTATTGGATCAGATCTGGAGAATAAGTTACAAATATAGTGAAAAATTTAAAGATCCAGAAAGCTTTTGTTATTGAAGCTTTTCAAGCCCATTATGACAAGATAGTGAAGAGATTCAAACTAGTGCAAGATTGAAGGAGTGAAGAGAAATATGATGAATATAAAAGAAAACTTATAAGTTTTTAACACAATAATAATAGCCCATTTGATGTATTACCATTTATAAAGAACAAACAACTGAAAAACAAGAAAAATGAGCAAATGATAAAGTTAAATAGTGAATTATAATTTTCACAATAGAAAACGACGTTGACAATGGAGATAAGCACAAAATATATGAGAAAAAGCCAAAAAATGACATTCATATAAGTCTGTCATAGTGGAGTAAATGAACAAGATAAAAAATGACAGTGAAAAAGTGAAGTGAAACTATAATCAAGTTAGACTTTTTGAATTTGTAGGGGCCTTTTAATGGCAGTTTTATGATAAATTACCGTTAAAAGTGCTTATCATACCGACTTTATGAAAAATTACTATGTAAGTAGTTGCTGCAGAATTTTTTCATATGCTATGATAACTTTTAGTCTAGTCGAGTATTTTTAAACTCAGTTGGACTACTTTTAACAGCTTTTTTTCTTCAAAAATCGCGACTAAAAATATTTTTCATGGCGGTGTTATTATAAAATTGCTTGAAAAGTATTTTAAAAAGAAACTTATTTATGAAAATGCTGTCACATTTGTTATGACATTTTTTTATAACCGCTATAAATTAGTGTTGTGAAAAATATTTTTTTTAGTAGTGCATGTATCTATATTTGTTCTGTCCAAAGAGAACAAATGAAAAAGAAATATTAACACTATCTTATGAAGTTATGCTCTAAGTGGGGAAAAATTAATTAATTAACGATTATATATAATTATTATAGTTGAAAAAGTTACATTACAATATCATCTTTCTTTTATCTAAATATGGCAACTACTTTTACCTCACTTATTAGCCAAATATAAAAAACAATCTCATGTGATATTTCTAAGGGTATCCACAGTAGAAGTAGCTAATCCCCTCACTGTGGGGCCTCTATTTAAAGGTAAACAACTAGCCATGAGATGCTTTTCATGCTCAAGGGTGAGATTTAAATCTACACTACTTAGTCAAAGGACCAAGTAAGGTAAACTACTTGATATTTGTGTGAAAGCTTAATTTTTGGTATTTTTTTAAATATTTTAATTTTTAACCATATATGTATCATAAATTGTCAACCGTTACAAGTGTCATCTCCCCACCTAGCAATCCCTAGCAATTAGCCTGATGTTTTCCACGGACAAAAACCCACCTAGCATAATTGAAATATTAAAAATTAAAATCCACCGTACCCCGACCAAATTTTTAAAATTCTATCTCTGGGCAATAAAAATAAAAAAATGTACGCGCAAGAGGGCTCTACGTCATATGGATATCATGAGTATATACTTATATTTGAACTTTGAAGTTATCATCTTCAATAGATTCTTCATCGCTGAACTTGCTTTACTTGGGAGTCTGCTAATAGAAGACTAGTGCTTCCATATTACCAGTTTTCATGGCTATAAAGATCCTCGAACGTTGTCAAGTTTCAGCACCGCCAGGTTCTGTTCCTTCAACCACTCTTCCTCTCACCTTTCTTGACAATCCATATGGCTTTACTGCCACCTTGTTCACCGTCTCTTCTTCTTCTACTTCCCTCATCCCGCTCACCACTTCCTTCACACATTCCTTCCCACTCTGAAGCCTCTTTCCCTCACTCTCCACACTTCTTCCCCTTCGCCGCCAACCTCGTCCTCCCTCTTGACCCTGTTCATCTCCACCCTTACATCCTCTACAAGGACGGCGACTCCCTTCCTTCCACTGTCGCTGAGTCCTCCGCCGATTTCTCCCACCTTTTATTTGACTCTCCTGCTAATGTTACAGAGTTGAACCATCTTGTTCTGCTGTTGCCTAAGCCATGTGCCTTAAAAAACGGCACACGTTTGATTCCTCTTATAACCATTCAGGTCACGATCCTACCCAACTTTGGTTTGGCCATCGGCATCCCTTTCAACCATGTCGCTGGGGACGGCAGAGCATTTCACTGCTTTATGAAGTTTTGGGCCTCAGTTTGTAGGGCGAGAAGGGATTTGGGTACCCTTTTGAGTTCTTTGCCTCTGCCGTGAAATAGAAGGGATATAATTGAAGACTCTCAAGAGCTAAGCTCGTATACTTGAAGGAACTAAGATAGAGTTGAAATCGATGGAGTTCGCATGCCTCACTAATGAAGTTTCCTCTGATAAGGTTCAGGCCATGCTTGTAATGAATCGGGACCAGATCGAGAAGCTAAAGAAATGGGTTTCGATCATATGCATCATTAGTGGTACAGGAAAACCTCATATATCAACCTTTGCGTTGACATGCTCTTTGATGTGGGTTTGTATGATCAAATATCCGAAGATAGTAATGTTGCGAATTATCTTGATGAACCATGCAACTTGACTTTTGTAGCAGATTGCAGAAACCATCAAAATTCACAATACCTTCCACGTACTTTGGAAATTGCCTGGCTATTCCCTTTTTAGCTCTGAAGAGGTGTCAGTTAGTGGGGGAAAATGGGTTTGTTGAGGCAGTGGAAGCTATTGGAAGCCATGTGAGAGAAAGAAAGAGTGATCCTTTAAGAGGGTCCGAAACGTTGATGTCAGACCTTAGACAATTACAAGTCAGGGCAACATGTTAAGAGGGGCCGAAATATTGATGTCAGACCTTAGACAATTATAAAAGTCAGGGCAACATGTATTTGGAATTACAGGCTCCACAAGATTGGGAGGGCATGAGACTGATGATTTATCTGGATCCATTTCTCTTTCTGATGCTAGGCATAACGAAGTTGCAGTTGAAATTGGGGTGGCACTGAGAAGGACTCAAATGAATGTTTTCACAGACATATTAGAAGATCAACTTATAAATATTAACATAGCTAATGATTGAATCAAACTTAACCTTTTTAAAGTAAGAAAATCATGTTAAGAAAATGGATTCATGGTTCATCAAGCAAAATATCATTGTATAGATTGCTATCTATGAAATGAATCAAATAATTTCCAAAAGAGTACTTCTTACTTGTTTGCGTCTCTTCGCTGACCCTAAATTCACAAGATTTTTAGGGACACAATCACCCATCTCAAGAACCATAAACATTCGTTAAAACCCCCAATGAGAGATGAAAGAGCGAGTTCAAATATAAAAGATTCATTGGGTTTCACAAAGTGTCTCGTCATTTCTCAAGATGACTTTTGGGCCTAATGAATAAATAAAAAATTGAATGGTTGATTCAAGAAAGGATAATCAATATTGAATTAAATAGTCTTATAAAAAAAATATTGAATTAAATAGATTAGTTTCCAAGATAAGTATTTTTTCCCTAAAAGGCTTTTGGATTTCAAGGATAAATGTTAAAGTAAACCGTTGGTTTAAATTAGCAATAAAATTTGTTAAAATAAACTAAACCAGTAATGAAACTAGTTAAAAAAAACCGCTATTACTACAAGATATTTCAAGATAGATAGATTTCTACTCACCAACTATGCAAAACACTGTTTGCAGTGGGATGAGAGTGTGTCCGCAATAATCATGTAGTTCAATTTTGCTTCAGGGTCATAATTATCATCATCAAATTTGCAATCTGCACATCTTAACTACATATCTCTAAATCACTCTCTCCAATATAACATTTTTATTATTTACTTAGGGGCAAGTACATAAAAAATATTTGATACCGTTTAGATCTTCATTTGTGTAGTGAATTAAAATTTTCTAGTATGTAAATAATCACATACAAGGGAAAATGGAGTAAACTTTTTTTTTTTTTCCATTTAATGATAAGACACTACTATAAAAAAGTTTTCTAAACCGGTTTAAAATGGTATTTTATACCAGCATACAGACCGTGTAAAAAGTATACACTTTTTAAACTGGGTAATACACTGGTGTAGAAAAAATCTTTTTCTAAACCGGTCTGAAAATGAGATATATATATATATATATAAGGCTAATTTTCTTAACATTTAAATTGATCCCTTTTGATATCAGGTGTATAATTTGTTAATATTTACACCAGTTGTAAGGACATCCGGTATAGATGAATATATTTTCTATACTAGTTTTGAGCACTCCATTGTAGATAAATGAGTTTTATACACCGGTTGTGATTACGTTCGGTGTAGATGAATCTATTTTCTATACCTCACCTACAAACAACTGGTGTAGATGTTATAATATTTATATATTGTTTATACACCAGTCGATATTCTTTGTTCGATTTAAATATTTTTTTAAAAACGACCCACATTCACTGTTTCATTATCTTATCCCCTAAAGCTTCATAAATAAACTTTTCAAATATACGAATACAAGAGACAACAACAAAGACAAAGTTCAAGATGGCAGAAATATAATTCAATTGCTCATTTTTCATTTAATAAAATTCAATACAAAGGTGCAACAATTTGAATAGAAAATAAAAAAAATATATTTAGTGAAATACAAATACTATTGAAAAGAAATGCATTAAATAAAGCCCAACGATTGCACAGGTCCTCAGTATCTTGTTCAGGAAATGGTTCAGGATGATCAAACATCTGAAATATCAAATTAAAATTAAAGAAATTAAGGCATTAATAATATATATTAAATTAACAAGAAATATTAATTATTAATAATACAATTTTATCCCCTTAGTTATGTCAGTCCTATTTGATACTATAATATTGACCATGTGTTTAACTATATATAAGCCGCACAAGCTGCTTTCTCTGGGTTGCCTTCGACTCTGTAATATTAACATGATCAAAATTATTTTTCATCATCAAAATATGGAGTCTAACAGTTAATACTTTTATTACCTTCAGTGTGATCCATTCAGTGTCTCTCACTAAGTTAGTGTGCTTAAAACCATTTACAATTGCAAATGTCCCAATAGCCCTATGACCAAATTTATAAAGTTAGTAACCAATTTATTACAAAGATCATTGTTTTGTAGAAGAAAACTCAAGTGTTCATAATCTTTTTTACATCACCCAATGTCTTGTAATGGAGGGAGCATAATAAGATACCTTTATAAATGTACTTACATAGGATGACCAATTACCAATGGTTGCTGTAGAAATTAAAAGAAAATGAGTATTATCATTAAGCAAATACTACAGTAGTATGAAAATAAAATGAAATATTATTATTCTTACTTATGGATATATGGTACAAAGAAATAATCAATATCAGTTTCACCAAGCCTCCTTGAAATATATTTAAGTCTCAAAGCTTAATAAGTCCTTCTTGCATAAATTTAATTTTGGTACAAGTCCAAACTTACCTTGTTTGCCCTTGAAATCTAACTCAGCTTGTATGTCCCTATAATTAATGCAAACACGATTAACTGATAACTGAATGCAAACACCTGATGTAAATTCAATACATCCAGATGGAACTGTTGGAAATCATGCCCTAGGGGCTAATCATTGTCTTATGAACATTATTGATTTATGAATTTATTAATTGTGTTATCATATTATTTGCATGTTTACTATGATGACCATCCTTGGATAATTCATGATCTTATCTTAAATGTCCCTGGTCGGTCATCTCTACGGGAGCACAGATAAAATAAGACCAGTATGACTTTGAAGATATATAGAGATATAAATCAGAGTCATAAGCACATGTAAGAGTACAAGGTGTTGGACCGACCCGCTATGAGAGAACTGCATGGGTAACATTATAAGCTTCTCTCATATACAAACCATGTCAATATGCCCTTTGACCTGAGATCATCATGGATTCCTACATGACAAACGCTCAGCTTTGACCTAGTCAAAAGTCACTTTTGACCGAGTGATCATAAAGACTATGTTCGGGTTTAGTGGTTTTTCATGCGGAGGAATGTGAATGGTCAAGATGGAATTTGTCCCTCACATTTGTAGAGAGATATCACTGGGCCCCTCGATGAGTGAGTCTGAGAAATGTATGGCCATACTGTAATGGAAAGGTAATTCTATTTCTACAGTCAGACTACTCAGGGATCGAGAAAGTAACAGTCAGGAATAGGAGGATGACATTATCCATGCCTCAACCATGACCAAAATATCGCGTGACAAAAGGGACATGATATGGTTGTATAAAAGGTTACATCGTTTAACGATCCTCATATAATTTAGGTAGTCGTTATGTCTTGCTAGAGACCGCTTACGACTTGTGGACCAGTATAGCAAATGGCCCACTGCCAACTTCATATAGTCCTACAGGGTCGCATACAAAATAGCCCAACACGAGCTATGATGTCCAGATTCATTGAATCTAAGACATGTCCAGATTCAATGAAAAATCCAATGTGGATGTATATATTTATTTATATTTATATTCGTATATATATATAAATTTGTATATATATATATATATTATATAAGAGATATATAAGATTTAATTTATAAGGATAAATTAAATCTCTATCACGTTTGAATTTAAAATTCAAATTGATAGGATATCTCATATAAGAGATACTTATAAGATTTAATCTATAAGGATAAATTAAATCTTTATCACGTTTGAATTTAAAATTCAAATTGATAGGATATCTTATATAAGAGATATTTATAAGATTTAATTTATAAGGATAAATTAAATCCCTATCACGTTTGAATTTGAAATTCAAATTGATAGGATATCTTAAATTTGATTTATGAGAATAAATCAAATATAGTTCAGTCTCATCTTTATTTAAAGTTAAATAAATAGGTAATTAAATCTGTGGAACGGATTTAATATTATTTATTTAATTAGTTTATTATAAAATTATACAATATATGATATTATATTAATTTCATAATTAATATAAGATTAACTCCAAAATCCAATTTGGTAGAGAGAAAAATGCATAGCATCCTATATATCTGATTTTAGGAGCTGCTTTTTTAGCAAGACACAGAGAACACAGAGAGGCCGAAGGGGAATCTGTAAAAGGTTTGCAGATAAGAAACTGCCAAAATAGAGACGGAGATGACGAATTCTTGGGAAAGCCCTGGAGGGACAAGAGACGCTAGCACGTCGTTTGTGGTTAAAACGCTGTTCATGTGGATACCAGTAGAGAAAGTTGATCTGAGTCGTTGACTTCTTGCAATCGGAAAGGGAGCACGAGCCGCGGAGAGAAGCCGTGAACATCGTGACCAGAAGCTGTGGAAGTCGCTGAGGAATACTGGGGGTAATGCTTCTTCCCGCTTGACTTAAACACATACGGTAAATTCTGACAAGGAATGGAAAAATTTTTAAATTATTTTCCGTTGCATGTCTTCCAATTCCTTTCAGGAATATTTTGTCAAATGCTAATAAGATCACACGTTGCATGGCATTCTAAGTGGGAGATGCATCTAGCTGATGGGGAGGAGTTGGAAGTTGGCTCGAGGATGAAGCAACGTGATCCGAAACAAGATGTTGTATTTACAATATGAGAGTTCTTTTCCTGACTCACTATCTTTACCTCATTAATAAGAAATAGGACAGGAGCATCTTCAATTACCACGTCTTCAACTGTTACCTTTAATTGATCATCTTGAATTTAGATGTGGTGGATAGTTTCCTATCAGTTGTGGATAGAACCATGTGTTACTAATCATCTAAGAGGATCCTCCATATATAGATAACAAGGTTTAGCATCTAGATCTACACAATCATTTGCCGCTAGCTGATAATGCAATAACTCCTTTTAGTGTTATGAACAACTGTAGGTGAATGCGTATATGGGTCACTTAGCTTATGTTGCCTTGATGTCATCATGGATAACATGTAACCCTTAAGCTTTGCTAACCCCTCTTGTTATCATGACTCAAGTGAAGCTTCTACCTTCATCCTAGCCTCTGCCCTCATAGTGGACAACAAGGATTCCAACTCTACCATTGGTACCATATACGGGGAATGACGTGAAGATGCTCCAAAATAATTTCTTATACATACACATCCTCTAACTCCCCTAACATGGCCCCATGCTCTTGTTTTCCCTTAATAACAGTCAAGATATCATTCCTTCCTCTAACTTAAAGGATCACTGGGTCTTTTATTCTTTAAGATCAGTTTATAATATATAAATAACAAATATAAGTAATAATATAATTAGTTTACTAAAACAAAGTAATAGAAGTAGAACTTACAATTTTTTCTGCAATCATGTGAGCATGATAACTTGTATATGATTCACTCCTTGTTTGGTAAGCATACAACCATTTATCTTCACAACATATTGGAGATGGGGAGAAAGAAGAATAAAAGGATCCAACTCAGTGTTTTCTTCTAAACTCTTCCTCTTGGATGCCATCAAGTCTCTTTCAGTTTTTACGTAACCCCTTCAAAACATTGTGTGGAGCAATTATTATTGAGAGTGTATTCAATCACTTTTGCTTATTTTTCCTACAAGAATTGAAGTATTTAAAATCAATACACATGATAATCCATAATGGACACTAACTTCATGTTGGATCAACTTACCATATCTGCTAGCGTAGTTCAAAGCCTAACAAATTCTTTCCAACTAGCTTTGTCAATGAATTGATACTTGTTGCATAGAGAAGGATGAGATTGGTCATCTTTATCCCAACTATGCACATAAGTACTAGTTAGTTGTATCTTGAATGCCCTTTAACACTCAGCGCAATAAGACGTCTTATTCTTCAACACTTCATTGTCGAGAACATTATAAATGAGCGCAATAATTATCATCAAAAGTAGAGTTAGCAACAAACAATTATATTTTTGTATTTATTTCTATACAATATAAAATAGTAAGTTTTTATACCCGAATAATGTCCCAAATTTGATTCTTCACATGATCATCAACAGCATCCTAAGTATGTATAGTGATGTTAGGCTTGTTATGTTCTAGTAGTCTGACATAATTTACGTACTTATCCTCTATTCACTAATTAGGTTCTAATGTCTACCACACTCAATCGATAGCCTTTTCTCTTCCTTCTTGTATTTAGCAATGTCTTTCAATCGCATCACACTTTTGACCTTCCTTTGTGTAGAGTGGTTTGGAGCATTCCTAGCCTCATTCTGATTAACACTATTGCCCATATTCCTATATATGCAATAACAAAATCAAATATAGTAAACAAACTTAACCCTTTTTTCATTACCTTGTCAGAATACTCAACACCTTTTCCTTTAGCATTTATCCATGGAATAAAAAAGAAGTACAAGCATTTATCATATGAAAACTAGAAAATATAGATTAAATGAACACATACACTTACATGGTGAAACATGTACATGAGAACAGAAGTACCAAGAACACATACAAAAAAGAGAACAAAGAACAAGAGCACGATGAAGTATAACAAAGTGCGACAAAACACAATGAACACGAGAACAATAGAATAGAGAAGAAAGACTGAGCACGATGAAGCCCTACCGTACATGATGATTGGAGTAATGAGAGAAGTGAGAAGCAATACTGATGAAAACCATTGTGCACAAGATAACAAAGGAGAGAATATCATACTTTCATGTGAGAGGTAAAAAACTAGTTAAAAATGAGAAATGAGAGACACGCCATGGGGCATACTTCAAAAATATATTTTCATAAGCCAATATGAACTAGGTATCCGATGTAGAAATGATAATTCTAAATCATACCTACAAAATAATAGGTTTAAAAATGTTTAAACTTATTTTAAAAAATGCTACCAGTCATTTTTTGAATTTAAAGTGAATTTCATAAGATAATCTATACCAGATAACATGGACATCCGGTGTACATATGATAGTTCTAAACGTGACCTACACAATAGCAAGTTTAAAATGTTTTCAATTTATTTTCAAAAATATCATGAGTATTTTTTTTAACTTAAAGTGAATTTCAAAAGACAATCTACATCGGATAACATAGACATCTGATATAGATATTATAGTTTTAAACCAATCATTTTTTACAACTAGAGTAGAAAGTATTTAACTTATTTACAAATTTGCCACTAGTCAATTTTTGTACTAAAGCGTAATTGA
Organism: Leucaena leucocephala; assembly: GCA_037074615.1. Classification (NCBI taxonomy): domain Eukaryota; kingdom Viridiplantae; phylum Streptophyta; class Magnoliopsida; order Fabales; family Fabaceae; genus Leucaena; species Leucaena leucocephala. The sequence continues at coordinate 9,077,776 of CM073525.1, forward strand.
GAAAATGTTATAATCTACACTCGATATTGACACGTCTAATTTAAATCTTATAGTTTTATTTTTTTCCACACGTTCTTTCATTATCCCATCCCCTGAAGCTACAACATGTATGCAATCAGAACAAGAAACTTGTATTATTATATCAAAAATATATATGCAATCAGAACAAAAAACTTGCATTATTACATCAAAAAGATAAAATAATCACATACAAATTAATCTAATTCCACTTCATCTTCATTCAATTTTGATAAATCTATTGAAAAAGAAGGGTATCACAAATTGAATCATCATTGTCAACAACCCTTTTTCTTTGAAGAATGACAGACCATATTTTATTTTCCAGATAAGTGATATAGAACACTTACTTTGCTTGGTCTACCACAATAAAAGGCTCACCCCAAAACTTGTACTATTCAAATTAACCAGTGTAAATCCTAACCGATCGACCATAACATTGTTGTTTACATTAGCCTACTTGTATTTGAACATGTGAATTGTGAATTTGGAGTAGTCCACCCTCTGAATCTCTTCAACAATGCCGCAATAAGGGATAACTGTTAATTTAAAATTGTTGTCCTTTCAACTAGAGAAGTGCATAACTTCAGTCACTAACATAATACCATTATTTTGTATGTTAAAATGAATACCCATTGATATCAAATGAATTTCAACATATCACATCAAATTTAGGACCATATGCTAACCATCTAATTGTATTAGAAACAAATCCTCATTTTCAACATTATGTTTAAACTAATGTACAAAAGATTTGTTATGTTCTCGAATCACCTTTTTCTTTGTCATTATATTATTTTCTTTTCTGACAATCTCTTTATGAACAAATGTATAGTCTTGAACTTCATCAATGTTATTTAAGATGCATTCATTTTCAACATTCTATTTGAATCAATGTTATTTTCTTTTTCACCATCATTATGTGTTGGTCTCCTCTTTGATAGGTAGTGTTGGCAAAAATCTATAGCTTATTTGAAAAGATATTTTTGAATAATGGATGCTTTGGGCTAATTTGGATTATTTATATACCCTTTTAGGATTTTCATGTATATTTCAATTGGGTACATCTATCATAAGTATACAGTGTCATACAATTTTATCTCTCTCGCACTAGATGAACAATGAGGTGTTGTAAAATTCTTCTTCTATATAACTAATATTAATTACTTAAACCCATTTTTGTATGCAATATAAATAAAAATAATATTATAAATAAATTTAATTTATTTCAAAAGAGTTAACCATGGTAGAAAAGAGTTTACTAAAATTTAAAAACAATCTTACTATAGTTATAAAAGACTTTTATTAATCGATAATTAACATTGTAAAAAACCACCTATCTAACACTAACATGGTTAATAGAGTTTAACTTATTTTAAAAATGATATCCATGATAAAAAAGAGTGAAACTCATAAAATTGTACTATCATGGATATAAAAACTCTACATAATTTTTGCACGTAAAACCATGTTTGAAATAATTCAACCCCACTAGCATGGTTAAAGGATTCAAGCCCCTATTTAACTTCATTAAAGTTATAAATTCGAGTTTCCTTAGGTAATGTACTTAAGTGAACGACGCCAATGGCCACAACGCTAGGAAAATTTTTAAATAACACTCATAATATAAGAAATAGCCTTTGGGGGTTCATTATGTCACATGCATAATCCTAAAAGGCTCTAGCCTCCTACCAGCACACATTATTTAGTATGATAATAAAATAGCAAATCCTCAGAGTATAAAGAAAATTATGAATAAAAGTAGGCCTTATAGTGGCAATATACATCTATTCAATGCATAAATATAAGGGAGAATGTTATACAATTCAACTAGCACAACTATGCCTCCGGTGCCCTCCCTTTCAAACCAGCAATTGAACTAACTCATGAAAAATATTAATAAAAATAGGGTGAGATAATAGCCTTACTAACTATCAATTTTACTCATCATGTATACTAATATGTGCTCGTGAGGTGTTAAGTGAAATAATTTATAAAGTACAATATATAGAAAATAACATATCATCCTATTATAATCAAATGGATAAACCACCTAAGTTTCTCTTATTAATCCAACTGAATCGCCTTATTCCCGCTGACTGAACCCATGGGCTAGTGATAACTACTATATGACTGGCCACCAAAAAACCTAACCAGTCAGGTGATATAGACCGGCCAAAATCTATAGAGCACGTGATTAGACCATGAGTTCATTTCCCATTGGTAAATAGGTGGGGGGTGTAGCCCCTCAGTAAACAGGTAGGGCAAATTCCTCTATAAATAGGTAGTAGAAAAGCCAACCATCTAGCTTCCATAGAGGCTATACCCCATGGTAGAAATATAACTCCTTCATCACCAATCCCTAATGCATAATTCTCAAGATAATAACATTAATAGAAATCTCAAGCTTGATAATCAATAGCACCAATAAATGTTACAATAAAATTTTTCTCAAGATAATAACTTTCTTCAAATGTCAATAACAGATATAACAAGTTTTTGCTCTCAATTCAACTTTCCAAATTAAACTTCAAGTTTCACAAGACAATTTTTAATAAAATCATTAATAAAAATTTCTCAATATAATCATATAAATATCAATAGATTTATATATATCAAATCACTCACAAACATCACATTAGCATACACAATAAGTGGAAAGTGGTTACCTCTTGTCAAAATAAGGAATAATTACCAAAAGTCAAGTGGTTCTACTTATAATAATCATAAACAATTTGGTGCTCCATTAGGAGTTACTTCAGAATCCCAATGATAGTTTACAAAGTCACTACACAAAATTATGATTCTCCTTCTAATTTATATTTATTTATAATTTATTTAGTTTAATATAATAATAAATTAAGTTGAAGCCTTTAATTCTTTTCAAAAATTCCTAAGTAGATTTTTTGTTTATAAACTATATTTATGTCTATATATACACACACGTACATACAATTTGCAATGAAGTGAGTTTATTTCCTACTTATTTTATTAAAGAAGACAAAGGATAAGGTGAAAGGTGATCACGTCACTTTTCATTTATATATATACATATGGGTATGGATGGATGACATGATAGGTATGGTTGATGAGGGCATATATCTACATATATATATTAAAGATATAAAATTGTATAGGAGAGGAGAAAAGAAAAGGATGATTTATGTGGGTTGGCAGAAAGGTTAATCAATGAACAACGTATTTCTTCTTAAGACTTTTAGACAATAAGTATATTTGATGACAAATAGGGAAAGCGTAGGGTCACTACCTTCCTCAATGAGTATATATAAATGCACAATATATGCAACAAAAGGGGGTGATGGGTTATCCTGGCGATCGAGGGAGCACTATCGCAGAATAATGAAAGGACTTGGTAAAAGAAGGGAGCAGTGGAGTGACTTAACAAAAGAAAGGAGGATGGCGCTAGATAATAAATAGTAATAGGAAGAGAGAGATCAATAAGAAGGTAAAGGATATGAGAAAGTGTACCTCTGTTACAAGAGTTAGATTAGTCGAATGAGAGAAAGAGTGATATGAAGGAAGAAGATAATAGGTGACAGCTGATGACAATAAAAATATATGAGATAAGAATAAATCTAGGTTTAACATTTTAATTTTATTTAATATAACCATATTATCTTATTATTATCATTATTATCTTTATAATTTGTTAGAATCCTATTAGATATGGTAATTTAAAATTTAAACCATATCTTCAAAATTTAAAATTCATATCTAAATCTGAAGGTAAATCTTAATATATTCTTAACTAATAACATTAATCAGATCATAAATTTTAAGAAAGATAATGATAGCATAATTCACATATCCTATTTTCATTGAAACTAATAAAAATATTAAGCTATAATAGTTTTAATTATTTAATATTTTTGAGTTATTGATAAATAATATTTTTGTGTTTAAAAATAAAACTAAAAATTAGGATGTGACAGGTGTACCATGATGTCAAAAAAGGTAGGAAAGAATAGTTTTTCAAGTTTGCACAAAATAACATAATACTCATTCTCCAATTCATCCAACTTTTCAGTCTAAAAGACTTTGCAACATATAGCATTGAAGAAGCAAAGTCAGGTAACAAATTGTCTCAAATAATCTTTAAGGATACCTCAAATAGCCACTGGAGTAATTGTTATATCAATACATGACAATAATGAGACTTTTGGCTTACTAATTTTAAATCTTTTATCCACATAATCTTCTTAAGTTTTGATGAGTACCTATAGGGAACTTTGATTCCTTGCAAACACTCACAAATATTTCTTTTATCATCTTTGGACAAAATATTAATCTCTTTAACACAATAACTCCCCTTACTATCTGGCGTTGGATATAAATCCTCTTGTATTCCTATTGCTTGTAAATTATAATCTTGCCTTAAATCCGTCCTTAGAACTTCCCTGTATATTGAGAAGTGCTCTAACAATGCTGTGTCATACATATTTTTCTCCACATGTATGACATCAATACAGTGTCTGACAAGAAGATGTTGCCAATACGTAAGCTCAAAGAAGACAAATCTTTTTTTCTATATATTTTTCTCACTTCTCTTGGTAGTTTTATCGAAAGTAACATTGCTATTTTTCACCTTTTCATAAAATTGCTCTCCAGTCAATGGCTCTGAACATTTTCAAATTCTTGGCTACCAAATTATTCTTTTTCAGTCAACGGTATAGGTGGCCTTACCTAAAAAATATCCTATAACTTAAGTAGACTAACTTTCTTTTATGATAGAGTTGATAGTAGCAAGTCTCTTCCTCACAAATCAGATATGTTTTATGGCCCTTAACACTATACATTGACAAATTTTTGTATATAGGAAAGTAATTAATTATACAAAAGATCATGGACCTCCTATTAAAATCATCCTTCTTATTCATATAAAAAAATATCCACACCTTCCTATAGCTTATTCAATCTTCGATCCAGGGCTTAGGTAAACGTTTATGTCATTTCCCAGTTGTTTCAGTCCTGAGATCAATATAGACAACATTACATACTTGCGTTTCATATACAACAAGGGGAATAGTTTGTAAATCACCTAGAGGACATGCCATGAACAATGTATGCTATTAAGGCTACCATAAGGGTTTATTACCAAACTCGGGAAATAAGTTATCAATATTTTTCTATTGTAAAAAATCATTTAGATGATGAAGCTTTTCATAAGAAATCCTATCAGTCACATGATATAATATTTTTTTTATATCATCTTCATTAGCAAATAGGCTTCAACCTTGGTATAATTAGAAGATACCATAACAGTTTTGCAAGAGAGTTGTTTGATCAGTACCTTAGGGTCTTACATATTGGACATTTCTCCTCATCTTCAAACTATTTCTTGTATAATATGCAATCATTTGAGCATGCATAAATATTTATATATTGCATGCCTAATGCACATATTATTTTCTTCAGATCGTAGTTCCGTTTGGGTGACAAATTTTCTTCGAAAGTCATGTTTTGCAATAACTTAAGCAACTATGAAAACCACTATCACTCCACCCATGTCATGCTTTTATACTTACTAATCTCAACACCATATTCAACATGTTTTATTTTCATCACCCTAGGTATAGAGGTTTTTCTCCATCATTGCACATTCCCATATGCATGTGACTGCATAAAATCATCTTCTCTAACATTACGAATCATGTCCTCTGCTTGACCATCAATATCCATATCATCATTAAATATATGTTCTACATGTTTAGATGTACTTGACCTTTCTGCATTTTTACTATGACATACCCATACAGTGTAATTCTTATAAAATTCCTCACAAAATTAAATAAGTGTACATATCTACAAGACTTAGTTTCCTATTATACAAATATCTCATACAAGGATAATAAAATCTTCTATTGTCATCATCAACATTTTATTTAGCAAAATCCAAAAATTTCTTTACCCTATAGAATACTCAACACTTGTTCATCTAGTATTTATCCAACTATGATCCATATTTGTGAAAGACTAAAAAATTAGAAAACTAGAAAATAAGAAAACCTAGCTTGAAGTTAATTTTGGTAGATAATATATCATGAATAAGTGGAATAACTCACTAATTCAAATAAATAAATGACAGTAATGAATCCACACAAATAACAGCTAAGCCACTAGTAGCACATAACTTTTTAGTTCTCGAGATAAGGAGTTCAAAACAAAACTCATGGTGATAGAATGGCCGAGAAGACGTATATGCGTAAACCAATGAAAAATGAGAGATAAGAGGCACGAAAGGGATTTCGCTTAAATTAAAGTGTATTTTAGAAGTCAATCTACACTGAATGAAAAGAACAACCATTGTAGAAAGATGCCACGATCATTTTTAAATTATTAAAAAGTATTTCAGAAGCAACCGGTGTAGAAAGATTCCACAATCATTTTTTTAATTATTAAAACTTATTTCAGAAGTAAATCTATACCGAATGAAATTTGTATATGGTGTAGAAAATGTGATAATCTACACTTGATATTAACATGTCTAGTGCCCTAGAGCTCATCCCATTTGAACAATCCAAATCTGATCTGCATGGTTTATATTTAATTTTGCTTTTTGTCTTTATTTACTTAAAATATTATTTTAATAGGAATATAATTTAAAATACAAATAATCTCTTAACTATCTTTCAAAAAATATTTCTTATTTAAAAAATATCACTTGTAAAAATATTAAATCTGGATGGTCCAAATGATATGAGCTTAGGGTGCTCAAACCAGTTATGTTAGAAATATAGCTACACTAGTGCAAAAAAGGCTTTTTAAATCAGTTGAAAATGGTGATCTACATCGGACAATGACAGGTGTAAAAATGGACCGTTTAGAAAGTCTGTACTTTTTAAATCTGGCAGCACACTACTGTAGAAAGTATAGAATTTAAACTGGTCCCTTTTTGAAATTCAGCGTAGAATTTCTAATATCTAAACTCTTTGAATAGATCCCTTTTCAATAGTTTTATGAATTGTTCATACCAGTTTTGTTTTCATCCGGTGTAGATTAATAAATTGTTTACACTGGCTATATTTACATCTGGTGTAGATTAATGAATTTTCTATATTTTACTATAAAGACAACCGGTGTATATGTTGTCATATTTACATATACTATTTTTACTCCTGCCGATGTATATATACTATTTCATTAAAAGTTCATGAATAAACTGTCCAAATATATAGACTGAAAGAGACAGCAGCAGAGGCAAAGTTCAAGATGGTAGAGACAGATATTTAATTAATCATTACATTATTCATTTAATAAAATTCAATAAAATAATACAATCATTTGAACAGAAAAATAAAAAAAATATATTCTGGTATGTAATGACAAACAAATACTATTAAGAAGGAATGGTTTGAACAAAAAAAATCAACCCAAATATTGCGCATGTCCTCAATATCTTATTTAGGGAATAGGTTAGATTGATCAAACATCTGAAATATCAAATTAAAATAAAAGAAATTAAAGCATTACTAAGATATATTAAGTTGATCAGAAATATATTAAATCATTAAAAACACAATTTATCTCTTAAGTTAGGTAAATCCTATTTGACAAGATGATATTGATCATGTGTCTAACCATATAGAAGCCGCACAAGTTGCTTTCTTTAGGTTGCCTTCGACTCTGTAATATTAACATGAATAAAATTATATGTCATTAGCAAAAAACTGCATGGAGCATAACGCTTAATACTTTTATTACCTTCGGTGTGATCTATTCAGGGTCCCTCACTGAGTTGTCTTTCTTAAGACCCTTTACAATTGTAAACGTCCTCATAGCCCTATGACTAAAGTTATGAACTTAGTAACTATTTTATTACAAAGACCATATTTAATTTATTATAAACACCATTATTTTGTAAGGAAGAAAACTCACATGTTCATAATCTTCTTGGCATCAACTGATGGCTTGTAATGGAGGGAGCATAAGAAGAAAATTTTATAAGTATGCTTACATATTATGATCAATTGCTAATGGTTGTTGTAGAAAATAATTAAAAAATAATGATTATTATCATTAAGCAAATACAAACCTAGTATGAAAAAAACTAAAATATTATTATTTTTACTCCTGCATATATGGTACGAAGAAACAATTAATATCAGTTTCACTAAACCTCCTTGCAATTTACTCAAGTCTTGAAGATTGGGAGGTACCTTTTGAATAAATCTGAAATGGGCATAGGAATCTGAACTGACCTTGTTTGCCCTTAGAAACTAACTTAGCTTGCATGTACCTCTAGTTAATGTAAACACGATGTTAGTTAATGCAAACACTCAGCTTACATGAATTTTATTATTACATATATTTACATTTAAATTAGACTTATATTAAAAATACTTAGACACACCCGGAGATTAGTTCATTCCTAAGAGTGATAATTGATTTTATATCTGCATGGTCAACAAAGGCGGCAGCCCCCATGTCACCCACAACTGAATCCATAGGCAACGCATCCACATGGAACATTTCTTCATATGCTAATTGGATCACATGTTGCATGGAACTCAAATTGGGAGGTGTAGGAAGTTCACTTGGGGATGACGCGACGTGATCCGAAAAAGATGCTTTGACCATAATATGAAAATCCCCTTTTTCTGACTCATAGTCTTTACCTCATCAGTCAGAATTGGGACAAGAGCATCTTCAAACATAACGTTTTCAACTGCCACCCTTAACTGATTATTCTGAATTTGGATGTGGTAGGCAGTTTCCCCTAAGATATGGGTAAAACCATGTGCCACTAACCTTTTGATAGAATCTTCCACATATATATCACAAGGTTCAGCATCCTCTAACACCTTTTCTGCCATGCAATAGCTCCCTTTAGTGCTAGGACGGGCTGCATTGTGCCTGAATTGTAGCTTCTGTCTATACCCTAGCCTCTGCTTTAGCATCTTCCCTTACGGTGGATAAAAATAATTCCAGCTCTGCCCTCAAGACATATGGGGAATATCATAGAGATGCTCCAAAATAATCTCTTATACTGACACCTCGACCAACTCCCCTAACACAAACCACATACTCTTGCTTGCACATGGCAACAGTCAAGATATTATTCTTACCATCTGACTTAAAGGAGCCATGGGCTTCATTTAAGATCAACCTATAACATAAAAAGAGCAAACATAAGAAATAATATAATTATTCTACTAAAATAAAATAATACAAGTAGTACTTACAATTTTTGCTGTAATTATGCGAGCGTGATCACTGGTAAATCATCCGCTCATTTTTTGGCGAGCGTACAACCATTTATCTTCATAACATATTGGAGATAGGAGAGTGATAGTAGCACCAGGATCAGACTCAGCAGCCTCTTCTTCTTTGTCCCCAACAAGTCTCTTTTACCCTTCGCGTAACCCCCTCGAGACATTGTGTGGGGGAATTCATTCCTGAAAGCTTGTTTAATGGCTTTTGCTCTTTTTTCCTACAAGACTTGATGTAGTTAATCCCCAATACATATAAAAGAAAGAAACATGGGAAATGCAAGATTGCTTTTTCACAACATATCAACTTACCATAGCTTCTGTAGTAGTCTGAAGCCTAACAAATTCTTCCTAAGTAGCTTCGTCAATGAATTGATACTTGCTACATGGAGAAGGATTAGGCTGACCATCTTTATCCTGTCCATGCACATACTGACGAGCTAGTTGTGTCTTGGATGCCCTCCAATGCTCAGCGTAATAAGACAACGTCTTCTTCTTTAAGACTTAATTGTTGGGAACATCGTAAGTGAGCTACAATAATTTCTATTGAAAGCAAAGTTATCAACAAATAGTTATATGTTTTAGTATTGGTCTGCATACAATATATGATAGGTAGTTCTTATACCCAGATAGAGTCCCAAATTTGATTCTTCACGCGATTATCAACAGCATCCTAAGTCTGTATAGCGATATTAGTCTTGTTGCGTGCTAGGAGGCTGACATAACTCATGTACTTTGTCATGTGTTCACCAATTGGGTTTCAACGTGTGTCAAACTCAATCAGTAGTAATTTCCCTTCCATCCTATCTTTTGAAATGTCTTTCAATCTTGTCGTATTTCTGCCCCTCATTTGCTTAGAGTCGCTTAGTGTATTGCTAACCTCATTCTGATTACCACTACCCCCATATTTCTATATATGCAATAAAAAACAAACATGGTAAACAGAGAAAAATGACTGACCATAGCGATTTATCGTAGAAAACTATAAAACCTAGATTCAACAAACACGTAAAAGGCGAAGCACGTACATGAGAAAATAAAGGTCCAGAACATGTACACGGCAAAGCACAATGAGAGCGAGAATAGAGAAGAACGACTAACCACAAAGAAGCAAGACAGAAATCACAGAGCACGATGACCGGTGTAATGATAAAAGATATGAAAACTAAGACTGCATACAACCTAAAAAATGAGAAAGGAAGAGACTAAAATATTTTCATTTAAGACTTTTTACACCGGCTAACATGAAAATACTGTGTAAAAATCATATTTTGAATATGAAATGACTAATATTTTTAAATTCAGAATAATTTCTACACCGGACAACATGTACAACCGGTTTAAATATTAGAGTTATTTTTTCAAAATAATCCTTTATTAACCCATCACTTGTAAGTTACAAAAAAATAATATATGCAATTAGAACAATATACTTGTGCTATTATTACATCAAAAATTATATGCAATCACATAAAAATCAATCATAATTTACTTCTTCTTTATTCAACTTTGGTAAACCTACTGAAAATGAAAGGGTCTCAAATTGAATCATCATCATCAATAACCCTTTTTCCTTGGAGAGTGACATACTGTTATGGCCCAGGAATTCTTATATTTTAAAATCATCTTAACCAAGGGATATGTATATATTTAGTGCAAAAAATTTCAAAGTGAATAGGTTAGCTGAGTGGTTATGTGACAGGAGTGTGAAACAAAATACCCGTGTTTAAGCCCAGGCTAGTGCAGAAGGAAATGTTTTATTTTATTTTTCTCATGGCAAAATGACCAAAGTGCCCCTCCTTCCTTTTTTCTCTGTAGACTGTACCTCCTTTCTTCATTTTCACTGATTCACGCGGTGATAGCAGAGAAGGAGGCTCAGTGAGTGTAGCAGTGAGGCTTCACGTAAGCAATGCCATGCAGCCATATGTTACTTCCATCAGTCACTATGGTCGTGCTGTCACTGGCTGAGCTGTCACTTCACTTAGTGTCAAAGGTCCTTTAAATGGAGCAGAGAGGTCAAGTATAAGGGAAAAGGGAAGGTGAGCGACGGTGAAGTCTTATGTTGGGTGGCTTATCGTCTTTGAATGGGGGGACTCTTTAGCCCCGCCGTCTAGTCTGGCGCTGCACTCATCGACGAAGTAGAGAGAGCAAGAAGAGGGAGCTCATGATTCGATTCAGTTAGAACTCCAATTGCTGTGTTGTGTGACTTTTTGCAATTGTTGCCGTTAGTGGTAACTATTCCATCACAAAAATTATCTCACTTCCTCATTATTTGGCCAGCTTATTAGTGATTATTGTGAGTGAGCGACTAAGTCACTGTAGTAAGTCCAGTATCCCAACCTCCTGCAGCCGTCGCTTGTGCTCTGTTGGCAATTAAAATCCTCTATCGGTGAGAATCTACCCTTTCCCTGATATTGAGTCATGGGTGGTATTGAGGGATGTAAGCGGAATAGGGCTATGCTGTGGTGTTCCTGAGAAATTAAAGATGGGTAAGTGAATAACCCCATTTAAGCTGTGCAGTATGATGGATTGAATTGACTTTGGTTGCTCTATTTTCTGTCAAGAATTATAAATGATCAGATGTTGTTGTCTTAATGTATATGAATGATTTTTGTTGGTTTTGGGTATTATACTTGTGGATATATGCTGCTATGGCTGTTGTTATGAATGATTGAATATATTTATATCCTGTGCTCATGGGTGCTATGAAGATATACATGTGTTATGTGCTGTGATATTGGTTGGCAGTTCTGGGGCTCTGGTTGAGGGAGATTGATATGTATATGTATGTATAATTGAGCTTTATGTGCACTATGAGGTGTATTTATATGTGTGTATAGCTACTGTGTGAATGAGCTGTGAATGAATATATATATATATGTTTAGTGTGTGTGTTGTGAAGAATATATATATATATATATTCATATGTGGGAAATACAGTTGGATGAAGGAAGAAGAGCTAATGGATGTCTCTGTCTCGACTTATGCATAGGGTGTTGCTATAGGTGAACATGTATGTGTATATGCATAGTTATTGTTGGTCCTGGAAATTATACTTGTGGACAGATTTATGTATGTATAATGGATTTGAGAAATTGACAACAATGGATTAATGGAATTAGTGAATGAAGAAGAAATTGGGAGCAATAGTTGGTATTCTTGGGAATCTAATTCATATGTGTAGCATATATTAGTTGAAGGAAAGAAAGGGGTTCTGTTGCTATGCATATGTGTATGTGCAATTGTTTTGGCTTAATGTATAGTTATATATATATCGCTATTATGTGCAAACTGAATTTGGGTTTAAGCTTTGGAAGGAAAGAAAATTTGAAAAAAAAAAACTATGTTTTGGTATTAAGTGAAATGTGCTTAAATTGATATTTTTGCTGAGTTTGTGAATTGTGGTTCAACTCGTTTGATATTTGAGCAATTGTTGAGATCTGGGTGTTAAGTTGAATGGAAGAATATGAAATTGGTAGGAACTTTTATAACTAACCATGGTTATAAAGTTTGGATTTTTTCATAGTTAAAGGCTATGGTTTTCATATTTCAAGCATTATAAAGGAAATAAGAATGGTGATAAAAGAAATCGTTGGAATATTTCAATATTAGCAAGTGTATATGGGATTGTTGTGATGGTGGCAAATGAATAGAAATTTTTGATGGATATATATATGTATGTGTGCGTATACACAGAGATGAAGTGTGAAAGTTATAAAGTTGTGCAAGGGTTGTGTTTGCCTTCATAATTGGTTGTGGTTTAAGAATGATGAATTTTTGTTGCAATGTTGATTAAAATGTTAATATATTATTTTGGGATATCAAGAAATTGAGAAGTGAGAATAATCGAAAGTGATCGACTGAAAAGAATAACTATTTAGGAGCGTGGCAGGTGAGTAAATAACGTTCCCTAAAATTTACATTTTCAAATGCATTGTCATTTTGAATGATTAATTTCAAATATGGACTTCGAAAAGCAAATTTTATGTAAGTATGGTTTAAATCGTTAGAAATAATTTTCTTTCGATTGGTTTACAAAAGAATTATGATTATGTATGAAAATGAATGAATAAGCATTTTGAGAAGAGTTTGGCAAAAGTTGCATTGAACTGATGATTATTCATGAAACATATTCCTATGCAAATTTCATATATTTACACAGTAACTTGATTTTAAATGTACATGCTGGGATTTTTGAAATTCAACGTGATTTTTACTAACGATTATGGCATTAAAATGATTGAGATCATTACATGTAAAATAAACCCCATGCATGATGGAAATTTTTTGAAAGGATAGAATACAAAACGCTGGTTACTAACAGCAGTACTGTTAGTCCTTGGTGTACCTTGGTTACTCGAGCTCGATAGATATATGTGGGTTTTGTACTCGCGATGGATATATGTGGGTCTCGTACTCGTGACGGATTGGGGCCTTGAGCTACCAGATTATTACGTGGGTCTAGTGCTGTGACGGCTAGTGGCCTTGAGCCACTAAATTGGTTATTTACCCTTGTGGACTGTGTGTCCATGTCTATTTTTGTTCTGTTGAAGTCCTACGAAAAAGATTATGATTTTGAAAGGATTTGTTTTACAACAATTGATTTTGGAATTGTTATTTCAAGTTGTTTCTCTGAAACAATAATGCTTACGGCAAGATTATGATTTTGAAAGGATTGTTTTTAAATGATTAGTTTGAAATGGTTATTTCATATTGTTGTTTTTCCTGAAATACAAATGTGTTATATAAAGGCTTGCATCAAATTACAAAATATTATGAAATACATTTTCAGCATGATTATGCATTGTTGATTTCTGTATTTTCAATCATGTTTTTGGGACGTTATTCACAAGTAGATTATTTGGCCTCAGATAGTGTAGGTAACTCTAACCCTTTCGCTGAGCAGTGAAAAGCCTCGTTGCCAATCCGAAGCGTCATTTCTGACAAAACTACTTTAATGAAATTATCATTTAGAAAGTGTTTGTATTATTTTGGAAAGAGGGTAAATGCTCCATATAATCCTTAGAAAAGATTATGTTTATTTATGGAAAATATTATGGATGCTTTGAATGTTGCCTTTGAGGTTTTAGGCTTTCAGAATGTGAAACTATTCATATTCTGTGCCGGTCATGGTCTAAATTTTGGGACATGACACATACCATTTTTTATTTGACAGATCAGTGATATAGAAAACTTGCTTTGCTTGGTCTGCCATAATGAAAGGCTCATTCCTAAAACTTATAATTTTTAAATCAACCTATATAAATCCTAACCGATCAACCATAACACCGTTGTTTAATTTAGCCCACTTTCATTTGAACACGGGAGCTGTGAATTGGGTGTAGTCCAACTCCAAAATCTCCTCAATGATGCCATAATAAGGGATGATTACTAATTTAGGATTGTTGTCTTTTGAACTAGAGAAGTGCATAGCTTCAACCACTAACATAACACTACTATTATGTACGCTACTTTTATCATCTAGGGAATTAGTATAAAAGGAATACCTATTGATGTCAAATGAATTCTAAGATATCATATTAAATTTAGGACCATATGCTAACCATCTAACTGAACAGATACACAATCATCACTTTCAACATTCTGTTTGAACTCATGTGCAAAAGATTTGTTGTATTCTCTAATCAGCATTTGCTTAGTCATTATATTATTTGTTTTTAGACAAGCTCTTTATGATCAGCTATATAGTTTTGAACTTTATTAATGTTATTCAAGATGTGTAAGTGTATTTGCTGTAATTCATTACGATCAACACTCTTCATCGACATTCTGCATTGACCCCCTGTTTGGCACGGGGTTTAGCGAGACCAGTAAGTCATACTTTAGATAGGTAGTGTTAACAAAAATCTATAGCTTCTTCAGAAATATATTTTTCAACAATAGATGCCTCAGGCGGATTTGGATTCTTCATGTACCCTTTAAGGATTTTATGTATATTTCAAATGAGTACATCCATTGTAAGTATATAAGGCCACACATTTTTATCTCTCGCACTGGATGAATGATGAGGTGTACCACGATGTCAAAAAAGCATAGAAGAAACAGTTTTTCAAGTTGGCACAAAATAACATAACCCTCGTGCTCCAATTCATCTAACTTTTCAGCCTCAAAGACTTTGCCACATATAGCCTTGAAGAAGAAGCAAAGTCGGGTTATAATGTGTCTCAAATCATCTTGAAGGATTCCTACAGCTATTTGGAGTAATTGTTACATCAAGACATGACAATCATGAGACTTTTGGCCTACTAATCTCAAATCTTTCATCGACACAATCTTCTTAAGATTATATGAGTACCAAGAGGAAACTTTGATTCCTTGTAAATATTCACAAATACTTCTTCTCTCATCCTTGGACAACACATTAATCTCTTTAACACAATAACTCCCCTCACTATCTGGCCTTGGATGTAAATCCTCACGTATTCCCATTTCTTGCAAATCTAATATTGCCTTTAAAGTGTCTTTAGAACTATCATGTTGGTTGAGAAGTGTCCCAAAAATGCTATCACACATATTTTTCTGCACATACATGACATCAATATAGTGCCTTACCTAAAGATGTTGCCAATACATAAGCTCGAAAAAGACAGATCTTTTTTTTCATATATTTTTCTCACTTCTCTTGGTAGTCTTACAGAAAGTAATGTTGATTTCTTTCACCTTTTTATAAACTTGTTCTCCTGTCAATGGCTTCAGAGCATTTTCAAATTCTTGGCCACCATTTTTTTTTGTTTAGTCAATGGTATGGGTGGCCTTGTCTTAGAAATCTCTTATAACCTAGGTAGATTGTCTTTCTTCCATGATGAAGTTGATAGTAGCAAGTCCCTTCCTCACAGATAGGACATGCTTTATGGCCCTTAACATTATATCTTGACAAATTTCCTTATGTAGAAAAGTCATTAATTGTACAAAATATCATGGCCCTCATATTGAATACCTCCTTCTTAATAGCATAAAAGACATTCACGCTTTCCCATAACTTCTTTAAATCTTCGATCAAGAGCATTAGGTAAACGTCTATATCATTTCCTGGTTGTTTTAGTCCTGAGATCAACATAGACAACATTACATACTTGTGTCTCATACACAAGGGAGATAGGTTGTAAACCACCAAGAGAACGGGCCATGAACTATGTATACTACTAAGGCTACCATAAGGGTTCATGCTATATGTACTGAGTCTAAGCCTTAGGTTTCGTGGTTCCTTGCCAAACTTAGGAAATAAGTCATCAATCTTCTTCTATTACAAAGAATTAGCCAGAATTAGCAAAAAGCCGCTTAAATCTTGATATAATTGGAAGATACCATAACACATTTGCAGGAGACTTGTTTAATCTGTACCTTGGTGTCTCTTATATATTGGATATTTCTCCTCATCTTCAAAATCTTTCCTATATAGTATGCAATCATTTGGGCATGCATGAATCTTTTTATACTATATGCCTAAAGGACATATTATTTTCCTAGCATCATAATAGCGTTTGAGTAACACATTTTCTTCTAGAAACATGTCTTACAACAATTCAAGGAATTCTAAAAAACCTCTATCACTCCACTTATATTGTGCTTTCACACTTACCAATCTCAAATCGCATTTAACAGGTTGTATTTTCTGCACCTTGGGTATAGAGATTTTTCTGTATCATTGCACATAGTACCATATGCATATGACCGCATAAAAGCATCATCTCCAATATCACGAATCATGTTATCAACCCGATTATCAGTATCTATGTCATCATCAAAGGTCTGTTCTAACTGTTCAGATGCACTCGACCTTTCCATATTTTCACCATGCCATACCCATACTGTGTATGACATATCCTTACTTTCATAAGTTTTATGGACCATACAATAACATTTAGAACCACTCACAAGACCTTGGAAGTCCATTAGCTAAATCTAAAATTTTACTCTTTTCGAGTTACTGTTCATATGATATTCCAGATTCAGCAATGAATTTTGAAAAATCATAATTAATTTTAGAAAAATCAAAATAAAGTGGTTCAAAAAGCTACGTGAAGATAACATCTTGAAATTTAAGAGAAAAATAATTTCCATACCAAATGCTTAGTCAATTAATACAATTTATTCATACAAAATTACTGTTTATTTGGTCAAAAATTCTGAGAACAAATTCTGGTCCCTTTCTTTGGAAAATTCATTCTCTTGGTACAGACATCAAAATAAGGTGTTTTTGATGTCAAAAAGAAGCTTGACATGTTAACTAAATATATGTAAAATTTCATATATTTATCTCATCATTTACTATGTTTCATTACATCATGAGCATTGTGGCTTAAACATGACATATAACATCATTACACATAACAATTCTTCACACAACATTTATACTATCCAATCTCTAGCTTCTCTTCATGCTTCATCATTCTCTTTCATCAATCATAAGCCTGATAGGATTGGGATTACATGGAGGGGGTGAGATTTCTGGAAAAATCTCAGTAGCAAACGGTAATAAACAATGCATGCATTAATGTAAATACTTGTGCTTACTTGTGGAAGTATTAACATTGTGTAATGCGCATGCTTCCATGTTATATATGAAATACAATTGGCCAAAGTAATCATATAAATAGAGCTTCAATCATAAGCACATATACAACATAATTCAATAAAGCCATAGCACAACCAAGCATAACATTCAATATATACAAGTTTAGGATAAGTTTACTACCTCATATACTTGACTTTCTTTCACTTTATCTTGCTTCTCTCTTCTCACTTCTTCTTGATGTGTGGCTGCCTCTTTGGAGTCCACAATTAAATCCTAACATCACATAATCATTCAACCATTACAATCTAACTTCCTTGGACATTAAACTTACTTTAACTAACACAACTTCCTTTGATCTTAACTAATGGAATTGACCTTTGAATCAATTGATGTCTTTACCCTACACAATTCCACCTTTTGAATCTATTTATGAGTTTAGAATCATAAAATTCTAGCTCCTTCATGGCCTGCTGGACATATTTGAAAAACATACATAATTAAAAAAATTTATTTTAATTCCAATACTTTCCAGACTTGTTCATCTACTTTATCCCACACAATTTTTCATTTTAAAACCATTGGAAGCATTAAAATTATGAAATTTCAATCACTGTTCATTCAAGTGAACAGTAATAGAGAAGAACTTTAAAAACTACAACTTGGAATTCTAATGCTTCTAATATTGAAAACCTATCCAATCCTACACAAAATTATCATATAAATTCAATAGAAGCATTAGATCATTAAAATTTCATCTCCTTCTATCATGAACAATGCAGACCAAAATGGTTCAACCGTGGCAAAGTTAAGAATATCAACTTGATTCAACAACCAATCATTTAACTAGCTTACTTAAGCTTTAATCACATATATCTAACTTTAATTTCTTCTTTCTCCTTTCATCTAAGGTTTTGGACAGCATATACACATTAGAGAAATCCAAGAAAACCCTAAGTTCAAGTTCCTAAATCAAAGGAAAATAGGTTAGGATGGATTGCTTACCTTTAATCTCTAGCTTGCTTGAACTTTGGTACCTTGAATCTTCTTTGTCTTGACTTGAGTTTTCATTTTGCAAGAGGTTCCCCAAGGGTTCATGCTCCACAGTTTTGAGGCTGAAATGTGGGGGTATTTATAGAAAAATCTCATGGAAAATGAATAGTCAATATCACTTTGTACACTATTTGATCTAATGGCTCACATTTAATCTTGGATTTAACTTTTATAAAAAGCTAATTATGACATCATCAAGGGACAACTCATAGGACATGGGGCAAAATTTCCAAGGGAAGAAGCTCCTGGAAAAATTCCAATCCAATTCAATACTGACTCAGTCCGATTCCCCAAAACTAGATTGTTTTCTAAATCTAATTTTTCTGAGATTTCATAATTTGCTTTCAAACCCTAAAACCATTATCTGGATCCTTCTCACCATTGACATTCTTGGACTGAGCCAAAACTTAATTACAGATCCCTTGGCAATTTACCAAAATGTCCTTGGGTTCTTCTTTATTTACTTCAATATCTTAAGGGCATTATTGTCTTTTCACACCTTATCAAAGTATTTTCTGACCTTGATCAACTATTATGGGAATCCTCCTTGACTATATAACCTTATTCAAATGACCAAATTGCCCTTTGTCTGACTCCGACTCTATCACACAACACAGTGGCATACTTTCAATGGCATTTTCATAATTTTATATTTTTTTAGTCTTTATTAGCCCTGACCCACATACTTATTTAAAAATATTACTGAGCCTATAAGGCGTTATTTTGGTCCCTCTACATGGTCCACTAGCTTCTTGGGCTAAACTCCTAAGAAATTCCCCAAAACATATTTATCAGGTATTTTAATCTACTGTAAATTTTATAATAAATTCTACATAATTCCTTTTTGCATTCTGTCAGTTTCATAAATTCTTATATTAATTATAGGAATTTACTACTAAATTTTATCTAATTCTAAGGTTTAGAGGATACTGTATTAATTTTTCCTTCTTCAAAATTTAATATAAATTTTTCGGGACCTTACATTAAAATTCTATATTGCGTCAAACTGATTAGAATAATTTTCTCTATTTATTAGAAAAATTTGAGACTAATCTAGTTCTAGGCATTTTTGGGCCTTTTCCAGCTCAACTTTCATTAATTACCATTTTGCCCTTGAACTTTTGAAAATTACACTTTAGGCCCTCAACTTTTCATAATTACACTTAATGGCCCAAAGCTTTTACTTACTTCTATTTTCCACCATGGAACCTTTAAACTTTTTATTTTAGTCCCTCATCTTTATACCTTTGTTAATCATTATTTTTCCTTTCTATTCATCATCACAATCCTTTTCAAACATCTTTCCACTATCAGTATTATACAGATAGGAAAAAAGTAAGATGTGACAATTTAACTCTTGTAGAACCCCTCACAAATTAGATGAGTGTACATATCTTCAGGACTTTGTTTGTTCTTATTCAAATAACTCACACAAGGACAATAAAACCTTCCATTGTCATCATCACCGTTATGTTTAGCAAAATCCAAAAACTCCTTCATCCCCTCAGCATACATAACACTTATTCGTTTAGCATAATATATCCAACTACATATTTATGGAAGACTAAAAAACTAGAAAAATAGAAAATAATAAAACCTAGATTATAGTAATGAATCAAATGAAACAAGTAAATGACAGCAATGAATCTAGCACAAATAACAGAGGTACTGCTAGTAGTGCATAAATCTTCATTTCTCGAGACAAAGTTCAAAACAAAACTCACCAGTTGTGAAGGGTCGAGAAGACTTAAATGCGCAAACAAGTGAAAATGACAAATGGGAAGCGTGAAGGGGCTTTCGATTAAATTAAAGGGTATTATCTACACCGGATACAATGATACACTGATGTAGAAATAACTTTTTTTAAACCAGTCATTATATTCTACACTGGACATTGATATGTCTTGTTTCATGCTATTACATTTTTTTTAAATAAAATAACATGTCATCAGAACGAGAAACTTCATTCATTCGGAGAACAAGAAACTTCATTCATTCAGCATTACTTATATTCTACACCAGACATTGATATGTCATTAGAACGAGAAACTTCATTCATTCAAAGAACAAGAAACTTCATTCATTTAGCTTTACTTATATTCTACACCAGACATTGATATGTCTGGTTTCATGCTGTTGTATTTTTTTTTGCAAAATAAAATAACATGACATCAGAACGAGAAACTTTATTTATTCAGCTTTACTAATAACTTTACATCAAAAGTATGAAATTCTCAAACACAATACCTATCATAATATATAATATATTCTTTCCTTTTGTCATTAAGTACAAAAAATAAAATAGGAAGGGTAGCAGATAAAGGTTGCAGGCTTTCACTACTCATCAGACTCGAAGGCCTGAGATTCATCAAAGTGGGTAAGATCAACAGGATGATAGAAGCTATCATGCTATTGATGGAAGTGAACTTCTGAGCAAAAAGCTTTGAAACTGTCTTTCAGTTTAGTAACTTTCTTAGACAGTTCTTCTACTGAGTCCTCCAGAGCATTGAAACACATGATCAGTTCATCAAGGAGCTCCATTAGAGTGACAACTAGGGGAGGAGGAGAAGGAACTGTAGGGTAAATGTCAGGATGTTTGTCTTCAAAATCTTTTCTGTTTCTTTCCTGTGATGGAGAAGGAGGTGTGCATGAGGAAGAAGTCATTAGTGCGTTCAAATAGAAGAAAAAAAATAAAACAGAGATATATAAAGTGATGAGACAAAAGTACTAATCATAGGAATGGTATACATATAGTTGAGGAATATGAACGATTTCAGAAAAGAATATCGAAGAATACAATTAGCCTTATATCATAATGAGTACAAATGTTAGGAACCGAAGAAGTGAAATGAATAGCCTGAGAAGTTACACAGAAAAAAAGCGGGAAAGCATAGACAGGAAACTGAAGAGTCAGAGTAAAAAGTATATTTAACACCGGTTGTATATATTTTACACCAGTTTAATATAAATCCGGTGTCAATATTTTATCTTATTTACAAAAATGTCACCTTTCATTTGTTCTAAAATCTTCTCCACAAGGTATGAAGAAGTTAAAGAAAAGAAGTGGTAAAGCATAGACAGAAAACTCATGAAGAGTCAGAATAGATAGTATATTTAACACCGGTTATAATTTACACCGGTTCAATTTAAATCCGGTGTAAATATTTTATTTTATTTACAAAAATGTTATATTTCATTTGTTCTAAAAGCTTCTCCGCAAGGTCTGAATAAGTTAGAAAAAAGTAGGAAAGCATAGACAAGAAACTGAAGATTTAGAACATGATGCATCTAATCTACATTTATTGCTATTAGTATCCGACGTAGTAATTATAGTTTACACCGGTGACGTGTTAATCCGGTGTAACTATTTCATCTTATTTACAAAAATACCACCGGTCATATTTTTTAGACTGTTTCCGCAAGGACCAATTTAAAAATGGGTTTTTAAAAAGCATATTTTGTACCAGTGTTACTAAGATCAAACATCCTTCCTCAATCTCACATAATTGCCATTTGTGGAGTGCAGTGAAGGATGGAAGATTACAAAAAAAAAATAACACTTTCGATTTATTATATTGTTATAGCTAAAAGTTTAACTTTCAATAGCAACATTTAATGTCACAACTTTTTTTAGTCACCACATAAAGTCTCACTTTCAACAATAACTTTTAAAGTGGACATTTAGAGTTTCACTTTGAGCGGCAACTTCTATTGTCACCAGTAAAAGTCTAACTTTTAGCTGTGACTTTTTTTAATTTTTGCTAAAAGTTTCACTTTCTACATCAACTTTTAGAGTTGCTGTTAAAAGTTTTTTAAGGATAAACTTTCAACAACAACTTTCTAGAGTTGCTGCTGAAGATCTAGCTTTTAGCAGTGACCTTTTTGTGTCACAGCTAAAGGTGTCACTTTTAGAGTCGATTTATTTTATTTCTCTTAAAAGTATGACTTTCAACAGCAACCCTTAAAATTATTGTGGAAAGTCAATTTTTAGTGACAAATTTTTAGATACACCTAAAAGTCATCGCTAAAAGTTTTTTTAACAGTGATATAATTGCAATGGTAGGTGTCTATAAATACATAGAATCAATTATAGCAATGGTAGGTGTCTAAAAAGATCAATTTTTTCATGTGTCAAGTTCATGAGATTGGTTACTGAGTCAGTCATAGCACTAAATGGGACCTTTCTAATTTGAGTAATTGCCCTTTCCATTGTCAAACAGAGGAGTGTTATAAACATCAATAGAGATTCTAAGAGAGCAAGAGAGGTGTGGCAACATGTTTTATCTCCTAAGAGAGGTGTGGCAACATGTTTTATCTCCTAACATCTCTAGATTTTTCTTATAATTTGCAGGTTTGGCTCCAATGGAACACCAAGCATAGCCCGGGATGTGGATCTTTTAACAATTACACATGGACTAAAGTATTCAGTTTGGTGTGCTGGATGCTGTGGATATCAAGATGCAAGTTTGTGTTTGAGGGATGTAATTCAACAACTAAGGAACAACTTTAATATATAATATATTTATTGAATTAAAAAATTAATTTAATTAATTAATATAATATTATTTTAAAAAATATTTTGATTATCTTCTTTTATTCTCTTTTAATTATTATTAAAGAAATTTAATAAAAATAATTTTAAAAATTTTAATAAATATAAAAAATAATCTCCATCACCACTAAACATCACCTCTAGACTATTCTAAATGAACTCTAGATGCCCTCCAATGCATATCCTCTCCCGTCCTGGATTGTGATTGTGGATGAAAGAGACTATGTGTGTGTTTGGAAAAAAATTTTTAAACTAGCTTATAAAAAAAACGGGATTATAGATAGTTTATGAAAAAGGGCTTTTTTAGAAGAACTTATAGAAAAAAAGTGATTTTGGATAAATGAGTGTTTGGATAGTTATTTGTAGAAGGGGTTTTATGAGTGGTAAATTACGAAAAAGAGTATGAGTATTAAATGAGGAGAGATAAGAGGAGAGAGGAGAGAGGGTGTAAGAAAGAAAAGAGAGAAAAAGTAGGAGAGAGGAGAGAGGGTGTAAGAAAAAGTAGGAGAGAGAGTGTAAGAAAAAATAAGGGTAATATAGTAATTGGTTAGTTCATAAGCTCTTTTACTGTTCTATAAGCTGCTCTGACTAGCTTATCTGAAACCTTGGTTTTAAACCATGGTTTAGTCCAAAAACCCATTTGAATAAAAATTGCTGTTTGGTAAAAAATTTCCCCAAACCGAGGTTTGGGGCCAAAAGCCCTTTTTAAACTATGGTTTGGGTGTTTCCAAACACACCCTATTATATATTTATATTTTACCTCTGAAGTTATCATCTTCAGCGGTTTGGCTTCAATATGGATCCTTCATCTCCGAACCTTCCTTAACTTGGGAGTCTTATGCCAACACAAGAACTGGGTGCTCCATATTACCAGTTCTCATGGCTATAAAGATCCTTGAACAATGTCAAGTTTCAGCGCCGCCAGGTTCTGTCCCTTTAACCACTCTTCCTCTCACCTTTTTTGACATTCCGTGGCTTTATTGCCATCCTATTCAACGTCTCTTCTTCTTCGACTTCCCTCATCCCACTCACCACTTCCTCCATACAATCCTTCCCACCCTCAAGCACTCTCTCTCCCTAACTCTCCAACATTTCTACCCCTTCGCCGCCAACCTCGTCCTCCCTCCTGACCCTATTCACCTCCAACCTTACATCCTCTACCACGACGGCGACTCCATTCCCTTCACCGTCGCTGAGTCGTCCGCCAATTTCTCATGTCTTTTATCTGACTCTCCTATGGACGTTACACAGTTGTACCATCTCATTCCGGTGTTGCCTAGGCCATCCACCTTAGAAAACGGCACGCGTTTGATTCCTCTCATGACTATTCAGGTCACCATACTACCCAACTCTGGGTTGACCATCGGCGTCACTTTCACCCATGTCGCAGGGGATGGCAGAGCATTTCACCATTTTGTGAAGTTTTGGGCCTCTGTTTGCAAGGCGAGAGGGGATTTAGGTTCCCTTCTAAGCTCTTTGCCTGTGCCGTGCCATAGAAGGGATGATATCGAAGACCCTAACGGGCTTAAGCTCGTCTACTTGAGGAACTGACGAAGATGGAGTCAAAATGGATGGAGTTAGCCGGCATGATCAATGACGTTTCATCCGACAAGGTTCGTGCCACGTTTGTACTGAATCGGGATCAGATTGAGAATCTAAAGAAATGGGTTTCGATCAGAGCATCAGTAGAGATACGGGGACACCCATATATCAACCTTTGTGTTGGCATGTTCTTTGATGTGGGTTTGTATGATCAAATCAGAAGAATCCCAAGATAGTAATGTTGGGAGAAGTCTTGATGAACCATGTAACTTGATTTTTCTAGCAGATTGAAGAAATCATCCTAAGTACAAAGTACCTTCCACATACTTTGGAAATTGCCTGGCTGTTTCCATTTTGGCTCTCAATAGGGGTCACTTAGTGGGTGAAAATGGGTTTGTTGAGGCAGTGAACGCTATAGAAAGCCAAGTAAGAGAACGAAAGAGTGATCCTTTAAGAGGGGCGGAAACATTGATGTCAGACTTACTAAAATTATCCAAGTCAGAGCAACCTGTGCTCTCAATTGCAGGCTCACCAAAATTGGGAGTGTACGAGACTGATTTCGGGTGGGGGAAACCCAAGAATAGTGAAGTAGTTCACATTGAATTCTCGGGATCCATTTCTCTTTCTGATGGTAAGCACAGTGGAGTTGCAATTGAAATTGGGGGGGCATTGAGAAGTACTCAGATGAATATTTTCGCAGACATCTTGGAAGAGAAGCTTAGAAATATTAACATAATTTGTCCTTAAATAATTCAAATTGATTGGTGATTGAGGCGCTTGATTTGTCTTTTCAACCATTACAATAAGCATCAAACGAAAAATCGTGCGGCCTACTACTAGCTAACTGGCTAGCTCCATTATTGGTCACACAATAATCCTCTTCAGGCTTTAATGTATTTTTGTTGTAAATAGTTTGACTATTAAATTTGTACGAAGTCCTTTCGTTGTTGTGCACTTATGTTTGTACTTTGTTTAACTATTCCGGATATTATTTCATGGTCACAGGGAGGAAGAAAAATTATGGAAACCATATAGGGACTTGATTTCTTTTTCTTTCTTTCTTTTCTCTTTTTAGTCTGTGTATTGTCCTTCATCTTCCCATGAGCATAGGTGCGTAGTCACTTGGAATTATTCAAGAATTGTGATTTTGGTGTTTGGGGCCAGAATATCCTAAGGTTGAGGGAGAAGTGTATCAGGTGAATATTTATTTTTTTTTTTACTTACCGATTCACTAGAATTTTATCTCGATTATATTCGAATTTAATTCATGTCACACACCTAACTATAGTAAGTAAGTCTCCAAACGAAAATTTTGTGCATAAATCAATATTCGAATTCAAAACCTCATTTAAATAATAAATTATTTATCACTTAAATTAACTCCATTAATTAGTGGATACTTACTTCATTAGATCAAATCTGAATTCAAAAGTACATTAGTAATTGTACCCAAAAAAAAAAGTACATTAGTAATAACTTGGCCATATGGCCTAGAACTTTTGCTAGGGTGTGTTTGGGCCCTCATACTAACTTTTTTCACTAGTATAAATTACTTTTTATTTAATATTGATATTTAGTTTTGTAAAAATAATAATATTGATATTTAGTTTATTGTTTTTGCATACAAATTAAATTTTAGAATATTTTTAGCTTAGGACTTATGGCTTCTTTATTTTTTTTCCCTCTTATTTTTGTCTTCATTTAAATAAATTTTTATCAAAATGACATTTTTACAAAAGATAATTCAAATATAAATCATATTATACTATCTGACTTTTATATAAATCAGATAAAAAAAATAGTACTTCTCCACCGCTAATTTAAACACACACTAGTACGTGGAGAAGGTGAACATATACCTTCATGGTGCTCAAGTGCGTAAATGATAATTAAAATTGTTTAAATGTAATGCTTTAGCCGCATATGGTTAATATCACAAGCTTCATGTAATTTAGTGTCATAAAGAAGATTTTCTTCCCCCCAACCATATATGCCAAGCACAGTTTGTAGTGGGATGAGGTGTGTCACAATAATCATCTAGGGCAATTTTTAAGGTTAAAAAACCTAGTCTGTAGTAATTCAATTGTCAGTGAGTCCTATCGTGGTCAATACAAAGTGAAACCAATCATAATTAAAGTAATATAATTTAATTAAAAATTTGTATTTAATTATGAATAATTATAATTGTGCTTCCAATGGTGCAAATGAGGAACAAAAAAAGTCATATATCATGAAAAGACTAAAACCAGGCCAAAAAATTAAATGTACCTTTTTTATTCAGTTCTGCAATCTCATGTGTAATGAGTTTTTCTTTTATTTTATTTTATTTTGATATACTATTTTTTTTAATATAAGAATTTTTAAAAAGAGATTATACTCACCTATAATTTAAGGACAAAACGAAGTTTCCTTTTCTCTTAAACAACACTAATATCAGATAGGACCAGCCGTCTATTATCTTTAGATATAAATTTAGGTAACTATGAGTTAGGATGTTTCCTCAAATACCGTAACTAAAATAAAAAAAAAATACTCTTTAGAAATCGAATATACTCTAAATAATTGTATATCTTATCTATTTACTAATTGAATAGGGTGGGTTACTATTTTTTTTGGTTACCCACCCGATTTACCAAAACTTTACTTGACTATATCCGGATCTGACTCACATCGTGCATTTGGTTATGGTGGATGAGTCTTCTAACAGAGATTTTTTATATATAATAAAGTTCAAACTCAAGATCTCATTTAAATAATATTAAACCGTTTACTATTTAAATTAATCGCAATTAGTGTTACTATTTTATTTAAATATGAAGAGAAAATAAAACCGAATAAAGCTCATCATTATACTTGTCCGCCCAAAAAGCCCATAGTACAAGCCTTTTTATCCTTTGGATTTGTACCTTTTCACTCTGTTCCTTTTTACCCTGCGTCTTCCTCGTTCTTTTGCTTTTTCTCCGTGCATTTTTCTTTATACAATTCACTTTTGTTACTCTTTGGTCTTCCTTGTCCATATTTCGGATCTCAGCAACAACGATACTCTCACATGGTTCCACGAACTTGAAAATGTCAGCCTCATATTTATGAGTGGTCGTCGCCTTCTGTTCATCTTTCACCTCCATTGTCACTGGGATCACCTTCCTTTTTTTCTTTAACCTCCACTATCTCCACCGGTCTCCCTACGGCTAGTAAAATCGTTCCTAGGTTTTTCTTTCTTTTTCAGGCATCTCTATGCTTCTCATTTTCTTCTTCAACCTCTCTCATCACCTAGATCTCTGTTCTGGATCGCATCTAACGTTTAAAAAAAAAAAAAAATCGATAACCCGCATATGCGAAAGGGTTACCCGTGTTGGATGGGTCGTTCCGGTTTCGATTCAAATGCTGACCTAGACCGAAAAAATACCCAGTTCCGCACGTTCTGATTTGACCCAGCCGGTCCAGTCTGGGTTTTCAAACAATGGCAATTTTACTTCAATGTCTTGCTTTCTAGTTCTTTATTTAATCTTGTTTGCTACCAAGCGAAATTCCATTGAAATCGAATTAGAATGTTCATATATATAAGAAACCGCCAAATAAGCAAGAAATCACTCCCCTTCCTAAACTACTGCCATTTGAGATCCCCAAAGCACCCACCCAGACACACACATCAATACATCCACCCTAATCGAACTCTCGCTCAAACCCGACATACTTTGAGGAAAAAGGCGATCATCTCATCACTGGTTCACTTACTAGAAGAGGAGGTTTTCGGAAAAAAGGAGATGCCCCTCATAGTGTTGAAGTAGAGAAGTTCTGTTCAAAATAACCTAGCTCACCATCAAACCCAATAATGACAAACATAAGGCTTACACTTAATTCATTAGGCTGTATTTTACCTTATTTTATTCTAGACTCTCTCTTAGGGCTCCGTGTTCATCCTTTACCTCACATGTATCACTCTACATAGCATATATATGGCACTGCATTCAAAAATGATAATAGCAATGAATTCTGAAATGCAAAGTTGGCTCCTGTGTCTCTATACCTTCTTTATGGTATCAGAGCTCAAGGATAATGTGGGCAAACAATGACGAGCTCTTCGTCCAACTCATCTAGTTCCTCTTCCTCTTCTCCTTCATCTATGACATCTCCCTCCTTACCAATTTTGACTTATTTTTCATCTTTACCTTCTCATTTCATTTCGATCAAATTAAACAATGATAACTACATAATATGGAGAGCCCAAGTGATCCCATATCTACATGGGCAACAACTATTTTCTATTATAGATGGCAGCTATCCTCAACCTTCACAAAACTCTCTAATGGAGAACTTAATCCAGGATACAGAAAATGGTTTTATCAAGATCAGTTGGTGCTGTTTGTTCTTATCTCATCTTTGTCTGAATCTTTAATTGGACAAGAGATCAAAATCAACACAGCAAGCTCTATGTGCACGGCTCTTGAATGATTGTTTACTAAAAAATCTCAAGAAAGAATTTTACATTTGCATAATAATCAAATTTCTTGTTTAAAGAAAGGACCACAACCTATTTCTGAGTATTTTAAAAAGGAAATGTTGATTTCTGATGCTCTGAGCAATGCTAGCATACCTATTGATGATAATATGTTTGTCACTAACTTGTTAAATGGTCTTGGCACTGACTATGATTCCATTGTAGCCTCTCTCACTACAAGTGTTTAACACTAGAAAATGTGTTAAGTTATCTGCCTAACTGGACAAAATACTCCTAACTCCTCTTATATGTATACAGACATGGCCTCTGCACAAATTTTTTACAACAAAGGAGGGGGTGCTATGAATTTCGGAGGAAGAGGATTAGGATGAAATGGTTATGGTAGAGGAGCTGGCAGATTTTTGTCTGGTGGCAGAAACTCTTTTTTTAATTCTAATTTCTCTCAAGATGATCATTCCAATAATCACTACTAAAAAAATACTTATCATGACTATTATAAGTAAAATTATAGTAAACTAAATAATAATATTTTTATAAATAAATTTTATTTTAAAATACTTTTTACGATCATTTTAATAAAAACTGCTGCAAAACATAATTTTAATAGTGGTTATATGAAAAATTGTCATTAAAAATATTCTACCTAAGTTTAAAAAACTCAAATGGAGTAAAAGAATGAAAAGTAGAGGACCTCTATCGACTCTTTCTGATAAACCCTCGTTAAAAGTGAGCAAGCGATGATGATGATGATGATGATGATGATGATGATGATGACTGAACACAGTAGAGAACGCTCTGCGATATAACGGTTTTGTGAGAATTTATATTTTGATTCCGCATTTGGTGGTTTGATTTTGTGTTTACTCTTTAGTACTAAACTTTAGTTGCATATAATATATAAAAATAAGGCACATATATCTAAAAGTACAAAACTCCCTCCCTCTCTCTCTCTCTCCATAAAAAGAACACGTATAAATTTGTCTAAATTATATATATATATATATATATATATATATAGTCCATTTAGAAACTATAGAAACTATAATTTTAGAAATCCTTTTAGCCAAAATATTAGTTTAAATTTTTTTTAAAATAAATAATTATATTTGTCCAAAAGGATTTTTAGATAAAATTATAGTTTAGAACTATAGTTTTAGATAAATTGGTAGGACTAGTTCTTAAAAAAATAAAAGAGTTTATAGACTACGTATTTACTATTTTGCCCCCATTTTTCCCCAACTCTCTCATCTTCTTTCTCCTCTTTTCTCTTCTTCTTTTTCGCTTCAGCGTCACTATATTACTCCCCTCCGTGTTGTTGTCCCGCTAGTGGCTCGCTACAAGCTGTGGGTCATCAGTCGCCGCTTGCCATCGTTGCTCGCTGTGGGTCATCGCTCGTGGGTCGTCGGTCACTACAAATAGTGGGTAGCATCTCTCTATCCTCACCTTTGTCGATCACCTCTATCCTTCGTCACCCTCCATCCATCATCGCCCTCAGTCCATCAGTAGTATCATCATTATGTCACTCCGTCGCTGGGTAGGGAAAGAAGTGAACAGTAGTCCTAAATAAATATAATTTATTTTTTTTATCCCATACCCTTTATGATAATTTAACATTACAAAAAGTCATTTTGAAAATAACTATCTAAATACTTATTTATTTAAAACTATTTTTTTCCCATAAACTCCTCTCTAAAAGCCATTTTTTAAAAACTATCCAAAAGTTATTTTTTCTATAAACTATTTTTTAAAAAATTATCCAAACACAGATAATATGCCTCTCTCATTGTTGGAAACAAATATTTTTGCTTACATATTAATTTTGGATTTGACAGATGGATGTCTTCCTGGCTTGTGGCTGAATTTTCATTATTTGTGTGCTCTACCTCCTTTGGTTGGAGACCAGCACTTTTAACGATTTTTGGAAAAAAAATATTTTTAAAAGCATTATACTTAAATTTTATTATTCGGATGGAGTAAAAGTACTAAAAGTGGAGGACTTTTAGTACCCCAAAATTTAAAATTTTTTACTTGATTACAGTTTCATTTTTTTTAAACAGTTTGAAATCTCGTTCCTCTATTTCACCATGACAGATTTATATGAAAGTCATTTTTAAAGTGTTTTTCTCCTATTTTCAATACTTATCTTTGTCGTCTCTATCGTTGTTCTTTATCATGAAAGTCGTAAGTCATCATTTAATTTCTTCATTTGCTCATTTTTCTTGTTTTTTTAGTTGTTTGTTGTTTATAAACTGTAATACATCATATGAGCTATCATCCTTGTATTAAAAACTTAGAAGTTTTATTTTCTATTGGCCATATTTCTCTTCACTCCTTCAACCTCGCACTCTTGTGAATCTTTTCACCATCATGTAAAAAGGAGCTTCAAGAGTTTCAATAGCAAAAACTTTCTAGATCTTCAACTTTTTTGTCAAATCTGTAACTTCAGATTTTGTCCAATACTTTTAGTGATGGTGACCATAATGGCTAATAGTGGGTGGTGATAAATGGATCTTATTGTAAGGAGTTTGAAGATCTTCTATGGAAGAAGCTCTAGGTTTTTAGTTTCTTCACCAGATATTTGAAATCTTCTTTTAAAAGCTGGTCTAATACTTTTTTGAGTGTGTCTGAAGTGGTTGATGGTGGGTGAAAGCTGAGAAAAGTTAAAAAAAAATTATAGCTTTCCACGATGATTTTAGCTAAAACTGATGTGGAAATAAAGCAACATTTAACGGTTGTTTTTACATAAAATTGTGGTAAAATGTTACCTTTAATGGCAATTACAAAACCGCCATTGAAAGTTAGACGTATATCGGCGGTAGAATTCACGTTATTCCCAAAACCACAATGAAATATCACTTTTAATTGCTATTAAAAATATTTTTTTTCTATTACTGAACGTTCCTATCAAATGTGCCAACTTCTTGGTTATAATCATGCCTATCAAGTTCCACCTCCTCCATCCCTTTCTGAAGCTTATCATGCTGCAGTATCTTCAACACTAGACAGTGCATGGTATCTTGATACTGGTCCGACAAATCACATGACATCTGAATTTTCTCACCTAAATCTCAATACTGAATAATACAATGGCAACGAAAAAGTGCACATAAGTGATGGTTTCTCCCTACAGATCGCAAACTATGGTTCAGGCACCTATTATACTCCTAATGGCGATTATTTACTTTCAGATTTATTACATGTTCCTTCCAGCCATTTCTAAAGATTTACTTTCCATTTGGCGTTTTTGTCATGATAACTCAGTGTTCGTTGAATTTCATTTTGTGATGAAGGATCTACACATAAAGAAAATTATCACCTGAAAGGTCTCACAAATACTCAATTTGGATTAGTCAATTACTCAAATACCTAGTAATAAGAGCTAGAAAACTCGTCGGATACCAAATGACCAAAGGTATATATAAAAAGAACTAACAAACTTTTCCTATCCATTAATTAATCTTAACCGCACTTTCTTGGTCTTTATATGTAAGTCTTTTTTAAGTACTTTGTATAAGCAAAATAAAATCGTTAAAATTAGGTAAGTTTTTTAACTTCTTCAAAAATTATCAAATTTCCAAAACAATCATCATCAAATTTTAACCACTTCTGAATTACACATCTCTTAATCATTTTCTCCACTATACCTTTTTATTATCCTAGGCAAGGACACAAATTTATTTAATAATACTGTTTAGATTTTGTAAAGTGACTTAAATATGTAACTCATACAAGGAAAAATGGAGTAAACTTTTTTTCCATTTAATTGTAGAGAACTATAAAAAAATGAAGATTTTGATAGAGAGACCATAGCAAATTTATCAAGCTTAATTTTGGCAACATCTGTGTGTGAACATCAATGGTAATTAAGTTAAATAGAGAAGAAAAGGGCATAAGCTCAAGTGATTGAAAAAGCTAGTTTGTAAATTGTAAGCGCACCAAGTTATCATGAAAACATATTTAATTATTAATTATTAAATTAATTAAGAATATAAAAGTAATTTACTTAGGCTTAAATTTTATCAAGTAATTTATTCGATTGGATTCAATTCAATACACACATCCCCAATTACACTTTCAGAAACAGATCAGCTCTTTTCAAATAATATCTTTGAGCCTTTGGCAACTAAGATCACCTATTTAACAACGTTGAGGAACTCATGTGTCTTTGATTCACATTTGAAGGAAGGAAGCACAGTCCGACATGTTATCCAAGTTTTGTGAATTAAATGGCGTCTAATTTAGATTATTATATATCCAGCTAAGCTAAAAGACATGAACATGGGCCAGTTTTTCCTCTATTTTTCTTCCCCATTAACAAAAACCATTTTTTTCTAAGCATAGGTAGCTTTCTATTGGAAGTAATTATATTCGAGGTACTATCGGATACTAAATATGGATATATTTTCCAGTAAAGATTAAAACATTGGCTCACTATATTATGAGGGACTAACTCCTTCTGTTAGACTCAACACATTAGTAAAAAGTTAATGATATATAAAATATATATATATATATATATATATATATATATGCTCACCATATTTTGAGAAGAAATGATTTAAAAGCTCTTATAGATAAACTCTGATTATGAACAAAAATAAGTGTTCAGATGGTTATTATCATAATAACTTTTGTGATTAGTAATTACCAGAAAAGGTATAAAGTAAAATAAATAAATAAATAAATATTGATCACCGTTCATCATTATCCCTATTAGTGATGACGATGTCGATCGTCCAATGGTCATTGGACAGTGACAGAGTTGAGACAGCGACAATGAAGCTCTTGAGCGATGAAGAAGACGATGAAGAGTGTAATAAAAAATAGGAGCAAAATAGTCATTAGACAACCTATAAACTTTTCCCCATCTAGGAGCTATTATCTTCAGTCTATCTAAAATTATAGTTTGCTTCATAAGCTTTTATGAACATTTGAAGGTAATTTGTTTAACTTAATTTGGACCAAAAACACTTTCCAAACTATGATTTGAAAAGGATCCAAACACACACTATATATTCCCGCTTAATTAGGTAGAAAACGTGATAAATGTTATAAATATGACATAATGCATGGATGTTCGTAACTCTATAACCTTTTAGGATTCTAACTTTATGGCATTATACTATATAACTATTAAATTGAAAGGTATATAATATTTATTTTTTATAATTTCTAATTATATTATTATTAAAAAAATATTTATCATGGAGTTATTTCATAGCGGTTATCAGTAAAAATATCATAAAAAAGATAGTAATATTTTCTTAAATAAATTTTATTTTAAAATACGTTTTACTAAGGTTTTTATTAAAACTAAAAGATACTTTTAATTTTGATTATGTAAAAAATTGTTTAAAAATATTCCACTTGAGTTTAAAAAACTAGTGGTGGAATAAAAATATTAAAAGTATGGGAGAGATGATGATGATTAATAAATGCTGTAGAGAATGCATTAGAGTAGAATGCTTTTGTGAGAATTTATATCTTGATTCAGCATTTGGTGGTTTGATTTTATGTTTGTTTTTCAGTTCAGTACGTAACTTTAGTTGCATATAATACATAAAAAGAAGGCACATATATCTAGAAGTACAGAACTCCATCCCACTTTCTTGCAAGAAAAAGAAGGCATGCAAATTTGTTTATATATATATATAGCTTACATATTAATTGTGGATTTGACATATGCATGTCTTCCTCGCTTGTTGCTTTTTTTTAATAAAAATATTTTTAAAAAGATATTAGATTTATTCATAATTCAAGAGTAAAGAGATGTTTTTCTTTCGCTTGTACCCAAATTTATTTACTCAGGCAAAGTAAAAATACTAAAAGTTGAGGACTTTTAATGGCAATTTTTTAGAGAAATTGCCGTTAAAAGTACCCCAAAAAATTAAACATCTTGACATGATTATAGTTTTACTTTCATTTTTTTCAAAACAGTTTGATGTCATATTCCTCTATCCCACCACGACAAACTTGTATGAATGTCATTTTTCATTATTTTCCTCCTTTTTGTAGTGCTTATCTTTGTCATCTCCATCGTTGTCTTCCATTGTGAAAACTGCAAGTCAAATCTCTTCATTTGCTCATTTTTCTTGTTTTTTCAGTTGTTTATTATTTATAAATTGTAATACATTATATAAGATATCTTTTTTGTATTAAATACTTATAAGTTTTCTTTTTTATTCGTCATATTTCTCTTCACTCCTTCAACCCCATACTCATTTGAATCTTTTCACCATTGTGTCAGAATGAGTTTGAAGAGTTTCAATATCAAAAACTTTCTAAATCTTTAACTTTTTGTCAAATCTACAACTTCTTTTTTAGATATACTCTAATACTTTTGGTGAGACTAACCGTGGTGGTTAATAGTGGGTGGTGACAAATAGACCTTATTAGAAGGAGCTCAAATAGCTTTAATAGAAGAAACTCTAGATCTTCAGTTTCTTCACTATATCTTTGACTTGTTCTCTCTATATATGGTCTGATGCTTTTAATGAGTGTAACAGATGTGACTAATGGTAGATGAAGGCTAGGGAAAGCTAACAAAAAAAATATAGCTTAATAAAGCAACCTTTTATGGCAATTTTTGCATAAAACCGTTATGAAAGGTTACCTTTAATGGCAGGTACAAACTGCTGTTAAAAGATAGATTTATAATGGTGATGAAATTCACATTGTTCCTAAAATCACCATGAAATGCCACTTTTAACCGCCATTAAAAATATTTTTATAGTATTGTATAATTATATTGCTTAATTTCTTTCTTTTTATATTGCTTAGTCCCCTTCTTTATGTAAGGAATTGGAAGACACGCAGCGAAAATTAATTTAAAATTTTTCCATTCCTTGCCAGGATCTACCGTATGTGTTTAAGTCAAGTGGGAAGAAGTATTACCCTTAGTGTGCCTCAGCGACTTCCACAGCTTTCGGTCACGACGTTCACAGCTTCTCTCTGCGGCTCGTGCTCCCTTTCTGATCACAAGAAGTCGACGACTCAGGTCAGCTTCCTCTACTGGTATCCACACGAACAGCGTTCCAACTACGAACGACGTGCTAGCGTCTCTTGTCCCTCCAGGGCTTTCTCAAGAGTTCGTCCTCTCCGTCTCTATTTCTGCAGTTTCTTATCTGCAAACCTTTTGCAGAGTCCCTTTCGGCCTTTCTATGTTCTATATGTTTCTCTGTGCAAAACGCAGCTCCTAAAATCAGATATATAGGATGCTATGCATTTTTCTCTGTCAACCGAATTGGATTTTGGAGTTAATCTTATATTAATTCCAAAATTAATACAATATCATATATTGTATAATTTTATAAGAAACTAATTAAATAAATAATATCAAATCCGTCCCACAGATTTAATTACCCATTTATTTAATTTTAAATAAAGATGAGACTGAACTATATTTGATTTATTCTCATAAATCAAATTTGAGATATCCTATCAATTTGAATTTCAAATTTCAAACGTGATAGAGATTTAATTTATCCTTATAAATTAAATCTTATAAATATCTCTTATATGAGATATCCTATCAATTTGAATTTCGAATTTCAAACATGATAGAGATTTAATTTATCCTTATAAATTAAATCTTATAAATATCTCTTATATGAGATATCCTATCAATTTGAATTTTGAATTTCAAACATGATAGAGATTTAATTTATAAGGATAAATTAAATCTTATAAATATCTCTTATATGAGATATCCTATCAATTTGAATTTCGAATTTCAAACGTGATAGAGATTTAATTTATCCTTATAAATTAAATCTCATATATACATATAATGTATATATACGAATATAAATATAAATAAATATATATACATCTATCCTGGATCATTCATTGAATCTGGACATGTCTTAGATTCAATGAATCTGGACATCATAGCTCGTGTTGGGCTATTTTATGTGCGACCCTGTAGGCCCATATGAAGTTGGCAGTGGGCCATTTGCTATACTAGCCCACAAGTCGCAAGCGGTCTCTAGCAAGACATAACGACTACCCAAATCATATGAGGATCGATAAACGATGTAACCTTTTATACAACCATATCATGTCCCTTCTGTCACGCGATATTTTGGTTATGGATGAGGCATGGATAATGTCATCATCCTATTCCTGACCGTTACTTTCTCGATCCCTGAGTAGTCTAACTATAGAAATGGAACTACCTTTCCATTACAGTATGGCCATACATTTCTCAGACTCACTCATCGAGGGGCCCAGTAATATCTCTCTACGAATGTGAGGGACAAATTCCATCTTGACCATTCACATTCCTCCGCATGAAAAACCACTAAGGCCGGAC
Organism: Leucaena leucocephala; assembly: GCA_037074615.1. Classification (NCBI taxonomy): domain Eukaryota; kingdom Viridiplantae; phylum Streptophyta; class Magnoliopsida; order Fabales; family Fabaceae; genus Leucaena; species Leucaena leucocephala. The sequence continues at coordinate 9,115,477 of CM073525.1, forward strand.
ATAGTCTTTATGATCACTCAGTCAAAAGTAACTTTTGACTAGGTCAAAGCTGAGCGTTTTGTCATGTAGGAATCCATGATGATCTCAGGTCAAAGGGCGTATTGACATGGTTTGTATATGAGAGAAGCTTATGATGTTACCCATGCAGTTCTCTCATAGCGGGTCGGTCCAGCACCTTGTACTTTTACATGTGCTTATGACTTTGATTTATATCTCTATACATCTTCAAAGTCATACTGGTCTTATTTCATCTGTGCTCCCGCAGAGATGATCGACCAGGGACATTTAGGATAATATCATGAATTATCCAAGGATGGTCATCATAGTAAACATGCAAATAATATGATAACTCAATTAATAAATTCATAAATTAATAATGTTCATAAGACAATGATTGGCCCCTATGGCACGATTTCCAACACTTTATACATTGGTAACTCTTTATGAGTTAATCTTAAATATTGATATCTTATAAATAGATGATGTACATATATTTAAGACAATAAAGTGAATGAGAACTCCTCCTTATTTTATCTTCCTATACTCTTATCTTCTCTATCTCCCAGATCTCAAATCTCTTATATATTTCTTATTTTAATAGGAATAAAATTATTGTTATAAGAAATAGGACTAACTTACTGTCTTTTGCTTGGGAAAAAAAACTGAATGCCTTTCGCATGAGATTTAATTAAGTATTTTTTTTTGTATAAAAAGAGAGATTTAATTAATTCTAAACACCAGCATGATTGACTTTACATCATATACATAATGGATTAGGATTCTCTTAACTTATCTTTCCATTTGCTTCCTCTCCACTTCTTATCTCAATCATTTCAGGTGTACCTTGGACCTTCTCTTTTCCACTGAGATACCCACACGCAACCGGAGCACCTTGCATGGACTTTGGTATATTTTACAGCAAATGACACCCACAGAAGAAAATGACAGAGCGGTAGAAGTACAGAGGGAAAAGAGAAGAGCGTATGTCAAAATGAAAAGTTCTCTCGTTCTTTTTTCTGTGCTCATGCGTATATATTATTTCTATAGTGGGAGGAGTGGGGTTAACATCTAACTTCCCCTTCTCACATTTTTCTCCTTTTGAAAACTAAGGAGAAAAATTGTTCCCTCCATTCCCTCTGTTATCCCAATACCTATTGGGTTTGGGTCTAATCTACCAAAGGTGGATAAGCCAACTTTCCAACATCTCCCACTCACACTTGATGGATTATATGCCATGGGTCCAATCTCATTCTCTTCCTTCTTTCATACTAGGTACTTTACCGTGATCGCGTAGGCATGACGTCTCCTTCCAGGCGTTTATACTAGAAATCCCTTTTACAAAGACCAGTACAAAGCAACCCTTTAGTACAGCTCGATCAGAATAAATTATAGTGCCTTGGATGTCCTATATGTACCCATATACACTTTTCTTATGGCTAATTTAATATCTCTTGAGCTAACATATAACTCAGATAGCCTCCACTTATGCATAGTATCCACACCTATGAAATTAATAAAATAATATCACAAGGGATCGGTCATAGACACTAGTATGGATGTGTATATTATAACAATCTTTCTTTCGCCCATATATCATTGTGATATGAATCAACCTCTTTCTTAGTATAATAACTTTGGTTCATATACAATTTGACCATATGACATATACTAAAATAGCTATCGCTAAAGCATACCTCCTTAATACTAACAAAGTCAAAATACATTAATGAAAGGATGATACATTTTTGGAACTCACACACCAAAGAAGTAGGGATTTATTCACTTGCTTTCTATTTGTAGTTCTTTAGCACATATGGTATGAATCACATGTTACGGTGCTCTTATCCTATAAGAGTGTACGTCATTTTGATTCTATCAATCACACCATACAAACTTAAGTCTAGACATACATAGTATCTAAACCCAAACTCTTCTATTCACATGATATGACATCAATTTTGAAGAATTTGTTATCTGATAACATGTTTCATAGATGTAGGTATCCATAGTTTGATCCAATCCTTACTCATAGATCTCATCTCGACTTACTGCACTTTTAAGCCAAAGCAACATTTATTGTGTTTCTTCTCTACCATATCAGCACTCTTACTGCTTTACTGGTGAACACATGTCTCATATTTGAACGCTTCTCTAGCATCAAAGGTTGTTACTCGTGTGTGAGAGCTACCCCTTTCAACCTGTATGACATACTAGATATTGTATACTTTTACCCAAACATTAAGTAATAATAAATGACATGATATCATTAATCAAAGAAAAAGTATTACATACAATTTGCAACTTTACATTTTTCATATGCCAATGGCTTTTACATGTTTCTCAAATATTTCTTTGCCTATTAGCTTTGTCAGGGGGTCTACAACCATATATTTGGTTGAAATGTATTGTATATTTACAATTTTCTATGTTATATAATCCCCCTCACAAAGTTATACTTTATATCAATGTGTTTGGTCTTGCTGTGATACTTAAGGTCTTTGGTGTAGGATATAGCTGTATTATTACCACAGTGTATCAACACCAGATTGGTACTCTAGTTACCAAATCCTAGATGTTCAATAAATCTTTTTAGCCAAACAGCCTCTTGTGTTGCTACAGTGCATGCCACAAACTCAGCTTCCATAGAGTGTAAAGTAATGCACTTCTACTTCTTGCTACTCTAACATATGGCACCGTTGTTAAACAAGAAGGTGTATCCTGAAATCAATCTTCGTTCTTCTTTATCACCACTTACATCAATATCAGAATATTCGATTAGGCGCAGATCACTTCCTTGATAACATAACGTATAGTCAGTTGCTCAAGATTCTCTTCACTGCTTTCTAGTATTTTTTACTGGGGTTAGACTAGAATCTACTAACTAGCCCTACAGTATAACAAATATCTAGTCTTGTACACATCATCGCATATATCAGGTTATCAACGGCATTGGCATATGGAACTCTTTCCATTTGCTTTTTTTCTAATTCAGTTTTAGGACACATGTCAGAACTCAAGGCCCCTCCAGTGGCTACAGGGATATCCATGGGATTGTAGTCACTCATATTGAATCGGTCAAGTATCTTCTTGATATAATTCTCTTGTGAAAGAGTGAGGATTCTCTTGGAGCAATTCCTTAAAATCTTGACTCAAAGTATGTATTATGCTTCACCCATGTCTTTCATCTTGAAATTTGATGAAAACCATTCTCTAATAGTTATCACCGAGTCAAGACTATTTTTAGCTAAGAGTATATCATCTACGTATAAGGATAATATCACAAAGTTACCCTTAAACCACTTAACATAGACACAGTGGTCTTCCTTTATCATCTGAAAGTTATATGAGGTTATCGCTTTGTGAAACCTCAAGTACCACTATTTGGATTATTGTTTTAATTCATAAATGGATCTTTTGAGCTTATACATCTTGTGTTTAAACCCTTTTTCAATGAAACCTATGGTTATTTCATATAGATTTCTTCATCCAAATCACCATTTAGAAATGTGATTTTTACATCAATATGATGTCACTCCAAGTTTAAACTATTTACTATTGCCAGAATAAGTCTTATCGAATTGAAGCACACAACAGGTGAAAAAGTATCCTTATAATCTATACTTTCCTGTTGTGTATATCCCTTTGCAACCAATCGAGCTTTGAATTTGTCAATTGATCCATCTACTTTTTTCTTGATTTTGAGAACCCACTTATTCCCAATGGTTTTACTCCCTTTTGGTAGATCAACCAATTCCCAAACTTAGTTTTTCACCATCGAGTCTATTTCCTCTTTTATATTTTTCTTCTATTCCTCCTTGGTAGGGCCTGCCAGGCCTCCTGAACAATGTGAGGTTCATCATCCCCTTTTGAAGTAACTAAGAGTGCTTCTCCTTCTATTTGGACACGTCTCTTGGAAACACTTTCCCTATTACTCTTTCTAGTAGGAGCAACTTGCTTATATTTTCTCATTTGTCTCAGTCTTTGTATTGATAATTCTTGGCTCCCACTCAGATTGACATACCTAGAGAATTATAGTCTGTCAATTTATTCGGCACTATCCTATTCCTGAGTCTCATAAAGAGATATAGTATAGTCAACATCTCCCCTACTGGAAAACTCTGTTTCAATGAATACAACATCCCTTGATTCTATTTTGGTCACTGTTATTCACTTATGAGTACATATCCTTTTTAGGGTTCAAAGTACCTTATAAAGATATATTTTTCCCTCTATGACCCAATTTTTCATGTCTATGAGAATTGTCATGGATATATGCCGCCGAGCTTAAGGTCTAACGATGCTTAGATATGGCTGACGTTTAGTCCATAACTTGTAGGGTATGGAAGCGACTGACTTTGAGGTCCCACGATTAAATATGAAGGTTGCCATCAATAAAGCTTTACCCCAATATGAAATTGGAAGATTTTCATATGCCATAATAGACCTAGCCATGTATAGAAGAGTTATATTTCTTCTTTCGATAACCCCATTCTGTTGAGGTGTGCTTGAGATAGTTAGTTGCCTAATAATCCCTTTTTCTTCACAGAGCTGCTTGAATTGATCTGAAAGGTATTCACGACCTCGATCAGTATGTAATGCCTTAATCTTATTGTCCATTTGATTTTCAACTTCATTTACGTATCGTCTAAAGCACTCTAATGCCTTGGACTTATGTGAAATCAAATAGATATGACCATATCGTGAAAAATTATCAATAAAGGTAATGAAATACCAAGCTCCGTGTCTTTCCCTCGCACTCATTGGACCACAAATATCGAAATAGATTAATTGTAATAGGTTTTCGGCTCGTGTTCCCTTACCAAATGGTTTTCTAGTAGCCTTACCAGCTAGACAGCTTTCGCATAATGACATATCCATGTTAGGGATTACTCCTAACAAGCCTTCTTTAGCCAGTTTACTCATTCTATTTTGATTAATATGTCATAGTCTAGCATACCAAATATTCATATTAGGATTATTCGAAGTAATATCAAAACAATCATGAGTATTAAAATCACTAGCAAGATCTAAAATAAAAAAAAATTGAAATTAGAAACCTGAACCATAAAATATTAAGTTGCTATAAATGTTTGCAACTTTACAATGGAAGTTTACATTAAACCCAAAGTCTAATAAACAAATTACAGAAATTAAATTCTGTCAGATGTCAGGAGCATGAAGCACATCATGCAGCATTAAGGTCTTTCCACAACGCAAAACAAGTTTACAGGTGTCAATGCCTTGAACCTCGATTCTTACATTATTACAACGAAAAGCTACTTGCTTTGAAATAGCAACTGACAGTATTCTATAAAAGATCCTCGATCTTGACTTATGTAGTCTGTGGAGCTTGAGTCAATAATCTAAGAAAAAGAAATATGTTCTGTCAGAAAAACAGTACTAGAAACAAATGAGACATGTGAATTCAGATAATTCACTGTTACCTTTCTGCTCTTAGTCTGTTTAAAATAGTCATATGCGAAATGTCCCATATAGTGGCAGGCAAAGCATTTAACCTTCTTTAGGTCTAACTTTTTCTTGCCTCATTTCTTTTCCTTCTTCTTGTATTGTTGTTTGTTTCTCTTGGGTGAAGGACCACCTTTCTTCCCATTTTTCTGAAATTTCTTGCCATTTTTTAATTCAAGCTTTGATTGGGAAAGACCAGCACATTCAATCAAATAGGCTTGTCCAATGGCCTTATAAGCCTCCAGACGTTCATCATCTAGCTCTAAATGCTTAGCTACATAATTGAAAGTGATGATATTTTTATTATAGGTCAAATTAACTTTCATGTGCTCCCAACTAGCAGGAAGCGACCTGATGACAACCTGCACTTGCTGTTCGTCAGATAGATTATATCCAACCTCCTTCAGTTCACGAATCATTGTGGACATCTCTCGTAAATATTGTCTCATAGGATTATTTAGTTTTAGCTTATAGGTATCGAATTTAAATATCAACCTTATAAGCTTAGTCGTGGAGACTCCACCAAACTTATCCTTTAAGGCAATCCACATAGCTTATGTCATTATGTGTCTTAAACTCACATTAAATCATCAGCCATTGTACTCAGTAGTGTAATTCTTGCTATACTATTCTTCCTTTTCCATGATAGGTATGCTTCCTAGTCTCTCTTATGTTAGACGTATTTCCAGCATCAAGCTCTATCATTGCCATTGTTAATGGCTCAATTGTATCATGTTCTTCTAGAATATATTGGACCTTTCGGTACCAAATATCTCAGTTATCCCTGTTGAGTTTTCTCCCTTATTTAATTCAGTAATAATGTTATTTGATGCTATTGTTCAATATCGGTTCTGTGATAAACCTTTCCCACATTAATTTATTGAATCATAGAATATTTAAGTGAATTTACATATATATATATATAGCATATGGAAAGAATACAATGTCACGTACTTTTATCATTTTTATCTAAAAATGATAATATCACTAAACCCACGATCAAGATAATACGTTTGTACCTCCCATCTCATAAGCAGTAGCAACGCCATCATTTCCTATCAAAATTAATATAAGCACTATTCTCATCAAATCTTGCTTTTAGAATACTTATAATCTAAAAGGCTCCTACTTATAAAAAGGTAAACATGAATCACAACTAAGATAAAGAAATAAAATGAAACATGTTTTTCTTTCATATAAGGCATGTAATAAATGGCAAGTCTTTACAAATAAAGAGTAATAAAACATGTCCTTAACAAAGTAAAACAATGGATATCAAAATACAATTATGTATCATTTGATGAGTTTTACAATATTCTAACATCGTTTTTCTTAGTTGAGGTGACTTTTTAAGGTTAGATACAAATTCTATTATTTTAAGCCAATATGTTTTGCTCAGCGTCCTATTTTGGGCTTGCTTCTAACCCTTATTGCTCTTATATTTTCCATTGACTTTCAAGTAAAATTCAGTATTCTCCTTATCTATCATGAATTCAATGTAATCACCAATCACGCCATTAACACCTTTTATATTTGTTAGTTTGGCTGCATATCTTTCAGCTATGTTCATGGCCAAAGTAGGGATAAGAGGTTAGTTCACTTCCTCTCCATCCTCAATTGGAGATTCATTGTTAAGAGTAGGCACCATCTTGGAGTTTAAATATGAAGACACCATGAAAAGTTGTAAAAGAAGGGGTTTGATGGGGAATAAAGTTTTTGACCTCAGTCTAAAATCATATATTACTTCTGGTTCCTCTTGTGGAACTTCCTCCATCAGCTCCTCTAGGTCTTCTTCAAAAAATTTATCAAGATCTTGTTCTGGATCCTCCTCAACTCCCCCTTAGGGTCCTCTTAAAGGTTCTGTTCTAGGGTATTGACATCATCCAAGAATGAGATGTTATCATTTAAGCTATATCATAGAGATTCAGTTCTAGATGAAGTCATTTTCACCTAAATAATAAAAAATATTAATTATCATAATTTTTTAAAATTTTTAAACACTAAAAAACCAGAAAATATACTAAAAATTCATAAATAGGTCAAGAATTACCCCTAAAATTAGGCAAATTATATATATAAAAATAAAGATCTTAATTTTTGGAATTTTTATGAACAAACTGTACCTCAATTGGAAGTCCCATGCTCCCTCAAGCGCCCCAAGAAGAAAAAATAAAAAAACTTAACAAAGCCCACTCTCGGTCTCTGGTGAGTGTAAAATATGTGCCATTCTGGTGCTGCCACGTAGCCACTGCCACATGTCAGTCACCAGATTTTCCTTTTTTCTCAATTCAATTTTTTTTAGTCAAATTTTTTTTGTGGGTCCGGGTTGGATCCATTGATCCAATCAGGCCCATAACCCCTTATGCTAGAAAAAAAACATTTTGTTTTGGAAATGGGCTTCTGATAGCCTAAATTTTTTTTTGTTCCAGCCCAATCTGCAGAAATAGTACCTCTCTATTTTTTTTGTTCAAGCGTCAAAATAATGCCATTTTAGGATGATAAAAATGGTGTGTTTTGATCATTCCTAACCTCCAGATGGGTCGCACGTACCCGACTGGAAAATAGGTCAAGTCCGACAGAGCTGACTCATTTTTTTGTCGTAACTCCTCCGTCTTACATCTAATTTTGACATTCTTGGTGTCATTTTCTTCATTTTTTGTACTCTACACAATGGATCTAATTTTAAGTCCTAAAACCTCTATTTTCTAATGATCCAATTTTAAAAACAAAAGCTCTCTGTTACGTGGACTTTGAATATGCTTTTGTTTATGGTTTAAATGCATGCTCTTTGTTTCTTGGCATATAATAAATGTTTTGAACATAAATAGAGCCAATAATAGCATGCTACTAGGAAAACATAAAATCACATAATGCATGCGAAAGCACAGAACTTGGCTCAGATGCTACTGAAGGATTTCTAGCATACCTTGGACCTCTCTTTTCCAATGAGATACCCACAAGCAACCAGAGCATCTTATATGGACTCTAGTATGTTTCACAGCAAATGACATAGCTATATGAAACTTTTCTTCAGTCTCATATTTCTTATAGTGAGAGTGCAGATTAGTCTTTCAATTTCTAAATGCATTTTGTAAAATAATTGATATAACTATATGAAACTTTTCTTCAACAATTGCATCAGCAGGTTCAAATTTATCCTAAAACAAATAAATATGAATACTTTATATAATAATATAAATAAAGTAAGATAAGTGAAAAAATTTGACATAAATAATACCTTTATTTTTAAAATATATCCTGACCATATTTTTCAAAAATATTCTTCCAATTACCTCCACCATCCCTAAAAGAGACTGTGAATCTGAGTTAAACCATAATAATTAGAAAAATCTCTTTCTTATGGACCGATTGCTCTTGCATGGAATCAGAGAATTTGACTCGAATCTTTACTCCTTGTGCAGTCCTCAAATTCACAATAATAGACTTATAAACTCCTCTGCGCTTGTTGATTGCACTATAAGACCTTATCATTGAAGTTGAATTAGAACAATTAAAGGTTACAATGGATGTAAATCAATTATTATAAAATTGAAGCAAACTTACCTACACTACTATTTTGAGTATGGGGAGTAGGAGGAGAATTGACAGGCATTTCCTCAAGTTTTTGTTGCAGTGATAGAGGTAAAATAACAAGTCTTGATTGAGGTATAGATCATGTACCTCGACTATTTGAGTTGTTATTAGATATAACAGAAAGACCTTTCCTACTTTGACCTCTCTTTAATATTGACATACCCTACAAAAATATACATTTCATTTGAGAAATAACAATCAATCAAATCAAAATTAGCAAGCAATAAATAATGAATCTAGATATTAATACAATCTACCATATCAATTACTTTCATTCAATTGAATCTTCCGTCAGACTATCACTTCTGTCAATATCTTCTTATTCATTTGTTTCTTCTATTTAGTTTCTATGTCACTTTCTTCTTCAGTATCACTATCAAAGTCATCAAGAAGATCATCTTCACCACTAAATCCAGTCTCCATAACATTAGTTTTATGTATTTGTGATAGTTTTTCTTTAGCTAAGGTCTGCGTTTGTCCAACTTCTCCATATAAGTTAATGATAATATCATCAACTTGTGTAGGACTTGCATAGTAAATATTTAAGTCTACCACTAACTGTTGATAAGGTTCTTTATCAACCATAGAATCATTGACCCCATTATCATCAATATCATTGTCATTTGGTACATTAAACAAGTAACGTGGGTTTGTTTTGACAACAACGAGTCAATCGGGTGTAAAAATGTCATCCACATAGAAAACTTGCTCGACTTGAGATGCTAGAATAAATAGTTCATTCATTTGTAATGAATATCTCATGTTAATACTTATGATTCTGTACTTATCAACCTTATATCATTTGTCATAATGAGCCACATCCCGCCAATGACACTTAAATAAGTATACTTTTCTATTACCTATGTAAGACAACTCATAAATATGCTATAACACACCATAATATTCTTTGTCAGCATTAGTGTTATCACCCTTAGCCAATATACACTGTTTTGGGTTTTTTCCTATTGCACGGTCTTCTGTGTGAAAACAAAATCCATTACCTATGAACATGGAATAACGATTCACTATCGTCAATGGACTAATTGATAAATTTATTAGTTCATCACTCATATGGCTCTGTGTAGACAATGATGTCACCTTTGAAGACAAAAGCCATGTGTTATATATTTTATACTAATGTAATGGCTAGAAATATCATGGCTCAAAATGTTATAACTTACTTGTGAATGAAACTATTGAAGAAACTCATATTGGTTGTGCTCACTCCTTGATCCATGGGCTTCAAGCTCTGTTGTATAGTCCCTACAAATTTTAAAATCAATAAGAATAAAATTCATTATAACAAATAAATTTTCTCTTTAAGTCAACCAACTTACTCCATAAATGGCCAAACTTCTTCACAATTTTGTAGCACATACATTCTTGCTTGACAGTACTCTTTATAGGGAAGAGAAATTGACTCACAATATCCCCTAACTTGACCACTTTTGTTAAATATTGAAAACTTATGGTTGATATCATCATTGGTATCATCATTCCTATGTGGCACATTAAATTTTGTAGGAAAATATTTTAAATATCTTAAGCAAAACGTGAGATTTTTATCTGCCAAATATCCTTCTGCAATTGATCCTTCAGGCCAAGCTTTATTGCAAACATACGATTTGAGTGTCCGCAAATACCTAGTGCATTAAAATTAATTAAACTTCTATAGTTATGAGTAATAAATATACAATGATATTGACGCATATTACCTTTCTATTAGATATATCCAATGATATTGAATTGGTCCAGCAACTTTTGCCTTCCCTGCCAAGTGTATTGGAAAGTGAACCATCACATCAAAAAAAAGCAGGTGGGAAGATAGTCTTCAACTTGCACAATGTCAATATTATCTTACTTTAGAGTTTGTCAAGTACTTCACAAGACAAAGACTTTGAACAAAGATTTTTGAAAAATCTTCCCAACTCTTTAATTGGTTCACACACCTTAAAAGGTAATAACCCACGTATTGCAATTGGAAATATCTCTTGCAATAACACATGGTGATCATGACACTTCAAACTAAATAATATTTGCTCCTGAATGTTGACACATCTTGAAATATTAGATGAAAAAGTATCAGGCACTTTTAAGTTAGTCAAGAATTTTAAAAGGGATTATTTATTCTCAGGAGATAATGTGTAAGTAGCAAGAGGAATAGAAACATTATTATCATCTTCAACTGGGTACATATAACTCCTAATACCCAAGTCCATCAAGTCGTACCTAATTTTAATTGTATCCTTCATCTTTCCAACCAAATCCATCACCGTGCACATAATGTTATGAGAAACATTTCTTTCTATATGCATCACATCAAGATTATGCCGTATTAGCAAGTTCTTCCAATAAGGCAATTGAAAAAAAAATACTTCTTTTCCTCCAATTGTAAGCATTATTATATGTATGATGCTTTTGTTTTGTACCCTTCCCAAATGATACATCACCTAAGTGTTGTAGTTGCTTAAGTACTTTATCTCCAGTAAATAGAACTGGTGGATCCATATGCTCTTCTTTACCATCAAATGATACCTTATTTTTACGCCACGAGTAATTTTATGGAAGAAAGTGCCTATGCCCTATGTAAGACAACTTGCTCCTTATCAAAATATAATGTGTTCTTTATGGCAACATGGACATGAAGTTTACCTTTAATTGACCATCCTGAAAGATTTTCATATGCAGGAAAATCATTTATAGTCCACAATATTGCTATATGCATGATAAAATTTGATTGACAATATGCATCATACATCTGTACCCCTACTTCCCACAGTTGTTTCAACTCTTGAATCATTGGTTGGAGGTAAATATCTATTTCATCACCTGGATACTTTAGACCAAGAGTAAGAAGTGTCATAATAAAGTATGTGCTTTTCATACATAGCCATAGTGGCAAGTTATATGGCACTAAGACAACATGCCAGATACTATGATTGGCACTCATACTCCCAAAAGGTTAAAATCCATCACTTGCTAAACCCAGTCGAACACTTCTTGCATCAGTCGAGAAGTTAGGGTACTGGTTGTCAAATTGTTTCCAAGCTAAAGAATCAGTTGGATGCCTCAGTACATCATCATTTGAGTGTTTCTCCTTATGCCACCTCATTTCTTTAGATGTATCTCTTGACATATACAATCTTTATAGCCTTGGTGTTATGGGAAAATACCTCAAGACTTTATGTGGAACCTTCTTCCCTTTCTGTTTCTTTAAATTCTATCTAGGCATATTACACTTAGGACATGATTCTGTATTTATGTGCTCCCCCCAATACAATATGCAATCATTCTCACAAGCATCAATTTTTTGGTAATCTAAACTCAGATCACGAATTATCTTCTTAGCTTAATAAAATAAGTTTAGCACTAAAGCCCCCTCTGGGAAAACTTCTTTTAACAAGCCCAACAATACATCCATAGATTTATTAATCCAATGGTTAATGCATTTTACTTGAAGCAACTTTACAATAAAAGAAAATTTAGACATCTTGACACAACCTAGATAAAGTTCAGTTTCAGCATCTTTTAATAAGTCAAAGAACCTTTTAGCCTGCAAATTAGGCTCTTCGCTCTCACAGTGGCTAGTATTTGTATAATCCACACATGGAACTCCATATGCGCCATATATCATCCTTGCAAAGTTCTCATTATCAGTATCATTTTCTATGTCATTACTAGAAGTTTTACAATTTGTCTGAAATCTTCTAATTTTCCCATGCAACTCCCACACCGTATAACTATTCTAAAAACCCTTACTCAATAAGTCTGTTCTAACATCTCTTTTCACTTTAAATATAACATTCATGCATCTTTTACAAGGGTAACGTATTTGATTTACTACGCTAGGTTGACTAAATGCTCATTCTAGAAAAACATCAACTCCTCTAATATATGATATGTTGCCTCTGTCTCTAATATATAACCAACTTTTATCTATTTATATTCCCTAAACAGTTAAACCTAGGATACAACAAGAAAATCCAACAAGCATATCAGTATATGAATAGTAAGGTAATCTCCTAAATATAACATCATAAAGAAAATATTGCCTTACATATATATTGGATCTCAAACTAGTAGCAATACTATAACTACTACCTATGTACTCAAAATACTCTCTATACATTCTGAGTGTGCATGTGTGAGGAATTATAGGAATATGTTTTTAAAATCTATACATTCTAACTGTGCATGTGTACATGTACTGTGGTATAGCTTTGCATCTCATATAGGTTCATTTTAGCAGTAGTTAATGCTTGGTAGAGGTTTCTATTTGCATGCTACCTAGTTTTGGCATCTTTTGCATTACCATACAAGTGTCTAAATCTATATACAATTGGTAGTGTGAGGCATGACATTTGGGACGCTCGGTTAATAATTCATATTCTTTTCCAAATAAAATGATCATAATTCATATTATTTCCTAAATAAAATACAATCACAGGGGCAATCATGTATCTTCTTATAACTTAAACCGATATAGCATAACACTTGTTTTGTGTCATATGCCTTGGTTGGAAGCTCATTATCCTTATATTTATATGATAAAATTAGTATTAAGTCTTATTTTGATATTGTGCATTGAATGAATATAGCAAACCATTTAAGGTATACAATAAGTATTTTTCAATGTAATATTACATAAGATTAAGTAAATACTAAATATCATAAATTTGTTTCCAAGCCATACTTAAGCATTTGGTTTTTTTGCCCCTTTAAAGGTTCTTCTATCTCTTCAAGAATCGGTAACATTTGTTAGCTTACATGTATGTATGTATGTATGTATGTATGTATGTATGTATGTATGTATGTATGTATGTATGTATGTATGTATGTATGTATGTATGTATGTATGTATGTATGTATGTATGTATGTATGTATGTATGTATGTATGTATGTATGTATGTATGTATGTATGTATGTATGTATGTATGTATGTATGTATGTATTGTTTTAGGCATAACATTAGAACTCAGAAGAAGCATTAATTCAAGCCATCCTGCTGTCCCTATTTTTTTTTACATTAATAATATTGGTCTTAAATTCCAATCATGCAAACACGAGGAAAGTGCTCTTTTTGAATTAGTTTGGTAAGGTTCAAAAGCAAAACAGGGAAAAAGCATATTGATACTTTTGTATGCTGCTTTACCAACAGGAATGTATTAAGTAGAGAAAGATAATGACTTCCATGGTGGCTGTGGAATGTAGATATGATCTTTTTTATAAAAAGAAATGAAAAGGACACTGTTTACTTGTTTATAGCCATCCTTCTCTTTTTTACTTGGAAAATATGCATTAAAAGTCTTAAACAAACACACTACTAATGTATGTATTGCAGTAGCAGATCGGTTATGTCCATGAAGCTACATAGCTTGGGATTAAAGCTTGATTCCACGTTTTTAAGCTTCATTAATTACTTAATCAGTTATTCAACCTCAAAACCCCAAATTTAAACATTTAGAAACACTTCAAACCACAAGGTAGACCAAGTCTATCGGTAACCCTAATGTCGAACGAATTTAGTTCAGTTTGAAGTCAGAAAACTCAAATACTACTTATTTTCACTGAATCAACCAAAAACTACTCAAAATCTTGACTTTAATCCATTACCCACCCTATAATCGGAAGAAAATAGAGGAGACAGATTGAAGACGCAGTCAGATAACTCACCTCAGATGGCCGACGACGTCGCAAGCTCACCCTCCATCCTCCAGTTACTCCTCTAACATGACAATCCTTCGGCCATTCCCTCATGCTCTCCCTTTGTCAATCGCTCTTGATGTATCGCTCTAAAGCCGTCGACGCTGAGAAATAAGGAAGAAAAGGAGAACCCTAAAATATAAAAATGTATCAGCGGCGACAAAACATAGTTGCTGCTAAAGGTCACCTTTCAGCGGTGACAGAAAAAGTCACTGCTAAAAGTCCTCTTTCCGCGGCGACTATATTTTGTCGCCGCTAAAAATCTTACTTTTACCAAATATTTTTTTAGAAAATAATCCTCTTAATAAAAAATAATATTTTTCCTCTAATAGTTTCTTCAACTCATTAAGGAATTTTTATATAATTTTCTGGGTAAATAATAACCTCTAACTATTTTTCTTGAATTTTATAAGAAAATAGGCTTTTAATTCCCGAAAAATAGCTATTAAATCATTTGAGTCTCTTTTCAGAAAATAAACTCTTTCATAATTTGTTAAACCCCCAAAGTACTCATTTTATTACTTTTTCTTAATTTTTCTTAACCCCAAAATATTTTTCATGATTATTCTTTCCTTTATTCTTTTTCTAAAATTTCACTTTTGAGACTTTTTAATTTCAGACAAATACTCTTAAACTCAATAATACCTTATAAATCACTTTTATAAAAGTTTAGATGTTATATGAAATACAGTAACAGAGGGCATATGCAACAGTAACTAAAAATTTATGTATGTATGTACATATTTTATGTATATTTTTTCTCCTTATCTCTCTCTCACCATATCTCTCCATCGTCTATCTCTTCCCCCACATTGTCTCTAACACACGCATACTAACTCTCACGCCCATTGACTCACATTTATAATATCTCTCTTATGTACATATCCCTGTTTCATCTCCTTTTATAAACATCACATTATTCTCTCTATAATATTTCTTTACTACAATCACATGTGAAATTTCTTTATTTGTTATTTAAAAATGAAATTATTCAATAATTTAATTATATATATTAGATAGTTGTTTAAAATCAATTTAAATGGGAAAAAATTGTATGAACATGTCGCCGCTAAAGGATATAAAAGTCGCCGCTGAATACATCCTTCTGCGACAACAAAAAATTGTCACCGCAAAAACTATAGACTTTCTGCCACAACGAATATGTCACTGTAGATACTATGACCTAATTGTCGCCGCAAAAAAGTGCCTCTAAAATTTCAATTTTTTTAGCTTTTGTGGCGACAAAATAAAGTCAGACTTTTAGCGGTGACAGATAAAGTTGCCGCTGAAAATGGCAACATTTTTTGTCGCTGCTAAAAATTCGTAACCAAATCATTATTTTTTTATAGTGTATCACAATCATATCTATACGATTATATTGATATATACAATATCAGCAAATATCCTATCTCAATCTACAATATATCCCATGTAATCCGCTAACGTCCCCCATGCCTATGCTCTTGCTCACGTGTTTCATTAATCTACGTGTCGCAATCTTATTCGATCATGCCGTGCCATAGAATAGAAGGGACATTATCGATGACCCTAAATGGCTTAGGCTCGTCTACTTGAAGACATCGACAAAGACGAAATCGATGGTGCTCATAGGTCTCGTCAATGATGCTTCCTCCGACAATGTTCGTGCCACGTTTGTACTAAATCGAGACCAGACTGAGAAGATAAAGAAATGGATTTTGATAAGATGCACTGGTTGCAGTACACCTCATATATCAACCTTTGTGTTGCAATGTTTTTTGATGTGGGTCAGTATGATCAAATCAGAAGAATCCCAATATAGTAATGTTGCGAATAGTCTTGATGAACCATGCAACTTGATTTTTGTAGCAGATTGCAGAAACAATCCCGAATTCACAATACCTTCCACGTACTTTGGAAATTGCTTGGCTGTTGCAATTGTTGCTCTAAAGAGGGGTTGGTTAGTGGGTGAAAATGGGGTTTATTGAGGCAGTGAAGGCTATCGAAAGCCAAGTGAGAGAAAGAAAGAGTGATCCTTTAAGAGGGGCCGAAAAATTGATGTCAGGCTTCAAAGAATCAGCCAAGTCAGGTCAACATGTGCTCTCAATCGCAGGCTCACCAAGATTGGGAGTGTACGAGACTTATTTTGGGTGGGGGAAGTCCAGGAAGAGTGAAGTTTTTCATATTGAATTCTCCAGATTCATTTCTCTTTCTAATGGTAGGCACAGTGAAATTGCAATTGAAATTGGGGTGGCACTGAGGAGGACTCATGAAAATTTTCGCAGACATCTTGGAAGAAAACTTAGAAATATTAATATAGCTTGTGAGGGAATCATTCAAGTAAATTGGTGATCCAGGCGCTTGATTTGTCTTTTCAACCGTTACAACAATAAGCATCAAACGAAATACTCTGCCATCTGCCAACTGGCTCCAATGGTTACACAGCGATCCTCTTCTCTTCTGGCTTTAATGTATTCTTGCTTTTAATAATTTAGTCAGTAAATATGAACAACCATTCCACGTGGTTCACATATGTTTGTACTTTGTTTGATTATTCTGGAATGTATTTAATTAAAAAGGCACGCATGCATGATGTATATTTACGTACCAGACCAACTATCATTTGAAAATATGTTTAACCTCCTTTACACGTGCTTTGTAATATCTCAAAGATGTTCTCCTCATTGGTTATGTTTTTTACTGTGGATATGAGACTACCGATTTGGAAGAATGCACAGACCCAAATCTACTTTGCAAAATTTTTATCAAAAAATATTTTTATTAATTACACATATTAAGGTGACTCCTAATTAAAAAGTAATTCTAATACACATGATTAAATAGGGTAATTTAAAAAATTATGACAAATTTATTATAAATAATTAAAAATAATTTCTATCATATTCATAAATTACTTAATTATATTAACCTTTATATTAAATACTGGAGATAGTAGCTATTAACATCGGTCAAGAGTGGAAAAGGTAGACATACGTGCATGGTGCTCAAGCACGTAGATGTAATTTAAATTGTTTAAATGTAATGCTTTGCCCACATCTGGTTAATATAACAAATGTCATGTAATTTATTATGAGAATGAATTGAAATTGTTGGTGAGTGATGAGGCAGCAGAAAAGCTCTCAAGGACGTTGGTGCCGTGGCCAACAAGGATCTGCAAGTGATGAGAGGTGGCGATAATAACAAGAAGTAAGGCGTGTGTGAAAGGAGATGCTTCAGGTCTTGAAGCGCAGTTAGAATTTGGTGGATAGATTTTTTTTTTTTACTTTTTTTTTCAGACTATAAATTAAAAGATTAATATAATCTTTAGTCTCTTAAATTTGTACAAATTTTAATTTTAATTTTTTAAATTTTAAATTATAGATTTTGATCATTGAATGGGTAAAATAGTTTAAGCTTTTAGTAAATTATAGAGACTAATAATTTATATAGAAAGAAATTTGAAGGACCACAACATATAGTTTAAAACTTGAATATCAAATATTATATTAACCATAAATTAAATATTATAAATAACACCAAAAGCTCAAAATATGAGCAATTGCCGTTGCATTACTCCATTCTATCCCTTTTATAAGTGACATTATATTTCATAGGGTAGTCCTATATATAAACAACAATTTATCTTTATCTAAAAATTTAATATATTTTTATTTTTACACCCTAATTAATTATACATCTCTCATATATTTTTTTCTCACTTATTTTCTCCTATATTTTTTTACCTCTTATCTTCTCATCCACCCATTATCTTTGTAAATAAAAGTATATTTATACAAAAAAAATATATTTCTAACTACTTATTATTTCTAACTAAATTTAACAAAATGATGCAGAAGTTGGAAGAAAGAGAGAAAAGAGATAAACTCAAAGAGGAGAGACAAAATAATTCTTATTCAATCATTCAAAAAGGCCTACAAAATGAGATGTGTTGAGGCCGTTTATAGACTCTAACCCTAACATTAATTATGGAAATTTCTAGAATTCAATTATAATAATGATAAAATATTCAAAATCAAAGTAAATAGCCATAAATTAAAATAAATAGTCATAAATTGGTGTAATGAAGTATTAAACGAAAATGACTCTGTATTTTAAAAAAAAATAAGTCATCAAATAGTCTTGAAATCTTCTTCCATTTTGATTCCCATCGCCAACATTTTAATCTTCTTGATTTAGATAGTTATTGATTTTAAAGAGGATCAAAAGGAGTACTCCCCTCTGGCTTTAATTACAAGATTTTATTATTTTTTGGAGAGATTAAGGAGTTAAATAAATTATTTTAATAAAATATTTATATTTATTTTTTTATTAAATTAATTTATTTGACTTATAAACTATTCATTTTAAAGATATTATATAACATGATATAACTAAATAGTTTATTTAACTCCCTTAATTTTTTTAAAAAAATACTAATAGAGTTTTATAATTAAGATCATAAATAGTATATGCTATGGATAATACAAATTTGGCAACCGAAACAAAGAAGGGAACAAGAGCTACTGAGAATTAGGGCAGAAGAAAAAAGATGAAGATGGGAGGTGACGGTGGCGACGTGGAGATGGATGCGGGAGTGTGATCGGATATTGGAATCGGCTTCAAACCCCGGATCCTCTACACTACGTGTAGTTTTACTCATATGCCATCATCGCGTTACCCTTTGTCACTTACTGCCACGTGTCCTTCTCTTTTCCTTCCCTCTCTCCCCTTCGCACCACAAAGCTTTCTATCCCACCCATATATTCCCCTTGTTCAAGCTATTATCCATCAAACTTTTGGCATCACGTTATTTGATTTAAAATCGAATTTCTTTTTCTTTTGAAAAATCAGTTTATCCTGACATGGGCTGTTTGGCATATAACTTTCAGGGAGAAAGACAAAAAAAGTCCATTTAAATTTCAAAAGAATAAATTGGGCTTCTGAATATTCAAAAGGACAGATTGGGCAGGAGGCACAATCTGTCATTTATAAATTTGTGTGCAAAGACCAAATTACCCTTCACTTTTTCAATGTTTTGAGAATACGATTTACAAGTTTTCCAATTATATTTACAACTATGACAATGATATTTACAACTCCTATAATAATATTTATAACTTTGACAATAGTATTTACAATTTTGACAATGGTGTTTGTAACTTTGACAATAGTATTTATAGCTTTGACAATGGTATTTGCAACTTTACCAATGATATTTATAACTCCCATAGTAATATTTGCAATTTCAACAATGATATTTGTAACTCCTGCAATGGTATTTGTAACTCCCACAATAGAGAAGAAGCAACTTTGACAATACGATTTATAACTTTGTCAATGGTATTTACAACTCTGACAATGCTATCTGTAATGGGGAGAAATCCAATTGTGGCAATTGGGAGAAACACTGTAGCTGACACTGTACCTTATTTGATAATAAGATTTACAATTTTGCCAATAGTATTTATAACTCTGACAATGGTATTTGTAACTGGAAGAAATCCAATTTTGACAATTGGGAAAAACACTGTAGCTGGCACTGTATTTTTTACTAAGTGGAGTTGCAAATCCCATTATAAAAAGTTATAAATCTTGTAGGTGAAGTTACAAACCCATTTGGTGAAGTTGCAAATCCCCTAGGAAAAGTTGTAAATCCCATTGATAAAGTTGCAAATCCCATTGAAAAAGTTATAAATCGTATTGTCAAAGAAACTACAGTGTTTCTCCCAATTGCCAAAATTGAATTTCTCTCAGTTGCAAATACTATTGTCAGAGTTATAAATACTATTGACAAAGTTGTAATCGTATTGTTAAAGAAGCTACAGTGTCAACTACAGTGTTTCTCCCAATTGCCAAAATTAGATTTCTCCTAGTTGCAAATACCATTGTCAGAGTTGTAAATACCATTAGTAAAGTTATAAATCGTATTGTCAAATATCATTGTTGAAATTGTAAATACCACTATGGGAGGTACAAATACCATTGGCAAAGTTAAAAACACCATTATCAAAATTACAAATACTATTATCAAAGTTATAAATATTATTATAGGAGTTGCAAATATCATTGTTAGAGTTGTAAATATAATTGGAAAACTTGTAAATCATATTGTCAAAATATTGGGAAAGTGAAGGGTAATTTGGTCTTTGCATACAAATTTATAAATGACAGATTGGGCCTCCTGCCCAATCTATTATTTTCAATATTCAAAGTCACAATTTATCCTTTTTGAAATTCAAATAAATTTTTTTTGTTTTTCTCCCTAACTTTTAAGGTAATTAACTTTTTGCTTAAAAACTTTTAAATTAAATAAACTTTCTTTGCCCTTTAGCGCTTATATTTAGATTTAAGCATTTACTTAAATTAAATTTTTAATATATTATTCAAATAATTTTTTTTAGAATAAATTTTTTTATAAAAGTATATTGTAACATAAATCATATTATATTACGCTACAAAAAAATTACCAATAGAACTAGAGATAGAATTTTCAGTCACTAATTTTGTAATAAATTTTAAATTTCATTATTTTAGGTTATAATCCTACAACAATTTATATAATAACATAATTAATAATATAATACTTCAAATATAATTTCAATTACAAAATAAAATGATATATTTATAGGTTAACGTTAATTAGGGCATCAACTCATAACTATAAGATTATAAGTTTAAAGGATATATTGATTCTAGTGAGGACCTACTTCATTTATACCTTTGCTTATAGAAAAATAGAATGGACTGAATGCCTTTTGTTGGATTGAAAAAAAGACTGAATGTCAGATTTAATTAATTCTTTTATCGGACAAAAGGAGAGATTTAATTAATTCAAAACACCAGCATAATTGACTTTATATTATATAATTGATCTCACAATTTGTTTTTCCTAATTTTCCGGTATACTAACAAAGCTGACCACACCGGCCAAAGTACCATACATGGCCCTCCATATTTAATTAATTATTCTTGCTTGTGAATACCGATTGCTAAATACACATAATCACATTATAAGCACTCCATCTAAATCAACGAGCTATTTAAATTAAATAAATTTTTTAATTATAAGATATATGATATGATTTCTCTAAAATAATATTATATAATATTAGATTATATATATATACACATATCAATTTATAAGTTAAACAAATTAGATAAAAAGATGATATTCTTCTTGTCCTAAATATAAGATTTAGTTTTATAGGACAATTTATACTATAAACTAAATCTTATATTAAGGATCAAAGAAATAAATAATATGAGAAAAATAAATTAAATTAAAATTTTATGTTTAAAACTTAAATTCAACCTCCAATTAAATTATACATTTAAAACGAGAGAGTAACTTTTCTTTTTAATATTAGGAGGGTCTCCATGTTTTACTTTCATCACATCCTATGTCCACTCTACTTATGGTTGTCTGTACTTGGCATCTCATTTTATTTCCACTAAATCATACTAGTCTCAACAGAAAGAGATATTTTAATGTTTCTATATTCGATCTGGCTAAACGGACAAAAGGGAACGGAAGTTTTAATGCTATCTTATGGAGTTATAGTATGGGGGTAAAATAAAAATTAACTAACTAACTAACTGGTATATACATATATATATATATACATATTAAAATATAGTGGAAAAAGTTATATTATGTCATTCATATTTCCTTTATTTAAATGTGTCAACTATTTATTAATAAAAGTATTATGTTCAATAGAAAAGATTAATCTTTTATAATATGATGAATTAACGTTTGAATCTCTATTAAAAATATGCTCACATTTAATAAATATTATTGTATCAAAGACGATTACCTAGGAGGACCTTTGCTTATGAACCATTTGTGTATCATAAATTGTGAATAGTTTTAAGTATCATATTTCTCCCCACTCGGCATAATTTTTTAGCATAACTGAAGCAAGCCTACTTTAAAAAAGATATTAAAATAAAATCCACCATAGCCCCTCATAGTTTTTACGTTTTACAATTCGATCTCCTCTCCCTTAAATGCAAAATATATTTGAGCTTTGAACCTATCATCTTCCGCACTTCCGCTTCAATACTGATTCTTCATCCCTGAACTTGCTTAACTTGGGAGTCTGCTAATAGAAGAATCGTGTGTTCCATATTACCAGTTTTCATGGCTGTAAAGATCCTCGAACGTTGTCAAGTTTCAGCACCGCCAGGCTCTGTTCCTTCAACCACTCTTCCTCTCACCTTTCTTGACATTCCATGGCTTTATTGCCACCCTATTCAACGTCTCTTCTTCTTCGACTTCCCTCATTCCACTAACCATTTCCTCCATACACTCCTTCCTACTCTGAAGCACTCTCTCTCCCTCACTCTCCAACACTTCTTCCCCTTTGCTGCCAAACTCGTCCTCCCTCCCGACCCTGTTCATCTCAACCCTTACATCCTGTACCATGACGGCGACTCGCTCCCCTTCACCGTCGTTGAGTCCTCCGCCGATTTCTCCTACCTCGTATCCGACTCTCTTATTGAAGTTAAAGAGTTGCATCATCTCGTTCCGGTGCTGCCAGCGCTATGCATCTTAGAAAACGTCACACGTATGATTCCTCTTATGACCATTCAGGTCACGATCCTACCCAACTCTGGGTTGGTCATCGGCGTCACTTTCATCCACATCGCAGGGGATGGCAGATCATTTCACCATTTTATGAAGTTTTGGGCCTTTGTTTGCAGGTTGAGAGGGGATTTGGATTCTCTTCAAAACTCTCTGCCTCTACCGTGCCATAGAAGGGACATTATAGAAGACCCTATAGGGCTTAAGCTCGTATACTTGAAGGAACTACCAAAGATGAAATCGATGGAGTTCGCAAGGCTCGTCAATCATGCTTCCTCTGATAAGGTTCGTGCCACATTTGTACTGAATCAGGACCAGGTTGAGAAGCTAAAGAAATGGGTTTCGACGAGATGCACGTGCAATGGTATGGGGACACCTCATATATCCACCTTTGTTTTGACATGTTCGTTGATGTGGGTATGTATGATCAAATCAGAAGAATCCCAAGATAGTAATAATGTTACGAATAGTCTTGATGAACCATGCAACTTGATTTTTCTAGCAGATTGCAGAAACCACCCTGAATTAAAAATCCCTTCCACGTACTTTGGAAATTGTTTGGCTGTTGCAATTGTGGCTCTCAAGAGGGGACGGTTAGTGGGTGAAAATGGGTTTGTTGAGGCAGTGAAGGCTATTGAAAGCCAAGTGAGAGAAACAAAGAGTAATCCTTTAAGAGGGGCCGAAACATTGCTGTCGGACTTAAGAAAATTGTCCAAGTCAGGACAACCTAAGCTCTCAATTGCAGGCTCCCCAAGATTGGGTGTGTATGAGACTGATTTTGGGTTGGGGAAACCTAGAAAGAGTGAAGTAGTTCATATTGAATTCTCCGGATCCATTTCTCTTTCTGATGGAAGGCATAGTGAAGTTGCAATTGAAATTGGGGTGGCACTGAGAAGAACTCGGATGAATATTTTCGCAGACATATTGGAAGAGCAACTTAGAAATATTAATATAGCTTGTGATTGAATCATTGAAGGAGATTGGTGATCGAGGCTCCATTGGTCACCGGCGATCCTTTTCTAGCTTTTAATGTATTTTTTGTTTTAAATAGTTCAATCAGTAAATCTGTACCACCATTAAGTCCACGTGGCTCACTGATGTTTGTGCTTTATTTAATTATTTCTTTGAGTACTATTTAATGGTCCCATGACAGTAGGGTAAGTAAAAGCCACACGCATTCATTATGCAATTGTAGCAGACCAAATTCATTAATTTGAAAATATGTTTGCTTCCTTCCTTAGACGTGCTATGTACCATCTCAAAGTCGTTCCCGTCTTTTGGTTATTTTTACTGTGATTATGTGAGTACCCATTGGGAAGGGTGCAAAATTTAGTTTAGATGACTTCCATACAGATAATTTAGTTTAGATGACTTCCATACAGATACTAGATGAAGAAAAATAATGGAAACCATATAATGACTAATACTTTTCAATTAAAACGCTTTAATTTATTATTATTAATATTGTGACTTATTTTTATCTTAATTTGTTACTGATAACATATTGACTTATCAATTAAAACGTTTTAACTTATCAATTGATAAGTTGAGATAAATTTATTTTTCACGATTTTAATAAATTATTCAAATTTTTTAAAATTTTATATTAATTTGATAATTTATAAAATTTAATAGAAATAATTTATCTTCTTTAATATCTCTAAATAATTGCCCCCGTTTCCCTTTCTTTCTTTCTTTCTTTCTTTCTTTCTTTCTTTCTTTCTTTCTTTCTTTCTTCTTATTGGGAGTGTGTATTGTCCTTCACCTCTTCCCTAAATGTTTCCACACGCGCATAGGTGGGAAGTGATTTGGAATTTATTAAGAATTGTGATTTTGGTGGCTGGGGCAGAATATAACCCTAAGGTTGAGGGAGAAGTGCATCGGGCAGATGAGTAGATCTTCATTAAACTAAGTTAAATCTGAATTCAAACCACATATGTAATGACTTAGTCGCATATGACTGAAACTTCTGTCACATGACAATATATTACCCAGATTTGGCATTCATCACTTTTTTCTTACTGGAGCCGACTAACTGAATAGTTTAACTTAACAAGTTGCTTAGCTATTAAAAACGATTAACTAAATAGTTTAACACATTCACAGACATATATATAAATATATATATATATATATATAAGGAGTTTAATTAACAGTTTAACAACTTGAATGTAATGCTTTATCCACATCTAGTGGTTAATATAACAAAAAATGTCATGGAAATTTATTATGAGAATGAAGAGAAACTTATACCTACTCTTGGAATGTTATATTATCTAAATTTTGTCTAATTAAAATATAACAACTCAATGATGATTCATATTAAAAAATATTATTTTATTTATTGTTAAGAAAATTAAATATTTTAATTTATAATAATAAAAACTCATGTGGACCAAATTAAGATGTTAATTTTTCTTAAAAATAAAATTAAATATAAATTATTTTAAACAAATCATCCATTAACTAAAATTAAAATGTAATGACTTGTTTCTTAGACCTAAGTATTTCTCGAGAACGATAGGACAAATAAAAGTTATGTTGCGTGGCCAACAAGGATCTGCAAGGGAAGCGATGTGGTGGTCGATCGTGTGTACACAGACAAAGGTGATGCTGCAGGACTTAAGCGGTTAGAGTTTGGTGGATATATTGCGTGTGCATTATTTATTATAGATAATATAAAGTTGGCAACCGAAACAAAGAATGTAACAAGAGCTAGAGCAGGGGGCCTGTAACACTGAGAGGAGGAAAGAAGAAAAAGATGGAGATGGAAGATGATGATGGCGACGTGGATATGGGTGCGTCAGGATGAACGGATATTGGGAGCGGCATCAACGCATTGGATCACCTACTCCACGTGTACTTTTACTCATAAGCCATCATCGCATCACCCTTTGCCGCTTACTGATACGTGTCCTTCTCTTTTCCTTCCCTCTCGACCCTTCAAACCGCAAACCTTCCCCATTCATAATTTAGAGGTGAAGAAAGGGGCAGGACGGGTCTTTGACCGGTTTCGGTCTAAAAGCCTGATTACTATAAGACACATTTTTTTTAATAATTTTTTTTTTAAAAAAAGTTAGATTCATCCATGACTCAAAAATAAGGTAAAATTTTCTTTTCTCTTTGACAATACTAATATTGGGTAGGAAGAACCGTATATTATTTTCAGGTATAAATCTAGGCACCTAGGAGTTAAAATATATTTCTAAATGTCATAACTAAAATCACAATAAAGTGATACTCTTTATGGATCAAACACGCTCCAAATGGTTCAATGTCTCATCTATTCGCCTGTTAAACTCACTAATGATGAGATACTATAAAACACACTTTTTTATATATATAAATTTTTATAAAAGGGTTAGGCTTACTTAGATTTAAGAATAGGAAGAAATCTTTTTTCTCTTAGGCGATATTAATATCAGGCAGAGCGAGCCGACTATTATCCTTATACATAAACCTAGACACTTAAAAAATAGAATGTCTCCCTAAATATTGCGACTAAAATCATAACAAAGTAATACTCTATAGAGATTAAACACATTTCAAATAGTTATATATCTCACTATTTTACTAGTTCAACCCAAAGTTTAGTTCTTAAATTTGTGGGCTCATCACACCTAACTCGCGGCCTTTAGCCCCTTTTAACATTTACAATATGTTTTTATTTATTTTCAAATATACAAAAAGTAAAATACAAGATTTTATAAAATTTCTAATTTCAATCATAAATATTAGCAAACTAAAGCTTTAACCTAAATCCAAATAACCAAAACTAAATTAAATTAAACCAAATCATTATCTTGAACTCTAATAAAAAAATACTATATAATAGCATAAATGTATTGATATTTTTTGTATGATGTTTTAGTCATGTAATTTATAAAGGATTCAAATAATTTCAAATAAATATAAGCTAAATAAAAAATGGAATAAATATAATAATCAAAACTGTTAAAACATATGTCAACTAGAAAAAAAAATATTATTATATAGCCAAGCCAACCTTTGACGAGCTTGAGCTTAAATTGGTTGCGCCTAAAATTCTATTTACCTTAAAATCAAGTTTTTTTGGCCTTTAACGTGTTTTGTCATCTCTAATTCATATATAACAAAGTAAAGTGACTTTTTAAAGAGCTTATTTGCCCTCACATCATTTTATACTAAATTGACTTTTCTATCGCGAAAAGTTAACCTAATATGTGATGTTTGACATAATTTTGAGCATAAATAACTTTTTGTTTAAAAATTATTTTAAAGTTAAAATAAAATACTTTTTTTTAAATTAATCTTTTAATATATTATCTAAACAAATTTTATATCAAACTACTAATAGAATATGATATTGTAAATATATATAGCTGAATCTTTTAAATATAATATTTTAAATTTAAATTAGATTGTGTGTATTGTTAAGAGAGATATAAAATCTATCTCGATAATTTTTATTTTTTAAAAAATTGATCTCTAATTATAAATTAGATATATTGAGTGGATTAAATAAAAATTTATCTAAATATAAATTATATTATATTATTTGACTTTTATCTAAATTTTAATTTATTAAAATTAGAAATTTACCAAAGTTAATATAAATAATGAGTAATGAAATATATCAAAATATATCCTATTCCTAACTGGCAGGTTAACAAATCAAACACATCATAGTCACAGTGCTAAAAGTCAAGAAACATTGAAATAAAAAAAGAGTAATAGAAGTTAAAGGAGAATAGTCCTTGATGGCATAGGTAGCAGGAATATTAACATCCCCGAACAGGCTAATCAATCTTGTAAGGAAATGAGAGACATAATATTACAAAATACAAATAATTAACATAATTGTAACTAATTAATGAACCAAAGCGGCCTTTTAATATTCAAAGGTTGTTGGAGTTTTGGACACCTTACAACATTCACATACAACAACATTAAAAAGTACACAGCTTATTACGGTAGCCTAGCTATAAGCTATAGGCAGCTCTAGCTAGGTAGGGATTATCATAACTTATCTCTGCTTAAGCCTTTATTATCTGCCACTTAATAGCTAACGTGTAAACTTTCATGTAATGATTGTTATTTTGTTTAGAGGAAAGGGTTTTAAAAAAAATATATAAATGGTGATACGCTGACGCACTCCACAAATCCAGGACTCCACCACAACTAAGATATGTCACCCCACAGATGGCAGATTCCCATTAATTCATACACGAAACGCAAAGGAAAGCCATGCATTTATATTTTTATATTTTCAAAAGCACAAGGCTTTCATATTTTTATAGCTTGCAAAATCACATCTACTACATATCTGATCTAATCCCTGATTCTCTATACAAAAAATATTATCCGTGGCCGTATATATAATATATAATCCATTGCAGCCTAATAACTTTTTTTTCTTCTAATGTACACTATCAAGTCTTAATATATTATTTATTTAATTAATTTAATTAGATTAAATAAATTATTTAAGTTAATTAATATGATATATTTTTTCTAAAATGTCCTAATTATCTTCCTTAATCATTTACCTCCATATCTTATTTGATTATTATTGAGAGAGTATCGATAGGATAATTTAAAAAAATTTAAAAAATATAAGAAATATATTTTATATTTAGAATTAAAATTAATTTTTCGATTAGATCTTATATTTAAGACAGAAGGCATAATATTATGTTCGGTTCAAAATATAAGCTCTAAACTTGTGATGGAGTAAGGTTTTTTTTCATAAGCTTCAATTTAGACTTGTTTGATCATTTAATGTATTTTTTTTTATTTTTGACCCTAATTAATTATATATTTCTATAATATCTTTTTGTTTCTTATTCTCTCTCATTCTCTCATTTTTCATTCACTCTCTCTCCTACTCACCCTCTCCATAAATAAGGATTTTTTAGAAAAATAAGTTACATTTTATATATATTTATTATCTTTAATCAATTTTAATAAACTTTTTAAATTGTGTAGTTTAATTATTTGAAGATTATATTTTAAACTTGAGAGAGTTTCTTATAGATGCTTGAAGGTTTTTCAGATAATTAGGCGAAAACATATATATTGAAGCGTTATTTATACCTTACAATGAGCTGTAGGAAACACTGATATCAGTACTGGGAGGCAATTTTTTCCAGCAGGCTACTCAACTTCACAAACTAGAAGTATTTCTTAACTGGTGGAAAAATGCAGCAAAACTAAATAAATAAAAAATCAATTTTTACGTGAAAAATGTGTTTGACTTAATCCAACGGTGGGGTGTTAGATGAAGGGTTGATGAATTGTGGCACCTGATTTTCAATGCCTCTTGAATAATTTGGCCACGATGCTACGTACAGCAGATCGATGAAGCAACCACAGCTTTGCTTGATGTAGACGACATTTCGTTCTATGGCAGATTAGGATTAGGGCATCGTTGACCTTACCACTGGAACAACAAACGACACCTGTCAATCTTATAACCTTTCTTCTTCAGACAGTCCCTACCTACAAAAATTAGCCGCTCGTATGTAGACACGTATTCACCATGATGACACCTCATCATCCATCTCTTTTGTTGGAACCATGCTTTTAAAATTATGTATATTAAACACAATTTTTGAACTTACATTGCTAATTTTCAGCTTTTGTTTTTTCTTTTCAACAAAAGATAAATACATACTTAGAGTACGTAAAGCTGAGTTTAAAAATATATTTAGCTACATCTTAAAAAGAATTTATGTAGTTAAATATAAAATATAACATAATACTCCTTTGGCTCTTTAGATATAATATATTTAACTAATTTGATTAGATTAAAGAATTTAATTAAGTTAGTTAATATAATATATTTTTTTCTAAAATATCATAATTATCTTCCTTAATTTTCTCCCTCATCTTTTTACTTAATTATTGTTGAGAGAGTATTAATAGGAATAATTGGCAATAAGTTGATAAAAATAGAAAATAATTTTTATATTTAGGATTAATATTAACTCTTCAATAGGTTATATATTAAGGATCATAGAGTACTATGATAAACATGAAACATGAAATATAATTTGATATCATCTGCCCATGTTTTGAAAACTCATAATTACATAAATGGTGCATTACAAATCCTCGAATATTTTGCTTCGTCAAACCCATATATAATCCCAGTTCCTCGTTGATGGGGAAATTCAAAATGAGAGCCAAAAGAGCGGGGAAATTAACAAGGAAAAAGAAAACCCATATATAAATGAAAGTAGCTACTAAAAAAAAGTGATCGGATTTTCTATGGAAGTAGATAAAAGGGAACTGTCAAGTGTCAACCTTTACCGCCAATCATCCTCATCTAAAATCGAGGTCAAATCAGAAAATTTTAGTCAACATCTTCTCTTTGTGATCCCATTGCATATACGTTTTTACAATTAAAAAAGTCAGCTCCCTCTTAACTCTTAACACACGTTCTCCTAATCGTATACGTAGAACTGCACTAATTCATAATCAACACATGATCTTAATTTGTTGAGTTTACTTTAGCCACTAATTCATAATGCAGCGTATACGTTGTTCATGCATGCAATGCACCGTATATGCATGTATATATATACTTACTGCATACGTATGTACTATGTCAATCCTAATCATATACGGTACGTATTACAGTCACAACGTGGTTGACAAAGACATGTGGTGTAAGGCCGGCGCCAAATCCTTTTGACTTCCATGTTACCCCTACTTTCGTGAACCTCTGCTATAAAACCTGAGGAAGTGTTTGCAATCAGAAGCAACAAAGGTTTCAATTTAGAATTTCAGAACCACCACCAATTCCATCTTTCGTAAGAACAACACTTGCCAATTTCAGCTATCCTTCTGGAAATTATCCACATCGATACTGCTCTCTGTTTCAATAATGGGAAGAGCACCATGCTGCGACAAAAATGGAATCAAGAAGGGTCCATGGACGCCCGAGGAAGATCTAAAGCTTATCAACTACATCCAGACTCATGGACCTGGCAATTGGCGAACCCTCCCCAAGAATGCTGGTAAACCATTTCTTCTCTTCTCTCTTTTTTTTATTCGGTGAATTAGCGAAGTATCATGAAGCTACTTTGGACTTGAGACTAATCCCTTTCAAACCTTAGAACACATTCAAGGGTTTTTGTTTCTCCCAATAAATACCCTTCCCAACCAACAATTTGTTGGTCTCTTGTTTTGCCTTTTACTTGTTCATGATCATTCTGTTTTCTCACTAATTAACACATTGTTTAATTTGACATAAAGGTCTTCAAAGATGCGGCAAAAGTTGCCGGCTTCGATGGACAAATTACCTGAGACCTGATATCAAGAGAGGGAGATTCTCCTTTGAGGAAGAAGAGACCATCATTCAGTTGCACAGTATTATGGGAAACAAGTATGTCCCTATTACAATAACTTTCTTTCATCTCCATCACAAAGTTTCAATGATATAAAGCCTAATTAACCTTTTTGGTTTCTCTGCGTTCAGATGGTCGGCTATAGCAGCAAGATTACCAGGAAGAACAGACAATGAAATAAAGAACTACTGGAACACTCACATCAGGAAGAGACTGCTTCGAAATGGAATTGATCCTGTTACTCATGCCCCACGACTCGACCTTCTCGAGATATCATCCATTCTAAGATCAGTGCTTACCAACCAATCGCTTCTGAATCTGCAAAGTTTATTGGGAGCTCAAGCTTTGATGAACCCAGAATTCTTGAAGCTGGCCACCACTCTGTTAGCTCTCAAGAACAATGAGAACCCAGATTTGGTTTCACAGAATCTACAACAAATTCTGATGCAGGCCGGGAATCATCAAGGAGACAACCAAACCTCCCCATTGATCAGCCAGATGCCAACTCCGAGTACCAATATGCATGAAGCTCTCTCAGGCGATATCACGAACATGTGCTGTGCAAGTTTGCAACAGAATTCAGCACTTCCTTCATATTTGTGTGATGAGAATCTTATTAATCTGCAACAAAACCAAGTTGATTTGCAAGGAAGAAACCCAACAACATTCGAGCAGAATCTAATGAACAATGAAAATGTCCAAAACATGGGATATGATTCAGTTCTGTCAACGCCTTTGTCGAGCCCAGCCCCATTGAATTCATCGTCTTCGTATGTGAATAGCAGCGCGGAGGAGCAAAGGGATAGCCATTGCAGCGACTTATTCAAGTTCGAAATTCCAGAGAGTATCGACATCAGTGATTTCTTGTAAATTAGTATATTTTTGTCTGCGACATTTTTCTTTTTCTTGTTTCTCGAATTTCGTTTGCCTGACGTCCATGTGCATTTTTTTTCCGGCTTGACGTCCATGTTCGTTGAAGAAAAGGATTCTTTAATCTTTTTCTTTTTGATTTAATCTTTACAAGCAAATGATAGAAAAAAATACTTTAAAAAATGATAAATAATAGAACATGTTGATAAATGTTCAATTT
Source organism: Leucaena leucocephala (assembly GCA_037074615.1). Taxonomy (NCBI): domain Eukaryota; kingdom Viridiplantae; phylum Streptophyta; class Magnoliopsida; order Fabales; family Fabaceae; genus Leucaena; species Leucaena leucocephala. The sequence goes on from CM073525.1 coordinate 9,148,230, forward strand.
TAATATTTATTATATTTTAGAATATTTTTCTATAAGTTTCTCAATAAACTATCTCATTTGCTTTTCATTATTGTTATTATTTAATTTTTTGTTGTCTCTGGGTCAAATATTTAGCCCCGCCCGCTCTCCATCCATTCGCGTCATTTTGCTACAGACTACAATTTCCTGTTATGAAGGCAAATCGGGAAGAAAAAACAAATAAAAATATTTAGGGCAACTATATTGAGGTCCCAACTCCTAAAAAAATAAATCATCGCTATCAGATGCAATAAAAATTATTAAATTAATATAAAATTTTAAAGGACCTATTAATAATTTATTAGAATTATGAAAAAAGTAAATTTATCCTAATTCGTCTTAACAAGTTAGGATGCCACCATTAATACATGCCAAATCACAATATCATAAATAATAAGTCAAAATACCTTAATTAATAAATTAATATGTTACTAATGATATAGGATAAATTTATCATTTTACAATTTCAAGAATCTCCCACAAGTCCCATAAAACTTTATATTAATTTAATAATTTCATCATACATAATAATAATAATAATAATAATAATAATAATAATAATAAGTTATCTTACTCATGAGTGCAATTTTCCCAAAATATGTTGATTTGCGAGGGGTGGGGACATGCATGTCCTAATTTGTTTTCACATGTATCTAGATCTAGATATATTTAATACGCGTATATATAAATGTAATATTTATAATTTATTGAATGATTTACTATTTTTATATTTTAATGTATTGATATTGGATATCCATCTTCTTCATGGTTATATTACTTTTTTATGGATCATGAAATAATATTTTTTTATAATTTGGTATTTACAAATCATGTAAATTGTACACTATGCTCTGTGCCTGTACTTATTCTATTATTATAGTTATCTACTCTCTTTACTTTTTTGCTTTACATTTAAACTTTAAAATTTTCACGTAGAAATTTATTCAAATCAAATTATCTTTAGTAAAAACAAAATGTATCAAGTTTATTCTTGGAAAGAGTTAATTCTTTTGGGTCAACAAAAAAAATTAAAGGAAAAAAGAATAAAAAAAACCTTTTGAATAACTAAATTTTAAAAATAACATCTGAATATAGTTTACTTAGATATAAAATAATATGTTTTTTTTTTACAAAATTTTTTAGAAGTTCATCCACAATCTAATGATAGAGCAAAATCTACTTTTCTATAAAGTAATACTAATATTAGACAGGGCGAGTAGTTAATTATCCTTAAATATAAATTTAGCACTCAAGCGTTAACATATGAATAATATCCAAATAAAACTGTACATTTATCATAAGGAATTACCCCTTTTTTCTAAGTAGGAATTGTCCACTGTATCAGGCCCACGTCTAACAAGTAATTATTTTACGAATAAAATTATAATAGATAACTTATCCTCCCTGATATTAGTATTGCTAAGGAGGAAGGGAGGTTTCACCCTACTTTAAATCGTGAGTGAGCCTAACCCCTTTTCAAAAATTTTTATATAAAAAAAATCAATATATGGAGCAAACATTTGTAATTATCAAAATATAATGCCATTATTTAATTAAATATAAATCCAAATAAAATAGTCTAATTTAGAATTGAAAGTTTTAATTTTTAAAGCTTGAGAATTGAAATAAATATGATATTTCTAATTTGAGATGAGTTATAATAAAATTCAATTGGGTATGGTTTTGATGGAGACGAGTTATCATGAAACTTGTTCTCTCCCTTTCTTTCCTTTCCTTTCTAATAAGCAATCAAAATAAGAGGATTTTGATAGAAATTATTTGGAAGATTAATGTGAAGGCTTTTGTGATGCCATAAGTTTTTCTATAGCACATTATTTTTAAGTGTGCTTAATTCAAGGATTTGATGCGGTACCAAACAAATAATAGGCCCGTTTGAATATACTTTCAAAAAAAATTTATAGAAAAAGAATTTTTAGATAATTTTTAGAAAAAAATATAGAAAAATGTTTATTAAAAAAATAGTTTTAAATAAATAAGTGTTTAGATGATTATTACTAGAAAGACTTTTGGAGTTGATAAATTATTAAAAAATATATGAGATAAAAAAACAAAACCCTTCATTCATCATATCAAACGTCCTTGCTTCTTTTTTGACTGTAGCTCGGCTTTCTCTTCTTCTCCAGCTGTTCTAGGTAATGCTTGGTGATGCTCAACGATGCTCGAAGACTAGTGACCAACAACTACCGTCTTGCTCCTCTCCTTCTAGTGATCAGACGGTGGTTCTTCATCAGCTTTTTTATGGTTATTTGACTTCCTTTTCCTTCTTTTTGGCGACCATATCTTCCTCCTATCTAATAGCAACAAAAGACTATTGTAGATAGAGGAGCTGAAGACGATGGCAACACTTACGGAGAAAGAAACTCACACCAATAAAAAGAGATGAGAAATGAAAGAGTGATAAGAAAAATAGGAATAAAATAATAATTGAGTATTATATAAGTTATTGTCCTGTTTCAAAAACTATTCTTAATAGTATATTCAAAACTATACTTTTAAACTATATTTTAATCTAAAAATTCTCTTTTATAAATATAATTTTTTATTTTAAAATTTATATAAACTAAAATTTAAATCACAAACTCTTTTAAAACTAATATGCAAGGGGGAATGAAGGAAAAAGTAAAATTGAAATGGGTGCCACCTAATACTAAGAGCCAATTAGCTATCATAATGTCATCATTACTTTGTAAAGGCACAGTCTTGATCACTACCATTATAGCTACGGGGTTCAATTTCTTCACTATTAATGCTCACCTCTAGCTACCTTCCCCCCGCATCCCCCTCCCATACCTCAGTCACATTGCCTTCAAGTAAGTACTCGTTTGGCAGCATCTCCTGGCTGTGATGTCAAGTTGATTTTTCTACAATAAAAAGTCACTTAAGTTCAATATATGATGTATAGTATTTATATTTAATTAATTTAATTTAATTAAAAAATTAATTAAATTAATTATTTATAATAATTATATATTTATTTTTTAAAAAGTACTCTCTATATCGTATGCATTGGAATTATGATATATTTATACAATTATTATATCAATTGTAGCTTTCTTCTATAATATTTCGTTCATATACCTTCTTCACTTCACTTCCTTTACTCATCATCGTGCATGCTTCCCTTTCGGCTAACACCCAAATAATTAAATAGTAGACAACTAATTATAATTAAGTGGTTTCCTTGAGGTCTCAACCTCCAAATTACCTCCATAAACTTACTCTTCCCTTTCAAGGAACTTACCCCTAATGTGAATATATGGGAGAAAAGTGGGATGAGATTAAGGAGGATATCAATAGCAAAATTTTAACTCAATATATAATATACAATGATAATTCACTAATCATGTATATAACCCATGCAAAAATGATACCTTAAAAGCAAATTCACATGACCAAGGGCACAACTCAAATAAGGTATTATATGTTCAAAAACATCATCATAGCTTACACACAGTAAATAATCATGTAAATAACTAAACACAAACTATATATAAGAGTTAATAAGTTTCACTTTATTTTGTTTATTCATCTCAGTTACCTCCTCTTGCTTGGACTTCTTTGATTTATTTCCATCTTTACTTGATAGCAATGCCAAATCCTAATAATTATTGATATAGGGAAATTTAACATTTAAGCTTTACAGACCACTGCATAATAAATCTCTTCATATGATCCCAAACCCTCCTGTGCTTATTTAGTTCTTTAAATTTGTTTCTATCTTTAATTCTTTCCTATATAATTTCCCATAGGATTATCAGCTGGCTTGAAATAGGGGATTTGTTAGTATTAGACTTTAGTACATTAACATTGCATATCAAGCTCTTCTCGTAACCCAACTCGATTTTCCCTTTTCATTTAACTCTTTCTTTAGCTCCTCTTCTTAAATTCCAACTCATCGGAATAAATTCTCTCTCTTTCTTATAGAGACAGCAGCTGACCAAAACAAAATAATGAGAAAGAATTATTAACATTCCACTTTATTATTCTTACACTTTCTATATGCTTTTAGACGTGGCTTAAGTATAGCAAAATAATTTCTAAGACCATTCAGAACTCATGCTTTTCAAAACCACAACGTCAAATATATATATATATATATATATATAATTAATACCAAACTAGAACTCTCATTCATCACTGCAATAATTCAAACTTAAACCAACAAATCAACTCTTCATCTACTTAATCATATATTATAATATGAACTCTACAGCTTAAATAACATCAATCTACATCAATCTAAATATTACTTTAAAGCCTTTATACTTACTTTAATATTCTGAAATTTCCAGATTTATTGCATATGAATGTTAAGAGGAGATCAAGGCCACAATATAAAGTAATGGCAGATATATAGCAGGTAATCATCAAAGAAATTCTCAATTATGTTAGCAACCTATCAAATTTAAGGATGATTCTAGCAACATGGGAGTAATGTGGAACAGAGTTTATTATTATTCAGCCCTTAGTCGTCCCCATCAACATCATATGGAACTCCATCCTCTTCAAAAGCAACCCTTTGCCTTCAATTGCAAGCATCATCCATTGGCTACGCTTCTTTGCAACATTTCCGACCACTTTTAAAACAAGGTCCTCATTTTCCCGTATCTCTCTGCCTATACATATATATATCTTCATTTTCTCACTCATTTTTCCCTTTATCCTTCATCATCCATCATCATATATACAGATACATATGCCACTTAATGAAAAATACAGCAGCACATGTACATATGTTCAAACACACACACACCAGCCCAACAGCACAGAGTCCTTCTTTCTTCTTCTTCTTGTTTGTTTTTACAGCATATATATATTTATACTTTGCTAATCATCCAAACCGTGGCTATATATATATACACACACATATATCAGCAACCAGAACCAGAACATCGTTCTCGCTATTTTTTTTTCAAACTAAACCTATAACAGCCACACAATCGAAATGGCAAAACCTTATTTCAGAAATCACTACACAAACCAGAGAAATCACATGCAGCAACCAAACTTTATGATTTAAGCTAGATTTCAAATTAGGAAGCTTAAATCTTATTTTTCTTTACCAAATCGGAACTTATCCTCACAAAGCTTCGACTTTCATCGAACAAAGCATCGCCAAGACTCAAATATCGAACAAACTGAAGGTGAGAATGAGATTAGAAGACTCACCTTAGTTGAAATCCTTGGTTGCATGAGAGTTCCTGACACTCCTTTTCTTGCGACAATGATCGCTTCTTTTCTCTACTCTCTCACTCTTTCGCTCTCGCTCTCTCACTTTCACTCTCCTGCTCAACCCTACTCTAGTATGAAGAAAAAGGCAGATGATGATGAATGAATTGGAGAGAATGGTGTTGGTGGGTAAGGGTGTTCATTAGCATCCCGGTTCCTATAGTTTCGGGATAGGACATTGCCAGGTTGGGACAATATAAAGTATCGGGACAGGACGCGTCTCAGTATGACCATTGGGATGTCCTATCCTGAGGATTTTTGGACGTCTTTATTATTTTATTTTTAATTGATTCTCTTTATCAGCTTAGTCTCCCTTATCTCTCAATTCTTGTGTTACTTCTGTTTCTTATAATTTGCTTTGGAATAGTTCTCAAACTCAATGTTTTTCCTAAAAGAGGTCTCCGACAAGGAGACCCTATCTCACCTCTTTTATTTGTTCTCTGTATAGACAGGTTATCACATCTTATTATGGATACTTTGATTGAGGGCCAGTGGAAACCAGTTTTGATTTCTACTAGTAGTTCGGCTATTTCTCATCTTATGTTTGAAGATAACCTGCTTCTTTTTTTTAGTGGCAAATGTTAAACAGGCTACATGTATGATGGATTGCCTGGACAAATTTTACCTAGCTTCAGGGGAAAATCAGTAAAAGTAAATCTTCTTGTCACGTCCAGAAATTTGAACCGTGACCGGTACAGAATATGAATAATTTCACATTCTGAAAGTTTAAAACCTTAAATGAAACGTTTTAAAATAAAAACCATAATAAAGTGTATTTCATAAATTAAAAGCAAGTCTTATGTAGGAATCTCGACAAAATTGTCGTTGTATAACCGATTTCCCGATGATCCTACAACAGACTGCAAACATTCAAGTTTTCATAACATTTCCCAAAATCAACAGAATCTTTTCTAAAGACTGTGGAGCATTTACCCATTTATCAAAGTAATCCAAGTACTTTATAAATGATAATCACATCAAAAGTTGTATTTGTCAAAAAACAGCGCTTCAGATCGGCAGCAAGGCTCTTTACTGCTCAATGGGAAGATTAGGGTCACCTGCACTATCTGAAGCCAAATAATCTACTCGTGAATAACGTCCCAAAAATATGATTTAAAAGAATGCAAAAATAAACAATGCATAAACATGCTGAAAATGTATTTCATAGTATTTTTAATTTGATGCAAACCTTTCTGTAAACATTTGTATTTCAAGGAAAACAACAATCTGAAGTAACCATTTTAAATCAACTAAAATAACCGTCTCAAATCATTCGTTTAAGAACAATCCTTTCAAAACCATAATCTTTCCGTAGGACTTCAATAGAATAAAAACAGACATGGACACACAGTCCACGAGGGTAACTAACCAATCTAGCGGCTTAAGGCCACTAGCCGTCGCGAGTACGAGACCCACGTAATAATCTGGTGGCTCAAGGCCACAATCCGTCGCGAGTACAAGACCCACGTATATCCGTTGAGAGTATGAAACCCACGTATATCCGTCGCGAGTATGAAACTCACGTATATCCATCGCGAGTATGAAACCCACGTATATCCGTCGCGAGTACAAGACCCACGTATATCCGTCGTGAGTATGAAACCCACGTATATCCTTCAAGCTCGGGGAACCAAGGTGCACCAAGGGCTAACAGTACTGCTGTTAGCAACCAGCATTCTGTATTCCATCCTTCTTAAAATATTTCCATTGGGGTTTATTTCACATATAATAATAATCTTAACAGTTTCAATGTCATAACCGTTGGTAAAAACCACTTTGAATTTCAAAACCCCCAGCATGTACATTAAAAATCAAATTTCTGTGAAAACATATGAAATTCGCATAAGAATATATTTCATGAATAACATCAGTTCAATGCAACTTTTGCCAAATTCTTTTCAAAAGCTTATTAATCTATTTTCATACATAATCATAAATCCTTTGTAAACCAATTGAAAGAAAATTATTTCTAACGATTTAAACCATACTTTCATAAAATTTGCTTTTCAAAATCCATATGTGAAATTCATCATTTGAAATGACAATACATTTGAAAAATGTAAATTTTAGGGAACGTTATTCACTCATCTGCCACGCTCCTAAGCCATTACTATTCTCAGCCAATCACCTTTTGATTAATTTCACTTCTCAATCCCTTGAAATCCCAAAATGTCATATTAACATTCTAAACAAAGTCTTAACAGAAATAATTCACCTTTAACCTAATATTCCATTTCATTTCACGCTTTCAATCTATAATACGAAATTCTAAAGTAAAACATAGTAAGGGTTCTCAAGTCATACAACCACTGAACAAGACAACAATGTATAGACACAAAACTCCTTTTAAATCCAATATACAATCACTGTTTTACCAATCTTATACTTCCATTTGCAAGACAGTGAGCTTATTAATCCACTTTCAGTTTCAATCTTTAACCAATTGGGCTCAACGTGCTCCCAAGGCTTTAATTGGTCTTGATCATGGGTTAATAATTCCAACACTCGTTTCATAATAAAATAGTTTTAGTGCACTCAAAGCTTCAACTTTTCTTAATCCTTTTGCCAAAACTTAATAGTGCAAGCATCACACATAATTACATGTATCCAGCGTCAAAATCTCTATCCCAACATTCAAACATTAATTCATCATTATGAAATAAATTCCCAAGTCTCTCAACATAAAACACAACAAGCTTTGTTCAGACTTCATCATACACTGACCCAAATGTATATATATACCGACCCATATTTTTCAAAATAGCACCTACACATACTTAATGCTATCAACCAAACAATTCTCTGTTTGCAACCATATACCCACACTATACTAGCCTCTGCTCTTTCTCTTTTCTTTGATATATATAATTTTTAACAACTACAATATAGAACCATTACAAATATAGCGCGTCAGAGGAAACTTACCACACAGCTCAATTTCACAGAGGTTCTATAGTCCCAAATATCAACTACCCACCATGCTCATTCCTCCACATATTTGACCAATAGAGGGATGCCCACCATTATTCATCCAACTACAGGGAAAAATGATCCACACAAAAGGGAAAAGAAATGGTTAAACATACCACCAACCTCAACGGAACTGAACAGAGACAAGGAAGGATCTCAGAAATCTACAGGAGCTACAGTAACCAACCTGCAATCCACGACATTCCCACTCATAGCCATGACCCAACTATGAAAAGAAAAGATCCATTATCTACCACTCACCTACCGCGAATTACAACAGGAAAGGAGACAGAGATCGAGCTACTATAGTAACAACGGAAGGAAAGAATCACATCAGTAACGCCATCACTTGACAGAGGTGACAACTTTCATGTCCATGGTATTGTGGACCGATGAGAACCCCATGGCAATGTGCTTCCACAGCAACCACTGTTGAGCAACTCTGTCTACCATTCGTGACACTTCTTTATTCCCACTTTCTTATTCTGTTTCTCGACCATAGACAAGAACTGCAGAAGCGAGGGTAGCTCCGACAGTAGCCCTAATAGAAGAGCTAACTGAAGCAAAGTGACGACGGTGACATGTCACATAGTGATGGACTCGGTATCATGAAGTTTCCCTGCTGCTTCACTCTGCTCCTCACACTCGCTGGCGTCAATAGAAGTGAAAGAAGAAAATGTGTTGCAGAGTTAAAAAGGACAAAAGGACAATTTGGTAATTTCACACATTAAACAAAAATAAAAACCCCCTTCTGCAAACCCCAGGATTCGAATTCCAGCACCTCAGAGTAAACTCCCGCACTTTCAACCACTAAGCTACTGCCTCACCTGTGAAATTTCCTGTTGTGAATATATATATTGTCTGTTAATCATGTTTTGAAATCAAAAAATTCCTGAGCCATAACACTTCTATTTTTTTTCTCTCTGAAAGTGAGTGTAAATACTAGAAGAAGAGTTACTAAAATCATAGGTATGCATGTTTCTGCTGATATTGGAAAGTATTTGGGCTTTCTAATTATCAGAGGGAGGAAACTCAGTGATAATTTTCTGTATATAATTGATAGAGTAAAATCTAAACTGACAGCTTGGAAAGTGAATACACTTTTAGTGGTTGGGCGGATAACTTTGGCCAAATTGGTTATGAGTTCTGTACTGATATACCTAATGCTAGTTTCTAAGATTCCTGTTTCAATTTATCAGGAAGTAGAGAAGATTCAAAGAAATTTCATATGAGGGAATAGCCAAAATTCGCATGGATTTTATGGTCTTGGTTTTAAAAAGTTATCATCCTTTAATCATGCGTGTGGAGGCAAAATTGCTTGGAAGTTAATTAATGGAGATAAAGGATTGTGGGCGGATGTGCTTTTACAAAAATATATGCTCAGGAATGAAGATCATTTATTGGGAGTAAGGATGGAAGATTCTGCGTTGTAGAAGTTTATTTCTCAGCAAAAAGACATAATTGAGTTAGGCACACGTTGGCATATCAGGAATGGACTAATGGTGATTTTTTTTATAGATAAATTGTTGTTTCCTTCTATAAACCTTAAAAAAGTGGGCATTCGACCACTTACAGTTGAAGAAGAAAATAGCAAAGTTGCATATTGTATTGATTCAGGAACTTGGGATTTCTAAAGACTTACTAATCTTCTTCTAAGCAATGCTCTTAAGAGACTAGTCACTATGCTATTGCCTATGATAGAGGTGAGCAATGATGTAATGATTTGGAATGCTACAAATGAGGGCACTTTTAATATTAAAAGTGCGTATTATCTAATTGAGCCTCAATCTGCGGATTCATATAGTTTTACTTACAAACTTATCTGGAAATGGAAGGGTGTTGAGTGTATTCAAGTGTTTATGTGGATAGCTTTTAATAATCGCTTAATGACTAATGTTTGGCGAAGTACATGAACAGCAACTTCTACAATGTGTCAGTACTGCAATAATGGAAGAGAGGATATTTTACATATTCTTAGAGACTGTAGGTATGCTACACAACTTTTACTTTGGATGGTTGATCCCAGGCATTATTCCCCATTTTTTGGTGCTCCCCTACGAGAATGGTTCACATTAAATCTCAAGAGAAAGTTAAGATTTATGGTCTTAGTAATTGGAGATTAATTTGGGGAGCTACAATTTGAAACTTATAGAAATGGAGGAATCATGATTCATTTGATTCAAACTTTGTGAAACTTGTGGATCTATACTCGGTCATTATACATACTTGGAAGAGCTTTATACATATTCAAGAGGATAGCTTAACCATGAATGTTATTAATTCTAGAGCCTCTAATTGGCAACCTTCTCCTTTGGGATAGCTCAAAGTGAATGTTGACGGTGCGTGTATGGCAAATAATACCAATGCGGGATGTGGTGGATTGATTATAGATTATACTAAGAGATAGGTTTCTGGATTTACAAGTACATTAGGTTCTTGTACTATGATGGAAGCTGAGTAGTGGGCAATGCTTAAAGGTTTTAAAATGGCTTGGGATCTTGGATTTAGGAAGATTATTCTTGAATCTGACTCTAAGAATGTGATTGAGATGCTGTCTAACGGAAATATTGAGAAATGCAATTTGTTAGTTGTACAAATACAAAGACTTATACAGAGTTCTTGGGATATGAAGCTCCAATACATTCTTAGATGTCAAAATAAGATTGCGGATACCTTGGCTAAGGAGGGTTTAACTACTACAGAAACATTAGCTTCTTGCCTTCCTCGTTTGGAATCCCTTGTTTATAATGATTGTCTGGGATCTAATCCTCTTCTGAGTTAGACTTTTTTGTTCGAGCGATTCGCCCTCTCTTGCAACAGAAAAAATACAATCAATCACTTTTCTTATTCCTCTCAACAAATTCAAGAAACCTTTGTACCTCAACTATGATCTATTAGTCTACATTGTTATTTAGTATAGTTGCCAAATTAAAGGGAATATGCCGACCTTTTATATTTTATAAAAATTTTGACAGAATTTTTTATTAAATATAAAGAATCCCTAATGATAAGTAAATAAATCAGCAATTGTTTTAAAAAGCGCGTTAAAAATTCTTTGCATGGTGTTTTTTGACACTAACTTATGTGAAAAGTTTTTTAACAGTCCAATATTTATAAAAATGTCACCTTTTTTTTAACATCTTTTTTTAACATCATTTTTGAGGATAACTGCCATAAAGTGGCACCATAAATATTTTTTTTTCTAGTAGTTTAATTTTGGTATATTAAGGAGATACCAAATAAATCAGTTAATTATGATAAAGTCCAAAGTCTCAAGACAAATTTATTTTATATATACTGTATAATCTATCTAAATTAGTCAACTAACTCTTATATTAGTTATATTCCCTCTGGTTCTAAATATAATATCTCAATTTATTTTATCTTCTAAAATTATAATTTTTCCCTCAAAGTATCTTTATATAACATATTAAGGAGGTTTTTATTGAGGAATATAATTAAAGGGGTTGTTTTATGAAAAATATCGTATAATTATTATAAATAATTAACTTATTAATTTATTTAATCTGTTTAAATTATTTAAGTAAATCTTATATTAAGGATCAGAAGTAATATATAATTAAATTATTTATTTAATTTTATTAATTTATTTTAAAAAGTTAAATAATTTTTATATTAAAAATATGAGTAATAGTTTTTACTTTTTAACCAACCCAATATCTTCCGTCTTTTAGGTTCAAACCTTCATGATATACCCAGCAATAACATATGAATATCCCAGAATGCTTTTGGTTTTGAATATTCTTTGCCTCTCTTTTTAGCTTTTCTTGCCCATGATGCCCAGTGAACATAAAGTCCTCTTTTTCTTGGTCTTTCCCAACTTTTTCCCTCACACAACCTTTCCCTTTCCTTGCTTTTCTCCAATATCATACTGGCCCATAACTTCATCCCTCATCATCATCAAATATTCATCTTTAGTTGTTTTTAATAATGCAATTATTTACGTTCATCTTCGCCTTCCTCATTTGCTTCTTCTTCTCAATATTAACCGTTTCTCTGGCTGGTCTTCTCTCGCAACCAGTCCACGGCGAGTACACTATCCCGGCAGTGCCGGTTCAAAACCCGAGCCAGAATTGCCGGTTCGATCTCTCTAAAGAGTTATTCGGCGGCGTCAACAGCGCTTGCTTCAAGGACCTCGACCGTAGCCGGTGCTGTCCTGTGTTGGCGGCGTGGCTCTTTGCTGCTCACGCTCGGTCAGCTCTGGAGGTTTCGGGTCCGGCTCCTGCCGCCGGTGGTGATCTTCCGATGGTGCCGTATGACTCTCAGAAGTGTGTGAACTCGCTCCATGACGCGCTTCAGAGTCACAACATTCGGATTCCGGCGCCGAACGCCAGCTGTGATCCTATAATGTGCTTCTGTGGAATCAGGCTTCACCAGATCGCCTCCTTGACCTGCCCAGCGGCGTTCAATGTCTCTGCTTCTCACAATGTTACTCCGACGTCCGCCGTAACGAACTTGGAGAAGAACTGCCGCAATTCTTCATACGCCGGCTGCACCAAATGCCTCGCTGCTCTCCAGAAGGTATACTTAATTATAACTCTTAATTAACCATGTTTAATTTATCCATAATTCTAGTTATATTTTCTCTGAGAAATTTTAACAACCATTTAATTAATCAATCGCTCACATAAACGAAAATCACTAGGTCTGAATTTGCATATGGAGATAGAAGACAGATATGGAATAACTTGCTGATAAAGTGAAGTGGAAGCCACTAAGCATTCCTATTGTTTTGCCATTTTTATTTATTTTTGGGGTTGACCGTTGACAGTGACATTCCCATGTGCAATTCTCAATCATAGCCTTCTTCTTCTTTTTTTCTTCAAACTTCCAATATATATATTTGGGGATAGGGTCTTCTAATGCTTACTCTCTAATGTCTCAAATTTCTAAATGCTTTTTTATTTTTTTATTATTAAATTTTATATAAAACGAATGACATTTTTATATATTTATTTCTACGATTTATCAATCAACTGTCATTCCAAACTCACAACTTCAGTAAAAAAAAGCTAAAATAATTTCACCATCAAATTAAGAGTTTTATTGTTGACATTTTGATATGTTATAGATATAAAATAATATAATTTTACCTTTTTTTAAGATTTTTTAAAATAAATCAAAACTACACAATTTTAAAATATTTTCCTAAAAAATCATAAAAAAATTTAAAAATGCACTATTTTGGACCCAATATTAAAATGTACTTTTCATATATGGGTTCTAATGATATCAAAAGGCATTTGGGAAGTTAGGGTATTTTAAAGGGTATTAAAGATCTTAGCTCGTGTGTGTGTGTATATATGTAAAGTAAATATATTAATTGAAAAAATAAGTGTTAATGGTGGTTGACAGGTGAAAGGGTACAAGGAGAGTGAGAGGGGGAGAAGCAAGATGTTGAACAGGACTGCCAACTGATGGGGCTGACGTGGCTGCTGGCGACGAACAAAACGGCGTACATTCCGACCGTTTCGGCGGTTTTGAGAGCCATCCTGTACAGTGCCCAGCCACAGCCATCCAGGTGTAGCCCTGATCAGGAAAACATGCCGTTGGCCGTTGATTCCGTTGAGTTCGAGAAGGCCCAGGCCTCATCTTTGCCCTTTACGTTTTGGAATATTCCTCTTCCTCTTCCTCTTCCTCTTCCTCTTCCTCTTCTCACTCTCATCATTCTCATTTCTAGTTTTGCATAGGCTCCTCTTCTATTCTAATTGTTTTGTTATGTGTTGGAGCTTCACGTGAAGCAATTGGACGAACACGAAACGGAACCGGGTTCTTTTCCGTTTTGACCCTTTTGGCCTTCACTGTAAATATCACACCCCATTGTGTCCTCCATTTTTCCTCCTAACAACTTGCTCTTTCAGTTTTTCCTCTCTCGTTCTAGACTATATGCGTGCGTATATTATTATACTCCACTGATATTTAATATATAATTAATTTAATTAATTTAATTTAATTAAAAAAATTAATTAAATTATTTAATATAATATATTTTTTCTAAAATATATTAAAAAATTTTCTTAACCCCTTTATCATTTTCTTATTTAATTATTATTGATAGGAGTTATAGAGATAATTTAAAAAAATATTCATAAAAATATAAAATATATTTTATATTTAAAATTAAAATTAATTTATTAATTAATCAGAGTGATATAACCATAGTATTTATTTGTGGTTATAAACTTTTATCTTCCAAATAAAGACTGGGTAAACTCAGAATTATAGAGTGTGTTAATTAGGTTCTTTTTTTTTTTTTTTATCTAAATTCACTAACAACCTACAACTAAACAGTAAGGAGGGGCGTGAAGTTAAAAGTTTTATACAGTATATTCATTGATTTTTCCCCTTTTTTTTTAATCATTTCACATTTTTTCATAAGTTAATATAATTTTTAATTTATTAAATTTACCATCATTTTAATTTTAATTCTTTAAAATTTAAATAATATATTTTAGTCTCTCAATTTTTTTTATCTATAATATTAATTTTTATAATTTTATAAAAAATTTGACTATTCTATTTTTTAAATAATTAAAATTAAAATGAAAATAAATTTAAAAAATAAAAGATAGTATTAGTGTTTTTTTTTGTAACTAGCATGATAATTCTAGAATGTAGATTCAATTATGGTCCAGTAGCAGCTTATCAAAGCCCTGTCCAATCACAGCACACATTTTCTCCAAAAAAAAATTCTAACAGGATGATCCGCAATTCAACTGATAAAAATATAAGATATATAATTATTTAAAATATATTTAATATTTAGAGAGTATTATTTTATTGTGATTATAGTCACAGTATTTAGAGAAATATTCTACCTTCTGAATACTTAGATTTACGCTTAAAGGTAATAGACGACTCGTCTCGCTCGATATTAATATCATTTATAAGGAAATGATACTTCACCCTATTTTTAGATCATGGATGAGCCTAATCAATTTTTAAAAATTTTTATACAAAAAACAAGTGCTACACCCTTTTGTTTTACTTATTACTTTTATATTTTATAAACATTATTATTTAATATTTTTGCCGCATACACAATTGCAAATAATAATAATAATAGTCATAGTTAGGGCTGTGCATAATATCCATAGCCCGCTATGCCCTACCCAACCCAACCCGCAAGAAAAATGCCCTGCCCAACCCGATTTTTACCGGACAGGGCCGGGTATCGGGCTACAAAATACAGCCCATGCATTTTTCGGGCTGGGCACCGGGCATAGGGGCTGTCTTGCCCTGCCCTGCCCATGAGAACCCCTTCTTTTATTTTTTTTATTTTTTCTCTATCTTAAAAGGAAGAATATGATAGCTACTGGTGACTATAAGGTAATTTTAGAAATATAAGTAGGTAAGTTGTATCTTTTAATATTTATAACTATACTAATTTTTTTTAACTTTGTTAATTATTATATGATTACATTACAAATTATAATTATTTATTTTATTTTTTTAGATGCTTTATCTTTATCAATATTAAGGAGATTGATACAAAGTTATAATTACAAACTACTTAGATTTCAACGCTTATTTTTTATATGCAATGATATCAAGATTTTAATTATTATCTTTATTCTCTTATTCTTAGTGAATTATAAATATTATTTAACTCTTAAATACACATGAATATGGTATTATTTTAGAAATTCATAATTACAATTTTTTTTCACAACATGAGCATAACATCACAATTTGGGCATGCCCAGCTCGCCCATACCTAGCCCGCTCATGCCCTGCCCAAAATTGTTCGGGCTTTTACCAGGTAAGGCCGGGCATCGGGCTGCAAAATGCAGCCAATGCATTTTTTGGACAGGGCACCGGGCAGGGGCTGCCCTGCCCAGCCCTGCCCATGCACACCCTAGTCATAGTAGTAACAATATCACATCTTAAATTTTTAAGATATATTTTATAGTATACTTTTTGCACCACAATCCTTTTTCTATTTATATTTTCTTTATTTTTTCCCATCACAAATCCATGTGGATAAATACACTATTCTGCATCACTCAATTCGTACAAAAGTCCACTAGATGAGCTGGATTATTCTCTTGCATAGTTTTACTCAGAGCAATTGACAATTGAATTATGGCCTTAGGAACCCCCATGTGTCCCATAACAACGGGATCGTTCATTTTGCCGTAACGACGTTCCTTCTTCAAAGTGCACGCCTTCATATTACAATTATTTTGTTCCACTCCACATGTTTCCGGGTGAACCCATACTGCTCGAGTAGATAAAAATCATTGCCACTCTCGGCTTTAATCACCTCCTTTTTTTTTCCCTAGACATAAGTATTTTTGAGATATTATTTAATATTAAATATATATATTTTAATAAAACTTTAAATATTGATTGTTTACGTTAGGGAGAACTAGCTCATTTTGACGAACACAACTACTTTGACACACCAAATTATGCTTTTCTCCTTATATCTCTCGAGTCCCCCATGTTAGCTATAAGCTTTATAAATGTTCTTGATTTCATATAATTCCTCGCATTTGAACGCTGCTCTCGGTAAAGACTAAGATTACAGTTACATAGTTATTATTCCATTTCAATTACTTATCTCTTGTATTTAAGTTAAATAACTAATTTATATATAAAAAATTAATTATATCAATTATTTATAATAAATATAATTTAATTTTTTTAAAATAATATTTTTTATCATAACTACCTATAAATGAAAATCTCTTCATGTATACTATCAATAAAAATATATTAAAAAATTATAAATTTAAAAAATAAAATAGATTGATATCTTGTATTTGAAATTAAATATAACCTCTAACTTTTATATATTAAGGTGGAAAGTAATAGTAACCCTGGAGTTTAGAATTCAAAACAAACCCAAAATAAAACTTTATTTTTAATCGTTTTAATTTAAATTAACGGGCCCGTTAACTCATAATTTTTTTAAAAAAACACGTATAAGGAGATGTATTAGATTTAAGAATTGCTTCATTCACAGATCTAGAAGAAAAGGCACAAAATCATTCATTAGAAAAATAATTTCACTTGATATACATTATTCATTGATGCAAAGAGAGACATCTTGATCGGTTCCTAAAAGTATGCTCTTGTTATAAAATAAAGAAAAATACAATAGAGTTTTGGGATGAGAGGAATGCCAAGAATAAGAGAGAATTGGAGAGCAAGAGGGGTGATTATTATTCTATTCATTCAAACTTAAAATCACTTAGTATATATCCACTATTTATAGGTCATAAGTTCTTAAATTCTATTACAAGAGTTATACAAAGAATAAATCTATAAAATTATAGAATATTATAATATTTGAAAGTTACGTGTATTAATCATAGAAAATTCTTTAAAAACTATTTATTTGTAGATTACATAGCTTTATGCATTATTTGGTTGGAAGTTTTTAGAGCTTAAGGTAGGGGAGGAGAAGGGAAATGAGTGTTTGGTTCAAAAAATGAAGGGAATGGGAGAGAAAATTGTCTTTTTCTATTCCTGTCCCTTCTCTCTCACCCTTCTAAAATTGGGTTTTTTTCAGGGGTGAAAAAATTTGTTCATTGTATTACAAAATTGTCCATGATAATTTTTTAATATTCCATTACTACCCTCATTTCATAGCAATGCCAGCGAACGGCCTCTCCCTCACCTCCAGTGAACAACGGCAAGCAATGACTTGGAATAGATATAGCCATCATCTCTCTTCCCATCTCTCTCTCTAGAACAGATTTAGAGGGACTTGTAAGCTTTGGTTCGAGGAAAAGAAATTTTTGAGCAAGATCTAGCTATTTCTTTACTCTGTTATTTTTTTCCCTGGGTTTTTGCATAAGATTGGAATTGGAGGCCCTTGTCAAAAGGGTTTTCTTCTGGGCAATCTTTTCGCTCTCTTCTCCTCGATATTAATCTCTTCGTGCTCACAATGTTGTTATGTTCCTCTTGTTTGTGAAATTTTTTGTTTGTTTTTTCTTATTTCAACGTTCAGTTTCTCTTTGTTGTCTTTTGGATTTATTATGGGGGAGCATGATCTGTTATTGTAGGTATTTAGACTTCGAATTATGACATTCTATTGTCTCTGTGTCTTGTGTTGGATTTGGTTTTGCATGCTCTGTTGATTCGTATGACAATATTTGATTTTTTACCTTAAAACCAGTTTTTTTCTAAAAAATAAAGCAATCTTGGGCTTTTCCCCCTATTACGATTTCTCCTTGAGATAGTTACAGGACCAATGGAGAACAGTTCTAAAGGAGACATCTGTTTTGGTTGGAAAGGAGAATAGCCAAATAATATGGAAGAAATTTAAATAAAATAATAAGGATATATTTATCAATTTATAATAAATTCACCTTCCCTACTCTCTTGAACCAAATAAAAAATATCTCCTCCTCTCCCCTACTTACATCCCTTACCCTCCCTTACCTTCCATAAATTAACTTAACCTACATTTCCCTTGGTTGAATCAAATATAGACTTAGTATAGAACTCTAAAAGACAACCTATGAAGTTATAGAGATCCACATTTAATATTATAATATTCATAATATTTCCCCTTGGATGTACATAAATAAATGTTGTGCCTCATTAAAACCTTATTAGAAAAACTCTGTGGGATAAAAATTTAGTGAAGGAAAAAGAGTACACAATATATATTGAAGTTGCCTCGTTAAAAAACCTTAAGAAAACTCAGTAGGATAAAACCTTAGTTAAGGGAAAAAAATACAATGTGATCTTTACTCCTCCTGATGATAACACATCTTTTCGACATCACTTTCTCAATAAAGTGTCCTATTTACTTAAGTAGATTATTTCTAAATTTGTTTAGCATATCTTTCTTAGTTGAATCATACATGATGCATTGTCATCATATATTTCTTCAACATATCTTTTGAATATATTAAATTATCAACACACTCTTCATTTGCCTTATGCACTCAAATATCAATTTCATTATCTATTTGTGTAACTGCATGAACTTAATTTTGCCAATAAAATTATAACAATCAATATCAACACAATAAATAAATATAATAGAATAAATATATTGGACTTTTGGTCCATTAAATTTTATATATTTTTATAGACAAAATTATCATAGCAAAAATCTAACTATTACGAAATCCTTGGGCATTTAACTCTAGATATTTTCTTTATATACTTCAAGAATTTTAAATCCTTAAAAGATTATCATATAAATTTTACTATTAGTGAGCTATATGCATAGTTTATAATAATATCGATTGGACTCCTATTTTATTTTCTTATACAGCCAGACTAATAATATTTACAAAAATTATTACATCTACCACAAAATAATATTCCTCATCATATTCATTATTATCTTTATTACATAATAACTTTATACTTAGATGTTTGGATTGCAGGTCCATAATTTTCACATATTAAAATAATATAGTTCTATTTTCATTATGTCTTTGGCCTTTTACTTTTCCTTTTGGCCAAACATTTTGCATGTCTACTTTACATGACATATCTACATATAAGATCTTCATTTGATCACATGATATTATTAAAACGGTTGTAAAAAATTTTATCTTTTCAGTTCCATTTTTTATTTTGATATAACTTATTAAGATCTCTTTTCAGGTTCCTGAACCACTTTTGACGTTTTCGCGATTAGTTATGTCTTAACACTCTTTTGGAGTACTTGTCTCCTTACATCTTAATTACATGCTCTAATATTTCTAATATTATATTTAGAACCAAGTAGCCTTACATGCTTCAATATGTCTCACTTTGATTTATACTATTTGGAGCATTTTTAGCTAGAATATGAGATTTAATAATCCTTATTTAGGTCAGTAATAATATTTGTAAGATATTTTTGTAATATTTTATGAATGCAATATTTTATGAACTTCTAGTTTATACTACTATATTTGAGGATCTTGCATTTGAAAGTAATAATGCATTCAATTTTATCCTCTTTTTCAATTACTTAATTTCTCCCCCTCATATTGAAAAAAATTTATTGAATGACAATTAACTAATCATGTAATGTAAGTCTCCCAAATCCATTTGTTTCCTTTAAAATATTCTTATGTTTCATATAGAGACAAATAAGAAGAAGGAATTTCTTACCCAAGATGTATCCCAACTTTTTTTAATAGCCATTTATGTCCATTATGGTGAATAAATAAAAATAAGCATTGAACATTCAAAAATATCTGGCTCCTGACCAAAAGCCAATTTTATTAGGAAAATTTTATTAACTTGAGTGTATTGTATTATTTCAAATCAAATATGCCAAAACTAAAATAAAAATCTTGTTCTCATAAGTATTGATCTAGCTATTCATGGAGACGTTAATAAATTTTTTTGCTAATATATAATTTCACCAGTATCAGAGAATATTTTTAGGATCACATATTATAGAATTATGTACTCAACATAATGATTTATTTAAATAATCTTACAAACTTCTAGTTATAAATTTATAATAATTACACATATAACTATCTTATAGATGTATCTATCAAATTTAGTAAATATTTGTATGGATTACATGTTACATGAATGGATCCATATAATATGACTTTGATATATTTTCAGAATGTAAAAATTCATTTCACATAATACCTAATAATATTCTCACGATCAATTTGGTTTGAGAATAAACAAAATGTATGATTTCTTAAATTTTATAATATGTTAGCTATTTATGAAGAATTTTCTGGTTCTTCAATGGATATCAATACATAATCTTCAATAATTTATTATATCATATGTATGATCTATTATGATCAAACAAATCATGCCAATAATAAATTTATTTGGATTAGTAAACTTCTAACTTATTTTATCCAACAATGATTTTTTTAATTTTTATAACATATGATTGATTTATAATCTCAATATGACATCCATTTTTATGAGATCAATTTGACTTTTATGAATATCTTAGCAGAATTTCATCTAATATTGACTCATATTTATATATCAACAATTTCTCCCTAAGTGCGAGTCATATAATATATTTTTATTTTTCATGTATTTCACCTGAAAATTTAGGTTCTTCCAATCAAATGTATAATAAAAAATTTCAATATAATTAGGCTATCAACTTCATACCCTTTGGTGAACCGAAGTTTTGATATTTGGGTCATAATTTTCATTATAAATTCTTTCTCTACCCAAAAGAAAATACGTCTTAGTTCTTTATGAACTATATCTATTTTGTTACAAAATAGTTCTTTAACAACTGTCACATATTATTCCTATATAATTTCATTACTCATTAATAATATATTTGAATTTACTTTTCTCGATACATATTTAATATGAGTATTTAAAATTATCTATGACATATATCTTCTCACAATATTTCATGCTAACATAATAAATTGTAGATTTGCATCTCATATAAAATAAAACTGAATAAAATTAATAAATAATCATTACTTAAAATGAAGCATTTAATAAAATTTTCACAAGTGATCTCATTCTATTACAATATATTTATATATATACACGGCCAAATTAATATATATATATATATATAAACTAAATACAATAAAATTTTCAAAAAATCCACCAAATAGAAGGGAATAATAAATTGTTAACATTTTCCAATAAATGCACAACTATACATAGATATATAGATCCATCTTTCATTTTTTATAATTATATATTGTGCACAAAAAAATTATTAAGCTAAAACTCCTTAATACAATATATACTTATGATATTAATAATTTTATTTCAAATTATCCTAACTATTGAAGTATCCATAAATTTGACTTACAATAATAATGCTTTTATCCAACCAATCAAATCAATTATCAATCTTCCAATTCAAATGTAATACACATATATAATCTTGTTTTTTTAAAGTATTTAATTCTACAATTCATAATACAATGAATGGGTAAAATATCATCCAAAAATATTTCATAATATTTATGATAAAATTGATTGAATCATATTACAGATATTTAAATAAATCAAGTTTTAGGTTTAAACTTGACATCGTTTGGTTTTCTTTCCCAAAATTTCTGATATATATAATTACATGTTTTAAAAAAAAATAATCATAGAGTTCATGTCATATCCCAATTTTTAGGCCTACAAGCCTAGTTTGTAGCCTGAAAAATGCAGGCTACTAGCCCTATTGAGTAGAAGATCTAGAAGTATATATATGATATTTAGGGATTAAACTAACAAGTCTAAAAGGTTTAATGGTGCCAAAGGAAAGTAGACATAAAGGTTGGGCCATTAAGTGCAATAATGAAAAGTTAAGGGATGTTTCTTGGGAACCGAGCCACTAGAGTGCTTGAGCTTGATTAGAGACCCAAGATGACATTCCCAGATATCCAAAAATATAGGCCAAGAGTTATGTGGGTCCAAGTGATATTAAAATAATATTTTAATACTTTTTCAATAAAGTAAAGTTACCTGATCAAAAATAAAACTGAAAAAAGTGATCAGATAAGGCTTTAGACTTATCTAGAACTATGAGGTGGCATGAAATGTGTCCTCATAGGACCGACAAGGTGCCATATGTTATAAGTTTAGAAAAAGAAGAAAAAGCTAAGGACGCGTGTCACAATCTCAGCCGTTCATTTTAGGAAAAGACTCTGGAATTCTCTAGAAATGCTGAGTCAGCTGGTGAGGTATCCCAAGGGCCCCACTATTGCGCTACCTAGCATGTGAGGTGTCCTATGGATGATGTCACTTTGATGAGTCATTGAAGATGATGATGTCACTGTGATGATGCAGGTAAAGCTTTTTGAAGAAGCTAAGCGATCTGAGCCATTCATTGCGATTCAATCTAGACAATCCATTCTACCTCCACTCAATTATAAATACCCCTCCCCTCCTATTCCATGCCATGGCCAAAAAGAGAAAAAGGAGAGAAAGAAGAGAGAAAAAGAGAAAGAGAAAGAAAGGAAGGAAAAAGAAGGAGTTCTGGCGAAGTTAGGAGAAATCCAAGGAGCTTAGGGATTTGACCAACTTAGGAATAAGGCTGTGACCTATGAAAAGAATGAACCTTAGAGCAAAGGTTAAGGACTAGAGGAAATGCCCTATGTCAGGTAGTAAACTCACCTATTTGTATGCTTATACTGCTTGGATATTTTATGTGATATTTATTTACTTTGATGATGTGAAGCATGTATGATTAAGTAATGCTCTGTTTCTTTTTATGCTATGGCCATATATTATAATTAAGTAACATGGAAGCATGTATACTATCATTATGCAAGCATGGTCATTAAGTACACACATAATAACATCAAGCATATAGTTGTATACATTGTATGGTTTCTGTTTGCTACTGAGATTTTCCTAAAAATCTCACCCCTTCCATATCAATCCAATCATAGCAAGTATTCTCAAAATGGAGAAGATGAAGATGCATGAAGAAAAGTTAAGAATTACTTAGCATGATTGATATGTGATTAATGTATGTATGTAATGTTGATTGCTAGAATTGGCCACTATGAACAGTAGCTCGTGGAGAGGCTGTTACCATTAAACTATAATTAAAAATAGTAAATGATTGAATAAATATATGATATTTTACCCGTAAATAGCAGACATACCAAACTTCAATTTGATATATAGAACATCATTTGGATGTTTACACATGGAGATATATTTTTTTAAATTTGGGACCAAAAATGTTGGAATCAGGGGAAGGACGCTGGATAAACAGTAAAATTAGAATGTTGACTAATGTTGACTTGGTCAAGGTGTGGTCAACGAGTTATTTTTTTCCTCAAATAGCATTAAGTTATCTTTTTGTATCAATTTGAACTACTTCATTTCGATTTTTTAGAATTATTTATGATTTTTTGAAGTCATGTCACTTCTTTGGAATTTGCACAGTGAATAGTATTCACTACAGTAAAATTTCAGATTGTGTAATTTAATTTCAAAAACCTTAAAAGTGGTTCCAGATATTACTGTTTGGTCCTTAAGATATAAGAAAATAAGGATGTTTTATTTTAGTATCAGAGCAAAGGGTTATGGCATAGAGCATAAGATTCTGGAACAGAACAGAAGATTATAACTCAGTGATGCTCTAGTTTAGTTAAACTAACCCCTTTAAACAAGTTAGAGATTTAAACTAAAGAAGTTTCCTCCCTAGTATGATATATGAGAATGGTGTTCACTACTTAGAGAATGATTCAGACAAGAGACAGTGACACCCAGATAAATAGAACAATACCCTATACCTTACAGTTTTATGAGGTAGTCTTCAAGGAAATGACTACGATAGACTAGTCTTAGTCAGCCGTTACCACCAAGGTCTCGTGTTTCTTAGCACGATATGGCTAAACTAAGTAGGATGACGTCTAGGGAGAAGTTTCCTCTATTGATAGAGATAAAAGCTGACCAGTCTACAGTCAAGGGAAGCTGCAATAGTAGCTTGAGGTATCATTATATGGCCAGACATTACAGTGGCGATGATACCAACCTCGTTGAAGTTCATCAGCTTGAGGATTGGTATAAAGTGATCAAGCTAGATAGTATAAAGTACTGAGATATAAAAGATTAGTTTAAGATAATATTCAGAAATAGATCCTCTATGTGAGTAGATCTATATTATGAAAGCATTTGTTCAGCTAGTGTTTTCTGAACAAAAAGTTAGAACAAGACTTGCCTAGGAACGATCTTAGCACATGGCCTAAAAGTAAGAGACAATATGGTTAATAGATAGAGAGCTGATGTTCCCAAGATAGAGGGATCACATCATGAAAGAACAGTAATCTAGTAGACCTAGGGCAGAGTACCCTATAAAACATAAGTAATAGTAGTAGATGATAAATGAGATCCATATGACATAAGTTCATCATGATCAAGAAAATGATAGTACAATCAAGAACAGACTAGGACTAATATATAGATAGAAGAAGTTAAGAGATAGTAAAAAGATACAGAAGTACTCCATAGAAATGGAGATTGATCCGCTCACTTGAGAAGTTAGTTCATAGATTGAATTCAATTATAAAGAAAGGATTTTTCTCAGGTAGTTGTAAAAATTCAACAGAGCAGTATATGTAAGATAAGAAAAAGTTTATGATATCTAGAGAGAGAAAGGTAGCCACAGTTTCAAAGATAAAGAGACTCCCTAATTTAAGAAAGAGTAATAAGTAAGGGTAAGATAAAGTAATGAATGAGTCTATACCCTAGTAAGAGGGTAATGTGGTAGCCTAAGTTAAATGAGTAGTTATTTCAGGTTTCTAAATGAATGTTTGGGATCTTACAGATAATGTGATAGAGGAAAGAATGCTTTAAAGTTTACTTAGTTAATTGTTCAATTGCAGTGTACGTATGATAGATGATTGAGCAAATTTATGTGATGATGATATGGCTTATGTTGCCATATGTTATGATGAATATTTATATCTCCTTGCAGTTATCATATGATGGCACGCATGTTAGAGTATGCTATGATAAATGAATACTCCCCTCATGCAGTACATGCAGGGTAGAGTTTATCATGAGAAAGTTATGTTGCTCATATGCCATACGACATGCAATAAGAATTTACCCAAGATGATAGATAGTCTCAGTAAATGGGACAAGTGTTACAGTATGATTGGGGTTACTCAGGTATTTCTACAGACTTGTGAATATAGTACTTAGGATCATTTCTTATGTTAGGGTTACAGCAAGTACCAAGAAGGTGGTAGTGTTATAACTCTATCAAAAGAAATGGTATACAGAAAGAGCAAAAAGGTAACAGTAAAGATATTCTTTTCATATTACTCTTCAGATAAGAGTTGGGTATAAAACTTATGGCTCTCAGATAGAGCTAGATTTAGATGAGTTTAGATCACTCTTCAGATAAGAGTTAGATCTGATACAGATTGCTCGCAGTTAGAGAATAATTTAAATGGCTCATAATTATAGCACAGATTTAAATGAGAAGTTATGATGAGGCTATAGCAACTGAATGCAATGGCAGGTGGTTAGACCATAATTGGTGAGCCACAACAGAGTAAGAAAGATGAAAAGGAACTCCTGAGTAAGAAGAAAAATAAGTAAAGTCTTGGTAAATAATATGGACTACTGAATATATTTTAAAATTTTTATTGAGTTATCAACAAGTGAAAGCAGTTAACCTTATAACTTAGTCTGTTGGTTTGAGATCTTTTACAGATGATGATATAGTACAACAGAATCACAGAGGATTCTGGAGAGTCGCAGTTAGATCCTAGCATAGCTTAAGGGTCACAGTTAAATCCTAACAACTTCATAGTCGTAGTTAGATTCGGAAGAGGCTTACGGTTGATCGCAGTTAGATCCTGAGGTCGTAGTTAGACCTAGCCTAAGGAAAATAATGAGCCATGAAGAAATGAGAACAGTACAGTATCTCTCTAGAAAGATGATTACCAAGGATGAAGTTCCTAAGGTAAGGAAGTTTCACGAGTTGATTAACTCATCCAAAATACTTATTTATAATAATTTTCCTCATATAGCCTATATTATACAGACTAAATTTATTTTTCCCTTAAACGAAGAAGGAGTCCAAGTTCAAGTCTGGGTGTTGATATTCAAAATGTTTTGTAGAAGTATGCCTGAGGAAAAGAGAAGAGAACCCCATATGTTTTAAGAATAGAAAAGTATGAGTAGATAGATCCCACAGATAAGGATAAAGAGATTAAAAGGCTAGCGAGACCCAAAGAAGAGGGTATAAGATAGAGTAAGAATAAAACACAGTTCTATGAGAAAGAATATGCTAGGGCTTAGAGCTATAAGAAAAGTAACCTAGCCTTAACCAGTAGAACGGTTAGCTGAAAGTTGCTCAGGCAAGAGTAGCCCAATGATGTGTGACTCCTGGAAATTAATGAGAAAGGATGTAAATGCCACAAAAGTTTGGCATAGATACACAAACTTATGTAAAATAATAAGAAAAGTGAAGAAGAGCTAGAAAAGTAAAGAAAATATTATAAAATGTAAGGGATATTCTCCTCAGAAAAACTCTTCATCAAAGTATGAATAGAGATTTAATCCTGAAATTTTGAGGACGAAATTTATTTAAGAGGAGGAGAAATGTCATATCCCAATTTTTAGGTCTAGAAGCCTAGTTTGTAACCTAAAAAATGTAGGCTACTAGGCCCTATTGAGCATAAGTCCCAGAAGTATACATATGATATTTAGGGATTAAACTAACAAGTCTAAAAGGTTTAATGGTGCCAAAGGAAAGTAGATATAAAGTTTAGTCCATTAAGTACAATAATGAAAAGTTAAGGGATGTTTCTTAGGAATCGAGCCACCAGAGTGCTTGAGCTTGATTAGAGACTCAAGATCACATTCCCAGATGTCCAAAAATGTGGCTCAAGAGTTATGTGGGTCCAAGTGATATTAAAATATTATTTTAGTACTTTTTCAATAAAGTAAAGTTACCCAGTCAAAGATAGAACTAGGAAAAGTGATCAGATAAGGCTTTAGACTTATTTAGAACCATGAGATGGCATGAAAGGTGTCCTCATGGGACCCACAAGGCGCCGCATGTCATAAGTCTAGAAAAAGGAGAAAAAGCTAAGGACACGTGTCACAATCTCAGCTGTTCATTCTAAGAAAAGACTCTAGAATTTTCTGGAAATACTGAGTCAGCTGGTGTCCCAAGGGCCCCACCATTGCGTCACCTAGCATGTGAGGTGTCCCATGGATGATGTCACTTTGATGAGTCATTGAGGATGATGATGTCACCGTGATGAGGCAGGCAAAGCTTCTTGAAGAAGCTAAGCGATCTGAGCCATTCATCGCGATTCAATCTAGACAATCCATTCTACCTCCGCTCAATTGTAAATACTCCACTCCCCTCCCATTCCATGCCATGGCCAGCAAGAGAAAAAGGAGAGAAAGAAGCGAGAAAAAGAGAAAGAGAGAAAGAGAAAGAAAGGAAGGAAAAAGAAGGAGTTCTGGTGAAGTTAGGAGCAATCCAAGAAGCTTAGGGATTTGGCCAACTTAGGAATAAGGCTGTGACCTATGAAAAGAAAGAACCTTAAAGCAAAGGTTAAGGACTAGATGAAAAGCTCAACGTCAGATAGTAAACTTACCTACTTGTATGCTTATACTACTTGGATGTTTTATGTGATGTTTATTTACCTTGATGATGTGAAACATGTATGATTAAGTAATGCTCTGTTTCTTTTTATGCTATGGCCATATGTTATAATTAAGTAACATGGAAGAATGTATGCTATCATTATGCAAGCATGGTCATTAAGTGCAAACATAGTAACATCAAGCATATAGTTGCATACATTGTATGGTTTCCGTTTGCTACTGAGATTTTTCCAGAAATGTCATCCCTTCCATATCAATCCAATCATAGCAGGTCTTCTCGAGATGGAGGATATGAAGATACATGAAGAAAAGTTAAGAATTACTTAGCATGATTGATATGTGATTAATGTATGTATGTAATGTTGATTGTTGGAATTGGCCACTATGAATAGTAGCTCGTGGAGAGGCTGTGACCTTTGAACTATAATTAAAAATAGTAAATGATTGAATCAATATATGATATTTTACCAGTAAATAGTAGAGATACTAAGCTTCGATTTGATATATAGAACGTGTTATTTGGATATCTACACATAGAGATATAATTTTTTAAAATTGGGACAAAAAATACTAGAATCAGGGGAATGACACTGGATGAACAGTAAAATTAGAACGTTGACCGATGTTGACTTGGTCAAGGCATGGTCAAGGAGTTGTTTTTCCTGAAAAAGCATTAAGTTATCTTTGTGTATTAATTTGAACCACTTCATTTCAATTTTTCTAGAATTAGTTATGATTTGTTGAAGTTAGGTCACTTCTCTAGAATTTGCACAGTGAACAATATTTGCTATAGTAAAATTCTAGGTTGTGTAATTTCACTTCAAAAACCTTAAAAGTGGTTCCAGATGCTACTATTTGATCCTTAAGATATAAGAAAATAAGGATGTTTCAGTTCACTCAAAATTTAATAATACATATCTATCACTAAGTTTTAGATATATTGCTATAACTATATCATATACAATAAATTCAATTCCAATGTGTGCTATTAAGATAAGCATATTGAATTCATATAAATAGTATATATTTATTTTTCATATATCTAAATTTACAAATAAATTGGCATAATATTACTATCATAAAATAACCAATAACTCTTTTTTAATTTAATCTATTTAGTTTCATATCAAATATTTATCATATCACAATAATAAATACTTATAAGTATTTGCCTCTCACAAATCATAATAAATTTAAATTCCAATAAAAAATAAACATCACATACTTTTTATATTTATGGCAATTTCTTTTCACTTTACAATAATAACTCTATTAATCTTTTTCCATAACTCTTTGTCTCAAACATCATAATTACTTTTGATATTTTCTATAAAATTTCTTAGTCATGTTGGTGTCATCACCAATTTTGATATTTAATTCTATTGAATTCATGTATATTTGTCTACATGACTTTTAGTCACATTTTAACATTTACTTTTTATCCATATGACTTATAGTCATATTATATTATTTCCTTTTGTCTATATGACTTCTGGTCATATTATAACATTTGTTCATATAGAGATATTATTATTTCTATAATTATGGTTCAATAGCCAAGATAAAGTATCATTGGCTTTCAATTGTGATTTTTTTTTAATTTTAATGTAGTCATGGTCATTATTATTCTCTTATAAATATGTTTTATATTGTAATAACAGATAATCAATTTCTCAAAATTATATACTAATTAGTTTTCAAGACTATCACTTTTCAATTACATGATTCTCTATATACTATTAGTCTTCAAGACTATCAAAAATAATTTTTTACAATCTATAAACTCTTTTTTTATTATTTGACTTTTAAATCATTAGCCTTCAATGCTTTAATATTTATAATCATTGAATTATCAAATTACTACAATATTTTAGCTCATCATGACAGTTATTATAAGAACCACAAGATGATCTTTTATCAAAGAACCATCCATCATCATAAGTGATATGACTTATATTCATCTAATCACAAAATTAATTATATTATGATTTCTAGCTACGAAATTAAGTATATATATATATAGAAGAATAATATAGAAGAGACAAATCAATATATTAAAACACAAATTAATAGAGGAGAGGGAAATTAATTAGTAATATAAAAATATAGATATAATAATATAAATTAGTGTAAGAATAATATTAGAATAAAATAAATTTAATATCATAATCAAATATAAAGAATAAGCAAACCCAAAATCATATAAATCAAATTATGTAATCATATATAATACTATATATTATGTGTGTATATAGATATATCTAAATAAAGTGAACAAACCCAATGAAATGAAAGAAATATGTAAATGACATAAATTACGTGCATGTCAATTATAATATTGTGAACATAAAAATAAACAATATAGAACATAACATAAAAATAAACAACAAGATAAAAGGTAACAAAAAAATATAAATATAGATAACATATATAAAAGCAATAAAATAATATAGAACAATAAATAATGTAAAAATATAAATATAAAATAATGTAGTCAACAAATAAAATAATAGCATAATATAAGATAGACAACATGATAAATATAGATAACAAAACATAACGAAAATGAATAAAAAATAACAAATAAAATATTGAATATAATAAATATACATAAAGTTAAAGTTGTATATGATAATTGAGTAAAAAAAATATTTGTGTAAATAGAGTATTATCATATATAAGAGGAATATATGAATCTATAATAAATTTATATCTCAATTTTTTAAACTTATGCTGATAACGTGTTATAAAATAAAAAAAAATACAATAGAGTTTTAGAACGAGAGAAAT
The DNA here is from genome assembly GCA_037074615.1 of Leucaena leucocephala. NCBI lineage: Eukaryota > Viridiplantae > Streptophyta > Magnoliopsida > Fabales > Fabaceae > Leucaena > Leucaena leucocephala. The sequence continues at coordinate 9,179,295 of CM073525.1, forward strand.
GGGATGGACAAGACAGAATTGGAGAGAAAGAGAGAGTGGTTATTATTCCATTCATTCAAGCTTACAATCATTTGGTTCATGTCTACTATGTATAGGTCATAAGTTCTTAAATTCTATTACAAGAGTTACACAAACAATAAATCTACATAATTGTAGAACATTATAATATTTGAAAGTTATGTGTATTAATCATAGAAAACTCTCAAAAAGCCAATCATTTATATATTATAAGTTTTAGTATAAAACTGGAAAAGATAACCTATGAAGTTATATACATCCATATTTAATATTGTAATATTCATAACAGCTATAATTTTATAGAATTATCCCACTTGAAGAATGAAGCAGAAGAACATCTTAACCACCAATTAAAAAAAAAACAGACAGACAAGAGAAGAACACACGGAGCATTTTTCCCCAGGTGATTACAAAGAACGGCTGCATTGAAATCTCACCAGCCTTTGCCTATCAACCACAACCAATCAAGTGTAACTCCAGCAAAAATACCTGCAAGAAGAAACAGCACCAATATATTTCCCAATGCATTTTGCTCTGGTCCCTAGAAAAAAAAAAACAAAAGAAAACCCAATAAGATGAATGAAATTCTCAAACTCTGAACCACCCCAAAGATTCTGATTGTGTTAAACAAACTAACCTTGTAACCCTTTGGTGCAGCAGTGAGAACACAGACAGTGAGGTATCCATTGGATAGCCCCAAGAAGGAGGTTAACATTATCATCCATCCTTGGTCACCATACTTTGCAGTGAAATAAAATGCAGGAATCAGTACGAAGCGACTCAGAATCGCCATCATGATCATCTTTCTGGATTCCAGCTTCAGGAATTTCGCGAGGGGAATGTATCTTCCAATCAAATCACTCACGTTGTACATTGCAATCAACACAAGTGCATACCTAAAATATTAGAAAATATCACTTGTCACAGTGCCCATATAAATGTGAAGCTGAAATGAAGGAAACTAAACAAACTATGCAGTGATAAACCTATACCAGTTGCCCAAACTGTGTGATCCAGTATCTTCTGACAAAAATCCAGGGAAAATAGATAGAGTTAGCACATAGATCAGGAACGTATCAAGTGCATAATCAATGTTTTCATATAACAGTTGCATGTTTCCCTTCCGCTCCAGAAGTTTCGGGGCCTCCTCATCCTGGAAAAGAGAAATGGATTAATATCATAAACTAATCAATCTTGAATATTGAGGAACTTCTTTTACATATTGGAAAGAGAGAACAAGAAGCAGAACTCTATCAATGGCTGAAGTCTGGATGCCACCAGCAGCAAGGTCAGCTGCCACAGTTTTCGATCCTTCAGAGGCTGCTTTTGAACGGTAGTACTTAACAATCGGTAGTTTAGGAAAGGCGAATGCGTAGAGAAGGACACAGAGAAGCTCAAAGAATGTCGATATGGCAAAGAACAAAACTGCAACCATTGTATACAGTTGTAAATTTACAAAGCTCCAGGGCATCAAGCAAGAAAATGGAATGGCCATCATGGAATTCTGAGGCATTCATCAATAACTTTACTTGTTTAAATAGCTAAGTGAATGCAAATTAATAGAAGACTATGCCAAAGATGACATGTTACCTAAAGAATTTCAGTGCACATTGCTAGTTAAAATCTATGAGGGAGGGCTGTCTTAAAAAAAAAAAAAGATCTCTTCAACGTTCTCTGATGTTGTCGGCAAACAATCCATCAATCCTCGGTAAGCTACCCGAGTATGAATATCTTCAAGATTGCATGAACATGTTAACAAAGCAATTTTCGAATCTATTACAAACAAAACGGACAGAACAGAGCAAACCAATAGAAGTACAAAAATTAAAACTATTTCCTTGTTCAGCATCAATGCACCTAAATTCTAAGTTAGCTGCCCGCTGGAAAGCACCTAAAGTAGTACTCCTCCAATCTTAAATATAAAATCTAATTTGTAGTATATTTCTAAATATAAAAATTAGTTTGTAGTATAAATATACTAAAAACTATGCCTTATATTTAAGTTTGAGGAGTATTTCTTATCTGATAATATATAGATTATAAAAGAACTCTGAAATCAGAGGAAGCAAATGACTTCTTAGAGAAGTAGAGTTGAACTTACTTGCTCCCTTGCGAAGACCGTCCCTCGAATTCTCGAATGCAGCTTTCGTAATTAGTCTCAAAGCAGAGGTTAATGCCCCTGAAGCAGCTAATCCAGCAAGAAAAGACTGTAACAATAAAAGGAACAAAAATCATATTATGCGAATGGCCCTTTCCAAACATACAAATAAACTCCTTAAAACAATTCTATTGCTGATGCATACCTGAATGAACTCTGGTTTCATATAAGAAAGGTCACCGACCATTCCACCTTGCACATGAGCATCTGAAACTCCAAAAGCACCGCTTATGGCGCAAATACCGATAAAGGTTCCAATTCCACCTTTGCCAGATGTTGCTAAATCCAACTATGGAACATTAACAGAAAAAGCAAAATCACAACCAAACCTAAAGGAGTCAAAATTCACCAACAAGTTAAAGGGAACTTACAACCAACACCAACAGGGTACTGATGAAGAAAAGAGTATATCCAACTAGGTTCCGTAATCTAGTATTGATTTTTGCCTCGTTATAAGCCAGTATTAACAGTGTTCCAAGAGCAAATGGCTGGTATACTAGAGTGAGCACACGAGAGGGGTGTTAATTCTGCAGAAGGAGAAAAGGATAATTTAATACGTGAACAACCAAAACTAACAATTTCAAAACTCAAACTAATATTTAATATTTGATTCTTTTGTCCATTCTTGCAGGCAAATGGGCATTATCCGGAAGCTCACTTAACTCTACTGGTTTTCCTTGGATGTGTGTGTTTGTGGCAGAAACTTTATGTGTGTGTGTGTGTGTGTGTGTGTGCGCGCGCGCGCGCGCGCTTCAAATGCCTAAGCGAATATCTCGAATGTTGGTAAGATATACATTAGGCTTAGCTAGCACGTGAAGTTTAATTCATCAGAATAGAAATAATGAAAAGCTGGAGCTATATCAGCCCAAAAGAGAATCAATTACCGGAAACAAATACACGTAATAATCTTCTATTGTCAGCATACTGTTCCACGAGAAAAGGCAGCCATTGCCAAGAAGCCAGCATACCAGTATTGCAGCATATTTTCCCTGTTAATACGAAAAAACACAAGTGAGAAATAATCCACCTTCGTGTTGAGCAAGAAATTATAGATTCGTTAAAAAAAAAAAACTCAAGATTGGCCGGAGGCCTATTGTCGATGGCCATGGATGTTTCTCCTGCAAAAGAAAATAGCAGACGATAATTTTAGGAGAGCAACATGTATATAACTCGAATGAGTCAACTGATTAAAATTAAAAAGAAATTATAATCCTCCTGACATGTGCTGTTATTCAAGTAATTCACATCACTCCCCCGAGAAAAAAAAAATAGCAATATACGTTCTAATTCCAAGTGAGGCTGAGTAAAGTCAAACCAGGCATAATTAGGGCCTCTACGTAAGCAATAAAATAGTGGAATCATAATTATGAGCATAATTAAGACCTTCAATAATTATATTTATAGCTATTGACAGATTGCTGAGACAGCTATTTTTCCGACCGATGAGCTGGAGGGGATGAGGGGGCCGAAGACATAGGGATTCAAAGGAATTTTAAATTTGTGTGAAACTGAAATTCCAGAGAAAGTTGAAGAAATCATGAAAAGAAAAATTCAGATTCCAGGGCCCCGTATTCTATTTCAAAGGTTCGAGATGATTGAAAGAGAAGAGGCGCCAATTGCAACAAAGATTAAAGGATAGAAGAAAGAGGTAGAACTTACTACAGGGAAGATTCTGCCGAGCAGGCATGGACATGGGCGAATCTTTTAAACCTTTTTGAAACGTTTTCTTTTTAAAAAAAAAATTGATCCAATTATGGAAAGTAATTTGTTGATCCCGAGTCCGCTGAAGTCATGCTTGTGTTCAAACTTCAAACTTGGAAATCAAATAAACATCCTTCTCGTCTTTCTATTAACATACGGCTACCAGCCTTCGTGTAGGGGTCAAATACTAAGGGTCTCTTAAATTTTAAGTAATATGATTCATCTTAAATTTTGTGCGATATATATGACATCTATTACAAGGCGAATTGTTCATATGATGTGAATTATGTAGTTCATTTAAGATTTCACATCCATAGACTACATATGGGTGTGTTTTTTGCCCCAAAAACATATGTATAGTTTTCTAAAGGCACAAAATGTGTTTCAATTTTAAAATATAAATTATTTTTTAAAGATCACCTTAGTTTGCACGTTATTCCAATATTTAAATTTTCTTTTTAAAATACTCTATTGGTTTTCTTATATTTTGAAAATATATATTAAGATAATAAGACCAAATAAAATTGATTAAAATAAAAATAATTTCTCATTTTGAAAATAGATAAATATACATTTTGAAAACACTAAGCAGTTTAAAAAATTAAAAAAAAAATAGTCAAAAAATTTATAATTTAATAGCATGAAAATTCTTTTAATTAAAAAAATATTATAAATTCAATTCTACTTATATCATTAAATAAACATTCAATAGCGTTTGCCTTTTAAGTTCAAAAAGATAAAAGGGAAACGAATAAGAAATTCTAGATAATGATGTGGGATAGAGTTACACACAGTTCAAAGTTTGATATTAGTATTTGAATATTTGATCATTTTAAAAAAAAAAACAAAGTGGGGAAGCGTTGAATCTGGCGTCACAGCATCTCCCAAGACTACAAATTGGCTCAGCACATGAATTCATATTACTAATTTAGTGTGAAAAGCAACCACTAGTAATATAGTGGGAACGCCCCTCCAAGAAGGTCAGCACCAGAAAATGTCAAATGATTACTCATTTTATCCTATTTACAGACATAAATAAAAAACATAACTTTATTTATGAGTTATATTATTAAATTTTTCATATAAATATATAATTTAGTTTTTTATTTATTATTGTGTTGATTTTATTTTCATAGGATATTATAAATATTAAATATAGATAATGTTAGAAAGTTGTTAGATTTTAAAGTAGAGTTAATAAAATTTAATTTTTTTATTTGTATAAAATATATTAAGAATAACTTATAAATAAAAATATAGAAATAATGATGTAGTATTGCTAGTACTCTAGTTCTATTATATGTAAAAGTCTATCTTAACTAATTTATAGATATAAAGAAATTTTAGTTGAATCATTTGACATGTTTTAGATTTAAAATTATTTTTTAGTTTTGCCCTTAATTAAAAATGATTATTGCCCAACATTTTCTCTCTGTCCATTTTTAATAGTGATAAATTAGAAGATATTTATTAATACCCTTCTAAGTGAACCCATATTAAAGATTAAAATTTTTAGCTAAAATAAATTTATATATGTTATAAAACTAGCCAATCAATCTATAAGATTAAGATGAGAGAAAAGATAAAGACAAGAAAATTAGAGAAATATATTGTATTTTTCCACTTGCTCTACAACACAAATGACATGTACTATTTATAAGCAATAATGACCTAGTGGAAGTTGAAGAGGAAGAGGGAGAGGGAGAGGAAGATGAAGATAGAAAATTGATATCTACATTCTAATATTTATAATACTCCCATTGGATGTTTATTATTTAATAATGTGCCTCATTAAAAAATTTTAACTACGAAAAATCCTATGGGATAAAAACCTAGTGAAAGAAAAAGAATACACATTTAATTGATACATTCACACTGATGCCTCATTAAAACACTTGCTAGGAAAACCCAGTGGAACAAATCCTCAATCAAGAGAAAAAGAATACAGCGTGTATCGACTTCCCCATTTTGCAACGTCAATTGATATCTCTGAATCTGTGAAATCTAATATCATGTATGAGCTTCTCAATGTTGCTGGAAGTGACTTGGTGAACAAATATGCTAGATTTTCCTTAGAACAAATTTGCTAAATATTAATCTCACCATTCTTTTGAAGATCATGTGTAAAAAAGAATTTTGGAGAAATATGTTTTTCTTATCTCCTTTGATATATCGTTCTTTTAGTTAGGTAATACATGTAGTATTATCTTCATATATGACTGTTGGGATCATTTTACTAGATGACAATCCACAAGTAGTATATATATGATGTATTATCAATCTTAACCATACACATGCTTGACTTACTTCATGTATTGCTAGTATTTCTGCCATATTAGATGATGTGGCTAATATAGTTTGTTTCATTGATAGCCATGAAATAGTTGTACCATTACATGTGAACAAATAGCCTATTTGTGATCTACCAACATGTGGATCAGACCAAAATCCAGCATCGGCATAGCTAACAAAGTCAGTCTTGTGTTCATTTGAATAAAATAATCCCATATCCATAGTACCCTTCAAGTAACGAAGAATGTGTCTAACCCCATTCCAATATCTTCGTGTTGGTGAAGAACTATGTTTTGCTAGTATGTTAACATCAAATGATATGTCTGGTCATGTGTGACTAGCAAGATACATAAGTGTACCAATTGTACTAAGGTAAGGTACTTCTGGACTAAGTAGTTCTTCATTACTTTCTTGAGGTCTAAAGGGATATTTATCTTTCTCCAAAGATCTTACAATCATTTGAGTACATAATGGATGTGATTTATCTATATAAAAATGTTTTAAGACTTTTCTCGTGTAAGTTTCTTAACACACGAAAATCACATTTTTCAGATGTTCAATTTGTAGTCTACGGAAAAATTTTGTTCTTCCCAGGTCTTTCATTTCAAACTCTTTCTTTAACCAATTCACCGCTTTAAAAATCTCTTCAGGAGTTCCAATGATATTTATATCATCGACATAAATAGCAATTATAGAAAATTCATTTTTGAAACTTTTTATAAAAATGCAGGGACATATCTGATCATTCTTACATCCTTCTTTCAATAAATATTTACCAAGTCAATTATACCACATGCGCCTCCATATAAAGACTTATTTAACTTAATTGAGTACCGTTCTCGAGAACTTGAATTGTATGCTTTGGGCAACTCAAATCCGTTAGGGAGACTCATATAAATGTCTTTGTCAAGTGAGCCATACAAATAGGCTGTAACAACATCTATTAAACGCAAATCGAGGCCTTCATTTACTGCCAGACTAATTAGATATCAAGAAGTAGTTGCATCCACCACTGGTGAGTATGTTTATACGAAATCAATACCATGTCTTTGTATAAATCCTTGAGCAATAAGTCGTGCTTTGTATCTTATTACTTCACCATTTTCATTTCTTTTTCTCACAAAAACCCATTTATATCCAACTGGTTTTACATCTTCAGGTGTAAAAACCACAAAGTCAAACTTTTCATTTTTCTAATGATTTTAATTCTGCCTCAATTGCGTCTTTCTATTTTGGCCAATCATCTCTTTGTTTGCATTCGCTAATAGACCTTGATTCATGATCCTCATAATCATTTATTACATCAAGCACTACATTATATGCAAAAATATCATCAACGTTGACTTCATCTCGATCCCATCATATTCTATTGACAACATAATTTATTGAGATCTTATTATTTTCACATAATTTAGGAACTTGAGTTTCTCTCGGAATTGAGATATTAGTGTTATCAAATGACTCTTCTGGAGTCACTAAATTTTGTTGAATATCGTTGACCTAACCATCTATATTTGTAACTCCATTTTTTTATTGAGGATTTTTATCTTTAGAACCGATGGGCCTGTCATGCTTCAAGCGTGCTTTATCCATTTGCATCAGTAGATTATCCAATAGGGACATCAATTCTGATAGGAGCATTCACAACTGGAACATGTGACTTGGTCACTTTCTTGGGGTCAGTATATTGTTTTGTAAGAGGAATAAGATAAGACAATGATAATTCATTCCAACTAACTTTATTTTCTAGTTGCTTATTTTCTCCCCCTAATATTGGAAAATTTGATTCGTCAAAAATGACAATCAGCAAATCGAGCCATAAATAAATCTCCTATTGTTGGCTCTAAATATTTTATTATTCCTGTTGTTGGCTCTAAATATTTTATTATAGAAGGAGATTCATATCCAACATATATTCACGTCCTTCTTTGAGGACCCATTTTAGTGCGTTGTGGTGGAGTAATTGGAACATGTACCGCACATCCAAAAGTCCGTAGATAAGAAATATTTGACTCCTAACCAAAAACTATTTGTAAAAGGGAGGCATTGGGATAACTAGTTGGCCTTATACGAATTAATATTGCTGCATGCAAAATTGTATGTCCCCAAGTAGATATTAGGAGATTTGATTTTATAAGCAATAGTCTTACAATCAACTGCAAATATTTAATTAATGATTCTGCAGTGTAGTTTGTATATGAACATATGCTACAGTATGTTCAATTATTGAACCCATATTCATTTACTTAAGAATCTCAAATAAATAATTTGTTCAAAACTGATATTAGTCACTTATTATGAGATTTTAAAGATGTAGCAAATATTAGTATTGCTTAGGCACATGATCAATACAATTTAAAATTATTTATTTGAAAACACAAATGATGTGTGTATGTGTATATCCAAGCGGGAAATTTAGGAGCCACCAGATATCTTTTATTTTAAGATATCAAAAGTCAAAACTCACAAAGGCATATTTATGAAGTCAAAATGAGGAAGTGGAAGAGGCAACAACCATTTCTCATTTCTTTATATGACATTTCTCTCATTTAATTTTAATCTTAAATATAAAAATTTAATATATTTTATCTCTTATATCTATTATTTATCTAAAACTAATTTAATTAATTTATAAAATAATATATAATATAATGTTATGTAAAAAAAATTTATAAAAATTAAGTCACATTTATAATAATTAACTAATTTATATAATTTTTTTACTTTATTTAAATTAATTAAGTTAGCTCTTATTTATACATTTAGTCTTGTAAGTTTATATCAAACTTTAGTTTAGTCCTTTAAGTTTATAAAGTGTATTTTGAGTTTTATAATATTAATAGAAAATGTTGATTCAATGAATTTAAATAGTGATTCTATAATTAAATGTTGACAAAACATATTTATGATTTAATCATTTAATATACTATCTTTAGTCATAATTATAAGAGCTAGATATGAGATTTATTTTAGTCTTAAATATAATATATCAATCTACTTTATCTTCTAAATTTATAATTTTGCTCTAAAAGTATATCTATATGATTGTATATAGATTAAGGAGTTCCCATAAAATGGTAGTTCCTAGCACATGTTAGTATAAAGTATTTTAGGGAAATCAATACACAATCATTGTAAATAATTAACTTAACTAATTTTCTTAATTTATCTAAATTAATTAAGTATATTTTATATTAAGGACCCGGGGAATTAATATTTTTACATATTGATAGATGGGTTGTTTATGATTTAATTTATTCGTACCTCCATGTGTGTTTTTACACATATGAAAAGTATACGGTGTCTAGTGTAAAAGTTTATAGGTATTTAACGATCCTAGTATTTTTACCTTCATTTTAAATATTCATATGTATTTTTGCGCTCCAAAATATCTATAGTGTTAGGTGTAGTCTTAGAACCTTAACCCAAAGAAAAATGATTAAAGCTGCATCAAGCGCGCGTGGAAATGCATTAACCCCATTTGAAATGAAGCACGGTTTTGAAGAACGAATGAACAAATAAATCTGAAATGGAAAGAAAACGTTTACGTTTAGAGTTGGGTAGAATAAACAAAGGTAGAATACAGGGTAGTTCAGTTTTCTGTCGCTCCTTTCACAGATATAGTTGATCAAACCCCAAACGAGCAACCAACATTAATGCATCAGATTGCATCAAATTCCCAAATCAATTGTGAAGTTACAAATTAATTAGCTTCCATTTCGAGTTTGCATTCCACATATGCATCAAATAAATGGCGGAAACAAAGTGAAAGTTGCTAAAGTGATCTAATCTTGGTGATCCCATTTTTCCATAGATAGATAGAATGCAAGGTGACTCACATCCGCTTCAATTTTTCTATCTGGCCACCTTTTTCCTACTTTGAGTGTTCATTCTTGGGGAAAAATAGATCCCATCTTTACATGTATAGCTTACCACTGTATAACTTGTTAGAATAAAAACATATCATACATAATTTAATTAATTTAGATTATAACATATATAAGTATAAAACTTATATGAGATATAGCGGAACACTTATAAATACATATCGCCATTAGTTTAACTGATCTGAGGAAGAATTAGAACTTAACTCAGAGACTTATCAATCAGATAATACTGTTAGATAAAAGAGAACACGTTCTTCCAACTGGTGATTATGTACAGTGATTTCACCTTGTATACTACTATCACCAATGGGTAACCCTCAGAGAGTGAGCAGACAAAATTGTATCGCTTTGAGACTCAGAAAACAATCGTACAAATCATTGTTAATTTTCATTATCAGAAAATTAACCTTAATAAACTGAGTCAATAATCCATTTTGGACTTGGCCCAAAATGATTATGGGTCACACTCAAAAATATTTATTAATTATCTTAATTAATATATAAATAAGTTATATTATAAAATAAATATCTCACATTCTCCCACTTGGACCTATACTCAATGTCATTATTAAGGTAAACTGATATCACACTACAAGAATCATGGTAATAAGTCCTCTTCTATCGGGTATGACCTTCCATATATCACATGTAGCATTATCACTTACTGGGTATCACATTATGCATGAACTCAATGTTCATTCGATTCCTATCTCAATGTTTATTATCAATTTCAATATCACAAGTATATACAATCACAAATTTGAAATGATAAACCACAAAATCTGATTTTATTACTCATACATCTACTAATAAAAAAAAGACGAAGTCCCATATGAGGTACTTGTGTGACAAAGATGTTTGACTTCAATCCTTTCGTCAAAGGATCAGCCAACATATCTAATGTACTGATACGTTCAACAAAAATTTAGCCATCCTGAACTCTTTCTCTAAAGCATATGAATTTAAGTTCAAAAAATTTGCTTCGACTTTTATTCCTCTTGTTGTTTGCTATGGCCACCGCAGATACTTATCACAGTACATTCTGATTGGCTTAAAGATTGAATCCACAATCTTGAGCCCAACAATGAAATTCCTTATCCAAATAGATTATGAACTTGCTTCAAAACATGCAATATACTCAATATCACCGATATAAGTTGTTTGAGTTTGCTTCCACGATATAGCTCTTTCTGCCAATAGGACGATATAACCAAATGTAGATTTATTTGTGTCTACACATCCTCCAAGGTCTGAATCTGAGTATCAAATTATGTCCAAATGATCTATTCTTCTACATATGAACATGTGTTTAGTACCCTGTCGGTACCTAAACAACTTCTTTGTAGCTGTTCGATGTGCTTCCCTAATATTATTTTGGTATCTTCTTAACATACCCACAGCAAAAGCAATATCAAGTCTTATACAAACATATGCATACACCAAACTTCCCACCACTGAGGAATATGTGACCTTTTTGACTTAGACTAAATTTATCTCATTTTTCAATATGAGTCACATTATATGAATAGTTTTGCATTCTAAATTCAAGAAGTTTCCCAATGTAAACTTTTTGAGACAAGCCTACAAAACATTTGGTCATTTCTCTATGGATCTTTATGATAATGACAAAAGATGCCTCACACATGTCTTTCATATCAAAACTCTTAAACAGAAATTATTTCACCTCAAGCAATAGTCCTAGATCATTGGTAGCAAGTAAAATGTCATCCACCTATAAAATTAAGAATATGATCATACTCCCGCTAGCCTTATGATATATACAATCATCCATGATATTTTCAACAAAACCAAATGATGTGATCACTTCATGAACTTTAAGTATCACTGTCGTGAAGCCTGTTTCACACCATATATTGATTTATTTAGCTTGCATACCAATTCTTCTGCAACAAACCCCTCAGGTTGTTTCATATAGACTTCTTCCTCCAATTCACTATTGAGGAATGCAATCTTCACATCTATTTAGTGTAACTCTAGATCAAAATAGGCTACCAATTACATTATGATATGGAACAAATCTTTCTTAGATATAGGTGAAAATATTTTACTGTAATTGATTCCCTCCACTTGAATGAAGCCCTTAGCAACCAACCTAGTCTTGTATATATCAATGTTGCCTTGTGAGTCTCTATTAGTTTTATAAACCTATTTATAACTAATGGCTTTAGACCCACTAGGCAACTCTATAAGTTCCCAGACATGATTATTTGCCATAGAATTCATTTCATCAATCATAGCATTAAGCCACAGTTTAGAGTTCTCACTCTTAATGGACATAGTGAATATTAAAGGATCATTCTCAACATTTACATCACAGTCAACTTTAACAAAATACACTATATAGTCATTAGGTAATGTTGATTTTCTTTCTTTAGTTGACAACTTTAATTCAACCTATTGAGTTGATCTAGGTTGTTAAATAGGGACATCCTCTATCACATTTTGTAGTGGTTCCATTTGGGTAATAGCTTGATCTTGTATGTGGCCATCTTATTCAGTATTGTCAACTTGAACCACTTGGTCTATATTATGGTCAATTTCAATCCCAATAGTAGGATGATCATTAACTATTAGAGTTCCCTCATGAATAATGTAAGTAGTTTACTCTATGTGATCATTTAGTTGACAATCACTCCCACTAATCATATCATTCTCAAGAAATTTGACATTCCTAGACTCTACAAACATTTTAAAAGGTAGAGGACAATAAAATTTATAACCTTTTGACTTTTCTACATAGCCTACAAAGTAAGCTCTAATAGTTTTGGGGTCCAGCTTCTCCTATGGATGATACAATCTTACTTCAATAGGACAACCCCATACCTTGAAATAATTTAAACTGGGTTTCCACTAGTGTATCTGCTATAGTACTCACCACCTCAGTTTGATCTTACTATCTTGATTGATTTCCCAATTTATTTTTCTACTTCTATTTTATATTCCTTAAAGGCATCTAATACCTCATTTTTATTATAAAACATATAGACATATATGTATCATGGGTAATTGTCAATAAAGGTGATAAAATACACAGTCAAATCAAGGCAACAAATATCCATATTTATAATTTCTAGCAATTTAGAACTTCTCTTAGCCCCTTTCTGTGACTTATTGGTTTGCTTTCCCCTTATGCAATCCACATAAGAATCTAATTCTGAATGATTTAAAGATGGAAGAATTATGTCTTTATTTAACCTTTTGAATATGTCAATGAAAATATGTCCCAATCTCCTATATCATAGGCTATAATAATTCTCATCGATGACACTTCTTTTAGTACCACGCAAAAGAGAAAAATATTGAGGCAAATTAGAAACAATTTTAAATAAATAATTAATCATAACTAAGTTCACAATTCAAACAGAACCATTTGACAAAGTCATAAGTTTCTTAGAAATAACTAAATGATAATCAAATAGAATAAGTTTTAACATAGAAATCAAATTTCTCTTATAAGAGGGAATATTAAAAACATCATAAAATTAAAAAAATATGATTATTCAAAAAAGTTATGCGAAAAGTTCTAACAACTTTCACAGGATCTCCTCTCCCACTGCTTGAAAAGGCAATTTTCTTATTAGAATGTGGAGGCCTGGTTGTTAGAAAATCCTGCATGGTAGTCAAAATGTAGATCATTGAACCAAGGTCAATCCACCAAGTGTCATCATTGACACTAGAAAAATTAGATTCAAAAGTAACACACGATGAAAGTATACATCTCATATACAGTATATGTTGCCTCCTACCACCAATACCTGTAAGTATCATAACACATAGTTTAGACATGATGGCACCACCCATTTGCTTGTCTGTCGGCTTGAATTGCTTATCTAAAGTATCTATGTATCCTTTAGTTATCTCACATTTTGGGAATGCTCCCGTAATGCTTCTAATGATCCTTTGTTGTATAAACAAAGAGATAAATGGTTACCCCGCTCCCATATATTGTATATTTCCTTTGCCTCTCTATCATTAGAGGCATTATCTGGTCTCAGAGATTTTTCATACCTCAAGGCATAGTCCAAGTCCAAGAAACTGAGCTATAGCAAAATATGATCTCTCCAATCAACACAGTTAGTGTGTCCATCTAATATTGTTTTGTTACTTACATCAGTCATAATCTTAAGGGCAGCAATTGGATCTATAAAATAAAAAAAGGCAAACATACAAATAAGCTCACGAGTTAGAATTTGAAGCTATCACAATTCACTATGCCATGTATACATGGTTAGCACAAATATTGTTGGAAATCGTGCCCTAGGGGCCAATCATTGTCTTATGAACATTATTGATTTATGAATTTATTAATTGAGTTATCATATTATTTGCATGTTTACTATGATGACCATCCTTGGATAATTCATGATATTATCCTAAATGTCCCTGGTCGATCATCTATGTGGGAGCACAGATAAAATAAGACCAGTATGACTTTGAAAATGTATAGAGATATAAATCAAAGTCATAAGCACATGTAAGAGTACAGGGTGTTGGACCGACCCGCTATGAGAGAACTGCATGGGTAACGTCATAAGCTTCTCTCATATACAAATCATGTCAATATGCCCTTTGACCTGAGATCATCATGGATTCCTACATGACAAAACGCTCAGCTTTGACCTAGTCAAAAGTCACTTTTGACCGAGTGATCATAAAGACTATGTTCGGGCTTAGTGGTTTTTCATGCGGAGGAATGTGAATGGTCAAGATGGAATTTGTCCCTCACATTCGTGGAGAGATATTACTGGGCCCCTCGATGAGTGAGTCTGAGAAATGTATGGCCATACTGTAATAGAAATGTAGTTCTATTTCTATAGTCAGACTACTCAGGGATCGAGAAAGTAACGGTCGGGAATAGGAGGATGACATCATCCATGCCTCATCCATGACCAAAATATCGCGTGACAGAAGGGACATGATATGGTTGTATAAAAGGTTACATCGTTTATCGATCCTCATATGATTTGGGTAGTCGTTATGTCTTGCTAGAGACCGCTTGCGACTTGTGGGCTAGTATAGGAAATGGCCCACTGCCAACTTCATATGGGCCTACAGGGTCGCACACAAAATAGCCCAACATGAGCTATGATGTCCAGATTCATTGAATCTAAGACATGTCCAGATTCAATGAATGATCCAGGTGAATGTATATATATTTATTTATATTTATATTCGTATATATATAAATTCGTATATATATATATTATATATATGAGATATATGATATTTAATTTATAAGGATAAATTAAATCCCTATCACGTTTGAATTCGAAATTCAAATTGATAGGATATCTCATATAAGAGATATTTATAAGATTTAATTTATAAGGATAAATTAAATCTCTATCACGTTTGAATTTGAAATTCAAATTGATAGGATATCTCATATAAGAGATATTTATAAGATTTAATTTATAAGGATAAATTAAATCTCTATCACGTTTGAATTCGAAATTCAAATTGATAGGATATCTCATATAAGAGATATTTATAAGATTTAATTTTAAGGATAAATTAAATCCCTATCATGTTTGAATTTGAAATTCAAATTGATAGGATATCTCAAATTTGTTTTATGAGAATAAATCAAATATAGTTCAGTCTCATCTTTATTTAAAGTTAAATAAATAGGTAATTAAATCTGTGGGACGGATTTAATATTATTTATTTAATTAGTTTCTTATAAAATTATACAATATATGATATTGTATTATTTTCGGAATTAATATAAAGATTAACTCCTAAAATCCTTTTCGGTTAGGGAAAACGCAGAGCATCCTATATATCTAATATTAGGAGCTACGTTTTGGAACAGACACACACATAGAACACAGAAAGGCCGAAGGGGACTCTGCAAAAGGTTTGCAGATAAGAAACTGCCGAAATAGAGACGGAGAGGACGAACTCTTGAGAAAGCCCTAGAGGGACAAGAGACGCTAGCACGTCGTTCGTGGTTGAAAAGCTGTTCGTGTGGATACCAGTAGAGGAAGCCGACCTGAGTCGTCGACTTCTTGTGATCAGAAAGGGAGCACGAGCCGCAGAGAGAAGCTGTGAACGTCGTGACCGAAAGCTGTGGAAGTCGCTGAGACACACTGAGGGTAATGCTTCTTCCCACTTGACTTGAACACATACGGTAGATCCTGGCAAGGAATGAAAAATTTTTAAGATAATTTCCGCTGCGTGTCTTTCAATTCCTTACAGTGGTATCAGAGCCATGCCGTTTTGTGTTTAAGTTAGGCTTGATTGTTGATTTATATGATATATGTTAGTAGTAGCCGATCATATAATAAGCGTTGTATGTGTGACATATATGGAATCCGTGTTGTGTATGACATAAAAGGAATCTAAAAGGAAATTGAAATCGGTGGTGATGCTTTTTGATTTGATCAATTCGCATAGATGGAGTCTAAGAAAACCGAATTCGAATTTGTGATTATTTGTGAAAACCGAATTCAGATTCGTGATTATTTATGAAACAAAAACAAAAAAAAATTCTTCCGGGGCGCTGCCCTAGAGACCCCGCCCACTAACAGGCTAGCGGGACCGCCGTAGCTACCTGTTCGTAGCGCAACATAACCGTAACATATGTTACTTTGTGAATGTTTTAGATTTGAAACATTAATTGCCCTTCGATTAGATCTGAATATTGATTCTTGAATGTTTGGGTATGGTGAACAATATGGCTCTAAATTGCAAGTGTTGTAATTTTTAAATACGGCATGTGTGTCGTGCCTTCCTCTATATACTCTCAATATACCTTCTCCTCTCATCTCACTCCCCTCGAATATTAAAAGAAGTTTCTATATGTAATTTCTCTTTTCTTACTAGAGAGCTCCTCTCATTGGCTTGAGGGGACTTAGGATAGGTGAGCCATATTGTGTCACGTTTAGATTATGCATATTATGATTATATCAGCGCATGCATATTACTTGTATGAGATACGAACTGAGAAACATGCGTTTTATAAACCAGATAGTTAAATTAGGCCCTCTAAAAGAAATCTTAAGTCATAATGCTGTCAATTTATGAACACTTGTCAAAACCTTGATCGCTCAATTGTGGACTCCACCAAAGTGGGTGCTTTTGAGTTATCTTGGGGAGATAAGCAAGAGTAATGGTGCTACTCTCACATGTTTATTATTGTTTGACTTAATTGAGATTAACAAAACGGTTTTGGGTCTCAAGGCATTAGATGGGATTAAAAACATGACAGATCATATGATAATAGAATCCCATAAACATCTAAGAGTTACATTTGATGTAATTGGTAAAGGTGTTACCTACCTAAATAACTTAATTTAAGCATCCTGCCAAAGCGGACTTAAGTTTGAGCCAAATATGGATCTTAGCCCACTAACTATTGCATTGAGGGTTGTTTATTTAGTGGGAGATTACTAATTGAATTGCATATTTTAATTGTAGAATCATGACGACTAGTAATACTGCTACATTATCGCTGCGATCTGTCCTTGAGAAGGACAAAGTCAATGGGATAAACTTTCTTGACTGGTTTAGGAACTTGAGAATTGTTCTCAAGCAGGAAAGAAAGGCGCATGTCCTAGATCAACTCATTCCTGAGGAGCCAGCCGCCAATGCTCCTAGAGCTCAGAGAGATGCTTACACGAAGCATAAGGAAGACTCTATCGATGTGGGATGCTTAATGCTAGCCACCATGGTTCTAGAGCTCCAAAGAGATCTCGAACACATGGAGGCTTATGAGATGATTGTGCATCTCAAGGAAATGTTCCAGCAACAGGCAAGGCAAGAGAGGTATGAGACCACTAAGGCCTTACATTCTTGCAAGATGGCTGAAGGTGCATCAGTTAGTACTCATGTCTTAAAGATGAAAGGGTACATTGATCACCTTGAAAGGCTTGGATTTCCCATGAGCCAGGAGTTAGCTACGGATTTGATCTTGAACTCACTCCCGGAAAGTTATGACCAGTTTGTCATGAACTACAACATGAACAACATGGAGAAATCTATTTCTGAACTGCATGGGATGCTTAAAACTGCTGAGCCGAGTCTTAAGAAGAAACCCAGTAGTGTTTTGATGGTTCAGAAAGGAAAGGGTATGAAAAAGAAAGGCAAAGGCAAGGGGAAGGGTCATGGCTCATCAGGTAAGACCAAAGAGTCAGGCAAGCCCGAAACCAAGCCTACACCAAAGAAGGCAAAGCCTCCGAAGGAAGGAGTCTGCTTCTTCTGCAATGAACCGGGTCATTGGAAGAGGAATTGCAAACTCTACCTCGAAGATCTGAAAAAGAACAAGAAGGATAGCGGGGCTATCGCTTCAGGTATTTATGTTATAGACATTCATCTTTCTACTTCCACCTCATGGGTATTAGATACTGCGTGTGGTTCTCACATTTGTACAAATGTGCAGGGACTAAAGGACAGTAGGAAGCTGAAAAAGGGCGAGGTTGACCTACGAGTTGGAAACAGAGCAAGGGTTGCTGCGTTAGCTGTAGGCACTTATGAATTAGTTCTGCCCACTGGGCTTTTGTTAGTTTTGAACAATTGCTATTATGTTCCTGCTTTAAGTAGTAACATTATTTCACTTTCTTATTTGGATAAGGAAGGTTTCACTTCCATTGCTGGGAATAGTAGACGTTCTATTTATCGTAATGATATTTTCTATGCTCATGGTGATTTTCATGTTGATCATTACATATTAAATTTGGAACAACCTAATCATGGAAATATCTATAACATAACCACCAAAAGGGTCAAACCAAACAATTTGAATCCCACATACCTCTGGCACTGTCGTCTGGGCCACATAAATGAGAAACGCATTTTCAAACTCCATCAAGATGGATTTCTAAACTCATTTGATTTTGAATCATATGACACTTGCGAGTCTTGCTTGTTAGGAAAGATGACAAATTCACCTTTCACTGGGCACAGTGAGAGGGCCACTGATTTATTGGGCCTCATACATACAGATGTGTGTGGACCAATGAACACAAATGCCAGAGGAGGTTATTCGTACTTCATAACATTTATAGATAATTTCAGCAGATATGGGTACATCTATCTGATGAAACATAAATCTGAATCTTTTGAAAAGTTCAAAATATTTCAAAATGAAGTACAAAACCAGCTTGGCAAAACAATTAAAGCCCTTCGATCTGATCGGGGTGGTGAATATTTGAGCCAAGAGTTCATAGATCATCTTAGGAGTTGTGGGATACTCTCACAATTGACTCCTCCAGGGACACCACAATGGAATGGCGTTTCTGAACGGAGGAATCGAACACTATTAGATATGGTTCGATCCATGATGAGTCTAACAGATCTTCCGCCCTCCTTTTGGGGCCATGCCCTAGAGACAGCTGCGTTCACACTCAATCGTGTTCCATCTAAGGCAATCGAAAAGACTCCGTATGAGATATGGACTGGGAGGACGCCTAGTTTGTCTTTCCTCAAGATTTGGGGATGCGAGGTCTATGTTAAGCAACAAGCCTCAGACAAATTAGCGCCCAAATCCTCAAAATGCCTTTTTGTGGGATATCCTAAGGAAACCAAGGGATATTACGTCTACAACCCTGCTGATAACAAAGTGTTTGTTGTCAGAAATGTTATCTTTCTTGAACGAGAATTTATCTCTAAAAGAACCAGTGGGAGTAAGGTACAACTCGAAGAAGTTCGAGAGCTACAAGATACCACAGAACTGCAGATGAAAAATAGAGAAGACTCACAACAAGTTGTTGAGACTCTTCAAGTCACGCAAGGTCCACGTAAATCTAATAGGATACGACTTCAGCCTCAGAGATATGGATTTCTGATTTCTGATAGTCGTGATGTGTTGCTCATTGAGCATAATGAGCCGACTACCTATCGAGAAGCTATAGTGGGACCAAACTCCGAAAAATGGCTTAGTGCCATGAAGTCTGAGATGCAATCCATGTACGACAATCAGGTTTGGACCTTAGTCGACCCGCCTGAAGGTGTAAAAACCGTCGGGTACAAGTGGGTTTTCAAAGAGAAAACTAACATAGATGGCAATGTAAATGTCTTCAAGGTACGACTGGTTGCAAAAGGTTTTACTCAAACTCATGGTGTGGACTATGATGAGACCTTTTCCCCAGTAGCAATGGCCAAATCAATCAGAATTCTCTTTGCTATTGCAGCATATTATGACTATGAAATATGGCAGATGGATGTCAAGATAGCCTTCCTTAATGGAAAGCTCCTTGAGGATGTGTACATGACACAACCTGAAGGGTTTGTGCGTTCCGAGGACTCTGGTAAAGTGTGCAAGCTTCAAAAGTCCATTTATGGACTAAAGCAAGCCTCTCGGAGTTGGAATCATCGTTTTGATGAAGTAATCAAAGAGTTTGGATTTCTTCAAAACATTGATGAACCTTGTGTGTACAAGAAGGTTAGTGGGAGCACAGTTGTGTTTTTGGTACTCTATGTCGATGACATCCTACTTATTGGGAATGACACTCCTACCTTGCAGATTGTCAAGTCTTGGTTAGGAAAGTCTTTCTCGATGAAAGACTTGGGTGAAGCCACCTACATCCTAGGAATCAGGATCTATAGAGATAGATCTAAAAGACTTCTAGGACTCAGTCAGAGTACATACATAGACAAAATACTGCATAGGTTCAGTATGCACGAATCAAAGAGGGGTTTCATACCCATGTCTCATGGTACTCACCTCAGCAAAGATCTGTGTCCTAGTACATCTGATCAGTGAGGTCGCATGAGTAAGGTTCCATATGCCTCGGCCATAGGATCTATCATGTACGCCATGTTATGTACTCGACCGGATGTCTCGTTTGCCTTAAGTATGACTAGCAGATACCAACAGGACCCTGGTGAGGGCCATTGGACTGCTGTCAAGAATATCCTTAAGTACTTAAGAAGGACTAAGGACTTATTCTTGGTCTATGGTGGATTGGATGATGAGCTCTGTGTAACTGGTTACACAGATACGAGTTTCCAAACTGACCAGGACGACCAAAAATCACAGTCTGGATACATATTCCTCCTCAATAATGGAGCAGTAAGCTGGAAGAGCTCTAAGCAGGGCACTGTAGCAGATTCTGCAATAGAAGCTGAGTATATAGCAGCATCTGATACAGCTAAGGAAGCCGTTTGGATCAGGAAGTTCATCACAGAACTAGGGGTGATACCTACCATCTCAGATCCAATAACTTTGCTCTGTGACAATAGCGGTGCTATTGCACAGGCCAAAGAGCCTAGGTCACATCAAAGGACCAAGTATATACTCAGGCGATTCATCTCATCAGAGAAATCAACGATAGAGGTGATATAAAAATATGTAAAGTAGCAGGAGAAGATAATATTGCTGATCCTCTAACAAAGCCGCTTGTGCAGGCAAAGCATGAGCGTCATGTTAGGTGAATGGGAATTAGTCAAATTAATGATTGTACCTAGTGCAAGTGGGAGGTTGTTGGAAATCGTGCCCTAGGGGCCAATCATTGTCTTATGAACATTATTGATTTATGAATTTATTAATTGAGTTATCATATTATTTGCATGTTTACTATGATGACCATCCTTGGATAATTCATGATATTATCCTAAATGTCCCTGGTCGATCATCTATGTGGGAGCACAGATAAAATAAGACCAGTATGACTTTGAAAATGTATAGAGATATAAATCAAAGTCATAAGCACATGTAAGAGTACAGGGTGTTGGACCGACCCGCTATGAGAGAACTGCATGGGTAACGTCATAAGCTTCTCTCATATACAAACCATGTCAATATGCCCTTTGACCTGAGATCATCATGGATTCCTACATGACAAAACGCTCAGCTTTGACCTAGTCAAAAGTCACTTTTGACCGAGTGATCATAAAGACTATGTTCGGGCTTAGTGGTTTTTCATGCGGAGGAATGTGAATGGTCAAGATGGAATTTGTCCCTCACATTCGTGGAGAGATATTACTGGGCCCCACGATGAGTGAGTCTGAGAAATGTATGGCCATACTGTAATGGAAAGGTAGTTCCATTTCTATAGTCAGACTACTCAGGGATCGAGAAAGTAACGGTTGGGAATAGGAGGATGACATCATCCATGCCTCATCCATGACCAAAATATCGCGTGCAGAAGGGACATGATATGGTTGTATAAAAGGTTACATCGTTTATCGATCCTCATATGATTTGGGTAGTCGTTATGTCTTGCTAGAGACCGCTTGCGACTTGTGGGCTAGTATGGCAAATGGCCCACTGCCAACTTCATATGGGCCTACAGGGTCGCACACAAAATAGCCCAACACGAGCTATGATGTCCAAATTCATTGAATCTAAGACATGTCCAGATTCAATGAATGATCCAGGTGAATGTATATATATTTATTTATATTTATATTCGTATATATATAAATTCGTATATATATATATATATATATTATATATATGAGATATATGATATTTAATTTATAAGGATAAATTAAATCCCTATCACGTTTGAATTCGAAATTCAAATTGATAGGATATCTCATATAAGAGATATTTATAAGATTTAATTTATAAGGATAAATTAAATCTCTATCACGTTTGAATTCGAAATTCAAATTAATAGGATATCTCATATAAGAGATATTTATAAGATTTAATTTATAAGGATAAATTAAATCTCTATCACGTTTGAATTCGAAATTCAAATTGATAGGATATCTCATATAAGAGATATTTATAAGATTTAATTTTAAGGATAAATTAAATCCCTATCATGTTTGAATTTGAAATTCAAATTGATAGGATATCTCAAATTTGTTTTATGAGAATAAATCAAATATAGTTCAGTCTTATCTTTATTTAAAGTTAAATAAATAGGTAATTAAATCTGTGGGACGGATTTAATATTATTTATTTAATTAGTTTCTTATAAAATTATACAATATATGATATTGTATTATTTTCGGAATTAATATAAAGATTAACTCCTAAAATCCTTTTCGGTTAGGGAAAACGCAGAGCATCCTATATATCTAATATTAGGAGCTACGTTTTGGAACAGACACACACATAGAATACAGAAAGGCCGAAGGGGACTCTGCAAAAGGTTTGCAGATAAGAAACTGCCGAAATAGAGACGGAGAGGACGAACTCTTGAGAAAGCCCTGGAGGGACAAGAGACGCTAGCACGTCGTTCGTGGTTGAAAAGCTGTTCGTGTGGATACCAGTAGAGGAAGCCGACCTGAGTCGTCGATTTCTTGTGATCAGAAAGGGAGCTCGAGCCGCAGAGAGAAGCTGTGAACATCGTGACCGAAAGCTGTGGAAGTCGCTGAGACACACTGAGGGTAATGCTTCTTCCCACTTGACTTGAACACATACGGTAGATCCTGGCAAGGAATGAAAAATTTTTAAGATAATTTCCGCTGCGTGTCTTTCAATTCCTTACAAATGTAACATGCAAGCAATATAAATACGTATCATCAATGTCTACCTGTGGGCCAAGACATTAGCATAGCATGTATTTAACTCAAATTATGGAACTAGAATGCATTTTTACTTTTTCAATACTTGTGGGTTACTTGGAAAATAACAAGGGTCATTCTATCATATCCTAATTAAATATACAATTATGAGATAACTACCTATATGCAAAGATAAATCATAACTATACATTTAATTACAATTGATATTTTAAATCCATATGTGATTAAAACAAAATCAAATGAACAAGAATGTTATGGCTACTTCTCAGACAATTATACGCTAATCACAAATATCATTAATGTACTTTTAAAATTCAAATATGCACAAGTTATTGGAGCATTTAATAAATTAATTTAATTAATAATTATGACTAAATATTTAATTTAAACTTTCCCACTATTTCATTCACACAAAAATTGTTTAATAATTAATTTTAACTCAAAAGGTTTTTACAAAAGTTAAAAAGTTAATATAATTGCCAAAAAGAAAAATATATAAAGTAGGCAATTAAATAACAAATAAAAATTAAAGTTTATAAAAACCTTTTTCAAATGACAAAATAATAAAGAAATTAATTTTCCTTTATTTAAATATTTATAGTACATATAATAGTAATTAAAAGTATATATTAAAATTAAAAGAAATTTAATTTATTTTGAACAAATATATTTTAGAAAATCAAATTAAATAACCTAAAATAATTTTCTAAAAATAAAATTAAATGGCCCTAACTTAAAAGTCCAAAACAGAGCCCAAAATTTTGTCCATAAACAAAACAAAAATGTCTAGGCCCACAGCATTTTCTATAAGCAAAAAAACACAAAAAATAATTTCTTCTGGGCCCAAAATGCACAGGTGGACCAAAAACATTTAAAATGTTTCGGATGGCCGAAAGCAGCGACGACTAATCTGAAACAAATAGTTTTTGTAATGTGTGGCCCAAAAAGGATTTCAAGGAAAAAAAACAAATTCATGGCAGCGCAGCAGTTATTAATGAAACAGTGTGTTTTGGCTCAAAACTAAAACGTATCATTTCGGGTCGTCTCCTTCGTTGAGTCGTGTAAACTTAACCTGACTCACTACCCGATGATCCGAAGGACTTGCAACGGCAAGATAATGGACCCCAATTTTGGCTTGTTCTCTGGCGATTATGGGCTCCTTTTTTGGCAGTTTCAACAGCGGCATGACCAAAGGACGATTAACAATTCGCTTACATTGAATCCATCAAAATGGGATGAAATCACATGAGAATTTTGTCTCTGACGGCTGAAGAGACGCTGACAGCAAACTCCTTTCCCATAGCAACTCTTACCATCACGTGGACCTCTCACTCTCTCTCGCTCTTAGATACAACCTAAGCAAATGTGTTCTGTAAAAAAATGAACAAATTATGATCTGTAGATATCCATATATGTCATAATCTATCTCAAATTGTTACTCATGAGGATTATAAATTAACAAATAAGGCAAGTGGATCTCAAATAAGGCTCACATGCCACATATTAGAATAAAAATATCTCATACGTAATTTAATTAATCCAGATTATAATATATATAAGTATAAAACCTATATGAGATAAAGTGAAAGACTTATAAATACCTCTCACCATTAATTTAATTGATATGAGGAAGAATTGGAACTTAACTCACAGACCTATCAATCAGAGAATACTGTTAGATAAAAGAGAATAGGTTCTTCCAGCTGATAATTAGGCATAGTGATTGCAACTTGTGTACTGTTGTCACCAGTAAGAAACCCTCAGAGAGTGAATAGAGAAAATTATATCGCTCTGGGACTCAGAAAACTATCGCACAAATGATTATTGTTAATTTACACTATCAGAAAATTAACCATAATGAACTAAGTCAATAACCCACATTGTACTAGGGTTAAAATGACTATAGGTTACACTAAAAAATATTTATTAATTATTCTAATTAATATCTAAATAAATTATATTATAATAATAAATATCTCATATAACCTACTAATCCATGAGTTGACGGTACGTTGATAAGATAACAACACCCATACATTTCAACTACATTTTGCCTTTGGCGCGCTGTTGTCATGTGGGAGTCTACTTCTCCTCTTGCCTCATTTACTAGTCCAAAAATCATATGCTATTATATATACTCTGGTAACATTTTGAATTTTAGGCCTAAAAGTTGGAGAAACAATCTAAATTATATATGATACTAAGCTCAGTTGAATAGAAGTCTTAAATATGTTATAGAAAAAGAAAATGATAAGGATTCAAGTGACTTGGAAAGAAATAAAGATAAGGATTCAGGTGATTCGAGAAGAAACAAAAAGAGGGTAAGGGTGTTTATGCGAGAATCTATATTTAGAATTTTATTGGAATTATATGGGAATATGTAAAGAATATTATGTTTCTGTGTGCAAGCATCCATGAATATTGTAATAAGCCCAAAAAGGATTTCTTCGTGAAAATATCTGATGGAGTAATATTTCCGTGTGATTGTTGATCCACTCTAGGGAACGTGCGTACATATGGTGGATACTAAATTTTTTTAATGCATATGTTCATGTGATTTTAATGCCGGGATTAAAATGTTTTGTGCTTGAAAAGCATATGAACATTATTAGTTGAATTTTTATTATTTTTCGTCACTCATTTTCTCTCTAATATTCCAGGTGTCAGTGAAGGGTTTATACTTGGGTTTCTACCCTCCTTAAAAGAAACGTGGGACTTTACATTTTGACATGCCCAAAATCCTCTTTATATTTTCTTCCTTCACCTCAAGAAGATTAAAATTCTATATGAATGGATGCTTTAGGATGCAAGAAAAATATCATGATTCATACATCAGGGAATCTCACATAAGAAATTAGGCTTCTAATCTAGCTTATGAGCCTCAAGTACTCAATGGCTCATAGTTACCACGTTTTCAAAGCATTTATAGTCCAGCAACATCAATTTATTGTTCAAGAATCTTTCATATGTTTTCATTGATTGCCTGCACCTCTTTGTACGATTGCACTAAAAGTTCATGTTTTGCATCATACCACCTTTACACTGAGGATATAACGTGATTTGCGGCAACTTAGAATTAGCATTTGGGGGATTAAACAAAATAAAGGCAGAATTTCAGTAAATGACCGTAGAAGCAACTTAAAGGGCATTTTGGTCATTTACCATTAAAACATAATTTCATTTAGTCTTTTGCTGAAATTTCAGAATCTTTTGGAGGTGATTTGAAATGAAGTCGCTTCTGTGGTCCTTTACATAAATTCTCCCCTCAGAAAAAAAAAAACGGGGAGGGGGTAATTTGCAACAAAAGAATAACTACAGTAAAAATAAACTGGTGCTGCAGGTTCCTTTTCATCTCATGAGTTTCAATATACAATATTTTAATTACAAGGCAGGCAAAATGACCTCATGGATCTAATACAAAACGCAGTGTTAAGTTGTAGATATCAAGCATATGATAGAGAAGGGACGGCTTCAATAAACTTAAGGCCACCATGGATCTTCTCCTGTTCTGAAGTCTGTTTCAACCCAAGGCACAAATACTACCTTCCCATCATCTATGTCACAATGAGCCAACGCCAGAGACTGTCCACAAGAAGAATTAAGCATTCATCATCAAATTACTACCAGATAATTCGAGCTAATTATAGATTTTGACACTAATTGTCAGTAAATAAACCAACTGTAACGAGTGTAAAATGCTATGGTTACAAACCATAGGCCAACTTATCTATGCGTCGGTCTCAGCATTCAGCTGGCTCTTAGCGCTTTCCTATTGGATAATGAGTTTTATCCTACTTTTGGGGTTTGGGGCCTCTGATTTGTCTTTCTCTAATGTTTTTTGTAATACCCCAACCTCTATTTTTTTTAGTCATTAGATTCTGTGTAAAAGGAGTGAAATTTTGATATTTTATGTGCATAAAATAGTGAATTTTGAATTTTTATGATTTTTCAAAGAAAATCATTTTATGCAAAACCACACCATGTTATGCACATAAGATATCAAAATTTCACTTCTTTTACATAGAATCTAATGGTTAAAATTAAAAAAAAAACATTAGGGAGATTGAGACATTACAAAGGCAAACCCCCTATGTTTCCCTATTACCAGAAAAAACTTGAAAATAAGCTTACAAGGGGAGCAGGTCCTCTCACAACTCTTCCTTGGTCATTGTACTGGGATCCATGGCAGGGGCAGATGAACTTGTTCTCAGCTTGATTCCAAGGCACAACACACCCGAGATGTGTGCACACCGCATTAATCCCGTATGTTGCAAGTGTTCTGTCTTTCTCCACCACAAGGTATGTAGGATTTCCCTTAACAATGTGAAATTCGTCAAAAATAAACAAAGTTTGAGGAAGAATCTTAAGTTTTAATTGCCAGAAAAAACAATTTAATTCCCTTTTAGTTTCACAACAGCGTATTATAATTCTGCAGCCACAAATTTGTGCAAGATAAATAGATAATTGCTTCAAATCCTGCAAGTCATAGTCCCATAAATTTATGGGAAAATTGGGGGAAAATCTCCCATTAAAAATTTTAGTATTGATGATTACTTAAATTAGAGAGAATCAATACTTTATTTATATATATATATAATTTGCAAAATACTGATACTCTGTGAATATAAAAATTTATACGGTCTTTCTCATCAATAAAATTTTTAATGGATGACTTTTCTCCAATTTTCCCTAAATTTTTATTGTTGTCAATATTACATAGTTTGAGCATCAGTAGTTATATAAGATCATTTGGAAAATTGAAGAAAGAGAGCCTCACAAAGACTTATGAGCTTACCTTCAATCGTTGGGTAAGGGTACGGGCCCCAAGGCCATGGGTCTTAAAGCCATTGCTCACTTATAATGTGTGTATTTGAATAGACTTTTAGAAAATGATTTATGAGAAAAATAGATAGAGTTTTTGAGTAGCTTTTAAAAAAAGACTTTTAGAGAAGAACTTATGGAAAAAAAAAAATAGTTCTGGATAAATAAGTATTTGAATATTTATTACTAAAAGGACTTTTGTAATTAGAAAATTACTATAAAGGGTATGATTTTATTAAACATATGAGAGGGGAGAGGGGAGAGGGGAGAGAGGGTGAAAAAGAGATAAGAGAGAGGGGAGAGTAGGGAGAAGAGTAAATAGATAATAAAGATGAGAGATTGTAAGAAAGATAGAAGAGAGAGGAGAGAGGGTATAAGAAAAAGTAAGGGTAAAATAGTAATTGAATAGTTTATAAGCCTTTTTCCTGTTCAAAATGCTACTTCTATCAGTTTATTTAAAACTATGATTTTAAACCATGATTTGATTCAGAAACCCTTTTGAATAAATATAACTGTTTATTTTAAAATTTACTAAAACTAAATTTTAGGCCTAAATCCCTTGTAAAACTATAGTTTGGGGCTTTCTCAAACACACCCATAACATCATTTCCTATGGCATCCTTAGCGACTGTGCCACCACTAGATGATCCTGACCTGTAACATTTTCTCAATTGGTTAAAAATATGAAAGCTTCAAAAGGACTAGGATTGAATTGAAACATCACAAAAGGCATCTTTGGCAGGTTAACAAGTTAATCATCAAATGTCTTGATTCTAAATGCAACAACCACCAGGTAATGGGGTATTCTATCAGCGTTTCATTCTCCCATTGGGCCAGATGAAAGTTTAAACTGTAATTGATATTTGATCGTTTTGTATCAGTAGAAAAAGAACCGATTTTAATTGTCCTTCCCCAACTCTTGCAAGGTCATAAAATAACATGCTATCCTTCCTTCGCCTTCTCCTCTATCCGTAAAACTCATAACCACTAAAATAGTAACGAGAAAGTTTCTAAAAATTACCAACAATTAATAAAACCACCATTGGTCTATCACTGAATTTAATGTTGCATACCAACAGAAATGATGGCTTATTCAAGGTTTGTAGAGAAGTCTTCTCCCATGGTGTGCGTTCAACTATAAAGATCCTTAAAACTAGTATTCCATTGGTTGAATAAAATTATTTCACAAATATTCCAATTCTCAAGATTGGCGAGATTATAGTGCTTCCTTGTTTCCATAGACAAGTGCCAGAAATGCGGGTTTTTATTCATAGGAATGGAACTTAAAACTTGGGACAAGCATGAAGAAGAAATTAACAACACTTCTTTATCTATTGAGTCGTTCTTCCATATCGGTGGCTCAAGACCTTTGGTCTATGGGATCACTTCTTATGGACTCGTTGAGAATTATTCTTATCTAGTTGCCTGATAGCATAAAAGCTCTTTTTTAAGTTTCATTTGTAACATCAGGAAGGTTATTAGGCACCTCTAATTCAGAAAACAAAATATTAAGACAAGTGCCAGAAATATTGAGAAAATAAAGATTGGAATCAGTTGACGAATTACAAGAAAAGAGGAGGATAGAGAATTGGAAATGTTACACAGGAGGGGCAAAGAAATTGGCACAAGGGAAGAGCATTCCAGCAGTAGGTAGTGAAATAGCGCCGAGAAGAAGCAGATTCATGAGTTGCCTTTTCCCCATATCTGGAACTCTATCATCCACCGGAACGCTGGTGGCCTGGCAAACTATCTATTTACCTTTCCCTTCCCCATAGTCTGCGTCCTTAAGGGCTTCATGAGAAGGCCCTGTGAGGAACACAGAATCCCATTTTTTCCAGAGCACGTCTGAAAGACAGTCTTTTCAGTGAAACTAACTAACCCTCATATTCCAACATCTAACCTATTCATTACAGACGGTAACATTACCTGTGAGGGGGTTGCCGGAGGCAGAGCGGTGGAAACCATGGCGGGTGCCAAGTATGATACTCACACTGTGGGGTGACCGGGTTCAAGACCTTAAATAATTAAAATCGTAACCAGTTCGTGGATAAGGTGCAATGCCACGTTGGAGACAGATAGCCACATGTTCAGCTACTTTGGGATAGTTGTATATCTCACATTTTTACTGACGACATTTTCTTCTTTTTGTACCAAAATTTTTGAAAAAATGTTGAACTCACTCATGATTCAAAGATAGAGTAGAGTCTCTTTTACTTCTAGGCAATATCAATATTAGATAGAGTAAGTCGTCTATTACTCTTAGATATAAATATAAATATCTAAGAGCTAGGATTCTCCCAAATACTAAACTGGAAGATATATTTTCTTGTGATTGTGACATTTTCTCTTTTCTCTTATGGGCCAGTTTTTGGGCAGTGGGCCTTAGGACTGTCTTAAAGATAAGTCTTTTTTTCTTTTTATTTTTTATTTTTTTAGTACAAAGTCCTTCCATTTATGTGAACATGTGGAGCATATGGCCCATGTATAGTTATGGGCTTATGGGGTAATGGGTAATGATCCTGAAGAAGTAATAGTCGTTTGTTTTTTGATACCAAGTAATAGTCTTGTTGCGGGGTGAGGGGTGAGGGTGAGTGAAGGCCGAAGTTGAAGTCTTATACTCCCCCTTGTCTTTATCATAGGGCATCTTTTAGAAGCAATTTTCAGCCCTACAAATATGAATCACTTTAAAAATATGAGTCACAAAGTGACTCATTAATTATTATTTTTTAATTTATCCTTATTAAATTGAGGTTTAGTGTTTTCTAAATAAGTTCCTTAAACTTCATCTTTCTCTATCTACATTTAAATAGGGTTAAATTTAGAGAGAGAAAATTAATTTAAGACAAATTTATAATTTAGCTATTATTTTTTAATATATAAAAATTAATTAGAAGTGATATATGGGACCAGAGGGAGTATTGAGTTAGGGCTTGTTTGGATTAACGTTGATAAAAATAACTTTTATTCTATCTAGCTTTTGCAAATTGAAGTTGAGGTAAAAATTAATTAGTGTAATATAGTTTATATTTGGATAAACTTTTATAGAGAAAAGTAATTTGATATAAACTTGTTTCAATAATATAATAAAATGTTAGTTTCATAAAGTTTAAATATTGAAAAAAATTAAAAATTAGAAAAGTTACTTTAAAAAAAGTTAATTTTTTTTTTTATATAAGAGAGGGTTAAACCCAAATTATAAAGTAAACTAATTAAGGGAAATCAATTCACAAACTATCTTTAGGCACTAATGCCTCCAAAAATGGTGGGCACATTCCCAAAAAAGATTATCTAGATAATATTT
This sequence comes from Leucaena leucocephala, assembly GCA_037074615.1. Lineage (NCBI taxonomy): Eukaryota > Viridiplantae > Streptophyta > Magnoliopsida > Fabales > Fabaceae > Leucaena > Leucaena leucocephala. The sequence continues at coordinate 9,210,919 of CM073525.1, forward strand.
ATTTAACCAATAAATCTGTAATTTAATTAACCATCTTTAGAATATACATAATTTCCACCTCCTAAAAAAAACAATATTGAAGCAAGTCATTTAAGCAAAACGTCAATCCGAACATGGATAAATGACTCTTAATGGGCCTTTAGGGGCTGAGAACTGAGAAGTCAGTTAGGCACACTCCAATGTGATGCCAAACAAGCCCAGTGTTCCTGGCTACGCATTGGGTTGAAGTGGGAATGATAACACAGAAATATATGACACATGGAAACCACCAACAGGAATTAATTTGAGTGATAAGTAGTTTGATATTACTTAAATGAGGTCTTGAGTTTGAGCCTTGACATATGCAAAAAATTTCTGTTGAGAGACTCACTCACTATAGCCAGGTACGCGACACAGATTAGATTTAGATATAGTCGAAGTAAAGCTCAAGTAAATCGAATGGACAATTAAAAAAAATGAAGACGCATGGGAACCATATATCCAAGAAATATAATGAGTCATGAGTTATGACAGTTAATAATATTTGACATGGAGACCAACAAAAAGTATTAGTTAAGATGATGGTAAGTATACTTGTACTCAAAAAGAAAAAAAAAGTATAAATTCGAATCCTACAAAATGAGCTTATTAAAAGATGTGAAAACTATTTATACTTTATACATCGAGAGGATATAGATACCCTTAACTAAATAATAATAAAAATAGGTAACTAAATTACAAGATCTCAAGAGAAAAACATAAATTCGAATCTCAAAGAATACGCTTGTTAAAAAATGTGAAAACCTTTTATACTTTAAGTTTTAAAAGGGTATGAATACCCTTAACTAAATAATACTAATAATAATAAAAGAATATTGACTAGAAGATAACTAAATTACAAGATCTCAGTTGATGAAAATCATGTGATGAGTTTAGTTGGGACCAATCCTACAGATATAAGAGCAAGTTAATTTTTTTATAAATTAAAGAAACTAAGGGCCTATTTAAATAAACTTTTAGAAAATGACTTTTAGATAAAAAAAAATTGAACAGCTTTTAAAAAATGACTTATGGAGAAAAATTTATAGGAAAAAAATAGTTTTGAATAAATGAGTGTTTGTATGTTATTACCATAAAGATTTTTTATAATTGGTAAATTACTAAAAGGGTATAAGATAAAAAATAAAACATGTCATTATTCTCGTCAGAACCATTTACTATTGTTCCTTTTCTTCCCCAACAAAGAGCACGATGGAGAGCACGATGACAAAGAGAACGATGAGCACAATAGAGAGAACTAGTGACAGAGATCATGTTGACAGCTCTAGTCCCTTCCACAACAACGCTAAGGATGACTATTTTCCCACAGCAACGCCAACCAAAGACCAACTTTGACTCTTAATGACCATGAGTGACAGAGACTAGCTCTGACGAGTGACCATCGAGAAGACAACCAACGACACAGAGAAGAGAGAGTGTGTCTAAAAAACTAAGGATAAATAATAATTGAATAATCTATAAATTATTTTACTGTTTTATAAGTTATTTTTAGTAGTTTATTCAAAACTATAGATTAAAACCATAATTTAGTCCATAAACCCTTTTGGACAAATATGACTATTTATTTTAAAAAATTTTAAACCACGATTTGTGTAAGAAGTCTTTTAAAAACTAAAGTTTTAAAGTTTAACAAATATGTATTAAATAATTCAGTTAATTATAATTAAATTTAATCTCTTAAGACAAATTATATACTTATTAATCTACCTAAATTAGTCAATTAATTCTTATATTAGTTATAATTATTTAATTTATTTAATATATTTAATTTATACAAAAAAGTTAACTAAAGATTGGAGGCAGTATTATTGTTGTTGTTTCGAGAGTAACAAGGTGTCAAGTTTTTTGCCATATTAAAAACAGTAGACGAAGGGCTATGGCCATAAACAAGAAGAGATGAAGTGATGGTGGGAGAAATGAAAAGAGGGGTAAGGCCCACTCACTTGTTTTTCATGGTGTAGATCCAAAAGAACATAATTATTGATGTTGTAGGCTTCTAACTTTGTCTGGCAGTAGAGGTAAGGCCCACTAACTTGTCTACTGCCTCCGTTGCCAAACACTTTGCTTCAAATCATGCTGCTCTCTGCATGGGGGTATGGAGTGCTTCTTCCACTCACTTCTTCTCTCTTCTACAATTTGTTTCTTTGGGTTCCCGGTAAATAGTAGTAAATACTGTAATATTCATGATTTGAAGCGTGAATCGTGCCTTCACTTTTGCCCCAGTTAAAAATATTACACCTCTATCTTCATCCCTTTGTTTTTGTATATTAAAAAAATTTAGATAAATTAAACCTAGCAAGGTTTAAGTTTCCTCCTTTACTTCTCTTTTTTTTTTCTCTCCTCAAAATCTCATGTTCTGCTTTAGATTTAAAAAAATGGATACTTCAAATTTAATATTTTATAAAATTATAACATAAAATAAATAAATTTAAGATGTTAAAATCTGGTCTACACAATTATAACTAAAAAAATTTAAAATATTATAATAATAATTTTATAAGATATTAAATTTGAATCATCTATTTTTTTATCCAAGGTTAGAGACGGGATATATTGAGAAGAGAAGGGGAAAGAGCAAAAGGAGAGGATATGCTTCTCTTGTGGGCTTATCTTGCTGTCAGCAGCGCATGTCTCTAGCTTTAAAAAAATTTTATAAAAATATTTACATATTGTTTATTAATAATTTTTTTTATATTAATAATAAATTTTAAATTCATAACTTTATGAGTTATAAATATTTTTTATCAACTAGTACTAACCATTTTGTTGAGATTTAGATGGCAAGTTAAAGCCTGATGAAAGAATTGGGAATCGAAAATCAAGGAGCATATCTTAACCAGTACCAAACTTTATGGGTTCAATCTTCAACTTTATTGTGAGGGTATTTTACCAAAAGGAAGCGAAAGAACAAAAGAGGGTTATAGATATTAGTTCTCCAATGAATGAGAAACAAAAAATGGGTGTCTTTAGGCTTTCTCTCGAATCAAGGCAGAGAGAGAAGCGAATCTATAGTTTTCGTCAAAGAAGATAACACTCAACAACCAAAGCAAAAGGAGTAGTCAGCCAAATCCATGTTTAGGAGTATATTAAAAGGGAAGGGCGTAGCACAGCACGAAGATGGAGCAAGCTTGAAGCAAACGCCCAAAGCAAACATTGGAACGAATTTCGAAGAGATCCATGAAGGAACACATACAATACAAAAACCCAATTTACATATTGCAATATAATATCCCAAAAAACTTTGTCTCCCTTCTTAAATGCTGAATAGCAGCTTGCATGTAACCGAGATACCCACTTTATTTGATCATATTTCTTCAACAGTATGTTTGGTACCAAAGATTTAGAAAGAAGACAGGAAATTTTCTTTTAAGTGGCGTTATAAAATTTTAATAAAAAGAAGATAAAAGAGTAAAAAAAAACCTAATTGAACATTTTTAACCTCACTTCTTTAATTTTTTAAAATGAGCTTATAAAAAATTTTCTTCCCCTCCCCACCCCTCCCCTCCCTTCCAAATCTCTCATATCAAAACTGATTTAGAAGCTGTTTCCTATAATAGAAGCCTAATGTGGAGAGAGGCTAGAGAGGAAGAAAGAAGAGAAAGAGAACTCATAAGTAATAGATTACAACAATTATGGGGAGGCTTTTCGGCTAATCATGGCCACTCAGTAATTGTCATATTACCAAACAAGGATATTGGCTCCTGCTATAGGTTTCTATTATGCGTGTACGTGCGTAAACTAATGGTCCATACTGTATTAATTGTGCCTAACCCATGCAAAATTTAAAACCCTAGCTAGCTAGCTGCGTTTCAAAATGATTTTCATTTGCCATACCACTCTGATTCTTATAGAATAGACGTCACTTGTAGGAGAAACTTTTTGATCTAAGATATAAGTCATTTAAAGGGTTATTAATAATTATTTTTTAATTTTATTTCTATTTAATTTCTTTTAAAAAGAGAGAAAAAGGGAGAGAGAGTTAAGAATAATTTATAAATATAAAAATAATTTTTTTAATAAGGACAAATTTAAATGTTTTTTATTAATTTAAAATCTATTTAATATATTTCTTTATATACAAGAATAAGTCACAAGTGACTTTAAGAGGGACTTGAGTATTAGGTTATCAAGTAATGAATAATGGTGTAAGTTGGGCTAACTTACAAATTCTCTTCTAATTAGTTGGGATTATTAATTTTTTTTAAAAAAATTACCAACACTTTCTAAACTCATCTCGTTAATTTGTAAACCTATCTTAATTATATCACTTTAATCCATCTCTTTGCCATAAATTTTCAAACAAAATCTTTTAATTGCAAAGTTTCGTACGTAAGGTGGAATTAGAAAAATATATTTAATGTTGCCTTTATTTTGAAAAAAGTTACAAATTAAAAATCTTCTAGATTAATGCTCCTGAAAAATAGGAAAAAAATATTTAAAACAAATATCGAATAAATTTAATGACAGATAGATAGTCCGACAACTCAAAAAGTCAAATCAAGTTATATGTGATAGTTTAATATTGTGCTCATTGACAGCATCATGGATTTCCATTTTCTCCTTCTAATTTTTTTCCTGATAATACCTACTTCCCTCCTTATTTTCAAGAAATAAGAGGTTAATATAGTAAGAAGCTATAAATAATTTATCCCAACCGTTGGTTTTCGCTATCCACAGGACCACAACATGTTGCTTAGGGACATAATAATGTGTTATTTTCCATTTTTACCACATGATACATTTGTTGAATAAAAGTTTCATAACGAAGGGTTGAAAATGGCTGTAAAACTGAAAAATGAAAAGCAATCCTATGAGGTATGATTTCCATATCTTTCGCCATCTTTTAATTTCTTCAGTATATGTTTATTATTAAATCCAAATTCCTTAAGTTTTATCTAGCCTCCTCACTTACGTAGTAGTTTTTTACGGCTTGTGTTTCCTAGTGATCAAGGCAAGTTCCAATTTTGACAAATCTTGATTAATTACTTGACATATGTCCCACATACATGTGTCATTAGTCCTACATTTAGAGTGTTATAATGAAAGAGAGGTCTTATAAGACTTTAAATTCTTTAACTCTAATAGTTAACTTTTAGAACATGGTTCTATAAAAGACTTATTATTACAGTGTTATTTTCTTTGAGAGATGATCAACTGAAAAGGGTTACCTATTGAAGTTTAGATTGATAGGAGGTTGAGTGAAGTGTTATAATATAGAGCCATTAGGATGTTAGCTTTTTGATGAGGATGTATTGTCACAAGTTCTAGATCGGGAGAGTTACCTTGAAAAAAGATCTTTATAAGATTTTGGGTACTTCAACTCAAATAACTAACTTTATTGGTGTGGTTCTCCTAAGAATTTATACTTATTACAATATTGTTATAAGTCTCATAAATAAAGTATGATTTATAAATTTAAGATAATCTCCCTCTTAATAGGAGATTGTACCCTGACCTACATACCATATCCATCCAAATTAACCTCAATCACACACTCACATGAGCGCATTAGACCCATGTTGTTGAGGAACCAGGAAGGGAAAGATACATGCATCCGTAATAATATATTTAGTTTTTAATATAAGATATATTTAACTAATTTAAATAGATTAAAAAATTAGTTAAATTAGTTAATTATAATTATAATTATTATATACTAATTTTTTTAAAATATCATTTTAATCATATATATTTGAACTACTATTAATAGGAACTTATTTATTATATGCAATGATATAATGATATTTTTGGAAAAAATTATAATTTTATGAGATAAAGTGGATATGAGTCTTATACTTAAGAATAAAATTTAGGATCAAAATAAATTTTTTATTTAATTTTTATATTTAGAATATGAGAAAGTAATTATATTTGGGGACGCACTGATTTGGCGCCTTAAAATTAAAGGGCCAAAAGGCAAATGACTGATGAAGAGCTCACCGTCCCAATTCCCAGTCATCAACACAAGTCCTATCCGCGATGCCAGACATGCTTCCATATTCCCCCTTTTGTTCTTAACCTCAAACTCCATCTGATCATAATCTTCTTTATACTGTCCATTGCGCAGTAAATAAAATGGATAGAGTGTAATAGAAATTTTTATGTAGAAATTATGGATATTTGAAAAGTTTTCTTAAATTAATATTATCTTAAAAGGATTAAAAAATAAATAAGATTGACCTGTTAAAAATATTAGTAGTTAATATTAGTTTTTTAATAGATAAGATTATTTTTTAACAGTTATGATTATTTTACTTATTTTTTTAACATTTTTAGAGTGATATTATTTAAGATAAATTTCTATATATTCATAACTCTTAAACTTTTATAATAAAATTAGACACTAATCTATAAATATTCCCCACAACTAAAAATTGAGTACTTTTAATTATTTTTATTAATATATATAAATTAATTATAAATGATTTATAATATAAATTAGAAGAGTAGTAAAAAGTAAGGCTCCATGTGAGTTTCAGTCCCTAAAGGTGAAAGGTCAGAGTCCAAAATAGGGAATCGGTTTCAAAAGTAGGTGCCTTAGGAAATCATAGTGTTGTGCTATTGTTTAGCTTCTCCGTTACAATGACTAGACGTACGAGAGGTTGTGGGACTTATTGATCATTGCCTTGGCCACTTCTTCAGCTTTTTTTAAGCTCTCTAGGTAATTACGGAGAAGGCCCCACCACATATTAGTGCGCTTAAAGAAAAGCACCAAGAGATTTGGACACAACATGGAAGTTTAGACTTTTGCCCCTGTCAAGTTGTCAAAGCTGCATGGTGTTTCTTCTTCAAACAACTATTATAGTCTTTTTAACATCCTAACCCTAGCTATATTAAATAAATTATATATTAAATATCATAAAAGCACATACATTCACTTAGTGAAACTATGCCATTTGTCTATTAAAGTCTGAATATAGCTTTAATAGTTATATTAATTTTAATAAGATTGTTGGGATAATTACTATGGTGCCAATAACATCAAAAACATTGTTTAGGTACTTGGTTTTACTATGATCTAATGGTTGAAGTTGAGTATATGGTGAGAAGATGGCTTCAGAATATTGAGAGAGATCCTAATCTGTAATAATCTAAAACGCCCAAACGAAAGTGCCGTGTTTCTTTTCTTTTCGTTTTGATCCCATTTCTTCATGAAAAAATGGAGATAAAACAAAAGTGGTAGTTTAGTTCTTAGTATAGTTTTAGCGCCAACTACTACTTATTAATGGATACTTAATTACCAAAACGAAAAAACGATACTTAAGTACATTTTACAAACCTAGGTAGCATGCTTTCTTTCCATGTTTACCTCTCGTTTTCTCATCAATATATCTCATCCATATGCTCATGCTTGTTTAATGTGGTTGAAAACAGTGGAGGACGCAGAACGGCCAGTTTTTGTCATTCATGCTTTTATTATGACTAACTTTTTTTTTATAAGTATAAATATTTTTTGATTGAAGGAACTATCTGATACTTAATGTTGATATTATTCTTATTTAAATATTAATTCGTCATATTATAATAGATTAGTTCATCTTATTAGACCCAATTTCAGTTAGTTATTATTACTAACTTAATTAATTATGATGTAAACTTAACTTTATGATTTGTGTTTGTTTTAGCTTGTATAGTTTGAAGGGTGATTAATGTGTAAAATCTTCTCAAAATAACTGCTATTAATTATTTGGATATATTTTATTCACTATATAAATTAATAACAATATAATTCTGGTTATAAATGATTTTTTTTTAATTTTAAAAAAGTTAATCATGGTAGAAAAGAGCTGTACTAAAATTTTTAAAAAAAGTTACTACTGTTATAACAAGATCTTTCTTAATCGACAAATAATAATGATAGAAAAAGAATAAAATGAGTTAAATTATTTAAAACATATAAATTGCTCAATTTTTTTATAAATTTTATTATAACTAGATAGATACTATAATATACTTGAATTTATTATAAACGTTACACTTTTATATAAATATGTATATTAATTAATAAAATAGTAATTATATAATATTTTATAAAATATTCTTAATGATATTAAAAATTAGATTAAAATGTATATATTTCAAAAATAATGTGAGTCTATGCAATTTTAATAAAATTGAAGAAATAATCAATAACTTAGAAAAGTCTATCATGGATATTTAAAATATTATCTTAGGACGTATTCCCATAATTAAATCTAAATAAAGTATTATATCATGAGTATACAGAATAAGATCTATTATGGTAATATATAATTATTCTACGAATAAATCCAAAGGACGAGGCTAGACAATTGATATAAATTTAATCAAGTCTTTGAAACCTTCCCTAAGGACCTAACATGGGATTATCATCTAAAAATGTTAATAAGCACAAGTTGAGATAAATGCATCAGTAACCAACAATCATACTTATCATGCATACTAGCATGTGTTCGTAAGATGTCAAGTGGGACAGTTAACAAAGTATAATAGATAGAAAATAACACACCATCATAATATAATCAAATTGATAAACCACCCCAATTCCTCCCATCAAACAAACTGAACCATTTTATACCATCGACTGAAACCATGGGCTACTGATAACTACCCTATGACTATCCACTCAAAGAGCTAACTGTTCAAATGTTATGAATCGGCCAAAATTTACAAAGCATAAGATCAGATCATGGATTCATTCCCCTCCGATAAATAGGTGGAGGTGTCGTAATCCCTCGTTAAACTGTTAGGTCAAGTTTATCAGTAAACTGGTAGAATAAAAGTCAACCATCGAGTTCCAATTAAAGCTACGCCACGTGGTAGAAAGACAATTATATCATCACTATATATATAATTCTCAAGATAATCATACTAATTAAAATTTTAATAATTCGATAATCAATAATATCAATGCATATCATATTAGGATTTTCTTAAAATAATAATTTTTTTCAAATTCTAATCCTAAGATATAATAAGTTTCTAATCTTAATTCAAACTTTTCAAGTTAAATTTTAAATCCCATAAGATAATTTTCAATAAAAATCATCAAATAAGTTTTTTCAATATAATTATATTAACATCAGTAGATTTATATATATCAAATGATTCATGATAAAATCCTCCTAAAATATAACTACTATTAATTATTTAGACCCATTTTATACACAATAAAAATAAAAAAATAATATTATAAATAAATTTAGTTTATTTTAAAAGAGTTAACCATGGTAAAAAAAAACCTTACTAAAATCCAAAAAAAAAAAAAATACCATAGTTATAAAAACATGTTTCTTAAAATTTAAATAATTATGACAATAAAAGAATAAGATAAGTCAAATTATTTAGGACATATAAATTGCTCAATTTTTTATAATAAATTATATTATAACTAGATAAATATTAGAGTAAACTTGATTTTATAATATAAATATTATACTTTTCTATAAACATGTATATTAATTAATAAAAAGGTAATAATAGAATCTTTTATGAAATATTCTTAAAGATATTAAAAATTAGATTAAAGTGTATATATAAAAATACTGTAAGAGTCTATACAATTTTAATAAATTTAAAAAAATAATTAATAATTTAGAAGAGTCTATTAATGATATTTGGAATATTATCCCCAATACGAATTCTCAAAATCAAATTCAAATAATGTATTATATAATATTAGAATATGCATAATGAACTCTACTATGATAATATACAAGTATTCTACACATACATTTAAAAGAGAATGATATACAATTGATATATCTTTAATCAAGCCTATGAAGTTTTCCTTGTGGTCTTAAGATGAGACTATCACTTGAAAAATATTAATAAAAACAGGGTAAGACAAACATCTCAGTAACTATCAATTCTACTTATTATACATACTAATATGTGCTCATGAGGTATCAAGTGGGATAGATAATAAAATACAATACATAGAAAATAACATATTATAATAAAATCAAATGAATAAATTACCCAAGTTCCTCCCATAATCAAATCGAACTGCTTTATTCCAGCTGATGAACCCATGGGTTGGTGATAATTGACTACTCAAAAAGCTAACCTATCAAGTGGAATGAATACGCCAAAATCCATATGGCAAATGACCGGGCCATGTGTTCATTCCCCTAAGTAAATAGTCAGTAAACAGGTAAGTCACATCCCTTGATAAATATGTGAGATAAAAGCTAAACATTGAGCTCTAGTGGAGGTTATACCATATGATAGAAATACAACTCTATTATCAATCATCCCCAATGCATAATTCTCAAAATCATATTAATCAAAATCTCAATAGTTTGATAATTATCAGAAAAGAGTTTTTCTCAAAATAATAACTTTTTTCAAATTTCAATATCAAAATATAACAAGTTTATAATCTCAACTCAAACTTTAAGTCCCACGAGACTATTTTTAATAAAAATCATCAAATAAATTTTTTCAATATAATTATATCAATATCAATTTATTTATACATATTAAATTACTCACAAACATCATATTAGCATACACAACGAGTAGAAAGTAGTTACCTCTAATCTAAATATATGAATAATTATCACCAAAGATATGAAAGGTAAATCTTAGCTTTTGATGAATTCAATTAAGAGCGTGTTCTTTAGGAACAAGAAAGTGATTGAGAGAGAAGACTTAAAAGAGAGAAGCTAACTCAATAATCAAGTCTAAAAAATAACTAAAGGCTTTACCTCTATTTATAAAGTCATAATAATAATTTAAAATTTAAATCTATATCTAAATATGAACTAAAATTCTAATAATTTTTTAACTAATAATAACAATCAAACCATAAAATCATAAGTAAAGATAATAGCAGAATAATCCATATATCATATTTTATTAAAAATAATCAAAATATTAAACTATAATAATTTAATTAGATAATATTTCTAAATTATTGATAAATAATATTTTTAATTGTGCTTAAATATAATAATAAAAATTGGATATTGCACTTACAAATATCACATTAATACACACAATAAGTGAAAAGTAATTACTTCTGGCCAAAGTAAGGAATAATTGTCATGAGTCTAGTAGCTCCATGTATAACAATATCACAAACAAAGTATTTTAATAAAAATTACTCTAAAACTTCAATGACAGTCTGATGAGAATAAAGAGAGAAACTAGATAACAATGAGAGTTTGAGACCAGGCTTATGGTGCTTATGTATAATTTATAATGTTTAAAATTTCAGTCTTATCTAATATGATCTTTTTATTTTTTTAGTATTATTATTATTATTATTATTATCTTGCTCATATATCTAATCTTATCTAATATGATCTTATTATTTTTTAGTATTATTATCTTACTCCTATATCCAATCTTATATAATCTTATAACATACTCCTATATTATAATTTGAAATAATATCTTAGAATAATATAATTGATACATTCATTTAAAAATAACGTTATACTAATAGATTATAACAAATCAACAAGATAATTTTTTTTTATAAAAATTATCCTAAAATGACTTTATGAAAGATGAATACATAAAATAATTTAATAATAAATATAATTAAAGGCACTATAGATAATCCCTAAAGCATAAAATAACATGTATTTATCCTTATAGATATATGTATATATTCCTTATACATATTTATACTATATTTTTACATGTCAGTAGCATTCAAATAGCTATAAAACCTCTTTTCAGAAAAGGCTTGAATGTATTATGTTTACTCGTCCTATTGGATAGTAGACATAATATATATCAAGATGTTGTTCTAGCAATGGCAGAAACTGGCCTTCATACAGAACCCGTTTATTTCAATTGTTTTCCCGACAGAATGATGGATTTAAACGATGAAAACGTCCTCAAAGGTGTTAAAATTAAACTTCATGGTTTGAATATGTTAAAAGGATTGGGATGTTTAAACTATGTTGCTGATTTTATTCCTCATCTTAGCAACTTCATTAAACTGCTTCATCAGCGACTTAAGGACAATCCACCTCCGTAGACTGACCTCCATTCAAATATTGTTAAGCAGATCAAATTCTAGGTTAAAGAACTTCCTTGCCTTAGCCTTCCAGATCCAACTGCTTACAAAATGGTTGAAACTGATGCCAGTGACATAGGTTACGGTGTCATTCTTAAACAGCGTCTTGACAGAAAAGAGAAAATTGTGTCTTTTATGTCCATTTTCAATTACATTTATGTTTAAATTTCCCACATCTATTGATGAATAAGTTGGAGACTCAACAGATCTCATATCAGATCTTAAGTCTTCATCTTTTTCATAGACAGTTTGGGGTACGTTTGAAAAATTATCAATTTCTTGGATTGAAGCACTAGTAGTAGGTGAAGTTTGAACAACTACTGTAGGTGTTTCAGATGTCATTCCATATATGACAGAAGGCGGTCTAAGAATTGAAGAACTAGAGAATCTGGATGATTCTGTTTAGACAGATCTACAGTCTTCGTATATTGAAGCTTCAGATCTTGAAATTTGAGAAGTTGATCTTCTGGATCGATCAAATGATAACCTGACAGATTCATCAGTAGTTTGGGTAATTTTCTTTAACTGAGAAATGGGTTGTGGAGTAGGCTGGGTAGCTTTCTCTATGATCCATTCTTCTGGTAATACAACATCATTCCACATAATAATTTTTGGAATAATTATATTAACATTTTGAAAACCAGTTAAGAAAATAGTTGTTTGGTTAGTTTCAGTGGGTATTTGAACATAAAAAGTTGTTGTGTTGGAGACCCTATACTATGGATCCTTTTAACATATTCAAACCATGAAGTATAATTTTAAGTTTAACACCTTTGAGCACGTTTTCATCGTTTAAATCTATCATTCTGTCGAGAAAACAGTTGAAATAAACGGGTCCTACATGAAGGCCAGTTTCTGCCATTGCTAGAACAACATCTTGATATATATTATGTCTACCATCCAATAGGACCAGTAAACATGATACATTCAAACATTTTCTGAAAAGAGGTTTTATTGTGATTTGAACGCTACCGACATGTAAAAAATTATATTCTTTACGGTGTCGTTCAATCGACTTTTTTGAAAGAAGGAAAAAATCCTCTTTATCAGGTTTAACTGATTCTTCAACAGTCCTGATTATATGATCAGATTTTGAAAACTATTTTCTATCCTCGTTTTACGCGTAAAGCGTGTTTATGGCAATAGGAGGTAAAGTCCAGTTGTCAATGTTTTGATTGATGTTTTGAAAAGAAATTTCTTCTTTGAAAATTCTTTTGTTTGAAACAGAAATTGCTTCGTTTAATTCTTCATCGTTTAACGGAGGACGAGAAGAAGAAGATGAGTTTGAGTTTGAGGAAGATCCTCGTTTGAAAAAAAAGGAACAAAATAAAGACATAGTTACAAAATAACAGAATTAAACTGCAAAAATTTAAAGACTGAATTTAAAACACAGAATTTAAATGTACGAAATTTAAAAACTTAAAAAGTAATAGCAGAAAGTAAAAGAACAGAATAAGTAAAAGTGCAAGAAAAGAAATAAGGCAATAAAAAGTGAAAACAAAGAAAGAAGAAAAGATAGCGATAAAGAAAAGCAATAAAGTAAAGTAAAAGGAAAGCTCAATAATTAGCTTTCTCCCTTTCATCGGTATCTTTACCTTCTGGATTCATAGTGGTATGATGAATAAAAATTTTCCTATCTTTATGAATTCTGTAAAATTGTTCGATCATTAGTATGATAGTATCTAACAAGCTATAGTCTAGCCAATGTATTTGTGCATGTACTAATTTCATTACACACTACTGCATACGATGTTCCACCTGCCTCAGTCCGTCGGGTCTTACGGTCTATTATCGTATGGATGGTCTCATGTGTAATAAACTTAGACTAGTACCAACATGCTATCGATTTTTGACCTGATAAATAACCAAATATCTTACAAATCAACCCTTCTAAAAAACAGATAGTTTCTGCTTCTGTCAATCAAATGGGAAATATTACAGCCTTTACCAAACAAAATAGGGCTATAAATATTATCCAGATAGAGCCAGAATTCTATCACAAAAACCCAAACCAAGTGGCTTTGAATGTTTTCCCCAGGGGATTTCATTTTAGGCCAAAACATTTGACAAAAACCAGGGAATATTATGAATTAATATTGATTCATTCTGAGTCGGCTGCTATAAAAAAGAATGCGGACAAAACAGATGAGTCTTTAATAACTCATTCTACCCTGCAGATTTTGAAAGTTCTCACTCCATCCCAGTGGGGACAAGATTTAAACAAAATCAAAATTTTTGGGATAAACTTTGATCCTATTGGGTACAATTATCATGATTATGTTGATGCATGGTATCATGTATTCTTGGATCAAAATAAACTTTTCAAACATACTTGATTTATTTATTTCAAAATTAAAACCAAGCACAATTTCCCTCAATGGTTTGGACACTGGTGGGATTTCTTTGGACCTACTCCAGAGATATTTCCTGCAGAAGTAGTTCGAGCTTTTGAGCTCTTTAAACAAAAGTTCAACATTGAAGAAAACTCTTTTCCTATTGAACTATATTATTTTTTAAACTTATCTGTATCCTGGATATTTTCTTGGAATTACATATTTTCTCAAACTGAAGGATTAATATTTTTGCCAATACTACAAAGACTTCCATCTGTCAAGTGGTGGCCCAAATTTGATCTAAACATATAAGCAGTCAAAAGATGGTTTAAACAGAATCTCCAATTCTTCTATATGACAAAACACAGCAAGTTCTTAAATAAGAAGAATAGGGTACAGACCGTCCTCGCCTCAACAAACGATAAGGCTAGCCTTATCAGTCAATTAAACTCTATGCTCCATATTTTATAGCAACAGGAGCAAACTCCTTCTACAAGTTAAACAGATTCTGCACCACTTTCAGAGAAAGATGATGAAGAAGAATTTGCAGTTGACTTAGATGAAGATTAAACTTCCCAGAAACTTAGTTGATCGAGTAATCTATCCTAGATTTTTTGGTAAAAATAAAATGTAAAAGTATTGTTCAAACAGTAAAATCTGTAGCAGTACTATTTAAACAGTGAGTCACTGTAGTGTCGGTAGATACTGTGTAAATAGTATTATGGCAAAAACTGTGCAAACAGTAAAAAAGTATTCACGTCAGAACACTGTTCAAACAGTAAAAGCTCTTGCCTTCTTAAGTCTAATTCATTTCCTTGAGAGAGCAGGTTCAGTTACGCCCCTTCCTTACACTTATAGAGAGATACTCCTGAGTCTAGAGAGAGAATTTTCTCCTCCTCTTTCCTTCTCTTCTGACTCCTTCTATATCCCCTTCTCTTCTTGTAAGTGTTTATGTTTTAATCTACTTACCGTTTATTTCTTTTAAGGCTTTCTTTCTTTTCTTTTCATATCATTGCCTCCTCTTATAAGCTAAGCTTGGCTGGTTCTACCGCCTTTTAGTTCATTTAAGAGCATCCCCTCTGCATGCATTTTATCTTTCAGTAATGCATTAACTGGTCCTTCCAGTTACTTCCTTTTCTTCTATTTCTCCCCTCTTCCCTTCGATCCTTCAGGGTCTCTCCCCCTAATTGACATAGATGGTCTTAACGAAGCTAATATCCTTTCAACGATACAGCAGATGACAATGTTGTGTACTGCGTATCAAACACAAAACAACTACTCAGATGAGCAAATCACAAATCATTTGGTATCTGGTTTTATAGGTCAATTAAAAAATTGGTGGGATCATTATCTTACCCCAAAAGATAAACAAACGATTTTTTCATCTATTCAAACAACTTCTGATAGAACACATATCCTTTACGATGGTCAAACCTATCCAGACTCAGTCCAAACTTTGATTTTTAAGTAATATAGTATAAATATATATATTATTATAGATATATTCCCTACATCTACTTATATATGTATATCATTAATTATTTAAGATGATTATTGATTATTTATTCAACCTTAAACCTATATAATTTCTTTAACCTTTTATAGAAAATTCACAATAATTGATAATTTAATTTTCTATTATTTTCTTAATTTTATATATTTTTAATATTTGAATAATATGTTTAATCTATTATAAATCTTCAGTTATGATAAATAATATATTAATTATGCTTAAATATAAAAATAAAAATTGAGATATTACATAATCTACTTATTATTTAATAATTTACTTTATATATGTAAGACATTGCTATACTAGTTAATACATAGCTATACCCATAAACTTGTGCAAAGCATAATTTAAGGAAAAATAAGTTAGAATTTACGAGATATGGAGTAATTCTAAAATCCAGCATTAATAAATGGTATCGGTATTGATTTTGAAATATTAATTCATAGCTAGTTAATTAATTATATATGCATGTTTTCAAAGAAAAATATTTTTAGATAAAAATTGATAAAAAAACCTTATTTAAAAATTTTATTATCTATAAATATCTAATATATTTTTATGCATTCGTACAAAAATTATACATAAAAAATATCAATATTTAAACTTTGTCACTAAATTTTTGAAGGGAAAATTTTCACTGATTTTATATTTTTCATGTGGCCTCAACTCACTCAATGCTTACGTTTTCTAAAGTCATATTAATTATTAGAAATTAAACTCTTTAAAGTCCACAACTTAAAATTGTTAATTAATTTATTATGTCCCCAAAGTTCCCGTCTTCGACAGAGCTATAATTAGGTCTTAAAGTATACTGTACGAATTTATAAAAGAAAGTAGACTAAAGACATAAAAAGCATATACTTACTTGGATGGAACTTGACACATGCAGTCATTATCTTAATTACAGGTACTTATTGCTTATTGATATGTGAGCTGAAGTCATATATTTATACAATTTTGTTGAAGCTACGATTGCAGGAGAAATAACTGTTGTTCAACGTTGGATAATAACAATCGCCTAATGATCAATATCCAATTGCGTGGATTGAGTATGTATAGAGTTTGAAACAAGGGCAAATATACAAAAGTGCCTTTGAAATTTTACTCTAGGAACGCCGACGCTATAACTTTGTTTTTAGCATAAAATTAATAATAACGTTGTAAAATATGTATAAAAATATTAAATTTTATTAGTTAACTGTGAAAGAATTTTTTTTTATTAAAAATACTATATAGATATAACTATAGTATAATTATATCATAATTGCCATAATTTATCTTCTGTTAATTAATATTAATTTATTATTTTAAAAAATTAAAAATTTTTAAGAATGAGTATAATACCACAATTCAGTTTATCTCCTTAAAGTTTTTTTAAATTATCTATATTTTTAATAAAAATTAAAAAATAATAAATTGATATTAATTGATAAATGATTGATCATGTCAACTAGGACATAATTTACTACATTTATATCCGTATCAATATTTTTAGACAAAATTTTTCTCTTTGACTATCTAACTAACATAATTTTGCCTTTTTGTACATATTTTATAACATTATGGATAATTTTGCATCCAAAAAAACTTTATGACATTAGACATCCATGAGGTAAAACTTCATAAGCAATTTTACACCTTTAGCCTTTAAACAACAATACAAGATCAGTACCACTCACCTAGTTTGGTTGAATTGGTAAGAGAGTTGTATAAACTTGACCAAATATCTTAAGTTTGAACTAAGAGTGCGACAGTATAAACGATATAACTTGTCACCTAAAAAGATTTGACTTAGCTTGATCCAAATTAGTTCAAACCTCGACAATGTTCTCATCATGAGGTAGACTCAAGATACCAGGTAGACTAATTTATTAAACAACAATACAAGAGTAATTAGAATTAATAGTGAAATTACACTTTTTTTAACATTGACAAGGCTGTTCGTAGTCATTTTTTGTTGATATTTTTTTAAAAAATAAAACAAAAAGGGAAATGGTAAAAGTAGTTTGCATGGTTTGGTGAGGAGAGGCAGGATTTCAAACTTGTCACCATCTTTATATGAAGAAATAATGTGCTGGGGAGTTGTGGTAGCCCCACTGGGTTTTATTATTTATTTTTAATTCGTATTTGAATTTTCTTCACACTATATTTTTCATTAAATATTGGAGTGAGACACATGTCCGATCATAACTCAATTTTATGCTTTCAATTAATTAATTAATTTCGTCCTTGGGTAGAGTGTGCTTGTTTATTTGTCTTGCTTTTACTTTAAGCTAAACACGTTTAAATAATTAATTAATAGATTCACTACAACAACATATGTATTTTATAGAGATTATTTTATGATATTTCTAGTAGTTATAACTAGTAAAATATTAATTTCTAGTGGTTAGATAAATTGTTAGAAATTCTGGTGTAAGAAAATAATTTATAGTGATTATAGGGAGCCACTAAGTATTATGATCAAAACATTACAATTTTTCTAATTATTTAGTAAAAAGCTAAAAAAAATTGTGTGAGGAGAAGACTAAAGAGATGACATTAGTAGTGGTTGAGAATCACTAGAAAATATTTAAATTTAAAAATATTTTTAATAGTTTTGATGTGATGGTCATCTTTGTTGGCGGGAAGCAAAATTTTTAGGATGGAGCCAGAATTTCTAGCTGTTAGGAAGTAATAGAAATTAGCGCCTATAAACTACTAGAAATATGGAGTCAAAATTTGAATTTGGCTAAACAAATTTCTGTGTTCAAGGTCCAAAATTTGAAATTTGGGTAAATTTTTTTGATTTTATTATTTTCTAGCGTTACAAAACCGCTAGAAAGTTTATTTCAAGTGAAAAAGAATAAAAAACCAATTTTTTATTATTATAAAATATGATATTATTAATTAAAAAATTATTAAATAGATTATATTAGATGATTGTGTTGATATGTGTAATTAGAAATATACTACATATTATATATTAAAATATATTATGATAAATAATAAGTATTTAAATTATGATTGTATCATATGAATTTAATTTAATTCCACAAGTTAATTGAGTTAGAGATGCAATAATGTAATATGAGATAGTTTGTAGTGTTGAACTTGAATTCTTAAGTTGAAGAAGAGGTTGGATTGGTTAAGATAAAAAAAAAATCTAAACAGAAGAAAGTATAAGTATATTAATAAACTATAAATGAAGACCTACAAAATAAATAATATCTTGTTGTGTAAAAAAAAGGAGAAGAAGAAGAGAAGACGAAATTTTAAGTAAAGAGATGAAGAAGAGGGGAAGGTTAAAAGAAAAGTGAGAGTGAATGAATGAGGGGGTGATGTGATATTTATAGAGGTATGTGAATGATTTTTAGAGGTTGTATGCATTTTATAGCGGTTTATTTTTCCTGGACACTTTCAAGAGGTTCTGTGAGCCGCTAGACATATCAAATATTTAATTTTAAGAAATTGAATCAATTTTAATTTATTTGTACATATGTAATTTATGTATGAAAAATAAATTATTACATGAATGATAGAGATTATTGAACATGTTATTCTTGATCATCATCTGCCTGGAAGAAGAAATTAAAAATATTATTGTTAGGATTATAATTAAATATATTTAGAAAAAAATGTAATAGCAAATAATTTAATAAAAGATATATACCTGACAATGGAAAAATTATTGTCTTCTTGAGGAAATAAGTCTTCAAAATTTATTAGTAGGAAGGGTTCATTGTCATAAGTAATATCACCATAACCCATATCATAAAGATTTCGTGGCTTGAGGTGGATGACCATATTCTAGTCTTAGACATAGTAAACCTGGTGTTTCTCGGAGGCAAGAATATATGGCTCATCATCTTTATATTTCCCCATATGAATGAGTCTACAGAAATTAACAAAGATGATGCCAAAATGCTCAATAGTGAGTCCCCATGAAGTTGTCATATTTGCTCATGAGCACTTGAACAGAGTTATGGTAAAAAGTTACTAACTTAACTCAACAAGGTCAATCAGCTTGTAACTTAACTCAGACGTAGGGTCCTCCAAAATGCATGTCTACATCAATACTGCTAGCATAACATCTCGTGAATGTTTCGTAAACTCTAGAGTTTTATGAGAGCAATCCCTGATTACATGCAACCATATAGAACTTGAACATTTTGCCATTATATGTAGTATTCCCTCTTACATGGTCTAACAAACCAAGGGAAAGGGTTTTGAGTTCATCTTTGTATGGCCTAACATCATTATGTATTTAACATGTAAACCAACTGGGGAATTCTCTATGGGATCTTTTATTAATGTAAGTCGATGGGAGTAACTGTTGTATAAGAACATGTGAGTCATGACTCTTTAACCTATTAACCTTTTGAGCTTGTAGATCAATACACCTTGAGATGTTGCTAGAATATCCATAATGTATTTTTATGTTCCTCAATGTATAAAGGAAGATACCCTTGTTCTGCTTTGTTAAAATGACTTTAGCTAGCTAAAAATTGTTGTATTTATCAGGCCAAACCCCTTCACTAATTCCCTAGGCCCATAAATCTTTTCTAGCTGTGAGATGGTCTTTAGAATTTTCGATTTTGTTGAGCAAAGTATATATCACATTATTGCACACATTCTTTTCAATGTAACGTCCAAACTATGGTGAAACAAATTAAATTCCCAATAATGAAGAGTGATAAATATGCTTCTCTTCTACCACTGTATACGCTGACCATTAGATGTTCCATGAGACTGTCATCCCAATTGTTCAGGATCCTCATTGTTGCCAAATTCAACATCAATATCTTGTAACTGCCACAAGACATCCCTACCATAAAAAGTAACATGAGGATCTCTCCTTTTTTTTGCTTCAATCCAAGTGAATCCATTACAACATAAATATGTGATTGGAATCGAGGAATTGTTAATGTCTCATGAAGCACTACTTGTGACGGTGTAGAAGGCGACATACTATAGAGTCAAAGTTACACACATGATATGCCAACCCCGTATGTACATTCCAACTAGATAAGGTTCTCAAACCGGGGAAATCACTTATCATCTATATTAAGGCTACACGGAGGTTGAACAGTTGCTTCTTATATGAGTCATAAATCTTAACACCATCCTTTAAAAGCTCCATCAAATCTTGTATCAACGACTATAGGTAGACGTCTATATCATTCCCTAGTACTTTCTTTCTAGGAATGATAATGGAAAACAAAAATAAGCTCTATTCATGAACATCCAAAGTGAAAGATTGTACGGAATTAACACCACATGCTATATACTGTAGTTTGTGCTCATGCTTTCGAAGGGAAAAATCATCTGTTGCCAACACAAGATGGATATTTCTAGGATCACCGATAAAGTTTAAAAATTTCACGTCAAATGCTTTTAATGTGTTCGAATGTTGTTGGTGCCTTAATTGTCCATCCGGATTCTACTCAATCACGTGCCACCTTATGTGTTCAGCCATTTTTGATAACATATACATTCTTTGCAACAGCTGTTTCAAAGGAAAGTACTTAACAATTCAATGTATTGGGAGCTATATTAAATTTCGTTTAGATATATAATAAGGAACATATTGCAATAAATTATACCTTAGAATTTTGGCCAGTTTCTTCTTCTACTTTTTCCCCTTACGTACTGACTTGTACTAAGATGTCTTACATCTCTTATAAATTTCCCTATTTGCATCCTCTCCCTGATACATCATATAGTTATTTGGGCATGCATATATCTTCTTATAGTTCAAGTTAAGTTTATTAATAATCTTCTTTGTTTCATAAAATGATAGAGAGAATTCAGCTTGAGGAAAATCATCTCCTAGTAACTCCAACAGCATGGACGTTGCCTTTTTAGTCATACCGCATAAGCATTTGATATAATACACCTTTACCAAGATTGACAAGTTGGAATACTTTGTGCACCCATAATAAAAAAGTTTATCGGCTTCGTTCAAGATATCAAAAAATTATTGGGCAGTTTTGTTTCTAATGAATTTTGGATGAGTCCCTGCTACTTCATCCCGCTCCTCACTTTTATGAATGCAAAAATCATCACACACAATATTGTTTATGACATTGGATTTTTTTGCTCATACTCCCATTTGTAAAATTACAGGAATTGACTCAACAATCATATTTGGACATTCCCCATATAGTTGCCAAAATACATACTCTAGCGAGAAGGGTTTAAATATCAAATGCTCTATAAGAATATCTATTAAATGCTACTTTTTTAAACTATATTTAGAACATGGACATTGAATATTACTGTTTATGGAGGCATTGACAGAAACAAAATCCAATAAATTGTTTAATCTGGCCAAATTTACGAAGTCAACTAATGCAAACCTATCTATTACTAGTATTGCTGATATCTCGTTAATACTTCAGAGGGAAAGTTAAAATGGATGTTAAAATGAACTTAAAATAAAATTATTCAACTTTTAAAGAAGGAATCTAACAGCTATATAACAATCAAAATTTTTTAACGGTTAGAAAATCGTTAGAAAATGATGACTAACAGTCAAATATTTATAGTCATTCCTAACCGTGAGAATCGTTTGCCTGTTATCTTCTAAAATTTAAAATTCAAATTTCATAACCAAACGGTCAAATGCTTTTAACGGTTTATAATGGCTAAAAATATTTATGGCAAAGAAATTTTTGAATTTTGAATTTAAAAATTTATAAGGAAGTTTCTAACTGTTAATAACGACTAGAAAAGTCAATCTTAGAGAAAAAATATTTTTAAATATTTTAAATAATATTAACTTAAAATTAGCAGTAGCATAAAATTGAATGACATTTAACGATTAATAACGTGTGGCGATGCCTTGCCTCTAGTCCCTCATTTCGCTTGGGAGGCTTTTTTAAGATTTTAAAATATATATTAAAAAATAAAATTAATATACTAGATTTAAAAATAAACACTTAAATACCCGGGATTTATTTTAGTAATTGATTCAACTTTTTATTTTTTAAAATATGGATGTTTTTATGTTTGATCTTTGCGTCTGTCTCCCTATGTTGAGTGATGTGCTAATGTTAATGTGAGCAGTGTTTTTGAAAAATATTACTTTGTAGGTATTTATTTTTTTATTTTTTAATTTAATACATGCACATTTTTTCTTTTTTATTAAATACTTTAATTTTACTTTAATAGTGTCAACAAAATAAAATTAAAAAATTTAATAAAGTGAAAAAAATTACAGTTACCAAATCAATTCAATGTCCCAAAATATGTAGTAGTTTTACGTGCTTATTCAATTCAAAACTTATCCTATTTGAACTGTTTAGATTTTATTTTTTTAACTGATTTTTTAAAAATAAATTATTTTTTTAAAAATATAGTTAAGAGTTATTTTTATTTTAGATTTTATAATCATTAAATTAATTTCTTTTTTTTACTACAAAATTTTTGAAGAGATTAGATTCACTCATGATATAAGAGTAGGGTAAAGTCTCTTTTTCTCCTAGAAAATACTAATATTGGTAAGACGAGTCGTCTATTACTCTTATATGTAAATCTAAACACTTAAGAGATATGATACTTTCCTAAATATTACGATTGAAACTATAACTAAGTGGTACTCTTAAGAAAATAATACGTTTTAAATGGTCGCATGTCTCATTTTTTCCCCAATTAAATTTATAGACGATAATTTCTTTTAAAATATAAAAATAAAGATAAGGATGATTTATATGGGATAATTTTTGGGCCTAAACGGATTCACCTAAAATTGAATAAAAACATAGGTACTAACAAAATGATTTCCTCTTTATTTTTCATCTGACGCATTAAAATTTTGAAAGAATATAATAATGAAGGTTCTTAAGTTATCAAACCTAATGGTACTTATTTTCCAGTATTTCAGTACTCATTTTTTTCAAAAAAAAAAAAAAATCTTGACTTGGCTGTATTTCGGCCTCATTTTCCTAATTTTATGATGGATTGACTTTGTGGTGTAACATGTAAACTCTTCTTATTTAATGTCATTTTTGCCTTGCATAAAAAAAACACGGAGTTAAATAGTAGAATAAGGAATAAGGAAGGGAGCAAGGTTGAATAATTAATCAAACAAAGGGAGGGATTAGGAGTTTAGTGTGAAACTCAAAGTTTTGACCCAAACAAACAAGAGATTAACAGAAGGCATTGCCACACAGCATCTGAGAGCGGACCAAACTCTCTTATTTTCTACTTACCTTCTTGCTCCTCCTCCTTTCTTTACCTGCCCAGTTTTCCTCTCTTTTAATCCCAAACCCCCTTGCCTCTACTCGTCTGTCCCTTAATTCCTCTCCTCCTTCTCTCTCTATCTGCCCCCTCTAACTCCCATGGATTTTGACCTTGAAAACCCCTTCTCCAACTCTGATTCTCTCTCCTCCCTCTTCCTCGCTGAACTTGACCACATCCCTCCCCAACACTACTTTCTCACTCTCCATTCCTCCCAGCTTCACCTCTCGCTCAGAACCCAACTCACTTCTCTCATCTCTCAGGTATTCATTCGTTCGTTCTTCTTTCTTTTTGTTTTCTTACTTCTTATTATTCTTAATATTTATTATTTCTCTTCTCTTCAGTTTGCCTATTCCTTCGATCCCCTCCTCTCCTACTTAGCTATCAACTACCTCGATCGCTTTCTCGCCACCCAACCCACACTGGTAAGCTCATTTACTCCATTCTCTTTTCAATCGCATTCCTTAGTTTTGGGATTTAACTCAAATTTGATATTACAGGAACAAAAGCCATGGACCCTCAAGCTTCTTGCAGTATCAAGCTTGTCTCTAGCTGCAAAGATGATGAAAACAGAGTTTTCCGTCACCGATTTTCAGGTAAAACGTTATGAAAGAAGAGAATTTGCTTATTATAGAGATTGGTTTTTCACCAAAGCTCGTTTTTTTCCTACTAGGCGTTTCTGAATCAGGGTGATGGTGGTGGGATCATTTTTGAAGCACAAACTGTAAAGAGAATGGAAGCTTTGATCTTGGGAGCTTTACAATGGCGAATGCGTTCCATCACTCCCTTCTCTTTCATTCCTTTCTTCATCACTCTGTTCCTGCTCAAAAATCCACCAATGAGGCAAATTCTGAAAGATCGAGCTGCCCATATTATATTCAAGTCACAAAGAGGTGTATATATATATATATATATATATAATTGAGTTCACCAGAATGAGATAAATCAAGTATAAATATTGAATTCTTGTCCTTGTTTACAGAGATAAAGCTTTTGGAATTCAAGCCTTCCATAATTGCTGCTTCGGCCCTATTATATGCTTCTCATGAGCTGTTTCCTTTTCAATATCCATGCTTTCTTGCAGCAATTTCAGATTGTCCATACGTAAATAAAGTACACACCTTTCCTATTTTTCTTTCCAATTTTCTGGGTTTAAAGCAAATAATTTGTGGATGATTTGAGGGTAGGATGATAATTTATTATTTTCTCTGTAGGAAACAATGTTGCAGTGCTACCACGTTATACGAGACATTGCAATGGAAGGGTACGAATCTGTGTTGGACATGGTTTCTGGTTCAGACACCCCGGTTAATGTGTTGGACCATCATTTTCTGAGCTCGGAAAGTGAAAGAACCGACGGAAATCCCGCCGTCGCTACCACCACCCTCCGGCAAGAGAAAGATCTCAAGAGAAGGAAAATTAACGATTACGGTGATAATCTAACGGTCCACATTTCTCAGGTTTAACAGGACTCAAGTACTGAGCAACATACGATTAATCCTCTGCTTCATCTCATTTCATTAAAAAGGGAAAATATTAATGGCGCAAGAAAAGGAAAAGAGAAGGTTGATGGATTAGATGTCGTTCATGGACAAAATCACTGCAACATGATCCTTGTACGATGGCCTATAAAATCTGCTAGTTAGAGGCTGAGAAAAGTAGGAGGGAAGAGGATAAGAAGAGGGGATTTCTTTTCTTTTTAGCGTTTGGCTTTCCTAGAGGCCAAACAAAAGACAAAACTTAACTTTGAATTGTAGGGTTGAATTTTTGTATCTGTGTTTTGTAGTTAAGTGTGATCGTGTCTCTTAGCTTCTGGCAGGGAATAATAATAATAGTAACCAAATAGCAAAGAGACAATCTTCTTGGAAATAAAAAAAGCTTCAGTACTTCCATGTTATACATGCGCATAATAATAATATAATAACAGCATATATATAAATATATATTGGTTCTATATTCCTATTTTCTGGAGTGAGTTCAGGTCACGAAAGGCGAAGGCAGGGTATGTGCTGCATCTTCGTGTGCTTCCATGAACTATGCAAGGTAATGTATCTTTTGTCTCAGAGGTTTCGTATTAAACATGTCGGGGCTGAAAACGGTTATCAACAGCTAAGAAGAGTGTCTCCCACCTCTACGAGTGTTTCTTCACTTGTTAATTTAATCAAGATATAATCTTTCTTTTTATATGTGCAGCATAAAATATTTTTATTTTTTTAATAAATGTGTTTTATAGAATTTAAATTTATATTTTTTATAGATTAATTGATTTATTATCTCAACTAACTGTTGTTATGGACTGTTTGGATGTATGGTTATAAAATTAATTTTAGGTAAAATTTCGATTTAAAAAAATTTAAAATAAATAATAATTTTTGTCAAGAATTGATTTTGATCAAAACTTTAGTTTAAAAAAATTTAAAACAAACATCTATTTTTATCCAAAATTAATTTTGGCTAAAATCTCGGTTTGAAACAATGGTTTTGAATAAGCTACTGAAAATATATTTTAGAACAGTAAAAGAGCTTATGGACTATCTAATTATTATTTTACCCTTATTTTTTCTTATACCCTCTCTCCTCTCTCTTCTTCACTCTATCTCTTCTTTCCTCTTTCCTCTCTACACTCTCTCATCTCTCATATTTCTTATTTACACTCTCTCATCTCTCATAGTTATTCTCTACCCTCTCTCCTCTCTCATACTTTAATCAAATCATACCATTTTTTATAATTTATTAAAATAAAAAGTGATTCTACTATTAATCATCTAAATATCTCTATTTTCAAAATATATTCTTCCCCGAATCTATTCTTTCTAAAATCTATTCTCTAAAATTTATTTTTTCTAAAATCTATTATTTCTATAATCTATTTTTTCTAAAATCTATTTTCTAAAATTTATTATTTTTAAAATTTATTCTCTAAAAACTAATTCAAACACACCTTTAATGTTGTTTGTTTTTTTCTTGTTGAGTGACTATCGATTACTACTAATTAATTAATGAGATAAAAGGATTAATCCGTGATTTAATAATGTCAACCGTTGGGAACGGTCCCATGATTTGAAATTTCCTTATCATTGTTTGGACCATTTTCTTGAGATCTCTGTTGTTGTACCTCGGCGATGATAACTACTTAACATAGGAATTTTGGACCACTCATATTGCCTGATTTCTTTTTCCCTATCCCCCTCCTTTTCTGAAGTTGTATTCTTTGACCTCTTGAGTTTTACCTCCGTTCACTTCGTTTGCTTGGTGAATTAGTATATTTAGGGTTAAAGGTCTAAATGTCTAGTCTTGTCTAAAAGTTTTTATTAATGAGCTTTTTCTCATATCAATATTATATAAAAAATATTAAAAAAAATAATAAAATCATCCTAACTGTTAAAATATTAATATTAATGGTTTAAAAATTAAAGGCTAAGGTCTAAATTTGCTATAGAAGCATATAGGAGTTATGCATATTCGTACATTTTTTTTATATCAATATTATCTCGAAAAATATTAAAAATAAATAATATCATATTAATGGTCAACATTAATATTTTTAGTAGTCATGACAATTTTATTTTATTTTAAACATTTTTAAAACGATATGATGCATAAAAGTTTTTTAGATACCTATAGTTTTTATATAAAAAATTTTAGAATAAAATTAGATACTAACTCAAAAATTAATGTTAACTATTAATATTTTTACTACTTTTTAAATATTTCTAGAGTGATATTAATTTTAATTTTTTTTTACTATCTATAGTTCATACATGAAAATTTTTGAGATAAAATTAGAGCCTAACCCTATTATTTATAATAGTAATGGAAAAGGGTTTTGTGAATGGAGAAAAGGTAAGGAGGAAAGAAAGAAGCAGAGATATACCAACTAGAAGGTTTTTTTTTATAATCGCACACACATTAGCAATTGCAATCACGTGACATGTACAATCAAAACCGGGAAGAAGAATCTGAGGGGTGAAGGAATAGTACTTCTGTTATGAGACCTTTTACTTTAGTAGTAGGTGCTCTCTGCCACAAAAGGTTTGATTTTGCAGCAATATATAGTTTACATATGAATTCACTATCAGAAAGTGATATCGTTGAAATTTGATTTGACCCCAGGGTTAAAAAAAAAAACAGTTATGGGTGAGGCATCCCTAGCAGGACTTAGATGATGGAATAACAGACTTTTCTCTGCTTCTTAAGTGAAATAGTCAAGAGTTTGGTATATCATTTGCTTTGTTTATTATTACAAGCAATAATCCTTAAACTTGATTCAAAACCAACCCCGACCTTACACTCAAGAAGCCAGTTGTAACAGATCATAGGGTTTTGGGCTAAGGTTTGATTTTCTCCCACAAGTTTGCATAGGGTCTGTAACTATTGGAAAACCTTTCTTGGGTTAATATTTTGTGCCAAAGGTACTAGAAAAACAAATAAAATCGTTTTAACTATTAAGAAATTGATTGTTAAAAATTTAACATTAATTATTTTTAATAGTAATGAACAATATTGCTAACTAATTTTTTTATTAAATATATATATATATATATATATATATATATATATATATTATTGGAGGCAATTAAATTTGAGTTATTATTGACAATTTTCCCAATAGAGACTCCAACAGGGAATTGTCATATTATAAGAGATTAATCTTTTTTGTTAGAACTAACCCTTGCTAGTTGGTAACATTACTCTCATTTCAACACTTAAAGAATGATATTGATCCAAAAAGGGTTAAATACAATATTTAACACTTAAATTTACATAAATTTTAATTTTAGTCCCTCAAATTTTAAATTATAAATTTTGATCCTCAAAGGATAAAATTGTCCAATTTTTTATTAATTTATAGGGACTAATTTTTTAAATAAAAAAATTTAAATGACTAAACTTATGATTTAAATTTTGATGAACTAAAATTAAAATAATGATAAATTTAAGAGGTTAAAATTTATATTAATTTGTGTAAAAAAAATTCTTGGGCACCTATAGCTCTATAGATTATATGTGAAAACGTGAGGTTTTGAATTTAAATGGAAACAAGAGCACATTCCTACTCCTATGAGACTTAGTCGAGCAAAGTAGATTGAGCGGTTAAAAGTTGAAAAAGTATCGTCTGAGAGGGAAAAAGTACTATGTGAGGTGTGAACCTAAGCTCGCATTTACATTACATAGTCAGAATAAAAAGTCAATATGGAACGCATGCAAATCCAACAGGTTTAGTTACTTAATTTGCTGTTTATCGAAAGTTGCTGCAGGATTTCTCTTTTTTTTTTTGGTACAAAGTGGCTGCAGGATTTCACTTGAAGGGACTAATGTCATCACATACGTGTTCTCACTAACATCTCAGGTTTCATGGAACAAGAAGGAAGTAAAAAAGAAAGTAAAACTTGTGAGATTAACATATGTCCTAATAAAAGAGTCAATTTTAATTTTAAATATAAATTATATTTTTTATATCTATTAATTTTTTTTCTAAATTATCTCTATTAATATTCCTATAGAATAATCAAGTAAAAGATAGAGATAGAAATTTAAAGAAGATAGTTAAAATATTAAAAAAAAATATTATAATCACCAAACGCTTAGACCGACTAGTTGAGTTGTTATAGCTTAATAGTAGTCTTGTATTCGTGCCTTGAGTATGCCGCTACGGTAATTACTTAAAGGTAGTAAATTTTCTCTATTATAGACCTACATTCTTACAAATTAGATTAATTAGTTACTAGTAGTACCAGATATAGGTAGATAAATAAAAAAATATATTATATTAATTAATTTAATTATTTTTTTAATCTAATTAAATTAAGTAAATAAATTTTATATTAAGAATATAAATAATATTTTTTAACTTGAGAGATGTTCCAGTTTACTGCAAAGAATATACGGACATGAAACACGTGAAGAAGCTGGTAGGATACCACAATTTGTAAAGCATCTAAAAGGACGAAAAAACATTGAGTCCAAAACGAGGAGGTCACAAACTCACAATCCATAGCTAGCTCGTATTGCATGGACCTTAGCTCGTGACTAAGGATCCATAATCAAACACCAAAAGTGTCAGAGTTATGAAAGCCTAAACTAGTTGATGGACGAAGGGGACAAAACAAAATTTTAAGAGTGATGGAGACAAATTGCAAAAATTAAGGCACAAGAATACGTAGAGGGGAAGGGAAAGAGACAAGTCCAAATGATGGCACCACGAAGAATTAATAAGAATAATGATAATCTTATTCCTAGTCCTAATTAATGAAAATGCAGCAAAGAACATGAAGGTCATAAATGGGGAGGGAATAACATATAGAGAAAATGACATCTAGTCCCGTAGAAAAAATTAAATTGTAAAAAAATCTCAATAAATAATATAATTAATATAAAGTTTTATAAAATGTTATATTAATTTTTTTTAATTATAAAAAGATATAACTGTTTAGTGGGACTTAAGTTTTTTTTATCTTTCCTTTCCCCATAATCCCCCTCTCACTAGAATCTATTATCTCTCTCTTCCTTCCACCACCTCAATCTCCTCCCTATCTATTGGCAATCTTGTTGCTCAGATTCTCTTACTGCAGTATCCTCAATATTGGGCATTCCTTCTCTCTCTGTTTTGGGTCTAATGTTTTAATTGGAAGCCATTTTTTGAAAGCATTGTCAATTTCTTCCATATGACAGTAGATGCACCTTTTTGTTGTAACAGTTCCTGATTTCCGAGGAGATGTTGCTTGCAACATATTTGTTCTTTTGTCTGCTTTTATCTTGAATTATTGTAGCATGCAGCAAAACTTCAATTTGTGGGAAAATTCTCATCTTATAATCCAAGAGATATTTTCATTTCCTGGTTAGCGTTGATATAATTTTCCCCCTTACCCTATGCTTGGTTGACTTGAAAATTCTGTGCATGAGAAGAGTGGAGGATTCAATATGGCCTTTTACTAGGTTTATTCCTCGTCTTGATGTTTGATTTTATAGGTATTATAAGTTGTCTCTCTTTGTTTTTAAAATCTTCTTTGCCTTAAGGAATATGAAAAAAAATTGAGTGTTGGGCTGTTGAATATGTAGAAAGTGAGAAAGGCCTTGTTGAAGTGAGAAAGTCATAGCTCTGGTTACATGTCAAGTGAAATTCATAGGAAGGTGAAGATGGAAGGCGGATATAAAGGTGAGGAGGAATTCGAAGATAAAAGTAGACAATTAATTACTACTAGTGTGTCATTAAGAATATAATGCTTATCTCTAAGTTAACAATTAATGACAACTCATATAATTAAAGAATTTAAAATAATTTAATAGTTTTATGTTTGTTGTACTTCTTTTACATTTATTACAAAAAATTAGTGTAATTGTAAAGTGCATATGGAGTTATATTCTCACTAGAAATATGTTGGGAAGAAACGTGCATAAGTTGCTATTTTCTCACGTGAGTTGTCATATGCTATTGGTGAAGTTATTATGTTTAAACCCACAGTCTGTCATTTTTGGTTCAATTTAGATGTTGTGTTAGTGTGCCTAGTTCACTTTTTTTTTTTTGCCAAATTCTTGGAAAGAATTATGAATTAGTTATTATTTATTTATCATGGAGTTGTTATTCCTTCGTTGTGGTGTTGTCATTTTTCTCCCCAGTATGAGGGCCATTTGGTTCGTTCCAAGTGTTGGGCAGGTTGCCCATTATATTTTCGGTCTTCTAAAATGACACAAAAAATGTGGTTTAAGTTGTTATTCATTCACCATACAGACTTTATGTCTTAATAGTGGAGTTGTTATTCCTTCACCATGTAGTTGTTATTTCCTAGTGGTTGAGTTATCCTTTTTCCAGTTATGGAGGTAGTTATTTTTCCATTGGTTGAGTATTTATTCTTTTACCATGGAGTTGTTATTTCCTAGTGGTTGAGTTATGATTTTTCCAGTTGTGAGGGTAGTTTTTTTTTTCCAGTGGTTAAGTTGTTATTCTTTTACCATAGAGTTATTATTCCTTCGTTATGGTATTGTCATTTTTTATACCCATACTCAGATTTTTTTTTTGTTCATTCCATGTGTTGGTCCGGCATACCCAATGCATTTTGTGTATCCTAAATTAATGGGGAAAATGTGTTGAAGTTGTTATTTATTTACTATGGAGTTGTTCTTTTCTAGTGGTGAAGTTGCTATTTTTCTACCCAAACATTAACTTTTTGGTTCATTCCTGGGAAACGTTGTGCCCAAGTTATTATTCTTTCATGACGGAGTTGTTATTTTTTCATACAGACAGCAACTTTTTGGTTTATTCCTGAGAAAAATTGTGCCCAAGTTGTTATTCTTTCATGATATAGTTGTTATTTTTAGTAGTGGAGTTATTATTTTTTCACCAAGACTGAGGTTTGTTTGATTCTTTCCAATTAAATGTCACGTTAGATGATTCAACAACATTAAATTCGTTGATTAACAACATAAAAATGTTCCATGAGACATAACAAAAAATTTACTGCTTTCACTTCCCATCCTCAGTATAAAGTCATCCATACTATTAATAACATCATTTACTACAACCAAATCCTGCTTGGCATATCGATAGTCTTGTGTCACAAGATTTTTACATGCTTAAATTAGTTTATCTACAATTTCAACTGGAGTTTCAAGTTTCAGCTTTATTATCTCCATTCCTGGTATTGTTGAACCATCCAAGAAGCTGTACAAGAACTTTCTTTTATTCAACATAAAGACAACTTTCTTTTTCCACTAATGAGAATATTGAAGAAAAGCAACATGAAATACAACCATCAAAGAAGCAAATATCATATTACTAATAACATAGAATAATATTCATTGCCATATATTTCTTAAAAATTTTTGCAATACACTATATGATAGCTACTTATCACATTGCCATATATTCCTTACTGAAGGCTATAGCATTTGCATCAAACAAGCTTGACAACAGTCCAACCAGTAGCATAAACTATTTTTCGCTAGGGGCCAAAACAAGAAATTGTTTTACACACTCAAATAAGCTAAGTAGAACTCTATAAAGGCCTAGGACTTAATTCTGTATAAGAAAATATTTCTTTTATGAAAAAAATGAAATCATGATTGTCGCTATCTTAATTTACTAATGTCAAGTTAAAAAGGATGATAGCAAAGCTCATTACCGTGTTGGGTCTCTGATCTAGCATAAGGGTATGCATTGTGATTCCAAAAACACATATCAAATAAGTCAACATAAAGTCTTTGATTAAAATCATCTCTCTTATAATCCCTTAGTATATATCAAATAGTTGACACCAATTCCCTTTTCTATTAACTAGAGTCAGAACAAGTATTTTAATTGAAAGATCAGATCATAGAGATGCAGAAAAATAATGTGACAATTTATTTTGTATTATATACATCATGAACCTTATGAATCTATGAAAATTACTATTTATTTTCAACCATGCAAATGTTCGGCCAAAATTATTTTCTTTCACATGGGTGGAGAGAAACCATGTCCATGTTGTTTTATTTCACAAATTTTCTAGCAGCATCTTCTGCCAAAGTCTTGGAAAGTGTATACTAAAGCTGAAAGCACAAACCAAACATAGCATGAGACTTTAAAATCATTTATAAAATATTATTTGTAACAAATACTATATTAACACATGTTGAAAGTTGGAACATAAACATTAGCAACATTACTCATCATCAATGTTATAGAGCATAGAAGCTTTAGAGTACTGATGTTATTAAATAAACTAATTTGAAAAATAGATGCAACAGATTAACAAGTTTAATGGCCAATCTTTGCGTCATATTACAACTGATTACAAGGAACTGACATTTGTCATAATTGAAACACGTAGCTTTCATATAGAATAAATTCACAAAAAATGAATAATCAGAGATTAGTTGTACATCACATTCTGAATAATTTATAGCCATTAGGAGCATCCATTTATAGGCCCAGAACCAAGAAGAAGAAATAATATCTTCTGACTCAAGTATACATCAAATTACATAAAATGAAAACCTCTATGATACATCAAATTACATAATCAATAAGTTCTATTCAGTCTAACGAGATAGTGACAATATCTAACCAAAGGGAAAATGTCAGAGACTAAAAAACCAAGAAAACAGAACGGACGTAAAACTAATAACACAAGTACAACAAAATTGAATTGAATTGGAAACCTAAAGAAATAGATAAAACAATTACCTTCAATTTGGAGACGATTCCATGTGGATGGAGACAGGCTGATGTAGGAGACGATGGCTTCTTTGAAGGTCTCCCATAACTATAGAGCAATTGCTACTCAAAGAGTAAAGAGAGGGGAAGGGAGATATATGACTACTCGAGATCAATGGATGGGGCTTCTTGGGTGGCAAGAGAATCTGAGCAAGAATATTGCAAAGAGACAAGGAGAGACGGAGAGGAGATTGAGGCAGTGGAATGAAGAGAGAGTATATTCCTGATGCTGATGAGAGAAAAAGGGAGGAAAAATTTAAGCTTCAGGAGTAGTTATGTATTTTTATAATTGAAAAAATTGAATTTGAGGTCCCATGTGACTTTACATTAATTTATGTCATTTCCCAGTATCTTTTAGAAATTTGATTCCTTCCACGGGACCCAGATATTATTTTTCCTAACATATACTATTATGTCTTTAATATATAAGACTAGTTGATATTGACATATTTATTATATTTATCAATTAATCATCAATTTTATTTTTAAAATTTTATAATCTCAATCAGTAATTCTATTTTATCTTTGAACGATTTTGAGACATATAATAACAATTAATTAGCAATCTTTTAGTTGATTCTATAATTTTTAAATTTATAACTGTAATGATGATTTATAATAATAATAATAAATCATGTTGATTTTTGAAAGATTTTGAATACCATGATAATAATTAATTAGTAACATGATAATAATAAACCTTATGCATGCAATGCACTTGAGAAGTCTCTAGTTTTTCAAATTATTTTTGTTAATATTTTTTCAATAATAATAATTTAGTAATGTACCCACGTATCTTGTAAAGAGAGCCATGCTTATTATGGTAGATAAATTTATTTTCCACACATGCAAAAATTATATTATCTTATAAAAATATAATTCTACACACTAAAAATTCATTTTTAAAAATCATTTTGAATCCATAAAAAACTTCACTTTTAAAAATTTCTTTAAACTATCATAAAAACACATAAAAATCTTGATGTAGACTTTGTGAATTAATAAATCCTAAAAACAATGAGCATCAAATGCTATAATATGATAGATTATTTGGAATAAAATGTTATTTAAAAAATATATTATATTTATTATAATTAATTTAATTTAATTAATTAAATAATTTTTATATTAAGAATGGGAGGCAGGTGAAATTGAAAAGAAATGAATGTAAGGGGGGAAATTAAAGTGGTGGGAACCCAATTCTGTGGGGGCGAGGGAA
Organism: Leucaena leucocephala; assembly: GCA_037074615.1. Taxonomy (NCBI): domain Eukaryota; kingdom Viridiplantae; phylum Streptophyta; class Magnoliopsida; order Fabales; family Fabaceae; genus Leucaena; species Leucaena leucocephala. The sequence continues at coordinate 9,246,457 of CM073525.1, forward strand.
GTCACATGAATAGCGAGAGGGAGTGAGTGAGGCTATTAGGAAGCGGTCACAATGATAAGCCTCCAAACTTAATAAATATGAGATTTTCTCTCTGCGTCTTGTTCATTAGAGAGAATTAAAATCAAAAGAGAACAAAAAAGAACCCCACAAACCAACTTTACAGCTGCCCCCAATGAACATGGCCTAGGGCTGCTGTTTTAACCCTTACATTAAATGCTTTGGTGGCTCTCTGTCTCTTTGTTTTGGGCAATCACACTAAATGCCTACTCCTTTATTTTTCCTCTTATACCAATACCTATTCCTATATATGGCCATTAAACCACTCTATTCTCCCTAGCATCTTATGTAGTAGAAAACACAGTTTATATTAGTTTAATAGGAGTGAAGATTATTGATCAACCGGAGAGAATACAGATTAATTAAGATTTAAAGTTTAATTTTACTTTTAAAGTTTTCTAACAAGAGTTATAGGTATTTAAAAAAATTTCTTAGATCAACATCATCCTTCAATTGTTAAAAAAGAAATAATTTTGCTTCTAAAGTTTTCTAGCAAGAGTTATAGGTATTTAAAAAAATTTCTTAGATCAATATCATCCTTCAATTGTTAAAAAAGAAATAATTTTGCAAATAGTTGTTAAAAATATTAATGATCAACGATATATTTTTACTTTGTTCAAATTTTAATACTTTTAAAATGTTATTAATCTAATTTTTTTTAAATACCTATAACTATTATGAAAAAATTTCTAGAGAAAAATTTGACCTTAGCTCATAAATTTTCTATCAAACTGAAATTAAATTGTTCATTTGGTCTAAGCTAACAAATATCCAAACTCCTTCTGTATTGTGCTCACAGGACCCAATTAAAGTTTCTTGCTGGTGCACAGGAATGAGTTGGGAATTTGAAGATCCGTGATGTATTTATGTTGGGTTATAATTTATTGAGATTAAAGATGATTGCGGAGCCTGATTTTATTTTTATATAATATTAATCAGATCTTATAACTAGGTATTATAGTTTTAGAATTTATGACTGTCCTTTTTAGCATAAATGTCTTCTCTAAAAATTGAAACAGAGACTTGAATTTTATTTTACTTCATATAGAGTAATATGATGGAAGGCAAATCATTCTTTATTTTCTTTCTTTTCGATAAACTCAAGTATTCTCTTATTATTAATAATTATATTTGAAATATTGTCGAGCATTAAATATAAGCACCTCTCATAACAGGGATTGAATATTGGTTCGCTATTGTTAGATTTTGGGCGTACCTTAGACATTCTCTTGTTTACCGAGATAGTTACAGGCAACTGGAACACCTTGTTTGGGCTCTAGTATGTTTACACAGCAAATGACACCCAATGGAAGCAGAACAGAGCATCGGATGCAGAGGAAAAATAAGAAGAGCTATCGTAAATGCAGAATGTCCACCACTTTCTGTAGAGGGAACCACCTGGAAAATAAAAACATTTGCCTCTTTCTCTTTTTCTTCTATCTCTATACGTGTATATATGGTGGGGGAGTGGGATACCTGTAACTTCCCACTCCCTCATTTTCCTCCTTTCAAAAATATAATTGTTTCCACCATCTTTGCTCCTCATGGACCTGGGTCTAATCTACCATAGGTGGACTGACCCATTTCCTAACATCTCCTATTCACACTTGGTACATTAGATGTCTTAGGTCCAATCTCATTCTTTTCTTTCTTTCATACTTGGTGCTTTGCCATGATCGCATATGAATTACGTCTCCTTTCAGACGTTTGTACTAAAAAAACCCCTTTACAGAAACCAACACAAAGCAACCATTTAGTGTAGCTCGATTAGAATAAGTTATAGTGCCTTAAATGTCCTATATTTACTTATATACAATTTTCTTATGGCCAATCTAATCACTCTTGAGTCAGTATATAACTCAAATAGCCTACACTTATACATAGTATTCACACTTACAAAATTAACAAAATAATATCACAAGGGACTGGTCATAGACATTAGCATGGATATGTACATTTTGGCAATCTTTCTTTCGCCTATATATTATTTTGATATGAATCAACTGTTTTTCTAGTATAATACCTTTAGTTTATATATAATTTGACTATAGGACATATACTAAAGTAACAATCGCTGAAACACACCTCTATAATATTATCAAAGTCAAAAGACATTATTGAAAGGATTATACCTTTCTATAACTCACATAACAATGAAGTAGGGATTGATTAACTTGCTTTCTATTTGTGGTTCTTTAGCACATGTAGTATGAATCACATGTTACGGTGTTCCTCTTATCCTGTAAGAGTGTACGTCATTTTAATTTTATCAATTACACCATACAGACTTAAGTGCATATACACATAGTATCTAAACCCAAACTATTCAATTTTATTCACATAATATGCCATCAATTTTAAAGAAATTGTTATATGGCAATAGGTTTCATGGATGTAAGTATCCATAGTTCTATCATGGATGCAGAATTTGTTACTGCAGCTTTTAAGCTAAGGTAACATTTATTGTGTTTATTCTCTACCATATCAGTACTCTTGCTGCTTTACTAGTAAACACATGTCTCATCTTTGAACGCTTCTCTAGCATCAAATGCGGTTGCTCGAATGAGAGAGTTACCTTTTTCCACCTGTACGACATACTATACATTATATACTTTCACTCAAACATATTAGTAATAATAAATGACATAATATAATTAATAAAAATATTGCATATAGTCTGCAACTTTATATTTTTCACATGTCAATAGCTTTTACATATTTATCAAATGTTTCTTTGCATAATGACTTAATTAGGAGGTCTACAACCATATATTTGATTGAAATATATTGTACATTTATAATTTTCTGTGCTAAATAATCCTTCATAAAGTTATACTTGATATCAATGGGTTTAGTCTTACTGTGATACTTAGGGTCTTTAGTGTAGGCTATGGTTGCGGGATTGTCACAGTGTATCAACACCGAATTAGTACTCTCATTCCCAAATCCTAGGTGTTCGATAAATCTCTTCAGCTAAACAACCTCTTGTGCTATTGCAGTGCATGCGATAAATTCAGCTTCCATATAGTGTAAAGCAATGCACGTCTACTTCTTGCTACTCTAACATATGGCGCCGCTGTTAAACAAGAAGGTGTATCATGAAGTCGATATTCATTTTTCTTCATCACCACCTACATCAACATCAGAATATCCTATTAGGTGCATATCACTTCCTTAATAATACAACTCATAGTCAGTTGTACCCTTTAAGTATCTCATGATCATCTTCACTACTTTCTAGTATTTCTCACTAGGGTTGGATTGGAATATGCTAATCAATCCTACTGTATAAAAAATATCTGGTTTTATACACATTATCGCATATATCAAGCTATCAACAACACTGGCATTGGAACTCTTTCCATTTCCTTTTTATCTAATGCACTTTTGGGACACATGTCAGAACTCAAGGCCACTCCAGTGGCTACAGAGATGTATATAGGATTGTAGTCACTCATATTAAATTGCTCAAGTATCTTATTGATATAATTTTCTTGTGAAAGAGTGAGGATTCTCTTGGAGCGATTCCTTCGAATCTTGACTCAAAGTGTGTATTCTGCTTCAATCATGTCTTTCATCTCAAAATTTGATGAAAGTCATTCTTTAATAGCTATCACCGAGTCAAGACTATTTTTGGCTAAGAGTATGCTGTCTACATACAAGTATAATATCACAAAGTTACCCTCAAACCGCTTAACATAGACACAATGATCTTCCTCTATCATCTAGAAGTATGAGGTTATCGCCTTGTGAAATCTCAAGTACCACTATTTGGATGATCGTTTTAATCCATAAATGGATATTTTGAGTTTACACTTCATATGTTCAAACCCTTTTTCAATGAAACCTATTAGTTGTTTCATATAGATTTCTTCATCTAGATCACCATTCAAGAATGCAGTTTTTACATCTATCTGATATAACTCCAAGTTTAAACTGTTTATACTATTGCTAGAATATGTCTTATAGAAATGAAGAACACAACAGGTGAAAAAGTATCCCCATAATCTATACCTTCATATTGTGTATATCCCTTTACAACCAATGAGTTTTGAATTTGTCAATTGATGCATTCACCTTTCTCTTGATTTTGAGAACCTACTTGTTCCCAACGGCTTTACACCATTTTTCCTGATCAACCAACTCCCAAACTTAATTTTAATCATTGAGTCAATTTCCTCTTTCATTACTTTCTTCCATTCCTCCTTGGCATGACCTGCCAAGGCCTCATGAACAATGCGAGGTTCATCATCCCTTCTAGAATAACTAAGTGCTTAACCTTTTATTTAGAAGCGTCTCTTTAGAACATTTTCCCTGTTACTCCTTATGGCATGATCAAATTGCTTATCTTTTTTCATTTGTCTTAGTCTTTGTGTTGACCGTTCTTAGCTCCCACTCAGATTGACATACCTAAAGGATTATGGTCTGTCAATTTGTTCAACACTATCATGTTCCTAAGTCTCATAAAGAGATACAATGCGGTCAACATCTCCCCTACTGGGAAACTCCATTTCAATGAATACAACATCTCTGGATTCTATTTCAGTCACTGTTCCATCTTCAATTTCACTTAGAAAATATATCGTTTTGAGGGTTCAAAGTACCTTATAAAAATACATTTCTTCCGTCTACAACCCAGTTTCCCATGTCTATGAGAATTATCATGGATATACGCTGCTAAGCCCCAAGGTATAAGGATGCTTAGATCTGGTTGAAGTTTAGTCCATAACTCGTAGGGTGTGGAAGAAACTGAATTTAGGGGCACACGATTAAGTATGAAGGTTGCTATCAATAAAACATCACCCCAATGTGAAATTGAAAGGCTTGCCTGAGTCATCATTGACCTAACTATGTCTAGAAGAGTTATATTTTTTCTTTCGGTAACCCTATTATATTGAGATTACCAGGGATAATTAGTTGCCTAATAATTCATTTTTCTTCACAGACCTGCTTGAATTGACTTGAAAGGTATTCACGACATCGATCAGTGTGTAATGCCTTAATTTTATTGTCCATTTGATTTTTCACTTCATTTATATATTGTGTAAAGAACTCTAGTGCCTTGGACTTATGTGAAATCAAATAGATATGACCATATCGTGAAAAATTATCAATAAAGGTAATGAAATACCGAGCTTCGTGTCTTGCCCTCATACTCATATTGGACCACAAATATCATAATAGATTAATTGCAATATATTTTTGGCTCGTGTTCCCTTACTGAATGGTTTTTTAGTAGCCTTACCATTTAGATAACTTTCGCATAATGACATATCTATGTTAGGGATTACCCCCAACAAGCATTCTTTTGCTAGTTTAATCATTCTATTTTGATTAATATGTCCTACCCTAGCATGCTAGATATTCATATCAGGATTATTTGAAGTAATAGAAAAACAATCGTGAGTATTAAAATCATTAGCAAGATCCAAAATACAGAACTTTTGAAATTAGAAAGTTGAACCATAAAATGTTGAGGTTCTATAAATGTCTACAACTTTACCATGAAAATTTATGTTAAACCCAAAGTTTAATAAGCAAATTATAGAAATTAAATTATGTTAGATATTAGGCGTATGAAGCGCATAATGCAGCATCAAGGTCTTTCTACCACGCAAAATAAGTTTGTAGGTGCCAATGCTTCAAACGTCGATCCTTGTGTTATTACCAAAGTAAAGGCACTTGCTTTGAAACAGTAATCGACAGTATTCTATAAAAGATCCTTGATCTCGACTTACATGGTCTGTGAAGCTTGAGTCAATAATTCAAGAAAAGAAAATAGGTTCTATCAGAAAAATAGTACTAAAAACAAATGAGACATGTGAATTCATATAATTCATTATTACCTTTTTGCTCTTCATCTATTTAGAATAGTCACGTGTGAAATATCCCATGTTATAGTAGGCAAAGCATTTGACCTTCTTTAAGTCTAGCTTTTTCTTGTTACCTTTTTTTCCTTTCTTCTTGTATTGTTGCTTGCCTTTTTTGGGTAGAGGACCACCTTTCTTTCCATGAAATTTCTTGCCCTTATTAAATTCAGGCTTTGAATGGAAAGGACTAGCATGTTCGGTCAAATATGCTTGTCCAGTGGCCTTATAAGCCTCCAGACATTCATCTTCTAGCTCCAAATGCTTTTTTACATCATTGAAACTTGAAAGTAATGATATTTTTATTATAAGTTAGATTAACTTTCATGTGCTGCCAACTGGTAAGGAGTAACCTGATAACAGTCTGCACTTATTATTTGTCAAATAGATTATGTCTAGCCCCCTTCAGTTCTCGAATCATGTTGAACATTTATCTCATATGTTGCCTCATAGGATTATTTGGCTTTAACTTATAGGTATCGAATTTAATCGTCAACCTTCTAAGCTTAGTAGTGAAAAATCTGTCAAACTTATCCTTCAGGGCAATCCATAAAGCTTGTGCCATTCTGTGTGTCTCAAACTCACATCAAATCATCAACCATTGCACTTAGTAGTGTGATTCTTGATATGCTATTCTTCCTTTTCCAGTACAGGTATACCTTTTGGTCTCTCTTGTGATAGACTGTATTTCCAGCCTCAAGCTCTACCAGTGCCATTGTTAATGGCTCAGTTGCATCCTGTTCTTCTATAATATATTGGACTTTTCGGTGCCAAATATCCTATTTGTTCCCGTTGACTTTTTCCCCTTGTTTAATTCAACAACAATGTTCTTTGATGCCATTGTTCAATATCAGTTCTGTGACAAACCTATCTCACATTAATTTATTAAACCATATAACGTTTAAGTGAATTTACATATATATATATATATATAATACATGTAAAGTAGACAATGTCACGTACTTTTATCATTTTTTATTAGAAAATAATAATATCACTATACCCATAATTAAGATAATACATTTATACCTCCTATCACATATGCACTAGCAACACCATCACTTCCTATCAAAATTAATATAAGCACTATTCTAATCAAATTTTACTTTTAGAATACTCATTATCTAAAAGGCTCTCACTTATAAAAATTATACATGAATCATAACTAAGGTAAAGAAATGAAATGAAACATGTTTCTTTTGCATATAAGGCATGTAATAAACGACAAGTCTTTATAACGAAAGAGTAATAAAATATGTCCTTAACAAAGCAAAGCAGTAGAAATCAAATACAAATATAAATCATTTGACATGAGCTTTATGGTATTCTAACATCGCTTTTCTTAACTTTTTAAGCTTACGAGACAGCTTGATAATGTTAGATACAAGTTCTATTGTTTTAAGCCAATACGTTTTGCTTATATGTTCTTGTCTAGACTTGCCTCTAACCCTAGTTGCTCTTATATACTCCGTTATGGCTTTTAGGTATCATGAATTCAATGTAATCGCCAATCACACCATTAATGCCTTTATATTTGTTACTTTGGTTGCATCTCTTTCAGTTATACTCATGGTCAAAATAGGGTTAAGAGGTTGGTTCATTTCCTCTCCATCCTCAACTGGAGATTCATCTTGAAGAGTAGATGCCATTTTAGAGTTTGAGTATAAAGAAACCATGAAAGGATGTAGAGGAAGGGGTTCGATGGGGAATAAAGTTTTTGACCTCGATTCAAAATCACATATTAATTTTGGTTCCTCTTATGAAACTTTCTTCACTAACTCCTCTGGGTCTTCTTCAGAAAGTTCATCAAATTCTTGTTCTTGATCCTCTTCAGGTTCCCCCTCGGGGTCCTCTTGAAGGTTCTTCTCTGAGTTATTGACATCATCCAGTAATGAGATGTCATTATTTAAGCTATATCCCAGAGATTCAGTGAAACATCCTAATTTTCTTATATTTTAGGGACTAAATGGTAGCATCTAGAACCGCTTTTAAAGTCATTGAAGTCAAATTATACAATCTAGAATTTTACTCTATTGAGTATTGTTCATTGTGCAAAATCCAGAGAAGTGACCTGACTTCGAAAACTCATAATTAAATCTAGAAAAATTGAAATGAAGTGGTTCAAATTGCTACACAAAGCTAACTTAATGCTCTTTTAGAAGAAAATAACTTGTTAACAACACCTTGACCCAGTCAATGTCAATAAATGCTCAAGTTTACTGTTCATCCAGCGTCCTTCCCCTGATTCTAGCATTTTTGGTCCAAACTTTGAAAAATCATATCTCCATGTGTAGACATTCAAATGAGACGTTCTATATATTAAATTGAAGTTTGGTATGTCTACTATTTATTGATAAAATACCATACATTTATTCAATCATTTAGTACTTCTAATTATAGCTCAATTGTCACTGTCTCCCCACGAGTTACTATTTACAGTGACAATTTCCAGCAACTAATTTATACATATATCAATCACATATCAATCATGCTAAATAATTATTAACTTTTTTTTATGCATCTTTATCTCCTTCATCTTGAGAAGACCTACTGTAATTGGATTGATATGGAAGGGGTGAGATTTTTGGGGAAATCGCAGTAGAAAACGGAAACTATATAATGTAAGCAACTATATGCTTGATGTTACTATGTGTGCACTTAATGATTATGCTTGCATAATGATAACATACATGATTCCACTTTACTTAATTATAACATATGGCTATAGCATAAAAATAAATAGAGTATTACTTAATAATACATGCTTCATATCATCAAAGTAAGTAAACATCACATAAAATATCTACGCATTATAAGTATATGAGTACGTAAGTTTACTAGTTGACATATAGCCTTTCCTCTAACTCTTAGCCTTTGCTCTAAGGTTCCTTCTTTTCATAGGTCAAAACCTATATATAGCATAATAATATCTTTATTGTTATCCTATTAGTATAACTCTATTTAACTCATACTTAACTTGAGGTAATACCCTTAATCTGACAATCCCTTAACTTTCTTTCTATCCACGGCTAACCTTATCAAGAGAGATATTTCTTTACTCTAACTATTAAATTTATAAGAATGATCCTCTAATTTATTAGAGCAGGGACTAGAATAAATTACTTACCTTATTTCTAAGCTTGCCAAGTCCCTAAACTCTTTAGATTGCTCCTATCTCCACCAGAACTTCTTCTTTTTCCTTTATTTCTTTCTCTTTCTTTATTTCCTTTTCTCTTTCTCTTTGTCTCTCTTATTTCTTTTCCTTGCCATGGTGTGCCTTGAATGGAAGGGGAGGGTCTATTTATAGGTGGAAGGAGGTGGAATGGATGGTCCAGATCGAATAACGATGAACGGCTCATATCGCTTAGCTTCCTTAAGAAGCCTTACCTGCATCATCACGATGACATCATCATCCTAGATGACTCATCAAAATAAAATCATCCATGGGACACCTCACATGCTTAGGTGGCGTAATGGTGGGGCCCTCAGGACACCTCACCAGCTGACTCAATGTTTCTAAAGAATTCTAGAGTCTTATCCCATAATAAACAGTTGAGATCGTGCCACGTGCCCTTAACTTTTTCTTCTTTCCCTAGACTCATGCCATGTGGCGTATTGTGGGTCCCATGAGGATACTTTTCATGCCACCTCATGGTTCTGGATGAGTCTAAACCTCTATTTGATCACTTTTTCCAGTTCTATCTCTAACCGGATAACTATGTTTTATTGAAAAAGTACTCAACTACTATTTTAATGCCACTTAAACCAACATAATCATTGGGCCACGTTTTTGGACCCTTAGATTGCTATCTTGGCCTCTAATCAAGCTCAAGCACTCTGGTAGTTCGATTCCCAATAAATATCCCTTAACAAATTACCAAGATGCCCTTGGTTACTCTTTATTTCCTTGAATAATTCTAGGGCATTATTATCTTTTTACACCTTACCAGATTATTTTCTGACCCTGGTCAATTATTTAGATAACCTTCTTTGACTGTCTAACCTTATTCAAATCTCATTCTTTAATTATTTTATAATATAAAGGTATTTTCGTCATTTTACACTTTTTCTAGATATTGGCCTCTTTAACCGATGAACTGATATCATGGGTTTAAGCCTCACTTGGCGTCATCATGGGCCTCTCTATGATATCATTTGAGCTCATTCAGTCATAACTTGCTTACTGCTAAGTTTCATAATCATATTGCGGGCGTTTACAACCTCCCGTCAAAATTCACTAAAACGTGAATAACTTTCTCTATATAACTCCTTTCGAAGTTCTATCAGATCCATGACATCTGGCGTCATAGGGCACATCTTCCTATAACTTTTCACTTATATCTAATGTCCATTGGATCTGATAAAATTTCAGATAACTTTCATATTATCAGATAAATATCTGCTATATAGAACTCTAATAAAATTTCTATATCATGCTAGATTAACCAGCATAACTTTATCTATTTACTGATGAATTTTGGGCTAAAATACTTCCAGGCAATTCTAAACCTTTTATGGCTGAACTTTCTATAATTACACTTAATACCTTCTTTTATTTTTTGCCTTGGGACTTTTAGACTTTCCAGTTTAGTCCCTCTCTTTCTTTAAAATGACCATTATGTCCCCTAGGATTTTCATTATTTATAATTTAGTCCCTGATCTTTCACTTACTTGTAATTTAGTCCTTGAACATCATATGTATACTTATGGAATTTCTGCTCCATAGGGCCTGATAGCCTACCTCTTTCTATATATTGGATTTATAAGTCTATAAATCAGGACATGACATTCAGTGCTAGATGAAGTCATTTTCATCTAAATAATAAAAAATATTAATTATCATAATTTTACAAAATTTTTAAACACTAAAAACACCAAAAAATACAGTAAATATTCATAAATAGGTACATAATTGCCCCCAAAATTAGGTAAATTATATATTAAAATAATGATCTTGATTTTAGGGATTTTAAGTAATAAACCGCACCTCAATTGAAGGTCTCATGCTCCCTCACGCGCCCCAAGAAGAAAAAATTCAGAAAAAATAAAAAACTGAATAAAGTTCACTGTCGCCCTCTGGGGCATGTATTACACGTGCCAATCTAGTGCTGACAAGTGACCACTACCACGTGGCCACTACCATATGTCAGTCACAAGATTTTTTCTCCTTTTTTATTTGATTTTTTTTAAATCACTCCAAATTTTTTTATAGGTTAGGGTTGGATTCATTGATTCGACCCAGTCCATACCCCTACTGTTAAAAGTACAAAAATTATTTTTTTTGAAATAGGCTTTAGACAAGCCATCAAATATTTTTTTGTTGAGCACAGTCCCAATAATAGCCTCCTTCCATTTTGGGGATGATCAAATTGCACCATTTTGATCATCCCTAACCTCCAGCCGGATCGTATATACCCGACTGGAAAACAGGTCGGGTCTGTTATACCTGACTTTTCTCTCATCCATAACTTCTTCGTTTGACGTCCAATTTTGACACTCTTGATGTCTTTTTCTTCATTTTTTTGTGCTCTATGCAATGAGAATAATTTTAAGGCCTAAAAATGTTATTTTCTAATGATCTAATTTTAAAACGAAGAAATTTAGATTATGTGAACGTTGAATATACTTTTATTTATGGTTTAAATGCATGCTCTATGTTTTTTGGCATAAAATAAATATTTTTAAACATAAATAGAGGCAAGAACAACATGCTACCATAAAAACAAAAAAAATCACAGAATACATGCGAAAGCACAAAAAATAGGCTCTGATACCACTGTTAGATTTCATGCGTACCTTGGACATTCTCTTATTCATCGAGATAGTCACACGCAACTGGAGTACCTTGTATGGACTCTAGTGCGTTTATATAGCAAATGACACCCAATAAAAGTATAATACAGTGTCAGACGCAGAGGTAAAATAAGAAGAGCTGTTGCAAATGCATAATGTCCACCACTTTCTGCAGAGGGAACCACCAAGAAAATAAAAGCACCAGCCATTTTTTCCTTCTATTTCTATACGTGTATATGTGATGGGGAGAGTGAGATACTTGTAACTTCCTACTCCCTCACTTTCCTCTTTTAAAAAATATAATCGTTCCCATCATCTTTACTCATCATCCCTAGGCCTAATTCACTATGGGTGAACTAGCCTATTTTCTAACAAATGTTGTGAGGGACTAACTTCTCTTGTTAGACTCAACCAATAGATTTTAAAAAATTTAACATTTATAAATTTGACGTGTAAATGATGCAACTTGTCTTGTAATTATTTGACTTGGAAATATTAAATTCTCTAATACCTATTAATATTAAATAAAATTTGAGAAGCTATTTATATTTGATTTTGTAGGAATTGTGAATAATTTTTCCTATCATCAATTCAATTGAGGTTCAAATGTCAAAGTGAAATTTATTCATGGCCATATCAAACCAGATTTTGTTACTCAAAAAATTTATACCAGATTTGGACTTCTATTAGGATCAAATATGAGTGAGACTTGGAAAGTTTCAAGTCACCTATGCATGCCATGCCAAAATGTAGAATGAATATATATATATATATATATATATATATATATATATATTAAAGAGTTTTCTAGATTTAAGGTATATTTAGATGGAGAGAAAAATGAAGGGGAAATAGGGCGAAGGAATACTATGAAAAAAAAAAATCTTAAGATGGTAAACTTTTTTACTATTTTTAAGAATCTTCTCTCAGTAATTTTTACTCCCTAATTTTTTTCTCATGCAAATATAGAATTATAGTTTTCTGTCATAACAACTTGATAAAATTGTTGTAGAATTTTATTCTCTCTAGTTGTCGAAATTTCATTGCAGTGATTGCAGAATACAGTAAAAATGTTAAATTAATACAAAATAAGTTTCTTTTGAAACTTTAGTAGAAAGAACTTTTACACTTTGAATAAAAATGTAGAATAAATAAAAATAAAAGTAGAATCTAATACCTAATTTTATTTTTTAGTTATATTTCATAATTTAATTTTATTTATAGTATAATTTTTACTTTATAATATTTTTATAGATGAAATTTTACTTTTAAAGTATTTTTCCATGTATAACACTCTAAAATATTTTTTCAATAAAATTTATAATTCTAAAATATTTTTTATGCTATTTTACCTTTAATGTATTTTTTGAATTAATTTTTTTTCTATGACTCTTTTTCAAATTTTTAGTACTCATCTTTCGCATTTTTGTTACTCATCTTTAACAACTTCAATAATTAATCTTTCAATTTTTCACTGGACATCTTACATATTTTCTAGACTTATCTTTCATTTGTTAACCCTAATTTTAATCATTTTTAGCACTGAAAACATGGAAGAAAGGTAATGCAAATATCTAAGATGACTAGTGAAAGTTGAAAAGCTAATTAATGAAAATGTGAAATATTTGTATTGAAAATATAGAAGATGAGTGCTGAGGAAAAAATAATTTAGGAACATTTTAATGGGACAATTTAATTTATTCAAAATATCTATGTTTTCAATAAAATCATTTATATTTTTCCTAAATGTTTTTAGTACTTATCTTTCATGTTTTATGTGCTTAAAATAATTAATGATTAGGGTTGAAAACATAAAAGATAAGTCTACAAAATTTCTTACTACCAAAAGAATTGAAAATTGATTATTGAAATGTTAAAGATGAGTACTAAAAAATAAAAATATAGAAATAAGTATTAAAAATATAACAAAAAGTGTTATGAAAAATATTTTAAAGATAAAATTGTATTAAAATATTCTTTTATGATGTTAAGTACATCTGACAAAATAATTTAGCTTGCATCTTAACTTAACAAACTTTTTGGAAGTTAATGGCTTATCAAAAAAGCACATGAAAGAACATTTTAAACACAAAATTGTATCTGAAAAATACTTTAAAAGCAAAATCAAACGACAAATAAAATTAAGGTATTAGATATAAATGATAAATAATATAAGGGTATTTGATACTTCTTTACTCAATAAACAAAGAACAATCTAATAAATAATATTCATAAATTTAATGTCATATGTTTTTTAATCAAGAAAATTCTAGATTTTTATGACGGTTTTTCCACCCGCTCCCAATGATGTTGTAATGTAGCTGGATTTCAGCTAGTACAACAGTGTAGTCCATTACTCCTTAATTATAATTATATATATATGTGTGTGTGTGCATATATATATATATATATGCAGAGCTGCACAAAGAAATATACCTAGAATAAGACAGCCATTGCCAAGGACACTGAAATGATTTGGGCGTTTGTCAAGCTACAGATCTCATTTGTTTGTTATAATTCTCTGCCATCCATTATTTGATGAGAAACTTCACAAGAAATTTCAATCAAAAAGAGATTCCACTCTATCGATCTTATACCAAAATATTACTATATTGTTGAAAGGAACTTCACTGAGATTACCAAACATCTATTACTTTCAATAGATGTTTAAAGTCGCCCTCTTTCATTTTCCCTTTATTTTGCAAAACGGTGAGAAAGAGAATATTGAAGAATAGAGAAATGAAAAGGAAATGATCTCAGTCAAGTGAATAGCTGAAACTACGATATATACATATACACACACCTCCTATCTAAATATAAGACCTATTAAGAGTGGATTTAATTTTAGTTTTTAATGGAAAACTTTTATTATTATTTTATCTTTTATGTTTATCATATTTTTTTAAAGCTAATTTATCTAAAAAATTTAGTTACATATATATATAATTAAATAATTTATTTAATTTCTATAAATTAAATAAATAAATTTTATATTAGGTTAAGTAGATAAGGAGTATATGTATAGGACCTGATGATGTACATTTACAGTCAAGCCAATCACATACAGACACGTCACATAAATAGACACACTGACTGCACCAATCTGAACTAACGTAACGAGTTAGAATATACGCACAAGCTGTATCGACGCTGTCAAGTAAGTGTCCCTCTGGCTGGTGAAAAAACAGAACGGTGTCACAGCTCGGGCTTAGGCTTAGTATATCAATTGGGCAATTGGGCAAGTGGGCTGACTGTGGTGATAGAATAGCACTGTATATGCCCACTTGCATTAGTTTATTGGTATGTTTTATTTAGTGATCGATATCTCTATCCTTGTGAAATTTATAACTTAAAAGGAGTTTCATATTTTTTTAAAAAATATATTTTTTAGAATTTAAATTTATATTCATATCAACCACCACCTTATTGATTGCATTAGTATATTATATTTATTAAATTTATTTATAATTAAAGAAAGATTAATATATACTAACAAATTGTTAGTTAAAGTTAAGAGGTTTTATTCCTATAAAAAAAATAATTGAAATTTAAATTTTGGGAACTATACTGAGAGGTGAAAAATTTTTATCCTTTAAAATGTGAAAGAGATCATACACTTGACTAAATAAAATAAAAAAAAATATAACATATTTTCAACTAATTACTTTGTTGTGTACACATGGGGATTATAGTTAATACTTTTTTGTTGTGTACACACAGGGATTCTAGTTCCCACTATAATTTTCATATTCTACTCTTTCTATCCTTAATATTAAATATAATTGATAAGTTAATTTTAATTTTAGATATAAAATTTATTTTTATATTTATTAATTTTTTTTGTAAATTATACATTGATAATTCATCAAAAAGTAACAATAATTAATTAAAGGAGGAAGAGAGAGTTAAAGAAGATAATTATAATATTTAAAAAAAATATGATATATTAACTAATTTAATTATTTTTTTAATTTAATATAATTAATTAAATATGTTATATATTAAATATGAAAGGAGTATTATATGTTTACAATGCCTTGGAGGTCACTCAAATCTGTCCCCTCATAAGGGTACCAAAATATTTCGGGGGCAAAGTCATCATAATAAGCAGATGTATTTTCCACTAAAAATGGTCTGCTCCAAAAATCACAGCTTAGTAGTTCTTGAGACGATGTTTCCCAGGAAGCAACACTGTGATCTCGATCTTCCCTGCAATACTTGATGGTGAAGGATGTTTCTGAAGAAGTGGGCGATACCAATGAGCTTTCCAGTATATGGTGACTACTCTTTGATTCAGAACCCAAAAACTCACATGGTCGTTCAGATTCTGTATATTCTGCTGTCTGCAAATATTTCACCTCCTTCCTAGTGTCATTATTGTGGTTTAAGTTCTTCTTTAGGTGGCTGTGCCAGTGGTTCTTTATATCATTGTCCGTTCTTCCGGGTAGTTTCTCAGCAATCAGTGACCATCTGTAAAAACATAACATGGGTAAACAACTTGAGTGAACTTGAAAGAGACACTATTACTACATAGTTGACAATTAAAGAGAAGCACCATCAAGTATGGTGAGGCGGAATCCGGTAAACTTATATTTTGACGGTTGTAATAGAAACCATCAAGTATGATTTGAAATTATTTGACTGTTGTAATACACACAACGACCGTTAAATATTGTGTTCGTATTTTCTGTAGTAGTGAGAGACTCGTTGGAAATGAGATGTGTATATATATATACTTATTCCCAAGTTGTTGGTGGTATTTGGTGATAAGTTGATCCTCTTCTTGAGTGTAGTTTCCGTGTTTTAGATTTGGCCGCAGGTAGTTCATCCAACGGAGTCTGCAACTTTTTCCGCACCTTGCTAAACCTGTTATATGGAACATATCATAAGCAGAACACTAAGGAAATTAAAGGGAAGATCATAAATTAGAGAAACTAAAAGGAACTTCCAGTGATCACTGAATCATATTTGTCAACGTTAGTGGTAATACATAACACCCTGTGAAATTATATTGGGTTAATGCCTAAATTTGTCTACAGAATTTTTGCATAGTGGGCACCCGGAAGTTCTTGTTCAATTAACATTATCCCTGAAGTATTTAGAAAAAGGGAAAAGTCACCATAACAATTAGAAAACCAACGTTACTGTTAACAGATTAGCGTTAATGATCTTTATAATTTTTTTAGTATTTTCTGAGTGATATTGATCTACGCTATTTGTTTGAAGTTTCTAGTGAAGGGAAAGAGTTGGGGAGGGATGAGAGAGAGAGAGACCTGCAAGCTTGGGTAGATGACGCCAATTGGTATGACCATGTCTCAGAACATAGGCTCTGAGTTTGTCATCCTCTTCTCTACTCCACGCACCTTTCTTCACTCCATTTTTGTCGTAAGAGGGATTTCTCACCATCTCTATGCTTTAAACCTTTAACCATATAACAAGATCAGAGCAACAAGTGTCTGTATATGTTTATATAAACATATGCTGATCAGTGTATATGTCAAAAAATGGAAAGAGAAAAAGTGGTGTAATCGGTAAAGGTGGGGGAAAATTCTAGCAAATAAATAAAAGGTGACGTCGACGGAGTTGCGAATAAATGTGAAAGCGAAGACTTACTTTATATCCCTATTCTTTTCCTCGCAAAGGAACATAGACTGTGAGGCTTTGGAAAAAGAAGATGCAAAGATTCTCGTCGTTGTTAAAGCAATAGGAACATCAATTTTTTATTTTTTTAAAAATTATTATATATCTTATTCAAAATATAAAATATATTTAATTAATTTAATTAAATTAAAAAATTATATTTAAACTAGTTAATATAATATATTTTTTAAAAATATCCTAACTATCTTATTTGACCTACTCATTTTTTCTATTATTTAATTATTATTACTAGAATATCAATTAAAAATTAGGAAAATATTGATAAATATATAAAATATTTTTTATATTTAGGATAAAAATTAATTTTCAATTATATTATATATTAAGACCTAAAGGAGTATATTGTAAGTGACAGGAAACAAATTAGTTTCCTATGAAGGATTTGGAGGTAAAAAATTTGGAGAAATAAAGTTATACAATTTTGATAAAGAAAATATCTAAGATAAAATAGTAAGAAAAATTAATTAAAAAATTTTAATCCTATTTTTCTAAGTTTTTTTAAATGCAACTAAGCAAATTTTTATCCCCCCTTTCCTTTCTTTTAAATCCTTCGTACCAAACATCCCCTATGGTGAAGGTTCTAATTTCACATTCTTTCCAATATTCGCTCTCACTACATCTTCCATCTATTGATGAACATGTTAGCCCACTTATTTAAGGACCGTCTGATAGGAAGAATTTATTGTGATGAAAAAGAAAAGAAGGAAATTAATGGAGCGGAAGGGGATGAAAAAATTCAGACATTTAACATGTTTGGCACACATTAAAATGGAAAATGGTTTAATGAAAAAAATCAGTAGAATGAAAATGATAATGTAAGGGTTACAAGTTAAGAATAAATGACATAAATCTAATTATTTTATTATTGTTATTATTAATAAAAATATAAAATGATTATTTATGATTATAGTTATTAGTAAAATATATCAAATAAGTATTAAAGATAATTTTAATTATTATTAGAAATAATAAAAACAATTTTCTCATGAATAAATTTATCAATTTAATAATAATAATTTTAGTTATTACTAGTAATCAAAACTCACTTATGATTAACTCTCTTTTTTTTATCATGATAGAGGCAAAGAAGAAAAATAATTTTTAGGGGCAAATTTGTTTTCCAAATTTTTATTGTGCAAAAGAAAATTGGTTCCCACCATTTTTTCTGGAACCAAGTTTTCTTCATGCAGCTAAAAATCGCATCTTCTTCTATGGTTTTCTGAGATCTAGATTTTTTTTTTGGGCTGGTCGTCTCATAATAATGTAGAAAATATCTAACTTTATAAATTATTTTTATTTAGACTGAAAGTAAATTCAATTTTAAAATTTAATTTAACTCATGTAAAAGATCTTTTTTAATAATAGTTTTTATATTTTTGAATTATAAAATCATCTCAACTCATTCTTAAATTTATATTAATATTTTGAGTTGGATTATATTTAGAGATTTGTATATAAATTTTTTTGTTGAGTATAATAAATTATGAATGTTGATAGATTTAACTTTAATTATTTAGATTTATAATATATATTAAAATTAAATTAGTGTATTTTTTTATATTTTAATTATTTAATATATATTTATTTATAAAAGTAAATTTTTAGGAGTTTACAGTTCACGAGTTTAATCTCTTGACTACGACAACTTTAGAATAGGTGCATAAGTAGATAAGCATGAAGAAGGTAGGAGAAAAGAATGCGTGGGGACATAAACTAATTAAATTGGATGACTCTAGGGGAGACGCCGAAGCTTATGACGTCAAAGGTTATGACGTCATTGCCAATCTAGTAGTCAATCAACGATTTTACTATTCATATTAAGAGTTTCAGTGCCTGTTTGGCAACCACTTCTGGGAATCAATTTTGGCCAAAACTTCGATTTAGAAAAATTTCACACAAACATCAATTTTTGTCCAGAATTGATTTTGGGCTAAAACCTCGGTTTGTAAAATTTTTTGCCAAACAGCCATTTTCGTCCAAAATTAATTTTGAGCAAAACCTCGGTTTGAAACCATGGTTTTGAAGAAGCTATTTTTCAATAGATTTTGGAACTGAAAAAGAGCTTATAGATTATCTAATTACTATTTTACCCCTACTTTTTTCTTATACTCTCTCTCCTCTCTCCTCTCTCCTCTCTCTCTCCTCTCTCCTCTCTCCCCTCTCTCTCCTCTCTCCTCTCTCCCCTCTCTCTCCTCTCTCCTCTCCCCTCTCTCTCTCTCCTCTCTCTCTCCTATTTATTCTCTACCCTCACTCCTCTCTCATACTTTAATCAAATCATACCCTTTTTAATAATTTATTAATATAAAAAGTGATTCTACTATTAATCATCCAAACATCTCTATTTGCAAAATCTATTATTCTCAGAATTTATTCTTCCCAGAATCTATTCTCCATAATCTATTCTTCCCAAAATCTATTCTTTCCAGAATCTATTCTTTCCAGAATCTATTCTCTCCAGAATCTATTCTCCAGAATCTATTCTTCCCAGAATCTATTCTCCAAAAGCTAATCCAAATACACCCTCAATTTAATTTATCTCTTTCTAACAATACAGTTTACGGATTATTAACTGTTTGAATAGAATTTTAAAAAAAAATTTATAAAAAAAATTTATGGATAATTTACAAAAAAAAATTTAAAGAAAAATTTATGAAAAAAAATAGTTTTAAAAAAATGAGTGTCTAGATATTTATTTTTAAAAATATTTTTATTATTGATAAATTATAAAAAAATGTATGAATATTAAATAAGGAGAAATAAGAGAGGAGAGAGAGTGTAAGAAAGAAAATAGAGAAAAAATAGAAAAGATAAGAGAAGGTGTAATAAAAAGTAGGAGATAAGGTATAAGAAAAAGTAGGGGTAATATAGTAATTAATTAGTTCATAAGTTCTTTTACTATTTTATAAGTTGCTCTGACCAATTTATCTGAAATTTTAATTTTAAATTATAATTTAATCTAAAAACTTATTTAAATAAACATGATTATTTATTTTAATTATTTTTAAATTAAAATTTAAACTCAAAATTTTTTTAAAATCACATTTAAAGTGATTTTTAAACATGCCCTAAAATTGAATCCCGCAAAGGGACCACGGGAACAAATTTTCAAAGCCTGATGTACGTTTCGCTCCCGTGATTCTCAATCATGTAACGTGTCCACCCTAGTCTAGAGCCTTTTAATACTTTGGTATCTGTGTTTGTTATGAAATAAAATTAGGGTTAAGGTATATCCTGATATGTATTTAGTATATAAAATACTCTTTTAAATATATCTAATATTTTAAATTATTTTAGACAAGATTTTAAAATAACTTTTAGATATATCTAATATTTAAAAATATTTTTTAATATATCCAATACTAAATCATAAAAAAATATTTTAAATGCTATGCATATTTAAAAAATATTTTAGGCATTGGATGAACTATAAAATATTTAAGGATGCTAGAAATACTAAAAATTATTTTATAGATTATATGCACTTTAATTCATAAAATTATCATATTCTTATCTTCTTTCAAGCCCTTAAACAATATAATATATAATTTTTTAATTTTTAATATATAACATATTTAATTAATTTAATTATATTAAATATATTAATTAAATTAATTAATATGTTATATTCTTTTTTAAATTATTCTAATTATTTTTCATAACTTCTTCTCTCTCTCTTAATTATTATTAAAGAAACATCAATAAGAATAGTTTAGAATAAAATAAATATAAAAAATAAATTTTATATTTATAATTAAAATTAATTTTTAATTAAATTTTATATTAAGGATGAGAAGAGTATGATATTACTTTTATCTTATATTTAGAAAAGAAAAAAATTGGAAATAAAAAATATCATTAAGGAAAACTCTAAATAATAATAATTTTTTTCACAATTTTTAAAAGTTTTTTTCCAGTATTCTCCCCCAATTTTCCTCATATTTTACTCGTTTTCTAAAAGTTTCATACTTTCATATGCTTGTTTTCATCTTCCGCCTTTTTCTCTCCTTCCTCTTTCTTTCCCCGTCTGCGCTCGGAAACTAGAGGGATGAATAGTTGAACTCTGAAGTTTGAAGTAAAGCTAAGGCTAAACATAAAAAAATAGAAGGTGCATCTGCTGGGATAAGAACATACAACTTCAAAATAGGATAACTCACTTTGATTGAGTTAGAAGAGAATTAGTTTATTAGTAAATTTTCTTTTTGATATTAGTTTGTCTTTAAATTTCTCCTAAAATGAATTTTAGCAATATACCCCATATCTCTGAACTTGCTAAAAATTGGATTTAATATGATATTATATTATTATCATGGAGGAATTGGGTTTGTGTGTCTTGTTTTTTGTATTTTTCTTTTTTTTTATTATTTCTAACATTTTTTGTAACCCTTTTCAAAGAATACAAAATAATTTGTCTTACAACAAACGTGCGTTTTGGGCTTCCAAAACTGTAATTATTTGATGTGAATAGAATTGAGTGACCTGGCGAAACAAAAAATTCCAAATTATTTAAAGTCGCCAATTAAGCCTACACAGCTTGCTTGCTTTCTAGAAAAGCGAGTCGTCTGACCTAACCTTCGAGTAGGTCTTTTTTTTAATAGGCAAAACTTGAGTCAAGTTTATTAGGTTGATTATGGCCATTGCTCCAATTAAAATGCACTTAAACCCAAATATATGTTAAACCTCCATTTGTCTTTAAAATTACTAAAAAAAAAATAATCTTTTAATTTTTAACAATACGATTCAATCCTTCAATTTTTGACAAATTTATGACATAATTTTTTATCTATATATTTTTTATATTAAAATTTTGAGTAATTCTATGTGTCAAAATTTTCTTCTAACTCAGCTCCACATGGTTTTTATTATTATTTTTTTAAAAAAACAAAAGATAATTGAGAGAACAAACAGACAGGAATAAGAAGATTTTGATCAAATAACCACTCCATCGTTTAGCTTTCACTCATCCACGCTCAGTTATCATAGTCCCGCACTCCAGAGTTGACTCAACTATAATATAAAAAAAAATAAAAATAAAAAATTGAGTCATAACCAAATTAAAAATTTTGGGACTAAATTAAAAGTTGTAGAATTAAAGTATCAATTATTTTAAAAATAAATTATTTTTTTGTATAAAAAAATTGAAGTAGATTCTATATTAGTATCCTACTAAAACTAGGACATAGCTCCAGAATTTAAAAATAATTTTTTTTTGGCTACCTTCATAAACATAATGATTATAATTATAATAAAGTGATATTTTTTAAAAATTAAATATATTTTAAATAGTTATATATTTTATTTTTTTATTAGTTAAATTTATGAAATGATGGGTAATTCAAAAATAAATTACGAATAAACTCAAAAATAAATTATGAATGAACTTAATGAAGCATCCAAATAAAACATTAGTACTAAGGACAAGGGATGCTCATAATAAAGGATAGGGCCACGATAGGCCCGCCATGGTGGATCCCTGGTCCCAATCAAAACGGGACGGGACCCAACATGACTTATTTTTTGAAGGAATATTTATTTAGAAACCCAATTTAATTACTATTACATGTTGAGGTTAAGCACACAAATTATGCCACATGTCAGGAATTAAAAAAAAACGTAACAGGCAATATTCTAAATCCCCCATTTTGGAAAAAAAAAAACAAAGTAATGAGTGCCCTTTGAGGGGAAAAGAAGAATAATAAGTTGATATTAAAAAAATTATTTTTTTAAAATAGAAAATATGACCTAAAAGTTTAAAAAATAATTTATAAAATTTTTTTGATAATTTTTAAAAAAGATTTTATAGAAAAAATTATTATAAATAAATGAGTATTTAAATAATTATTATCAGAATAACTTTTATAATTAAAAAATTAGTAGAAAGGATATAATTTTATTAAAAATATAAAAAATAAGAGAAAAGAGAAAGTAAAAAAGAGATAAAAGAAGAATGAAGATGAAGAAAAAAATAAAAAAAAGAGAATCTAAAAAAAATTAAAAAAAAATAATAGTTAGATAATTAATAACCTTTTTTATTATTTTAAAAATTAATTTAATACTTTATTTAAAATTTTAATTTTATATTACAGTTTAATAAAAAAATTCTTTTAAATAAATATAATAATTTTTTAATTTTTTTTAAATTTAAATTTAAATTATTTTTTTAAATTAAAATTTTGGTAGTTACCAAAATATCACTATATCCCTTGATGGCACATTGTCCTTATCTAAATATGAGCGGCATAAAGACAGGACGATCGAGAGACAGGATAAGTTTGAACACCCGACAGAACATGGAACCGACTGTTGTGCATCCTCTCCTTTGCTAAGCCGCCAGTTCTTTCTGTAATCTTCGTTCAGTATACAAGATAGCCGTCAAGATCCAAGATACTACAAACATATGAACAATAATCTAAAAGAAAGCCACTACAACCATTTTCGTAGCAACTGAACTGCCCTCTTCCCAAGCTTACTCCATTTTCATCTACAACGAGCAGCTTATCTTCATTCATAACCAACCAGTGGCACTGCTAATGCCACAAAGATCTGAATCAAAACATTGTGAATAAATGGAATAACATAAGACATACAAGCTTCGAAGCATACCATTGCCTATTTCTGAACAAGTATATATTGTCTCTCGAATTTAAGTTCCGATTTAGGGATTCTGCAAGAAACCAAAGGCTGAGAATAATTTGGGTATGCTTGGACTCTCGCAAGGCCAAATAGCTTCTCATAGTTTTGTGAAGCATTCTGAAATACTAAACATGTTGCAAGTGAGTATAATACTAACTAGCAATTTCAAGGACTAACCACTATTAAAAAAAAAATTATCATAACACTACTTCACACTAGTTAAAAGGAAAAATACCATAAAAAAACGGTGACATATTCGTAAATAAATTTGTATTTTATAAACTTTTAATAGCAATTTTTCATACAACCGTCATTAAAAGTGACAACGAAAATTTATTTTTAGAAAAAAATGCTGTTAGAAGTCAATCGTTCTGACTTCTGGCCTTTTTCTATATTCATGCTCTATCTACAAAAAGAAAATGTATATATCTTATCTTTTCAATTTCCAATATCTCTAGCCATCATGAGAGAATGCCAACAGAAAGTTAACAATATATTTCTTCTTTTTACTAACTATCTTTTCCTCAATTTTAAATATAATTCTATTACACTTTTTGTTCTACTTCATTTTCCCCTGTTTCCTTTATTTCTGTGTCTTACTCTACTCATTTTCATCTTTCTTTAAATGGTGTCATCTTCTAGCTAGTTTCCTTCACACAAAAGATCATATGATGATTTTGAAGATAATCATTTTGTTCCTCACCCAATGACTTCCCCATTTTTCAGACCTCCTTAAATATGTGAAAGAATTGATAATCCGAATAAATAATTTGGAGAACTCGGTTGAAGATCTCTCCCTTCAGGCAGAGAACTTTCAAGAAAGGTTTGATAGTCTCCGTTTTAATCTCCGCCGCCAACGTAACCAACAAAGCTTTTACCACCCTGTAGATGACCTAGATGACTCATAAAACTCAAACGATGACTCTATTTTATCTGATTTAAAGGCTTTACAAAACTATATAAGGCCCCCCATATGACTCACAAAACAATTAGATTTTTTATTTTTATTTTTATATTATTGAATATTTAATTTTTTATTTAGATTAATGAAACCATATTTTTTAATTCTCATTTGGTTTCATACTTTTTTTTTTCAGTGAAATTGTTTATATTTTATATGCATCTCAATAATATCAACAATAATCTATTAACTAAGTAGATTACAAATTCATAAATTAAAAATATAAACGCATGAGTTAAGAAAGTAAAATATAATTGTTTATATCTAATCATTTATCAAATTCATATCTAATCGTTTATATAATCAAAATATGTTCAAAGGTAAGAAAGTAAGGGATAATGCTAACAATTTTTAGAAAATAGAAAAAAAAATATGAGTTAACAATGATTTTATTGGTTTTAATAAAACCACTGTATAAAGTCTTTCATAGAATTTTTAGAGGGGTAAATGTTAAACTTTTAACAATGGTTTTGTATCAAAATCGCCATAAAAAGCCCATGAAAAATTAAAAAACCTAATCCCCAGTGAGTTTTAGATTTACTTTTCACACAACCGCTTGTAGTCCTGTTCTATGTCCCACCACCATAAACTTAGATGAAAGGCATTTTTTGTTATTTTTAACCTATTTTTGGTGCACTCCATCTTCATTCTCATCATCGTTCACTATTTTTGTCGTCGTTCACTCTCTCCGTTATCATTCTTGTATTCAAAGTTGTAAGTCATTGTTTAACTTCTTCATTATTAATGTTAAGAGTTGGTTCTCGTCTTCAAGTGTGCCAGTTCTTGTAAGTGCCTTTTCTTAGCTTTAAGAGTTGAGTTATATAGTTGTATCTGTTAAGGCAAATATAGAAGAAGAAGAATCCTTTAGGTTGTCCTGAGCTATTAAAGCCGTCCAAGAGTTTTCCTGAAAATGTTCATATAGTTGAGAAGAGTGTGCCTATAAAGCAAGTAACGGCATAACTCACAGCCTCATGGATAACAACCACTGAGATGTGTAATGATATAATAATTTTAGAAGGAACAAAAATAAAATTGTTCATTTGCATGCAGCTTGGTTAGAAATTCATTTTGTGATTCTAGTAACAAAAGTTGAGAAGAATATGGTGACAAAAGTTCCTTCTTTTTTTAAAATAAAAAGTTTAGATTCCTTAACTCGTTTCCAACTGATCTAACTTTTACTTATTATATAGTTGTCTCTATCTCTTTCACAAAGTTGGTCCCTTTCAAATTTGATCATTGGTTAGTTGTATCATATTCTTATCTTTATTTATTATTTTTTGAATAGAGTATGGACGATTCATGTTTAGGTTCTGGTCAGTAAGGGAAGAAGAGAGGAAGAGGCCTAACCTTTATAAAACGAGTCTCTAAAACAGTTGAGTGGACACATCCCATGAAGTTTCTGGTGGAGTTTAATGCTAACCTGAAGGCAACTGGTGAAAGTAAACCATGGTTTAATAGCTATGTAGGCCATATATATGTGCTAAGATTATGATCACGTGTGCCAACTAGAAGGCGGTCGACCTTAAAGTCAAGGATATGATATGGGAGGATATTTTGATATATTTATAATTCTATGTTCCACCTATATACTTTAGTTATTCATGATTTTTGTTCCTTATTTTAGTTTCATCTTATTTGTTTTTTGTACTTCAAAATTTCAATATTCCCCCCACTGAAAGTATGAAGCATTGCATCTTAAAGCAGTGTGATGAACGGTGGAGGGACTTTAACTTGACCCTTGCCAAGGACTACCTACAAGTAGTAAGATGGGGAGCATCCAAAGGACACAACCCCAATGTTAGTGATAAAGCGTGGACATTGTTTTGTCAACAACAGGAATTATAAGGTTTGATGTGTGCTGTAAACTTATATTTAATTAACTTAGTTAATAATGAATATACATTTTAATCAACTAATCTAACTTTATTTTATTTTCATAGACTATTTGTAAGAGGAATTAAGAAATAGCCAAGAAGAACGTATACCACAATTATATGTCTTGAGGGGGTTATAGTGTCATTATAGGAAAATGATACAAGAGTAGTTGCAAACTACACAACAAGCTACTGTATCAGGCCTTCGTACCTTACACCCTTCTTCATCGATCCAGAATCTATCTCGCTAACAAAAATGGAAGGCAGCAAGGGTGAAGAAGGACAATAAATCACTCAAGAGGTTGCTCAGTTGTTGAGAGGATTGTAAGTAATTAATTTTAATACTAAGAATTTATATGTTATTACTTGCACTTCCATATTTTTAACTTGGTTACTTATATATGTTGTAGGACGCATTAGAGCAACAGGCATCCTAAGAGTGTTTTGTTCCTATAAAAGGAATAGACATCTTGGAGACAGATATTGGGACCCCTGACCACCCAGGTTGAGTGAGAGGGACCCCTAAAGGAGTGATACACAAAGACTTTTTTTGGCTCTGACTCTCAAATAAGAAGAGCACCCTCCACAAATATGGTGTCCAGAGATGAGTTACAAAATATTCGAGATGAACTTGCTGTACAACATCAAGCGCAGTTGAAAATAATGCGCTACGAGATGGATGCTAAAGTTAATGAGCTTATGGATGCTAGGCTCCAGTAGGATATGATGATAATGGGCTACCCCATAACCAGACAAAGTTTAGAGGTAACAAATATTCATTTACTTCTTTTCAAGGGACCAATTTTTTTGTCTTAACTAATTTAGAGATAAAAAAACATTTAACATATATTTTGTGTTAACTAATTTTGTCTATATTATCAGGGTTCTCCTGCGGTGATAAGTTGGAAGGGGTAACGCCAATAAGGAGAAGTTTGTCTCCCAACCATCTGACCCTACCCTTGATCTTGAGTACATCGATGACAGTGGAAAATAGTATGGTCTTTACATTGCTTCACACAAAGCGACTACATAATTCATCGCTCATGCTATTGTGTAACTTGGTGCCACAACAATTCACCAGAAAATAATTTTTGATGGCAGAGTCAAGGTCCCGATACACCACATAAAGAAAGCTTTAGGCACTACACAAGTTACCTACCCTACTGATGAGGTCCCCATATTGGACGAAGCTCAAGGGCAACTTATTATGTGGTTAAGACATCTAATCAAATTGAGAAAGGGAGTCACACTGGAGACAGTGCCAGAGAAGGTGCTACACAATTGATTCACATAAAGGGACTACACAATTTGTCACTCATGTTACCATGTACCGGGTGCCACATCAATTCACCAGAAAACAATTCTTGATAGTAGAGTCAAGGTCACTGTACCTCATAAAGAAAGCTTTAGGCACTACACCGGTTCCCTGTTCCACTGACGAGTTCCATATATTGGATGAAGTTCCAGGGCAATTTATTATGTGGTTAAAACATTTTATCAAATTGAGAAAGGGGGCACACTGGAGCCAATGTTAGAGAAGGTGCTACACAATTTGTTGCCCATGCTATCGTGTACATGAATGCCACACCAATTCACTACAAAATAATTCTTGAGGCATAGTCAAGGTCACGGTACACCGTATAAAGAAAGCTTTAGGCATTGCACTAGCTCCCTGCCCCACTGACAAGGTGCACATATTGGACAAATCTCTAGGGCAATTTATTATATGGCTAAGACATCTAATCAAATTGAGAAAGGAGTCACACCAAAGTCAGTGCCAAAGAAGGTGCCAACGAAGCCAACATTGAAGGATCCAAACAAAAAAAAAAGGTGCCACAAAAGCCAAAGGTTAAGAGGGCGAAGGGAGACAGGCTCAAACCTTTTCCTCAGAACATATCCTCAAGATATATAAGTATGGCTAATCTTCACTTTATGGCAAAAGGATTGGAGGAAGCATTAAGTTTCATAATTTTGTTCAGGGTTTTGACTACATAAGAGCTTTATATATTCACCTTGGATAAGAGTAACATAGTACAATTCTTGAATTTTAAAGAGCTAGATTCAGCTGTCATCCAATTAGCTATATTGTAAGTTACAAATTTATTTTAATACTTTATATTTTATCCTTCGTGTAGTATTGACTCATTTCTCTATTAACAATATCTACTTCTATTAAAGAAGCATGGATGAAGCAAAAGGAGACATATTTTGCTTTATGTGTCCGCAATATGTCTAAGAGATAGGCATCGATAGGAGACATCATGACCTGTATTAAGAGAAAGATATATTTTACACCTTACATTAAAGGGTTAGTATGCTCCTTATACTTGGCACACTCATATACATATAATATATTCATATATAATGTTGTTCATATTTTGTAGCAAGCATTAGACTCTTCTTGTCATTGCCCCAGAAGATAATTTAGTGTATTTGTTTGATTCGTTGTTTAGCCCGCCAGATCCTGAGATTGCTTTCATCGTCAAAGTGTGGGTTTTTCTTCATAGATTTATATTAGTATAAAAATTTAGTAAGTTATATGATATCTTTTTTTCCAATTGGAGATATGGCTGTGCAAGCCTTCCACCTCTTCAGAGGCTATCCACTTGGTAATAATCTTGTATAGATATATTCTCAAGTAATTAGTTTTCAAATAATTAAGTTTTAGTATACTCTTAAATTTATTAGGTATAAATTTAGTCACTAATGTGCTTTGTGTTTTTCTATTTTGTTAGTATTGACATCAACCTAGCGGTGTTGAGTGCATATATTATATATTCTGCTATATGCATGACATCATTGATATAGGGATTACATATAATTTACATGAGGTATGAAGTGATTAATATTTAGCGACTTTTTCAATTTATTAACATATTGAATATTTACCTATTACTTCTAACTTATAGTTATTTGATAACAACATGAGTTATAAAGATGAGCTAATTCACTCAATGATGGATAATTTGGCAAAAACCATACTTATAAGCATGCCTTAATTAATTATCTATTTCCGTGTATATATATGATTGTACAATATTTGATTCATTGCATGCATAATTAAGAATTCGAATTACTTTATTAGTATTTGTTAACATTTAATTTAGATTTTTTGCATTGCTTACTTCATACTTTGCTGCCTATAGTCTATTTTGATTATGGTAAATGCAGGACAATATTGAAGGGAAAATTAAATGAAACATGAAAAAGAAAAAAAATTAAAATGAATCATTTAATGGCAATTTTTTTAAAAACCACTGTTAAAAGTAAAGACTGTAATGGCTGTTACAGGAAAACTGCCATAATATTATGAAATTTTAACAGAGGTTTTTGAAAAAGTTACCGTTAATGTTTTACATTTCACAGTGGTTTACTAATCGCTGTTAAAAGATAGATTTACAACGGCTGTAGAATTCATGATAGTTAAAAAACTCTAGGAAAGGTCACTTATAACCGCTGTTGTAGGCCTTTTTTCTAGTAGTGAACAATAATTGGTTGATTTTTTTTAGTCTCTTAAGGCCTCAGGTTTATAATCTTCATTTTTTAGTCCCATATCGAATGACTCTAATTTAAACTATGTTAAATTTTTAAGATTTGTTCTATCAAAATGGCTTATGTTAATTTGATAGCACTTCCTTTACATTATGTACCCTTAATCATCTCATGGAACTTTAATATTCTAATAGTAACTTTTGCATTTTGGGACTTTGAAATATGAGATTTTTGGGTAGTAACAGTGATGCGTGCATGATGTTCTTAGTTTTACTATAGTTTTTTTGGGCTGAACTTTTTGAACTTTTTGACAAGAAAACAATAATTAATAGTGAATGTGACCTTGGTGAAAGGTTTTATTAAGAGAGGCAAAATCCACTTTGATGATTCCTAAGCCGCAAGAGGATTAATCTCTAAGCTATAAGCTAAAGGATATCCCTGATTTCTATCTAAAAATAGTAAATGTGACCAATGAGAGTTAGGTATAGCACAAGGACTAATCTATTATAATATGACAAACTAAAGTTTAAATTCCTATAGAGAGGTGCATATATTTAATATCTGGGAGTATCTTAAACATGATTACTTCCAATAGAAGAAATACATGTGCTTAGCCAAAAAAATTGTCAATGTGATTATCTTTTCTCAAAGATAGATTTTAACTACTTTTACTCGTAAACATAGAAGTTTGTTAAGTGGCATATTTTAATTTTAAATATAATATATTAATTCATCTTATCTTTTAAATTTATAAAAGTTTCTATAGCATATAAAAAGAATTTTTATCAATAAGACTAATGGTTAAAACAATATTTTAAGAAATCAGCATATATTTATTATAAAAAATTAATTTAACTTTTTTTAATATTTATAAATTATATATTTAGCTTTTAAAGAAGTGGGAAGTCAAAAGCCAAAACTTTAAATGCCCCCCAGCAAATTGGATTAAGAATATCACATAAAAGAAGAAATCTAATAACAAAAGTTCAAATTTTATTTCTCTTTTATCAAAATTTAATGGTAGAGATGAAAAGGGAAAGATTAATATATTAATCTAATCCCCCATATGTCCAAATACAAAAGAAATTTTATTAATCTCTCTCTATAGTTTCGTCCTTCCCCTCACTAGATATATTTTATCACAAAGATATGAACCTTGTAGCTTTCAAGTTCACTCTTGATCTCATAATGAATTTTTCTTCAACTCCCTATGCTAAGATGGCCTCTCTTGTTTGTTATTAACATATCGTCAATATAAATAATTTCTTTTGGGTTCTCTTTAAAATTTCTGGCAGGAAAACTCTCAATTTTTGTGCTTCTAAAAGGTTTCTCTCCATTTAGCTTGTTTGTTGCCATAATAGTGGAAAACCAAAATAAAATAATAAAAAAAATTGCATACACTTAATGTTAAATAGAACATTTCTTTGACCTAGTTAGCTTTAGTCCTTTGGGTAAGATTGGATAGTTGATTTTGAGAGAGACAAAAAAGTCTAGTATTTAGAAAATTCAGCCTTAAATATTTCTTCATCAAAATTCAAAAACATCATATTAGATACTAGATATTGAACTTTTAAGGTTACAGGGTGTTATTACATTAGACATTTAGATATTTTCTATCATTGTCTTTTGAAGGATTTCAGGCGTACCAAGAAGCAGACTATGACTCACTTAGTATCCACACGAAACTGAAGCATTGTAATGGACTCTCAGCTACGTTACACAAAAAATGCACCAAAGAAGAGGAATAGATGAGACACTGTAGAGAGAGGAAAGGAAAAAACATCGAATGCACTTCTCTATTGGTGTGCTCTATTTTGTACGTGTCGTCCCCTTTTTCTTTCTCTTTCTAACTGCATGACGGTGGAGAAGTGGGGTCTATATTATCTGCCCACTCCCACCACATTTTCCTCCTGAAAACTGATGGGGATAACTCCTATTTACCTCATAAATGGTATATTATACATATACACCCTATTCTCTCCATTATTCTCATATTGCCTAATCTCTATTGGGTTTGGGCCTAATCCACTAAGCGTGGATCGGTCTATTTTTCAACATCTCTCACTCACACTTGGTGGATTAGATATCGTGAGTCCAATTTTATTCTCTTTCTTCTTTCATACTAGGGGCTTTGCCATAACTCGTAGGTATGACGTATGACGTCTCTATTTGGGCATTTATATCTAAAAATCCCTTTTATAGAAAATAGCATAAACTAACCCTTTAGTATAGTTTGACCAAAATGTTATAGTACCTTGAATGTCCTAGATTTATCCATATACACTTTTCTTGTCGCTAATATAATCCCTCTTAAGTTAACATGTAACTCAGATAGCTTCCACTTACGCATAGTGTTCACACTTATGAAATTAACAAAATAATATCACAAGGGTAGGGTCATAGACACCATCATTGATGTGTATATTATGGTAATATTTCTTTTACCCACATATTATTTTGATATGATTCAACGGCTTTCCTAGTATAACATCTTTGGTTTATATATAACTTGACCATAGAACATATACTAAAGTAGCATATGCTGAAACATACCTCCATGATACTGTTAAATTCAAAAGACATTAATAAAAGGATGGTACCTTTATGTAACTCACATATCAATGAAGCATATATTAATTAATTTGCTTCCTATTTGTAGTTCTTTAGAACATGCGGTATGAATCACATGCTACGGCGTTCCTCTTATCCTATAAGAGTGTATGCCATTTTAGTTCTATCAGTCACACTATACAAATTTAAGTCTAGACACTAACAGTATCTGAATGCAAACTCTTTAATTCTATTAACATAATATGACGTCAATTTCTAGCAATAGGTTTCGTGGATGTGGGTATAAATAGTTCGATCCATATCCATACTCACATATCTCATCTCGAATTGCTATACTTTTTTAAGATAAGATGACATTTACTGTATTTCTTCTATACCATATAAGCACTTTTACTACTTCACTGGTGAACACATATCTTCTCTTTGAACTATTTTCTCTAGCATCAAAGGCAGTTGCTCGTGTGAGAGAGCTAACCTTTTTAACCTATATGACATGCTAGACATTGTATACTTTCACTCAGATGCACAAATAATTGTGAATAACGTGGTATCATTAAAAAACATTACATAAGGTCTGCAATTTTATATTTTGTGCATGCCAATAGTTTTTACATGTTTCACAAATATTTCTTTGCCTATTGGCTTAGTTAAAGGATCTACTACTATACATTTGGTTAAAATGTATTGCACATCTATAATTTTCTGTGCTATATAATCCCTTACAAAGTTATATTTGATATCAATGTGTTTAGTCTTACTGTGATACTTAGGGTCTTTAGTTTAAGCTATGGTTGCAATATTGTCACAGTGTATCAACATCGAATTAGTACTCTCATTCCCAAATCCTAGGTGTTCAATAAGTCTATTAAGCTAAATAGCCTTTTGCCTTGCTCCCGTGAATCCATGAACTCAGCTTCTATAGAGTGTAAGGCAATGCACGTATACTTCTTGCTACTCCAACATATTACACCATCATTAAGAAAAAAAGTGCATCCTAAAATTGATCTACACTCTTCCTTATATTTGCCTATATCAACATTATAGTATCCGACTAGGCGTATATTACTTTCTTAATAACAAAGCATAGTCAGTTGTGCCCTTTAAGTATCCCAGGATCCTCTTCACTCCTTTCTAGTGTTTCTCACTGGGGTTGGACTGGAATCTACTAACCAGTGGCATAATAAATATCCAATCTTGTACACATCATTAATATATAAGTCTATTAATGGCCTTGGTATATGAAACTTTTTCCATCCCCTTTTTATCTAATTCACTTTAAGACACATGTCAAGACTCAAGGAGTGGCCATAATGATATCCAGGGGATTATAGCCACTTATATTGTATCACTCAAGTAGTTTCTTGATGTTATTATCTTGTGAAAGAGTGAGGATTCTCCTGGAGTGATATCTTCCGATCTTAACTCTAAGTATATGTTCTACCTCACCCATGTCTTTTATCTCAAAATTGGATGAGAGTCATTCTTTAATAGCTATCATCGAGTCAAGACTATTGCCAGCTAAGACTATGTCATCTACGTATAAGAATAATATTACAAAGTAACCCTCAAACCACTTAACGTAGATACAGTGGTCTTTCTCTATCACCTGGAAATTATATGAGGTTGTCACCTTATGAAACATCAACTACCACTATCTAGATAACTGTTTTAGTCCATAAATGGTCTTTTGAGTTTACTCTTTTTGTGCTCAAGCCCTTTTTCAATGAAATCTATTAGTTATTCTGTATAGATTTTTTCATCTAGATCACCATTCAAGAATGTGATTTTTACATCCATTTGATGTAATTCAAGTTTAAACTATTTATTATTGCCAGAATAAGTTTTATCAAGTTGAAGCGCACAATAGGTGAAAAGTATCCTCGTAGTCTATACCTTCCTGTTGTGTATATCCCTTTACAATGAATCAGGCTTTATATTTATTAATTGATCAATCTACCTTTCTCTTGATTTTGATAACCTACTTATTTTCAATGGCTTTACGCCTTTTTAGCAGGTCAACCAGCTCCCAAACTTAATTTTTCATCATTGAGTTCATCTCCTCTCTTTTATTTCTCCTTAACAAGACCTTCTAAGGCTTTATGAAGAGAGCATGAATCATCCTCTTCTAGAGTAACTAAAAGTGATTTGCCTTCTATTTTGAAGTGTTTCTTTAGAACACTTTTCCTGTTACTCATTATAACTAAAGCTACTTGCTTATTTTTTTATTTGTTTTGGTCTTTGTGCTGACTGTTCTTGTCTCCAACTTAGATTGACATACCTAGATGATTGTAGTCTATTAATTTGATATGTATTATCATGTTCCTGGGTCTTGTAAAGAGATACGTTGCAGTCATGATCTCCCCTATTGGGAAATTTTGTATCAATAAATGTAACATCTCTTGAGTCTATTTTAGTCATTGTTCTATCTTCAATTTCACTTATAAATACATATCATTTGGAGGGTTCAGAGTACCTTATGAAAATATATTTTTGCCTCTAGGATCCAGTTTCCATATCTATGAGAACTGTTATGGGTATATACTGTCAAGCCCTAAGGTCTAAGGATACTTAGATCTGGTTGGTATTTAGTCCATAACTTATAGGGCATGCAAGCGACTGACTTTGAGGGTAAACGATTAAGTATAAAGGTTGCCATCAATAGGACTAATCATGTCTAAAAGAGTTCAATTTTTTCTCTTGGTAACCCTATTATATTGAGGTGTGCCTGGAGTAGTTAGTTGCCTAATAATCTCTTTTCTTCATATAGCTGTTCGAATTGATCCGATAGGTATTCACAATGTTGATTAGCATGGAATACATTGATTTTATTGTCCATTAGATTCTCTACTTTATTTATGTATTATCTAAAATACTCTAGTACCTTAGACTTATGTGAGATCAAATAGATATGACCATATCATGAAAAATTATCAATAAAAATAATAAAATATCAAGCTATATGTCTCACCCTTATACTTATTGGACTGCAAATATCAAAATGGATTAATTGCAATAGATTTTTAGCTCGTGTTCCCTTACCGACTGATCTGGATTGTCGGCTTCCTGTCCATCAAAATATTGATTGCACCAAATAATATAGTATAGGGTACTACCTCGTCATTCTTCTCGAGGAGCCTTTTCATTATAATCCTAGAAAATTGGTCAACAAAAACATTGAAGACTTGAGTGAAAACATGGTATTTTAGTTTGATAGAATTATGATGGAATAAAAATAAAGGTGTAGTGAAAGTAAATATTTTGGCATTTTGGTTAAATGAGGGAATGCTTTGGATTGTCGAAAAATATGATTGATGATGAAAACTCAGTTATTATTGTTCTTAATTATTTATAGGAGTTATGAAATCACTAAGTCTAGATAAAAACCATAATCAATCAATCAATCAGGTCCAATACATGAATGAGTCAAAACCCACTTTGATCAAAGTTAAGTTTAAAAATTTCTTAATGAATTGTTGAAAAATCGATGTCAAAAGTCCCCTAAAAATTTAAAAACTTTGACATGATTATAGTTTCACTTTCAATTTTTCATAGCCATTTGAGGTCTGGTTCCTCTGCCCTATCATAATAGACTTGCACCAAATTCATTTTCCAGTGTTTTCCTCCTATTTTCAGTGTCTATCTTCATCGTTCTCAATCATCTCTATCGTCGTCCTCAATCATCTCTATCGTCGTCCTCTATTATGAAAGCCATAAGTCACCATTTAATTTTCATCATTTGCTCATTTTTCTTACTTTTTTTGTTGTTTGTTGTTATAAACTGTAATACATCATATATATAAGCAATTATATTTGTATTAAAGACTTGTAAGTTTTCTTTTTTGTTTGCCATATTTCTAGATCTTCAACATTTTTGTTAGATCTACAACTTCTTCTCTAAATCTAGTCCATTACTTTTAGTGAGGCTGACTGTGGTGGCTACAAATGGGTTGTGATAGATGGATCTTGTTGGAAGAAGCTTAAAGAGCTTTAATAGAATAAGCTTCTAGGTATTTAGTTTCTTTACCAGATCTTCAAATCTAGTATGATGCTTTTAATGAGTGTGGTCGAGGTAGTTGATGGTGGGTGTAGGTTGATGAAAATTGAAAAAAAAATAAAAATAAATTTAGCTTTCCACATCGGTTTTAGCTAGAACCACCGTGGAAAGAAAGCACCTTTCACGACAATTATAAAATTGTCGTTACTAGATAGACTTACAATAGCAGTAGAATTCATGCTTCTACTAAAACTCTGTGAAAGGCCACTTTTAACTACAGTTAAAAACCTTTTTTCTAGTAGTGAATCACATCATCCAAGTCAAATACAAGATTATAAACTCAACAATAACCAATTGGTACTCAAGACTCATACAAATAATGGAAATTCCTAAATCTAGAAATCCCAAAATATGAACGAACAAGCACATATTATACTAGAATAAATCCCCTATTATGTCCATTGAGCTCAAGCTTTGTCCTTTATCACCAAAAAACTAAGAAATTTAGCCTCTCAAAGCTCCAACCATGTCACGATCGCTCCACAGAGTTTTCGCCATGAGAAATGAAAAAAAGATGATGGAAAGGTGGAAAAGAATGTAAATCTGTGCAGAAATGGGGAAAACGGTGGGAAAATGTATAAAATTGTAAGATTTGAGAGAGATTTGATGGAAGAAGTTGAAAACAAGTATTTGAGCCTCCTCTTGTCTAAATCTGGTAAATAAAACTTGGTCCTATCATGGTTACTACTTTCTTTTCCTTATTTAGAGAGTGACCTAATAAACAACACACATATTCACTTAAGGGCCTTTTTCGTCACAGCCATAGAAATCATCTTGGTCACGAACAATAAACATAGAAAGTCTCCCAATGGCTTTTTGGTTGCGACTAGAAAAGACATAGGTAATGACTAAATAATGCAATGTCTGGCTCTTCTCATTTCTAGTCATCTTGATCTTATGACTTCTTTCCTATTCCATTCTGGGTCTTTAAATCTCCTCCAAATGCCAACAACCAAAGGAAAAGCTCTTTGTAAAAATCAAATAAATTAGAGATCAATACATTTATAATTTAGATGAGATAATTGACCATTTTACCCAATTGACCATTTTACCCCTAAATTAGCACAATGCCATGTAGAATCATACATCATCACAAATATACAATTGCATGCATAAAATGAAGATAAAAGTGTCACAAAACCCTTGAAAATGCCAAAAGAAACCATGTAGAATTTGGGTCTTATCACTTGCCGAATGGCTTTCTAGTTGCCTTACTGGTTAGATAGCTTTCGCATAATGATATATATATATATATATATATATTATGGATTACCCCCAACATTCCTTTTGCCAGTTTAATCATTGTATTTTTATTAATATGTTCTAGTCTAGTATGCTAGATATTCATATCAGGATTATTCGAAGTAATAGCAAAAAATTGTGAGCATTAAAATCACCAGCAAGATCCATAATAAGGAACTTTTGAAATCGAAAGTTGAACCATAAAATATTGAGTTGTTAAAAATGTCTACAACTTTATTATGAAAGTTTACATTAAACCTAAAGTCTAGTAAGCAAATAACAGAAACTAAATTCCATTAGGTATCTTGAGTATGAAGCACATCATGTAGTATCAAGGTCTTTCCACCATACAAAACAAGTTTATAGGTGTCAATGCCTCGAATCTCGATCTTTGCATTATTCCTAAGGCAAAGCCACTTGCTTCGATAGGCAACTGATAGTATTCCATAGAAGATCATCGATCTTGACTTATGTATTATGTGGAGCCTGAGTCAATAAGCGAAGAAAAAGAAACAGTTTCTATTAGATAAATTGTACTAGAAACAAATGAGACATGTGAATTTACATAATTCATTGATACCTTTATGCTTTTGGCCTATTTAGAACAGTCGTATGCGAACTAGCCTATATTGTGATAGGCAAAGCATTTGACCTTCTTTAGGTCTAATTTTTTCTTGTAAGCCTCTAAATATTCAATTAGTCCTCTAATTGCAAATTCTTAGCTACATCATTGAAAGTGATTATGTTTTCATTGTGAGTCAAATTAACTTTCATGTGCTCCTAACTAGTAGGGAGCGACCTGATGACAAACTGCACTTGTTATTCGTCACACCTTCAGTTCATGAATCATATTGGTCATCTCCCTTAGAGGTTGCCTCATATAATTATTTTGCTTAAGGTTATAGGTATCGAATTTAATCATTAACCTTTTAAGTTTGGTCTTGGATACTCTACCAAACTTGTCCTTCAAGGCTTTTCATATGGGTTGTGTAGTCCTGTGTGTCTCAAATTCACACATCAGGTCATCAACCATGGTACTTAGTAGTTTAATTGTTGTAATGCTATTTTTCTTCTTTCAGGTTAGGTTGCCTCATAGTTTCTCCTTTGTTGGACTGTATTTTTAGCCTCAAGTTTCACAAGGGCCATTGATAATGACTCAATGACATCCTGTTCTTCCATAATATAATAGACATTTCGATGCCAAATGTCCTAGTTATCCCGTTGAGTTTTCCTCTTGTTCAATTCATTAATAACGTTCTTGGTTGCCATTATTCAATTTCAGTTCTGTGAAACCTATCCCACATTAATATAAAGAGAATTTGAACCACATAACATTTTAGTGAATTTATGTATATATCACATGTGAAGTATACAATGACATGTACTTATATAATTTTTTATCAGAAAAATGATAATATAACTAAACTCATGATTATGATAATACGTTTGTACCTCCCATCATATAGATGCTAGCAATAGCCACCACGTTCTATCAAAAATAATATAAGCACTATATTTATTTAAATTTGTTTTTAGAAGACTCCCACTTACAAAAAGTATACATGAATCATTAACTAAGAAAATGAAACATGTTCCTTTAAATATAAGGCATGTAACAAATTTCAAGTCTTTACAAAGAAAGGAGGAGTGAAAACATGTCTTTAACAAGGCAAAACAAGAGATAAACAAACACAAATATACATCACTTGATATGAGAATGAAAGTACACTTTCTCAGTTTCTTAAGTTTAGGAGACACTTTTACACAACTAGATACAAATTCTAAGGCTCTGTTTGGTACTAGGCATTGAGAGGGTTGGGATTGATATTAGTATGGGGATAGCACATTTTAACATGTTTGGTATGAGGCATTAGACAATACTAGGGATTACACAATGCCAACTAGATAGGATTGCCCAATACCACCCCTACTCTTGGTATTGGAAAATCAGTCCTGGGATCTACAATATTTAGACTAAATTGTCCCTCACCTCATCTCCTCTCCCTTTCATCTTTCCCTTTACCATCTATCACCTACTCTCCTTCTGCAATCGACCTCCTTCTTCCTTATCTTTCCAAAGCACTTCATTCTATATAGGTTTGCCATTTAAGTTCATTTTAGAGTTCTCGAGTTTGCAACCAGATTTTTTACTCCCTGACCACAAGTTCGTGAGTCCATTCTCCTCCGTTCAAGTTAGCAAGTATGTTCATGAGTTCAAGAATTTGTAGATCTAGTTCTTCATTCTCCTTCCTATTCATTTTTGTAATGCACTTCAATCCATATCTGGTCTATCATCGCTTCTTCTTTGTTATTCTCCTTCTCTTCAATCATCAAACTCTGTTAATGATGGGTCATGAACAACTAATTTGGTTTGTCATCCTGGCTTAGTTTGCGATGGTCATGGGTACAAAAAATATTGCTATATTATTATTTATCCAGATTTGAGAAATATAGAATGAAAGGGGATGTTTTTATTTATTTTATCAGTATTTAAGCTAGAGTTTTCTTTCAAACTAGGATGAATTTTTTTTTTTTTTGCTTTTGTTTATGATATGTAAAAGAAACTGGAAGGAGCATTTCAAATGATGATAAAGGTGGAGGTGGGAGGAAGGGAGAGGGTAGTTATGATTTTTTTTCTCTTTATTATGAGGGGTATTATAGTCTTTTCATAATTTAAATTGATTATACAATAAAATTAATATAACCATTCACTTCAAATATTATCTCATACCAAATATAATTTTAAAGCACGATTCCCATTTCTACTCCTACTCCCGATTCCAATCCCAATCCCTTAAAATTCAGAACTACATACCAAACAAGGCCTATAGTCTTAAGCCAGTATACTTTCCCTAGGCTTGTGGGTCTTCTTTTGGGCTTGCCTCTAACCCTTGTTATCTTCATGTATTTTATTATGACTTTTATGTAGAATTTTGTATTCTGTTCATCTGTCATAAACTTGATATATTTGGAGAATACACTATTAATACCTTTTATATCTGTTAGTTTAGCTTCATCTCTTTTAGCTATATGCTCATAGCTAAAGTAGGGTACATGGTTAGTTCGTGTGAATTAGCTGGTAACTTCTTATATATTGAATTAGAGGGAGTATTTATCAACTTTTATCAAATTACCCCTTAGGTACTCAACAATAATCAAATAAGAGAAATAAAGGAGTTAAAATACATTATTAGGGTAGTTTAAACAAAACACCTCCTATTAACTAAAGTAAATAATTTCTTAATATAATCAAATT
This sequence comes from Leucaena leucocephala, assembly GCA_037074615.1. NCBI lineage: Eukaryota > Viridiplantae > Streptophyta > Magnoliopsida > Fabales > Fabaceae > Leucaena > Leucaena leucocephala. Next base: position 9,287,915 of record CM073525.1, read on the forward strand.
AGTTAAATATGTCTTATTAAAGATTAATGGAGTAATATTTTTTGGTTGTAATGTAATAAGTATATTTGAATTAATTAAAATCTATCGCATAAAAACAATTTCAACTCATAATTACTTCATCTTTAATATTTCGTGGCTGTGATATATAAAAGCATGACTTGATGCATTTTTGTGTGATATAATTGATGCATTTTTGCCCATGAAAGACAATTTTATTCAATAAAAGTAAGAGAAGATACATTAAATTGGGCTTCTTACATAGATTTACCTTGAGCGCAAAACGCATAGAAGCCCAAATAAAAAAAAAGAGAGAAAACATTACAAACATGCTCTTTCGACAGGGAGCAGAAATAAAAAAGCAAGAGGTAGCTTTAGACCACAATTATTTTCAGTGGTGTTTACTTTCATTAAATACATCATAACGTGACATATTAATATAGAAAATTAATTCGTCGGTCTCTTTTTAAAAAATTAACACTCTTCCTCACTGAATCAACTCTCTAAACATCTTGATCAATTTTGGCCAAAAAGAAGGGAAATTTTTAGCTAAGGACTATGGTAGCAAATTTATTTCTAAAAACCTCCCAAAAAACTCTAAAATTTTACTGGGCTGAGCTGAAATTAACTTTGCAAGATCAAAAGACATAAATATCCCAAGAAAAATAAAGAAAAATAAGGACTTTAACAAGAACAATAAAAAAATTAATAAGACAAATAGATACATTAATAAGAAGAATATGTGATTTAATAAGAACAACAAAAAATTAATAAAATAAATAGGGACATTAATAAGATAAGTAGGAGAATCAACAAGAACAATAAATACAAATGGGATTTGTTCGAGTGACAAGCGGCTCGATATCGTTTAAGCGCAATTTCAAATTCGAGCATTGGTGTATGCAAAAAATTCTCGTTAGGAGACTTACTCACCATAGCCAGGTGCGTGATGCAGGTCAAATCTGGATATAATCGGGACAAATTTTCATTAAATCGGGTAGGTAACAAAAAAAAGAACAATAAACAAATTCACAAGATGAAAATAGATATTAATAAGATAAATAGGGGTATTAACAAGAAGAATAAGTATTTTAATAAGAACGATAATAAAATTAACAAGAGATTAATAAGAAGAGTATGGATTTTAACAAGATAAATAAGAGTCTTATTAATGCTTATATTTGTCTTATTAATGCCCCTATATTTCTTTTTTTTAAGGTAGAGTATTTATGTGTTTTGGCATCATAAAATTTATTTCAGTGTAGCCCTCAAACTGCAGTGAAGTTTCAGAGTTTTTTTGAAGATTTTTGGAAATAAATTTGCTATAGTGGTCATCGACTTAAATTTTCCCTTTTTACTTTCCGTTTATCTTTTAGGTCTAGCTATAAATTGCAGTACAATCTAGGTAGTAGCGAAATTATGATAAATGTTAAAACAACGAAAATCTTTTGCATTTAATTAACCAAGAGTGAAAAGAAAAAGAAGAAGAAGAAAAAGGTTTGTAACTGTCCTCACCTGTAGAAAGGAACGAAAGCACAAGAATGAAAAATATCTTGCTGCTCTTCATGGAATCCATGTTTGAACGATATGATATGAAATGAAATCAAACTTTAAGGTTTTTTTTTTTATATATATTATAATTTTCTATTTATTATGAGCATTTATTTCTTGCTTTATATATAGTTTAACAAAAAATAGTTTAGTGTAAAAGTTTTCTATAATTTTGTAAAATTATCTTACTTTATACAATTTACTTATATATATATATTAAATTGTAAATATATAGAAGTTTGAGTTGTAGATTTCGAAATTCCAATTATATACATTTTGTTTGCCAACTACTATATACCACATGCATATATTCTACTTTTGGAAGAAAATCCAAGAAATTCAATGCTAATTAACCACATGTTTATAAGATATGTGTAAAGGGGTAATCATCAGCTCCTTTTGGAAGAAAATCCAATGAATTAAATGTCTACATTCAATACTTTATATTTATGAATATGGAAGGAAAATAAGATGCATTAGTCATATATAATTAGGTTCTTTGAATCTAGGTCATAAACATTTACATTATGAATCTGTGATAACATTTACTACTATATATATGTGCGCGCGCGCGCGCCCTCACACTTTTTTGGACACAACCTCAAATTCCATATTACATTTCCTATTTTTCACTCCAAATCATATCCTTCAAACATGGATTATATTAAAAGCAGCAAGATCTTGGTCGCTTTCATGCTTCTCCTATTTATTTATGGTAAAAATAGCTTGTTACTTGTTTTTTCCCTCTCTATGAATATATTATTATTATTATTGCTGCTTGAAATTAATTATCATTCTAAATTGTTTAATTTTATTTCAAAATAACTATCACTTTAATTGTTTTGGCTCAACTTATCTTCAACAAGTACAACTATTTTTTTAGCTATGTGTGTAATATATCTATAGTTATTTGTAAATATTTTCCATTTTACATATTTAAAGATAAATTATATAAAGCTGAAGAACATAACCAATTTGAGTACTTATCTTTAAAGCTCATCTTATCTGTACCGTTTAAATTTAATATTTTTCAAATGTTTAGTTTTTAATATAAATTATTTTAATGGATATAAAATCAAAAATAAAAATAATCTCTCAACTATTACTTTTTAAAAATATGTTTATTACTTAAAACTCATATAAGATGGGCTTTGAACAACTTACAGTTTCATTTACAACTTGTAAGTTGTATCCAAATTACACTTGCAAAGTTGCACTTGCTAAAGGTAGGCAGCATCGGCGAATTTTTAATAAATTTTAGATATTTTTAGGTAATAAATTTTATAATATGAGATTTTTTTAGCAATATTTTCTATATTGTTTGCCCTACTATTTATATGTAATTTATTTATTATATTATTGTTTTTAAACTTATTGGGTTCTCATGAGGTACAAAAATATTATTACATGCAGGTGATGAGGTAGTAAAGGGTGAAAATGAAAACCGTACTACGAAATACACATTGGCTAATTGTACACCGAAGTCATGCTCAAACTGATGCGAGGGGGCAATTAGTTATAATGAGCCCATTTAGATAAGTTTTTAAAAAATAACTTATAAAAAAAAAGGATTTTTAGATAGTTTTTAGAAAAGGGCTTATGAAGAAAAGCTTATAAAAAATTGTTTTAAATAAATGAGTGTTTTGATAGTTATTTCCAGAAATATTTTTATTATTAGTAAATTATTAAAAAGGGTATAATTTAATTAAAAGTAAGAGAGATGAGAGAGAAAAAGATAGAGGAGAGATGAGAGATAGTATAAAAGGTGTAAGATAGAGGAGAGAGGAAATGGGTGAAAAGAGAGATGAGAGAGGGTATGAGAAATGTAGGGGTAAAATAGTAATTAGATAGTTCATAAACTCTTTTACTATTTCAAAAGTTAGTTTGCTTATACAAAACCTTAGTTTTAAAATATAGTTTGATCCAAAAGCCTGTTTGAATAAATTTAACTTTTTATTTTAAAATTTTTTCAAACTAAGTTTTGAGTCATAAGCTTTTTTAAAATCTTGGTTTTAACCAAAACCAAATATGCTAAATACTGGAAATTGTATCAAAAATATACAGTATGTGAATGTTATTGTGTTTGAAAACCATGGAAATCGTAGTTTTAAAATTTTTTGGGCAAAATCTAGGTTTAGAGAAATTAAAAAAAATAATTATATTTGTCCAAAATGGTCTGTTTGGATAAACTTTTGGAAAAATGCTTATAGAAAAAATGGTTTTTTGATAACTTTTGAAAAAAGGATTTTGGAGAAGAGTTTATAAAAAAAAAGTAATTTTAGATAAATGAGTGTTTGGATGGATATTCCCAAAATAATTTTTATAATTGGTAATTTACCAGAAAAGGTATAAGATAAAAAAAAATCATCATCTTCATTCTACTGTTCAACGACCATTCCATAGTAAGCAAATGCAATAGCGACCACCAGCACGGCAACATCAAGCAATGAGTAGCGACTAGGAGTAGTGAGGAGGCTTCAACGACCACATTGGAGGCTTCAACAACATCTTCCTCTCTGTCAACCTCATCTCGTTCTTCCTCTTCCTCTATCACCGACGTCTTCTCAGTCCAAACGTAATAATGACGACTTACCAAAAGCGATGTCTCCTCATCCATCGCCATTGACGACCAGTTAGAAATAGTAATGAAGATAGAAGTGACATAGATGAGAAAGAATATAGGAGAGAGAGTAGGAAAAAAATAAGGGCAAAATAGTAATTGGCTAGTCCATAAACTCTTTTACTGTTCTAGAAGCCATTCCCATTAACTTATCTAAAACCATAGTTTTAAACTATAGTTTAGTCCATAAGCTATTTTGAATAAATATGACTGTTTGTTTTAAAATTTCTCTAAACCAAGGTTTAGGCCAGAAGCCCTTTTAAAACCTCAGTTTGGATGCTATCTAAACATGTAATAAGACTAGTTTTTAGAATAGTAAAAGAGCTTATAGACTATCTAATTACTATTTTACTCTTACTGTTTTTTACATCTCTCTCCTCTCCTCTCCTCTCCCTTCTCCACCCCATCTCCTCTCTTCTCTACCATCTCTTATATTTTTAATAAAATCATACCCTTTATAGTAATTTTCTAATTACAAAAGTCTTTCTGGTAATAACTATCCAAACAATCATTTATTCATAATAACTTTTTTCTATAAACTCTTCTCCAAAAGCCATTTTCTAAAAGTTGTCCAATTTTTTTTTCATAAGCTATTTTTCAAACTCTTATCCAAATATACCCTTATTTACATACTTTTAATAATCCAAATATCTTCAATAAATTATTATTGATCGTGTTCAATGTTACTCTTTCCTTAACAATAATTATGTTAATGATTCTTTTAAATTATTAATTATGGTATTTGTGGAACATGAATGAATAATTAGAAGTGGCCCCATATCCATCCTCCTTTATAATAGCAACTCTCCATGCTCCCTCTATTTAAATAAAACCACATTGTTTAGTTATAAGGTGTAATTTTAACTATTAATTTTAATGTCGAGTATCTTCTCTCTTAAGGTATCATTCTCTAATTAATTAAAAATTGTTATAAAATAAAAGAAAATATAATAGAGATTTGGGATGAGAGAAATGAGAATGACAAGAGAGAATTGAAGAGAAAGAGTGGGTGACTATTATTCCATTTATTCAATCTTACCATCACTTGGTATATGCCTAATATTTATAGACCATAAGTCCTTAAATTCTATTACAAAAGTTACACAAAGAATAAATCTATATAATTGTGAAATATTATAACATTTAAAAGTTATGTGTATTAATCATTGAAAACTCCCACGAAGCTATTTATTTGTAGGTTACATAACTTTAGTGTAAAACTCCAAAAGACAACCTAGGAAGTTATGGACATCAACACTTAATATTGCAATATTCATAATACTCCCCCTTGGATGTCTATAAATAAATGTTGCGTCTCATTAAAACCTTACTAGGAAAAATTCTATGGGATAAAAATCTAGTGAAGGAAAAATAGTACACAATATATATTGAAGCTATCTCGTTAAAAACCTTATTACAAAATCTAGTAGGATAAAATTTTAGTTAAGGAAAAAAGAATATAGCATGATCTTTACTCCCCTTGATGGTAACATCAACTTTTTGACATCACTTTCTCAATAGAGTGTATTATTTTCTCAAGTAGATTATTTCTAATACATTTTTAGCATATTTTTCTTAGTTGAACCATATATAATATATTGTCATCTCATATTTCTTCAACATATCTTCTGAATATACTGAATTATCAACACACTCTTCATTTGCTTATGCACTTAAATCTCAATTTTATTATCCATTTGTGTACCTGTGGGAACTTAATTTTATCAATAAAATTGTAACATACAATACCAACACAATAGATAAATATAATATAATAAATATAATAATACATATTATATAGGACTTCTGATTTATTAAATTTAATATATTTTTATAGACAAAATTATCATACCAAAAATCTAATTATTACGAAATCCTTGGATATTTAACTCTAGACATTTTCTTTATATACTTCAAGAATTTTTAATCCTTAAAAGATTATCATATAAATTTTACTATTAGTGAGCCATATGCGTAGTTTATAACAATATCAATTAGACGCCTATTTTGTTTTCTTATACAGCCAGACTAATAATATTTGTAAAAATTATTACATCCACCACAAAATAATATTCCTTATCATATTCATCATTATCTTTATTCCATAGTAACTTTTACTTAGATGTTTGGACCACAGGTCCATAATTTTCACATATTGAAAGAATATAATTATATTTTTATTACGTCTTTAGCCTTTTACTTTTCCTTTTCGCCAAATATTTTTTCTGTCTACTTTATATGATAGATCTATATATAAGATCCTCATTTGATCACGTGATATTATTAAAACGGTTGTCGACAATTTTATCTTTTTGGTTCCATTTTTTTATTTTGACATAACTTATTGAGATCTCTTTATTATATTTTAGGTACCTAAACCTCTTTTGAGGTTTTTGATAGTAGTTATGTCTTGGTACTCTTCTAGAGTACCTACCTCCTTAATATGATCATCTTAATTACATGCTCTAATATTTCTAATATTATATTTGGAACCAAGTAGCCTTTTATGCTTTAAATATGTCTCACTTTGATTTGTACTAATTAGAGCATTTTCAGCTAAATTATGATATTTAATAATTCTCATTTAGGTCATTAATCATATCTGTAAGATATTTTGTAATATTTACGAATGCAATATTTTATGAACTTCTGGTTCATAATACTATATTTGAAGATCTTGTATTTGATAGTAATAATGCATTCTTTTTGTTCCTGTTTTCCAACTACTCAATTTCTCCCCCTCATATTGAGAAAATTTTGTTGAATGACAATTAACTAATCATGTAGTGTAAGTATCCTAAATCTATTTGTTTTCTTTAAAATATTCTTGTGTTTCATATAGAGACAAACAAGAAGAGAAATTTCTTACCCAACATATTGTTGGAAATTGTGCTCTAGGGGCCAATCATTATCATATAAGAGATATTTACAAGATTTAATTTATAAGGATAAATTAAATCTCTATCACGTTTGAATTTAAAATTCAAATTGATATGATATCTCATATAAGAGATATTTATAATATTTAATTTATAAGTATAAATTAAATCTCTATCACGTTTGAATTTGAAATTTAAATTGATATGATATCTCATATAAGAGATATTTACAAGATTTAATTTATAAAGATAAAATTAAATCTCTATCACGTTTGAATTTGAAATTCAAATTGATATGATATCTCAAATTTGATTTATGAGAATAAATCAAATGTAATTCCGTCTTATATTTATTTTAAATTAAATAAATGGGTGAATTAAATCTATGGGACGGATTTAATACAAATACTATTTATTTAATTAGTTTCTTATCAAATTATACAATATATGATATTGTATTAATTTTAGAATTAATATAAGATTAATTTTAAAAATCTAAGTCTGTAGTAACACGCATAGCATCCTATATATTTGATATTTAGGAGCTATGGTTGAGACAGAAAAAAGGGTGAATGGGAATCCGCAAAAGGTTTGCAGATAAGAAACTGCCGAAATAGAGACTGAGAGGATGAATTCTTGAGTAAGCCCTAGAGGGACAGGAGGCGCTAGCATGTCGTTCGTGGTTGAAACGTTGTTCGTGTGGATACAGTACAGGAAGCCAACTTGAGTCATCGACTTCTTGCGATCGAAAAGAGATCATGAGCCGTGGAGAGAAGCTGTGGACGTCGCAACCAGAAGCTGAGAAAGTCGCGACTAAATACTGAGGGTAATACTTCTTTTCACTTGACTTAAACACATACGGTAGATCCAGGCAGGGAATGGAAAAATTTTTAAGTTAATTTATGCTGCGTGTCTTCTAATTCCTTACACATATATCCTAACTTTCTTTTAATAGTTATTTATGTGCATTGTGGTAGATCAATATAAATAAGCATTGCACATTCAAAAATATCTGGCTCCTGACTAAAAGCCAATTTTATTGGGAGAATTTTGTTGGCTTGATGTGTATTGTACTATGTCAAATCAAATATACCAACACTAAAATAAAAATCTTGTTCTCATAAGCATTGATCTAGCTATTCATGGAGGTGTTAATAATTTTGTTAATATATAATTTTACTAGTATCGGAGAATATTTTCAAGATCACATATTCTAAAAATTGTGTACTCAACATAATGATTTATTTAAATAATCTTGCAAACTTATGGTTGTAAACTCATAATAATCACATATGTAACCATTTTATAGATACATCTATCAATTTTAGTAAATATTTATATAGATTACATGCTATCTGAATGGGCCAATATAATATGACTTTGATATATTTTTAGAATGTAAAAATCTATTCTAAATAATAAATAGTAATATTCTCATGATCAATTTTGTTTGAGAACAAGCAAAACATATGATTTCTTAAATTTTATAATATGTTAGCTATTTATGAAGAATCTTCTGGTTCTTCAATAGATGTCAATACAGAATCTTCAATAATTTATTATATCATATGTATGATCTATTATGATCAAACAAATCATGCCAACAATAAATTTATTTGGATCAGTAAACTTTTGGTTTATTTTAGCCAACAATAAACTTTTTAATTTTTTATAATATATGACTGATTTATAATCTTAATATGACATCCATTTCTAATAAATCAATTTGACTTTTATGAATATCTAAGCCAAATTTCATCCAATATTGGCTCACACTTATATATCAACAATTTCTCCCACAAGTGTGAGTCATATAAACATATTTTTATTTTTTATATATTTCACCTGGAAGTTCAGGTGCTTCCCATCAAATATATAATCAAAAATTTCAATATAATCGGGCTATCAACTTTAGACCCTTTGATGAACTGAAGTTTTGATATTTGGGTCATAATTTTTATTATCAATTCTTTTTCTACCTAAAAGAAAATATGTCTTAATTCTTTAGGAACTATATCTGTTTTGTTACAAAAAAAATCTTTAAGAATTGTCATATATTATTACTATATAATTTTAATACTTATTAATAATATATTTAAATTTACTTTTATCGATATATATTTAACATGAGTATTTAAAATTGTCTACCACATATATATTTTCTCATAATATTTCATAATAACCTAATAAATTATGTATTTGCATCTCACATAAAATAAGACTGAATAAAATTAATAAATAATCATTACTTAAAATGAAGCTTTCAATAAAATTTTCACAAGTGATCTCCTTCTATTACAATATATTTAAAAATATATATACGACTCAATTGATATATATAAACTAAATACAATAAAATTTTCAATAAATCCACCAAATATAAGGGAATAATAAATTGTTAATATTTTCCAATGAATACACAACTATACATAGATATATAGATCCATCTTTCATATTTAATAATTATATATTGTGCACAAACAATTATTAAGCTAAAACTCCTTAATAGAATACATACTTATGATATTAATAATTTTCTTTCAAATTATCCTAACTATCCATAAATTTGACTTGCAATATATAGAGTTTACATACACTACAATAACGCTTTTATCCAACCAATCAAAGATCAACATCAATTATTTAAAATAAATTTTCTCATAAAATTAAATCAATTATCAATCTTCTAATTCAAATGTAATACACATATATAACCTTGCTTTTCTAAAGTATTTAATTCTACAATTCATAATACAATGAATGGGTAAAATATCTTCAAAATTTTTTTTCATAATATTTATGATGAAATTGACTGAATTATATTACAGACATTTAAATAAATCAAGTTTTAAGTTTAAATTTGACATCGTTTGGTTTTCTTTCCCCAAATTTATGATATATATAATTGCATGTTTTTTTTAAAAAAATATTAATCATAGAGTTCACTCAAAATTTAACAATATATATATGTCACTAAGTTTTAAAGGCAGTGCTATAACTATATCATATACAATAAATTCAATTATAATGTGTACTATTATGATAAACATATTGAATTCATGTAAATGGTATATATTTACTTTTCATATATCTAAATTTATAAATAAATTGGCATAATATTATTATCTCAAAATGACCATTAACTCTTTTTTAATTTAATCTATTTAGTTTCATATCAAATACTTATCAATATCACAATAACAAATACTTATAATTATTTGTCTCTCACAAATCATAATAAACTTAAATGCTAATAAAAATTAAATATCACGCACCTTTTATGTTTATGACAATTTCTTTTCGCTTTATAATAACTCCGAACATCTTTCTCCATAATTCTTTGCCTCAAACATTACAATTACTTTTGGTATTTTTTATAAAATCTTATAATTCTGTTGGTGTCATCACCAATTTTGATATTTAATTCCATTGAATTTATGTATATTTGTCTACATGACTTCTAGTCACATTTTAACATTACCTTTTATCCATATGCCTTATAGTTATATTGTAACTTTTTCTTTTATCTATATGACTTCTGGTCATATTATGACATTTGCTTGTATAAAGATATTATTATTTCTATAATTATGGTTCAATAGCCAAGATAAAGTATCATTGGCTTTCAATTGTCAATTTTTTTCCAGTGCAATATAGTCATAGTCATTATTATTCTCTTATAGATATGTTTTATATTGTAATAGTAGATCATCAATTTTTTAAAATTATATATTAATTAGTCTTCAAGACTATCACTTTTTAATTACATGATTATCTATAATCTATTAGTCTTTAGGACTATATCAAAAGTATTTTTTTTTTCAAATCTATAAACTCTTTTTGGACTATTTGACGTTTGAATCATTAGACTTCAAGGCTTTGATATTTATAATCATTGAATTATCACATTGCCACAATATTTTAATCCATTATGCCATCTATTATAAGAACCACAAGATGGTTTTTTACCAAAGAATCATCCATTATGAAAAGTGATATGATTTCTAGCCATCTAATCACAAAATTAATTATATTATGACTGCTGGTCACAAAATTAAGTATATATATAGAGAAATAATATAGAAGAGACAAATAAATCTATTAAAACACAAATTAATTGAGGAGAGGGAAATTAATTAGTAATATAAAAATATAGATATAGTAACATAAATTAGCGTAAGAATAATGCTGGAACAAAATAAATTAAATAAATTCAATCTTATAATCAAATATAAAGAATAAATAAACTCAAAATCATATAAATCAAATTATATAATACTATATATTATGTGTGTATATAGATACATCCAAACAAAGTGAACAAACCTAATGAAATGAAGGAAACATGTAAGTGACATAAATTATGTGTGCGTATCAATTATAATATTGTGAACATAAAAAAACAATATAGAACATAACATGAAAAATAAATAAGAAGATAAAAGATAACAAAAGAAAAGATAAACATAGACAACATAAATAAAAGCAATAAAAATAATATCGAATAATAAATAATGTAAAAAAATAAATATAAAATAATGTAGTTAATAAACAAAATAAAAGTATAATATAAGATACACAACATGATAAATATAGATAACAAAACATAACAAAAATGATTGAAAAATAACAAACAACATATTTAATATAATAAATATATAGAAAGTTAAGGTTGTACATGCTAATTGAGTAAAATAAATATATGTGTAAATAAAGTATTATCGTATATAAAAAGAATATATGAATCTATAATAAATTCATACCTTAAATTTTCAGAGCAAACTCATGATGATAACGTGTTATAAAATAAAGAAAAATATAATAGATATTTTGGATGAGAAAAATGGGAATGACAAGAGAGAATTTGAGAGAAAGAGGGGGTGACTATTATTCTATCCATTTAAGCTTACCATCACTTGGTATATGCCCTATTTATAGGCCATAAGTCCTTAAATTCTATTACAAGAGTTACACGAAGAATAAATTTACATAATTGTGAAATATTATAACATTTGAAGGTTATGTGTATTAATTATAGAAAACTCCTAAGAAGCTATTTATTTGTAAGTTACATAATTTTAGTGTAGAACTCCAAAAGATAACCTAGGATGTTATAGACATCCACACTTAATATTGCAATATTCATAACAAAAACACTTTTTTAGGGCATCACTTTTAGAATAAATATATTAATTATTCATCCAATTCTTAATGTAATATTTAATTAAAGAGTTTATCTTAGTTCTAAATATAATATCAATTTTTTATATTTATTAATTTTCTTTAAATTATTTCTATTGATACTCCCCTAAAAAAATAATAATTTAATAATACCCCTATATATTCTATAAAATGAGTAATGCTTGCTACTCATTAATACCACACATTCTATAGAGTATTTTTGTTTAATCATAGATTACAAAAATATTCATAATACTTTATGTAGTTTATAATCATGTCCAAAAATCCAATTACCAATGTTAATGTTATAAAATGGTTAATATAATTTTTAGTCCCTCAAATTTTCTCTTATTTTAATCTTAATCTCTCAAGTTTTAAATCATAGATTTTAATCTTTTAAATTTTTTTGTTTAAAATATTTGTCCCTAAACTTTAATAAAAACCTTGACATGTTGTTCCTTAACCAAAACCCATGATTTAAAATTTGAAAGATTAAAGATTATATTAACCCTTATAAAAATGGACTATGGTTTTGCACAAATATAGAAGGAATAGGGTTCATTTTTGTCATATTCTGTTTTGTCGAAATGGTCTCTTACTATACCATTTTCTATGGAAAAAGAAGTCCAAATCCACCAATTCTTTGCGCTATTATGTTTTCGAGCAAGCCTTTATTGGATTTATAATAGAAGAGATTTGCTGGCTTCTGATATGATCAATTTGGAACTTATCTACATCAACAAAAGAAGGATCGATCGTAATCAGTTTTCTACTTCTTCAAACAATGTCATTTGGAGGGATGCTAACATATTGCTCAAATAATTGTTCTCCAAAGTTTCTGTTTCCACCACCTCTCCCCCTCTGTTTGAAAATCTTATTAATCTTTTCCCCTATCCTCCTGTTTATAGCACTATGTAATGTACTTAGCACTTTGTAATGTACTTGTTTACTTATTAATATCATTTTGCCTATTATAAAAAAAAGAAGAGTTAAATTTTTGTCAAGTATTAGGGATTTACAATTAATTTGACAATCAGATATGATAATGCAATTATGCTGGTCATATAGTACATGAAAACTTGTCCAATTGAGGAGGACATCTGATTAATTCGAAAAAGTGAACACCCTTCAATTTTCCATTTCAGTTTTTTCTTTATTTTTTCAAGAAATTGAATTTTATGTGTAGATTATAAATCTATAGGAAAATGATTATCGAGGAATACATTATTTTTTGTCCTAAAAAAATAATAATTAAGATGGATGAATATAAGATTGCCTTAATTTAAAAATGAATCAAATAATTTGACTAAGCTAGATTAAAAATCCTTTGACCAAGATAAAAGAAACAAAGAACTAGATGCGAGCTCCAAACTTGACTAGAGTACCTAGCAAATACATGAAAGCAATTTTCATAAAATAAATTCGCCATATATATATATATATATATATATATATATATATATATATATTTCCCTTAGGTGTATTTTGATACTTTCATATCTATTTTGAATATTCATCGAATACTTTTTCTCATTTGAAAAACATAGTGTGTTTGATACACTTTAGGTAAATATTTATAGGTATTTTTGCATATTTATCATTTTTAAGTTACAGGTGTAACATCCTAATTTTTCTCTATTTGTATAAGACTAATAGATGATAGGGGTTTAAAACGGGATTGTGATGATAAACAAAAAGAAAGGTAATGAGTAGATAAGGGTATAAAGAAGAGAGACTAAAGTGAAAACTCAAAAATTTATATGGTACAAAAATAGAAGTAGACATAAGTTTTTGGCCATTAAATATAATTATAAAAAGTTGAGGGTTTAAAGTGTAATTTTTAAGAAGTTCAGGGGTAAAATGGTAATTATAGAAAGTTGAGCAAGAAAAAACCAAAATTGCGCATAAATATTTTAGTCCCAAATTTTATCAATAAATAGAAAAAATTATTCTGATCAGTTTAAAGTAACATGAAATTTTAATTTGAGGTCACGATAAATTGATATTAATTTTTGAAGTCTGAAAATTATTATAGTATCCTTTGGACCTCATAATTAGATAAAATTTGGTAGTAAATTCTTATAATTAATATAATAATTTAGAAAACTGATAGAATTAAAAAATAAGTCATGTAGGATTAATTAGATCTCAAGGTCGCAGTAGACCTAACATAAGGAAAGTAATGAGACATGAAGATATGAGTACAATACAGTATCTCTCTGAAAAGATTATTACCAAGTAAAAAGTTAAAATAAGGAAACTTCACGAGTTTATTATTTCATTCAGAGAAAGTATTTAGAATAGTTTTTCCCATATAGCCTCTATTATAAACATACTGAACTTAGTTTTTTCTTAAATGAAGACGAAGTCTAAGTTCAAATATGAGTGCTGATATTCAAAGTTTTATAGAGGTATGCCTGAGGAATAGAGAAAATAATCCTATATGTTTTGAGAACATAGAAGTATGAGCAAATAGATCCTCCATATAAGGATAAAGATATTAAAAGGCTAGAGAAATCTAGAGAAGAGGGTTTAAGGCAGAGTACAGATAAAATACAATTTTATGAGAAAGAGAATACTAGGACTCAACACATATGAAATATAACCTAGCTCTAACCATACAGCTCATTCCAATTAAACATGCTCAGGTTAGAGAAGTCTAAAGATGGATGACATACTGGAAAGTACAGTGTTGAGTAACAAAGTTAGAAATATGTTATAGAATAATGAGAAAAAATATTACTAGCTAGCATTATTAAAGAATATCATAAGTAGAGAATATAATAATTTCTCAGTAGAAAGGAAATAAGGGATTTCATTATCCCTTGTATTGGTTCCAAACAGAGGAACTGTATGAGAAGAAAGGTATAGAAAGAAAGAGATAGATAGAAAAATATTTTAAGTTGCTAACAGACACCCCAAAGTATAGTAAAGTTTAAGAGGGTTCAATATGAAAAAATAGACACTATGCACAAGTTCAGTATATTGAGTTGTTTGTAAGTATAAATAGATAGATACCCCAATCTTTAGTCATAAAGCAGAAAATGATATAAAGAGGAAATATATCCAAGATAGTTTGATTAAGGTACCAAGTAAATTTCAAGGACAAAATTTATTTTAAGAGAGTGGAAATATCATATCATAATTTTTTCTTATCTGTATAAGACGGATAGAGGATAGAGGTTTGGAAGGGATTGTGACGATAAATAGAAAGAAAGGTAATGAGTAGACAAGGGTATAAAGAAGAGAGACTAAAGTGAAAACTCTAAAAGTTTTATGGTACAAAATGAAAGTAGACATAAATTTTAAGTCATTAAGTATAATTATAAAAAGTTGAGGGTCTAAAATATAATTTTTAAGAAGTTTAGGGGCAAAGTGGTAATTATGAAAAGATGAGCTAGAAAATGCTTAAAATTATACAGAAATTTTTTGATCCTTAATTTGACCAATAAACAGAAGAAAAAAATATTTTGATCAGTTTAACGCAACACGAAATTTTGATTTGAGGTCCTATTGAATTGATATTAGTTTTAGAAGTCTAAAAATTATTACAGTATCCTCTGGACCTCAGAATTAAATAAAATTTAGTAGTAAATTTTTATAATTAATATAAAAATTTTAAAAACTAAGAAGTAAAATAGGAGTCATGTAGGATTAATTAGATAATTTAAGGTGAAAAATGACACTGATAAAGGATTTAAAGAAGATGTAAGAATTTTTATTAGGACTTATGGGTCTCAAAAAATTATGAGAATTTGTAAAAAAATTATTTTATATTAGAATACATTTCTAAAAATTTCAAAACTAGTAAAAAGGGTGTTTAGAATTTATCCCAAAAATCAAGGCAATTTGAGAATATCGGTATAAGAAATAATAAAAAGTGCCTTAAGATATGTGCTAAATATCAAGTTGGACTCAATTTGGGCCCAAAATGGTGTCATGTGCTGGCCGAAGAAGTCAAATAATTTGTCATGTGATCAAATAAATTTTATACGATATTTTATGTATTTTTAAAAGAAAAAAAAATCAAGAAGCATGATGTGGGATGTGAGGTGTCCCAAATAGACCCCACATTGGCCCACATAGAAGGATATGAAAGGAAGAAGAGTTTCATCACATGTTGGATTATAATAAAATAATATAAGAAATAAATTAATGATGATTAAAGATAATTAAGTAATAAAGCAACAAATAAGATTCAAGATTAAGGGGTTATAATAATTAGTTGAAGGAGGGATATTTTTGTTCTAAGGTGCCAAAGTTTTGGATATAAATACCCTTCCCATAAGCTCAAAATTGTGGCCTCTTGACCTTGGGAAAACTATGGCCAAATAGAAACTTAAGCCAAGACAAAAGGCAATTCAAGGCACTTAGAGATCAATGTAGTTAAAGCATAAGGTATGTAATCCTTCATAGTTTATTTGTTGGAGTTTTGGAAGGATAAAACTTAAATTTTAATGGAAGAAAAGTGATATATTCTCTTGTTAATGGTGTTGTCCAAATCTGGACAGAAATTAAGAAAGAAGAAATGCAAGATAAAATATAGTAAAAGACATTTAGATAAGCTAGTTTGATGATTGATTATTGAATTGATTTGATATTATTGACTTTGCTATTTCTTGAGGCCATTCGACTAGTACTACTTTGGATAGAGGGAGATATAATTTTAATAATTTAATATTTCTACTGAATTTATATGATGATTTTGTGTAGGATTGTATATGTTTTGAACCTTGGAAGCATTGGAACTGAATGTTGTAATTTTGGAAATCTTCTCTATTATTGTTCACAATGCTTTCTGATTTTGATACTTCCAATATTTTTAAAATGAAAAAGTATGTGGGATAAAGTATATAAACATGTATTGGAAGCATTGTAATCAAAATGAGATTTTTTGAAAACAAAGAGGACATATTTTGGTTCTATCTAGAATAGTATGCACCTACTGGAATTTTAGAATTATGAGTTCATAAATGAATTTAGAAGGTTAAATTGTGTAGGGTAAAGTTAAGACATCAATTGATTCAAAGATCAAGCTAATTAATAAAGATTAAGGAAAGTTATTGAAGTAAATCAAATACAATGCTCAAGGAGGTTAGATTGTAATGAATAATAATATAATGTTAGGTTTTGGTTGGTGTACTCAAAGAGTGAAGCCACACATCAAGGAGAAATAGGAAGCAAGAGGTAAAGGAAAATAATAAGAAAAGCAAGGAGTATGAGGTAATGAACTTGCCTACTTGTATATTATATTACTTGGAGGTTTTATGTGTTGGTTGTTTATTTTAGTGATGTGAAGCATGTAAGATTAAGTGATGATCTGTTTTTTTTATGCTATGGTCGTATGTTATAATTAAGAGATATGAAAACATGTAAGTATCATTATGCAAGCATGCTCATTAAGTGCATACATATTAACATTAAACATATAGTTGCATACATTGTATAGTTTCTGTTTGTTACTAAGATTTTCTCATAAATCTCACCCCTTCCATGTAATTTCAATCCCAGTAGGTTCATGTATGATAAAAGAAGATGATGAAGTATGAAGAGAAGTTAGGGATTGGATAGTATAATTGATGTGTGAAATTGTTATGAATGTAATATGTAAAAATGCTATGTAATTAGAATTGATGACATTTTGTGTAATTGAAAGAAAAATAATTAATGATTTAATAAAAATACAAAAATTTTCCAAGACTTAATTAACATTCCAAGTTTCCTTTCAACATAAAGAACGCCTTATTTAGGTATTTGTATAAAGAGAAAAAATTTTCTAAAGTCAAGAACCAGGAACTCTTTTTAGAAATTTTGACCAAATGAACAGTAAACTTTGACCTTGGAGTTGACTAGCCAATTGGTCTAATAAAGTATTTTTCTCTTAAATTTTATTATATTAGCTTCAAGTATCCTTTTGAATAACTTTATTTTAATTTTTCTAAAATTAATCATGATTTTTTGAAGTTCATTGTCAAATCTAAACATATCATATGAACAGTAACTTGAAGAGTGAAATTTTAGATTCAGCTGATGGATTGTAAGTGGTTCTAAATGTTACCTAATGACCCATAAAACATGAAAGTAAGATGTTACAAGAGGTATTTTAATATTTTCTTAAAAATAAAGTGGATTCCATATTTTAAATGTTTGAGTATTTTTACACTCAAGAAGAGTTCACGGTGTTATACAGTTTTAGTACTTAGGCAGATGTTGTTAGGTAAAAGTTAATGGATAAATCAGCACATTTACCCTATTGTATATTGAAGTAAAAACAAACGATAGGTACAATCACATGAAGTTTACATTTGAATTGCTGCTCTCGTTAAAGTTACTTTACTTCCTCATTTTTTTTAAAATTACAATTAATCCCATATAAAGAATCTAATTATAGAGAAATTTCGAGAAATGACATAGTGACTATAAAGTCCTATGAGATCTAAAATTATTTTTTTTAATTGTGAAAAGATAAAGCTGATGACATTTTTTAAAAAACAAATCTTGAAATAGAAGTCAGTTTGGTCTGTTCGTAGAGTGAGAAGCGTAAGGAGTATCTGTGGGCGTTGTAATCATGTCCATTCCGGCGACTATAAAAGTTGTGGGTGTGCTTCCGGCTTTCATAATGATTTTTATCTTCACTACGCTTGCCTAAGTATCCATGGATTTTCTATTGCGGTTCATACATTCCAACGAGACGACAACATACTCCGGCGTGATGAGGGAGGCATTCAGGCAGGAGGGCGCAGTAGCCACACAAATTCTTGTCATAATTACCAATTATGGAAGTTTAATTATATAATTGATTATTATTGGTAAGAATACATATACTATAGCTAGTTCTATGCTGTTCAATTTATGATTTGGTATTATTTATTTATTATCTTTGTTCTCCTCTTATAATTATTTATGTTTGATTCACATGTTTAGTTATATGATTTTTTATTGAATATCCATATTAAATGAACAAATCATTTATTGTTTTATTTATCACATGCTACGTGAAACTTTTAAATGATCATTTCTGATGCAATTATATGTTAGATCTATGTATAATTATAGATTTTATGATTATAACTATGATGATTGTCTAAGGTTCTACATGTTAGGGACTTAGCATATATAATTGTTATAACTCTAATATATTATTGAACGATAATAGGCACACATCAATCTTTGAGAACGCTCATCTTCATATTAGTAATATCATCCATTTGTCTTGCTTTTATTATTATTATTCTCTTTATTTTTCTAGAAATTTTAATTAAATAAGCTTTCTTCTACTTCTCTTTTTATGCACACTTAGTAATCTAGACTTAAGTCATGCATTGACTCCACATAAAGAATACGACCTAGGTTAACCTCTATACTACATAGAGATTAATTTAGTAAATAATTTGAGGGCTAACGATATACTACATCAAATTTTGGTACTGTTGCCAAGGGAGTCAATTCCCTTAGCTCCTAGGTTAATTAAGTGTGTTTGCTTTTTTCACTTTTATTTTCTTAGTGTATAGTAGAGTCTAGTCTTTAGGTATTTTTGATTTAGTAAATTTCAATTTGATTCTCATTACTTGATTTGTTTTTGACTTGCTCAGAAAAATCTAAGAAAATTCTTACTATAAGGTTTCAACATTCTAAACATTTTTAATAGCTTTAGCTATTAGGTTTGACCTATTTTTATCAAATTCAAACGTTTAAGTTAGTTTTTCTATTTTTCTTTGTAATTTTTTGACCTTTTCTTATTTTTTAAATTTATCTGTTATTCTTATTTCTTTATTTCTTTCTCTAAATTACATGATGGCTTGGTTTAATAATCATCATCATTACAATCATAATATAACCATGCTCTCTTAATCTTTCACAGGTTATAATATTTCAAGGGATAAGGCAAGAAAGCAAATGTACTCTATTGGACAGAATATCCATGAATCTTTTACTAAATATTGGGATCGATTACAATAAAACCTGCACAAGTACCCACATCACCAAATACCTGATGAATACCTCATACTATATTTCCATATGGGATTCAAAGAGCATAACCGAAAAACAATAAACAGTGGGAGGAGACTTGTTAGAGCTAACTATAGACGAAGTTTGGGGGCTTCTTAAATTATTTGTCATGAGTAACCAACAATACATGGCTCAATTGCCACCTCAACTATATTATAACCCGCCCTTCCTACCATATAGACCCTACTGTGAGCCTTTATTTACCCCATATGTGCCACCTTATCAACCCCAACCCAGTCATGCAAGTCATATGGTGACTCTTAGTTTAGTAGACATTCCTCATTCCTTTCTATTTCCAAAGATGAGTAGATACAATTTATGAAAAAACTATATGATTGCTTGGTATTACAATACCCCGCATTACTTATTAAAGCATAAGTGTTTGGAATGTTTAAAGAATTAGAGAAACATAATAGCGCTATGGATAAGCTTTTGATCGACATAGCGCATATTGAATCTGAAGGAAAATAATGATCCTCATGTCCTCAAGTTTCATGTGAAAAGCAAGTAACAACTTTACACAAAGCCTTAAACAACCGTCAACAAAAGGTAAGTCAAGAACAAAACCCAGAGGAGTCATATTCTCCTTTTGGTATTATAGCTCCTATCCTTGAAGAAGTTGACTCTAATGGTAGTGCCTTAAAAATAAAAATGTTACTTGCAATGCCTCTACCTCTTTATATGATGATAATAATATGTTTAATCATATTTCTCTTCCTAGTATTCCTAGTACTACATGTATATCCTCTTATACTAGGAATGATAATGGACATGTTGAGCACATTTAGTCTTGATTGAGTGCTAATATTGACTTATCTTGTAAAGATAACTTACTTGAATCTCCTTCTTCCCCTTGCACACACATAAAGACAATAAAGTTCTTAAAGAAAATACTAATAATGATATCTCACATACATTCTTTCTATGTACAAGTAGTGATGGTTCACTTTATATGAATTGTATTGAATTATATAGAAAGATAGCCGCATTGCATAAACATAATGGAGTTGATAATGATGACATTTCTCTAATTTCTAATAGTCCTAAAAAGCTTGAGGAATGTGTTTTTGTTACCAAGTAATCACATGATTAAGTAAAGGCTACTACAACAATCGAGGAAGTTGCTTTAGCATAACAAAATGTTAAAATAAAGAAAATGAGGCAGAAGACCAAGCCTAAACAATTGTAAATCATGCCTACCATTCAGGAGGATGAAAATGAGGGTGCTGATAAGGATGAGATATTATCATGGGATTTGCCACCTGATAAAGAAATAATCACTTATGATTATATTATAATTCTTCATATTGAAGTCAAGACTCTTACTGAAGAGAGTCTTATTAATTTTATTTGATGTAAGAAATACTTGTGTTCTTATATATCTTATAGAGTTCTTATATCTGGTGTCTTGATTACTAACCTTGCACCCTTGAAGGCTTTCCACGGCTTCAAGTACTTTGATTCTTGTCACAAACTTAGAGTTGGAAACTGTGTTACTTATGGTTTGTTGAATCTCTTGTAGGTCCCTCACTTAGGAGAATTGTATGGTGATAATCATATTCCCTATATTGTGGCACCTCCATAACTTGACTTTAAACCACCACCCCAAACAACTAGAGAAAGTTGTGTAGAGATTATACACTTATGTGACAATATGTTCCTCATCATATATGAAAATTTCAATTTCAAGACCCTCAAGGGGCATAAAGACACCAGGTTGTCTCTTTCCTTATCTTATCTTTATATATATCTTAAGCTTTATTGTTTGAGATAAGTGTGAAGAAAGGCCAATCCCAGTAGTAAAAGGTAGAATAATTTAGATTTATTGCTTTATATCTTTTAACAATTTCCTAGAATATGTTGTATTTTAAGAATTTCTTAGTTTTAGGTTAGCTTTCTTTGAATAAATTTGCCCTTTAGAATATGACTCTTTAACCATCTTCCCTCTTCCCTTTGATATATGCTTTAATGCTACATTGAGGATAACACATGGTTTAAGTGTGGGGGAAGGAAGGAATTTGATTGATTGCTTGATTGAGTATTGAAAATGCATATTTTTTAAATTGTTTTCACACTCATGCTTCTGAGTACTTCTTTTTTAAATTAAAATATCATCTTGATTATACTAATACATGTATGAATATTCCAAATCCATCGTTGATTGTGATAGTTTAGTTTGTCAATATTCTAAGAGTTATACTAGAAATAGGTAATGTAATGTATTGAAAATAGTTGAAGTCTTCAATGAAACTCTGTAAATAGGAATGAAGATAGATAGCCCTATTTGAAGGATTCTCGACCTTAAATTCCTAAATTGAGTAAGTACCTCCTACATTAGTTTTTCTTCATGACAAGTTTTAGTTCTTTTATCTACTATCTAACTCATGTGCAACTCTTTGAAATGATTGAGTCAATCATATTCTAAACTCTTTTTATCCTAAACACAAACCTATTAGACATTATATATGTAGTATCCCCCTTTGAGTTAATCACTTTTCTTCTTCTATCATTTTTATAGAAAGTCATATATGCATGAACATTTTTTTTGAAATAAAATTTTTACTCATGTCAGAAAATCATTATTATTATGATGTTGTGTTACATATTTTATACACAAGGTGCCAAAAAAGAAAAGAAAAGAAAAGAAATATAGTGCAAGAAAAATACAAAAAAAAAAAGAATAAAAAAAGGAGAAAGGAAAGAGGAACCATTATCATATCTTATTAGCATAATTATCACACCTACATCTCTTATGACATGAATTCATGCTATCTATTCATTATTACATGCATATGCTATTTCCTATTATTCATGTTCTATTCCACATGTCTTATTTCCAACATTACAATCTTATAAAATCCTCTTTATTAAAGAATACACATGTAATTGATTACAAAGACTTAAAACTATTACTTGCCTATAGTAGGGGGCTAGTATTAGAATGTTTGAGTGAAAGAACCCCTAAAATATGAGATGAGCGAAATAACTATACCCATAGTGTACTCTCTTCTATCATGTTCCTCTATCTTAACTGTGTTAATAGAGATTATTCTTATTACATTTATTATTTTGTGATTATCGTTGACTTAAAGGATTTGATTGATTGTATTATTACTCTTATGTTCGAACTTGATTAACTCATCTACTTATTTTCAATTGTTTATCATGATGTTTTTCCTATTTTAAGTGTAGAGAAATTTGATGAATCCCTATTTATTATATTATTTTATATCTATTTCAGGAAATTTATCATATTTAGTAGGCATTATATTAGTATTATGTTATATTATATTAATATCATTTGAATTAATTCAAAAATAATTCATCAATATCCAACATTTGAATTTAATTAAAGAATAATAAATAAGGGTATTATTTTTTCTTATTTTCTTATTAATTGTCTTATCTTCTTTATCCTATTACTTTTTATTTAAATTGTTTTAAGGATATTTGAGTTAAAAAGATTATCTTTAGAGATATTAGAAAATATGACTACTTGGAGATAAATGAATATCATGAAAGATAAATTAAGGATAAATCATCATCGTTTGAAGAGCAAATTAGTAAAGAGTCCTATATCAACAAAGAAGACATTAAGGTTATATAAAGGACCCCTAGACTCATCCATTTGAGACACCAATTGCCACCACCATTATAATCATCTTCTTCATATTTTCCACAATTCTATCTATTTTATTCTAAGTTCTTAAGGAGAGATATAGTGACTTGAGTTCTTATATTTTACAGTAGAAGTTGAACAATTTTATGGTTTGATCTTTTTTCTTTATGCAAGTTTATGATTTCCTAGGTTTAAGTTTTGAGATTTGCATATGTTAGATTTAGGGTCTCAGTTGAGACATGTTTGATCAAACTCTTGTGATTTATTATTTTAATTTATGATTTGATATTATTTATTTACTATCTTTGGTTTGCTCTTATAATTATTCATATTGGGTTTACATATTTAGTTATAGGACTTTCAGTTGAATATTCATGTTAGATGAACAAATAATTTATTGTTTAATTTATCACATTCTAAGTGTAACTTTTGAAGAATTATTATTGATAAAATTGTATGATAGATTTAGATATAATTGTGAATTTTATGATTATGATCATGAAGATTGTCTAGAGTTATATATTTAGGAACTTAGCATATATAATTGTTATAACTCCAATATATTATTGAACGATGATAGTCAAATATTAATCTTTTAAAGTGTTCATCTTCAGATTAGTAATATCCTCTATTTGTCTTATTTTTTTTAGAAATTCTAGTTAGTCAAGCTTTCTTCTACTCCTCATTACACAACACTTAGTAATATAGAGTTAAGTTATGCATTGACTCCATGTAAAGAATACAACTAGATTGACCTCTATACTATATAGTGATTAATTTAGTAATTAATTTGAGTACTAACGTCAAGCGACGTTAATCACCCATCACCCACCAATTTTGTTCTAAAAACAGGTGAGCCTAGGATAATCTCTACACTCACTTCTTGGAGTGGCCGCATTTAGGTCGAGCTCAATGCACACAAGACTCCATCGGAAACTGCTCATGTGTTATCGGTGACTGTTGCTCTGGTAAGCTCGAATGTGAAGGCAGGGGAGGCGCACCGCCTGCGACGTTGATAGAATTTACTTTAGGCCAATCTCAGCCTTGATTATTATGACGTTAGCTTGCTTGATGGATTCAATGTGCTTGTAGCGGTTGTTCCTTAAGGTGCTTGTGAAGCTTGCAAGAGCACATATTGTTTGGTGGATATGATCATCCTATGCCCTTCAGAGCTTAGGGTAATGAGCAAAGATGGAAAGTTGGTAGAATGCAAGGGTCCTTGTGAGGCAGATAACTCATCTCAAGCTTGTGGCTACAATTCTTCCGAGCCTTCCTCTAACGCAAAGCTATTCAAGAGCGTTTGCCAACGTGCCTATAGTTATCCTCTAGATGATCAGCTAAGAACATTCACATGTCAAGGTGCAGATCATAATATCACTTTTTGTGAATACCCCTACACAAATTTGGAAACATTTGGCTCCTCGTCGTGCAAGGAAATCGTCGCGTCATCTCACTACATAAAGGACCCAGATACAATAAGCTCCATAGGGGGTTTGTTCACGCTAGGATTCTTCAGTCCTGAAAATTCTATGAATCGCTATGTGGGAATTTGGTACGTGTCAAATTCCAGTATTGTATGGGTGTCTAACAGAAATCGACCATTTAGGGATACTTCAGGAATTTTTAGAATACCCGATGAAGATGGCAATCCTGTGATATTAGATGGGAAAAACCAAACCATTTGGTCATCAAATGTGTCAAATATTTCATCTACTACTAGTTGGCAGATTTTAGATTCTGTAAACTTGGTCCTAATCGATAACTCGATTGAAACTATATATGATAAAGTTTTGAGCATCCTTCAGATACATTGTTGCTAGGCATGAAAATTACGAGCAACAAAAGAACAAGGGAGACACAGAAGTTAACAGCATGGAAAAATGGTCTGATCCCTTGGCAATTTCTCTCTGAGTCTGGAACAACTAAATTTTGCAGAATTGTTCATATGGAATGCAACTAGCCCCTATTGGTTTAGTGGTCCATGGAATGGCCAAGGCCTTACAAGCATCCACTAAACGAGTTCCGAGTATGATAATGGTTCTGAAGAGATGGTTGCTAGCTTATCGAATGTGTCTGACATCAAAGAGATGGTTGTTTTGAATTCAAAAGGAAAATTATTACATAAACACTGGGATGATACTAAGAGGCAATGGGAAGAAACCAATCTAGTTCAAATTTCAGATTGTGATGTTTACGGTATATGTGGGAGAACAATCTTTAGATTCAGAAGAGGCAATGTTTAAAGCACCAAGCTTTGGAGAACAATCCTCTAATTCAGAAGACAAGTGCAGAATC
This sequence comes from Leucaena leucocephala, assembly GCA_037074615.1. Lineage (NCBI taxonomy): Eukaryota > Viridiplantae > Streptophyta > Magnoliopsida > Fabales > Fabaceae > Leucaena > Leucaena leucocephala. The sequence goes on from CM073525.1 coordinate 9,314,067, forward strand.
CAGTGCTTGGAGAACTGCACTTGTAAAGCATATTCATATAATTTAGTACTTAGATGTAGGACTTGGAAAGAAAATTTAATTGACATACAGCAGTTCTGAAATGGAGGAATTGGCCTATATATCCGTGCATCTGGTATCTAAATTTACTAAGAATACTTGGAATTTAGTTCTTTTAACTTTATTTTTTTGGCAAGAATTTCTTTACCTTCTTTCTCTTTCATGACAGATAAGAAGAGACCTAGGACTTCATCATTATCATTATTGCAGTAATAGGAACTATCCCAATTAGTGTCACTTGTGCATACTTCTTATGGAAATGAAAGGCAAAACAAGCAGGTACTATTCCTTTTTATATCATATTAATAATTTCAAATCCTACCACATCTACTTCTAAATTCATTAAATTGATATGATCAGCAGGAAAATGGAAAAGAAAACAGTTCTTATTAAAAGGGCATGGTACAAAAGAAGATAGAACAAATGGCAATATTATTGAAAAATTGTCACAAGTTAAATTCCAAGAGTTATTGGTTTATGATTTTTCAAAAGGTTGCAAGGGCTACAAACAACTTTCAATTGACCAATAAACTTGGGCAAGGCGGTTTCGGTCTAGCCTATAAGGTATTTTTCAAATCCTTAATATAAGACATATTTAACTAATTTAATTAAAGTAAGAAAGTTAATTAAATTAGTTAATATTGTATCTTTTTTTTCCTAAAATATACTAATCATCTTCCTCAATTCCCTCCCTCCCTAGTTTACTTGATTATTGTTGAGACATTATCAATAGGGGTAATTTAGAAAAAAAAATTGATAAATATAAGAAATATGTCTTATATTTAAAACTAAGATAAACTCCTTAATTAGTGAGTATATAATTTTTCTAAATAAGGACCAGAGGAGTATATAATTTCATGAAATATTAATTCAAATTCATTGAGTATAAGTATAACAAATGTTTCATGGGAATTTCTTCAAGGGAACACTACATGATCAGGATATAGCAGTTAAGAGACAATCAAGAGCATCTGGACAAGGACAAGAGGAATTTATGAATGAGATGCTTGTCATTTCCAAGCTTCAACATTGTAATCTTGTAAAACTTTTAGGCTGCTGCATTGAAGGAGAAGAAAATATGTTGATCTACGAACACATGCCAAATAAAAGTTTGGATACATTTATTTTTTGTTGGTTTTTCTGACCCCTTACGATCTAGCCCTTTCTAGTCATATAATTTAATGAAGGGGAAAAAAACATTTGTTTGTAGGAGTCTTTCTTACATATATTTGAGTTTTCTCTATGGTATGCACAAAATTTAAATAACCCTTCCTTTTACTACTGTAGATCCACCTGGACATAAACTTCTCAATTGGGGAAAGCGCTTGTCATAATTGAAGGAGTAGCTAGAGGATTACTTTATAGGGATTCTAAACTAAAAATTATACATAGAGAGGCAATTAACATCTTGGTAGATGAGAACTTGATTATGGAAATATCAGAGTTTTGTATGGTTAGAATTTTTAAAGTGAAGATCATGTTAAAGATAAGAAGAATTGTTACAACCTGGTAAGCTTTCCTTCCCTTTCAAAATTATTGTCGCATACTGAGTATTCTAACAATTTATTATTTTAATCAACAATACAATGGCTATATATGTCTAGAATATATAATGCAAGGATTATTTTTAGAGAAATCCAATGTGTTTAGCTTTTTAGTTTTACTGTTAGAGATTATAAGTGGAAGAAGAAACTCAAACTTTCATAATAATGAGCACTCCCTTAGCCTTTTAGGATTTGTAAGTCTCTACTAGTCACCTAATCCTTAATACAAGAAGTAGTTATCTTTTTAGATAAATTAAGAAAGTCAAATAAATTAGTTAATTATAACTAAGTCCTATAGACAAATTCATATTATATACTCTTTAATATACCCAAATTAGTCAACTAACTTTTATATTAGTTATATATTGACTAGTTTATTTAGCTTAATTAATCTATATAAAAAGTTAACTATCTCTTCTAATAGAGATAAGATGAGTAATTATTAACTTCATAAATACCTAATTACGGAGTTCTTCTGTTATTAGTTGCTGGTTTAACTCATAGCTCTCATGCTTCCAAAGCTAATAATAATTATATATGCTTTGTTTTAGGCATTGGAACTATGGAATGAAGAAAACATTGTACAGCTAATAGATCCTGAAATATGTGGTCAAAATCTGGAGACGGATATATTGAGGTGCATACACATAGGACTTCTATGTGTACAAGACATTTGCCATAGAGAGGCCAAGCATGAGCACTTTAGTTTCCATGCTTAATAGTGAGATTCTCAAACTTTGTCCTTCTAAGTATCCTGCATTCATCCAATGACAATATATTGAATCGATTGACCACAGAAGAAGATGAAAGATTATTTTCCAACAACCAAGTTAGTATTAGTGACATACAGGGCAGATAGCTACATTACAAATTTGTCAATAAAACAATCGTAGATTTTATACTAACTCCTTTAGATTACTTAATATTAAGAGCCAGTCAGTTAATTAATTTAAAAAAAATGAAGGAAACTAAATAAATCTATGTTTAGATGGAGAGAAAAGTAGGGAAGATAAAAGGAGAGGGAATATTAGAAAAGAAAATTTCCTAAATTGATAAAAAAAATATTATTTTAGGAGTTTTCTGTCCTAATATTATTTCCTTCTTAATTTTCTTCCTATCAAAATACAGGGTAAGGGTATATTTCGATGAAGATAAAGTAAGGGAAAATAGGAGTAATAGAATATTATGAAAGAAAATTTCTTAAAATAGTAAAACAAAATTACTATTTTTTAGAGTTTTTTCTCATAGTATTCTTTCTTTTCTAATTTTCTTCCTATCCAAACATTGGGTACAATATTTATATTTAACATTTTTTAAAAATAATTTATCAAACTTATAAATTAATATATAATTTAATGATGGTCTTAACATATGCTATAATTAAGTTATTTATTTAGCTTATATAATATTTTTAAATTAGTCAATTAGACTTTATATTATAGAACGGAAGAGATGGAGTAGAGAGTAAGTACTTTCCTGGTTTTTATATTCTTGGTGGTATGAAGTAGCTAGTGCTGTACATGAGCTTTCCCTTTATTTTTATTTTTTATTTGTTTGCCGTTTTTGGATAAGGATTCGGTTTGAAATCATGGTATGTATTGAAATATTTAGGAATCTTAAATCCATTCAAGTTTTACTCAATAGTTTCTCTGACATTATCTCAATAACAAACTAGAACTGGTCAGCTACAGCCAGTCAAAATTGTGAGACAAGTGTCCACTTTTCCCCCCTAAAAAGCCATTACTTAAAATTACTCATAAAGCCCAAATAAAATCCATGATTCCAAACTAAAATAACCAAGGGATTCAATTAAAATTAAAACTGTTGAGTGTAAAATTTCTATCTTGAAATGGCAACGGATATTCATCACATTACTATAAAATATGTTTTCTAAAACCCTATTTTTAAATCGGTCCTTGCAGAGACAATTTTAAAAAAATGACCGGTGTCAGTTTTATAAATAAGATAAAATATTTATACCGAATGTACACGTAACTAGTGTAAAAGATAACTACTACATCGGATACTAATATCAATAGGTGTAAATTAACTACATCATATTCTAATTCTTCAGTTTCTTGTCTATATTTTCCTACATCTTTTGTGAACTTCTTCATACCTTGCGGAGACATTTTAAAAAAATGACCAATGATATTTTTGTAAATAAGATAAAATATTTACCCAATATTTACATGTAACAGGTGTAATATATATATATATATATAACTAGTGTTAAATATACTTTCTATTATGACTCTTTAGTTTCTTGTCTATGCTTTCCCGCTTCTTTTCTATGTACCTTCTCAAACCATTCATTTTACTTCTTCAGTTCCCAACATTTGTACCCATTATAATAGAAAGTCAATTGCATTCTTTGATATTCTTTTCTAAAATCGTTCTTATTCCTTAACCATATATATACGATTCCTATAATCAGTACTTTTCGTCTCATCACTTTATATTTGTTTTCTTTTCTTTTCTTCTATCTGAACCCTCCAATGGATTCTTCCTCATGCATACCTCCTTCTCTGCCACACAAAAGAAACAGAGACAAATTTAAAGACAAACATCCTGACCCTTACCCTATAGTTCATTTTTCTCCTCCCCTAATTGTCACTATGATGGAATACCTTGAGAACTAAGTGGAAGAACTAACTAAGAAAGTTAATAGACTGAAAGACAGTTTCAGTGCTTTTCGCTCAGAAGTTCATCACCATCAATAGAATGATAGCTTGTATAATCCTGTTGATCCTACTGACTCTGATGAATCCCAGACCTTCAAGTCTGATGAGGAGTGAAAGCCTATAACCTTTATATGTCCCTCCTATTTTAGTTTTTGTACATAATGACAAAAAGAGATAATATATTATATATTTTGATAGATATTGTTTTAGAAATTTCATACTTTTGATGTAAAGTTATTAGTAAAGTTGAATAAATGAAGTTTCTTATTCTGATGACATAGTGTTCTTTTATTTTTCAAAAATAAAAAAAATATAACAGATTAAAACTGGAAACGTCAATGTCAGGTGTAAAATATAATGTCTGATTTTAAAAAAAGTTATTTCTACACCAGTCTTCCATTTTATCCAGTGTAGATTTGTGTAATTTATAATAATTTACACCAGTGTAAAAGTATTGGTGTAGAATATAATGTCAAGTTAGAAAAGTTTATTTCTACATCGGAGTTATATTTTATTCGGTGTAGATTTGCTTACGAAATATACTTTAATTTAATCAAAACCCCTTTCGTGCCTCCTATCTGTCATTTTTCACAGGTTCACGTGTTTAGATCTTCTCGACCCTTCACAGTCAATGAGTTTTGTTTTGAACTTCTTGTCTCGAGAACTGAAGATTTATGCACTACTGGCATTAGCTTTTACTAAGACTCAATACTGTAATTTACTTGTTTCATTTAGTGAGTTCTTTCACTTGTGTGTGATATATTCTCTGCAAGCTAGGTTTTCTTATTTCCTATTTTTCTAGTTTGTTAGTTTTTCACAAATATAGATTGTAGTTGGATAAATGCTAAATGAACAGTGTTGAGTATGCTGAGGGGGTGAAGGAGTTTTTGAATTTTAATAAACAAAATAGAAATGATGACAATGGAAAGTTTTATTGTCCTTGTGTGAGTTATTTGAATGAGAGGAAATAAAGTCCTACATATATTTATACTCATATAATTTGTGAGGGTTTTGTAAGAGTTACACAGTGTGGGTATGGCATGATAAAAATGTGGAAAGGTCGAGTGTATCTGAACAGTTGAAACAAACCTTTGATGATGACATGGATATTGATGATTGGGTAGAGGACATGATTTGTGATGTTGGAGAATATGCTTTTATGATGTCACATGCATATTGTAATATGTGCAATGATGCATAAAAATATCTATACTTTCGGTGCAGAAAATATAACATGTTGAATATGGTGTTAATATTGGTAAGTGTGAAAGTACAGTATGGGTAGAGTGATAAAGGTTTTTGAGAATTGCTTGAGTTGTTACAATACATGTTTGTAAAAGAAAATGTGTTACCCAAATGCTACTATGATGCTAAGAAAATAATATGTCATTTAGGCATGCAGTATAGAAATATTCATGCGTGCCCAAATGATTGTATATTCTATAAGAAAGATTTTGAAGATGAGGAGAAATGTCTAATATGTAAGACACCAAGGTACAAATCAAACAAGTGTCCTATAAAGGTGTTATGGTATCTTCAAATTATACCAAGGTTTAAGTGGCTTTTTTCTAATGAAGATTATGCAAAAAAATGTTATGGTATGTGACTGAAAAGATTTGGATGGAAAGTTTCATCATCTGGCTAATTATTTGCAATGGAAGAAGATTGATGACTTATTTTCCTAGTTAGTCAATGAACCACGAAACCTAAGGTTTGAACTTAGTACAGATGGCATGAACCCTTATAGTAGCCTTAGTAGTATACATAGTTCATGGCCCATCCTCTTGGTAATTTACAACCTATCTACCTTATTGTGTATGAGACGTAAGTATGTAATATTGTCTATGTTGATCTTAGGACCGAAACAATAAGGAAATGACATAGACATTTACCTAATACCTTTGATCGATTTGAAGAAGCAATAGGAAGGTGTGGATGCTTTTTATGCAATTAAGAAGGAGGTCTTCAATATCCGGACCATGATCTTTTGTACAATTAATGACTTTTCTACATAAAAAATTTGTCAAGGTATAGTATTAAGGGCCATAAAGCATATTCAATTTGTGAGAAAGGGACTTGTTACTATCAACTTCATTATGGAAGAAAGACAGTCTACCTAAGTTATAGGAGATTCTAAGACAAGGCCACCCTTACCGTTGACTAAAGAGAAAAAAAATTTGGGAGCCAAGAATTTGAAAATACTCTAGAGCCATTGAATGGATAAAAAGTTTATAAAAGCTAAAAGACATCAACGTTACTTTCGATAAGACTATCAAGAGAAGTGAGAAAAATATATAGAAAAAGAGATATGTCTTCTTTGAGCTTCCATATTAGCAACATCTTCATATAAGACACTGTATTGATGTCATGCATATGGAGAAAAATGTGTGTGACAGCATTGTTAGAACACTTCTCAACATACATGGTAGTTTCAGAGACGCTTTGAAGGCAAGATTATATTTGCAAGAAATGGGAATATGTGAGGATTTACATCCAAGCCTAGATGGTAAGGGGAGTTATTGTATTGAAGATATTAATATTTTGTCTAAAGATGAGAGAAGAAGTATTTGTGAATATTTGTAAAGAATCAAAGTTCCCTCTAGGTACTCATCTAATCTTAAGAAGATTATGTGAATGAAAGATTTGAAATTAGTAGGCCAAAAGTCTCATGATTGTCATATCTTGATGCAACAATTACTCCCAGTAGCTATTCGAGAAATCCTTCAAGATGATTTGAGACACATTAAACTTGAATTTGCTTCTTCTTCAATGTTATATGTGGCAAAGTCTTTGAGACTAAAAAGTTAGATGAATTGGAACACGGGGGTTATGTTATTTTGTGCCATCTTAAAAAAAGTTTCTTCCTGGCCTTTTTGACATCATGGTACACCTCATCGTTCATTTAGTGTGAGAGATAAAACTGTGTGGCCCTGTATATTTACAATGGATATACCCATTTGAAAGATACATGAAAATCCTTAAAGGGTATATGAAGATTCCAAATCGGCCCGAGGCATCCATTGTTCAAAAATATGTTTATGAAGAAGCTATGGAATTTTGTCAACACTACTTGTTAAAGTAAGACTTACCAGTCTCGCTAAACCCTATACCAAACAAGGGGTCAACTCGGAATGTCGGTGAAGAGTGTTGATTGTAATGAATTGTAGCAAATACACTTACACATATTGAATAATATTGTTGAACTTTAAGACTATATAGCTATTCATAAAGAGCTTATCCATAGACAAAATAATAGAATTACAGAGCAAAAATTGATTAGAGAACATAACAAATCTTTTGCACATTGGTTCAAATAGAAGGTTAAAAATGATGATTGTGTATTTGATTTAGTTATATGGTTGGCATATGGTTCTAAATTTAATGTGATATGTTGGAATTCATTTGATATCAGCGGGTATTCCTTTTATACGAAGTCCCTAGATGATGAAAGTAGCATGCAGAATAGTGGTGTTATGTTAGTGGCTGAAGCTATGCACTTCTATAACTCAAAAGTCAACATTACTAAATTAGCAGTCATCCCTTATTATGGCATTGTTGAAAAGATTTAGGTGATGAACTATACCAAATTCACAGTTCCCGTGTTCAAATGCAAGTGGGCTAATGTAAACAACAATGTTATGGTGGATCGGTTATGATTTATACTCATTGAGTTGAATAGTACAAGTTTTCAGAATGAGTCTTGCATTATGGTAGACCAAACAAAGCAAGTGTTCTATATCATTGATTCGGCAAATAAAAGATGGTATGTCACTCTCCAAGGAAAAAGGATTGTTGCGATGATGATTCAACTTGTTTAACCCCTCCTTTTTCAGTAGATTTAATAAAATTGAATGAAGAAGAAGTGGATTCTAATTGATTTATATGTGAGTATTTTATGTTTTTGAGGCACTAATGCAATTAAGTTTATGATTGCATATATTATTTTGATTTAATAATAGTACAAGTTTATTGTTCTGATTACATATATTATTTTGATATAATAATAGTATAAGTTTATTGTTCTGATTACATATATTATTTTGATATAATAATAGTATAAGTTTATTGTTCTGATTGCATATATTATTTTGATATAATAATAGTACAAGTTTATTGTTCTGATTGCATATATATGGTGTAACCTTAAGTGATAGGGTAATAAAAGGATTGGTGGAAAAAATAACTCAAATATTTAAACAGGTTGTACATGTTATCCAGTGTAAAAAGTGATATGAAAAACTTAAAGTACAATTTTTTTAAATAAATTAAAATCTTTTTTATGCCAGATTTAATGTTTTTCGGTGTAGAAAATCTTGTGGAATTCAAAATATTAGTCGTGACATTTTTTAAAATAAGTAGACATATTTTTAAACTAGTTATTTTGTTAGTCAAGTTTAGAAATATGATTTACTATATTAAATTTATATGTTAAGCGGTATAAAAGTCTTTTACAAAAAATATTTTTGAAACCTGCCCCTTGGTGCATCTCTTATTTCTCATTTCTCAGGTTTTCTTCAGTCTTATTTCTTACTTCTATCATTACTCTGTTCATCATGCTCTGTGGTTTTCGTCAGGCTTTGCTATGCCTAGATATTCTTCTCTATTCTCGCTCTCTTTATGCTTTACCATGTACGTGTTCTCGACACTTATTTTCTCGTGTACGTGCTTTGTCGCTTACATGTTTGTTTAATCTAGGTTATATAGTTTTCTTACAATAAATGATTGCACTTCTTTCCATGGATAAATGTTAAAGGAACAAGTTTTGTGTATTCTGACAAAAGGCAAAATGGTTAAGTCTATTTACTATATTTGATTTTGTTATTGTGTATATAGAAATATGGGGAGTAGTGGTAATCAGAATGAGGCTAACGATGCTCCAAGAAACTCTAAGCAAAGGAGAGGCAGAAGTGCGACGCGATTGAAAGATATTTCAAAAGACAGGAAGGAAGGGAAATTACTACCGATTGAGTTTGACACATGTTGTAACCCAATTGGTGAATACAGGACCAAGTACATAAGTTATGTTAACCTCCTAGCACACAACAAGACTAACATCACCATATAAACTTGTGATGCTGTTGATAATCGCTTGAAGAATCAAATTTAGAACTCTAACCGAGTATAGGAACTGGCTATTGTATATTATATTCAGAGCAATACCAAAAAATATAACTATTTATTGATAACTCTGCTTTCAATGGCAATTATTGCAGCTCATTTACAATGTTCCCAATAATGAAGTCTTGAAGAAGATGTTGTCTTATTACACTGAGCGTTGGAGGGCATTCAAGACACAACTAGCTCATTAGTATGTTCATGGCCGAGACAAAGATTGTTAGCATCATCATTCTCCATGCAGCAAGTATCAATTCAGTGACAAAGCTACTTGGGAAGAATTTGTTAGGGTTTAGGCTATGCTAGCAGCTATAGTGAGTTGATACAGGTTAGAGTGTCTTGCGTGTATATGTCACAAAAAAGGAATCTTGCATTTCCCATATTTCTTCCTTTTGTATTTTTTGGTTTAATTACTTCAAGTCTTTTAGGAAAAAAGAGCAAAAGTCATTGAACACGCTCTCAATAATGATTGTCCCCACACAATGTCTTGAGGGAATTACGTGAAGGCTGAAAGGGACTTATTGTGGCCCAAGAGGAATAGGCTAAAAGAAAATGCTTAGTCTTATCCTAGTGTTATTCTTGCTCGCACATCTCCAATACGTCACAAAGATAAATGGTTGTACACTCACTGAACAAGGAGCAGATCATTTACAAGCGATCAGGCTCGCATGATTGTAGAAAAAATTATAAGTACTACTTCTATTATTTGGTTTTAGTAGACTGATTATATTATTTCTTGTATTTGCTCTTTATATGTTATAGGCTAATCTTAAACAACAAGAAGCCCATGTGACATTAATTGAGTAAAGGCAGAAGCTTCAATTGAGGCACGATTAGAAGAGGGGTTGGCAAAGATCAAGGAAGAAATGTTGTCCATGATGACATTAAGGCAATAAGAGCCAAGTGCCCCCGAAATGCTTTCAAATACTGCCCGTCCTAGCACTAAAAGGAGCTATTGCATGGTCGGTGTCATAAGTACTAAACTTTGTGATCTATATGTGGAGGATCCTCTCAAAAGGTTAGTGGCACATGGTTCCATCCATAGCTTAGGGCAACTACCCACCACATCTAAATTTAAGACGATTAGTTAAGGGTGGCAATTGAATACGTGATAATTGAATATGATCTTGTCCTAATTCTCACTGATGAGGTAAAGACAGTGAGTCAGGTAAAGGAAACTTTCATATTATGGCCAAAGCATCTTGTTTCAAATCACGTCACGTCATCCCCGAGTGAACTTCCTATATCTCCCAATTTGAGCTCCATGCAACATGTGATCCTATTGATATATAACAAAGCGTTCCATGTGGATGCATTGCCTATGGATTCAGTTGTAGGTGACATTGGGGCACCCTCTTTTGTTGATCATATGGATATGAAATCTGTTGTCACTCCTGGGGATGAACTGACCTCCGTGTGCATCCAAGTGTTTTTGATATAAGTCTAATTTAAATGTAAATATATGTAATAACAAAATTCATGTAAGTTGAGTGTTTGCATTAACTATAGGTACATGCAAGCTGAATTAGTTTCCAAGGGCAAATAAGGTTGGTTCAGATTCCTATGCCAATTTCATATTTATGTAAAAGGAACCTCCTAATCTTTAAGACATCATTACATTTCAATGAGGTTTGGTGAAACCGATATTGATTATTTCTTCGCACCATATATGCAGTAGTAAAAATAATAATATTTTATTTTATTTCATACTAATTTTATATTTGCTTAATGTTAATAATCATTATGGTTTAATTAATTTTTACAGCAATCATTGGCAATTGAACATATTATGTAAGCACATTTATATAATTTGCTTCTTATGCTCCCTCCACTATAAGCCATCAATTGATGCCAAGAAGATTATAAATATATGAGTTTTATTCTATACATAACAATGGTGTTTGAAATAAATGGGTTACTAAGTTCATAAATTTAGTCATAGGGCTATGATGACGTTTGTAATTGCAAAGGATCTTAAGCACGTTAACTCAGTGAGGGACCCTGAATGGATCACACTGAAGGTAATAAAAGAGTTAAGTATTATGCTCCATGGTTTTTTGCTAATGACAAATAATTTTGCTCATGTTAATGTTATAGAGTCGAAGGCAACACAAATAAAGTAACTTGTGTGGCTTCTACATGGTTAGACAAATTATCAATATCATCTTGTCAAATATGACTGACCTAATTGAGGAGGTAAATTGTGTTTTTAATGATTTCATATTTCTTATCAATTTAATATATATTAGTAATGCCTTAATTTCTTTTATTTTAATTTAATGTTTTAGATGTTTGATAAATTTGACACATTTCCTAAACAAGATATTGAGAAGCTGCGCAATATTTGGATTAAGTGTTTTTATTCAATTCATTACTTCTCAATAGTATTTGTCATTAACTAAATACATTTTTTTATTTTTCTGTTCAAATTGTTGCATTTTTTTATTGAATTTTATTAAATGAATAATGTAATGGCTACCATCTTGAACTCTGTCTCTACTACTGTCTTTTTGAGTTGTATATTTGAGCAATTTATTCATGAAGCTTCAGGGCATGGGATTAATGAAACATTGAAGATGTCATTTTTTTAAAAATATATTTAAACCGGACAAAGAATACTGACAGGTATAGAAACAATATGTAAATATTACAACATCTACACTAGTTGCCTTTATGGTGAGGTGTAGAAAATGGATTAATCTACACCAGGTGTAAACACAACCAGTGTAAAAAATTCATTAATTTACAGTTGAAGTTCACATAACCCGTGTAGATATTAGTAAATTCTACTCCTGATTTCAAAAGGAATCAGTTTAAATTCTACTCATTATACACCGGTGAATCACTTGGTTTAAAAAGTGCACACTTGCTACTTAGGGTGTGTTTAGATTAGCTTTTAGAGAATAGATTTTAAGAAGAATAGATTCTAGAGAATAGATTTTGGAGAATAGATTTTGGGAAAAATAGATTTTGGAAAAAAAGTAATTTTAAAAATTGGAGATGTTTGGATGATTAGTAGCAGAATCATTTTTCTATAGACAATTTACTAAAAAAGATATAAACTAATATGATAATTACATAAAGAATAAATTTGATTTTAAATTTTTTCATTTAAGTGATTACAAAATAATACATATATATGTATTTGAGTAAGGTAAAAATTTATAATATTCAGCTAAATTTTAATTTTTTTCCACTGAAAAGTTTATTAGAATTAACCAATCTAGATCACCGTCTAAAATTTTGGAAGATAGTAATTTTTATTGGCAAATTTATCTTTTCCCTAAAATTTTAAAATAAGAAATTAAAATTTTAGATTTTAAATAGTATTTGTTTTTGCTTTTTTTTAAATAAAATTTAAATTATTATTTAAAATTAAAATTAAAAAAATAAACCCACACACACCAAAAATCGAAAAGCTGCCCAGAAACAAATTTTTCCAAAACCATGGTTTGAATCTTAAAATTGATTTTAAAAAAAACATAGTGTTTGGCAATAATTCTCTCAAACCATGATTTTGCTTATAATCTATTTTAAAATGTGATTGCCAAACACACTCTTAGTATGTTTCTACACTGGATTATTGTTCTATGTAGAATATTAGTTTCAACCAATTTAAAAAAAAAAATTTTTTGCAGTGCCATAACAGGTTCCATCCTAACAGAACTGACCCCAAATCAACCTAAATTTAAATTCTAAGCATTGCAAATCTAAAATTACTTAATGTAACTCAATATTTGTATACCCTTTCTCTTATCATATTTGTATATATCAATATGCATTTGTATTCATTAAGTATAATCTGAACAAAATTATGTTTTAAAGTTCTATTTACATAAACAGTGATAGTATTATTGAAACGGTTCTCATGAAGAAGTTTTTTTTATTAATAAATTAAAGGATGGGAATTATAACATATTTATGGTTATGGCTGTTTATTTCATATTATATAACGTAGGTAATTTTGCTTGTGCACTCATATCAATTAATGGTATATTTTAATTGATGAAACATTGATATTCATATTAACATAAAGTTGATATAGCGATATAAAATTCTACTAAATTTTTGTTGAAGTCTCAAGTTTAATTTTTAAAAGAAATATATATGTTGTAAGAGGTATCATGTTCTTATCATAAGGTGCCTCTTGAACTAATTGAATCCCATCATGAGGTAAAGAACACCGAACTACCAGTTTTCCGCTAATATGTTATACAGGTGGTATCATGATATTATAAGAAATCAAGACGGACTCGAAATCAGCCTAAAATTGCTAGTTTCTTTTTTGGTATGACAGGGTTAACACCGAGTAGAAAATAAATTATGAAATTATAGGGGAATTAATTTATATACACTCGTTATCAACTAAAGTTCGTAAATGAGAAGAATATGAATCTAGCAAAGAAGATGTTGTACATTAGCAAGCCAATTTTTTTTTTTTTTGGTAGATTAGCAAGACAATTTTGATCCATTGATATATTATCAATTTTTATGCTCTAGTGGATATGTTACAGCATAAAACTTGTATTCAAGAATACTCCAACAAAAACTAACAAACATTGAATTGACTAGATGTGGGTCATTCTATCTTAAATAATAATCTTATGTTTGTACTCTAGGTATACAACTGCAATAATTAGTTAGAGTTAGCGAGGTTCCTCCTATTGTGGGCCTACATTTCTTAAATTAGACTTTTTTTTTTGTTATAAAAATTTTTGAGAAGGGATTAAACTCACCAATGATTTAAGAGTAGGGTAAAATCTTTTTTACTCTTAGACGATATTAATATTGGGTAGAGAGAACTGTCTATTATCCTCAGGAACAAACCTAGATATCCAGGAGCTACGATGCCTACTTAAGTATTGCGATTAGAACTATAATAAAGTAGTACTCTCCAGGGATCGAATATGCTCTAAATAGTTATATATTTTACTCCTTTATCAATTGAACTTATAGATGATGGGTCTTTGAATCAGACTAATAGGTGGATAGTTGTACTAGATACAGGTGGATAAAAAAAGAAAAGAAAAGAATACTCTAACAAAAGTATGTATTCATTCTGTTGAGCCCAATTAGAATTTGGGCCAAGTATACAAAAGAAGCATGCCTTAAAAGAATACCAATATGAAGTAGGACAGCATGCTTACGTAGGTTTAACTAGTAAGAGGGTAAGATATATGACTATTTACAGCATATTTGATCTCTAGATAGTACCACTTTGTTGTGGTTCCAATCACGCCGCTTAGGGAGATATTCTAACTCATAGATACCTAAGTTTATGTCTAAACATAATATATGGCTCGCCATACCTGATATTATTAATCCTTAGGAGAAAAGGAAATTTGGCTTTATCCCTAGATCGTAGATAAATATAGCCCCTTTCTAAAAATTTCTTATACAAAAAAAAAAAACAAAGAGAAGGCCCAAAGCCCACTAATGAGCCTGGTGAGATAGGGTACTATGGTGTGTTTGTATTAACCTGTGAAAGAAATGACTTTTGTAAACTCAAGTTAAGGAATAACTCATATATAATATGGTTGGATTAACTTTTTCTATTTAATTCAGATACGGTAAATGTGTGCATGTGCGCGCGTCTCATCAAAAGGGCATTTTGTTGAAGATTCACAATGAGCCAGAAGCAACAATTGACATGATAGCAATTTCATATTTTATTCGCTATTTTATTTATTTGATAGAGATGCATTTTAGTCCAATAAATTTATTTCTAATTACATGGATAATGACTTTCTTTTTTATTTTTGCATACCCCACATCTTGCATGGTGCCCTAAAATAATGTTATATACTCAATTCGATCTTAAATATAAGAGTTAGATAATAGTCTAAAGGTAATTATAATGCCCACAATAGAACATGATATTTTAGAGAAAATAACACATAATTATTATAAATAACTAACTTAAAATGAAAGAATTTGTACAACCTATAAATATATACTCATAAAAAAAGGATGATTATATCGACTATTATTGTTCAAAATAATATTGAAGTTGTAACAATTATATATACTAAATCTCTAACATATTGAACTCTAGACAATTGTCATAATCATAATCACAAAATCTACAATTATTTATAGATCTAGCATACAAATGCATTAAAAATGATTAATAAATACCTACTTAACATATGATAAACTGAACAACTAATAATTTATTTCTCTAATATAGATATTCAATAGAAAATATAGGATATAACTAAACATGTTAATCCAAACATAATTATAAAGAATAAACATAGATAATCATATGAAAATACAAGGGATATGAATGAAAACTTCCCAATCATAATTAAATAGTAAATTAAAAAAGTTTGGTCACATTGTTTCCATCAAAACCTTAAGTCTAATATATACAAGTCTTAAAACTTAAATCTAAAAAAATATAAACTTGCATAAAACATATTAAAATATAAAAGTGTTCAACTGGAACTCAAATCACTAAATATCTCTCTTCTATAGCTGGATGCATGGATGTTATGAAAGAATAGGTGATGCCAATTAAGTGGATAAGAGGAGGGATTAAATTAAAATTTTGAATTAAGTCAAAGTAAAGGAATATATTTGAATTAGTGAAAGTGAATATTTGAATATTTTGGAAGATGACTTCACTAATTCAAATATGGATATTAATATTATATTAATATATTAGAGGAGATAATTGAATTTTCTCCAATTAGAATTATCTAATTAGATAATGGGTCTATTTAGATAAACTTTCAGAAAATATCTTTTGGATAAAAGTTTATAGAAAAAAATAGTTTTGAATAAATGAATGTTTGTATACTTATTACTAAAAGAACTTTTGTTATTGACAAATTATTAAAATTATTATGATTTTATTAAAAATATGATAGAGGAGAAAATGTATAAAAGAAAAGGGAGAGAGAGTAAAAAATATATAATATAGAGGAAAGATGATAGAAAAGAGAAAGCGTGAAAAAAAATATGGATAAAATAGTACCATAAACTCTTATACTGTTTTAAAAGTTATTCTTAATAATTTATATAAAATTTTAATTTTAAAATATAATTTTATCCAAAAATCCTTTTAGATAAATATAATTATTTATTTTAAAAAAATTAAATTAAAATTTAGATTAAAAATTCTATTAAAATTATGATTTTGCCTTTATCAAGAAAGACACAATAGGAATTTTCTCCTTTAATTTGTTAATATTCAAATTCATCTTTTGCCCTTCCTCATAGAAGTTGGCGCCATGTGTCTTCCTTTTGAGTCAATTGGATGTTTGTTGTGCCATGTCATCATTTTGTAGTAATTGCTGGGGTTCCTATAATTATTTTTTTAAAATTTCCTGATATGCATATAAAGCAAAAGGGTTAAATGATATTTTTGCGCCATAAGTATTTTACGATGAGCTATATTGTGTTAGAAGTATTTTTAAAGTTAATGTTACTTCGAAAATGTCAAAAGTAGTGCATTGTTACGTTTACCAAGTGTTAATTTTGACAGTTAAATTTGACCCATCTATCCACATGGCACTCCATGCTTGCCAACTCACTCTCCCTTTCCCCTCTCGCATAAAAGCTTGCCATAAAATTAATAAAACCTTCTCTCACAGACCTCTTTTTCCTTTCGAATGATTCTCACGTTTTGTTCACAAAATGCCCAGCTCCTGAAGCTCTGATTCGGCTTGCTTGCTTTCTTTCTTTGTTCTGAATACTCTTGCTGTTCTTCTCGTGTCTCTTGATTTTTCTGGTTTGGTATTTTCCGGTAAATGGTGTTTGTGGGATTGGCGGAACACACAGGAAGAGTTTGAGCACCACAGTCCATGGCGATGGGTCCCGAAAGATCCAAGCCTCTTCACAATTGCACATTGCAGTGTTTGAAGTGGGGGAATCAGAGGTACCTCAGGTTCATGAAAGTGACTTCAGACGGCGGCGGCGGCCCTTCTCCATCGACCGGAGCTCGGCGAGCTCCAGGGGTGAGGTTCCAGAACTCGACGGTGACTCGGAAGATTACATTTGATGTCATGAAATTTATTGTTTCAAATCTCGTCTTGAGTATGGATTGTGTCTTCCTTTCTGGTTTTGCTTCTCTTTCTTGTAACCTCTGTTCTTGTGAAGCTTAAAATTCCAATTCTCATACTTGATGTCCTTTCGAAGAGAGAGGAAAGGGAGAGTGAGTTGGCAAGATGAGGTGACAAGTATGAGTGCCATTTGGATAGATGAGTCAAATTTAATGGTCAAACTTAACGTTTTAAATGGTGGGGGCAACATTGTATCACTTCTGATACTTTCATTCATTAACTCTAAATAAAAACTTTTGAAGTAGTATAACTTCTTACGAAATATTTGCATGGTAAAACTAGCATTTAACATTTTTGCTTTCTATGTATCTCAAGAAATTAAAAAAATATTTATTGAAACCACATCAATCACTACAAGATGATAATATGCCACAACAAATATCCAATTGACTAAAAGGAAAAACATCTCATTAAAAGAAAATAAAAAATAATAAAAAATCTCATTAATTTGATATATTCAATTAAATCACTAATTAACTATGACAACTATAATAATACCTAATAAAAGTGATAGAATCTCTAATATATATATATATATATATATATATATATAACCATAGGATAAAATAGAGATATATCAAGACGAGCAAGAGAAAGCCTCTAAAACCATTTTGGTAGAAACTAAATTGGCCTCTTGGGAAGCTTCCTACATTTTCACATATGAAGAGATTCGTTCCATTGGCCACAACCAAAGTGGCACTACAAAATACAAGCTTCAAAACATAATTGAACTACACACTCAACGGTCATTGCCTATTTCAAAACAAGTATGTCCCCTATTGTCTCTCGAATTTAAGTTTTCATGGTGAGAAACTAGGGCTGGTCACTTCCGTTTTGTCTCAGGTGACCCGTCCTGATTTTAATAGTTTTGGGCCGTTCCGTCCCATCCCAATAGTATTTTTTTATTGTTAAAATAAATGAATATTTGCTCCCCTTCTCTGACTTCCTCTTCCTCAATCCTCAATCTCACATTCAGCAACCCTAGCACCAGCAGCCCTCGGCATCTCACTCTTACATCCTCCCCCAATAGGCCAGAGGCAGTCCCCTCACCGCCTCATTGTCTCCACTCTCTACTTCTCTAGTACTCCAGTCTCCTTCGCTTCGCTGTACCCACTTCGCTGGACCTTCCTCATAAATTTTCTGGGGAACATGTCTATGGAACTTTAGTTTTTCTTTTTCTATTCCTGCCATTTAGTATCTTCGTACTTCACGTTAACGCCATTCGGCTTCCACTTCTTGGCAGGAAGGGAGGAATCCCGCAGTGATCTTTCGTAGGGTTTCAGACAATGTCGATCGGCCATGATTGATTCATGGGTTCCTTATAGGCAAGGCCGTCCCTTTCACCGCCCAATTACTGGCATCATCAAGAGGGTTCGATTGGAGAACTTCATGTGCCATAGCAACCTAGAGATTGAGCTTTTCTCCCTCTCTCTCTCCCACCATGAGTTGTTGTAACTTGGGTTTGAGACTTTCTTTTGCTGAATGTTTGTTCTATTCATGTTTTGGGCGTTGTGTTGTTTTCTTTCGATAATTGATGAATTGGGTTTAGGGGAAGTGATATTTCCGTAAAAAGTTGTGTTTTTTACCTGGGATGGTTTGGTAGAATGATTTGTGCTTGATTTAGGCCTTTTCTTTCTTTCTTTCTTTTTCCCTTCTTGTTTGTTGGTTTTTTATTGGATTCAATGTCGTTAAGGAAAAATAAAATGGGTAGAATTGGTGCCTAATGAATCTATGTCCTTTTGTTTGGTTATTTACAATTACAGGTGGTAAGAGCGCGATTCTAACTGTATTGTGTGTTGCATTTCGATGTCGAGCAAGAGGGACTCAGAGAGCAGTGACCCTGAAGGATTTTATAAAAACTGGCTACAGGTTATGTCCTTATTCTAACGAGGTTTGAAGGGGGAAAGTTGGAGTGGGAGTGGGAGTGGGGGTAGGGGTGATTTGTGGGGGATTTCTTTACTTATTATGGGAGTTGCATACATATATTGAACATATTCATCTGACAATTCTAATGCAATAATCCACCCTCTTGAAAACGATTACCTCATAGCAATTTGGGGTTCTTTCCATCTCTTACACCTTAGTGGACCGGATACTATCTCTACTTTTATTTTGGGGAAAAAGAGCTTTGGCTCTGCCACCTTTTTCGTCTCATTTTTTAGTCAGTCATCACCCTTTTATTTAAAGAAATTTGAGAATTGTTAGTACCGTCAGGATCAGGATAAGTTCAGAATAGAACGGGTACATGGGACATGGGACATGGGACACGAAATATGTCCCGGGATGGGGGTATCCTGGTCTCAAGCTATCCCATGAGCTCCCCTACGAGAAACCATAGGATGAGAATAATTTGGGTATGCTTCGCCTTCTGGAAGTCACAAGACCAAACAGCTTCTCTCAAGGTTTGGTGAAGCATTCTAAAATACTATAGATGTTGCGATTGTGTGACAGGAGGATGAAACACTTCTGAGATTCTCTTTTAATCTCCGTCTATCAATAGATAATAGTTCATTTAACAATTATTCTCGCACCTCTAGATTTGTTTGTTCAACAATTGTTCATTCTTTTTATATATATTGTTCTTATCTTCTTTCTAGCAATTTTAAGGTTTTCCCTTTTTAAAATTTGTTATTTGAATTTTGATGGGAATGGAAAGAGCCTGGGGCATAGGCAGCACAAGTATACTGTTAAGGAGTGACTCGTCTAAAGCTATCCAACTTATCACTGCAGCTGACAACGAACTTCATGAGATTGGACTGTAATTCAAGAGCTTAAGAATATGAGGAGAAGGAACTGGCGAGTTACACTTAGTGATTGATAGAAATTCAAATTCCATTGCAGACGCTCTGGCAAAAAGGCTCTAGATAGTGCTATGGGGCTCCAGATTCTAAACGTTAATTCGGTCAGGAGGATTCTCGAGTCGATGCCTGACACGTAGTTAACTTTGTTACTTTTATCGATAGGAGTTGGTCTGAGGGATAAGTTGCTCTATAAGTTGGTCTGTTAGGAGACTCACTTATTATAGTCAGGTGCGCGATGTAGGTCGGATCTAGATGTAATTTGAGTAAAGTTCTGGTAAACTGGGTAACTAAAAAAAAGAAATTTTGTTACTTTTGTTTGTTTTGCTTTCCAGTGTATCAAAAAAGCAATGATAGAGGTATTGTTTTAGTATAACTAGGAACTTGGTTCCATGTCTAATTACTCATTTTCTTTAGTAATTTATCATTTGTATATTGATAAAATATGCATGCTTATATTAGCAAGTTTTGAAGTTAATTTAATCATATAACTTCACAAAAATATAAAAACAACGTAAATTTAGTTTTTAAAAGTTTATAATTTGATTTTAGAAATGAAAAAATTGAAATGTTTAAGAAAAAGCAGACCAGCCCCCCCATAGTGGGTTGTTGGGTTGAAATTTTTTCAACTTACCAAGAAGCGGGTTCAACCGATAGAATATAGCGCCCAACCCACAACTCCCAGGTAGACTTGTATTGAAAACAGTAGCATTAAGGAATTCAACCTAATTTAGGGAAGGTTTGTTATGAGGCTTCTCCTATGCATGGATGCTTAAAATCGACGACAAACTAGTCTTAAAGTATTTCACGGAATAGTATGTTTAGAAGAATGATGATTATATAAAAATACGAGTTTAATTTTAATTATTATTATAAGAATTTGATAAATAATTATATAAATTTTTTATAAATGTTATTTAAACTTTAAAATTATATTTTAACCTTAATATAAGACAAGTATGAAACTCATATAAATTTTTTTATATATATAAAAAAAAAGGTAATCTGATTTTTTTGAACTACCCAATACTCTGGGCATGCCTCACTATAACTGGAGAACTTATTGGACTTAGGCTTAATAAATAATAAAAGAAAAAATATATAAAATTCAAAATAGCTAACCGGTCCTTTGACTGGACTTGTTAGGTTCAAAAGTTTATTAGTTTGACCCATAAGTTAGGATTTCAAACTAATCTTTATGTACTTCTCGGAAAATGGCTTTTTTTTTTTTTAATGAGAGCTAACAATAAGTAAGGGAAAATTAAAATAAGAGACCTAAAAAAATTAATATTTAATTAGAAGGATCATAAAAATAATATTTATTTAGAGGAACCAACTCCTAAAATATTAAATTAAAGAAACTAAATTGCCCTTATGCAGATTTCTTATATTCTCTCTAACTATATGGGTTTAATATTTAATAAAAAATAGATATCAATTCCAATTAATTTACTTCTATAAGCGGTTTATTGTGCACACAAATAAGAGTCATCATTCATTCTTTGTTAAAAAAGAAATAAGCATGATCTAAGGAACAATTTGGCATTGCTAAAGACTCTTCTTTACTTTAAAGTTTATAAAAATTCCTCCTGCTTTACTTTTGGATTTGCGCACATTGTTTTTAGTTTGGTTCCTTTTGCTTATGAATTCTGATGACCATCAATATTATCACAATTGATTGCCCTTATTTTAACGAAAGGATTCAATAGTGAGTTTGAATTTATGTTATCTTTAAACATAGGTCTATACCTTTAGTCTCATTTATAGTTATATTGAATCTTTATATGTAGGTTTTGTTGCACCTACTCAGAGCTGGATATTTCTTGCATAAAGGGGGATATAATAGTCCTAAAGGAAGTCTAAAAGATTTACAAATTCGAACAATTTATTTTGATAGTCCTTATCCATTTATAGAGATCAACTTATTTATCTAGGACATAGAAGCCATGTGAGTAAAGTTTCTTGTACCTCTCTAGTATTGAATTCAAACAACAATTATATTTGCCTCTGTGGGTTTGGCCTCTCCTGAAGATTGTAGCAATACCTAGTAATTCTTGTTTGAGTATATATAGTTTGCAAATTGACAATATTCGCTTAGATTTTAAATATAATTTGGAGGCCTTATTAAAAAAAATAAGCCAATTCGAGCTTTTCTTTTTGACCAATTTTCTCGAATCCTAGACAAATATGAGACTTCTATATGAGCTGTGCATTTGTTGTAAACTGCTAGAGGCTCTCAACTTTGTGTTACATTTGTTTTAGCTACTCCCAAGTGTTGCTGATATAAAAGCAATCAAGTTTAGGACATATTAGGACAAATCCTACCCATGTATTTTCTCTGTGTGATCGTAAAAGTTCCAGCAAGTGCTTAGAGAAGGTACTCTGGCTTCAACTCATTATCATATACAGAGAGGAGCTAAAGAGGCTACTCATAAAGCATAAAAGAGCTGAAGAAGTTGCCCATAAATTAGCAATCATAGTTTATCACAATAAACTACATTTCTTGAATATTTTGTACTTCTATTTTTTTAAGTGGGTGTAAATTGATGTACTGCCATTACATATGGTAGGTAGGTAATGTACTCCTTGCTATAATGTACAATTGAAAGAAATTGATATATTATTCAATTTATATGCCATTCAATTATTTGTGGTTAGATTCTTTATAAGAATATTAATGATTTATTACCTTGAGAAAGAGTGATAGCTAGTGAACATGTGCTCAAAAGATCAATTTTAAACAAATAAAAAAGAGTTCACCCATAGTACGAATAAAATTAGTATGAAACTAAAAGAGTTGCTTAACATTATAAAGTCAGCAACAATCATAGCAATCTTACAGTAAATAATAAAAGCTCTTACAGTAGACCAACACTCATAAATGAAGCAACTAAATAAAAATGGAAAAGTAAAAGTTTCACTTTGGGAGAGCATATATCCTATGATCCAACCATTAAAGCCACCAATGACCTTGTCCTCTATATTGTCTCCATCCCCACATAACTCAATTTGAACCTAGATATACAATTGAACACAATGCTATTAATAGGTAATAACTTCTATCGTTGAAAAAAAAGACAATAACTTCTATCACGATGCAACTAATAAAGCAAAAGATAAAATGATTAAAATATGATATATACCTATTATCTTTAACAATAAAGCATCATAGTTAAGTTGGGTTAGAATTTATACAACTTGCACGGTTAGGCCCAGATTGGTGACACCTAGAATATTGATATTGCAATTTATCTTGGAATTGTGATTCATGATGTTTTTTTCTAGGTCTGCCAGATGGGCAACTTGTAATGGGGGGTTGTAAAAAGTTATTTGTCCTATAATCATCGAAGCACAATTGGTTTAAGTTGGGCATATCATGAGTTTCAACTGGGATCATGGTATTCATGTAAATCTTTTCTTGTGAAGACAATAGATAACACTCTTCAACATATGTGTAGACATTACCGTATAATTTCTTTATTGCAGCACAAGCATGTGGGAATGGGATTCTTGTCATTTGCCAGACACGGTAAGTACACTCTCTCAATATCACATTAACATACAAATCCTTTCGACCTATGTGAACAAGCATTCGATGTGAACCATAATATTCTACCTCCATATTTTCAGCTTGAGCAACATGCTCCTTAAGTATAGCCTCAATCTTAGGTCTAACTCCATTTTTCCAATTCCCCATGGCTTCCTTAGCAGAACACAGTTTTTTAGCTAGCTTTTGTCGATGCTCATTTATTAACACACATACATTATCCCTCCTTTCTTTAACTAACCATGCATTGAAAGATTCTGTAAGGTTAGTGGTGATATTGTCCCAACGTCTAAATGGAAAGCGTACATAGCTCAGTTATCAACATCACTTTGTGTCTTAACCCATCTAGCTAAATCAGGAGAAACAGATCTAAGATTTCCCATTGCCTTAACAAAATCCATATCCCATCGAGAATAAGCAATCTTATCAAGCAATTTTAATGCATCCTCCTTATTCCTTCTGTGTTACCCACTGCATACTTTAGAGAACTCAGTCTTAAAGTTCTCTTTTATGTGCCTATAACAAAAAGCATGATGAGACACATCAAATACTTCTCTTACTGCATCAACAATTGCATTATGCCGATCAGAAACAATAGCTATTTGCACAAACCCAATCAATTCCTTCACATTCCTAAAAAAACACAACAAATCTTCATATGTCTCTCTATTTACAATTGCATAAGCAATTGGATACAAATCATTATTTGCATCATAAGTAAATGCAGCCAAGAGTGTACCTAGATATGGGCCACTTAGGTAACAACCATCAATATATAAAATCGGTCTACATCTAAACAAAAACCCAGTTATGCAGCAACCATATGCTATGAATAGCCTTTGAAAATGGTTGTTGTCTGAGGTCCACTTGGCCACTGTTTGTGGATCAGTTTCCATTAAACGATTACATAACCAAGGGATTAGCATATATGATTGTTGTATCAACCCATTAATGTTATTCAAAGCTCTCTCCTTCGCCCTCCAAGCTTGATGGTAATTCAATTGTACTCCATATTCTTGAAATAGGTCTTTACGAATATCATTGGGTGCCTTGTCTTGATTAGTCCTAATATTATCAATAATTACATATGCCACCAAATCTGACCTATTATTGTGAGACACTTGCATGTCATCTTGTGCTGAATGATTATGTTTATTATCAAAAGTTTTCACACACAAAAATGGAGTTCTATTTGCCATTGCATATGATATAATCTTCCACTTACATCCATCAACATTGCACTTTACAATAATCTTATCAGGGCTATTTTTTACAAATTTGTATCCAAATTTGTGTGCAAGGCTATATTTATATAGTGCTTTCCTAAAATCAGTCGTCAAAAATTTGTCCACTTCCCACAATTAATTCACTCCACTTTGATGAATTTAACTCAGTCATTGGTGCAAGGTCACTTTGAATTGCATGAGGCCTAGCCATAATATTCTCACTTGAGGGAGATGCAAATTGTGAGTGTCCTTGTGATGTATACACATTGCATTTACAATCAAAAAAAAATATTTATTCTATGTACTAATATGAAAGTATCTCAAACTTATACACACATAATATTATCAAATCATTTCTTACCCTTGTGTGAATTGGCTTATTGTTGTTCTACTTTGGTCTTCATCAATAATGTACAAGTGATCACATCTTTCATTGTATTTTATCAATTGTTTCACTCCATCATCATCAATAAGGTCTATAAGCTCAAAAAGATCAAACTTCAAATTATATTTAAGCCTCTTCCCACTTATATCTTCCCCTAAACAAGATGATACTATGGTTATTAGTTCTGCCAATGGTAACCCATACTCAATCATTTTACCAATTCTTCTCCCTCCATCATAACGTAGCATTCCTCTTTCATTAATGATCCTTCCACCTATGTGAAAGTAACAAAAAATCTCCACCAAATGTTGACCATCCATTATTTTCTAGTATAAACCAAATTCCTTCTAAATAGATTCTAAAAATGGTAATATTAAATATTCCACAAACATATTCCACAAACAAAAGCGATGGCTAAAGGCTGTATTGAGATGTTGGTTGTTAATGGAACCGAGGAGAGAGTTGTAGCGATCTGTGAAGAAATCAAGGATGTTGAAATTATATATAAACCCCTTTTAGAAATGCTCTCCTGTACAGTCAATCATATATCATTTTTATGAGCATTGCATCAAAAAGCCCCTTAGTTCTTAAAAGATCATGTGCAGGACCTTCCTCCCGCAAGTCAAGATGTTGGAGGGCTTCATCTTTTTGTTGATATCTATTCTTAAGATACGCATGAAATACAATTGTAGAAGTAGTGAGAAAAATTAATGCTTATTGCTTCTTCTTTTTATATAATGGACAAAATGATAATCAAAATTAAGAAAGTGTTACAATGAAGCAAAACTAAGCAAACTAAAAACAACGTGCGAAAATCAAAAGGCAAAGTAGAAGGAATTTTTACAAACTTTAAAGTGAAGAAGAACCTTTGTCAGTGGCAAATTGTTCTTTAGATCATGCTTATTTCCTTTTTAATGAGAGCAGGAAGGAGGACTCTTATTTGTATGTATAGTGAACCGCTTATAAAAAAAATTAATTTGAATTGATATCTATTTTTTATTAATTATTAAACACTTGCAGTTAGAGAGAATATAGGAAATCTGGATAGGGGCAAATTAGTCTCTTTAATTTAATATTTTAGGAGTTGGTCCCTCTAAATAAATATTATTTTTATGATCTTTCTAATTAAATATTAATTTTTTTAAGTCTTTTATTTTGATTTTCCCAATAAGAAATGAGTTCGTAAATTCAATTCCCCTTATTGTTATGAGGATTCTTTTAGTAAATAATCTCATAAGTCTTTTTTAAATGTTCTTTAATCTCTAGAATTATACCCTAACTTTAGTAGGAGATTAGTGTTAAATTTCCCTAAATTTTTATGTAACAAAAGAAAAAGGCATTTTTACGGTATTTGTTAAACCCATACGTTCTACTGGACTTGTGAGGAATCCTATAGTTTATGTATTACCCCAAATATTTATTTAAGATACCAATTTTGTTTTTTAGTATAAAATTTTTTAGAAAGGGATTGAATTTACCCCATGATCTAAAGGCAGAATGAAGTCTCCATTCCTCTTAAGTGATACTAATATCGAGCAAAACGAGTCATTTTTTACCCTCAAGTGTAAACCTAAATATCCAGAAGAAAAGATACTTCACTAAATATCGCGATTAGAAATATAATAAAATGATATTTTTTAAAGATCAAACATACTCTAAATAATTATTTTTTTTTTTACCAGTTGAACTCACTAATTATGAGTATTTAAGATACCAAACTTGTGGATACACTAAAGAGACGACACAACCGTTTGGTTTTCTATGACAATAAGATTTTTATACATCGTCCATTTCTCGATAACTAATTGATATATATTAAAAAAATAATTAAATTAATTATTTATA
Organism: Leucaena leucocephala; assembly: GCA_037074615.1. NCBI lineage: Eukaryota > Viridiplantae > Streptophyta > Magnoliopsida > Fabales > Fabaceae > Leucaena > Leucaena leucocephala. The sequence continues at coordinate 9,341,337 of CM073525.1, forward strand.
GAAAATACATCATAATCAATCTATACAATCAACTCTAACCAGTAACATAACAATTATTATTATTATTATTATTATTACTATTACTTACAAAAAAATGTGTTGATCCCCAATGTTTCTTTAATTACTTCCATTAGAATTACTTCTTAATAAAAATTCGCTTAGTATATACAATTAACAAAAATAATTTAAAACAATATATAAATTTAAAATTATAAATTTAAATATTCTATTTAATATCAAAATAAATATCTAAACTAGATCTTATATTTAATACTCTGATCAAATATTATTTTCAACTAATACACACTTACTAAAGAAAATAACTAAAATTAGCTAATATTTTTAAAAGTTATCTTATCTTTTCAACAAAAAACTTTTATTTTAATTAAATAAATTCTAACTACGTTGTTTTTATTACGCACAAGCGTCATTGGATACTTATTCCTCTGCACTATAATTATCCAATAACAAGTTAACAACTATACGAAAGACCCTATAAAAATAACAATTGCTTTGTAAATTTTACAAAATGACTCGTAAATAGAAAGAAATCTAGAAGTCAACTTATGACTAGTAACATACGGAGAAATATTTATTATATCTCTATTATAATCACTCAATAATAACTATTACTTATTATTATTTAATATACAGTATTTTTCATTCATATCTACAGTTTCATTTTATTTTCCTTTCTATTCCATCTTCATTTTACGTACTAGACATCATTTCATATCTAGGTACTTTCCTAACTAAACATTTCTACATAACTAGGAATATTATATGAAAACAAAACTGAGAAAACAATGTCAGCAACATTATAGTAACGGTTAATTATTTTGTAATTACAGATCCCAGTAAAGTTTGAATGTCCCATAAATTATATTAGGCAGACATTGTAAAAAAGTAGATAGAAGGATACAGAGGAGGGAGTAACATTACTGCTTTGAATCTGACTGCATTGTCTGGATTGGAGGGGCTGTGACCACAGTCAACTTCATTGCTTCAGAATCGCCGGATTTATCACGAATCTCTCGGTACTCTTGACAAACAGCACACATGTGGCAGAAAAAATGGGTAACAAAATCTCCACAGGGTGCTTCCTTTTGAAAACAAGAAACATTAGTATAGCATTCAACCATCACAACCAAACTACAGAAGTCAGTTAATTTTTTCTTAAAAAAATATAGGCTAAATTACATATAATTCCATTAAACCTTGAGCTATGTACAAATAATCCCGTCAACCTTTAACTCTTAACAAAGAACCGACCTAAACTTTTAACCTTGAATGGGTAAACCCCAACCATCAATTATATACCCCCTCAAATCATATATTTGTATGAATATAATACCCTCAGGCTTTGAGTTGTATGTATAGAAGGGCCCCTAAAATGAGCAGATAGGAAGAGTTATCTAGCACACACACATATAAGAGCTTAGGGGGATTCGATATAAAGTTTCAAAGCTTAAGGAGATTATCTATACATAACATAAAGTGGAGTTTATAATTTTGCCCCAAAAATTCAAGGCAAAGTACCCATATTGTACCGTGAACAGAGTTATGCATCATATTAAGAAAGTTCTAGAGTTGCGCGAAGACCTGATTGAAAGGGTGCATCAACATTTCGAGTTCAGTTAGGAAGCTTTTTATGTGAAGCAGCCGAGCTTAAGGGTTTCTAGAAGTTTGATAAAATGCTTCAAGGTTGCGGAGAAAAGTTTGGAATCTGTAAAATTAAGATGGTATGAAAGTAGAACTAGCAATGAGACTCTTGGATACCCAATGACATGGCACCAAAGGTCCAACAATCTTGGAACTTTGGTGCAAGGAGACATAAGTCATTCAACTTTTCAAAAGATATGTTACATTTGTTATCCAAGTAATGGATTTCATTTAGCATTTTCAAAGAGTTTAGCCACAGCCAGCTAAAAGCTTTATTGCATCAAAATCAAATTCACAATCAGGGAACAGCATGAACCAAGAACTAAAAAATATCGTACCAAGAAGAATGAGAAATAGAGCAAAATATCAAGTGATGAGAATATAAATAGGAAACACAGAGTAGTTAAGGTTATACCGGCAAATTATACTTCGACCTTAAGGTCCTGCGATAGCCACAAGCATATGATGCAACAAGGCATCCAGGTAATCCCAATACCAAGCCATCGGTTAATAAGCAGCAGGTGGTATTAACAAGAGTCCACAATATAAAATGGGTTAGACATGATCCCATGAAAGTTCCAGACCCCAGAAATTCTGCATTCTTTCCAAAGAGAATGCAGGGACAAAAAAGACCTATACAACCTGCACAGATAACAAAAGTTAGGAGTCAACATTTGCTGTTGATAAACTAAACCTTCCAAAGAACAAAAAGTTCTCTTTTTCCAAAGTTTGAAGCAGGAGTGGAGGGGAATAGAATCCCCAATCAGCAGTAGTCCATGACTTGAAGACCGGAGCTAATGCTGCTATTCTAAGGGGGATCACAGCAAAATATAAGCTTTATATAACCATGGCAAAGGTATAATAATATATTAATATATATTGCACAAATTACACAGTAACTTTTTTAAGGATTAAATAAGAGATTTTATCAATATAGAACAAAGATGCAAGTGAGGAGGATTAGGTTTTCTCCAAGAAGCAATGGTAAATAAACATAAAGCAGACAATAAAAGGGAAAAGAATATTAGACATGCAGCTATGCTGTGGAGTGGACCACAATTTACACAGTAACTTTTTTAAGGATTAAATAAGATATTTTATCAAGATAGAACAAAGATACAAGTGAGGAGGATTAGGGTTTCTCCAAGAAGCAATAGTAAATAAACACAAAGCAGACAATAAAGGGAAAAAGATGAGACATGCAGCAATGCTGTGCAGTCCATCTACATATCCAAGAGACACTTCTTTAAAAAATCCTTGAGCTGAACACCACAAGGTTGCTGTTAACAGGATTCTTATCTATGACATCTTAGGGACAATGAAACACAACTCAAATACAGGCATTCCACTATAGCCATACATTCCATATCATTCATAAGTCATGAACAATGAGCATTTGCTTAAATTTAGCATTTGCTTCATTTGGAACCAGATGCCTCCTGAAATCAACACCAGTGTCCCTTGCATCAATGGTTCTGAGGTTATTTTAATGGTTAAATTTAGATGAATTCAATACATATTAATGATAATTTCTGAAAAACCCATCCATACAAATAGACTATTAAGAGGAGGTATTTCAATGGAAGAGCTGGATGGGTCACGGATAGGTTTTGTCACTCCAAGATATAACGACATAACTCAAGCCAGCAATTCAACTGAAATTTTCATAAGATAAAAGACCTATTATAAGTAAGGTCTAATTTCATCTAGTGAATCACAGGCTCCTCCCAATGAACCTATTAAAAGTAGAAATAGAAAATAAAAGACCTAATGCACATTAAGAAACAAAGAACAAAAGCAAGACCAAAATTTCTTCAAACATACTTCAGATGCACCTTTTTAACAATCGCTTCTACTAAATGAGGATCAGAGGGTAAGGAAGTAGCATACAGCTCTGCATATCATCACAGCAAGCACAGATCCCGGAAGACCACTGAGTCTGCATTTGATTTGATCCATTCCTACTAGGATTTTCTTCAATGAGCTGATGCTGAGAACCAACTGCATCCACTGAATCTGACTGTCCCAAAGGAACATAAGCTGGCGGCACATATCCGTGTTGGTTTGTCATTTTGCTTCTGCACACATAATTTCTATATTGATCATAGAAATAGTAAGAAAAAGATAATAGAATTGGACTACAATCCACTGTAACATAAAGTTTTGTTTCCTTTGTAATCATTCCTTTCAATTGAGTTTAGAACTAGAACCATTCAGGATTCAGCCTATATATAAATTTTTATATTTGGACCATTTGCGTGTAAATATATTTGTTCAATTCAGGATGGATAATTCCTATTCAACGGACAGTTTAGAAACATTTCATCTTTGTGTTATGATCCATATTTGTTTAAAGCATGATTTTACCATAAAATAAGTTGAGCTTCATCAACTAAAAGTCATCAGGTTCCAGTTGTCAATCCGTCTGACTTATGGAGTAATTAGTATAATACAACCCCCACATGAAACTGACCTCTAAACTTTCCCAAGTCAGGAAAGTTGTTTACTTTCTCCAAATATTGTTTATTTCCATTGTTTTGCTGCTTTAATTATGGAGTTTATAACTGTGTCCTCTTAATTTTCCTTTTATCTAGAGGATTGTAACATTTTTCCTTTTAGGAATTCTACACTCTAAAAGCCTTGTACTGAATGATAAATCGACCAAAAAACAACCATATGGGAAGGTTTTGAGCATCCTTCAGATACATTGACGCAAAGTATGGCAATTACTAGCAAGTAGCAGCAAAGGAACCAGACAGAAAGAGAAGTTGAGCTAGCCTCTACTAGCGTCCAAATACAATAATGGTGCCAATTAACTAAGAGACATGGAACTTCTTATTTTACTTCCAGTTCACCCAATAGGTCTAACATCAAAGAAATGGCTATTTAGAATTCAAAAGGGAAGTTCCTGCACAAAGCGTGGGAGGATAACAAGAAGCAATGGCTGGAAGAAACCTGTAATGTTCCAAATTTCACACTGATGTTTATGGTATATGCGGGGTATACAAAATGTGTAATTCAGATAGTGCACGAATCTGCAGTTGGTTTTAAGTGGGTTTCAGGCTTTCCGCCAATAAATAATTAGGAATGGAATAGACAAACTAAGACTGGTGGTTAGGTTAAGGTATCAGTGCTGAAATGTGAAACGATTAAAAGTGGATATGCAATTAAAAAAGATACATTTTTATATGAAAAATGTCAAAACACCTTCAGAAGACAAAAGCAGAAGCCAATGCTATCCAGAATTACACTTGTAAAGCATACTCATAAAATACAGTGCTTAGATTGGAAAGGACATTTAATGGGCATACAAAAGATACTAAATGGAGGACTTGACCTATATGTTTGTGCAGCCTATTCAAACCATGGTATCTAAACTTTATTCATAGAATTCTTGGCAGCCATTTCTTCAAGGGAACACTATAAGATGGCTGAGATATAGCAGTATTGAAGGAGAAGAAACGATGTTGTTCTATTAAATGTCAAATCAGAATTTGGGTGTATTTATTTTTCATTGGTGCTTTTGATCCCTTCTTTTCTGGATCATTCTAGTTGTCTATAGAATATGGCCTGCTGCCCCCAAGGGATGATCATTTTTAGCAGATTTCTTAAAGCTATATCAGTTTGGTTTTTTTCTTTTTTTGTTACGATATGGCCCTCCCTTTTGCTTTGCAGATCCACCAAAACATAAACTTCTGAATTGGAAAAAGCACATTGTCAAAATTGAAGGGGCAGGTAAAGAAGTAATTTATCTTCCAGTGGGATTCTAGACTAAATATTATAGATAGGGATCAAAAGGCAAACAATATCTTGCTAGGATGGAACTTAATTCCAACAAATATCAGATTTTGGTATGCCAAGAATTTTTAATGGGAATCAAGATCATGAGAGCACAACAAGAGTTTTTGGAGCCTAATAAGTTTTTCTTCCCTATCTAATATTGTACTGGCATATTGAAAAATTAATACTCTAATAATTAATTATTTTACTCAACAATGTAGTGGTTATATATCTCGAAAATACACAATGAAAGGATTATTTCCAGAGAAATAATAAGAAAATTAAAGACCATTATCCAACATTGATGTTAGTACTAGTGAGATGCAGGATATATAGCTGCATTACAAATCTGTCACTAAAATATTGCATTTGCAATAAGTAACTTCCCTCTCCTTCTTGTAATAATGAGTGCCTGAGCAGTCGCATGAGAGTTTCTGTTATAAAAAGTTAGTTAGTTAGTTATTGGTAGCTAATCATTTTCTAACTAACACATATTTGCTATTTTCTCCTAAGCCTATAAATAATTAGTCTATCAAATGTAAAATAGAACAGATATGACTATACATTAATTCACTTCATTTTCCTCTTACAGTTACTCTTCGGTACCCTCTGATCCTCTCTTCTTACCGACTCCCTTCTGTTCTTCTCCTTCTTTCCTTGTTCTTTCCCTTCTTTCCCTCATTCTTTATCATTTCCGGTCAAATACCTCAACAGTGGTATCAGAGCTTCGCTTTCCTCAAACCCCCTGTGATCGACGCTGAATGGTAAAAACAAGAAAGCAAGAAAGTGCAAAGAAAATGGACGCTTGGGTACAGAGTATGTAAAGGGGTGTGACACATGTGCTAGATGTAAGTATGAGACTGTTGCTTCTCCCGGGTTATTACAACCACTTCCTTTGCCAAGTAAGGTTTGGGAGAGTATTTCAATGAATTTTATAGAAGGCCTCCCAAAGTCTGATGGAAAGGAGGTGATTTGGGTCATCATTGATAGAATGAGTAAGTATGTTCATTTCCTCAGTTTATCTCATCCCTTTTCAGCATCTTCTCTTGCTCAAGTTTTTCTTGATCACATTTACAAACTTCATGGGGCTCCAGTAGAAATCATAAGTGATAGAGATCCTATTTTTGTTAGTAATTTCTGGAGGGAGTTTGTCAAGGTCTTAAAGATTGAACAAAAACTTTCCTCTGCATATTATCCTCAAAGCGATAGCCAGACTGAAGTACTAAATCGCTACTTAGAATCTTACTTAAGATGTATGTGTTGGGAGAATCCAAAGGAATGGAGCTATTGGGTATCATTAGCTGAGTGGTGGTATAATACATCTTTTCATACTGCTATCAAAGTCACCCCTTATGAGTTACTATATGGTCAGAAACCACCTGTCTATTCCCCTTACATTCCTAGATTAGCTATTGTTGAAGCAGTAGATAGAAGTTTTGAAGCAAGAGAGAGAATGATTGCTGTTTTGAAGTATCATTTGCATAGGTCTATTAATACCATGAAGCAAAAAGCAGATGCTCACAGATCTGATCATGAATTTCAGGTAGGTCAGTGGTTTTTTTTTGAAGCTACAACCTTATAGACAAATTTCTGCAGCAACTAGGAGCACTTACAAATTAGCTCCTAGATTTTTTGGGCCATATAAGGTTATACAAAAGATTGGCCAAGTTGCATATAGATTGGAGTTACCCGCTGAATCTAAAGTTCATCCTGTATTTCATGTATCCTTATTGAAGCTTTGCCCAGATCCTAGTGTAAAACAGAGACATCCTCCTAATGATTTTCCAATTGTCCCTACTTCTAAATATCTTGAGAAGATATTGGCTACTCCAGTAGGAAGAAGGAAGAAGCATATCATTACTGAAGTTCTAGTGCAGTGGAGAGGCTTTCCAGAAGAGGAAGCATCATGGATTTCCCTTTACAGTTTACAGCAGCAATTTCCAGAATTCCACACTTCTAACCCTTGAGGACAAGGGTTGTTTTGGGGGGGTATTGTTATAAAAAGTTAGTTAGTTAGTTAGTTATTGGCAGCTAATCATTTTCTAACTAACACATATTTGCTATTTTCTCCTAAGCCTATAAATAGTTAGTCTATCAAATGTAAAGCAGAACAGATATGACTATACAGTAATTCACTTCATTTTCCTCTTACAGTTACTCTTCTCTACCCTCTGATCCTCTCTTCTTACCGACTCCCTTCTGTTCTTCTCCTTCTTTCCTTCTTCTTTCCCTTCTTTCCCTCATTCTTTATCATTTCCGGCCAAATACCTCAACAGTTTCCTCCAGTCTTTGTTCTTGTTTTCTCTTTTTGGATAAGGATTCTAATTGAAAGCATGCTATGAATTGTAATATTAACAATTTGAAACCCATAAAAGTTTTACTCGATAATATTCCTTGACTGCTTTGAAATATAAAAAGAAATAAATATCTATTCCTTAACTGAAGTTTCCCTAAGAAAACTAATATTGCAGTTGAAGATGACTATATTATATTTATGGTCCTTATGCTATTCATGATTGTTTTAGAATATTGAAATACTGAAATATCAAGATATCAAGCCAATAAAGCAATTTAAGTCATACTTCTGTTTCAGCCCTAGTCAACTATTAAAATCACAGCCACCCATAACATTTTCTTCAGATTTAGTCTCAAAGTTTAGATGCTAGCTTCTTCGTTTAAGTCAATAGAAACTTTAAGATTCATAAATTAGTAGCAGCATTGTTTGAAACCTAATGTTCAACAAGTTCTATATCCCTAAACTACCTACTAGTTATTTGATTATACAGTCTTCAATTGATAAAAATCTGGTAGAATAATATTTCTGACTAGAAATCTGGAACTATTTTTTTAGCACCTCTAATGGCCCATAAAAAATATTAAAAATAAAACAAATAGATTCTTTAATCAATACACAACAGAAACTACAACAAATTCTGTAAAATTTCAAGGCAAATGACAAGTATTATCATACGATGCCTAAAACACAAGATCCCATATCCAAATGTAGCTAGTTCAAGGTAAGAGGTAGAAGTTAATACTTGATTTTTTAACATATATTTGAGAAATAAATTAATAGGCAGAAAATAACACATCAGAGAAACTTAGCTGTTCAACTGCAGATGATTTTTCCCGAGATGTGAAGTAGTTATAACTAACTTGTGAGCTACAGAAAACATGTCTACTTTCATCCAATGCATATTTATGGATAATCATTTATCACTAAAACATGGAATAGTTTCAATTACTGGGTGAAAGTTGAAAATTACAAATCCAGCTTTGATCACTTACATAATAAACCAACCCCAGGTAAATAATACCTTAGATTATTTTAGAATTTAGACCCAATTTAGATTATTTTACAATTTAGACCCAAAACATACAAAGATTTGCACTAAGATAATTGCCATTTCCACAATATATTGCACTAAAACAATGGTTATGGGGAATTATACGATGCTCACACAGCAAATCAGTCTCCTGTATAACCATGATCACTTTCTATATTCGAACCACCATTACTCTACCAAATCTTTCCTTTTCTGTCACCCTTACTGTAATTTATGTGTAACAATTTTTTAGCCACAACGGCTTTCCTCGACAACCTCCAGAAGGGATCAAATCATGTCTTACTGGCTACAAGGCTAACAAACAGAGAAATTAAAGCACAACCAATATTCTATTTCAAACCAATTAAAATTAACAACACTACATCAACTTCCTGAAACAAGAATATTTTCAACCATTATTATATAATAGTCACTAAAACCTTAAGAAAATTCGAGTTTTAGGACCAAACATCGTCAAAAACAACTCAGAATTGTCTCCATTCTCCCTAAGGCAAAGCTCTTGTTAATGGAAAAGGGGCATGTCTCTATAACTTGGAATACCATTAAGAACTCCAAACTTCCATCAGAGAAAAGTATCGCGAAAATCTGATGGATAGTGAGAAAAGTGAACATGTCAAAACAAAAACCATTGAAATTAAGGGAAGAATAACTTGAGACGAAACTGTGGCACGTAGTATTTAAGATAAAATATTAGGGAATCTTTGTCAATTTTGGTAGGGCGTTTAGCACGCTAATTAAAGATTAAAAAAATTAATAGAAACGTGTTCTAAAAAGAATCCGAAAGCGTAATAACAAAATGCGAAAGCAAACAGAATTTGAATAATTCACCATCAACCTGGCAATCGAAGAAAGAACCTAGAGCTCAAATTAATGCATTTTGACATCCTCAGTAGAATTACCTTCAATTTGCACCCATGAATTCAAGGCTTGGCGAGTCGTGGCATTCGCAAATGCACAACGTATGTGAATTAATAATTAGGCTGTGAAAATCCGATAAGCCGGGTTGGGTTGATTGCATCCGTGAAGCATGTAAACTGTAAAATAGGGTTTGGTTGGGGTTTCTTCCGAGGGTAGAGGAAAGGGTAACGTTGTCTGGTAGAAAAGTTTTAATTTGAAGTAGGGGTGTGTATGGGCACGGTTGGGCAGGATAGTTCCCCTGCCCGGTGTCCTGTCTGAAAAAAATATGGATTGCATTTTAAAGCCTGATGCCCAGTCCGACCTGGTAAAAGCCTTAACTATTTCAGGCTGGGCATGGGCGGGCTGGATATGCCTAAATTGTGATGTTCTGCTCATATTGTGAGAAAAAAATCTGTCATCATGAACTTATAAAATAATATTATATTTATATTTTTAAGAGTTAAATAATATATATAATTCACTAAGAATAAGGTAACAAAAAAATAATAATTAAAGTCTCAAAATCTATTGCATATATAAAAAAGAAATATTGAAATATGTAGAGGTCGAATATTTGTAACGTTATTGCAACTAAAAAAATCGAATACTTAGCAAGTAAAGCAGAGGAACAACTTTAGTATCTACATAAATATAAAAGTTATGTTTAATATTTTAAAAATGAGCAAAGAGAGTTGTCAGCTAAAGTAAAAAGTGTAAAATTATAAATAAAATAAGTTAAGAAAAAAATTAAAAATAATAATAAATATATATATAGGGCCGGGCCAAATGGGCAGGGCATGCTGCCCTGCCCAGTGCCCGGCCCGGCCTAGCACTTGGCCCGGCCCGGCCCTGCCCAAATACATTTTGGGCAACCTTTTTAGGGCCGGGCTGGGTGATTTTTTTACGGGCTCAGGCGGGCGAACCGGGGGACGGGCATTGTGAACACCCCTAATTGGAAGGCAGAGAAATTATCCTCTTTCCGGATAAAATTGGAATAGCAATTTTTAATATTCCAATGTTGCCCTTTCTCATTTCTAACTTTTTTTCCGTTTCATCTTCTTCTTTTTTTTTTTATGAGCTCATTTCATTCTCTTCGCCCGTGCTTTACCCCTACACTTGGTCCTCCTGCCAGTGTCACACCTGCTCTGTCATAGAAGGTTAAAATTAATAAAATCATCTTTTAAAAAACACAAATAGTCAAATACAACAAAGTTTTTTTACTAAAAAAAATTAGACTCACTTACGATCTAAAAGCAGGATAAAATATATTTTCCTTCTAAATGATACTAATATCAAATAAGACGAGCTATTAATTGCTCTTAAGCATAAATCTAGATATATAAGAGTTAAGATAACTCTCTAAATATTGTGACTGGAACTATAATAAAGTAGTATTCCTATAAAACAAATAAGCTCTAGTAGTATGGTTCACCCTTCGCTCAAAATCAAGAGGTTAAATACAACAAAGTTTTTTTTTGTCCATCGGATTCATCGAAGTTTTATTCTGACTACATCTAGATCTGACCTGCGTTGCGCACCTGGCTATGGTGGGTGAGTCTCCTAACAGAGATTTTCTGTATACGCTAAGACTCGAACCCGAGATCTCGTTTAAGTGATATCGAGCTACTTACCACTCAAAATAATTATTAGTTAAATACAACAAAGTTCCAAAAAGGCATGTGCGCAATTGAAGGCCAAAATTTTAGCGAACAAGTTAAAGAAGGCCCAAAGCAATTGTCATATTGTGCACCTATAACTCCAATTTTATTTGTTAGCATTAATAGATATAATAAGGAATAATCATATATCTCATAAGGATATAATTTTAATTCTTACTGATATTGTGAGAGTTATTTTGATAGGCAATCTCATAAGTCTCCTATAAATATGCTTTGAATTATGAAATTATGCCATAATTTTAGTGAGAGACTGGTATCAAATCTCCTTAAAAACAATTTTAACAAAATAAAGACAAAACTCCAACTTCATTTATGATCCCACACAAGGCTCGAATTACATTTTTGGGGAAAGACTGGGTGAAAATATAGTAGAGCTACTCCGAGGTGTTAGCACCACCACGAGCCAAGAGACAAACCCATAGAATCCTGATATCTACACTATTGAAGGTGTTGAAAGAGATGATGATGCAAATGTTATATACCTTGATGACAGCAAAGAGCAGTCAACTTTGAGATAACTATAAAGCCACAATAATGTTGATAAGAGAAGCTGGCCAAAAGCATACTCACTATTGCAAACCAAAATTAAACCAAATCCAAAACACACGGACAAACAGAGAAAAATAGTTGAACAATGAGTAGCTTGAAAAGAAGTAGAACAACGAGTAGCTTTTCCTTATTTCCTCTTCATGCGCCTTTATCACCTCCTCCATTAGAGCATCAAACATGTCCTAATACTCTTGTCGACCCTACATATTGATGTTCCAAATCAAACAAATAAAGTCAGATAGATTGAACTCCGTTACAAGCTTTGTCGTGTCAGCCACCAACTTCCTAATTTCTCTGGCTTCTTCATGCTTTCAAATGAAGATCAACTCGTGATCATTCTTGATATAATACATATGATAAGTAGCAGACGGCACCGACTTCTAACTTGGAGGAACAAGATTCATGGGTACACTATAAGGAAATCTTTGGTTATTTCAGGTGTGGAAGCAACAGCACAAGGGATGAACCCAAGAAAAAGTTTGATAATGAGTCCCAATGAGTGGAGAGATTATGAAAAGCTCAATAAGGTATCGGTAGCAGAAGGTGGGAGCGGCTGATGAGAGGTAATGGGAAGGAGACGAATGCATTGGTGAAAGAGGAATTAGGATTGACATGTGAGATATTTATTATTTATTATAACATATTTAGATATTAATTAGGATAATTAATAAATATTTCTGAGTGTGAGCCATAGTCATTTTGCCCAATTTAAAGTGGTTTATTGACTCAATTTATTTAAGATTAATTTTCTGATGGTGGAAATTAACAATTCAATTTATCGTGCGATCACTTTCTGAGTCCAGAGGGAAACCTATTTCTCAGCTCGCTTTTGAAGTTTCCCTACTGGTGACAGTAGTATACAAGTTGCCATCACTGTGCCTATTCACCAGTTGGAAGAACCTGTTGTTTATGTGGTAGTGTTCTCTGTTTGACAAGTATCTCATTTCAGTTCCAATTCTTTCATATCAATCAAGCTAATGACGAGAGGTAACTCTAAGTCTTCCGCTGCATCTCATATAGGTTTTATATTCATATATGTTATAATCTAGATTGATTATGTTGTCTTTGAGATGTATATTTTCTAACATGTGATATCAGAGCCTTATTTGAGATTACCTTTGCCTTGCTTGTTAATTATTTTGTTCTTATGAGTAACAATATGAGAAGAATAGTGGGATATAAGGCCGCTAGAGATTATAATTTATTTGTTTTGTCTTTTAACCCTTTCTTTTGTGCATTCATGGTGACGATGAGAGAGAGAGCAAGAGCACAATGACCATCGCGATGTGAGATCACAAAAAATTGCAGAACGAGTCGCTGTGTTTATCACCAGAGGAGTCGTCGCCATGAAACTCGCTGGAGACAGAAAGAACAGATGATGTCGTGTGGCCGTGAAGCTCACCGGAATCTAGAGAATAGCTTGCTATTGTGTTTTGCTCAATCACAGGAACACAACCCCACAAGTCATCAAAAATGGCTGAAGAGGAGTCACCGGCATTGTTGGTCTGGAAATGGAGCCTTGGACTGCCGAAAAACCTCCCTTAAAAGTCATCGTCGTTGCTGTCGTCTAGGAGAAGCACTGTGGCAACTACAGGGATGGACTCCAGGTCGCTGAGTCGGGTTAGGTTAAGCCGACTCAGCAAAGCTAACGACTGAAATGGTGCATTTCAGTTTACGCTAAAACGCACCATTTCACTTACTGTCAGCATGCTTCCATAAAAAAAAAAAAATCTTTTCTATGCCATTGCAGTTGGGCTGCCAGAAAGGTTTATTCTCTTTTTTTTCAAAAAAAAAAAACTGTTTCGTTCTTGGCTGTTGCTTTTTGGGCTTGCAGAATGTTTTAAAAAAAAAGGGTTTGCTGGGCTGTCGGATTTTGGGCTGCAGACACTGTTTAATTTTTTTAAAAGCAAATTGGATCCTATATTTTTGGGCTTTCAGAATGTTTTTTGAACATACTGGACCTGAATTTTGGGTTTTTATTTCTGAAAATTATTTTGAGCTATGTTTTTAGACTTTTGTGTATGAGCCACTTGGTTTTATTTCCATAAAATTATTTTTGGCCACTTAATTTGATTTTTCAAAAAATTTTAATTACTATTTCATGCACTGTAAATGTTTAAATTAATTTCTCTATTATTTTAATTTTGGGAAAAGGTGTTTATAAATTTTAATTTTTCATGTTATTTAATTGCCTATTTTGTATATTAATTTCTCCCTTGGCAATTAAGTTAACTATTTAATTTTTGTAAAAATCTTTTGAGTTGAAATTAATCTATTAGACATTTTTTGGGTGCATGAAATAATGGGAGAATTCAAATTAAATTATTTAATCACATTTGTTGAGTAAATTAATTTATTAAATGCTCTATTATGTTGTGCATATTTGGATTTTCAATGCACGTTATTGATATTTGTGATTTGCATGCATTTTTTAGGAGTAGCCACATCATTCTTATTTATTTATGTTGTATGCATTCATTAATCACATATCAATTTAAAATATCATTTATAATTAAATGTATAGCTATACTTTATTTTTGCCTATAGGTAGATATTTCATAATTATACATTTAATTAGGGTGGGATAGAATGACCTCGTTATTTTTTAATTAACCCACAGGTATTGAGAAATTAAAAATGTGCTAATTCTACCATTTGAGATAAATACATGGCTATGCTAATATCTTTGCCCATAGGTAGACATTGGTGATATGCATTTATACTGCTTGCATGCTACATTTGAGTTAAGCATGCATACATGGCACAGTGACTTGTGATTGCTTCAAATTCTTACTGTGAGCTTATTTGTACTTTTGTCTGTTCTCATTTTGCAGATCCAATTGCTGCCCCCAGAATTATGGCTGATGTAAGCAACAAAATAATCTTAGATGGAAGCATTAACTATGCTAACTGGAGAGACAATATTTTGCTGCAGCTCAGTTTCTTAGACTTGGATTATGCCTTGAGGTTTGATAAACCTCCGAGACCTGATGATGCTTCCGATAACAGAGAGGCAAAGGAAAGGTATAATATGTAGGAGTGAAGTAATCACTTATCTCTTATGCTTATACAACAAAAGATCATTAGGAGCATTAGAGAAGTAATCCCTAAGTACGACACAGCGAAAAGGTACCTGGAAGCCTTATAAGCAATTTAAGCCGACAAACGAGCAAATAGGTGGTGCCATCATGTTTGAACTACGTGCTGTGAGGCTTACAGGCCTTGGCGATGTGAGGCAACATATAATGAAGCTGAGAGGTATGCTTTCATCGTGTGTTACTTTTGAGTCTAACTTTTCTAATATTAATGATGGCATTTGGTGGCTTGACACTGGTTCGATGATCCACATTTCTACTATCATGCAGGGCTTTCTGTCAAGCTAGTCTCCACATCCCAATGAAGAATTTGTCCTTTCAGGTAATGGGAGAGGAGACCCTGTGAAAGCCGTTAGAACTTTTCGCATAACTTGTTCAAACAATCATGTTTTGGAACTTTATGATGTTTTTTTGTTCCCTCTTACAAAAGGAATTTGATTTCTATGTCAAAACGTATTCCATTTGATTATTATCTAATTCTTTTTAAGAAACCTATAACTTTGACAAAGAATTCTGTTTTGATTGCGAATAATTATGATTGATGGCTTGTTTAAAATTGTTTGTGATTTGCCTCAATCTCTTACTATTTCGCATGGTACTAAGAGAAGTGTCATCGATGAGACTTCTTATAGCCTGTGGCATAGGAGATTGGGTCATATCTCTGTTGACAGAATCAAAAT
The DNA here is from genome assembly GCA_037074615.1 of Leucaena leucocephala. Classification (NCBI taxonomy): domain Eukaryota; kingdom Viridiplantae; phylum Streptophyta; class Magnoliopsida; order Fabales; family Fabaceae; genus Leucaena; species Leucaena leucocephala. Next base: position 9,357,026 of record CM073525.1, read on the forward strand.
GTTAAATAAAGAAGAATTCTTCCATCTTTAAACCATTCAGAGTTTGATTCTTATGTGGACTGCATAAGGGGAAAGCAGACCAATAAGCCACATAAGGAGGCTACAAAAAGTTTTGAGTTGCTAGAAATTATACACACGAATATTTGTTATCCTAATTTGACTGCACATGGTCAAAAGTACTTTATCACCTTTATTGATGATTACTCACTATACATGTATGTTTACATGTTTTATAATAAAAGTGAGGCACTATATGCTTTCAAGGAATATAAAGTAGAAGTAGAAAAATAGATTAGGAAACCAATTAAGATCGTGAGATCAGACCGTGGTGTTGAGTATTATGGCAAATACACTAGTGAAGGACAAGCAACATGTCCATTTGATGATTTTCTTCTAGAGCAAGATATAGTGGCTCAATATACTATGCCTGGATCACCTGACATGAATGGCGTAGCTGAAAGAAAAAATATGACCCTGCTGGATATGGTTAGGAGCATGATGAGTAGCACGATACTGCCATTTTCTATGTAGAATGAAGCACTCAAGACAGCCACATACATATAAATAGGGTTCCAACAAAGGCAATATCCAATACACCCTTTGAAATCTGGAAAGGATGAAAACCCAATTTAAATCATTTCAAGGTATGGGGTTGTCCTGTAGAAGTAAGAGTGTATAATTCACAAGAGAAGAAGTTAGACCCTAAGACCATTAGAGCTTACTTTGTAGGCTATGCGGAGAGGTCTAAGGGTTATAAGTTTTATTGTCCTATACCTTCTACAAGGTTTGTAGAGTTTAGGAATACCAAATTTCTTGAGAATGATATGTTTAGTGGGAGTGATTGTCTATTAGATGATCACATAGAGCGAACCACTGACATCATTCATGAGAGGACATCAATAGTTAATGATTATCCCATTATTGGGATTAACATTGAACGTGATGTAGACCTTATGGCTCAAGTTGATGGTGCTGAACAAGATCGACACATACTGGATGGTCAACCTATCACACAAGTAGAATCACCACAAAATGTGATAGAGTATGTTATTGTTTAGTAGCCTGGATCAACCCAAGAGGTTGAATTAAGGAGGTCAACTAGAGAAAAGAGACCGGTATTACCTAATGACTATGTAGTGTATTCTGCTGAGGTTGACTGTAATGTAAGTGTTGAGAATGATCATTTGTCGTTTACTCAGGCTGTGAAGAGTGTGAACTCAAAGTTGTGGCATGATGCTATGATTGATTAAATGAATTCCATGGCAAACAACCATGTTTAGGAACTTGTAGAGTTGCCTAGTGGGTATAAAATCATTGGCTGTAAATGGGTTTACAAAATCAAGAGAGACTCACAAGGTAACATCGATAGATACAAGGTTAGGTTGGTTGCCAAGGGCTTCACTCAAGTGGAAGGAATCGATGATAGTAAAACTTTTTCACTTGCATATAAGAAAGATTCATTCCGTATCATCAGGGTTTGGTTGCCCATTTTGATCTTGAATTGCACCAGATGGATGTCAAGACTGCTTTCCTTAATGGTGAATTAGAGGAAGAAGTCTACATAAAATAACCTAAGGGATTTTTTATTTGGTGTGCAAGCTAAAGAAATCAATATATGGTTTGAAACAGGCTTCATTGCACTGGTACTTGAAGTTCCAAGAAGTGATCACGTAATTTGATTTCGTTGAGAACATCATGGATAATTGTATATACCATAAGGCTAGTGGGAGTAAAATCATATTCTTGATTTTGTATGTGGATGTCATACTACTTGCTACCAATGATATGGGACTATTGCTTGAGGTGAAGCAGTTTTTGTTTAAGAGTTTTGACATAAAAGACATGGGTGAGGCTTCTTATGTCATTGTCATAAAGATCTATAGAGATAAAATCCAATGTCTTGTAGGCTTGTCTCAAGAGGCTTATGTTCTCAAAATTCTTGAACGTTTCATAATGTAGAACTATTCATCTAACATAGCTCCTATTAAAAAGGGAGACAATTTTAGTCTAAGTCAATGTCCTAAAACTGAGCTTGATAGGAAACAGATGGAAAGGGTCACATATGCCTCGGCGGTAGGAAGCTTGATGTATGCACATGTTTGTACAAGACCTAACATCGCTTTTGCTGTGGGTATATTGGGAAGATACTAAAGTAATCCTGGGGAAGCACATTGGATAGCTGCAAAGAAGGTGTTTAGGCACCTACAAAGCACTAAACACTATATGCTCACATATAGGAGAACAAACAGTCTGGACGTGATTGGATACTTAGATTCAGATCTTGGAGGATGCATATACACGAACAAGTCTACATCTGGTTACATCTTCCTATTGGTAGAATGAGCTATATCGTGGAGAAGCGCTACTCAAACAGTTCCTTCTACCAGTGATGCTGAGTACATTGCATGTTTTAAAGCAAGTTCACAAGCTATTTAGATAAAGAATTTCATTGCTGGGCTTAAGATTGTGGATTTAGTCTTTAAGCCAATCAGAATGTACTATGATAACGCATCTGTGGTGGCCATAGCGAACAACAAAAGGAATAAAAGTTGCAGTAAGTTTGTCAAACTTAAATTCCTTTGCTTGAGAGAAAGGGTTCAGGATGGCTAAGTTTCCGTTGAACGCATTAGTATATTGGATATGTTGGCTGATCCTTTGACGAAAGGGTTAAAGCCGAACATTTTTGTCACACATGTGCCTCATTGGGACTTCATCCTACTTTTGATTAGTGGAGGTATGAGTAATGAAATTGTATTTTGTGGTTTATCATTTCAAATTGTGATTGTATACATTTTGTGTTGTTGAAATTGATATACATTGAGAAAGGAATCGATGAACATTGAATTCATGTATAATGTGAAACCCATTAAGTGATGGTGTTACCTGTAATACATGGAAGGTAATACCCGATAAAAGGGGACTTATCGCCTTGATTCTTGTAGCATAACATCAGTTTACCTAGACAGAGCAATAACATTGAGTATATGGGCCAAGTGGGAGAATGTGAAATATTTATTATTTATTATAACCTATTTAGATATTAATTAGGATAATTAATAAATATTTCTAAGTGTGACTTGTAGTTATTGGACCCAGTTCAAGGTGGTTTATTGACTCAATTTATTTAATGTTAATTTTTTGATTGTGGAAATTAACATTTCAGTTTATTGTGAGATCACTTTTTAAGTCCAGAGCGAAACCTAGTTCTCAACTCGCTTTTGAAGATTCCCCACTGGTGACGGTAGTACACAAGTTGCCATACTGTACCTAATCACCAGTTAGAAGAACCTGTTGTTTATCTAACAATGTTCTTTGTATGACAGGTATCTTATTTCAGTTCCAATTCTTTCAGATCAATCAAGCTAATGGCAAGAGGTAACTTTAAATCTTTCGCTGCATCTCATATAGGTTTTATATTCATATATGTTATAATCTGGATTGATTATGTTGTCTTTGAGATGTGTATTTTCGAAAATGACATTGATAAAATAGGCAAACTATGTGTTTAATCAATGAGATATTAAAAAATCTATGTAATTTTCCAAGTCATCCTAACCAATATGACATGGCATGTATTCCGTTAAATTTAACATTCTTTTTAATAGTAAGATGTTAGTAGTCAAAATATAAAAGTTTAAGGTATTAGTTTTAAATTTTTAAAGATTAGGACTTATATGAATCTCACTTAAAGTTGGATATTATTTATATTTTAACCAATATTAAATTATTAAATTTAATCAATAAATGATATAACTATTTACAACAAATTTTTTTGGAGAAACTGCATAATATGGTTGTTAGTTACTTGCATAACTTTAAAAAATATATTTAATTCTTTTACCGGGATCTAGGAATAATTGTTTCAATTTTTAATAATGCTTACTACTACATTTGACATAAATTTATTGTTTTTATCTTCATAATATGGTTTGGATTTTCAAATTTCTTCATATATTTATTAACTTAGGGTTAAAGCACAAAAATATCTATGCACTTATCTCAAATGTGTGCTAGAACTATAACGAAATATTAAGTGAAAAAAATACTATTGATGATTCCAAAAGCGACCTAAAATGCTACTATCGTTAAATTTAGCTAAACACCGTTTATTTGAAGTTTTGAGGCCCACAATTAAATGATTATTTGATACATTTCCAAGCCCAATGCACTAAGTCAAATTAATTTTATCCCAGATGCCATGCTCTGTCTTTTATTTATTATTTAAAATGATTATTTATTATATATTAAAAAAAAACTCCTCACACCCTCCGCCCCACCCTCTTTGAAAATCATATTCTCTCTCTCTCTCCCTCTCCCTCTCTCCACACTATTGTCTTCTCGTCTCCATCTCACCTGAATGGTGAATTCGGTTTTAGTCCTTTTTTACTGCTTTGCCATATTTTACTGCGAGATCTTCCTGAGGTTTTTGCTATTTTATTTTTGTTTATTTGTTTATTTCAATCTTTTTCGATTTCTTTTAGCTTCTTCTCCAATCTTTTATTTCTCTTTATATAGTTTCATCTTTATATATATATATATATATATATATATAAAAAGACAAAATCAACATATATAATTATAAAGTTTTACAAGTGAGAGAAAAAGATAGAACTAATATAGGTATTAAATGATACAAAAAAGGTGGATTTGCTGTGAGGACATCAATATTTAAGTAAGAAGAAACTAGAAGCCCGATGTCTTGCTAAACTACAGATTCGTTTGAGCACAAGAGATGATCCTGAGAAATGTATCTTTTACCAATACACATTAGTTGAAGCTTATCTTGCTAGGTGGTGTGATGAGACCTGTATGAATGAATCCAAGAAAAAAGCATTGGCAAGCAAAGAACAGTGAAAAATTGAGGACTAGCAAACTTCCTTGTATAGATAAACTTTAGAAGAGGGGATCCATCAAAACATATTATGACAAGGCAAGCAGTCTACTTGTTCTGCTTCCTTTTAGAAAGGATTACAGACCAGTTGCATAAAGTGATGCTCAACAACAGTGGAGTGGCAGTGACCTGTGCAGAAACATAGCGATGGTGGTCTTTATTACCAGAAAAGGCTAAGGATGAAAAAGATATTGAGCCCAGAATTTCTCGAATGACAGCTTGAGCTGGTCCTATTTTCCCATTGTGTAGAGCAATGATCCTATTATGCCATATGACATTGATCAGTGTGATAACACCTTTTAGAATCTCTTCCTGGCCATCAGTATGTAACTACACAAGGATAGTTTTAAGCCAAGCCTGGAAAGTCTGAAAGTTAAGATCCATCAGTTTGATTGAGAAGCATCCAAACCATATAGCACGAACATACGGGCAAAGCAAAAACGTGTTTCAAGGATTCTTCAGCATTACATCCAAAAGGGCATAGGACCTCAACAGGCAGATGATGTTTAAGAGTGTAACTACACAAGGATAGTTTTAAGCCAAGCCTGGAAAGTCTGAAAGTTAAGATCCATCAGTTTGATTGAGAAGCATCCAAACCATATAGCACGAACATACGGGCAAAGCAAAAACGTGTTTCAAGGATTCTTCAGCATTACATCCAAAAGGGCATAGGACCTCAACAGGCAGATGATGTTTAAGAGTGTCTCCAAACGGAAGACAACTATGTAACAGCTTCCATATCATAAGGAGTTGCTTGTGTGGAAGAGAAAGCAACCATAGAAATTTCCAAAAAGAATCTTGAGATCCAAAGGATGGAAGAGAAGATTGGAGGCATTTCCTGAAACCATCCTTGGTTGTATACCTACCAGAAGCATTACCTATCCAGTAGAAGAGATCATATTGTCTAAAGAAAGAAATTGGATTTTTCATAGTAGAGTTAGCAACCGAAGGAGAGTAGAGGCTCTTTATCAAAGGGATGTTCCATTGATGAGGATTACAGTTGACGGGAGTATGCAATATAAGATCTGCAACTTTGAGCATGTTCATCACCATTGCAGCTCTTGAATGCATAGGCCACCAAAGATGGTGGTTTAAAGGAATTTGAGAGCTAAAACCAACTTGCCAATTCAAATTGCTAACAATTAGATATGAGTTCTTCAATAAGCCCTTCCAAATCTAGGACGAGTTGCATGGTTTGAGGAGAAGAGGATTTGGGTAGATATTGATGTACTTAACCTCCAGAGTTTGTGCCAAGAGAGAGGAGGGATGTGAGGAAAAGATTCTCCACATTTGTTTAGCAAGTAGAACTTTGTTAACGCATTCAGATGGACGAATACCTAATTCACCACGGCCAACAGGGAGAAAGAGGAATTGTCTTACCAATAGATGAATTTTATTTTTATCACCTGATGAGCCTCAGAAGAAATTCAAACAGCAAGCATTAATCTGGTCACAGATATGGTTAGGCAATTTAATGCATGCCATGATATGTAAGCTTGCAGCTGAAAGAACAGAGTTAATAAGAGTTAGCCTAGTAGCTTGAGAGAGAAGTTTAATTTTCCATGCACTTGTTCTGCGCTCAATGGCTTCCATCACTTGTTAATAAATTAAAGATATCTCTGTACCTGGGTCAATCCACGTCCCAAGATACTTTGCCAACCTTGACGAGAAATGATAGGCCACATTTGGACTGAAGACTAAGGTGAACTTAGATTTATCGATTTCCTGACCAGACCAAGAACAAAAAAAATCTAAAGCAGATTTTACAACAGTAAAGTTATCTTGAAAGCTTTCAAAAAAGAAAAGAGAGTTATCAGGATAGAAAAGGTGTGAGATAACGGCTGCTTCAGTACAGATACTTATCCCATTCCACTGACCCATTCCACTGATTTGTGAGTTTTAGTGAGAGATTATGCATGAAAGTATGTCAGCAGTCATAAGAGAATCTCGGAGTCTTTTCTGAGGTTTGAAAAGGTTGATCAACATCATGAGAAGCTAGCTTCTTAGTCTGGTGAGAAATCTGGTCTCCATCATCCAAAGATCCTGGAGATACTATATTGACAGTTATCCATTTTTACTGAACATTGATTTCCCTATGAGAGAGATTGGTGTTCAATTTTTACTGAACATTGATTTCCCTATGAGAGAGATTGGTGTTCAATTTTTTCCTCAGAAGATGTTTCTTTAGTTCATTTTTTTATCCAGTTAAAGGACATTGAGGTCTTTAACTGAATTCTGTGATGAGAGGCAGAGAAATCTATAGGAGTTGAGCGTCTGGATAATTTTCAAGCATGCATTTCTTTTTCCAATCATGAAGGAACAACAGACATCAAGAGATGCTTGCAAAATCTGAGCAATACTGAGAGGCAAAATCCCAGTTACATGTGTTGGTTTTATTGCATTGTCGGACTCCTTGGATACCAAGATCTTTCCGGACAATCGTTGCAAAAGGAGCTTTTGAAAAACATTTCTTAACCATCCTCATGAGATATCTGAGGTCCAGAGGATCTCTTAGCATTAGAATTTTATGCTTTGAAATTTCCACTTTCTTTCTATCAAATTGATTTCGAGAACCAACAGAAGAGATATCTGGATTCGTGAGGAAATGCCAGAGAATGGTAGGAATGGAATCTGAATGATTGAGTTGGTATAACAAATATTTATGGCCAATACGAAGCTGTAGAGTGGAAGCAGGTCTGTTTTTCTACCAGGAGACCATTGAACGCCCAATCCAACAAGAAGGTTACCAAGAAAAGGCTTATACATGGAGAGCACAGAACATATCCAATTATGGACAATAGAAGCATGCTTAGTAATTGTGACTTGAAATTGATCATTACCCAAAGTAATAAAGAAAAGATGACTACTTGATCTTGAAGACTTACCTTCACGGATTTTCAGACCCATCGCAAGAAGAATATCAAAGAGACTGAGATAAAACAATCCCTAACTCAATTAGAGTTCAAAACAAATCAATATCTTCATCACATCAATATATGAAGGGAGAGGAAGAAGACATTCCAACAGCAGAGCATTCAATAATCACGGTGCTAGTTCAAAAGCATATCCACAGTGGATATCATACAATAACATAAAAGGAGCTTTAAACTGTACCCTGTGAAGAATTCCAAGTCAAGCCACGTACCCTGTGAATACTAGAAAAGGACGCGATAGCCAGAGATAAATATCATCGCAACGTCACACACTGGATGTACAAAAGGTCGTCGATATTGAGTTGACGCGTTCCTATTACACAACTGAAGAAACAAATCTGGTAACCTAAGGCAAAAACAAGAATGGTAACCGGCGACAACCACAACGGATGACGGTGGTGATGATTTGAAGCCTAATCCCAGAAATTCAATCGATTCTCTTCATCTAGTTTTTCCTTGGTTAAACGTATTAAATATACCATGATAGATATAATAATAGACTGTGTTAAGACTAAAGAGGCCTCGGGGTTTGCCGCATTCCCCTCTCTTGGGGTTCATATAGTTTCATCTTCAATTATCTACATTTTCTTCTCATTTTTCCATCCGTAGTTCTCTACTCCAATGGAACAGAGCCTCTGGTTGATAAAAAATCAAAGAAAACGGGCGAGAGAAGACCCAAATGGTTATCAAGGAACCGTTTCAGTTCCCGGCTTAACGCCGGTTTCCAGCTCAAAAGCCGTCTCTAATCAGTTCCAAACGGCTAAACCCCAACGGTAGTTCTTGACATGAAATTGGACCGACCATCCGGTCCAGGTCTGAAAACATTGCTGCTGCAATATATAAAGGAATCTAAAAGCCGAAAAGAATTGAAAATCAGTTCTAAACTGGTGTCTAAAGGTCAAAATTTTAATTCATATAGACACGTATCACAGTTTATAAGCCTGAATTATTTTCCAAGATTTTTCGCATTTACAAGTGGCGAGTTAAAAACTAGCAACACATTGACCAATAAATGTAAATTTTGGGCATGCCTTTTGAAATAAATGCTGCATTCACTCTGAATTCTCACTTGATCTATTTATGGGAAATTGGCTCAAAAGCCTTGTCTTGAAACAGTAGTCTAGACCAACTGCAGCAAAAACAAAAATAAGAAGATTCTCAGACACATAGATTGAGCCATCCAGGGCATGTGATAAGAAGCTTTCGTAGTTCAGTTCAAGAAGTGGTCCAGCACCCAGAGTTGCAAGACCTGCATCACAAATTTGTTCACACATTAATTCTAATCAGATTGCATTGCTTTGATAAGAAATTCCCCTCATATATGTCTGAATTTAAATTGATTTTCTTTAAAAGCGGAAATACAAATCCCCTCTATTGACTCCCTCCAAGAATAAAAACTTCGAAACCAAAAGATATTCCCTTAACTATCATCAAATTCAAAACCTTCCTTCCATTTTTTTGTTAATGCAGATTCAACCCAAGCTCTGTCATCTGTCATGAGGCACACTCCTATTTGTCTAGAAACCACAAATGACAGAGTTTTGAGAAACTGAATGAACAGAAAAAATGGACCAAAGGCTTAAATTTTTAAAAGATGATAGTTGAAGGTGGTGTTTGCAAATAGCTCAAGAGGTACCTGTATTTTTTTCCTACATTTACATGAATAAAAGCCAATTTTCATTATACATGTAACATGCACAACAGCGGAAGGTTTAAATCCAAATTGTGCAAGAGGTATCTGTATTTTCCAAAATAGATGTTAATAAAGCCAAATTTGACCGTATTTAACATGTAAATGTACCTTTAACGACACCAAAAGCTGCTGCTGTTCCTGTCTTAAGCTGAACATCATCCAAATTTCTCCTTACAGTATACCGAAATGTCACTCCAAATAATGCACAGCTAATGAAATTAATTGCCAAAGGGAGTATCAGTTGTGTAAAATTGCTGGCCTGAGTCAAGCATATGGGGAGCCCTGCAATGGAACCTATAAGGGCCGAAATTGATGCTGCCTTCACTGATTCTAACCTCTCTTTATCCCTGTCAATTTCCTCAGTTTTGCTCCCCTCAGCATTCCCATCAAGCCCATCCTCATTTGGGGATAGAGAGCGTTCTGCTTCCTCAACCAATGCTTTTGCCTCCGATATTTCTCGTTGACATTCTGCAATCTTTCATACAATCAGTTTTCATCAGTAATGGTTCAAGTACAAATAAGGAATTGAAAGAAAACTTTTCTGGACATTGGGCAACCTATACAATATTGCTAATCAAAAGGTCGTTGGGGTTCAGGATAATCTACTGATTATGACTACTATCTAGCATATCGTAGATATAGGGCAAAGGCAACTGCAACATGTTTTTTTATACTATTTCCATCAAGAAAGCAGCATACAATTTCTTGGTTTCACAAGAACACCTGGCTCTTTAGCTTACAACTTTCTTGTTCCTCCTCTCTCAGGAAATATGGAACCAAAGAGGCAGTAATGATGTTCTCAAATCTTTTGTTTCTTTATATTTGTCCTATGCAATAAGTCATCAATGGCACAAAAATTTAATATCGTGATTGAATTTATAGTTGTGTGCTTGTGTTTCCACTTTGCCAACCAAAAACCTCCCCTCCTCTTTCATTGTGGTTTTGCATTACTGTAAAACGGGCACATTTGGTAATGCTTCTTTGTCTTTTCCCTATAAAGTATCCTCCTGACATTTCTACCCCAGAAAGTGTAAGGCTCTCAATTTTGCATCCTAATAAATTTTCCTCAATCAATTCAGCCTCTGTTGTTTGCTGAAAATTAACATGAGTTTAAATGCTTATGCAACTATACTAGCATTGTGTTTACTATCACAAGAAAAAAGTGACACTTCGTATCAGGAAATTTCTCAAGGGAAATTGGATTTTAAAAAAATTCTTGGCATTATGAATCAGATTCCAGTTGTGGCAATCCAATTAGTATTAAAGAAGAAAAGGGTATCTCGTTATTTCATTTTTTTAGGCAATGTTATAATATTATTGTATTCATTAGTCAATAATATCTATTTCCTATTATCACTCTTTTAAGGAAGTTATATAAGAGGGTCATTATCCTTCATACTGCTATAAAATTCACCAAGAATTGTCACAAGAAGTTTCTTTTGGGTTGGAGATTCCATCAGGGAGAATTATTTAAGTTTAAAACAGATGATTATTGTGGTTTTCTGGATACTTTACTTAGCTTTGGTAGTGTTTTACAAGACTCCTAATTGTGAGATTTCGGATGTTCCAAGGAATACTGCAGCAGGATGTGTCCTTGCTGTCAAATTGGGATTTCCACTAGTTTGGAATTTGCTTCATTGTGTGGCCATATAAGCATCTAGATAGAGGCAGATTCTATGGTAGTAATCTAACTCAATAATTGAGGGTGCTCTTGCAATCATCCTTGACCCATGAATGTTGTTCAGACTCAACAGCTTTCGAGTTTGAATTGGGCAATGCAGTAACAAAGTACACAGGGAAGGTAATTAAGTGGCAAAATGACTTGCTCATCATGATCATGATTTAAAAATTTAAGGATCTTTCTTAGACTTTGGCTTCTCTCCTTTTCTTTTTCTCTTCACATCCTCTCCACTTCAAATTTAATACTTTAAACAATTATTATTAAAATGTGAAATTATGAAAAATAAATAAATAAATCCAAATTGGGGAAATTTAATCTTAACAATTCAGAACTGCAAGTAAAAAGAGTAAAAAAAAAAAAAGTATTTCGTAAAATGCTAAATCCGAAACATTTAAAATTTTATGCAAAGGAAGTGGGTAAAAGAAACAGAGAGAAGCCAAGTCCAATTTCTTAAACAAGAGGACCAAATTGAGAAGTGTAGGACAGTAACCATGCAAAGAGCATTTAAAATTTGATACAGTTAAGATGAGAAATGGGGAGGAAACAGGGGAGAAAAAGAAATGGAGAGACAGTAAGTTCAATTTCTTGGACTAATGACCAAATTAGGAAGTATAAGACTTAAAAGAGCATTTTACAACAAAATCAAAGCCAACAAACCAAGAACATATACCTCTATGGCTTTGCCCTCAAGCTGATTGATGTACTCCCTGAACTTCTTGGCGGCAAGTTCTTGTTCTTCAATCAACGCGAGTTCTTTCTTAGCCATCTCAACCCTCAGCGACGCCTTCTCTAACCCATCAAGCAAAACCCTATTCTCCTTCTTGCTCAAAAGCTCCTGCACTTGCTCATCCACCATACCCGACACTGCATCCTTTAAATTGAAATCGCCACCATTGTTACTAATTTCCTCTTCCGATCCGCTTCTGCACTTCAGATTTCGGAATCTGGATCCCAAATTCGTTCTTTGTGCCCACAATGGTGATGTAATGGACTTTACCGAAAATGGAGGTCGAATTCCACTGGGATTCATACACGTAGTGCCCATATGGATCAACTTCATTGCTGTCTATGCGTGTTATACACAACCACTGAAAATTCCTATCCTATTCGGCTATCCCTTCAAGCCCTTGTGTGGTTCGGATAATATCTTAGATACCCATGATGCTACTGAGTTCAGTTTTGGGATCCCTCATGATTTTAAAAAGTTATATAGAAAAGCAGTTCTTACAAATATTGCGATAGCACGGAATATTACAAAAAAATAAAAATAAAAAACCTCAGAGTTATGTGCTATAACGATAAAGGCTCTTCATCATATCATCATCACTATTTCTTTTGAAAAATGTTAGCTACTTAATTATTGGTAATTGTTGTAATGCCTGTTTGGATAATTCATAAGCTTAATTTTAGAAGGATTTTTTACTTAAATTAAATTTAAATAAATAATTTTTAAAACTCTATAAATACTTATAAATCAAAAATTGATTTAAATTTAGGTTTCATATAAACTTAAGAGAATAACTTTTGAGTAAAGAAAATAGTTTATAGATAGTTCAATTATCATTTTGCCCATATCTTTTTTTACTATCTCTCCTCCCTCTGTCGACACTCCTCTGCTCCTCTATCTTCTCTCGTCGCAGGTTCTTCTCTATTCATTGTCATTATCATTGGCTAACTTTTATCTCCCTTCTGTCTGTCTGCCCTCTCTCTCCTCCCTTCTGTCTGTCTGCCCTCTCTCCTCCCTATGGCTAGTAGTCTCTGTTTGGCCATCTGTAAAGGTGGTCTATATCCTCTGAAAGTTGCCATTAGATGCTTTCACCTCTTCTTCTTCTTCTCGTCATCGACACCATTAGATCTCACGACTGGAGGAAGAGGTAGTGAGAGTAGTGTCGTTGGGCTACAAAGGCAGTGCGAGCAGTGTCGTCAGCAATGCGAGCAGTATCACTGGGTTGTGGAGTAGTGTCGGCGGTAGTGCGAGCAAAAGAGGATGATGATGAACAATAAATGATAAACAATAATTAATAATAAATAAATAAAAATAATTATTTATCTCATAATTATTATTTTATCTCATACTTTTGCTAGTAATTTACTAATAATAAAATTTATTCTGATAATACATATACAAACACTCATTTATTTAAATTCAATTTTTTTCTATAAGCTCTTTTTTAAAAGAGTTTATCCAAAATCACTTTTTTCTTTATAAGTTCTTCTCTAAAAGCCAATCCAAATGGGTTCATAATCTTCTCATTCCATTTAACTAGACCAAAACCTATGAGATGCACGGGTGGAAACTTGTTATATTTTTATATACTATCATATTTTATTTAACTTTCTACATATTATAACTTAAATTTAAAATATAAAAATTTGGGGTTCAATGTCAATCAATAAAACTTTAAATATGTTCAATTTAAATTTTGAAGTGTGTAGAGATGCAAAAAAACCCTAAAATTTTGGAAAATTTTATAATTGTTATAAAATTAGAGAAGATGAAGAAGTTAAAGAGGAGAAAAATAACAAGATAAAAGATTGAAATGGGAGGTAAGGGAGTATTCCTCATTTACTTGTATATTCACTTATAAAAATCCTTAGTGTATGGCCTCTATTTATAGGCAACAACCATTGAAGATTAAACCTAAGGTTACAAATGAATAAAGATGAATGTAATTGTATTAATATAATATCCTCATTTTCTTATGTCTTAGGGACCAAATAGTAGCATCTGGAACCACTTTTAAGGTTATTAAAGTCAAATTACATAATCTGGAATTTTACTCTAGCGAGTACTACTCACTGTGCAAATTCCAGAGGAGTGACCTGACTTCAAAAAATAATAACTAATTCTAGAAATATTAGAATGAAGTGGTTAAAAGTGATACATAAAGGTAACTTAATGCTCTTTCAGGGAAAAATAACTTGTTGACCATGCTTTGACTTAGTCAACATCTGAAGTTTACTGTTCATCCAACGTCCTGTCCCTGATTCTAGCATTTCTGGTCCCAACTTTGAAAGATCATATCTTTATGTTTAGACATCCAAATGAGACGTTCTATATATCAAATTGAAGCTTGGCATGTCTACTATTTACTGGAAAAATATCATACATTTATTCAATTATTTACTATTTATAATTACATCCCAAACGCCATTACCTCCCCACAAGTTACTGTTCACAGTGACAATTTTTAGCAATTATACATACATGAATCCCATATCAATCATGCTAAATAATTAACATCCCTTCAAGTATATTTATCTCCTCCATCTTGAGAAGACCTGCTATAATTGGAGTGATATGGATGGGGTAAGATTTCTGGGAATTCTCAGTAGCAAACGGTACTAAACAATGCATGCATTAATGTGAATACTTGTGCTTGCTTGTGAAAGTGTTAACATTGTCTAATATGCGTGCTTCCATATTACATATAAAATACAATTGGCCAAAGTAATCATAGAAACAGAGCTTCATACATAAGCACATATGCAACACAATTCAACAAAACCATAGCACATCAAGCATAACATTCAATGCATACAAGTTTAGAATAAGTTTACTATTTAACATGTAGCTTTCCTATAGCCCTTAGACTTTGCTCTAAGGTTCATTATTTCCATAGGTCAGAGCCTATACATAGCATAATAATATTTTATTATTATCCAGTATAACTCTACTTAACTCATGCTTAACTTGGGGTAATATCCTTAATCCGATATTCCCCTTTCCTTCTATTTATAGCTAACTTTATTAATAGAGATATTTCTCTATTCTAACCACTAAGAGAAATCCTATACTTTATTAGAGAAGGGACTAGAATAACTTACTTACCCCATTCCTAAGCTCCGCCCAGTCCCTAAGCTCCTTAGACTGCTCCTGGCTCCACCAGAACTCCTTCTTTCTTTCTCTTCCTTCCTTTCTTTCTCTCTTTCTCTTTTCTCTCTTCTTTCTCCTCTTTATCTTGCTCTTGGCCGTGGCTTTCCTTGAAGGGGAAGGGTCTATTTATAGGTGAGTGGAGGTGGAATGAATGGCTCAAATCAAATCGTGATGAATGGCCTAGATCGCTTAGCTTCCTCAAGAAGCTTCGCCTGCATCATCACGATGACCCTCCTCCTTGATGACTCACTAGCATGACATCATCCAAGGACACCTTAGGGGACACCTCAGGGAGTATATGGCGCAATGGTGGGACCTTTAGGATACCTCACCAGCTGACTCTGCCTCTCCAGAGAAATCCATAGCCTTTTCTTAGAATGAGTGGCCGAGATTGTGCCACGTGTCCCTTTTACTTTTTTTCCTTTTTCTAATCTCATGACATGTGTCCTTAACTTTTCTTCTTTTCCTATAATCATGCCATGTTGTACCTTGTGGGTCCCATGAGTACACCTTTCATGTCACCTCATAGTCTAAAGTCATATCTGATCACTTTTCCCAGTTCTATCCTTAATCGGGTAACTTTATTTTATGAAAAAAAGCACTAAAATATTATTTTAATGTCTCTTGAACCCCATAATCCTTGGGCCTACGTTTTTGGGCTTTTAGAATGTCATTTTGGGTTTCTAACCAAGCTTAAGCACTCTGAAGGCTCGGTTCCCAAGAAATACCTCTTTCTTTTTCGTTATGGCCACAGGGACTTTCACTATTTTCCCTGAATTTTTACTTTCTTGTAGTTTAGTCCCTGAACATCATCTGTATACTTCTGGGACTCTTGCATAATAGGGTCTAGCAGCCTTCCTTTTTTAGGCTACAAACTGGACTTCTAGGCCTAAAAATTGGGATATAACAATTAACAACAAAAAACTCTTCTCAAGTCATTTATTAGGGATGTTATAGGTTTATGACATTAAGAGAAAAAAGAATCCTAAGAGGAATCCCAAGAGTTAGGAGTTATACAGATATCTACACATATATGCAATATTTATAACTCTCCCCCTTAGATGTCTATGACAAATATTGTGCCTCATTAAAACCTTATTAGAAAAAAACTCATTGGGATAAAAACCTAATAAAGGAAAAGAGTATATAATACGTATTTAGGCTATCTCATTAAAAACCTTTTCAGGAAAACACAATGGGCAAAATACTTGAGAAAAAGTTAGCAAGTACTTATTTACTCCCATGATGACATCATCAATTTATGTTTTTGAATATGCACATTCTAATACCATAGACTAACTTCTCAAATAGTTTAGTTGGTAGTATCTTGATAAACAAATTTGTAAGGTTGTCACATGATCGAATTTGTTGAATATCTATATCACTATTCTTCATAAGATCATAAGTGAAAAATAATTTATGCGAAATATGTTTTGTTCTATCTCCTTTGATATATCCCTATTTCAATTGAATTATGCATGCTTTATTATCTTCATATAATACAGTTAGAATCTCTTATTTTGGAAGTAAACTACTCATTGTTTGTATATGTTAGAATACTAATCTTAGCCAAACACATTTTTGATTTGCCTCATGAACTACAATTATTTATGTATGATTTGATGAGATAGTTGATAAAGTTTATAACTGTACCTCCATAAGTAAATAAATATCCTATTGAGATATACCTTTATATGAATCTAATAAAAATCATGCATCTGCATAACCAATTAATTATGATCCAGATTCATTAGAATAAAGTAATCACATATCAATTGTCCTTTGAAGGTATCGAAATATATGTTTAACTCCATTCAAATGTCTTCTTGTTGGGGAATAACTAAATCTTGTTAATAAACTCACAGCAAATAAAATATCAGGTCATGTTGAATTAGCAATATACATTAGTGTGCGTATAGCACTAAGATATAGTACTTCTAGACCAAGAAGTTCTTCCTTTTCATCTTAAGGGTGAAAATAATATTTTTCTTTAACAAGTGATCTTACAACTATTTGAGTAGTTAATGGATGCACTTTATCCATATAAAATTGCTTTGATATTTTTTTCATTCTAAGCTGATTAAGAAAAAAAACTCCATTTGTTAAGTGCTAGATTATTAAACCGACACAAAACTTTATTTTTCAAGATATTTTATTTCAAATTCTTTCTTTAAATAATCGACTACTTTTTGAAGCTCTTCAGGAGTTCCAGTTATATTCAAATCATCCACATAAACAACAATTATGACAAATTCATATGCATTCCTTTTTATAAAAAATCATAGGCTAATTGATTCATTTTTATAGCCCACCTTTAACAAATATTCAAGTAGATGGTTATACCACATTCTTCCACATTATTTTAATTTGTATAAGGATTTATGCAAACAAATTGCATAATTTTCTCAAGAATTTTTACAAGCTTCAGGCAGTTTAAATACTTCAGGGAATTTTATATAAATTTTAGTATCTAAAGAATCATATAAGTATGATGTAACAATATCCATTAGACGCAAATCAAGTCTTTCATGCACTGCCAGACTAATTAGATGTCTTAAAGTGATTGTATCTACCACAGGAGAATATGTTTATTCATAATAAACTCTAAATCTTTGCAAAAAACCTAGTGCCGCAAGCTGTGCTTTATATCTAACAACCTCATTTTTCTCATTTCATTTTCACACAAAAACCCGTATATACCCAGCAGGTTCAACACCATTCGGTATTTGGACTGTAGGCTTCATGTTTTAAAAATGAATTCAATTTTACTTGAATTGCGTCTTTCCATTTTGGCTAATCATTTCTATGTATACATTCTTCAACTAATCTAAGTTCAAGATCCTTATTTGGTTTAGTTATTTCATCAGCAACATTATATAAAAAAATCATCAATAACTATATTTTATCTATTCCATCTTTTTCCTGTAGTGACAACTTATCGATACCTCTTCATTATTTTCTAGTACCTGGACCTTTTCTGGGGTCTTTTGATTAGTTATGTCTTGGGTCTCTCCTATAAGACTAGCCTCCTCAACTTGATCATCTTGATTGTTTTCTTTTTTTTTTCTTTTTAAGATTTTTATCTTTGGAACCAATTGATCTACCACGCTTTAACTGTTGTTTAATTTCATTTAGACTTACTACTTGTTCTACTGAGACACCAATTCTAATTGGGACATTTTCAGCTGGAATGTGAGATTTGGTAATTCTCTTGGGGTCAGTAAATGCATTTGGCAGTGATTTGTAATATTTTGCAAATGAATATTTTTTTAACTTTAAGCTCACATTGTTGTGTTCTAAATACTTGATTATAGAAGGAGATTCATAACAAATATATTTTCCTAACCTTCTCTGAGGTCCCATATTTGTGCGTTGTGGTGGAGAAGTTTGGACAAATACCTCACATCAAAAAATTTTAAGATGAGAAGTATTTGAATCCTAACCAAAAGTCAATTGTAATGGAGAGAATTTATAATAATTTGTTAGCCTGATGCTTATAATTGTTGTTGCATGTAAAATTGCATATCCTAAGATTAAATGGAAAGTTTTGATCTCATAAGCATTATTCTAACAATCAATTGGAGGCGTTTAATTAATGATTATTCTAAACTATTTTGAGTGTGGACATGAGTAATAGATTTCTCCATTTTTATTCTAGTCGCTATGTAATAATCATTAAACATTTGAGATGAAAACTCACTCGTATTATAAAGACAAATTGTCTTAATTGCATATCTAGAAATTGTTGTTATGGCCTAAGAAGTTTAGTAGATAAATAACAATTAAATAATGGAATAAGTATATATTTAGTGCAAGGAATTTCAAAATGAGCAGGTTAGCTGAGTGGTCTAGTGGTAAGAGTTCAAATCTGTTTGCCCGTGTTCGATCCCTGGCTAGTACAGAAGGAAGGTTTTTTATTTTTTTTAGGCAGGCGAAATTACATAAATGCCCCTATGTCCTTTTACCAACTCTCGACTTCCTTCCCTCATTCTCCTCTGTGCTGTCATGCCTTCCATGGCACAGAGCAGCGATTTAGCGCTGCTCGAGGAGTAGAGTCGGCAAGTGGCGTGAGGAGAGCTTCAACGGTACTCTGTTTTTGTCACCTTTTATCTGAGCCACTCCTTCTCTCCCATTTCAATTATTGTCAATAGCGAACTGTGGTGAGGGGTGAGCAGAAAGAAATTTTAGAAGAGGCTTCGTGGGTTCAGTTAGTGGTCTATGTGAATTCTTCGTTATCTGTGCTGGTGACTATCGCCATCGCGGTGTATCAACCGTTTATCGCCATCCTCTGTTACTGTAGTAAGTCCTAGATTTCAATCCCCATCCTACTGTTGCCGTGATATATTATGTGGGCGATGTGGGTACGCTTCTTAAACCATATCCCATGTTCAATTTCTTCCTGCTTCCATTTGGGTAGCTGCCGTGAGCAATAAAGCTCACTCTGTTCTCTCTATGTCACCATCGCCCCACTATTTTAGGTTGTTGTCATGAGTGACAGAGGGAGGGAAATTGAAAAGTTGTACTCTGTTATTCTTTTGCTTGGTTCCGTGGTTCAGTTGTCGTGAATTCCAATTGTGAGAAGAGTGGTAAGTTTCACATATTTCCTTTCCTTCTCTGTTGCCGTGTCTGTGTGGATGTGAGGATATGAAATGTTGTTACTTGTATTGTGTTATTCCTGTGAGTTTGAAGCTGTGGATAATTGTACTATGTTTCTATCTCTGGAAATTAAGTGGCATGTATATGTGTGGGGTTATGCTGCAAACATAAAGCAAAGGATAGGAGGGAGGCTTGAATTCTGCTGTGTTGATATGTGTTTGTGTGTGCTATGGTATTAGTTGTTAGTTCTGGGGTTCTGATTGAGGGAATATTTATGCATGTTCATATATCTATGCTGTTGTGGTTACTGTGTATGTGTGCACTATAAGGGGACATCCATGTGTGTGTATGTGGTTATGCTGCTAAAAGGAAGAGGAAACATAAGTATTGGGTTTAAGGAATGATATTGCTATTTTGATTTGGAAAGAAAGAAAACAAAAGATTGGGTGGCTGTTGATAGGCATGTATATATATAAATTGGAAATCTAGAAATAGAATTCAGGAGAGATGAGGATATTTAATGGTTGATTTGGAAATTTAAAAGTATGTTTTATGAGGCTAAAAGGAATGATTTAAATTATGTTTTGAAGAGGTGTTGATATGGGATAATGGCCTTGAGCTTATGAGAAAAATGTAGGAGTGTACAATTGAGGTTTAAAAGAAAAATGAGGAATTAAACTCAAAGTGACAGGTTAGGAAATTGTAAGAAGGAATAAGTGATTAAATCCTTGATTTAATGAATGGCAGTATGAAACTTATTGAAATAATATATTGAGGATAATTATTTCTGATTAGAATGTTTATATATTGTTTCAGGATACTAGGGAATTGAGAAGCCAGAATAATCAGAAGTTGTTTCACGGAAAGAGTAACTGTTTAACAGTGTGGCATGTGAGTGAATAACGTTCCCTAAACTTAATATTTTTAAATACATTGTTATTCATTGAAAATGTTGAATTTCAAATATGATTTACAAAAATCTAGTTTTACAAAAGTATGGTTTAAATCGTTAGAAATGATTTTCTTTCAGTTGGTTTACAAAGGAATTTCGATTATGTATGAAAATGAATAAATAAGCTTTTGAAAAGAGTTTGGCAAAAGTTATATTGAACTGATATTATTCATGAAACATATTCCTATGTGAATTTCATATGTTTACACAGTAACTTGATTTTAAATGTACATGCTGGGGGTTTTAAAATTTAAAGTGGTTTTTACCAACGATTATGGCATTGAAACGATTGAGATCATTACATGTGAAATAAACCCCATGCATGATGGAAACATTTTGAAAGGATGTAATATAGAATGCTGGTTACTAATAGCAGTATTGTTAATCCTTGGTTACCCAAGCTTGATGGAGATACGTGAGTTTCATACTTGCAACGGATATTCGTGGGGTTTATTCCCGCTTATGTTATTCATAGGTTTTGTACCTACGTCTGTTTCATGGCTTCGGGCCGCATCTGATAGTTATTTACCCTCATGGACTATGTGTCCACGTCTGTTTCATGGCTTCGTGCTACGTATGGTTATTTACCCTCGTGGGCTGTGTGTCCATGTCTATTTTCATTTTGTTGAAGTCCTACAAAAAGATTATGGTTTTAAAAGGATTGTTTTTAAACAATTGATTTTAAATGGTTATTTCATATTGTTGTTTTCCTTGAAATACAAATGTTTACGAAAAGATTTGTATCAAATTATGAAATATTGTGAAATACATTTTCAGCATGATTATGCATTATTGATTTTCGTATTTTTAATCATGTTTTTGGAACATTTTTTATGAGTAGATTATTTGGCTTCAGATACTGCAGTTGACCCAAATCCTCTCGCTGAGCAGTGAAGAGCCTCATCGCAAATCCAAAGCGTTGTTTTGAACAAGATTGATTTTAATGAAATTATCTTTATTAAGTACTTGTGTTATTTTGATGAAAGGGTTTATACTCCACATAAACCTTAGAAAAGATTCTGTTTATTTTGGAAAACTTTATAGAAACTTTGAATGTTTGCAGTCTGTTGTAGGATCATTGGGAGATCGATGATACAACGATGATCCTATCGAGATTCCTACAGAGGACTTGTTTTTTATATATGAAATGTAATTTATTATGGTTTTTGTTTTAAATATTTTATTTAAGTTTTTAAGCTTTCGGAATGTGAAATTATTCATATTCTATGCCAGTCATGGTCCAAATTTTGGGACATGACAACTGTGTGCTTAATCGAATTATTTGAGCAAGTAATCTAACAAATGATAAATTATGTGTAAATAACAAACACACATGTTACTATCTTATAGATGCATCTATTAAAACCATAAAATACCTAAATGGTTCACATGGTGGATGAATATATCCACATCCCCTTGGATATGTTCTAGAAATGTAGGGGATTTTACCCTAACTTTTGTTAATGAAGGTATTGTAATTAGTTTGTATTAAGAACCAGCAGCACAAGAAAAATCTTTAAATTGAATAATATGCTAGCTCTTTAATAGATGTCTATGTGAATTTTCAATAATTTTTCACATCATAGTTGACTAGGATGACTTAACCGGTCATGCCAAACAATGTATGTATTTTTATCAGTAAACATTTTAGTTTACTGTAGCATTTATTTTAATTTACTAATATTTGTATAGTACAAACTAAAAGATAATGCAAGTACGTTTTCAAGGACACGTTTTTTTCCATTTCTAACAATTGTAATATGTATATATTCAATATTTTTCTTATTATAGTCTCAATATGATACACATTTTGACAGATATCTTTAAAATTTAAATTTCTTTGAGACTTAGAGGAATATAAAGCATAATTAATAACAAACTTTATCCCTTTGGATAATATTATCATTACACTTTGGAGCCTTCAATTAATTTTGTATTATCCGCTATAATATTTGTACTTGCACCATTCATTGTCAAATGAGAAAAATATTTTTTATATTTAAGTATGGTATGTGTTGTAGCTCTATCTATGAGACATGTATCTTGATTCTTTTGCCCAATAAAAAAGAGAGGAACATCGATATTCTTCACCCACACAAAAAATAAATGCTTCAAAATACTTTATGAGCAATAATGCTTTTAAAACAAGAAAATAAAAATAAAGCATAAAGTATAAACTAAGGATAAAATATAGACAAAATATAAAATAAATTAGGATAAAATATAAACAAAACATAAATTAAATTATTCTTATTCTTTTTTTGCCAAGTTTGTCTATCTAATCATAATTCTAAAAAAATCATCTAACTTATTGGTATCATCATTCTTGTATTCCAAATTTGCCTCAACATCATCATCTTAGAAAATCATATTTGCTTCCATATTTTTTAAATTCTTTTTTATGGATGCTTGATAAAGCTTTGCTAGATACTTAGGCATACGACAGGTACGTGACCAGTGCCCCTTTATACCACACCTATAATATAGATTTTTCACAGGTTTTTAGGGACAACTCTTATCTTTTTTCTACCCTTCATTATTTTTCTTCTTTTAGTGGGTATTAAGATTATAATTGTTACTTTCACCACTATGATGACAATAATTACCACGTTCCCTACCATGGTCACAACCATGACTGTGACTATGACCATAGGTATGTAAATTAGTACGTTCAGTCACATTCGCTTTAGGGAATAATGCTAACCCAGTAGGACGGATCTCATGATTTTTTTATCAATAACTCATTATTTTATTCGGCCACAAGAAGACATAAGATTAGTTTATAATATTTTTTAAAACCTTTCTCATGGTATTGCTACTACAGGAGCACATTTGAAGCATGAAAGGTTAAAAAAATTCTAATAAGTCATCATCTATTATTTTCTTACCACACAATTTCAATTGAGAGCTTATTTTAAAAATAGATGAATTATATTTAGATACATATTTAAAATCTTGTAACCTCAAATGCAACCATTCATAACGAGCTTTGGACAAGATTACTGTCTTTTGGTGATCATATTATTCTTTTAAATTATTCTACAATTTTAACATATATTTCACCATTAGGTATTCAACTTTTAGCCTTTTATGTAAATGGTGGAGAAAGCAAATAATGGCATTAGCATTCTTTTGATTGCTTCTTCATTTCCAGATAAAACATCATTTCCTATACATTTGGCATATGAGAATTTTAGTATCTAAAATTCAAGATAGATAATTTTTTTCTGAGATATCAAGAGCGGTAAACTCGAGTTTGGTAATATTAGCTATTGATCAAACTAAAATAATAATAACAATTAGAATTATGATAAAAATTAATGGGGAAAAAAGAAAGTATTATGATAATAAAAATATAAACCAAATAAATATTATATATTTAAAATAAAAATAAATATAAATTCAATAAAAATAACAAAATATAAATGGAAACAAAATATAAATAAACAAAACAAAATAACACATTATATTCTTTATTTATGTTTATTTAATTTATAACAAAAATAATATACAATGGAAGCAACATAAAAAATACAGAGAAAATAGTGCTACAATTGAATTTATACATTATTATGTTAAATAAATAATATAAATTAAATAAACATAAATAAATAGAATAAATAAATGAAACAAAATAAATAAAATAAAATAAAGAAACGTGTATAATATAAACAACATATATAATGTGTTATAATATATAGAATTAGAAATAACATCAATCTAATATATAAATAGTAACATAATATAAATAATTTGTCATATAAATAAATACATATTACATAACTGTAATAAATATATAATAATGCTAAGAATACAAAGAAGATAAATAAATTAACTGAAATATAAATTAAAGAATATATAGGAAGGGAGAATTGTAAATGTAAATAACACATACCCATGTAAATATATATATAAATAGAGAATTGGTCATAATATTGTATTAATATATCAAAAAAAATTAGAACAATTTAATATTTTGTATAAGAATAAAATAGAATAAAGACAACCCATGTATATATATAATCTAACAATAAAAATTAAAATAGATAAAAAAGAATAACATAACAACATAATATGTACCAAATGTATAGAAAATAAAATTTGTCCATAATAATTATGTAAGAGGATAATCGGGTAATATGGTAAAAGAAAAGATTATATACTACTAAAATATATTAACATAGTATATGATAAAGAAAAGAAAATGTATAGGATAATTAGATAAAGATAAACTAATAACATTTGTATATAATTGAACATAATAATATATGAATTGACAAAAAGTTTATACCTTAAATTTTTCAGAGCAATACTATGCTTATAATGTGTTATAAAATAGGAGAAAATGTAAAGAGTTAAAGAGGGGAAGAAATAACAAGACAAGAGATTAAAATGGGAGATAAATGAGTATTCCTCATTTACTTGTATATTAATTTGTACAAATACTTTATATATTGTCTCTATTTATATGTTACAACTATTGAAAATTAAACCTAAGGTTACAAAAGAATAAAGATAAATATAATAGCATTAACAACAGTAAACTCTTCTCAAGTCATTCATTGAGGAGGTTATATATTTATGACATTAAAAGAATAATTAATCTTAAGAAGAATCCTAAAAGTTAGAAGTTATATGGATATCCACACATACATATAATATTTATAACAATTTTTTTCCGAATGTTATCACAGCAATTTTTTTATACAGTTTCTTCCGTTATCATTCATCATCATTTTTGTTAGTATTTCTATTTCATATTAACATATATTCCTTTTTGTCGTATAATTTTTTTTGAGTTGTGTCTAGGTTTCTTATTAATATTGCAAGGGTGTGGGAATAATAATATATATATCAATGTGTTATTAATATATGATAAATATTTTTTGTATAGAAATAAAGTGCTAGTTTATATTAATAGATATTTCTTTGTGTCACATAATTTTTTCAAGCTATGTTTATGTTTTTTTATTAATATTGGGGTTGGGTGAGGACGAAATTTTCTTGAAATAGGGGAAGTTATTTATTGTTTGGAAATTATATAAAATTCAATTCTTTAGTTAGACAAGCACTTTTCCTCATAAAGAATTAGTAGTAATGTTTATTACTACCTAATTGTCATAGTATTTATATATAGGTATTTTTAAATACAAATGTATTGGAGGGAAATGGAAATAACTTTCGGTGGAGATATTCAAAGGTTTTCGATAAAAATAAAGCTGTGGGTAGGAAAGCTGTTACGAGATTGGAGGAGGGCAGTGGCAACTGGCAAGGATGGTATAGGAAGGTTTTTGCTTTTTCTATAAAAAAAATAAAATAAAATAAACATATTCAGGTGAAAAAAAGGTAAAATGGTAAAATGACTCAAAAAGACTTTAGAAAATAGGAAAACCTATAAATAAGGACTCAACATTTACAAATTATACGAAGTATAATAACCTATTCTAATATTTTAGTCATATCAGTTTAGATCATTATATAATGATAAGGTTTGGTATCTTTTAGATATGGTAAGTTGAATGATCAACTAAATATTGAATACCATATATGTTTAATTTCTTGATATATTTGATCTATCTATAATATCAGTTTGTTCCCCTCTAACCACTTTGCACATCAATTTTCCCCAAGCTTTTGCAGGTTGCAACAAGTATTAATTGCTTAACTTCCATTAGTGATGCATAGATAGAGTTGTAATTTGCAATTTACTCATATATCAAGCAATCATAAATGTAACTGATGTTGTTAGAAGATTTCGGGAGATTCTAGTATTTGTACTCCATTAGCATTATGCTTGAGATCCATATTTTTAACTGTCAAAACTACATTGAACTTTTAGCTGTAACTGAGAACTAGAGAACAACACAATCAAGAAAGAAGGGGTAAAAACAACTATTGACATTAATTTCAACACTTTGTTTTGTAGTTGATGAATTCTTAATACTTCAAGGAAACCAACATTAGACAAGAAGCTATAGGGTAGGATAATAGGTATAGGATTCATATTTAAAAATTACTCCTCTAGTTCTTAATACAATATATATATATATAACTAATTTGATTAGATTAAATAAGTTAGATAAGTTGTTAATATGATATATTTTTCTTAAAATACCCTAATCATTAGTTAATATGATAGTTTTTTCTAAAATACCCTAATCATTTTTCTTAATTCCCTTCATCCCCCTCTTAATTGATTATAGTTGAGGGAATATTAATATGGGATAATTTGAAAAAAATTAATAAAAATAAAAAATATATCTTATATTTAGGACTAAGATCAACTTCTAATTAGCTAATATATTAAGACATGAGGGGTATAATCTAAGATCTGCTAGGTCTTGAAGCAAGTTTAGGTATAAGTTTGATGATATTCATGTATCAAGCTTAATTTTCTTATATCTTTTTTTTAAAAAAATGTTGTGACCATTAATTCATCCTGAAGATCCCTTACAAATAGCAAATTATTAACACAGTTTTGAAAAGTTTGACTCATGATTTTGTAGAGTATTTATTTATTAAAATCATCATATATGTGCCACTATGGTTAATGGAAAAAAAGTGCATTAGTTTAGGCCCAAAAACACCCAAACAACACCATTAAGGCCAGAAGTGCTAATGCTAGAATTATAATTAAGTTTTTAATCTAACTATTGAAATTAATAATTGATTATAACTCAATAATTCATAAGAATAGAATTAAAGCCAGTATGATATACAATGATCTAATAATTTAAACAACCTTAAAAAATCACTAAATATTCAATAAAATATCAATACAGAGTCTTGACTCGAAACATAATAATAACAATAAGTTATAAGAAACACAATATCAATTGCTAAATAGTAATCTAGCTATAATCATCTTTAATAAATATAAATAAATCATTATAAAATATCTCAATTGTTACATCCTAATTTTACTTATCTATAGATGGCTAAGTTTTTCCTATCTTATAGAGGAAAGAGACAAGGAAAGGAGTGTGACAATGAGTATAAGAAATGGTAATTGATAGATGAGTTTTAAGTTGAAAAAAGACAAAAAATATAAAGTTATAATACTTAGGGACATGAACGTCATTTTGATGAAAGTTTAATATAAAGAATTTAAGGGATTTAAATGAAATTTAGTGAATTCATAAATTAAATTAGAATTTTAGAATGTCTAGAAAGGGATTAAAATGACATTTTAAAATTTGAAATAAGGGACCAAAATATAATTTGATAAATTTAGGGACTAAAATGTTATTTATCAAATTCTAGGGGCAAAAACATAATTATGATAAAGTTAAGCTAAAGAGGCACAAAAATGCCCAAAAATGCTACAGTTCTAAATTTTACTAGTAAATAAAAAATAATAATTGAGTCAAACATATTTTTTAGAATTTCAGTTTGAGGTTAAGAAAAATTGATATTAATCAGCAAAGTCTTAAAACTGGTACATGACCTTTTGGATCTCATAATCAGATGAAATTTATTAGAATATTCTTATAATTATTATAAAATTTATGAAGTTGACAGGACTCAAAAAGAAGTTATTTATAATTTATTATATAATTTAAGGTAAAAAATGACACCTATTAAAGGATTTAATAAAACATATAAAATTTTTATCAGGATTTCTAGGTCTCAAAAAATTATGAAACTTTACAAGAAATTTATTTAAGAATAGGATGAATTTTTAAAATATTAGGACTCTTAAAAGAGATTTATAGAATTTATCTAAAAAATAGGCTGATTTAGGGTACTGGGTATAGAAAATATCTTAGGATGTGTGTCAAATAAATTGTTGGACTTAAAAGAGGCCCATAATGGCATCATATAAGTTCCCATGAATCCAAATAAATGATAATGTGATTAAAAAGATTTTATATGGATTTTTAAATAAATAAAAGAAAGGAAATTTTTAAGGAAATTTCAAGTGTTACAAGATGGCATGGTGAGGTGTATCCTTGGGTCCCACTTAGCCAAACTTGTGCCACATGGTAGCCAAATAAGAAGGAGAATTTCAGCATGTGACCTATTAATTTAGCTTGAAGATTAAGCTAAAAATGAGAGCAATTTTAGACCATTTGATTTCATAATGTTAGAAGCAATCTTGGCCATCCATGACCTTAGATTTTGGCCTATAAATACCCCTCCATTTCTCTTCATTTTGGCATGAAACAAGGGAATCATATGGAGGTGTTGCCAAAATAAAATCTAAGCACAAAGAAGAAGCAATTCAAGAGTCAATCAAGTAAAGATTCAAGGTAAGTTCTTCCTCCTATCTTTGTATCATGTTGTAGGAAGATTTCTCTTAGATTTGGATGGTTGAAATACCATTTTTCTTCCATGAGATGCTTCTGGAAGTGATGCTCATATGTGATGTGAATATGAATTTTATGTTGTAGATAGTTTACACAAGGTTAAACAAGCTATAATAAAGTACTTTTGGCTTAGCAATTCAAGTATGTATGGAATTAGGGTTTTGAGTTCATTGCTACCACTATATGAATCACGATTGATCTATGATAATTTTGATATTTTCAATGGATTTAAAATAAAAAATTGTGTGAGGTAAAGTAGAGAAACAAGTATTAGAAGCATTAAAATCAAAATGAGAATTTTTTTTAAAAAAGGAAAATGGTTCAGGCAAGGGCAGTAGGCAAGGGAAGAGTTGGAATTTTAAAATTATAATCACATATTTGGATTTCTTGAACAAAATGATGTAGGATTGGTTTAAGAAAATAATTATTACAAAGCTAAACCACTAACTCCAAGAATTAACTTAAAAGTTAGAGGTTTCAAGGAACTTGTTGTACAATGTTTATGTAATGGCTCTAATGAGTTGATACACAATGTAATTGTGTTTATGACCATGATATGTCAAGAAAATGTGATAAAGAGGATGAGCAAGCAACCAATATTTGGTTGAAGACAAAGGGAGAAAAGAGAAAATGATAGCATTTTAAGATAATAGACTTACCTCTTTATGTACTTGACGTGGTATGCTTATATGTTAACATGTATATAATGATTGAATAATATTGTGACATGATAAATGATGTTGAATATGCTATTAATAACATGTTTCCTATAGGCATACATTTTTATACAAAGTATATAGCTTTATGGCATGCCACTAATTAAAAAAAGTTTAATAAAATTATATATCATGCATTAATATTTATTACTGAGATTCCCCAGAATCTCACCCTCCCACAAGCAATCAATTTAGGTAAATCATGATAGAAAATGTATGCATGGAGAAGAGCTAAAGAAGGGAAGAAAGAATGTGGCAATTATTTGTTCTAACATATATTGTATAAATTGCTAACTATGTTCATGTCATATAATATGCCATTATATGTAAAGAAAAATGTATAAAGTCATTATAGCATAACTCCATGTTGTATATGAATGTATGAGTATTCAAGTTGATGATTTATAAATGTTGGAATAATTTATGAGATTTATGCAAGAAAGTCAAATGGTAAAAACGTAGGTCCTAGAACAATTTTATTTTGACTCCAGTTTTACCTAACAAATGAAGAAATTATTCCACAAAATCTTATGAGCATGTAGTACACATCTAGAACTTTAAATGAATAGGTAACAAACCTCATTTTGATGTGTATATCAAGAGAAATGAATTTCTAAAGTTACAAGACATAATATGAAATTTATATAATTTACCATATAAATAGTAAAAAAGTAACGATTTAACTGTATTGATTGACAATGTAAATGTCCAGAGTTATATGTTTTTTCTTAAAGAGTTATAAAAGAGCTTCAAGTAGAAAATTGAAACAACTTCATACAATTTTTCTATAATTAGTTATGAATTTTTAAAGTTAAACTGTCAATTTAGAATTTACCAAATGAACAGTACCCAGTAATTAAATTTAAAATTTTTAATTTTTAGCTAAAGTAATGATTCCGCTAGTTAAATATACTTCGAAATACGTACTCTGAGGGATTAAAAGTAGGATGTCTCATTTTGGTATCAGAGTAAAAGTTTTTGGCATAGGTACATAATAAAGTTTTAGTACAGGATAGATGATCTAGTGCAAGATAAACTTGCTCTAATTAGGAAACAGAGTACGTAGCGAATTAGCTAATGCCCATTTAAGATTGAGGTTAGTAATGAGTTACCTATTCATAGTCCAACTACGATTATAGATTGGATATTAAGGCTCTAAGGAAATTGAACATTGATTTTTAATAAGTGATAAAAGTGAATTATGAGTTAATTGAGATAAAGTTTAAATATCAGTTAGTTAAGTTTAAAGGAGAATTGATATTAAGAGATAACTTACCGCCTAATAGTGATCATTGAGGATAGGGAAAACTTAAAAGTATGAATGACATAGAGATATGAGTCAAACCCTACCTCAATTAGTTGAAAGAAAGCAGTTGACTCAATTATGGATCACAGTGGGGCCAAGAACACAAAAGTCCTTTAGGCTAGGGACCTAGAAGTCTTGCAAGGGCTGAAAATAAAACTAAATATGTTCAGTAAAAATTAAGGGAAAGGTAGCTATAGATTATGAGACTCCTATGTCTAAGAAAGAGTAATGCCCCTTAGTAAGACAAGATAGTTAGGGTTAAGTCTATGCCTTGTATGTTAATAGGAGGTAAAGCGGAAACTTAAGTAAGATGAATGGATGTTGCCTAGTTAAGGTAAGATGGACTGACATAATAGCTATCTCAGATTCTTGAATTAATGAATATGATCTTGGAGATAATAAGCTAAAGATAAATAGCCTTGGTAATTTCTCAGGAATTAATATAAAGAGATGATAAGAGATAGAAAATAAAACATATAGTTATAGGGAATCAATATAATGAGAAACAAGTATATTCCCGATAATGTTAATAATTACTCAGCTTTGAGGTTATGTTAAGAGGCTCATGAGTAAAGGATACAATGTATAAAAGTCCTGGCCACCTAGTTTTTCTTAAGAATTGGGAACTAGTCTTCTGAATCAGAGTTAATATTGCTCCAAATAGAGCAAGATACCCTATCTTTGTAGAAAAGGGATGCAGTTAAGATGGAGTTGTTGTTACTTTGATAGAAGAATATGTTCTACATTAGAACAAAGAAAATACAAGTGAGGTAAGGCAAGTGGAGTTGAATTTACACAATAAAAGTGTGATTGGCCAAAGACAAAGCTTAGATATAGAGCTTGGAAAACTTGTGGAACTATAGAAAATTTTGTTACAAATAGAGTGACTCTGATCCTACTCTATTCATCAAGTGAAGGAGGGAAAGTTAGCTGTCTTACTCGAACAAAGTAGATGGTTTGATCTTGCTCGTGGATGGGGCTGCTAAACTTTAAGGGCTAAATAAATGGCGGCAGACAAAACTCGAGATGAAAGGTCTGGGTTAAATCAAACCCTTCTATGGAATCTTTCTTTGACATATGAAGTATATACAATATCATCTCCTTCGCCAAACATGGACAAGGAACTGTATAGCATATACTAAGCATGTAAGAAAGAATAGACTAGTATAAGTCATCTCCCTCTAATTTTATGAACAAGAAGATAATTTTATGGCTAGCTCTGTAGACAGATAGATAGGCTTCCTTTTATAGGAATAAGATATTTAAATGTTATACTACATATGAAATAGCAAGTGAGAGCTTTTACTTCTTGCATGAAATACCAGACATTGTTATATTTGAGAACATATGCTAAAGCTCCGAGTGTTAGAGCTGTTAAAATTAAGGAAAGGAATGCTTGAACTCTAAACTTAGAGCTTTGCATTTATGAGTAAGTATGTAGTCTTGCAACACGTTGGCCAGACATTATGGATGTTAAAGTATGTACTCCTACTTAGCAATAAAGTAAGGAAGAGAACAGTCGCATAAGTCCTCTCTCTGTACTGATATAATTGTTAGAGACAGTGAGAGCAGCTGGAGGAGCGAGAAAACCCTTAAGACTTCTATTGTAAATTGTGTAAAGTATAGTATAAGACCTAAGCCAAACCTAAAATGATAGATAGGTAGTTGGCTAGCGAATTGATAAGTCCTAAGAAAATGGTACTAGTATATGAGAATGAATTAGAATCATTCAGTGCGCCTAGAGGTAGCAACCAGATGATGTAGAGATGATGAATATGAATACATCATCCTCGCTGAAGTTTATTAGCTAGAGGATTGATACAATGTGTGGTTGAGCCAGCTAGTGTGATACAATGACATGAATGATCAGTTTAAGGAATATTCAGAAATAGATCCTCTATGCAATAATACGAATTAGATCTACATTATAAAAGACTTTATTATGCTAGTTCTTTTTCAAATGAAGGTAGTAGAGATTATACCAAGGCTGATCTAGAGACTTACCTAGCATACGGTATAAGGGAAAAGACATAATGATAAATAGACTAACAAGGTAAATATACCATATAAATAGTAAAAATAACAATTTAACTGTATTGATTGGCAATGTAAATGTTCAAAGTTATATTTTTCTCGTAAAGAGCTATGAAAGAGTTTCAAGTATAAATTTGAAATAACTCTATACGATTTTTCTATAATTAGTTATGAATTTTTAAAATTAGACTGTCAATCTATAATTTACTAAATAAACAATATCTGATAATTAAATTTAAAATTTTTAATTTTTGGGCTAATACTTCTACTAGTTAAATATGCTTCTAAAGAGGGGTTAAAAGTAAGATATTTCACCAATAATTATAAAATTATTTTAAAATCTATGAATTCTTCTATAATTATTGGAGGAGATCCTAAACTTATGCTTTTGCTGATAAGAGAATTCGGACGCTACCACCAAAGAGTTGGAGAGCTCAGTCATGGATTCGTATTGAAGGGAGTCAAGAAAGCAAGCTGTGGCGTCGCTGAATATCACTGCTTCTGTTCTTCTCTGTCACAACTGCATGTCTGGACCATCGCCGCTAATTCTGCTTCTTCGTCTGTGCGTCGCTGTCCCTGGGTTACTGTTGTTTCTGTCTATGATAGGCCGATGTTATGTGCTGTATTGTCACTGTGGAGTAGTGGAGGATGGTGGTAGGGGTGCCGACGGAATGAAGGTAAGGTGGAGATGGAATCTGTGGCTGTGTGGAAGGGTAGAGACGACGATTGAATGGATACATGGGTGATGATGACTAGAGGTGGGCAGGGTAGCCTCCCTGCCCGGTGCCTTGCTCAAAAAGTATGGGCTGTATTTTACAGCCTGATGCCTGTCCATACCCAGTAAAAGCCCTAACCATTTTGGGCTGGGCATGGGCAGGTTGGGCATGCCCAAATCATGATGTCCTGATCATATTGTCAAAAAAATCTGTAATCATGAACTTATAAAATAATATCATATTTATGCTTTAAGAGTTAAATAATATCCATAATCCACTAAGAATAAGGTAACAAAAAGATAATAATTAAAGTCTTGAAATCCATTGAATATATAAAAAAGAAATATTGAAATATATAGGGGATTGATATTTATAGCGTTATTGCAACACCAATAATTGAATGCTCAGCAAGTAAAGTATATGAGCAATTTTGGTATCTACGTAAATATAAGAGTTATGTTCAATACTTTAAAAATGAGCAATGAGAGTTGTGAGTTAAAGTAAAAAGTGTAAAATTACAAATAAAATAAGCTAAGAAAAGAAATAAAAATATGAGAAAAATTAAAAAAATATGTATATATAGGGTTAGGTCAAATGGACAGGGCGACATACCTTGCCCAGTGCCCTGTCCTGCCTGACATTTGGCCTGACCCTACCCTGCCTAAATATATTTTGAGTAACTTTTTTAGGTTAGGTTGGGCAATTTTTCTGTAGGTTTGGGTAGGTGCACTAGGCCATGGGCATTATAAACACCCCTAAATGGAAACGGGTTGGAATGGGTACAATGGTCCGTGACGTGAATGGAGCCCTCCAGTGGGTTACCAAAAGCATATATATGGTGAAGAGAGGAATAAAAAACGTAATGTCCCAAATTGCACATTTTGGAACATTGGGTCCTTAATTTTATATTTTTAAAATTTTGGTTATTCCTTGTCATTTATAATTTTTAATTTCTTCTAAATAATTGAAATATAAATTATAATAATATAATAAATTTTATTCTAAAAATAATTATTTTAAGAAAATAATAAAAATATAAAAATTATACTATTGTTAAATACTAATTCAATATAAGACACATTAATATAAATTGTACACAAATAATACTGGTAAGACCCAAAATAATAACAAAAATTCACTAAAATAATATAAATTTGTTGGTGCATTTGTTAATGATTATAATACAGCAACTTATATTGAGTCAGTTGAGTATTATGTGACTAGTAGAGTTGAAGTGTATTTATTAATCACAGGTTCATGGAAGGAAATAGAATTTGGAAGCTTAGAAGGTGTAATTATTTTTTGTTACTATGGAACTGTCCCTGCCAATGGAGCTATTTTTGGGCGTGGTTTAAGACTAGGTGAGGAAGAGAAGGAAAAATATGATACTGTTTTAATAGTTTCATTTAACATAGTCATGGAAGTGTTTTCATTGATACCATAGCCTCCTTTATCCAATGATTCAAGAATTGATCAGTTGAATGTATACGAGGACAAATTAGCTATATTTTCTCTCTCTAGGATTGGTGACTTTTCAAACCATCAATATTCTTTGATTGATTTGTGGGTGCTTGAGGAGGGCATAGGTTCATCTTTAGAGAGATGGAATTAAACTAAAAAATATACTAGCAATCACTGCTCATTGACATTACATTTTCTTGAGATTATTTGGAGGAATGAAATTGTCTGTGTTTATGTTGTAAAATCCAGATTAACATATGAAAGTGGATCTAATGATGAAGAAAAAGTTAGTCTACATTTTATCAATATCATTACTAATTAATATAAGATGTTTGCTATCCCTGGCTATCATTAGGGTGATGATATTTTCGCAAAACCTTGTATCAGTTGGCATCCCTATGAAGAACCTTGATCCTAAAGATTAATTATCGCAATGCAAAATTTACTTTTGTTTAAATATTTTTGTAGAAACAAGGCCTTGTTAGTTTAAATCATTATGTAATGATAAGTTTTGGTGTCTTTTAGATATGTTATCTACAATGATGAATATGGTAGACTTTCAATACTAGATGTTTCTTGCTATATTTCACCTATTTATAATTGTATTTTTTCCACTCTGCAAATCAAAATTGTATTTTTTTCCCATGATTTTGCTAAATGCAGCAAGTATTATTTGCTTGACTTTCTTCAATGATATATAGAGCTGTAAGTTGAAATTTATTCATATATCAAGCGATCATAAATGTAACTCTTGTTTGTATCCACATGCGCAACACGCCACTATGAATTAATTTTTTTAAAAAAATTGCGATTTTATTATGGTCTTACATAACGACAATATAGCCAAAAAAGCGAAAGGGTCAACCTATTTTGTATTTAAGATCTTGTATATCTAGATAAATAGTTATCTATAAAATAGAAAATCTAAAAAAATAAATATATTAAAATAAAAAGAAATTTCTTTAGGGAGAAAAATTAAATATAAGAATAAAATATAATTAAATTGAATGAAATTTAGAGAAATATTTACAAACTCAAGGAGTATCACATTGTCTGAATTCTATCCAATTAAAAGTATAACAACTCAATACATTTTAATCTTAATTAAATTGGCTCATGACTCATCTAAAAAATTAACATTTTTATATAATGTTTATGATTATGAATATACCTAATATTAATAATTATAAAAATATTTTTATATTCAATTAAATAAAGATAAAATGAAGAAACCAAAATACCCCAAAAGTTTTAAAATTTTCTACAGTTCTCCATTCTACGAAAATGCAGTCAGTTAAAAGAAATACTTAGGAATTAAATTTGCCCACAATTTAGGAAGATATCTAGATATGTTGTTTTGGGTAGAGATAAATCTCAATTGTACAATGCGGTTTTGGAAAGGATGGATCAAAAACTTCAATCCTGGTGTGCTAATCTCTTATCTCATACGGGAAGGTTGACACCGATTAAGTGTACAATTTCTTTGGTATTAACTTTTTCACTCACTTGTGTCAAAGTCCGTGCTAATATTATTCATCAAAATGTTATGAAGATAGCGGATTTCTTTTGGATATATAAAGATAGTAATTATTAGGAGTGTGCATAGGCTAAGCAAAACCTTTGCCCCATGCTCAGCGTGAAAAATGAACAAGCTTCATTTTACAGTCTGCTATCAGGCCCTACACGTTAAAAGCCTTTGGATTTGGGGCTTCTCTAATGAGGGCCCCCTCTATTGTCATCTATTTATTTGAAATTATGTAGCTTTGAGGCTAAATGTTAGAAAAACACAAGTCCAACAGTGATGAAGAGTTAGAGGAGCATGATGAGTGACGATGAACGATACCCGACTTGAGTATTATTTGTTTTTATTTTATTTGGGTTTTATTTGTTTAACATATAACATTTTTTAAATAAATGGAGGGAAATGGAGGGGCCCTCAATGGAGAGACCTCTTTCCCCAAAGTCCTAACTATTTCTGGTTGAGGTGGCAAAATTTACTACCTAAATGATGATGTCCTATTTATAACTTACATGAAGCAAATTCCAATTATTACCTAGTATGACATGCATATATATAATTCATTAGCAGGTTCAAGTTTCTATTTTTGTTGAGTTTTAATAATATTGAATAAACAAACATTTGACCATTTTGTTAGATTTAGATTTTATCCTGATCTTTAAGATAAGGAAAACATACTCATTATTAAAATTTGTAAAGCAAAATAAAACTTCGACTATTGAATTTTAATATGGACAACTAAGAAAAGTTTGAATGATACAAACCCCCGCAAGTCTTACATTTACAAGTTATTAGTAATATAACGTTTTTGTAAGAAAATAATATAATAAATAAGAAAAGAATCAGTAGAATATATAAAGTCTATAACAAAACATACTTTTATTAAGTTATGAACATATAATCATCAATCATTCATCAATCAACTATCATCAACAATCAACTATACCCTTAAAATCTTGTAATATCCAGTTTAATTAAAAATAGGTTTAGGTCGATTCAAGTATCTGACTAAATACTTTTAATTCTTTTATTTACAAGTCATAAGTAATAATGCCAATCAATAATCTCACTTTGATATTTGAAATATTTTGAGTGCCATGATGTATTAAAAATGGGTATGGGTTGATCTGTTCAATGTTTTCAATTGCTTTGTCTAGAAGTCGTAATCAAGAATATTATTAAATAATTCCACTTTGATCTTTGAAAAGATTTTGAGACCCATGATAGTAACTAATTAATAATCACATTAAGTAATTCTATGATATTTTAAATTTTTAACCAGAGACTCAATATTTTCAAGTCTTTTACCTACAAGTCAAAATCAATCAATTAATCAGCGATTTCACTTTGATCTTTAAAAGATTTTGAACCTCATGATGATAATTAATGAGTAATCTCATTAACTAGTTCTATAATATTTCAAATTTTTAACCATAATGATATTAATAATAATTAGAAACTACTTTGATCTTTATAAGATTTTGAGCCCAATAATAATAATTAATCAATTTTATTAAATAATTCTATGATATTTATACATAATGCAAAAACACATGCTCGCTCACTATTCTTTCCGCCGGTGAGAGCCTCGCTTCTCTCCTCTTCACTGAGTACTTCCTCTGAGTTTTTCTGGCACCTCTATCTCTGATATAGGCCATAAAGGAGGCCATTAGACTTGTGCATCTTTGTTTGTTGGGGTTGTGATCATAGGTCGGAGAGGAGGTCATCCGGTTTGGGCATCTTTGTTTGTTGAGGTAAAGGTTTTCATTTTTCTTTTACAATATTAGTTATATGGATAAGTGCAACAGCGACGACGATTAAGGTAAAGAGGAACATATTTGAGTTGGTATGACTTCTAATGATAGAGTAAGGAAGAGAAAAACAAGAACGCTAAAAATTGATGGTGGCATTGTGGGGGAAGAAAAACAACGGGCAAGTCAGCGACTTGCAAGATTCATCATCTCTTCATGACAACCTAGATCTAGTATACTTCTTAGATCCAGCTTCTTCAATTTGGTCTGGCTGTCTATGTAATATAGGTTTTCTGTTTAGATTTAGTGGCTTTGAGTGGAGTGGGATTTTCTTAAAGAAGTACTTTTGCATATAGGCTTTACTCCTATTTGGGTTGATCAGATTTATTCTTGCTTCTATTCTCTATTAATTTTAATCTGCTACTCTTTTGTAGAATTGTAGCTAGTGTGCAACCAGAAAAAGGGTTAAGGCAAGGGGATACTTTAACATCCTATTTGTTCATATAGTCTCACATGTGTTGTCTAGATAGTTGATCTTTTTTTGTAGAAAATAGAGTTATTAAGGGTATTAAATTGAGTAATCAATCTCCCATGATTGCTCACTATTTCTTTGCTGATGATTCGCTATTCTTTCTTAAAGCTCAAGAGGAAAATGTAGATATTCTGAAAAAACTAATTGATTGTTACTGTGAAGCATTTGGGTAGCTTGTAAATCTATAAAAATCATGTCTTTTCTTCTCAATAGGTACCATGGAGAACATATGAAGGTGTATTGCTCAAATCTTGGGTTTTGAAGAAGATGAATGCCCAAGAAAATATATTGGCCTTCCAATTTTATGGAAAAGATAAAAATAGAAGTGCTTTGTTTTGTGAAGGATAAAGTCAAAGGAAAGGTGCAGAGTTGGAAGAAAAACTTGATCTCCACTGTTGTAAGGAGGTAATGAAAGGTTTTTCCTATGTCATGTTTCTTGTTTCCTATTGCTACTTGTAAAGAGTTAGATGACATTGTTGCTAGATTTTGGTGGGGCCGAAGGGAATCTGAAAAGAAAATTTGTTGAGTAAATTGGAATACCCTCACTTTTTATAAGCAAGAGAGAGGCTTGGGCTTTAAAGACTTCTATTGGTTTATGTGGCCTTACTTGCCAAGTAAGGATGGTGTAAAGAATGTGTCAAAAAACTCATTGATTTTATTGATAGGAAAGAAGTACATATATAGAACCCTAAATTGTTTGTATATTAACTGCATGATATTCTCAGACAGTCAAATATCCAATATGTGATATCTATATATGATAGATATCTAATATACATAATTTTAATAATATAATCTACAAGAACTAATAAATAATACAATAATCATAGATAATGCACTCTAACCGAGTTGACACCACGTGTCCTCCATTACTCCCCCTCAAGTTGGTGAATGAAGGTTCATAATGGCTAACTTGGCACACGATTTAAGCAAGTGATCACGACCCAAGGCCTTAGTGAGCAAGTCAGCCATTTGTGTGCTAGTGTGACACTTGAGAGGTAGAATTTTCTTGGACTGGACTCACTCTCAAATGAAGTAGTAATGCCCAACTTGATACACGGGTTAAGCAAGTGATCATAACTCAAGGCCTTAGTGAGCAAGTCAGCTATTTATGTCCTGGTGTGAAACTTGAGAGGTAGAATTTCCTGGGACTAGACTCACTCTCAAACGAAGTAATAATCCATATCTATGTGTTTTGTGTGTTCATGGAAGATAGAGTTCATGGTGATATGAAGAGCGGCTTGGTTGCCACAATGCAATAGTGTTGCTGAGCATTGCAGAGCTCCGAGTTCATCAAGAAGCCAGTGTAACTAGATTAGTTTACTAACAGTAAAGGCAATAGCATAGTATTATGCTTTTGTGATCGATCGTGTGATCATTATTTATCATTTAGAGCGCTACTAGACCGAAGAGCCACAAGCATGACAAGGTACATTGTGCAAGAATAATGCATCATTGGGCAACTGCCCCAATAGGCATCACAATACGCTATGAGCTGAAGTTCATCATTGGTGTTTAAGAGAATGCCCTGACCAGGAGTCATCTTGAGATAACGAACAATACATTCGGCAACTTCCATGTGTGTTTTGTGTAGGGAAGGACTGAATTGGCAGAGTATTTTTACACTGTATGATGTATGGGAGTGTGATGGTGATGTAAGATAGGTGGCTTACAAGGAGCCGATAATACTCTAGATTAACCAGCAGATTATTGTTAGTTGAAACTTGCAATTTTATTCCTTGGGAAAGCCACTCAGTTGGCAACCAAATAGGCCTGTCTCTCTCAGGATGTCTAAGTTGTACTTCCATTGGCTAAGGACAAAACCTTTCAGTGATCTCACAACTTCGATCCCTAGGAAATACTTCAAGATGCCTAGATCCTTGATGCTAAATTTAGTGTCAAGATTTGTTTTGACTTCTTGTATGTTGTGTAAGTCAATCCCTGTGAGAATGATGTCATCTACATAGATGAGAGCATGAAGTAAGGTTATCCCTTCTCAGGTTATTTTATTGATTTTGACATCCAATATGCTAGGTTTCCAAATAAAATGCTCCTCGAGAAGAATGATAGGGTTATGCCTTATATTATATATATATTGGGTGCAATTAACTTTATTTTGATAGATCAGACCATGACAATCCGCCCTCATCAATTGGTTATTGTGAAATATTCTGACATGAATTCTGAATTATCGATAAATCTGAAAGACTATGTTATAAAAAGGATATTTTTCAAAAAGTTATTTTATAAGGCTATTTGTCGAAGTTCTATCGATAAGAACTAAAAATATTTTAATGTAATATGTTTGATATTTATTAGTCATATTTTGATAAACACTTCGATAAATTCAACTTATTTTCAAAAAAACTTTCAAACTAGACTTTGATAGAATTTGATGATTCAATCTAAATCAATATGAATTCATTGTTATATGATTAATCTCTTGCTATATCTTTTATGAAACATCTTCCAGATCACTTTCAGGCAAAGACAATGTCAAACGAAGAATTTTCATCAAAAAAACAAAATTTTTTAGAATGCATTAAATGCAACTACCATCAGCAACCAACCAAAGGCTTTATTTATTTATTGATAACATTCAATGTGTCTAATAGATTTATGAAGAACTCAACTATAAAAAGAAGCCAAAGTAAATGTTGGAGACACGAAGCTTACGAACCGCGATCAAAGTGCATTTATTCAAGCTTTAATTTTTATGTTCATTATCCTCTGCTTTACCCTATTTCATATTCTGTGAACAGAGAGATTTTTCTTGTGAGAGAAATTATGTACTTCAGTGCTTAGTATAATCACTCTAGTGAAGAAAGAGTTATATCTTTTCATTTACTATAAAAGATATTCAAGAGTGTGTCTCTCGAGTAGGATTGTCACCTTACTAGTAAAGGGGAGTGAGAGAAACTCACATTGATATACTAAGGTGCCAAGAGCCCATATAATCTTAGAAGATTAGTGAAATACTCAAAAGGATTCTGAGGACTGGATGTATGCCAAGTGGTTAGGCTGAACCAATATAGACCTAATGTGCAATAATCTTCCTTCAACTTCTTTTGTTGAAATTATTCTTTACTAATCTCTTTGATTTCGTTTAAATTTTAAATTTTTAAATATCACCCAATTCACTCCCCTCTTGGGTAAAGCTGCCAGAGCTAACACTATGAACTCAAGTATGTATAACCCATCACACAATATACCCATGCCAATTAGGTTCCTTGTACATGAGTCCTATATTAAACAACAACCATCAAAGAAAATTGCTATGCAATTATTTTCCATTGTTAGCCTGATAATTGAAATAAGATCACACTTAAAATTGGGTATATATATATATATAACTTTATTAAGATTCAATCCATTTGT
This sequence comes from Leucaena leucocephala, assembly GCA_037074615.1. NCBI lineage: Eukaryota > Viridiplantae > Streptophyta > Magnoliopsida > Fabales > Fabaceae > Leucaena > Leucaena leucocephala. The sequence goes on from CM073525.1 coordinate 9,399,371, forward strand.
CAATATCACCTTTCCTACGCCATCCACCTGCATACTTTCACCATTAGGTATTTGTACTAGTAGGTGCATCCCATCACTTCTTCTTTCTTTAAGTAGCACAACACTACAAGTGATATGCTTCATGGCCCTATAAGTCTATGATCCAGGGTCGACTATAAACTATTTTACTTGCCATATTTGTTATCGGCTGATGGTCATATTTTCTTTCTTGTTCTTCCTTACAACTTAGGTACTTTATCAATTTAGCTTATAATTCTTGTAGTGGAGATGGCCTTGGTTCACCATCTTGTGAAACTTAGATCGCCTATGCATTCTACCTTTGATCATTCTAGCTATTGGTTTTGCCTTGTTGATCTCTTCTTGCGTTCTTCCAGTCTAGAAGGTAGCCGATCAGCTTGTAACATTGTTCCTCAGTGTGCCCAATCTTCTGGCAATGACCATACTTGGGTTTGTTTTTCCTGTGATCTCCTCGATCAAATAAGCCTTTAGTGGTATGCACCTGGAATGCCACCTCTTTAACCACAGGCTTTCTAGTAGCTGATATTTGCCTTTGTTGTTCGTCCTCTGCCACTGAAATCATAAAAGATGAAAATGCCTTCGTGCATATCAGTGTGATTAAGAAAATGAAAAAAAATTAGTAAAAACACATGAAAATGACCTTTTTAGTTATTTAATTCATATAGTCAATTAAAGAATAAAATCCATAAAACTTCTAATAATGTACACTAGTTTGTACCTCTTTGCTGATAGAGCTTTTCAACCATCCCTTCACCATTACATCATATCTTATCCAATGTGAGAGGTTTGTCGAATCTGTTGTTGGCATAGAGAGCATCACTCATGTCATTTACCCATTCACTATAGTTGTTGTCACTAAATAAATCATAGACAAAAATCTATTCGGGATTATCCGAAGGGTGTAGGTAGTAAGGTAACTGAAAGTCAACTCCACTTGTTAATGATCATATCAGCTCTAATACCATAAAGAATATGGAAATACACTCATTGATTTCATTGATTGGAAAGAAGTACATATATAGAACCCTACGCTATTTATATTTAACTGTACGATATTCTCAAATAGTCAAATATCCAATATGTGATATATATATATGATATATATCATTTTAATAATATAATCTATAACAAATAATAAATAATACAATCATCAAAGATAATGAATGCACTCCAATGGTGCTGGTGCCACTTGTCCTGCATTATAGCGTTCCCTTAATGAATCGAATGAGCTTTAGGCTTGAGTTATAAAAGGGTATACTTTCATAAGGGCAATTTTCTAGAAGATAAGAAATGAGGGAGAGCTTCTTGGGCCTCAACAATTTATTAGAATGTAGAGAGTTGTTAAAAAATCAAATTGTCTTTAATATTACGAATAGGCTTAATACTAGGATATAGGGTGATCCTTGGATCAAAGCAGATCCTCTCAAAAGTGACTTTCTCCACATCCCTCAGAATCTTAGAATCCTATAAGTATAGATGATCGAATGGCTCGTAGTGTGTCGCATCATTAGACTATTATAAAAGGCATCTTAACCGTTTATTTCAACTAAACATCTAACATCTATTTAAGGCTCTCTTTTTTCATCCACAATGATTGTTGAGACTACTTCTTCACGACTGATAAACATAATGGTTAAAGGGAGGATTGTAATGGTAAAGGAGCAACGATGATCAAAGTGTGGCGGTATGGTGTTGGAGGGTAGCTGATGACAGGTGCTAAGTTTTCTATGTTTCCTGCTATTATTTAGTTAAAATTTTTTGGAACCTAATTTTAAGCTTGCTCTAGATTTTAGCGAACCTTCCTCTACTTGTCAAGGTTCATGAAGAAGTATTTCCTTTAGAGATTCTTGTTCTTAGATCATCTTTATGATTAGAGCGAGGCCATCGGGACCAATTACATGCATATCTCAATGTGAATTTCTCCACCATTTCTTACTTTCTCGTTTGTTCTACAAGTTTGCGATCCTCTAATGACTTGCTCATATGATACAATTGAGATTTTTTTACTCATTTCTCATAAGCAGATCATCTTAGTTGTTCATTCTATCTAAGGGTTGATAGAGAGACATGTCATGAACCATTTAAAATCTCATCTCAACTGTCTATTTCCTTATAATCCTTACCACCCATATTTGATATCTTTAAATATTAAAACAGTAGTAGAAGCACTTTGACATTCTACTAGTTAAGCTTGGCGGGAAAGCTTCACACAAGGTAATCCTCTTCTGCAAGATAATATCATTAATTTAGTTGCTTCTAAAAGCTTAATGTAATGTAATTTTGTTCATATATTCTCAAGATAATATGGTCCATCTATATATGCTGATTCCTTAGGAGAAGGTAATCTCAATCTTCATTCAAGAGGCAAGGTATAAAAATAACTATTTTTTTTATAGAAGATGGTATCTTTGGGATTTTTTGATAGCCAATGTCACAAAAATATCAATTTTAATGACTTTTAATGCTAACTTTGCTCCATTTAAAATAGGTTTTTTTAATGAAGTTAAAGATATCATATTACCCTTGTCTAACATTATAGACTATTTATTTGTCATATTTACGTATTGATGATTGATTATATAAAATTAAAATATTGTATCTTTATTGTTAGTATAGTTTGCTATTTTGTTTATTTGCTTTTAACATTATGGATTCATTAACGAGTAAGCTCAATGTTGTGTTGCATTTGTTATAAATTTCTATTTGTTTATTTTTTTAGTTCTCTATTTAAATGTAGCCTTTTTCAGTTTAAATTATGCTACCTATAATTTCTTATTTTCAGACAGGTTATCGTTATATGTGTTGCATAAATTTATTTCACAAGTTTTAATCTATGTAAGCTGATTTGGTGCTTAGATTGGGAAAATAATTTGATAATCTAAAGGAGGCATGGAGCTTTTGGAATGAATATGCTTGTAGAGTAAGCTTTAATGCAAGGAAAAATGGGTCAAAAAAGAGTAGGAAAGATAAAAAGACAATTATTGGATATAAGTATGTGTGTTCAAAATAGGATAAAAGAAGACCAGATAAAAGGTATAGTTCATCCATCAACCATCATCTTGAGACCAGGATTGGTTGTAAAGCTAGAATGATAGTTAAATTAGTGGAACATAAATTCAAGATCACTAGCTTCATAAAAAAGCATAACCACCCATTACATCTTCAAGAAATAATGCATATGATGAGGTCTCGAAGGAAAATTTGTGATGCCCAAGCAGATGAGATTGATTTGGCTAGGGATGCTGGACTTAAATAGAAAGTGACTTTTGATGTTATGAGTAAGCAAGAAGGTGGGCGAACTAATATTGGATTCACTCGAGTTGATATGAAAAATTATTTGAAGGCTAAAATAAGAAGAGAAAATGCAGAAGAAGTATAGGGAGCACAGTAAGAAGTGAACAATGTGAGCAGAGAAAGAATAGGAGGATGGGAGGTATTTGTAGACTTTAGGTGTGGTTTTGCAGCTATTTTATGTATTTTCCAGTAGTATGTAGTTTGCAGCGATTTAATAGAGTTTTGTAATGTTTTACTCCCTCTTGAAATTTGTAGCGGTTATACAAAGGGCTAAAAGTATGTGTTTCTTTATTTTTTAAAAAAATATTTAATTTTTGTTTGTAATTATTTTTGTACAAGAAGAAATAATTACATTAATCATTAAAAGTATAGTAAAAGTTATTTATCGTCATCATCGCCCTACCTGAAAAGAGATTTTTGGTAACAAATTATTGTTAGGTTTAATTTGTAATCAGATTATATTGGAATAAAATTAAAATTTTTTTGATGACATTTACATTCTCTGCAACTATAGCTTCAATGGAAAGTACCTAACAATTCAAATTGTTATCTATTAACTAGAGAAAAATTAAGTAACAAGATGTCTTACAACCCATACAGATAATACCAAAGAATTTTTTTAGGTTTCTTCTTTTGCTTCTTCCCCTTCCACACTGTCTTGTATCAAGATGTCTTACAACGCTTACAATTCTCCCTGTTCGCGTCCTCTCCCCAGTCAACATACAGTTGTTTGGACATGCATCAATCTTATTGTAGTCCAATCCAAGCTTGTTAATAATCTTTTTTGCTTTATAAAAAGATGGCAGGAATACAACTTCGGGGAAAGCATCCCCGAGCAATTCCAATAGCATGGACATTGCCTATGATACAACACAAGCATTTAATATGATATAGTTTTATCAAGAAGGACAACTTATAATACCTTGTACACCCATGATACAAAGGCTTGTCAGCTTCATTCATCAATTCATAAAATTCTTGAGCAGTGTCATTCCTCTCAAACTCTGGCTTAGGGCCATGTACTTTGTCAGGAGTGTCACCTTCATGAATGTTGAATGCATCACACACCGTATCATTCACGGCATTGGATTGGTCCACTTGAACTCCTATTCATGATATAACTAGAGTTGACTCAGTAATCATATCAAGTTGTTCCCCATGTAGAGTCCAAATGACATAATTTTGTGTGAAGACCTTAACAATCAAATGGTCCCTAATAATATTTCTTGGATGCCACTTGTTGAAATTGCATATAGGGCATGTACATTGAATCTTATTATTTACTAAAGCATTATTAAACATAAACTCCAAGAAAGAGTTGAATCCAGCTAGATATCACGAGGTCGTACGTGTTACATTGATCCAAGTCATATCCATTATTGCTTTAGTAGTGATATGGAGAACATGTGAGATTAAAAGTTATATTAGAAGTTATTATAAAGTTAAACTGAGTTTCAACCCTTATAAGGACAAGCTATAATTGTCAAAACTTTATAGCGGTTATACAAACCGCACAAAGTTACACAACGGTCAAATTATTGTTATGGAACTTTGTAGTAGTTAGTAACCGCTACAAAATATGAGAGTCCTGGAGGGAGTTTTGAATTAGAAATTTGCACATTTGTAGTGGTAGGTAACTGATACAAAATGTTAAAGGCACCTCTTAGGCAAGAGGGAGTTTTGAATTTCAAATTTGAACATTTGTAGTGGTTATAAACCGCTATAAAATGGCACAGACTGGAGGGAAATTTGATTTTAAAAATCATAACTTTGTAGTGGTTTGTAATAGCAACAAAAGTGACAAAAATAAATTGAAATTTTGTAAATGAATTAAACTAAAATTTGTGAAATAATTAAACAAAATTAAATTTTAAAATTAAATTCATAATATCCAAATTTAGTGAAATAAACTGTAACTAATAAAAAAGTTTAAAAAAGTACAGAAATTAACTCAAGGATGATGTGCATCATCCTACACATCCTCATTCAAATCTGGAGGAGTTTATTGTTATGGAGGTAGCGATAGTGAGGGCGGTGGGACTGATATGACAATAGGCAGCAAGTGAATTTCAGGCATCGTCGAAGGAGTTGTGGTTCCATAAATTTATGTGAAGATAGCCTTAAGGAATGCCTCCACCTGGCTCTAAAAGGATTACACCTTACTCACCACCTACAACTATGTCTACGACTACATGATCTGCACCTGTTCCTGCATCTCACGTTTGACCTCGTCCCAAAGTTTATCCATAGATACTTCTCTTTGGGGCCTAACTCTTATGCTCGTATGGCCCTATGTAACTTGTGATGAGAGCTAGATAGGCTAAGAGCACTTGAATACTATCTCAGTCTCGTTGGTGTGGGATCGAGATCATGTCCCATGATTTTGTTAGGGTGCTGAGGTTAGCCATAGGCCTCTAGCAGTAAGACGACAGGATCTAAGGCAAACCGCTGACTCCCGCATCTCTGCATCAATCTGACTCATTCACGCCTGTCAAAACAATTAGAAAAAGTAAATAAATTAAAAAATGTTAATTATTTATAAAAATATTAAATTATAATAATTAAATACATACAACAACTTCTTTAACCCCTATGATACAGGAGTCCTTTCTCGAGGCCTGTACAGCTCAGGCCACATCTCACCTATGGTAGGCATATATCCTTGCTTTACCACATCCCTCCTCTCCTAAAAGTTAATTGCAAATACATATGTAAACATTAAATTACAAATAAATAGTTAATAACATCTAATAATTTCTCTACTTACAATCTTATCGTAAGCAACCAAAAAGGGTCTCGAGCCACCCCTGTGCCGTATAGTCTGGGACTGACGCTGGCGGCACCTCTCAGGGACGCTTCTAAAATAAATTGCATATATGGTTAGTTAACTTGGTGAAAAATTAAATATTCTATACTTAATTAAATAAATTCATAACCTCGCCTCTGATGTAAAAAACCATATCACAAACTCCCTTTAATCTTGTGCAGGGACACAAACAGGTACAACATTCCCTATGTCTTCATCACTTTGCGTCTCATCACTACTTTCCTGATGCAATAGGTCTAGCCTCGCATTCCTCTAGTCCCCTACCAGCTTCTTGAGGGTACTCCCCCATATACGCTCTTTTACCACAAACTTACTCTACAATTAAGTAAATTAAATGTTCATTTTCAAGAAAAGATTTATTCATTTAAATAACTGATGTAGGTTTAAAATTAATTACCTTTATAAGCTCTCAAGCTATATCCTTAATTAGCATTTCGATTGCCCGCTAATCCTTCTTGTTGATAGGAAAATGGGTCCACTTCTTTGCCAATAACTACATGTATTTGTTATACAGTTGACCCCTTGTTGAATTGACTAGTCCATACAGTTTACCGGCACGATCACATGCCCCTCATCATCATAGATATGTCTATAGCTGTCATCTTACTAGTAGACCTGATCCCCTGATCATCTGCAAAGTATAATTTAAAAATAAATTATATTATTTAAACTTATATAAAATTCTAATTATAAATTGTAAATTACAAATTAAATAAATTCTTACCCTAGACTTCTACCAACTGCACCGTTTGCCTCCTTCCACAACTAGGCCACTTATTTGCTTAGCCACCGAGCACCCCTGAGCTTATTCTGAGCATTCCCACCCTCCTCTCCTCCCCTTCCTGCTCTCTTACCTACATCATACTAGCGGAAAGACTTTTCAGTCTGAGAAGCTCCTCCATAAATTAGAGATAAAAGCATTACCTCATTGAATTAGAAGTCATCATAATCATATATGCTGATATCCAGCTCAAAATCTGTATCACCAGCACTTTGAATAGGGGTAGGTCTATACTGCTCTATCTGCCCCTTACCAGGTCGATAACTCATCCTAATGAAAATGACAAATACAACAGAAAATTTTATTAATTATAAGTAAAAAATAACATGACAAAATATTAAATAAAATTACAAATATACAATGCAAGATTTTATTAAATCTAAATAAAAATTTTCTAATCCATATTACTAATCAATAAAAAATAATCAATATGTAAATAAAGTCTAATTTATTGAAATCACAAATCAAAATATTAAACTTGGCATAATATTCATAATTATATTCCTAATTAACAAATAAAAATAAGTAACCAACATATTAAAAATATTTCTAGTCAAACAGGTATTCCTAATCTACCTAACCATCTATCTAAATAACCATTTAAGTAACACTAAATAAGGATTTATGATCAAAATATAACTAAATTAAATAAATTACTCAAGTTTTTAAATAAATAAACTACCTAAATAAAATTTATATTCGTACCTTAAAAGTGGACTAAGATATAAGCTATATGCCAAATAAGATTTTTAATCACAATCTGCCATAGCTTCACTACTCGTAAAAGCCAAACCTTTAAAATGATGGCATAAGGGGCATTTATAGGTTTCTTAAAGAGCATTTTTTGTAGCAGTTATTGATTTTGTAGTAGTTTAATCTGACATACTTTTGTAAAATGACAATGGTCCCTAACACGTGTCCATGCATCGATCTACGAGGAAATTTATAGCTGTTTGAACAACTGCAAACTAGTGGCATGCCAACCGTCTCTTATTCGTGGGGATATTTATAGCAGTTAAAACCGCTGCAAAATCCTCTTCATCTTGGTCATGCCAATGGTCGTTGATCTACTAGGAAGTTTGCAACGGTTTGAATCTCTAAAACTCTTCGTGCTTTTTGGCGCGAAAATCTGTAGCCGTTAAAATCGCTACAAATGTGTTCATGCCAAACAACACCAACTTGGCACCATATTTGTCGTGATTCTAACTGCATCAAATGTCACTGTTAACATTGTTCACGATCAAAAGGATACAAACTTATAGTCATTTAGAGCTAAACTGCTACAAAGTCAAGAATTTGTAGTGATTAATTGGAAACACTATAAAATACCTGTTATAGCTATTCGTTTTTTTTGTAGTGACATGGCATATTGAGAAAAATAGAATAAAATATCTAGGGAATAGGATGAAGGGTGGTTTAAATTTACTGACTTCAATAAGTGTATGTTTGCTATTGACGCCATATCAAAATTTGAAGAAACGTGGTCTTTTTTGATATTATCATTCAATTTAGAGAACAACTTATGGTTAAAGTCTATATATGAAATCAAGTAGAAATAGGCATGGTGTAAAGCACTCTATTACTCTTGGTATTTGTAGCACATAAATAAGACATTATTTGGTTGGGGGTTAGGGGAGGGAAGAGAGATATAAGTGTGTTTGGTTGGAAAAAATGGAGGGGAGGGGATGGGAGGTAAAATTTTTTGTCTTTATGCGCTCACCTTTCCTGCAAAAGTGGGGGGTTTTAGAGGGGAGATAATTTTTTTACCCAATTTTGACAAAATTGCCCATTGTATTCTTTTAATATTCCAATTGTACCCTCTTAAGCTGAAACCTTTTTTTTATTCTCCTCACACATGATTTTTGTTTTGATTGCTGAAACATAATAAACAAGGTAAATGATTTATATATTATATTAATATATATAATAATTATAAAATTAATGAGAGACAATGTTAAAATTTTATCATTTTTTTAATTTTATCATATATATAAATGAGATAAAAAAATTTAAGATTCATAAATTAAGAAATAATAATTTTGATATGAATATTGTAAATAAAGATTATGTAAATTTAAATAAAGAAATAAGGGTATATTTGTCAACTTTTAATTAACTTCCTTCCCCTTCTGAATCAAACAAGAAACATCTTCCCTCCTCCCCTACCTTTACATCCACAACCTCCCTTACCTTTACACCCAGAGCCTCCCCTACCATCCCTTAAATTAATCTAACATACTCTCCCCTAAGTTAAACCAAACAAAGCCTAAGTAAAAGTGTTAATGCATATATCAAGAGTATTACAAACCCAAGTGCTAATATTGACAAATTCTTCAAAAGTCTTGAGTTAGTTATTGTAGATAAGAGGCATAATGAGATGACATGTGAATATGAAGCAAGGGAGAAAAAACCACAATTGATTGTTCCAAGTTCGCCTATACTACAACAAGTTGCTAAGATTTACACTGCTCCAGTGTTAAAATTGTTCTAAAAACAATTGGATCTTTTTTCCCCATGTATTTCCTCTTGAGATAAGAAAGGTCCATTGTTCACATATACTGGTACCATGTTTAATCAAGATAGAAAGTGGACAATGACTTTGATCCCAAGGATGATTCCATATGGTATAGTTGTAGACATTTTGAATCTATTGGGATATTATGATGTCATGCTTTGAAAATATGAGGTAAATGAGGTAAAGAAACTGTTAGAAAATATATTTTGAAAAGATGGACCAAATATGCAAGAAATGGTATGATACATGATATTTGCGGAAATGAAATACAAGTGGATCCTAAGCTTCAAAGCACACAAACATAGAGATAGTTATGTCATATAATGATACAACTAGCAACTGAAGTGTCTGACTGTCTAAGACTTCAACCTTTATGCACAACTCTATCATAGAACTTTATAAAGAAGAAAGGATTTTTGTTCAAGGTTAAGGGAAGATGACGATGACAACATACAAAAATATAGAAGAAATAAAGAAGGGTAAACCAAGAAAAAAAGATGGAACTAAAAAATAAACAACCCAAGGGAATTAAAAAGAGAGAAGGAACTAAAAGAAAGAAAAGATTTAGAGTTGTGTTGAGCATTTTGGAAAGATAAGTAGATCCTTATTTAAAGTGAGAAGTGAGGAATCAAATGCTCCAATTTCATGTTCTGCATCTCCAGCATTGCAAGCACTACCTCAAGTGCAGTCATTTACTAGTATGCTGATGGTGAGAAAGTTAGTGTGTGTATGCCAATTTTGTTCCATCTTGTATGACTTTTTGTTTAATTTATGGACTCTCTTGGATTATCTAACACCATCATTGGAGATATTGCAAGAAGAGGAATTTATGTTGTAAGGTAAAACAATAGAGATAAAATGTGCACAAGTACAGGAAAAAATGTAACTTTTATTAAAATGAATGTGGGTATACATCAAAATGCTAAAAATAATTGTCACACTTTAATACACACTAGTATATTAAAAATATTGCATTATAACTTACCCTATACTAACATCTACATTTCTCTTCTTTCTTCTTCTTTATTCTTATTATGTAAAGGTTCATCTACTATAATTGCTTCAACAATGTCCACTCAGTTCCTAGTAGGTGAAGGTCCATCTTCTATAATTTCAATAATATTTAGTCAACATGTAGAACAAAGCAAACACTACCTGCAATGACATCAGTTCCTAGCAAGTTCTTTTGTTGATAAAGTCTATCCAACAAGATTTATGCAGCAAATTGTATTTTAATCAATATAATGGCAAATTGTATTTTGTTTAATTATAACTCTATATAATACACATAGAAGAAAATAGGGCATATAGATTTTCTTGTGAAGAAAGTAACTAAGGAGTCTAGTCATATCATGATCATTGCCCCAAATACTTTATTGACTCAAAATGTAATTTGACTTTGATCCCATGGGATATTCTTCAAATTCAATGGAGAATTGAATTGGTGGAAGGTTATAGACCAAAAATGATGTATAAGAATGCCTTTTTATCTTTGTTGCTTGTGCCAATTTTGTTTTATTCTTTATCTACAAAGAAACTTAGAGTAGATAAAACAAAAAGTTTCCTCCAAATGCATTTATAGACATATTTAGCTTGCTTTTGTCTAATACACATCATTTATTGCCCCAAATAAAGGAATAGAAATAAATTCTTAAAACAATTGTTATAGAATCTTATAAGAACTATTACCATAAAGTAGAAAATCTTCAATAGAATGCAAATGACAAATAGCAAAAAGACCACTATTCAAATGACAAATAGCAAAAAAAAACCACCATATGGTAACTAAATTAATAAACCTTTGGGCTACTGCTGCAATCCCACATGATGACACCAAATACATTTAGTTCATGCTATATGCAATGAAACTTATTTCAATTAAGGAGGCAAGTTACCATATAATACTGGCACTTCGCAGAGCAAGTGATAAATACTACTTTGAAAGTGATTTTCCATATCTTGGCCCCATAATCTAGATCTATATTTCATGAACAATTCAAACTTCTATTTCTATTAGCCAAATTGAAAATTATAAGATGAGCCAAATGAAAAAGGAATTCTCCATATACTTGTAAACCTCAATTGTATCATATTAGCAAGTCATTAGAAGATTGCAAACTTGCAGAACAAACGAGAAAGTAAGACATGGTGGAGAAATTCACATTGAGCTATGTGTGTAATTGGTCCTGACAGTCTTACTTTGATCGCAAAGATTATATAAGAACAAGAATCTCTAAAGGCCATACTTCTTCATGAACCTTGACAGGTAGAAGAAGGTTCATTGAAATCCCAGAGCAGGCTTAACATCAGGTTCTAAAACATTTTAACCAAAAAAATGTAAGAAACACAAAAAACTTACCCCTATCATCAGCCACCCTCTAGCACCACACTACCACACGTTGATCACCAATACTCTGTCACCATTCCAATCCTCCTATTCACCATCTTGTTTGTCAGCTGAGAAGAACTAGTCTCACCGATAGTTGTAGAGGGAAAAAAGAGCCCTAAATGGATGATCAAGATTTAGTTGAAATAAAAGGTTAAAATGCATTTTTTAATAGTCTAATCATGCGGTGCACTATGAGCCATTCGATCATCTGGATGGACATGATTTTGAGATTATGAGGGATAAGGAAAAAGTCACTTATGAGAGAATCTGGTCCTATCCTTGATACCCTTTCTTAGATCTTTTAAGCTAAATTCTACTGCTCTTGATCTAGTAGAAAAATGACAGCTAGTTGCAGATATTTGGGACCAATCTGGTTGATATTTAAGGAAAATTTGGGCTTATATATCTAATGAAGAAGAAAGGGAAATTCTTAACATCCAAATACCAACTAGAACAAGGGATAATAAAGCTACCTAGATTATTAGGAAAGATAGAATTTCTACAATTAAAGGAGGCTATAGGTGGGCGAAGAGCAACCATCTGGTTCCTTAGAAGAGACCAATTAGCTCTATTAGTATTGATAAAACAATATGGAGTGAAATTTGGAAGTTGAAGGCCCCAGGAAATGTCAAGTTTTCCTTGTAGAAAGTCATGAAGGTAGCGGTGTTGGAAAATATGCCCTAAGGGCCAATTATTGTCTTATGAACATTATTGATTTATGAATTTATTAATTATGTTATCATATTATTTACATGTTTACTGTGATGACCATCCTTGGATAATTCATGATCTTATCCTAAATGTCCCTGGTCGGTCATCTATGCGGGAGCAGAGATAAAATAAGACCAGTATGACTTTGAAGATGTATAGAGATATAAATCAAAGTCATAGGCACATGTAAGAGTACAAGGTGTTGGACTGACCCACTATAAGAGAGTTACATGGGTTATGTCATAAGCTTCTCTCATATACAAACTATGTCACTATGCCCTTTGACCTGAGATCATCATGGATTCCTACATGACAAACGCTAAGCTTTGACCTAGTCAAAAGTCACTTTTGACCGAGTAATCATAAAGACTATGTTCGGGCTTAGTGGTTTTTCATGCGGAGGAATGTGAATGGTCAAGATGGAATTTGTCCCTCACATTCGTAGAGAGATATTACTGGGCCCCTCGATGAGTGAGTCTGAGAAATGTATGGCCATACTGTAATGGAAAGGTAGTTCCATTTCTATAGTCAGACTACTCACGGATCGAGAAAGTAATGATCAGGAATAGGAGGATGACATTATCCATGCCTTATCCATGACCAAAATATCGCGTGACAGAAGGGACATGATATGGTTGTATAAAAGGTTACATCGTTTATCGATCCTCATATGATTTAGGTAGTCGTTATGTCTTGCTAGAGACTGTTTGCGACTTGTGGGTCAGTATAGCAAATGGCCCACTGCGAACTTCATATGGGCCTATAGGGTCGCACACAAAATAGCCCAACACGAGCTATGATGTCTAGATTCATTGAATCTAAGACGTGTCCAGATTCAATGAATGATCCAGGGTTGATGTATATATTTATTTATATTTATATTCATATATATATATATATAAATTCGTATATATACATTATATATAAGGGATATATAGGATTTAATTTATAAGGATAAATTAAATCTCTATAACGTTTGAATTTAAAATTCAAATTGATAGGATATCTCATATAAGAGATATTTACAAGATTTAATTTATAAGGATAAATTAAATCTCTATCACGTTTGAATTTGAAATTCAAATTGATAGGATATCTCAGATAAGAGATATTTATGAGATTTAATTTATAAGGATAAATTAAATCTCTATCACGTTTGAATTTGAAATTCAAATTGATATGATATCTCAAATTTGATTTATGAGAATAAATCAAATATAGTCCAGTCTTATCTTTATTTTAAATTAAATAAATAGGTGAATTAAATCTGTGGGACGAATTTAATATAAATATTATTTATTTAATTAGTTTCTTATCAAATTATACAATATGTGATATTGTATTAATTTCAGAATTAATATAGATTAATTCCAAAAATCCAATTCGGTTGAGGAAAACGTAGAGCATCCTATATATCTGATTTTAGGAGCTACGTTTTGAGAACAACACAAAACAAAAAGGCCGAACGGAATCTATAAAAGGGTTTACAGATAAAAAATTGCTAAAGTAGAGATGGAGAGGACGGATTCTTGAGAAAGCCTTGGAGGGACAGGAGACGCTAGCATGTCGTTTATGGTTGGAACGTTGTTCGTGTGGATACCAATAGAGGAAGCTGACCTGAGGCGTCGACTTCTTGCGATCAGAAATAGAGCCTGAGCTGCGGAGAGAAGCTGTGGATGTCTTCTTGTGATCCGAAAGAGATCACCAGCCGCAGAGAGAAGCTGTGGAAGTCGCTTAGAAACACTGAGGGTAATGCTTCTTCCATTTGACTTAAACACATACGGTAGATCCTGGCAAGAAATGGAAAAATTTTTAAATTAATTTTCGCTGCGTGTCTTCCAATTCCTTACAAGCAGTGCCTACTTAGGAAGCTTTATGGAAGTGGAAATGTCACTACAAAAAAAAAAATGATTTTCAGTGGTGACAAAAGTCGCCGATGAAAGGATAAAAGTCACCACTAAATTCTTTAGCTGCGATATTTTGTCTCTGCCAAGTCGCCACCTATGAGATAGTCGCCTATACACATTAATAGCGACCTTATGTTGCCATGCAAAGTTCAACATGATGATCAGTCACCAAAGGCGGTGACAGTCGCAGCATAAAGTGAGATCAGCAGCGACAAATAAATTCACCACCTAAAACTAAATTAGCTTAGACATATTGTCACAACCTAATGTGGAATCTGCAGTGACAAATGTCACCGCTCAAAGTTGATATTAATTTTTAAATTATTTTATCTCATTTTTCTTATATGAAAACATATAATATAATAATAAAAATTAAAAATTAAAAAAAAAACTAAATAAATCAAAATATAATTACATTGATGAATAATTGAAATCATCCTATAAAATATCAAATTACTTCAATTACTTAAATATATTGAAAAAGAAATAAAATTGTTTAGTTTATACATAAACATTATATGGAATGATCAATATTAGGAGTAGAAGAAGTAGGTGCATGTGGTTACCCCTCTACATCAAGGCAATGAATTAAGCTTCTATCCTTTGCTCCATTTGTTCCATTAGTCTTTGTTCAAATTATAGACTCTCTTCTTCCATCTTTACATGCTCTGCCTCCATTTTCTCTCTCCTCTTGAGATTTTTTATTAAACTCTTCTTGCAATTGGGTACGCATACTTTGCACAACTGAACTATCACTAGATTGAGGGCGATTTCTTTTCCTTGAAGGCTCCACTCCATACCCTTTACCTCTTATATACCCTGACCTCTCACCAAGAATAGTCATCAATATTTCCTCTAATGTCATTCGAGCATCTCTCCAAATATTGTTCTTGTTGTTGAGAAAGTTTGTGCATATGACTCTATAATAAAAACATATAAAACTATTTGATTAAAAATAAAACTAAATCAAAATAAAATATAAAACTATAATACATACATGAATCTATTCAGATTGTGAGTCAGTCCATACTACTTGTCCATATAATGTCTTCTTAGTATGCGTTATCTCTCACAACTGGTTAGGAGGGGCAGGTTGTCCAGTAGTTAGAAGGATAGTAAGGTACTTTAAACATGTCAGTCTTAAAATATACTAATAACTATTCTCAATCTTGAAAACTAATAGTTTTAGGAGGATCAGCCAACCTATCATCATTAGTCTCATATTTCTTCTAGTGAGAATACATATTGGTCTTCCAATTTCTGAATACATTTTGTAAAATAATTGATATAGCTATATGAAACTTTTCTTTAGTAATTGTAGCAACAGGTTCAAATTTATCCTAAAATAAATTAATATAAGCACTTTATATAATAATATAAATAACTAATATAAGTATAAAAATTTGACATAGATAATAGCTTTATTTTCAAAATCATATCCTGACCATATTTTTCAAAAATATTCTTCTATTTACCTCCACAATCCCTAAAAGAGATTATGGCTCTGAGAGTTAAACCACAATAATTAGAAAAATCTCTTGCTTTTAGATTGATTGCTCTTGACATGAAATCTAAAAATTTGACTCAAATCTTTGCTCATTGTGTGGTCCTCAAATTCACCTTAATAGACTTATAAACTCCTCTGTGCTTGATTATTACACTAGAAGAGCCTAACATTCATGTTGAATACTGTACAATTAAATGTTACAGGCCATGTAAATCAATTATTATAAAATTGAAGCAAACTTACCTGCACTACTATTTTGAGTATAGGGAGTAGGGAAGAGTTGGCAGGCATTTCCTCAATTTGTTGTTGCAGGGATTAAGGTGAAATAATAGGTATTGATTGAGATCTAGAGCATGTGTCTTGGCTATTTGTATTGTCATGAGATATAACAAAAAGACCTTTCCCACCTCAACCTCTCTTTAATACTGACATATCCTACAAAAGTATACATTTTATTTAGAAAATAGAAATAAATCAAATTTTAAATAGTAAACAATCAACAATCAATCTACATATTAATAAAATCTACCATATCAATTAATTTCATTCAATTGAATCTTCCGTGACACTATCACTTCTATAAATGTCTTCTAAGTTATCAGTTTGTTCTATTTCATTTTCTATGTCAGTATCACTATCAAAATCATCAAGAAGATCCTCTTCATCATTAAATCCAGTCTCAATGGCATTATTTTTATTTATTTGTGGTGGTTCTCTTTTATCTAAGGTATAAATTTGTCCATCTTCTCTATATAAGTTAATGAAAATATCATCAGGTTGTATAAGACTCACATAGTAAATATTTAAGTCTACCACTAACTATTGATAAGCTTCTTTATCAACTATAGGATCATTGACCCCACTATCACCAGTATCATTCTCAGTTGGTACATTAAACAAGTCACGTGAGTTTGTTTTAATAACCATGAGCTAGCCAGGTGCAATAATGTCATCTACATAGAAAACTTGCTCAGTTTGAGATGCTAGAATAAATGGTTCATTAGTTTGTAATGAATATCACATGTTGATACTTATGAACTCATACTTATCAACCTTATATCCTTTGTCATAATGTGCCACATCCTACCAATGACACTTAAACAAGTATATTTTCCTGTTGCCTATATAAGTCAACTCATAAATATGCTATAACACACTATAATATTCCTTGTCAACATTAGTGTCATCACCCTTAGCAACGATACCATTGTTTTGGGTTTTCTCTTGTTGCATTATCTTTTGTGTAAAAATGAAATCCATTGCCTATGAATATGGAATAACGATTGAACATCATCAATGGACCAATTGATATACTTATGAGTTCATCACTCATATGTCTCTGTGTAGACAATGATGTCACCTTTGAAGAAAAAAGTCATTTGTTAGATAACTTATACTAATGTAATTGCTAGAAATATCATGACTCAAAATATTATAACTTACTAGTGAACAAAACTATTGAGGAAACTCACATTTGCTTTTCTCACTCCTTAATCTTTGGGCTTCAAGCTCTGTTGTATATTCCCTAAAATATTTTATAGCAATAAGAAAAATATACATTATGATAAATAAATTTTCTCTTTAAGTCATGCAAACTTATTCTATAAATGGCCAAACTTCTTCACAATTTTGGAGCATATACATTCTTGCTTGACAATACTCTTCATAGGGAAGAGAAATTGACTCACAATGTACCATAGCTTGACCACTTTTCTTAAATATTGAAAACTCAGGGTTGATATCATCATTAGTATCATCATTCCTACATGGCACATTAAATTTAAAAAACAAAATCTTTCAAATATCTTGAGCAAATTGTGAGACTTTCATCTGGCAAGTATCCTTCTATAATTGATCCTTCAGACCAAGCTTTATTGCAAACATATGATTTGAGTGTCCGCAAATACTTGGTGCATAAAAATTAATTAACCTTTTATAGTTATGAATGATAAATATACAATGATATTGACACATTTTACCTTTCTATTGGATACATCCAACGATATTGAATTGGTCTAGCAAATTTTGCCTCTCCTGCCAAGTGTATTGGCAAGTGAATCATCGCATCAAAGAAAGCAGGTGGAAAGATAGTCTCTAACTTGCACAATGTCAATATTATTTGACTTTGGAGTTCGTGAAGTTGTTCACAAGTCAAGCATTTTGAACAAAGATTTTTGAAAAATTAACTCTATAATTGGTTCACACACTTTAGAATGTAATAACCCACTTATTGCAATTGGAAATATATCTTGCAATAGCACTTGGTGATCATGACACTTCAAACCAAATAATTTTCACTCATGAATGTTGACACATATTGAAATATTAGACGAAAAAGTATCTAGCACTTTTAAGTTAGTAAAAAATTTTAAAAAGGATTGTTTATTTTCAGGGGACAATGTGTAAGGATAAAGAGGAATAGAAACATTATTACTATCTTCAACTGGGTGCATATCACTCCTAATGCCCAAGTCCATCAAGTCGTACCTACTTTTAATTGTATCCTTCGTCTTTCCAACGAAATCCATCATTATGCACACAATATTATGAGAAACATTTCTTTTTATATGCTTCACATCAAGATTATAACGTATTAGTAAATTCTTCTAATAAGGCAACTGGAAAAAAACACTTCTTTTCCTCCCATTGTAAGCATTATTATGTGTATGACGCTTTTATTTTGTACCCTTCCCAAATGACACCTCACCTAAGTGTTCTAGTTGCTTAAGTACCTCATCTCCAGTCAATAGAACTGGTGGATCTATATGCTTTTTATTACCATCAAATGATATCTTATTTTTACGCCAAAGGTGATTTTGTGGAAGAAAGTGCATATGCCCCATGTAAGATAACTTGCTCCTTATCAAAATGCAATGCGTGTCCTTGTGGCAATATGGACATGCAAGTTTACCTTTAGTTGACTGCCTCAAAAGTTTTCCATATATAGGAAAATCATTTATGGTCAACAAGATTGTTGCATACATGATAAAATTTGATTGAGAATATGCATCATATATCTGTAACCCTACTTTCCACAATTATTTCAGCTCATCAATCATTGGTTGCAAATAAACATCTATTTCATCACTGAACACTTTGGACTAGGAATGAGAAGTGTCATCATAAAGTATGGGCTTTTTATACAAAGTCATGGTGGCAAGTTATATGAAACCAAGATAACAGGCAAAATACTATGATTGGCACTCATATTCTCAAAAGGTTGAAATCTATCACTTGCTAAACCCAATCGAACACTTCTTGGATCATAAGAGAAGCTAGGGTATTGATGGTCGAAGTGTTTCCAAGTTAAAGAATCAATTGAATGTCTCATTACATCATCATTTGATTGTTTCTCCTTGTGCCACCTCATTTCTTTATATGTATCTCTTGACATATAAAGTCTTTGTAACTTTGATGTTATAGGAAAATCCCTCAAGACTTTTTGTGGAACCTTCTTCCCTTTCTGTTTGTTTAAATTCCATCTAGGCATCTTACACTTAGGACATGATTCTGCATTTGTGTGCTCTCCCCAATACAATATGAAATCATTCTCACAAACATCAATTTTATGGTAATCTAAACCTAAATCACTAATTATCTTCTTAGCTTCATAGAATAAGTTTGGTACTAAAGCCCCTTCTGGGAAAACTTCTTTTTAACAAGCCCAATAACACATCCATAGATTTATTACTCTAATGGTTAAGGCACTTCACTTGAAGCAACTTTACGATAAAATAAAGTTTGGATATCTTGACATAACCTAGATAAAGTTCAGTTTCAACATCTTTTAATAAGTCAAAGAACCTTTTAGCATGCACATTAGGCTCTTCGCTCTCACAACCGCTAGTATTTGTATAATCCACACATGGAACTCCATATGTATCACATACTATCCTTATAAAGTTCTCATTATCAATATTATTTTCTAGGTCATTACTAGAAGTTCCACAATCCGTCTGAAATCTTCTAATTTCCCCATGCATCTCCCACACCTTATAACTATTCTAAAAACCCTTACTCAATAAGTCTGTCATAACATCTCTTCTCACTTTAAATATAACATTTATGTATCTTTTAAAAGGGTAATGAATTTGATTAACCATGCCAGGTTGACTAAATGCTCATTCTAACAAATATCCACTCCTCTAATATATGATAGGTTACCTCTATCTTTAATATATATAGCCAACTTTTATCCATTTATATTACCTAAAATTCCCATAAGGCAAAGGAAACAAAATTATTTAGGGAATGGGCATTTAGTAAAGATAAACTAAAATAGATGTTAAAAATTGTGCAAATAAAATCCTGTGATGGAACAAAATTATGTCGAGTTCTAAGAGAAAAAAATTCTAATTATCAATATTGGGAGTTTAAGAGTAGATGATACCGAAGCAGAAGTTTCAAATGTGGTAGTGAACAGAGCAACATTGATAGGAACAATGAATGGGGTTAGAATTAAGACCTGGCAGGTAATGGTTGGTCTTCATACGTTGACGTTCAATACTTATTAGGCACTCTACAACATTTGACACTTTCTCAATTTCTTTTTATAAAAAAAATAGTCAAACTATTATAAGAAATTTGAAGAGTAAGGGTACTTAACCCACTTCAATTAAATTAATTTGTTTGCTTTTCTTAACATCAAATAATGCTCCTACCATATTTCCAAAGCACTTGATAAGTCAATAAACCAAATTTAAAGAAAAATGTTTGATTTTATATCTCAATTTTTATTTAAACACTAACAATTTTATTTACCAAATATTCTTACATTAAATATATGAATCAAATGAAGAAGCATTTATTAGTTATATTACTTATTACAACCGATCCAAAGGCATTTATGGTGACCTACAAAACTTTAACTAACTAGAATCCACCAATCCCCAACTTTCTAAGTTCTAACTCTCACAAGTCAACACCAACATTTTATCCAACAAAATTAAATGGACACAAATTAAAAAAAATAAAATAAAATATGTTCTTGTTCAACTTTCCCCCACCTATTGCTCTTAATTACCTACTTATTTATTTTTGTTGTAACTAGATAAGTTTAAATATTTAGGATCAATTATACAGAAGTATGGTAAAATTTTGAAGGATGTTAATCATATAATTCAGGCTGGGTGGTTTAAATGGAGAAAGGCCACTAGAGTTATATGTGATCAAAAAGTACCAGATAAAGCAAAAGAAAAGTTTTATCGCACTGCTATAAGACCAACAATATTTTATGAAAGTGAATATTGAGCTTTAAAAGGACATCAAGAGTATAAAGTTGGGGTAGCTGAGATGAGGATGTTGAGATGGATGTGTGGCCATACAAGAAAAGATAAGATTCATAATGAACAAATATGGGGAAGAGTTGGAGTGGCATCTATTGAAGAGAAATTGGTAGAGAACTGTCTTAGGTGATTTGGACATGTGCAAAGAAGGCCAAGGGATGCGCTGGTAAGGAGGGTGAATCAAACAATATAGACTCCGGTTAAAAGAAGTAGAGGAAGGGCAAAGAAAAAGCTCAACGAGGTCATTGAGTAGGATCTCCTGGTCAATAACCTATCCAAGAATTTAGTTTTTGATAGAGTATAATGGCGTCGTATGATCCATATAGCTAACCCCATTTAATGGGATAAGGCTTGTTGTTATTGTTGTTGTAATATAATTAGTTCATGTAACATGCATTTGTGTTTGTTTGTTGATTACAAATACGACTTATATATATATTGATCCCTAATATAATATATTTTATTCAAGCAGGGAGGATCTGGATATGCAACAGATATAAAGTTCATCAATATAGAAATGAGAAATGTGAGCAACCCTATCATCATTGATCAAAACTACTGTGATCAACAAAAACCATACCATCAACAGGTAAAATCTACCATGTTGTTGTTAGTCAATCGACTAACTCTATCTAATGAGATAAGAATTATTATTATTATTGTATTGTTATTATTATTGTGTTGAAATATATATGGAAAATGAATGGCAGGTATCAGCTGTGCAACTTAGCGATATGGTGTATCAGAACATAAGAGGAATAAGTGCATCAATGTTAAATGGAGTTTTGTTTCAATATGCTTCCTAATACCTACACACTATTCTGCTATCTCATTCATGCATGTATCCCCGCAGCCATGTGTGCATTCAAACACAACCTATTAATTGTCTCTTACTTCTTCCCTCCAAGGATGCCCTCCTACAATTTATTTCTTAAAAACCATCATTCATACAAGATATTGATCATACATAATCATTAAAATTAGGGGTCCATTGTTAAAAATCAATGGCGTTTTCTTCCCTCAGCTTTTACTATATGCAAATATATATCTTGGCA
This sequence comes from Leucaena leucocephala, assembly GCA_037074615.1. NCBI lineage: Eukaryota > Viridiplantae > Streptophyta > Magnoliopsida > Fabales > Fabaceae > Leucaena > Leucaena leucocephala. The sequence goes on from CM073525.1 coordinate 9,421,660, forward strand.
TATTAATTCATGACTATACATACCACACTTGTCCACCACTGGCTGCATTATTTTGTGTTATATATATAAGAAACAAGGGTAAGAAAACAAAACCTTGTTCAGTATAACACACATACAAGCTCCCCTGGATAACACGGCATACAAGCTCCCTTATTCCGTAACCTTGTTCAGAAATATAGAATATCATACAGCAACCATATTTTGAGATTAAAGATTGATTCAGTTTTTAAGCTTCATTAATTACTTAATCAGTGATTTAATCTGAAAACCCTAATTTTAAATGGTTAGAAATACTTCAAACTACATAGCCACAGCAAGTCTACCAGCAACCCCAACATCAAACGATTTTGGTTTAGTTTGAGGTCAGAAAACTCAAATACTTACTCATTCCAAAAGCTACTCAAAATCTTGACTTTAATCGATGACCCACCCCATAATTGAAAGAAAAATAGATGATACAAATTGAAGATGGAGTCAAAGAACTCACCTCATATGGTCGACGATGTCACAAGCTCGATCTCCGTCCTTTAGTCACTCTTCTAACGTCACAATCCTCTGGTCCTTCCTTCGTGCTCTCCCTCTGTCTCCCGCTCTCGATGTTTCACTTTTCTCTGAAGCCGTCGATGTTGAGAAATAAGGAAGAGATGGAGATCCCTAATAAAATATAAAAATATATTAGCGGTGACAAAACAAAGTCGCCGTAGAAACTCAAGACGTTCAACGACGGCAAACAAAGTCACGCTAGAAGTCTTACTTTTACCAAATATTTTTTAGGAAATAATCTTCTTAATAAAAAAATGATATTTTTCTTCCAATAACTTCTTCAACTCATTAGAGAAACTTTATAAATTTTTTTGGACAAATGATAACCTCTAACTATTTTTCTTAAATTTTCTAAGAAAATAGGCCTTTAATTCCCAAAAAATAGCTATTAAATCATTTATGTCTCTTTTTGGGAAATAAACTCTTTCATAATTTTCTAAATCCCTAAAATACTCTTTTATGATTTTCTTTAATTTTTTGCAACTCTAACATATTTTTAATGATTATTCTTTCTCTAAAATTTTACTTTTGAGACTTTTTAATTTCAGAAAAATATTCTTAAACCAATAATACCTTATAAATCCTTTTTCTAAAAGTTAGGATGTTACATGAAATATAGTAACATAGGGCATATGTAACAGTAATTAATAATGTATGTATTTTACGTCATTTTTTCTCCTTATCTCTCTCTCACATCTCACATCTCCATCTCTCTATCTCCTCTCCCACATTGTCTCTAACGCATACATATTAACTCTCATGCTTATTAACACATATTTATAACATCTCTCTCATGCACATAGCCCAGTTTTGTCTCCTTTCACAAATATCACATTATTATCTATATAATCTCTTCTTATTGCAATAACATGTGAAATTCCTTTATTTATTATTTAAAAATGATATTATTCAATAATTTAACTCTATATATTAGATAGTTGCTTAAAACCCCTCTAAATTGGAAAAAATTGTATGAAGACTTTTAGTGGTGACAAAGGTTACAAAAGTTGCCACTGGCGACAATTTAAACTATAGACTTTCTGCGGTCACGCATGTATGTCACTACAATTATTATGACCTTCAGCGGTGACAATATGTGTCGTCGCAGAAAGTCTTTTTTTCAGCGGCAACAAAAGAAAGTCGCTGCTGAAAGTCTTACTTTTCGCGACGACAAAAGAAAGTTGCTGCTAAAAGTCTTATTTTTAGCGGCTATTTTGTTATCACCTCAAAAACTCAGGACTTTCAGCGGCAATAACTAAAGTCGCTGCTGAAAATATACTTTCAGCGGTGACTTTTTTTGTCACCACTGAAAGTATACTTTCAACAGCGACTTCTTTTGTCGCCGCTGAAAAGTCGTTGCCAAAACTTTATTTTTTTTTTGTAGTGTGTGTAAGTTCTCCTAGTTGCTCGTTGTGTAATTTGATGCTTGAATCTTTAGAACATCTTTTGTTGATCTGTGATAGAACTCGCATGGTATGATTTGGTAGTTCCTTGGGATTGAGGATAGATGGATCTAGCATTACTTATATGGATGTCCGGTTGTAGATCTGATGCAGAATGTTGAGTGCTTTGATAAAGTCAAAGCTATGGTGGCTTCTTTATTATGGCCAATTTGGAAAGCCCGGTGTGCTTATATATTTGAGAGAAGAACTTATGACCCTATGAGTATTATTCAGATTGCAACAGATCTTCTAAAATATTTTTGGCAAGCAAATGGATGAGAATGCATGATTTCTAATCAGCAAGACCTCTATAAATAACAGCAATGAGTTCCCTGGTAACTCTGAAACTGCTTAGACATTATTAAGAATAAATTGTGATGGGGCTTATGATCCTGTGTCTAAAAATACTGGTATCGGCTTGGTTGGTCAAAATATTCTGGGTAATTGCTTGTGTTTAATGCGATATTTTACCAAATATGTTTCCCCTTTTATGTATGAAGCATTAGCAATTTTACATGGGCTTACATGGTGTATTGAAGCTGGATTTGATGCTGTCAAAGTAGAGTTTGACTGTCTTTCGCTAGTTCAAGCAGTTAAGCAGGAGATGATATGTCCAAAGTGGGAATGCTTGAGCTTGCTTGGTGGAGGAAATTATACATCCTGGCAAAACTCTTGGACGCTATGTCTATGAGTGGATCCCAATAAAACGGAATTTAGCAGCTGATTGGTGTGCTCGCGCAGCTATAAAGGAGAAGTGCTCGAAAGGTTGGGCTTTACAGCCACTTCTCTGCACTTAGAAATCCTAGCTAAATACTTTAGAATGGCTAGGACCGTCCTGCGTTGATCTTTTGTTTTTTCTTTCGTTGAGACGTAGTTTTTTTTTCTGCATTGTTTTTTCTTTTTTCTTTTTCTTTTCTTTTATATAAAAATTTTTTAGAAAGGGGTTGGAATCACCTATAACCTAAGAGCAGGACTAAATTTTCCTATCTCCTAAGCAATACCTATATAGGGTAGGGCGGGCCCTCTATTACCTTCAGGCATAAACCTAAGTACCTAGAAGTTAGGATATCTCCCTAAGTATTGTGACTGTAATCATAATAAAATAGTACTCCCTAGAAATCGAATACAATCTAAATAACCGTATGTGTTACCTCCTTGTCAGTTAAACTTATGAATTATTGGTATTATTTTTCCTTTCTTTTGACACAGAGATGTGCGTGTTTTTGTCACTGTTACTGTACTAGTGGACTTGTTTCTCTTCCTTTGAGGAATGAAATTTTGTAACCTTTGAGCCGAAAAAGGATGGGTAGATAAGTAATGCGTAAGAGATCCAGACTTAAATGCATGAAAGCTTCGAATTGTTTTCGAAGGAGCCAGCTTTAAAATCTTGTTGCCATCAAAAGATATGGTATAGAGTTGTCTTTTGTCCTAATACAATTGAGGGAGGTTTTGCTTTTTTGGCGAAGAATCAAGTTATGATATCTTCCCGTTTATACTTCCCTATAATAATACAAACTGAAGACATTATTGTTCGGAAGGTGTTACAGGGCAAGATATGAGTACAATAATTAGTAGGGGATCGGAGAAAGGTCAGACTCATGTATAATTATCCTAAAATTATTTAGGGAGTATTAAAATTGTTAGTTTCTTTTAACAGTTCATCTGCGTACAGGTTTCATAAAAAAACATATGAGGCTTTGTTTTTAAGTTATATATATCTTTTTTATTGAAAGCAATTATATTTAAAATATGATCAAACCTATCTTTTAATGAAAATTTTAATTTTAATTTATCATATTATACAAGACTAATTGCTTTAACTAAATCTAGCCCTATTATTAAAACTTGTGATGTTTTATTGTGTAGCAATGTGTTGAAACTAGTTTATTTAATTAGGTTTTTGATTAATAAATATAAGTTTATTACATATATATTGTTTCATATAATTGATAGTCAATATGTATTTAGCGATAAAAATATGTCAAATATTTATCATGAACTAAGTTTTTGGTCTACTTTGAGCGAGACTAACCTATTTAAATAAGTCAAACTCAGGCTTAAGCCTATTTAGATAAATAAATTAAACATATTTTTATAAAGTCTAGTATACAAACTTATATACTAGGCCTATTTATTTTTTTATTTATATTATTTTATAATCTAAATCAATTTTATAAATTATTATAAAAATTTTTCTATTTGAATGAATAAAATTATTATGAGATGTTATAATGAATAAAATTTTATTATTCTATTATAAATTTAAATTAAATTTGTTTAAATAAATAAATTATATGTAAGCTTTAAAATATGCTTAAAAGGTTATATAGGATCTTAGAGTCACATTTTTTTAATATATTTAAAAGCTTATATTTTATGTAGACTTTGAAAAGGTTTTTAAATTAGGTTATATATTTTAAAATTTCAAGTCTAAATTTAAAAAATAGTTTATAAATTTAAGCCTAGGCTTACATTTTAGAATTCTACACAACCTCACCTAGTGAAAACCTAGTTTAGGTTATTTTCCCCTCAATTGATGGTTTAGTGGCTATAAATATCTATAGTGTTTACTTCATTGCTATAACTATAAAATATATTTAGATAAATTTTTAAAAATAATTTATAAATTTTTTTAGATAATTTAAAAAACATAATTTTTAGTAAAAGTTTATAGAAAAAATAGTTGTAAATAAATGAGTATTTGAATATATATTATTAAAGGTATTTTTTTATTGATAAATTACTAAAAATGATATAAGATAAAAAAAATAATTATCTATCCTATCACTATTTATGGGTTGTATTCTTCTTTTTCTTCTCTTCTTTTCATCGTCTTCTTTTGTCTTCTTCCTCATTCAACATGGATAGCCAGATGGAGAGAGGATTGATAGACAGAGGGAAGGAAGGATGGAGTCGACTGGAGGAGCAATGGCAAAGTCAAGCGACATTGATAAAGAAGAAGAAAAACAAAATAGAAAGAAGAGAAAAGGGAGAAGATGAGAGAAAATATAAAAAATGAGGTAAAATAATAATTTGATAGTTTATAATTTTTTTTACTATTTCAAAAAGTTATTTCTAAGAATTTATTTTAAATTATAATTTAGTTCAATTTTTTTAAAATATATATATTTATTTTAAAAAAATTTAAATTTAAATTTAGATTATTTTTTTAATCATAATTTAGATACACAGTAAAAATTGCGAGTTTACTTGCTAGTCAACCGAGTTCACGATTCTAGCCTTAAAAAACAAGCGAACTCGCACTTAGAATCGTAACATACACTGACTTAGATAAAAATGCAACAAACTCTTTCACTGTAAGCGTTTGAAATCGGTGATTTGAGAACGAGTTTGACGAGCCCATGATAGGTGTCAGTCAATTTTGAACCCATGGCCTAGTGAAAGGACATGCCGCTCCTGAATAGTTTCCTAGTGTCTGTACTGTAACCAGCTTTTTATTAGAAGTGACAGCACATTGAAGTATGAGAATGGGGAACTAGGGGCAATCAAGTTTTTGAAAAAATTATCTTTAAATAAAATTTACAGTAAAAACTAAAAAAAAATTATTTAAATTTTAAAAAAATAAATTGGGCATCTCAATATTAAAAAAGATAAATTAAACATGAAGCCTAATCTGTCTTTTACAAATTTGGTTAAAAATACCAAATTACCCCTAGACTAAATGACTATACTGATACTATGGGGCCTTCTCTTCCTGCAGAATCGAAGTCGACAACTATGCAGGGCTAGATACAATTTTAGCGTCTAGGTGCATGTTAGAAGATATTGTGGGTCCTTTATTGAAGGCTTCGGGCATCTATTCCATTAGTGGCAGTATTCTTTTCAACTACGAGTTTAGGTACGAATTATTTTCAACCACCATAATCATGAACTTTTAGAACCAAATCAAGTTTGATTTCTTCTTGCATACAAAACTATTTCAGATTCAGACAAAAGCTAAATCTTGATATGTGCTAAAATTGGGATTTCTGTCCATTAAATGATGCGACTTATGGAGCTTGATAAGCGTGTGGAACCTGGATATCTGCCTTTTACTGAAAAGGATGTGAGGAATTTACTTCATTTATTTAGAAAATTAGAATCAGAAGAGGAAAGCATAGATTTACTAAGAATGTACAAAAATATTAAGGAGAAAGACCTTAATTTTAAAATTGAGTTCACCCTTAATTCAAGCAACTGTTTAGAGAATATAGCCTTGTCATATTCCTCATCAATACAAACATATGATATCTTTGGTGATGCAGTGGTATTTGATACAACACATTGCCTGATTGCATTTGACATGCCGTAAGGTATATGAGTTGGAATGAATAATTACAGAATGCCTTGCTTTTTTGGATGTGTGCTTCTATAAGAAGAAAACTTACGGTCATATTACTAGGCATTAAATGTAGTATGAAGGTGCTTTTTGTATCTATATGATTTCACTTTTATTTTTGTACTTGTTTGTGTAAGCTTCTGATTGCTTAGTGATTATCTTTTTGTGGATAGATTTTATGTGGCTTGATGATAATAAATAAATGGAAGGAGAGAAAACTTTTTAATTGGAGTAGTGTAGGTAACACATCAATAGGGTGGTCTCCAAGATTTACTTGATCTGTCAAATAGTCATAATATTGGCCACTTACGTTAAAATTTTGTTGCATAATACTTCTTTTTAACTAATTTCTCCTAGTAAATTTGTTTAAGTACTCCCTTTATTCCTTCTTATAAGATATAACTACCTCACACACACCAAGATAATAATTAAAAGTTAGTTAGTGTATGATAAAACCTTATAGCTTTTCCAAATTTTCACTCATTAAATACACTTAACTCTCTCATGCCTTATTAGTTGGTGTATTGCAAAGTTAAACCAAAAGCAACTTCACATGCATTGGGCAAAACATTTTAATGGGTCAGCAGACTATGGGTCCAATAATTTTTAAATCTTAGGAGGTCATTTATGTTAAAAAAACCATATTAATTATTCTTGAAAATTAAATTAGCAAAATGACTTGTATTTTAGAACAAAAATTCCTACCATATGGCTTATGATAGGGAATAGGGTTGGTATCTTATAGTCCTTTGGTCTTATTTGTCAATCATCTAGAATAGGCATGTCATTTTTATTATCATTGAGAATTCTTTAATTGTCTGTCTTTTATCCCTTATTTGTGGAATTTGTATGTAATGGATGCATTTAATTTTTGAAAAGTTTAATGGCTTTACAATTCACTTAGGCAGTTTCCTTTTGCTATTTTTTTCATCATCTTCTTGGAAGGCTTTCTTAGGGTTTATGAATGGGAAAGTTCCGCTAACAATGTCAACAGACCAAAATATGTGTCTCAAAGAAGTATTAGCCATTGAAGTGCCAGTAACTAAACATGCTCTCTGGATATGGATGATTGTAGCGAAATTTCCTTTTTGGTTTAGTGCTATTCTAGGAGAACGTTACAATGAATGGAAGGTTGAATTTTATAGACTTTACAATCTTGAGTTAGTTGAGGATTTTAAAGTAGGTTGGAGGGATATGTTTAGTTCTTTTTGGGTTGCATGCTAGTAGGCATATTGCTAATTTATATACTTTATGTTCGCTTTAGGCATATTGCTATTTCAATTAATGCTTTCATTCAGTGATTTCTAAATGCACAGACTCAGCTTGCACACTTTATGGTACAGATACTCTATTTGAAAATTGTTAAATTGTTTTCACTATTTTAGTTCCTTTTTTAGAAGTACATTTAAATTGAATGTTCATTAGACTCAACAGTATTTTCCATCCTATGGTTTAGAAGATGTAAAACATGACCTTATTCTTCACTTGGGCTCGCACAATCAGGTGGTTGTTGCTATGGATTTCAAAGATCAAACTAGAGAATAACAAACTATGCAACAAAATCTTTAAAATATTTGCCTTAAAACTAGAGCCCCCATGGAGTCACATGCTGCCACAGTTCTCACTTCTTTTGCCTTTTCTAAACTTCAGGAACAACTTGTGTTGGCTGCTCATTATGCATCTTTACCATTTGAAGATGGTTTCCTCGTGAGGCACCATACAAAAGCCAAGGGAGATCGGATAGTGTATTGGGCTCCTCAGGAAGGAATTATAAGTTATAGCTGCCACTAGTTTGAGTTCTCTGAATTCAATGGGAAATTGCTTTCAGATCCCAGTTAGAAACCTATAATGGTAGCTAGTAAATCATGAGCTTAACTCAATATGAGAATTTGTGTTAAGCCTACTTCCACAAAGCGAGACTGCCACATTAACCAAATGATGTTTTAGTTTTTGTAATGTCCAACTTTTATAATGTTATATTTTTTTAAAGTTCAACCATTGACCAATTGATTTTCAAAGTTAGTCAATCACTTTTCAGTGTTCGACTTATATACTGTTAAACTTTGTAATGACTACGACTATATTTTGTAATGATTATGTACATATTTTCCCTTTCACATTTACAACAATGGAATTGCAACATATTGCCTTCGGGTTTGCAACTTTAATAATAGCATTTGCAACTCGTCTAATGAGATTTACAAGTCCTTCAATGGGGTTTGCAACTTTCACAATAGTGATGTATTGATGGAGATTTCATTTTGGAATAGTGTTATATTCAAAAGCATAGCTTGCAAATCCTATAGCTGAAGTTACAAACCCCTTTGGTGAAGTTGTAATCCCATAGGAAAAGTTACAAATCTTATTGATAAGTTACAAATTCCATTGGGAGAGTTGCAAATACTATTAGCCAAGTTGAACACTAGAATATTGTTACAAATCTCATTCTTTAAGGGAACTTTACAAAAATTGAACATTGAAAGTTGATTAACTAAGTCAGAACATCAGTTGGTCAATGGTTGAAGTTATTACAAATACCATTGCTTCTTCTCTATTGTGGGAGTTGTAAATATCATTGCGGGAGTTACAAATACCATTGGTAAAGTTAAAAATCCCATTGTGAAAGTGGAAAATACTAGTAAGAGTTATAAATATCATTAATAAACTTGCAAATACCATTGGTAAAGTTGCAAATACTATTGTAGGAGTTACAAATAATATTGGCAAAGTTGTTAATCCTATTGGCAAAGTTGCTTCTTCTCCATTGTGGGAGTTGCAAATACCATTGTCAAAATTGCAAATACTATTGTAGAAGTTACAAATACTATTGACAAAGTTGTTAATCCCTTTAGCAAAGTTGCTTTTTCTCCATGGTGGGAGTTACAAATATCATTATAGGAGTTGCAAATACTATTGTGGGAGTTGCAAATACCATTGGCAAAGTTCCAAATCCCATTGTAAAAGTGGCAAATACTAGTGGGAGTTACAAATATCATTGACAAACTTGCAAATACTATTGGCAAAGTTGCAAATATAATTGTGGGAGTTACAAATACCATTAGTAAAGTTGTTTCTTTTCCGTTATGGGAGTTGTAAATACCATTGCGAGAGTTGTAAATACCATTGACAAAGTTACAAATTTATATTATTAGCAAAGTTATTAATCCCATTGGCAAAATTATTTCTTCTCCTTTGTGGGAGTTGCAAATACCATTGCGAGAGTTGCAAATATCATTGTTAAAATTACAAATACCACTATGGGAGTTATAAATACCATTAACAAAGTTACAAATACCATTATCAAAGTTACAAATACCATTGTCAAAGTTATAAATACCATTGTCAAAATTGTAAATACTATTGTCAAAGTTATAAATACTATTATAGAAGTTGCAAATACCATTGTCAAATTTGTAAATACCATTGATAAATTTATAAATCGTATTGTCAAACTTAAAAATACCATTGGCAAAGTGAAAGTTAATTTGGTCTTTGCACATAAATTTGCAAATGACAAATTGGGTCTTTTGCCCAATCTGTCATTTTTAATATTGATATGTCTAATTTATCTTTTTGAAATTCAAATGGGTTTTTTTGTCTTTCTCCCATATATTAATCATTATCTCAATAAAAATTATAAATAATATAATTTATTTGTCATACCACCTTACAATACATAGAAACATATTTAGTTGATATTATTTGAAATTTAATCAAATAAAATTTATATATGTAATTTGTATCTATATAAAAATATTTCATATAATTATAAATTAACATTAGTAATCTGCTCATATTCGAAAAAAAAAATAGTAAAGCCATAAATAAATTCTTATGATTATACAATCCAAATTTATATTCTTATGAGTTTACTTAAATTTGGGAGTCTGACAATCTTATATTATAACAGTTAAAAATGATTTTTCTAGCTTTTTTAGAGGCTATGTCAATACTAGGGACATGATAAATTGAAAGATTTTACGTCGGTTTTATAATTGTCAAGGAAAATCACAATGATTATACTATTTACCGTCATAAAAAGTTACTAAATTAACTATTTACTATTAACCACCATAGTTACTCTTATCAAAAGTATTAAACTAGATATAGAAAAGAAGTGAAAGATCCAATAGATAATTTAAAGATATAGAAGCTTCTATTCTTAAAATTCTTTAAACACTTTCTAATAAGGTCAATTCGCTATCACCTACCATTGGCCACTATGTGTACCCTCACCAAAAGTATCACACTAGATTTAGAAAATAAGTTGAAAATCTAGTGGAAAAGTTACGGATCAAGATTCCAGAAACTTATGTTATTGAAGCTGTTAGAGTTCATTCTGACAAGATGGCAAAAAGATTCAAATTATTGCAAGGTTAAGAAGTAAAGAGAAAGAAAATTTGCGCATGATGATGGCAAGTATGACAGCGACAAAATGAGTAATGACACTAGAAATTAGGTGAAATTATTGATTTTTAGTTATCATTAAAATCTAAAACTGGTAAGATGAGAGGTTATAAAACTATAAAATTGTTCGTCATAAAAGGGTTACCAAATTTTAAAAACTTATAACAATAATTTTATTAAAAAATTATAAAAATCATTTTTGATAGAAGTTTTATAAAAAAGTATTATAAAAAGAATATCTAATAGTGGTTATTTTAAAAATTGTTGTTAAAAATAATTTTTTAATAATTTAATTATAATTGTTTTTAATTTCTTTAATAGTATTTTTTATTTAACGGCTATAAAATGACTTGTCAAAGTTATATTTTTTAAATAGCATAAAAAGTTATTGGGCTCTCCAATAAAAGATGAGTGTAATCTTTTTAAACAGATAAAAAGAATTTTGATAAATTGACCAATAAGATTTAATTTTAATTTAATCCTTTGATCGATCCTGATATTTTACATTTAGATTTATTTGTTCTTCAATTTATAATGTCTTATGAATAGTACTTAATAATAGTCTCCTGAAAAGATCATGACATAAGATAAGGCCGTGAAGCCCTTTAAGGAAATGTTTTTTGTCAAATTATATAAAGGAGTTTAAACATCTTGGTTCTATATTCGTAGGAGCCTGTAGGACTTAAGGGTCCACACCTTAGCCCTTTTACTTTGTTTTTCTCTTTTTCAAAATTAAAACATATAGTACAAAAAGGAAGCATTTATCTTTGCCCCCTCATAAGCATTTATTTATGGATAGCTCAAGTATTTTGGTTCGTGCAATTTCAAGTATATATATTTAATTTGTTTTGAGAGTAGTAATATATTTAATCTTACATACAGTAAAGTAGGATAATTTTCACGGGTCATGAAACATCCAAATGAAAGAGAAATAACTGGGCCTACCATGTGGATCTTTTTGTATATTATTTATATTCTTAATATAAGATTTAATTGATAAGTTGATATTGATCTTACATATAAATTATATTTTTTATATTTATTATTTTTTTTAAAATTACTTTTATAGATACTCTATTAATAATAATCAAATAAAATAGGAATGGAGGAAGTTAACAAGCTATTTTAAGAAAAATATATTATATTAATAAATTTAATTAATTTAAATTAATTAAATATATGTTATATTAATGACATGAGGAGTACAATGCAATGCTCTTTTTTTTCCCTCATGCGTGGGATTTCTTTTTTTAAATTATACACTAAGTCAATGTCATATGGTCCAAGGAGTGGGGTGTAATAAAACATCAGTTTTATACAGAGAATGACCAACAAAAATTGGAGCGGCGAATGGATATCCTTTTCTAAGGTGCCGCTGAATCTAGAGTGCACGTGTAAGTTACTGAATAAATTATTCTTGTTATGTAGAAAATGTAGGGGTAACTTGGGTAACCCAATACAACAACAAGCTTAGATCGAGGGTCAGAACATTGCAGTTTTACCCATATGAATGTTTGGATTTCATCATGGCTGTGAAAGATTGTAGCAATACAAGAGGAATGTTTGTAAAGTTTAATCTTTCTAAAGTAGATTGTTTAGTCCTGTGTAGATATGAGAATATCGCAAATATTGCAACAGGGAAAAAGAGATGTAGTAGCTGGATTTATAGCAAGAGATTTGTACAAATGATCTTGTCAAGAGCAAATTTCCACAAGGTACTGAAAGGAATTATTTGATACACTGTTCTAGGATACTTCTGAAGCCTTTGTGGAGAGCCATATTTCGCTTGATCCAGATAAGCTTTGTTAAAAAATAAGTCCTTTTAGCATTGTGAAATTTCCATAAAAAAATAGCTGTTGCAATGTTTCCGAAAGTCATGCATGGAAACCTTGAGTAGAAATATCAGTAGGACGAAGAGACAACGCCCCAAACTAAATAGCTCGCATATATGGACAACTGCAAAAGAGATGACCAATAGTTTCTTCAGCTTGACAACCAAATACATAGCTAACCGGGACATTCAAGCGTTGTTTTCTCAAAACCACTCCAACAGAAATAGAAAAATGGATCAATTTCCTACAGTAAAAGGCAGCTGAATTTTCCATATAAAATTCCGAAAGTTTTGACGGAGTTACATGCCTTGTCATCGCGTGAGAAGACAAAACATAGCCTTGTTTGACGCTATATTTGCCAATGGTTTTACCCTCTTAATGAGTTCATCTTTGCCATTACCATTTGTGTGATGAATTGATGATGACTATTAGCATTAATTTGTTTAGAATATAATAAAGCATATTTTTTTATGTAGTTTTTAATATTTGCATGATTACCAGGTTCAGAAATAAAATAAAGTGTTCATATTTTTAGGACATACTGAGTGATCAATTATAAAAAGTAAAAAAATTGTTATTAAAATATCTTATAATACATAGACACATGGGTAACATATTATGAAAATAAAGATTACATGATATGATGGGAATATTCAACTAAAAAATAAAGATAATATAATAATAGATTGAAGGAGTATATATTTATCATTTAATTCATACACGGGGTTATAATTTAGTTCAAAAAATGGTTGGAATGGACTTTGTCTCTTATAGAATTCAAGTTCTACAAAGGAAGCTGTAGAAAATTATAGCGTTTAGTTTTTTTACTGTTGTAGTTACTGTGAATAGTTACTGCGTACTGTAGTATAAATAGACATGCGGTGTGATTATTGTAAGGTATTATTTTTTCAATGAATGAATGAGTTTTTTCCATACGGTGCGTTTAATGGTAGGGAAAGGCTGAGTTTTAACTTGGCATCAGAGCCAACCAAGATTTAGTGATCCAAATTCGTCATTCTTGCTCTTGAAGCCCATTCATCCATAACTCTCCGCGCAAGAACCGTAGCCGCAAGAAAGAATGCCTCTGCGATGGCCAGACTGCGACATCGCTTCCATGACTACACATTCTACTTAGAAAATCAATCCAAGATTCCAACCTCCTACAGTTAGAGGAACGCAAGCCTTGTCACAAGCCCCAGTAGAAAACATCATATCGCCAAGATTCGATTGGAAACCCCAAACTCGACAGTGAGGTACTATCATTCAACCATCCTTTGTTTCTCCATCCATCAGACACGCAGGGACAAAATATTGTGCCTCATGTTCTCACAAGTGTCGAGAACTACACAGTATGGAGCAGAGCCATGAATATTGCCTTAATCGGGAAGAATAAGCTAGGGTTTGTTGATGGAAGCTGTAGAGTAGAGTCACAAGAGGCACCTCTCCGAGAACAATGGGAGAGGTGCAACGCAGTAGTGCTGTCATGGATTTTAAACTCGGTGTCGAAAGAACTCGCCAATGGAATCATTTTCTTTCAAAGTGCCTACCAGGTCTGGCATGATCTGAAAGAAAGATTTGATAAAAGGAGAGGTTCAAGAGTTTTTTCTCTTAATAGAGAAATTAATCAACTGAAGCAAGGGTCCTCATCTGTGACATCATATTTTTCGAAGCTAAGAGAACTCTGGGAGGAACAATCAGCGTTGGTTCTGATTCCCTCTTGTTCTTGTGAGACTTCAAGAATACACAGTGAGGCAATCCAACAACAAAAATTACTGCAGTTTCTGATGGACCTCAATGAAGGTTACAATCAGGCCAGAAGTCACATTCTCCTCATGAATCCCCTTCCAATGGTGAACAACGCATATGGAATGGTGGCTGAGGATGAAGCACAGAAGCTTATAGTTGATAGCGAAAGACACCTCCCTATTGAGGGTGTTGCAATGGTAGCAAGGGGGAGGGGCTGTGGCAGAGGAAGAGGGCATGGAGAGAACTTGGTATAGTGCACCCACTGCCACAAGAAAGGCCACGTTCGTGAGAATTGTTTCCAGATAGTTGGGTATCTGGCCAACTTTAAGAGAAAATAGCAAAAAGAAGTGAATGAGTCCTCAAGTGATGCAGAAGCCCACGCCAACACGGGAAGCACAGTTGTACCAACATTCACTCAAGAAAAATATGAGCAGATTTTAGAGTTGCTGAAGAAGGATGTGAAGCCTGCCGTCCATGCATTGACTGGTACAGGTTTGATTAATTCTGGATCACATTCACTATCACATAATAATTGGATTTTGTACTCAGGGGTTATGGTTCACATGGTAGGGAATTTAGATTTCTTGACAGATTATAGGAAATACAATAGGCCAATTAAATCTATAAAAATACCATATGGAAAACATGTGGGCATAACACATATTGGTTATGTTAAAATCACATTAATTGATGTTTTATATGCACCACAATTAGAATTCAACCTAATATCTGTCCCAAAATTGACCAAAGAATATAAGTGCATTGCATCCTTCTTTCCTGATTTTTGGATATTGTAGGACCTTTAGGGTGGGAGGGTGAAGCTGACTGGTAGAGTGTTTGCAGGATTATATACCTTGAGAATAACTAACAATGTGTCTCATATGAACTCGTTATCTGTAAATGCAGCCCATAGTGATTGTATGAGTAGAGAATTGTCTGATGTATGTCTATGGCACAAAAGACTAGGACATGCCCCATTGTCCATTATGAGACACTTAGGTCTTGTAGCTGAAAAATGCAATGATAATGACAAATGTGATATTTTCATACAATCGAAACAAACGAAATTCCCTTTTACAACCAGCTGCATTAAATCCAAAAACTGTTTTGAATTATTGCATACAGATGTATGGGGTCCTTATCGGACACCCACACATCAGGGACACAGGTATTTTTTGACAATAGTTGATGATTATTCAAGAGGAACATGGATTTTTTGATGAAATGCAAATCTAAATCCATGATGCATATAAAACACTTTGTTGTGCATGTATTGACACAATTTTCTGTTAGAATTAAAAGAATTAGAAGTGACAATGGTGCTGAATTCACAAAGCATGATTTACAATCTTATTTTCATGATAATGGCATTGTGCATCAGACTAGTTGTCCCTACACCCCCAAACAAAATGGAGTAGTTGAAAGGAAGCATAGAACAATAATGCAGATAACAAGAAGTCTAATTTTACCGTCTGGTGTGCCAAACATTTATTGGGGTGAGTGTGTACTTATGGCAACACACTTGGTTAATAGAATTCCCTCAAAAGTGATAGGATATAAAACACCCTATGAATTGGTTTATGGACACACACCTAACCTAGACAACCTTAGAGTGTTTGGATCATTAGCATATGCCACTTATCTCAGAATTAATGATAAGTTGAAAAAGAGAACCATTGCTTCTATTTTTTTAGGATATCCAAAGCACCAAAAGGGTTTCTTACTTCTTAATCTGGAAAAGAAAACTTTTTTTGTGAGTAGACATGTAAGCTTTAGGGAGGATAGATTTCCCTTCAAGGATAGCACACCTAGTAATCAATGGGGAGTAGTAAAAGAACTAAAAGAAATGTTCTGGTTTAAACCCACAGATTTTTCAATAGATAGTAGGAGAATCAAGAGCAATCTAAATGACCTGAACACATATGAAGATGCAGATCCCATCACCCAAGTGAATGACCACAATGACACAAGTGACTTAGATTTGAGACCTACTAGAACTAGTAGACAACGTCGCCCTCCAATATGGTCAAATGACTATGTATGCTCTATTTCAAATTCCAATGTAAAAGCTAATAATAAATGTAGGTATCCTATTAGTGATTATATCTCTTATAAGAATGTGTATGAAGAATCCCTTTGTTTCTTGTGCTCAATTGACTCTGTAATAGAACCAACTAATTATAAGGAGGCAAAGAAAAGTCATGAATGGGTAGAGGCTATGAAAGCTGAAATGAAAGCTATTGAAGATAATAAAACTTGGGAGTTGGTATCCCTACCCAAGGGTAAGAAAACCATTGGCTGCAAGTGGATATTTAGAATCAAATATAACTCAGATGGAAGTATTGATAAATATAAAGCTAGACTTGTAGCTAAGGGGTACAATCAAGTTGAAGGAATAGACTGACATGAAACTTTTTCTCCCGTTGTTAAAATGTTTACAGTACGAATAGTACTGAAGCTGGATGCAATTGGTAATTGGAATATATATCAAATGGATGTACACAATGCTTTCTTGCAGGGAGATTTAAAAGAGGAAGTATACATGAATATACCTGAGGGTTTTGAAGGTAAGGGGGAGAATTTGGTTTGCAAACTGAATAAATCCCTTTATGGTTTAAAACAAGCATCTAGACAGTGGAATCAAAGGCTATCAAGAGCACTAATTAAAGGAGGTTTTAAACAAAGCAAGCAAGATTATTCAGTGTTTACTATGAGGTGCAATGATGGAATAGTTTTAATTTTAGTGTACTGGAAGTTCTGAGTCAGGTATTACATATGCAAAAAGACTTTTAAATGATAACTTTAAAATAAAGGACTTAGGCTTGATGAGATATTTCCTTGGGATAGAGGTTGCCAAATCAGAAAAAGGTATTGTATTATCTCAAAGAAAGTATACACTTGATCTTTTGGCTGAAACAGGAATGAGTGGATGCAAGCCTTTGGGAATTTCTATGGCGCAGAACCTGAAACTTAAGGCTTATGACAAGGCCAAGGACAAAGAGGATATAGTGCTGAGAGAGCAAAACAAATACCGAAGGCTTATCGGTAAGCTTATTTATCTAACATTGACTAGGCCTGACATCTGTTTTCTGTGCAGAACTTGAGCCAATTCATGCAGACACCCACCAAGACACACATGGCAGCAGCTTTGGGGGTCATGAGATACTTGAAGGGTAGTCCAAGACTTGGCATTCTGATGAGTTCAGAAGGGAACACTCAATTGGAGTGTTTTTATGACTCGGACTGGGCCTCTTGTAGCATCATACGACGGTCAGTTACAGGGTACCTGTTAAAGTTTGGTGGATCTCTGGTGATGTGGAAGACAAAGAAGTAGAGCACGGTGTCAAGGTCATCAGCTGAGGCAGAATACAGGGCTCTTGGCATGGCTGTATCAGAAGTGACTTGGGGACTTGTGTTATTGAAAGACTTGGGGATATCACATGGAAAACCAGTGATGGTTTTCTGTGACAGTCAGGCAGCAATCCACATTGCAGCAAACCCAGTGTTTCATGAGAGGACAAAACATATAGAAGTGGATTGTCATTTTGTGAGAGAAAAATGGGAGAAAGGAGAAATAAATCTGCAGCATGTGAGATCTAAAGATTAGCAGGCGGATCTTCTTACTAAGACAGTAGGAAAGGATATTCAAGTTAACCTTTTATGCAAGTTAGGGACTGTAGATATTTACTTGCCCCAAACTTGAGGGGGAGTGTAGAAAATTATAGCGTTTAGTTTTTTTACTGTTGTAGTTACTATGCACAGTTACTGCGTACTGTATTATAAATAGACATGCGGTGTGATTACTGTAAGGTATTATTTTTTCAATGAATGAATGAGTTTTTTCCATACGGTGTGTTTAATGGTGAGGAAAGGCTGAGTTTTAACATTAGCATCTATTTAATTACAAACGTCACCATAGATTATCTCATAAAGTTCCATTCCATGACATGTGAAAGAACCATACAAGCATATAACTAGCTGTGTGTTCATACAAACCATTAAAAGTAAGAAGCATGCGACGCAAATCATACTAATCATATACGTACATATATGTTCAGAGCATTGTTAGCAATACTTGAGAAAAATAACAAGGGAAGGGAAGGCTAGTTGTTGGCCTTCTCCGAGTCCTCAAGGCTCACTGGGCGGAACCACGCCTTCTCCTCCATCCCTAAGTCAGCTCTAGCATCGGCAGCTGAGTGGACTCTCCGGTCCCCGCCGTTGGTTGCGGAGGGAGGACCGTCTTGTTCCGTTGTGGGCCCAAAAACCCCAGTTTGTGGGTGTGGGGTCCAGTACTTGTCAGATTGGGCTGCCTTGATCACATCATCAGGGACCGCAGTGGATCGAACCTGATCATCCGGATTCTTATCATACAACGAGCTGTACGTAACCCTCCTACATCAATCCAGAGGAAAAAAAAAAAAGATGCACTAAAAACATAAATAAATTATACAATCTAAAAGCATTTACTCATTTTTCTTATCTAAAAATGACAAATTGTACACGTCCGATTTCAACTATAATTTCTGTAACATGGAAGTTCATTAATTTTATGTAAATAGTTTCGCTCACAAACGATATCATCCTGAAGACACACACATGTTGATTATGCTGCAAGTCTATAACGATACTCCCAACGTTTTCTTAAATGGAAGAATATAAAAAACATTTACTTCCAATTTTCAAGGGCCATAATTAAAAACATATACTGTATTTGTTTTTCTGATTAGGCAGATAACTAGGCATCACAAAAGAAGACTACCAATAAAATACAGTATAGGTATATCGTCCAAAACATTGGAAAAGTAACATTTGGGTTGCTGATTGAAAAAAGGAAAAGAGAAAAGAAAACACATATCGGGGGAACATGTGCCATAGATGATTTATATAACAATAAATGCGATGAAGATTATTATGTTATCAAGAAGGGGGGTCAAGGGATGTCATATATATAAAGATAAGGACCACCACTAATACTGCGGCCAAACAGACGGTACGTAGGGCCCGGCCATCTCATCCACTTTCAAGAACAATAATTACTTGCCCATCTCATGATTTTATAATTAATATATATATATTCAATATTTAATATATGTGTATTAAGAAACTTGCATGGGTTGTCCTGAAGCTGAATCAAACAAAACTCAACGTATAAAGAACCAAAGAAGAAGAAGATAAAAAGGCATATGGTATCTGATATGATCAAAGAGATATTTTTTTAAGGAGACAAAAGAATAACAACATCAAAACGTTAGGCGTTAACATCAAAAGATATTTTCGCTTTCAGAATACGGATGAATACAACACGTTGGGTGAAGATGAGCATTCTGACTTACGAGACGAAAGGGAATTCACGAGATAAGCAGTTAAGCATTACACTGGAACAGGCATACTAATTGGCTGTGACTTATTAAGTGCGGATCATTTTCTGTTCAATTCAGGACTTTGGGGAAATTATAATATAATAGATTTTTATTGTTTACTTAATTTCTAATTTAATCATGATATGTTGAATAGTGATTTTACCCCCAAACCTATCCTAACCTCATAGGAAAGACTCAGTCGCACACCCAAATACAACACACACTTCCCCCAATATTCTCAATAAGAGGGGTGGGGTGATACCATTTGAGTCTAGGCTCAATATTGATATATATATATATATATAATAGATCCTTGATATATCTAATGACCCAAAAATCGTATTTTAGTTTGAAACAAACTAATTTTAGGTTTTAAAACGACTAATCCATTTGTTTATGCAATTCTCCTCAATTTGGAGATATGTTTGAAATATTAATCTATAGAATGACTATAGACTAATACATCATCGATATAAACAATAATGTATTGATTATGATCATTAGAGATCTTATTCATTATCATCTGGAATTCTGGAATTCAAAATGAGTGTTTTTTAATTTAAAAGGCATAACATTCTACTCATATTAACCAGATCAAATTTTGCCCACCACTTTACAGACGAAAGTCTTTAAAGTATAGGTAGGAATCTTGATCCTTCTGTAGAGGAAAACCTGTAACTCTAAGAAAAAACCAAGATACAAATAAGTTTGAAAAATAATAAAGCTCAATAGGAAAGCTTTTTTTTCTTCAATGTTGAATTTATATTTAAAAAGTTCAAAAGCTTAAACAACTGTTAGGGGAAACATCTTTGGTAATTGTCTAAAACATTTATACCAGTGTTCGAACCATTGAAAAAATTGTACTTGATTTTTGTTTTAAAATAATTAAATCAAGTATGTTTAAAAAGTTCATTTTGATTCCAAAATACATGGTACCATGCGTCAACATAGTCCCAATAGTTGTATCCTATAGGATCAAAGTTTATCTTAAAATTTTTTATTTTATACAAATCTTGTCCCCACTGGGATGGAGTAAGAATCTTTAAAATCTGTAAAGTAGAATGAGTTATTAAAGATTCATATATTTTATCAGTATTTCTTTTAATTACTGCTGACTCAGAATAAATCAATATTAATTCATAATATTCCCTACTTTTGTTTAATTATTTTGGGTTAAAATGAAAGAATAAATAAAGGAAACTGAAATAAAAATATTATTTAAAATATAAAACTTACAAAAGGATAAGGGATACAAGAGAAGGAGAAGGAAGAGGAAGATGCTCTCTCTACTCGGAATATCTCTCTCTAGATGCAATGTTTTGGTTTTAACTGAACCTGCCTAAAGAAGGAAATAATGTATTTTCACCGTTAAGTATGATTTCAAGATTTTCTCGAGTTTTATATGCAAATTGTATATCTTGAATTTGAGATATAGCTACTACATGTATTCCTTACTGAAGTTTAATTAAACGTACTTCAACCTTAAGGTTACTTACCTCTTGATGAAGATTGCTTAAGTTTCAAGAATGTTGAAACTTGTTTAAAATATCTGTTAAATTATATTTATTTGGAGGAAAAGCAGGTTTAGAGTTTGAAGAATATGGTTGTTCTTTAACCAACTCTCTAAACTTAAACAAATATTCTCTTTTTTTTAGAATACAAAAGTTTATCAGTGATATCAAGAAGTAAATCTTATTCCTTAGAGATAACATTAATTGAAGATGAAGATTCTGCATATTATCATTTTGAATATTTTGAATATCCTTAGAAGAATCACTTTTAGTTTATGAACTAGAAGTATCTCCAATCAAAAGATTGTTTATTTGTTCAAGAAGAGGTTCAATACACCTAATCTTCTTTAAGTTTTCTTTTTAAGGCACAATATTTTGAAATATGATATAGTTTACCACATTTAAAACATTTGCCCTTGTTTTATTTAGGAAAATCGACCTTAGATTTAGATCTAAATTCCTATTCCATTCTATGGGGAGGTGTGTTTTGGTTGTGCCTTTGGTATATATATTTTTCTTTTTGTAATAGGAAGGCTTCCTATGTTTTTTGGATTGTTTACAGGCTGGAAGACTGAATTGTTCACAGAAAGTTCCTAACTCTCTACGGTTTTCTCCTTAGCCAACTGATATTGGATGTTATCATCCTAGCAAATTTTAAGAGCAGGTTTTTGAACATAAAAGATTAATTTTTCATATGTCAGGTGCTCATAAGAGATTATGCCATCATTTTGATTTCTAAAATTTTCTCTAAATTTATCACCTAAGGATTTAGATAATCCAGCTAAGAATTTTTCTTTCCAAAATAATTGTTTGGCATCATCTCTTGTGAGAACTCTTTGAAGAAAAGTATCTCTGTACCATCTAAAATAAGATAGGGTTCTACACTTAAGATTTGATAGTAATTCAGCTGATCTATATTTCCAAATAGATGGATCACTAACAAAATGTTTAACAATTATAAAAATTAAAGTTTGGACAGGGTCTAGACAGGTTTTCCCATTATATAGAATATGTGTTCCATCATACTCAGTTTGTATAGATGAAAATTAGTTTGTTTATCTTTTGGAGTGAGATAATGATCTCATCAGTTTTTTAATTGTCTAGTAAAACCAGATACCAAAAGATTGGTTATTTGTTCATCTTTGTAGTTGTTTTGGATTTGATACACAGTACATAACATTGTCATCTGCTGCATTGTTAAAAAGATATTAGCTTCATTTTAACCATCTATGTTCCATTCATAGATGTTCTCTCCGCTAAATGACCTAAAGTTTTGGTTAACTCATTTTTCAACTAGAATGTCTGGAGGGCTTGCCCTATGGTAATACAGTTTAGAGGGCTGTTTTCAGTATTGGTTGATTTGGAGTTGAGATTCAAAAGAATTTGTTTGGGAGTCTTTTTCTACGTTACCTAATAGCTTAGTAGAAGAGGTTGACTCAACTTGGGGTGTCTCTAGGACAATCTTGGTTTAGAAAATTTGGTGAATCCTTTGATTTTGTCAATCAAATTGGATTTGTTTTGCTTATACATTTCAGACTTCATTTGTGGGTTGAGCTGAAATGATTTGAAGATTAGATTTTCAATCTTTGGTTTTGACTATTCTAAAACAACGTTTGAAGAGTTTGATGATTGAGCAAAATGATCACCTAATTGTTGAAGAAATAAATTAGTATAATTATTTTGTTCAACTATCTTTTTGATGTCTGTTGAATCAATAGGTTGATCAACATGTTTAATTCTAAAGGGTGTAGCAAGCACAAGTTGACCTAAGTTATAATTTGTTTGAGGAATCTGCACTATTTTAGGAGGAAGAAATTTAGAAGAAATATTTTCTCTTTTGCAAATTTTCCATTGTTTAATAATATCAATAGTTTGAACAAATGGATAACCTATTTTTGTAATTTTAGCATATTCACTAAACCAATAAAAAAATAGAATATTTACTTGTGTTCTTTCAAGGAATATGTAGAATTTTTCTTAAATTTGTTTTCTATCAGATCCTTTAAAGTTTTCTAAAAATGATTTCCTCTGGAGAGTGTATTCTTTCAAGTAAAATTATTTTTCCAAAGT
The DNA here is from genome assembly GCA_037074615.1 of Leucaena leucocephala. Taxonomy (NCBI): domain Eukaryota; kingdom Viridiplantae; phylum Streptophyta; class Magnoliopsida; order Fabales; family Fabaceae; genus Leucaena; species Leucaena leucocephala. The sequence continues at coordinate 9,444,910 of CM073525.1, forward strand.
TTGTTTGTCAATTTGAAAATCATTTTCAATTACATGAATTTCTCCTATATCTAGTGATGAATAAGTTGGAGACTCAACTGATCTTAAGTCCTATATTAAGTCTTCATCTCTTTCATACACTGTGGGATGTTTGAAGAATTATAAATTTCATGGATTGAAGCACTATTAGTTAGTTTTGGTTAGGTAACTACTGTAGGTGTTTCAGTTGCCATTCCATAAATGATAGAAGGCAATTTAGGAATTGAAGAATAGGAGAATCAAGATTATTATATTTTAACAGATCTACAGTCTTCAAACCTCTGAGTTTGTGTAATTGATATCTATCAAAGATTAACCTTACAGATCCATCATAAGTTTGGGTAATTTTACTTAACTATGAAGTGGGTTCTGGAGTAGGTTGTGTGGCCTTTTCTATTACCCATTCATATGGTAATACAACATTTTCCCACATAATTATTTTAGGAATTGTTATATTAACATTTTGGAAATCAGTTAAGAAAATTGTTGTTTGATCATTTTCAAAAGGAATTTGGATAAAAGAAGTTGATGTGTTTGATACCTTATACTGTATCCTGTATATCAAGGTAGTAGGTATAGATCTTGACAACATGTTCAAACCATTTAGTTTAATTTTAAGTTTAAGATAGTTAAGAACATGTTCATCTTTTAATTCAACTATCATATCAGGATAGCAATTAAAATAAACAGGTCCAGAGTGAAGGCAAGTTTTTGTCATCGCTAGAACAGAATCCTAGAATATATGATGTTTACCATCTAAAAGACAAAATAAACATGATACATTCAAGTCTTTACGAAAAAGTGGTTTACTTGTGATCTGAACACAATGGATATGTAAAAAATTGTATTCTTTTCGGTGTCATTCAATTGACTTTTTAGAAAGAAGGAAGAAATCTTCTTTCTCAGGTTGGACAAAAACCAATTCTTCAATAGTTCTATTTATATAATCAGACTTGGAGAACCATTTTTTGTCCTCAGTTTGCGCATAAAGTGAGTTTATAGCAATTAAAGGGAAAGTCCAATTGTCAATATTTTGATTTATGTTTTGAAAAGAAATTTCTTCTTTGAAAATTCTTTTGTTTAATGTGTTTGTTGCATCATTTAATTCCTCATCATTTAGGGAAAAGTCTGATAAAGAAGTAGAGGAAGAATTTCCACATTCTCGTTTGAAAGAAAAAGAACAGAATAAAGACATACTTAAAAAGTAAAACGCAGAAAGTAAATGAACATAATAAATAAAACAAACAGCAGAGTAATAAAGCAAGATGTAAAAAGAATGAAAAAAGAATAGATAACAAGAAATAAGAACAGAGTAAAGAAAAAAGAAAAAGAAAGGTCAATAATTGCTAAATCTCCCTTACGTTAGTATCTTGACCTTCTGGATCTGTAGTGGTATGATAAATAAAAAATTACCAATCTTTATGGATCTAAAAATATTGTTAGGTTGTTAGTATAATAGTATCTGACCAGCCATAGATCTAGCTAATGATACCACTCTGGTGCATACATGTCCTAGGTTTATTATGCATTATTGTGTATGATGTTTCACTTGTCTCAGTCCGTCAGGTCTTACGGTCCAATTTCATATGGATGGATGCAAAATATTCCCAGCCTGTACTGAACGTGTTATCAATATATGACAGTTGTATCATACTAATAAACTCAACAATTATCTCGATATCATAAAGATAGATCTAGATTTATTTACCACATTTTTGCTTCACCTTTTGGCTTTGATACCAACTTGGGGGAGGTCCCCTAGAGGCACGAAGGAAAGGGAGGAAAATAGAAAAGGAAGTAGAGCACTGGACGTACTAACTAATGCATAACAAAAATTAAATATGCATAGAGAGGGGATGCTCTGGAATGAACTAAAGGCGGTAGAACCAACCAACCTTAACTCATCAGAGAAGGTAAGGATATGAGCATAGGAAAGAATAAGTAAAGGAAACTAAAATGAAAATATTATTTAAAACATGAAACTTACAAAAGGAGAAGGGATACAAGAGAAGGAGAAGGAAGAGGAAGAAGCTCTCTGTACTCGGAGTACATCTTTATATATGTAAGGGTTTGGCTTTATCTGAATCTACCTAAAGAAATAAATGAATCAAACTTAAGTAGACAGGCAAAGTTACTGTTTTAAACAGTGCTCAGACATGGAAATAGGTACTATTTGTACAGTTTTAGTCATGACACTATTTGCACAGTACTGCCGACATTACAGTAATGTTACTGTTTGAACAATACCTTTTACAATTTTATTTACAAAAAACTTAGGACATATTACTCGATCAAACTAAATCTTCGGATAGTTTAATCTTCATCTAAGTCAATAATAAATTCTCCTTCATCACCCTCTTTTGAATGTGGAGTAGAACTTATCTGACTTTTAGAAGGGGTCTTCTCCTATTGCTGCAAGAGTTAGAGTATGTAACTCAGTTGGTTGATAAGGCTAACCTTATCATTTGTTAAGGTAGAACAGCTTGTACCCTTAACTTCTGGTTAAGGAACTTGTTGTGTTCCTTCATATAGTGGTATTGGAAATTTTGTTTGAACCATCTCTCGACTGCTGTTATGTTTATTTTAGAAAGATCAAATTTTGCTCACCACTTTACAGATGAAAATCTTTGAAGTATGGGCAGGAATTTTGATCCTTCTGTAGAGAAAAACTTGTAACTCTTGGAAAAAAATTCAAGACACATATAAGTTTAAAAAAAATAATAAAGCTCAACAGGAAAGCTTTTTTCTTCATTGTTGAACTTCTATTTAAAAAGCTCAAAAACTTGAACTACTATTGGGGAAACATCTCTGGTAATGATCCCAAAAATTTTCACCAGTGTCCGAACCATTGAGGAAAATTATACTTCATTTTTGTTTTAAAATAAATAAACCAAGTATGTTTAAAAAATTTATTTTCATCCCAGAATACATGGTACTATGCGCCAATATAGTTCCAATAGTTGTATCCCAAAGGATCAAAGTTTATCCTAAAGTTTTTTGTTTTATACAAATTTTATCCCCACTAAGATGGAGTACGGACCTTTAAAATCATCAGGGTATAATGAGTTATTAAAGATTCATCTATTTTATCAGCATTTCTTTTAATTATTGCTGACTCAGAATGAATCAATATTAATTCATAATATTCCCTGGTTTTGTTTAATTGTTTTGGCCTAAAAAGAAATCCTTTTGAAAAAATATTTAAAGCCACCTAGTTTGTGTTTCTATGATAGAATTCTGGTTATAACTGGACTATATTCATGGCCTTGTTTGGTTTTGGCAAGGCAGGAATGTCCATTTTTGTAGAAATAGAAACTATTTAATTTTAGGAAGGATTAATTTCCACAATCTTGAGTTGTTGGTCAAGCAAATTATATTGATTTTTTGTTAATACCTTATGAGGAATTAGTGGAAGGGTCAATTGCTGAGTGAATATTTTTTCTAGGAGTATCTTCTAGACATATGATTCCAAAGTCTTTTTAGAATACGCTCATGTTTGAATAGGCTGGGTTGATGACCTAGATGGAGTAGATAACTCTGATTTTATTTAGGGATTCTGAACCAAAAGTCCAAATAGAGTAGATGACTCTATTTAAGATTTTTAGATCCCTAATTGGGTCCTATATTGTTTCATCACCGTTTGGATGATGATTTCAAGTTAATAATTTGAGATTGTTTTGCCTTGGACATCCTGTAGAATACCCTTTTGTCTCTGGTCTTCACCGGGCTTCTTTTTCCTTGGCATGTTTTGTTTTCTCTCAGTCTCTACCTACCTTATAAAAACTCACGGGTAAGAAAATTTGAGAGAGTTTGAAGTACTTTTGATAAAATCAATTTTAAAATAAAAAACATTTAAAATAACTTGCTAATAATCAAAAACTTGTTTTGATGCAAGATTTTTAACATCTTTTTGTAAAATATCTTTTGCTGATTTACAATCATAAAAAATCTTTGGTTTAATAAATCTGATTTAAATTTGGAAATGCATAGAACAATTGTCAAAATTTATTTTTTAATTGTGGAATAATTCTGTTGAGTACTATTTCAATGTTTGGATGTAAAAGAAATAATTTTCTCTTTTCTGTCAAGGAATTGTTTAAGAATGCCACCGTAACCTATGTCATTGGCATCAGTTTCAATAATTTTATAGGCAGTTGGATCATGAAGGGTAAGACAGGCAAACTCCTTAACTTGGGATTTGATTTACCTAACAATGTTTGAGTGAAGGTTAATCCATGGAGACAGACTATCCCTGAGTTGTTGGTAAAGCAGTTTAATGAAATTGCTGTGAGATGAGAAATGAAATCTACAACATAGTTTAAACATCCCAAAAATCGTTAAAGTTGTGTTTTATCAATTTATGAATAATAATTTTAAACATCCCAAACATTAGAATAGTCCTCAATAGAACTATTTCACAATTAAAAAAGAAATTTTGGCAATTATTCTATGTATTTCTAAATTTCAATCAGATTTATTAAACCAAAGATTTTTACTCCATATTAATTGTAAATTAGCAAAAGATATTTTGCAAAAAGATGTTAAAAATCTTGCATCAAAACAAGTTTTTGCCCGTTGGCAAGTTTTTAAGTGTCTTTTATTTTGAAATTGATTTTATCAAAGGCACTTCAAACTCCCTATCAGATTTTCTTACCCGTGAGTCTTTACAAGGTAGGTAGAGACTGAGAGAAAACAAAACACGCTGAGAAAAAAGAATCCAGGTAAGAAACTTGGTGAAGACCAGAAACAAAAGGGTATTCTATAGGATGACCAATGCCAAACAGTCTCAAGTTTTAAACTTGAGGCCATCATCCAATCAGTGATGAAACAATATATGACCTAATTAGGGACCCAAAAATCCCAAATGGAGTCATATACTCTATCTAGACTTTTGGTTCAGAAACCCCAAATAAAATCAGAGTCATCTACTCCGTGTGAGTCATCAACCCAGCCTATTCAAACATGAATGTCTTCTAAAAAGACTTTAGAAACATATACCTAGAGTTATGACTAGAAGATACTCTTAGAAAAAACTTTCTCTTAGCAATTGGCCCTTCCTCCAATTCCTCATAAGGTAATAACAAATAACCAATATGATTTGCTTGACCAACAACCAAATGTTTTGCAAATTAATCCTTCCTAAAATCAAATAGTTTATGTTTCTACAAAAATGGGCATTCCTGCCTTTATAAAACCAAACAAGGCCATGAATATAGTCCATATAGAATCAGAATTCTATCATAAAAACCCAAACCAGGTGGCTCTAAATATTTTCCCAAAAGAATTTTATTTTGGGCCAAAACAATTAAACAAAATCAGGGAATATTATGAATTAATATTGATTTATTCTGAGTCAGTAGTAATAAAAGAAATGCTAATAAAATAGATGAGTCTTTAAAACTCATTCTACCCTGCAAATTTTAAATGTCCTTACTCCATCTTAGTGGGGACAAGATTTGTACAAAACAGATGAACTTTGATCCTTTGGGATACAACTATTGGGACTATGTTGATGCATGGTACCATGTATTATGTAATCAAAATAAAATTTTTAGACATATTTTGTTTATTTGTTTTAAAACAAAAACTAAGTATAATTTTTCTCAATGGTTCGAACACTGTAGGAATTCTTTGGACCATTACCAGTGATGTTTCCCCCAAACAGTAGTTCAAGCTTTTGAGCTTTTTAAACAGAAGTTTAATATTGAAGAAAAAAGCTTTCCTGTTCAACGTTATTATTTTTCAAACTTATTTGTATCTTGGATCAAGATTCCTACCCATACTTCAAAGACTTCCATCTGTAAAGTGGTGGGCAAAATTTGATCTTTCTAGAATAAACATAACAGCAGTCGAGAGATGGTTCAAACAAAATCAAACACAACAAGTTCCTTAACTAGAAGATAACAGTCAAAGCCATCCTCACCTCAACAAACAATAAGGTTAGCATTATTAGCCAACTGAATTTCATGCTCTAACTCTTACAGTAGTAGGAGCAGACACCTACAAGTCAGACAAATTATACTCCACCTTCAGAAAAGGGTGATTAGAAGAAGAATTTGTTATTGATTTAGATGAAGATTAAATTATCCAAAGATTTAGTTTGATCGAGTAATCTGTCCTAAATTTTTTGTAAACAAAATTGTAAAAGGCACTATTAAAACAGTAAAATTACTGTAGTAGTACTATTAAATAATGAGTCACTATAGTGTTAGCAATACTGTGTAAATAGTGTCATGACTGAAACTGTGCAAACAATACCTATTTTCAAGTCAGAGCACTGTTTAAAATAGTAATTTTGTCTATCTATGTCTATTTAAGTTTGATTCATTTCCTTCTTTAAACAGGTTCAGTTAGAACCAAACCCTTGCATCTAAAAATAGATACTCCTAGCAAAGAGAGCCTCTTTATCTTCCTTCTCTATTGCTTGTATCCCTTCTCCTTTTGTAAGTTTTATGTTTTAAATAATATTTTCATTTCATTTTCTTTTACTTATTCTTTCCTATATTCATATCCGTGCCTACTCTGATGAGCTAAGGTTGGCTAGTTTTATCGTCTTTTAGTTCATTTCAGAGCATCCCCTCTGCATGCATATTTAATTTCTGTGATGAATTAACTAGTCTATCTAGTGCTCTACTTCCTTTTCTGTTTTTTCCTCCCTTTCTTGGTGCCTCTAGGGGACCTCCCCCAATATATATATAACATCGAAGGTAAGAATAAAAAAAAATATATATCATCATCAAAGACTTAGTTTTTCCTCAAATTATAGGAACTGATTAAAAATTATATAAACCTATATAGACAACGAATATATTGTTCCCTTTGTCTACTATACTGCAATTCGTATTTTTTATTATCATTGTTTATCTATCAACCGAATGGGGCTGAAACTAAAATTCATGCCAAATGCTCAATTTTAATTAATCCTAAATTACAAAAAGTAAATTGATGCCCTAACTAGAGCCAAATTTCAAGGAGTCAAATATGGGAAGGATATGAAATTGAGATTATGCAATGCATATATTTTAAAGAGAAAAATACAAGCAAGGGGATAGACGCTGACTGAAGTTTGACCGTGGGGATGGGTAAAAATATCCTATACCTACAAAAGGCTTGTGCAGGATTAGAAGTTTAGAAGTAAAAATGCAGTCAGGGTATAAATCAGGAAACTAAATGGGGTAGGGGCAAGAATGGATAATGCGCCCACTCGCCCCTTATTATAGACCAAATCTTAGCGGTCGACGCCTACACAACCAACAAGGATTCTCTGATATGCAAAAAGGTCACGTGCACCTCATGTTCCCTGTGAAATGCAAATATGAGAAGCACATGACCTATTTCCACATGAGAGACTCCATTTTTGAATTCACTGCTTACTCTCCTAAATCCAAGAGTGATGGCATTTTCCATTATTGAATGAATTAAACCTCGCGAACTACAGTACAACAAAAGAAAATGCAAAAAGTGCAAATAAATTTATGTATGATTATGTTTATAAAATTTGTAACATATCTTACTTGTATAGATATCAATAATGTGACTTTATTTTTTCAAAATCTACAATGCTTTAGTAGCTCTACATAAAATCATTACAGAAAAAAACGGGAAAAAAGTTGAGGTCAAACCTCCATGGCAAGGAGATTAGATAAGATTCGGTAAAGATTCCAGAAAGAGAAACAGAGAAGAATTTAAAAAACATGGGAACTAAAATATAAAATGACTTTATGTATATATAATTTAGTTTCAAGAGAATATATTTTTAAAAAAAAATTGATTATAAAATAATTTTAGAGAATAAATATTTGAATAGTTATTATTAAAATAATTTTTTATAGATAAATTATCAAAAAAAGACACGAGATAATATAATTTTAAATTTATAATTTTCGTTTGATATTAAAATAATAAATAATATACATGCATATATATAAGTTATTAGAGAAATTAATAATAAATAATTAAAAAATTATATTTATATTTTTCTCATATAGTTAGAAATTTAATTTTATATCTTTCGATTAATATAAGTAATTAAAAAGGAAGTAAAGTTAATTAAGATATATATAGAAAATAATAATATAATATAATTTAATAAGAAAGAAATGGTCCAAAGAGAGATAACAATAACAAAAGAGAGATGAGAGACAACAAGATATCAGTTGATATGATAATTATATTAAGATAAATTTTATAATGTATATTTTTATATAAAATAATATATATTTAAATAATATATATAAGACAAATTTATTTATTGAATTAATTATTAATTAATATGTATTTATATTCTTTATAATATATATATATATATATATATATATATATATAAGACATTGATTGAAAAGGAGGAAAGAAGATATGTTTTCTAGAAGGTATTTTGAGTAAAAAAAATATGGCAAAAACGTACTTTTGGACAAATTTTACATAATGCAAGTTTAGTTAAGAATAAAACTATAGTTTTATAAAGGCTTTTGGCTCAAACTTTAATTTAGAAAAATTTTAAAATAAACAGTCATATTTATCCAAAAGGACTTCTACAACAAACTAGTTTTTGATAAGCTACTTGGAATAGCTTTCGAAACAGTGAAAGAGTTTATAGACTACCTAATTATTATGTTACCCATATTTTTCTTATACTCTCTCCTCTCTCCTCTCTCTTCTCTTCTCTTCTGTCTCTCCTCTCTTTCTCTCTTACCTTCCCTCTCTGCAAAGACGTCTACTACTCGCCATGGTCGTCGTTGCTTGCCGAAAGAAGGAGAGGAGGAAGATGGTGGTCCCATGTCCTGTGGAAGAAGATGCTAATGGACGTTCATAGTGATGATGCTGGTCGATGCTTGTCGACGATCAGAGGTCAATACTCATCGGTGTCATCGCTGGTTAGAGATACTTCACTGGTTGGAGGTCAGTGCTCGTCGTTATTGGAGACACTGGACATAGAGAGAGAATATAGGAGAAAAAATAAATGAATAGTGCGTCACTGTTGGAGACGCTGTGTATAGAAGATAATTAATTTTGTTCATCTCATATCCTTTCTAATAATTTACTAATCACAAAAACGTTTCTGATAATAATTATCCAAACACTCATTTATCTATAGCCACTTTTTTCTATAAACTCTTCTTCAAAAGCACTTTTCCAAAAGCTATCTAAAAACCTTTTTTTTAAAAGCCTATCCAAACAGACCTATATTTGGGTACCATATTTTGAAACCATGGTTTTGATCTCTAGAATTGTTGTTTGGGTAGCCAAACATGCCCGACCATATATTATGGACAGTTAAAGGGCAGGCCAACTTTTCTTGGAAAACTCTAGCGATAAGTTTGGTAATATAGAGTAGTTTTTGATAAAAGTGGAAATAGAAATAGACGTGTAAATGTAAATAAAATTAAGCTATAAATTAGTTTTAAAAGTTTATTTGGCAAGTTAAAAATGAGTATAGAATTTATGTATATTTTTTTTTAAGAAAAGAGGAAATAGATGAAAGTAAAATAAAAATACTTCTTTGCCCTCATTTTTGCCTCTCTCTTCCTCCTCTTTTGGTTTGTCTCTCTTTCTTCGTATTGGTTACCTAGGGCAAAAGCTAGTCGCCGTCTCTTTCTTCTCTATTGATTCCACCAGCACGCCCACTATCGCCCATGATGGTGGCCAATAGAAGTTCAAATCCAATATATTCGACCAGATCACGCTTAAGCTCCTTCTAGTCCACCGCTGGTGAACGTAATTCCTTCTTTTGAAACCAATTAAGTGCGCACCCTTCAAAACATAGGACAACGTCATCAAGATTCTTAGCGACGACTCTGTTAATCTTGAAGTATTGCTCCACTTTGAAAGTATAGCGAAGAGGTTCGTCTCCAAAAAATAGAGGTAAGTCGAGCTTTCAGTAATTGGATAAGTCGAGCAATCTTTGGATCCGATGAATCTTTTGGTTGCTTCTCCTAATCCGATGAACGCTGACTTGCTAGAAGTTCAGAAATCAACTTAGTTGGGGTAAGGGTAAAATTGTCTAAGAATTTTATAAGTTTGAATAAAATACTTTAAAATATTTTACTTGTATAGAACCTATCTTAGTTCTCAACTTTATGAATAGAACTAAAATGAGATAAAATGTTAAAAGTGAAACCATGTTACATGATACCAAATAAAAAAAATATTTGATTTCACTTCCACTTCAAAGCTATGAATTCTATGCTTCCAAATAAACCATAGAGGATTTGTTTTTTTAATTTTCCGACCAGTCAAGCACGGGAATAAAATAAGTCTCTATGTCATCAGGAAACGACAAGGGGAGACATGATAATTAAATAGTCTTCTGATTATATAAGTCGAACATAAACAATTGCTATCTAGTACTTGTCGTTGGTAACTCATCAGATTCAATGTTCTACGGAGACACCATAGCAGTTGACATTTAATGGATCACGAGAAATCAGTTCACAGATTTAAATTAAATAAACATTGGATTAAATTGAACCACACACATCGGATGAAGATTCCCAAAATTAAATGATCTGCAAAACACAGAACAAACGATGGAAAACCCTAAGGGAATAAAAAGTTTTACAACTCTCATCCTATTTGATCCTAAATTTTACAAATGAAAATTGAGTAGCCAAAAATTTATCCCTCTGCTATTTGTTAGTCTCGAGCAAAACGAACAAATCAATGCATATGATTCCAGCAAAACCAAGTAACAAGTTAAAGAAACTTAACAGATAGTAAATTGTGAGAAAATAAGATTAAGGGAGGGAAGTATGAACTAGAAATTACGCATTATTCGTCCATAAAACAGAAATGCCTTTGAATGATCAGAAATTAAAAAGATTATCACTCTGTTCATCTCTAGTAAAATAAACAGATAAATGCAAATATTTCAAGCACAGCCAAGTAAAAAATCAAAGACTATCAATCAGCCAGCAATCAAACTGTAAAAACAGAAGATTCAGGAAGGCAAGAAAACAGGCACTGGAAATTACCTGGAAGTGTTGGCTAGATAGATCTGATTGACGAGGCGCTTCCCGACGATGGCGATTCCACGGCTATTGGAATTGGCGGCCATACAAATAGAAAGCTATACCAGAGAGGAAGAAGATGAAGAAATGAGAAATTGAGGAGACGAGATTATGAAGTGTACCGTAGAGAGAGACGGGTAGAAAAAGCGTGGGAAAGAGGTTGGTAGAAGGAATGACCTTTTTATTTTTGTTCGAACCGAACACGTACGAACGACAATGGTCCTGGCTAACGGTCGTTATATCCAGTAACGTCCACCGTTAGTCCAATTCTTTTTTACTGTTTTTTTTTAGTATAACTTACTATTTTCTAATTAAGGCTAGCAGTTCAGTCTCCAACCTGTTTGGGAGCATGGAACTGAGAAGGAAGTGAAATTGGAAATGAAACCTAACTTTTTAAGTGTTTGGTTAACGGAAGTCAATCCTTGATGGCAATCACTTCCATAAAAAATGATGGAAGTGATTTCCATCACTCTCTCTTTTTTGGAATTAGGTTTTAGTTCCACTTCCTTCCTCAATTTCCCCCTTGCCCTTCCCTCTTCTATAACTTATGTCACCTCCAACCTCCGCTACCTCTCCCTCTTTAATCTATGATCTTCATCTCCACATCCATCACCCCGTCCCTCTTCAATCTTCTTCACCTATCGATGGTGATGGTGCTTGACTAGTGATGGTGGCTTGCACTTGACAGATTTAGAGGAGTATTAACAATAAGTATAAAAATAGGTCAGGTCTTAGCCTTAATAAGTTAGGTCTATTAAATAACAATCTGACATGTAGCTTATTATAGGGTATATTTTAAGTATAAACTTGGCTTAGCCTAAAGCTTGTTAAGAAAGCTTTTTTTTTTTTTAATTTTACAGAAGTGAGGTTAAATTTATAAAGCAAGAATAAAATCAATAATAAGATGTATTAGTTCAATAGTCTAATTTTTGTATTGTGTTCAATGGGTGATGGATTCCACATCCATTTATTACAATTTTATATTGAATATATTTTGATAACAATTTCAAACTGCCTGACAAGCCTAACATACTTCTTAAGGAGCATGAGTCTAGCCTCTTAAGAAAAACAAACTTTTATACAGGTTTGAGCCTATGTATTTTTTTAAAACAAATTAGAGCAAGCCGAATGTAAGCTAGCCCATAAGCTACTGACAAGTCGCCTGACCTATTTCTATCTCTAATCAACAACAAGGATGGAGGAGACTTCTAAGCTTAGATCTCCACGCCCATCTCACTTCTCTTCGATCTTAGCAAGGATGGAGGTTGATGGTTGCTTTAGGGTGGTAGTTGCCAGTAGTTTTTATGGAGGCAGATGTTTGCTCTAGGATGGCTGAAGTTGTTTAAGGTGGAGGTTAGGCTATTTGTAAGGGTATATTGGTCAATTTATATTTAAAATTAACATATTAATTAAAAATTATATCATACTTATATAGTTATATCAAACACACTTTTATCCCTACTGATAATTCAACTTTCATTTTCCTTCCATAATACAAAATGGGGTGTAATTATTGGGTTCCTTGATTAGATCTATATGAACTGCAATAGGTTCCATGGAAGTGAAACTTTGACTATTATACGCTTTTTTTATTGTAGACTACTTTGACCATGGACCCTATTCAAACTCTCCACTCTCTAACTCAACAACCTCCCTCTCCCTCTCTTATGGCAATGGCAAGGTATAACGACAGTGAGAAATGGCAAGGTCGGAGGAGGATGTGATGGCACACTAGCTATGATGCTTGGAGGACAACGGCTTATACTCTGATAAACGCAGCTTCAATCTGAAAGCTTATTGATCCATCTTTACCCTCATCAGATCTGCAAGCTTCTTAGATCCTCGTCCTTATCATTTTTTAATAGATTCTGCTGGCTGAATCATCATGGCCATGACCATTAGGCTTGGATTTATTGTTTATTAATTCATAATGCTCTGCGATTTGAATGATTTCCATGGTGGATGATTTTTGTTTGAGTTCTGTGTTTGTTTTTTGTTTTCTGGTTGATTTCTAGAAGTGAAGGTCAAAGAAAGAGAATGAAGGAGATGGGTCACTGGTCATGGATATGGAAGTAGGAGGTAGAGGTTTTTTTTGCTGGAGGATATTTTGGTATTTCCATATTATAAATACATATTTCCATTAAAAATTGTGTCCCAATTCCATCTTCCTATCCAACATGTTTAAAACCTCACTTCCACTCTCACTCTCACTTCCAATTCCAAAAGGAAGTTTATAATTAAATATGAAAAAACTGTGTAAATTTTTTTAAATATACCCTTATCAAAATTTAAAACTATATTAATTATATCCAATTAATTACTTATAAAATTTAATTACAAAGAAGTGAAAATATGAAACATAATATTAAATGCTCTATATATATTATTTAGTTAGATTTATATTTTGAATCAAGTTAAGTTGGGAAAAAATAACTTATAGACTCAAGGACTATTTTGATTTTGATTGTTGGAAAAACTATAATTTATAATATAAATGAAAATAAATTAATAAAGTTTATATTGAAGACACTAAACTTTTTCCCTTACACTTAAAATATATTTATGTAGTTCAAATTTTATTTAAACAACTCCATCTTATTTGGACCATCACATTCATTAGTGGTTGCATTTTGGAAAAAAGAACCAACCTTATCTTTAAGAACCCACCTAAACTCGTACTCTAAAAACTTTTGGGATGCTCAAATAAATGAAGTTTATGGAAGAGTGGTGTCCATATATATTCCAAGTGTGGGCCATGCAAAATGTGGTTAATCCTTATTGATAGTACCATATTTTGTTCATGTAGGATTAGTATATAGGTTGTAAAAATTTTGTACTAGGAATTGTATTACAAGAATTTGTTGTTTTAGTAGTAGGAATTGAACTCGTAATTTCTACTTTTGAAATAAAGTTGTACTTTCTATATATTGGCTTGCTATATAGGAATTTGACTACTACTTAGTAACTAGTGATCAAAGGTCATTGAAACTTTCATGTCACTACTAGAAAAAATACTTATCGCAGCGCTACTTCACCACGATTAAAAGGAAAAATGCCATAAAAAAGATGATGGTATATTCGTAAATAAGTTCACATTTTAAAAGCTTTTAACGGTAATTTTTCATAGTTATAAGTTCTTGGAGTAACTTTTAATGGCGATTATATAAAAAATTGCTGTTAAAAGTGAACTTATTTACGAATATGCTATCACCTTTCTCCCTTCCCGCCTTTGCCTCTTCATGCCCTATCTGTAGAAAGAAAGATTGCATCTCTTGCCTCTTCGGTTGTCAATGTCTCTAGCCACTATGTCTCTTGCCTCTTCGATTCCTAATGTCTATAGCTATCATGAGGGAAGACCAATAGATACCTTTTATGAACAATCTTTTTCTCAATCTTAAATACCCTTCTAGTATACTTTTTGTTCAATATGTCTACCTGTATCGCCTGTATTACTCACTTTTTCATTTTTCTTTAAATGTCCTCTTTAGGCTCTTCTTTCCATTCATAGAAAAGATCCAGTGATGATTTTGAGGACAAGCATCATCTCCCTAACCTGATGCTTATTTCTCCTTTTCCAAACCTCCTCAAATGTCTGGAAGAATTTATAAACATAATAGATAGTTTGGAGAACTCGGTTGAAGAGCTCTGCCTTCAGGTAGAGAACCATCAAGAAAGGTTCGATAGTCTATGTTATAATCTCCGCCACTAATATAACTAGCAGCAATTCGACCATCCTTCATATGACCCACATGACTCCTAAAACTCATACGACTCCGCTTCATCTTATTGGAAGGCTTTACCTTTATTTCCTTTCATTTTTTTGTTATAAGTTACAAAATATAAAGAATAGTCAAACTAGTTAGAATATTTTCTAAAGTCAATTATTGTTATAAGTTAATTAGTTTATGTTTGCTAATCAATTGCTTTCTCCTTATACTTGTTAAAATATATAGCTCAAAACTCAACAAATATATGTAAAGAACCTTTTTTCTTTATGGGACTTGCACCAATTTTACCTTGTTATAGCTGCATGTTCAGTAATGAATGCTTTAAAGGAAATTTGCGCATATTTTGAGATAAAATAATCAAGAAGTCAAATTTATCCTATAAATTAATAATGCAACAATTTACTAAATATTGTTGGCATATGTGTCTAATTTATTGGATTTAAGATTATATATTATATCTTCAAATAATAGAATCAATGTAAACAAGTAGTTTAACGAATTAATAATGCAACAATTTACCAAATAACGTTGGCATAATAGTGTCTAATTTATTGGATTCAAGATTATATGTTATCATCAAATAACAGGTTCAATGTGCAAGTAGTTTAAGGAGTGACTTTTTATTGCAATTTTTATTAAAAATTGCCGTTACAAATACTTGTAATTGTGGGTTTAATAAAATCACCGTATAAAGTAATGTCAAACTTTTGACAGTAGTTTTATTAAAAACTGAAGTTACAAGTATGTGTAAAGGCGGTTTTTAATAACAATCATTGTAAAAAGCCACAAAATATTCAAAAACATAAGCAACCTGTTTTCAGTGCACTCCATTGTCATTCTCACTGTTGTTCACTATCTCTATTGTCGTTAACTTTCTCTGTCGTCATTATCATCTTCAAAGCTATAAGTCACTGTTTAACTTATACATTATTTATGTCAATATTAGTAGTACTAAGTTAAGAGTTTTGTGAGGCTTTTTGGTTGTGCAAGTGTGTTGGTTCTTGTGAATGCCTTTTCTAGCAGGCTTTAAGAGTTGAGTTACATAGTTGTATATGTGATAAAATTTATGAGGTTGTTTTTCTTAGTCTGCTGTATTTAGGTTATCAACACTGACTCTGCTATGTTTCTTGGTCAATAATGAAAGAGAAGAGAGAAAACAAAGGGAATTCAGAGGAGAAGAGAGAGAATAGAGGGAGACGAGAGATAGAGAATTCTGTATTTATCCTCAAGTAAGTACTTTTCAAATAATTAAGTTTCAGTTTTCATAAATTTATTAGGTATAAAGTTAGTCACTTATGTTCTATGTGTTTCTTTATTTTTTTAGTATCGCCATCAACCTGATAGTGTTGAGTGCATATATTATATAATCTGATATATACATGAGATCATTGAGATAGGGATCACATATAGCTTACATGAGGTATAAAGTGATCAATATTTAGCGACTTTTTGAATTTATTCACATCTTGAATATTTATCTATTACTTCTAACTTACAGTCGTTCGAGGAGAAGACATGAGCTTTGAAGATGAGCAAATCCACTCAACGATGGATGACTTGATAAAAACCATCCTTGAGAACTTGCCTTAATCAATCATCTATTTATGTTTATATATGATTGTACAATATATATATGATTGTATTATATTTTAGTTCATTGCATGTATTAATAAGAATTCGAATTACTTTATTGCTATATATATTAACATTTAATTAGAATTTTTTCATTACTTACTTCATACTTAATTACTATATATTATGGTCTGACTTCATTATGGCAAATATAAGGCAGTATTGATGGGAAGATTAAAAGAAACTGTAAAACAAATTAAGTGTTTAACATATGTTTTATATAGAAATTGATGTTACAAGTATAGAATGTAATGGCGGTTACATGTAAAACCACCGTTATAAGATTAAACTGTAATTGCGGTTTTATTAGAAATAGCCATAAAAGTCTAACTTTTTAAAATCTTACATTTAATGGTTGTTTTCTAATTGCCGCCTTTAAGATCCCTTCAACTAGTGGAACGTATATTTTGGTTTTGAGGGAGTTGCACACTACTCATAACACGTGAAGATTTTGCCTGAGTTGTTCCCAACATTACACCTTCTTGAGAAGTAAGTTAACTATTATTATTATTATTACTACTATTACTATTACTACAACTATTATCCTTGTTTATTCTTTATTGTGTCTGAGACGAAATCTTTTGTTTGAAGAACTAAAAATTGTCCGTTACTTGATGCAAAATATATGACTTTAAGAGACGACAAGAACATTGCTTCATCTCGTATATTGCTTATTCTTATCTTTCTACCTTTCCAATTAGTTTCCATTTTACATTCTTATCATTCTTACAGTGTAAAATGATGATCACTTGTTCCTTAGACTTGATGTTTATGTCTTTTTTTCCTCTTGGGGAACTGATGTTAATGACTTTTGATTATATTTATTTAAGGTCAAGTATTTTGTTTCTGATTTCGGGCATTCATTTCCCACTTTTTAGGTGTGCGGACGATAAGCCCTTCTTGCTAAAATATCAAGTTTCTAAAGAGCAGGCAAATAACTTGGGAATTGAATTTATTCCGTTGGAGGTAAGTCTCAAGGAGACTGTAGAAAGCTTTAAAGAGAACTTCACTAACTTTTAACTTTGATCTCTCTCTCTCAAAAGTTCAAGCATGCTTATATATGCGTCTTTGATGTAAACAACTGCATTGCTTATATTCAATGATACGGAAAGCAATAGTTGTGATACAAGGCTTGTATTAAAATATGACTTAGTAGCAAATAACTTCGGTTTACTTGTACTAGTAAGGCTTCTACTCAATAATAGGCTAGGAGTGATACGAAATAACCATTGCCATGTCGCATGTGCGTCAAGTCAGTTGGGGTTAAAAGTCACAAAATACAATTGAACAATTCCATGTGATCAGCTATAATATCCCAATACACGACTTAAAGAACTGGTTGAGCTTCACAAGCCCTAAACTTATCAGTAAAGTTGTGAAGAGTTTCAGCTTATTGTTAACAAAGAGGTATGATCACAAAACAGAGAGTTGTTGACTCTTCCTAGTTTCAGGAGTCTTTAAGAGTACCTCACTAAAATCAAAGAAGAGTTCAAGTCCAAAGTTTCCTTAATACAGGCTACTTCCCTAGCTCTTTGAGTGCCAACTAAGTCCACAAATAACCAATCAACCTATCATCTATGGGTTCAATTGACGAAGAAATGAGACATGAGACTATTTAGAGCGTATTTGATACTTGGAGAATATCACTTTATTGTGCTTCTAGTCGTGGTACTTGAGGAGGTATCCGAGCACTTGAGTGCCTAGATTTACGTCTGAGGGTAATTGATAGTTTGGCTCGCCCAACATTAGTATTGCCTAAGAGGAAGGGAGACTTTGCCCCACCCTTAAATCGTGGATGAACCCAATATCTTTTTAAAAATTTTTGTAACAAAAAAAATAAATAACCAATTAATCGATAAATCCTAAGATAGTATAAGTGTGCTTTAGCTTAGAGTATGAATTTAACCAATACATATTTTTTTATAAATAATTAATTTAACTAATTTTTTTAAATTCTATGAAGTAATTATCTAACTTTTATATTTAGGATTGGAGGAAGTATTATTAACAAACCCAATTCGGTCACTTTAATTCAAATGGTAAATGAGATTTCTCTTAACTTCCAAAAAGTCTCTAATTTGATCATTCCAAGACCCCTAATTTGGGAATAGCAACTGCTGGAACCAAAGTCTTATTAGAGCCCCTTTATGGCAATATAAAACTTCCCAAGTTTGGTAGGTGTGTAATCAAGTCTGGGACTTTAATGTGCGTCCCTCTAATATGCTTTCTAAAATCTACCTACTAGTCACAATAATTAACCAAATTAAAACTACCTAACTCCTATGTAGAAAAGAGGAATAGTTAACCAAAAGTCACCATTATAAAAAAGGGTTTCTCTCTAGTCTTTCAAACCTTAACTATAGTAGGAAAAGAGTTTAGTTAATTAATTGAAAACTATTATAATTATGAAAATAATAAAAAATTGGTAATGAATCACCATAGAATCAAACCCAAATAACATATTACATCACATTAGAGTATGTAAATGGGCCATATTATGACAATGTACAATAATTCATCACATATACACAAAAAGAGGAGGCAATATAAATTATGTGATAATTAAATAACATGTAAACAAAACGATGGATAACATATGTTATAAAGGAGGAGATTTCCAACAAAATTGGAGATATACAAAAGAATACTTGAAATACGTATAAATTGGCTAATAAATCCATAACAATATAGTTGACCTAAATAATTATAAATATAAATGAAATATTCATGTCTAGTACAAACCTATTAACATAGAGTTAGTCTAACGGCATAAGGCTCTATTAGATTTCTCTAGATCTTGTGTTCGATTATTAGAGATACACTTATACTGAAAGAGATAGCCATAAACCCCGACACTAGATACATGTTAACAGGGTCAAGTAAATATTATAAAAAAAAGAACAAGCCCATGAATAAAGCAACTATCCTTTAATAATACTTTACGTATTGAACCTCCAAAATATTGATAATTAATCAATATAGTGACCTCCCTTCAATTTTACTAAAATTGTATGTAATGATTAATAAATAAATAAAACATATAAATAAAATGATAGATAAAAAATATTATAAAAGAGGAGATTTCCAACAAAGGTGAAGATATACAAAAGAATATGCAAAAAATACTGATAAACTGCCCAATAAGTCCATAACAATATCGTTAAACTAAATAATTATAGATACAAATAAAAATACTTGTGTTTAGAATAAGCCCAAGAGTAAAACAACCATCCTTTACTAAACTAATTGTTAATTGCATAAGACGATTTTGCATGATATTATCTCCTCAAATCAGTGTGGTTTTATTCCTGGTCGCTTGGGTTCTGATAATGTGATTATTGCATAAGAAGTCATTCATACTATGAGAACCAAGAAGGGCAAGAAAAGCTTTAGGACAATTAAGATTGACCTTGAGAAAGCTTATGACAACTTATATGGGATTTCATTTTTCAGTCCCTTGAAGAATTTTAGTTGCCTCCTTATCTTCTGAATGTCCTGCGAAGTTGTATTTCTTCCACCATCTATGTGATTCTCTAGGAAGGTAGTAAGACGCAGGAGTTATCCTTGACTCATAGCATTGGTCAAGATGACCCCATTTCCCCTTATTTGTTTGTTTTATGTTATAGGAATTCAGGCGTATATCCTTGTCCACTCACTTAAGGTACCCACACGGTGACCAACACCATTACTGGACACGAGTCTTTGATACACAACAAAAGCACACTATAGTAAATAAGAGAGCCTATTTCTGCCAAGGGAGAAAAACTCATAGAGCAAGCAACCAAAAACTTCCAAATGTAAAATCTGCTATCCTAGTCACATTAGAATGTGTAAAATGGGGGGGTTGAGTAGGCAGTTATCTCCTATAACCATTCCCTCCAATCATTTTGAATATCTTGGAATATTCGCACTAATAACCCAACTTTTTTTGGGTATTTCCACTTCAGTCCCAACCTAATATACCAAGGGTGGATATGCCCATTTTGCTACATCTGCTACTTACACTTGGTAGGTTAGGGATCATGGGTTTAAATTCTCTTTCTCTTCCTTCTTTCATACTAAGTGATTTGCTGTGACCGCATGGGCATGACATCTTTATCTAGGTGCCTGTACTAAAATCCCTTTGACAGGACTAGCATAAGACAACATTTCTTTCATGTAGCTTGAGTTTAATAATATGCCTCTAATGTCATAGATTTACCTATTTACACTTTTCCACAATAAATCTAATCCCTCTTGAGGCAATGTTTGACTCAGATTGTCATTCTCATATTATCAGTGTCCATACTTATAATGACAAAATATCACAAGGGATATGTCATAGGCACTAGCACTAGTTTGTGTTTTTCAAGTAATCTGCCTTTTGTCCATATGTCACTTCAATATGAGTCAGCTGTTTTCCTAGCACAATACCTTATATCGCATCTATCATGATCATAGGATATTAGCAGTCGCCAAAACATACCTTCATCCCATTGTCAAAGTCAAATGACACTACTAGAATCATTGTTCTTTATAGGGCTCACACAATAATGAAGCAGGGATCTTTCACTTGCTTTCCTTGTACAATTATTCTCACACATGTGGCATGAATTACATGCTACAGTGTCATTCTTATACTATAAAAGCATATGTCATTTTGGTTCTATTATAAACACCGTACATATTTAAGTCTAGACACTTTCTGTATCTAAACCCAAATTCTTCAACTTCATCTCTATGACATTGACGTTGAAGAAATTGTCATCTGGTTATAGAAATCATGGCAGTGGATTTCCACAATTCGATCTAATTTGCATTAATAGATATAATCTCAGCTCGCTACACTTCAATGAAGGCGACATACAATTTTTGCTTATTTCTAATATATTAGCATTCTTGTTGTTTTATTGGTAAACACAAACATCTCATCTTTAAACGCTTCTCTCGAGCGTCAAAGCCAGTTGTTCGTGTGAGATAGCTAACCTTTTCAACTTATACAATATACTAGACATTGTAACTTTCACTCAGACATATAAGTAATGATGAATAATGTGGTTTCATTAATCATAAAAAATATTACATAAGGTCTGCAATTTTATATTTTATGCATGTCAATAGCTTTTACATGTTTCTTAAATGTGTCTTTATCTATTCGCTTAGTTAGGGGGTCTACTACCATACATTTAGTTTAAATGTATTGTACAGTTATAATTTTTTATGTTATATAATCTCTCACAAAGTTATATTTGATATCTATGTGTTTAGTATTGTTATGGTACCTACTTAGGGTCTTTGGTGTAGGCTATAACTGTAGTATTGTCATAGTATATCAACACTAGATTAGTACTCTCATTCCTAAATCCTAGGTTTTCAATAAATCTCTTTAGCCAAACATCATCTTGTGCTGCTGTAATGCATGCCAAGAATTCAGCCTTCATAGAGTGTAAGGCAATGCACTTTTGCTTCTTGCTACTCCAACATATGATGTCATTCTTAGAAAAGAAGGTGTATCATAAAGTCGATCTTCGCTCTTCCTCATCTCCTCCTATATCAGCATCAGAATATCCCACTAGGCACATATTGCTTCCTTGATTACACAATACATAGTCAGTTATGCCTTTTAAGTATCTCAGGATCCTTCACTACTTTCCAGTGTTTCTCACCATGGTTGGATTGTAATTTACTAATTAGCTCCACAACATAGAAAATATCTGGTATTGTACACATCATTGCATATATTAGGCTACCAAGAACACTGGTATATAGAACTCTTTCTAGCTTCTTTTTGTCTAATTTAGTTTTGGGACATATGTCAGGACTCAAAGCCACTTTAGTAGCCACAAGGATATCCATGGAATTATAGTCATTATATTAAATCGCTCAAGAATTTTCTTGATGTAATTCTTTTATGGAAGAGTGAGGATTCTCTTGGAGCGATCTCTTTGAACCTTGACTCTAAGTATGTATTCTACTTCATCCATATCTTTCATCTCAAAATTTGATGAGAGCTATTCTTTAATAGCTATTATTGAGTCAAAATATTTCTAACTAAGAGTATATCATCTATATATAAGGATAATATTACAATGTTACCCTCAAGCTGCTTAATGTAGATACAATGGCCTTCCTATATCATCTGGAAGTCATATAAGGTTATCACCTTGTGAAAAATCAAGTACAACTGTTTGGATGACTGTTTTAGTCCATAAATAGACTTTTTGAGTTTACACATTTTGTGCTCAAATATTTTCTCAATAAAATCTACTCATTGTTCCATATGGATTTCTTATCCATATCACCATTCAGGAATATGATTTTACATCTATCTGATGTACTTCCAAGTTTAAATTGTTTATATTACCAAAATAAGTCTTGTCAAGTTGAAGCACACAATAGGTGAAATGTATCATCATAGTTTATACCTTCTTGTTGTGTATATCCCTTTGCAACCAGTCGGGCTTTGAATTTATCAATTGATCCATCTACCTTTCTCTTGATTTTGAGAACTCACTTATTCCTAATGGCTTTATGCCCTTTTGGGAAGTTAACCAACCCCTAAACTTCATTTTTCATCATTGAATCTATTTCCTCTTCTATTACTTTATTCCATTCCTCCTCGGCATGACCTGCCAAGGCTTTATAAATAGTGTGGGGTTTATCATCTCCTTCTAGAGTGACTAAGAATGATTCACATTCTATTTGGAAGTATCTCTCTAGAATACTTTCCCTATTACTCCTTCTCACCAAAGCTACTTGCTTATCTTTTTTCATTTGTCTCGATCTTTATATTGACTGTTCTTAGCTCCTACTTAGATTGACATACCTAGAGGATTTTAGTCTATCAGTTTGTTCTGTATTATCATGTTATTGAGTCTCATAAAGAGATATAGTACGTTCAACATCTTCCCTACTGGAAAATTGCATCTCAATGAATTCATCATCTCTTGATTATATTTCAGTATATGTTCCATCTTTAATTTCACTTATAAATACATATTCTTTTAATGGTTAAGAGTACCTTATGAAGATATACTTCTTCCTTCTAGGACCAATTTCCTATGTCTAAGAGAACTACCATAGATATATGCCGCCAAGCCCTAAGGTCTAAGGATGCTTAGATTTAGCTTACATTTAGTCCATAACTTGTAGGACATGCAAGTGACTAACTTTGATGCCACACAGTTAAGTATGAAGGTTACCGTCAATAGAGCATTACCTTAATTTGAAATTAGAAGATTTACCTAAGCCATCATAGACATAACTATGTCTAGAAGATTTCTATTTGTTCTTTTGGTAACCTCATTCTGTTGATGAGTGCCAAGAATAGTTAGTTGCCTAATAATCCCTTTTTCTTCACAGAGTTGTTTGAATTGATCTGACAGGTATTTATGACCTTGATCAATGCATAATGCTTTAATTTTATTATCCATTTGATTCTCTACTTCATTTATGTATCGTCTAAAGCATTCTAGTGACTCGGACATATGTGAGATCAAATAGACATTATTATATAGTAAAAAATATCAATAAAGGTAATAAAATACCAAGCTCTGTGGCTCGTCCTCACACTCATTGTACCACAAATATTAGAATGGATTAATTGCAACAGATTTTGCTCATGTTCCCTTACTGAATACCTTTCTAGTTGTCTTATCATTTAGACAATGTTAGGTATTACCTCCAACATGTCTTCTTTTGCCAGTTTACTTATTCTATTTTGATTAATATGTCATAGTCTAGCATGCTAGATATTCATATCAAGATTATTCGAAGTAATAGAAAAATAATCGTAAGCATTAAAATACTAGCAAGATCCATAATAAATACCTTTTGAAATTGGAAAGATGAACCATAAAATACTGAGTTGCCAAAGATGTCTCAACTTTACCATGAAGGTTTACATCAAACCCAAACTCAAGTGAGTAAATAACAGAAACTAAATTCTATCGGATGTCTTGAGCATGAAGCACATCATGGAGCATCAAGGTCTTTACTCCATGCAAAATAAGTTTGTAGGTGCCAATACCTCTAACCTTGATTATCTCATTATTCTCAAAGTAAAGCCACTTGCTTTGATACTACAAGCGATGGTATTCCATGAAGGATCCCCGATCCCATCTTAGATGGTTTGTGGAGCCTGAGTCAATAATCCAAGAAGAAGAAACAAATGAGATATGTGAATTCACATAATTTACTAATATCTTTTCATTCTTGGCCTATTTACAATAATCACATGCAAAATGTCCCATGTTGTGGCAAGCAAAGCATTGAACTTTTCCAGGTCTAACTTTTTATTGTGCCTTTCTTTCATTTTTTTTCTTGGATTGTTTCTTTCCTTTCTTTGATTAAGGACCACCTTTTGTCCCATTCTTCTATAATTTCTTGCCCTTTTTGGGTTTGACCTTTGATTGCGAAGGACCAGAACCCTCGATCAAATAGGCTTATCCAGTGGCCTTGTAAGCCTTTAGACATTTGTCCTCCAGCTCTAAATGCTTGGCTATATTAGTGAAAGTGATGATGTTTTTATTGTGGGTTAAGTTGACCTTCATATGCTCCCAAATAACATGGAGTGACTTGATTATAGCCTTTACTTGCTACTCGTCAGATAGATTTTGTCTAACCTTCTTCAGTTCACGAATCATATTAGCCATCTCCCTTATATGTTGCCTCAGAGGGTTATTTTGGCTTAAGTTTATAGGTATTTAATTTAATCATCAACCTTCTAAACCTGATCATGGAGACTCCACTAAACTTGTCCTTCAGTACTATCCACATGGCTTGTGCAGTCCTGTATGTCTCAAATTCACACATCAGGTCATCAGCTATGGCGCTCAGCAAGATGATCCTTGTAATGCTATTCTTTCTCTTCTAGGTCAGGTATGCCTCCTGTGTGTTGAACCATATTTCTAGCCTCATAATGGAATCCCTTTCTTCTATGATATATTGAACATTTCAGTACCAAATATTACAGTTATCCCCGTTGAGTTTCTCCCCTTTGTTCAATTCAATAATAATATTTTTGGTTGCCATTATTCAATTTCAATTCTATGACAAACCTATCCCACGTTAATTTATATTCTCTCTTAAAAAAAAGAAAATTTGAACCATAGAACATTTAAGTGAATTTATGTATATAGTACATGTGAAGTATACAATGTCAAGTACTTATATCATTTTTGTATCAAAAAATGATAACATCACTAGACCTATGATCAGGAGAATATGTTTGTACCTCTTATCACATAAACACTAGCAATAGCCATAAATCTAACCAAAAACTTTATAAACACTATACTGATTGAATTTTTCTTTTAGAAAATTCATTATCTAAAGAGCTCTCACTTACAAAAAGTATACATGAATCATTAACTAAGAAAAATGAAACATGTTCTTTTAATAAATAAGACATGTGACAAATTATAACTCTTTAGAAAGAAAATAAGAGTAAAAATATGTCTTTAACACAACAAAAGAAAAGAAAACAAGTACAAATATACATAATTTGATATGAGAATGATAGTATGCAAGGATTATTTTTCTTAGTTTCTTAAGTTTGTGAGGTACTTTCACACAGCTGGATACAAACTCTATAATCTTAATCTGGTAGACCTTCCAAAGGCATACCTCTAACCTTTGTTGCTCGTATGTATTCCATTATGACTTTTATGTAGAATTTGATATTCCTCTTATCTATCACAGACTCAATGCGTTTGGCAAGCATGCTATTAATGCATTTTATATATATATTAGTTTGACTACATCTCTTTTAGCTATACTCATAGCCAAAGTAGAGGTAGATGGTTGGTTCATTTCTTCTCTTTCCTCAACTTGAGATTCATCAAGAAGAGTAGGCATCAACATGGGGTGTGAATATGATGAAACCAGGAAAGGTTCTTCAGGGGAAGGGGTTCAATGGGGAATAAAGTTTTCTACCTCTGTCCAAAATCATTACATACTACTTAAGGTGCCTCATGTAGTAGTTCCTCTATCAACTCCTCCAGGTCTTCTTCAGGGAATCCATCAAGGTCTGATTCTTTATCCTCTTCAGGTTCTCCCTCGTGGTCCTCCTGAAGGTTCTCCTCAGGTTCATTGACATCTTAACCTTCCATAAGGTCATTATGTGGATCCTCTTCTTCAAGAAGTTCAATATCCTCATCTTCATTTTGAGGTTCATATACTGGTAACTCATTATCCAGGTATAATACGTCATCGAACAAACAATATTCTAGGTTTTTAATGCTAGATAAAGACATTTTTGCCTATAGATTAAATGATATAAATCATTAACCCAATTCTAGAATTTTTTATGCATAAAAAATACCAAAAAATACACTGAAAAGCATACAAGCATATTGAAAATGGTTTTAAAATTTATATCATAATGAAGATCTCAATCTTAAGGATTTTTATAAAGAAATTGCACCTTAAATGGAGGTCCTACACTCCTTCACGTATCCCAAGAAGTTAGATTTCACAAAAAAAGGATGAAGCCTACTTTCATACTCGACATATGGCTTTCATAACCACTGCAAGCGTCTCTCTACTTTTTTTGTTGTATGCTAAGGTTGAAATGACGCTATTTTGGGCCGTCTTTAACCTCCAGCCAGTTCTGCCTGACTTGGTTCCTTGCCCAGGTCCAGTATGTTAGAACTAAAACTTCTCTCCTCCGTTTCTTCACTGTCTAACATCCAATTTTTATGTTCTTATAATCACTTTCTATCTTTTTCATTATATCTTCACAATGGGACTATTTTTAGAGGCTAAATTGGTTGTTTTCAAAGACCCAAAAAATTGTTTTGATTTTCAGTTAAGTTTTTCACTCATTATGTTCTCTTATCTATTTTCTTTTATTTTTAGAGTTCTAGTTAAAGCTTTAAACAACATATATTGATAATATGAGCCATAAAGAGAGAATTTTCATAAACTAATAGAGGCATATTCATGTAGCAAAAATAGTCACAAAAATAAGAATCTGGCTTTAAAACCAACACAGGAATTCAAGCATATTTATTATCGTCTACTCACTTCAGGTACCCACATGGTGACCTGGTACCATTATCGGACACGAGTGTCTAGTACACAATAAAAGCAAAATGGAGAAGAGAAGAAAGAGTCTATTTCTGCAAAGAAAAAAAAAATATCACAGTGCAAGCAACCAAAAACTTCCTAACATGAAACCTGCTATCCTAGTCATATATCAGAGTGTGTAAAATGGGGGGGAGTGGGCAGTTGTCTCCCATAACCTTTCCCTTCAATCAATTTGAATATCGAGATATTTGCTCTGACAACCTAACTCTTTTAGGTATTTCCACCTCAGTCCCACACATATATGAATCTAAGCCTAATACACTAAGGATGGACTAGCCCATTTTGCTATATATGTTTTGAGAAGCTTGCTCACTTGATACAAGAAGAGATATGCCATGGTAGATACAGTGGAGACCAATCAACCTCAATAAGGATAGACCTCATATCTCTCTTGCTTTTAGTAAACGATCTTATTTTATTCTCAAAGGATTCTATGGATCAAGTAGAGGTAATTAATATATGCCTTCAATATTTTTGCATAGCCTCAGGGGCAAAAGGTGAGTCATTCTAAGATGTGGGTCTTCTTCTCTAGCAATATGAATCATAACTACTCGAGACAACTCTCTGGGGATTATAAATTACTCCAAACCTGGGTAAATATTAAAGAGTCCCAATGCCTCATGATAAAGTGCGCAAAGAAACCTACTAATATGTTGTGGACAAGATATAAGCCCATCTAGGTAATTGGAAGGGTAACTCTACCTCCCTAGCTGATTGCCATACTCTTGTTAATTTTGTCATCCAGGCAATCTCGCTTTACCTTATGCAAACTTGCTCCCTCCCTTTGGCTACATGCAATGGCATGGAGAACAAAGATAGAGGTTTATTATAGGGCTCTACTAATAATAGCAGAAAATTCCATTTGGTCTTATGGCCAGAAGTCTGTAACGATAAGCAAATGGGAGGTTTAGGACTCTGCCATGCGTGCTTTAGAATAGAGCATTCCTGATGAAGGTAGGATGAGGTCTAATTAAAAACAAAGATGCTCTCTAGGCCTAAGTTATCAGGAGTATGTATTAATGTGGAAACAATCTTATTACGTCCATAGATGGTGATCATCCTGGCTCAAACTTGTGGAAGGGATTCAAAATAATTGGAACAAATTTTGCCAAGTGTCAGAGAGAGTGGTGTCAAGAAATGGGGAAGAAACTGTGAGGTGGAAACTAGAGAAAAATGCCCAATTCTTTATTAAATCAGCCTATAACTTACTTATCAGGAGCCCCTAGATAGAATCCTATATGGAATTTGGTTTAAAAGATGAAGACGCCTCAGCGATGTAAGACCTTTGTCTGGCTTACCTTACATAATAGACTCCTTACTAATAGTGAACACGTGCGTCGAGGCTTCAGCGCTGATGAGATTTGCAAGCATTGTTAACAAGATGAAAAAAATAATGATATAGTTTTATGTGACTACTCGAATTAGGGGTGGGCACGGGACCGGACCAGACCAGGACAACACTGTCTCGTCCTGAATATGGGACCAGGACGGGTCAGGATGGGTTCAAGAATTCCCAAACCATATTTCAAAAAATAAATTAGACTACTAGATATTTTATGTACATCCTATCTATTAGTAACATATAATTAGAATGCAAAAAATAATAGAATAAATTAAGTTCTCTTTATTATGATTACCAACTTAAAACAATAAATAGCATTAATTATTCTACAAATACTATTATTTTATCAATTTTTTCACTTCACTAAACAAATACATGTAAGGAAGAGAAAAATACAATCATCTAAGAAATAATATGATATAACCAATACCATTTTTTATTTCTATTTTTATAAAAAATAAATAAAATAAAAATATTTTTTATTTTTTTAAAAAATATTCAGGACAGGACATGACGGGAATCCCAAGGGCCAGATTGAGACCCGTCCCATCCCGACCCTTCACAGGACGGGATGGACCCATCCTGAATTACGTGGGACCAGGTCAGAATAACCCAAGACGAGAAAATTTGAGCATCCCTAACCCAGATGCTTATTCATTATGGGCTTCTATTATGGAACCTACCACGAGGTGGTCTTTCTTTAACAAGAATCTTTAGGATTGGTGTTTCATGAATCTCTAGATAAAAATCAGAGTGGTTGATGATTTTTGGAGAGAACGCTTTGGGGGCATAAAAATGAGTGGGTCTTCCAACAAATGGTAACACAGCACAACAACTGCTCTATCAGGCTATTGCTATCAGAAATAACTTCTTGGAAGCTCGAGATAAGCTACAATAGACTTCTTTACATGATACTAAGGGTATTCTACAAAATACTAGTACTGCTAGCTCTTCAGGTATTACAGAGGTATGTTGGTGGATAGGGCTTTCTCTTTTAGTTCTAGAATAATAAGTACTATAGATGTTATTAGAGACAAAAATGGGCTCACTATAGAAGCTTTTATGTTGCATTGGGGGATAGAGACCCTTTCTTTGTCAACCTATGGGCATGACTTGTAGATCTACGTTGAGCTTGGGATGCTGGGTATAGGAAAATTGTTCTTTGGACGGATTGTCTAAATGCTGTGAACTTATACTTTAAGGGGAGAACAACTTGCATGAACACTAGAATCTCATTTTGGAATGCCATGGAATGCTGTAGAGAGATTGGGTTGTGGACCTTATTCATATGCTAAGAGAACTAATATTAATGTTAGTTTCAGACTCAAGGGCCCCTTATCGAAGCCTCTTGGATTTCACATTGTGCCACTTGATAAACCGTTTTTATTTTCAACTTGAGTTTCTTTAGTTGTTCTTTATTATAAAACAAAACAAGAAATACTTACATACTCATAGAGTGCCACGTCATTTGTATTCTGACTAATTAAAATATAAAAATTCATCTGATTTAAATTCTAGTTGGCACACTTTTATTTTTTGGAAAAGAGAAAAAATCCCTAACAACTGGAATATATCAATAACTATATGAGAAACACTGGTGCAAAATATGCTTTTTAAAGCTCTATTTTTAAATCGGTTCTTGCGGAGACAATTTAAAAAAATGACTAGTGGCATTTTTGTAAATAATATAAAATAGTTACACCGGATGTACACGTAATCGGTATAAAAGATAATTACTACACCGGATACTAAAATCAGTAGGTGTAGATTAACTACGTCATTTTTTTACTCTTCAATTTCTTGTTTTAAATAAATGATTGGTGGTATTTTGTTAAATAAGATGAAATATTTACCAGATGTATAATGAACCAGTGTTAAATATATTTTCTATTCTGACTCTTTAGTTTCTTGTATATGCTTTACTGCTTATTTTCTCTATACCTTCTCAGGCTGTTCATTATAATTCTTTGGTTCTGAACATTTGTATTCATTATAATAGAAGACCAATTGCATTCTTTGATATTCTTTTTTGAAACCGTTCTTATTCATCAACTATATGTATACCATTCCTATGATCAGTACTTGTTGTCTTATCACTTTATCTCTGTTTTATTTTCTTTTCTTCTATTTGAATGCTCTAATGGCTTCTTCCTCACGCATACCACCTTTTCCTCCGCACACCTTTTTCTCCTCTGTACAAAAGAAGCAGAGACAATTTTAAAGACAAACATCCCAACCCTCACCCTATAGTTCATTCTCCTCCTCCCTAGTTATCACTTTGATGAAGCAACTTGAGGAACCCATCATGCGCTTCAATGGCTTGGAGGACTCAGTGAAAGAACTATCTTAGAAAGTTAATAGACTAAAAGAAAATTTCAGAGCTTTCTGCTCAGAAGTTCACCGCCATCAATAGAATGATAGCTTGTATAATCCTATTGATCCTACCGACTCTGATGAATCTCAGACCTCTGAGTCTAATGAGGAGTGAAAGTCTTCAACCTTTATTTGCCCCCTCATATTTTATTTTTTTATATGTAATGACAAAAAGAGAGAATATAGATGAATCCCAGACCTCTGAGTCTAATGAGGAGTGAAAGTCTTCAACCTTTATTTGCCCCCCTCATATTTTATTTTTTTATATGTAATGACAAAAAGAGAGAATATATTATATATTATGATAGATATTGTTTTAGAAATTTTATACTTTTGATGTAAAGTTATTAGTAAAGCTAAATAAATGAAGTTTCTTGTTCTAATGACTTGGTGTTCTTTTATTTTTTTAGAAAAACAATAGATTTAAACCGAACATATCAATGTCAGGTGTGGAATATAATGTCCAAAAGTTATTTCTATATCGGTCTTCCATTTCATCCGGTGTAAATTTGTACAATTTATAATATTTTACACCGGTGTAAAAAGTGACCGGTGTAGAATATAATGTGAGGTTTAAAAAGTTATTTCTATACCTGTGTTATATTTTATCCGGTGTAGATTTATTATACACTTTAAAAAGCCCCTTCACCTCTCCTATCTGTCATTTTTCACTTGTTCACGCGATTAAGTCTTCTCGACCCTTCACAGCTGGTGAGTCTTGTTTTGAACTACTTGTCTCGAGAACTGAAGATTACATAGCTTTTGCTATTATTTGTGTTGGATTCATTGCTGTAATTTATTTGTTTCATTTGGTAAGTTCTTTCACTTATGCGTTATATATTCTCTCCCATAATTAGTTGCGAGCTAGGTTTTCGTGTTTATTTTTTACATTTTTTAGTCTTCCACAAATATAGATAGTAGTTGGATAAATGCTAAATGAACAAGTATTGAATATGCTGAGGGGGTGAAGGAATTTTTGGATTTTGTTAAATAAAACAGTGATGGTGACAACTGAAGGTTTTATTGTTCTTGTGTGAGTTGTTTAAATGAGAGAAAAAAAAGTCCTGTAGATATATACATTCATCTAATTTGCGAAGGGTTTTACAAGAGTTATACAATATGGGTATGGCATGGTGAAAATGTGAAAAGGTCGAGTACATCTGAACAGTTGGAACAGATATTTGATGATGGCATGGATCCTGATAATCGGGTAGAGGACATGATTAGTAATATTGGAGAAAATGTTTTTATGCGATCACATATATATGGTAATATGTGCAATGATTCAAAAAATACTCTATATTCAGGGTGCAAAAAATACAACCTATTAAATGCAGTGTTGAGATTGGTAAGTGTGAAAGCATGGCATGGGTAGAGTGATAAAGTTTCTCAAAATTGAGTGAGTTGTTAACCCAAATTGCTTAAGTGTGAAAGTCTTACAAAATTTAAAATATTAGTCATTTCATATTCAAAATATGATTTTACACTGGATTTATATGTTAACCAGTGTAAAAAGTCCTACTGAAAATATTTTTTTGAAGCACACCCCTTAGCGCGTCTCTTTATTTCTCATTTCGTTGTACTTAGTCATTCTTCTCTGTTCTCGCTCTTGTTGTGCTTTGCAGTGTATGTATTCTTGATACTTATTTTTTCGTGTACGTGATTCGCCATTTATGTGTTCGTTTAATCTAGATTTTGTAGTCTTTCTGTGATAAATGCTTGCACTTCTTTCCATGGATAAATGCTAAAGGAACAAGTTTTATGTATTTTGACAGAAGGCAAAAGGTTTATGTATGTTTATTATGTTTGATTTTGTTATTGTGTATATAGGAATATAGGGGGTAGTGGTAATCAGAATGAGACTAGGGATGCTCTAAGCGACTCTAAGTAAAGGAGAGGCAGAAGTGCGACGCGATTGAAAGACATTTCAAAAGATAGGAAGGAAGAGAAATTACTACCGATTAAGTTTGACAAATGTTAGAATCCAATTGATGAACACAAGACCAAATACATGAGTTATGTTAGCCTCCTAGAACGTAACAAGACTAACATCGCCATACATACTTAGGATGCTGTTGAAAATCGCGTGAAGAATCAAATTTGGGATTCTATCTAGGTATAGGAACTGATTATTGTATATTGTATGCAAACCAATACCAAAAAATATTAACTGATTGTTGATAACTCTGCTTTCAATGGAAATTATTGCAGCTTACTTATGATATTCCCAACAATAAAGTCTTGAAGAAGAAGACGTTATCTTATTGCGCTAAGCATTGGAGGGCATTCAAGACACAACTAGCTCGTCAGTATGTGTATGGTTGGGACAAAGATGGTCAGCCCCATCCTTCTATATGTAGCAAGTATCAATTCATTGATGAAATTACTTGGGAAGAATTTGTTAGGGTTCGGATTACGATAGTAGTTATGGTGAGTTGACATGTCATAAAAAAGGAATCTTGCATTTTTCATGTTTCTTCCTTTTGTATATATTGATTTTAACTACTTTAA
Organism: Leucaena leucocephala; assembly: GCA_037074615.1. NCBI lineage: Eukaryota > Viridiplantae > Streptophyta > Magnoliopsida > Fabales > Fabaceae > Leucaena > Leucaena leucocephala. The sequence continues at coordinate 9,478,590 of CM073525.1, forward strand.
GTCTTCTAGGAAAAAAGAGCAAAAGCTATTGAATACGCTCGCAAGAATGATTGCCTCCCATAATGTATCGAGGGGGTTACGCAAAGGTTGAAAGAGACTTGTTGGGGGCCAAGAGGAAGAGGTTGGAAGAAAATGTTGAATATGATCCTAGTGTTACTCTTACTCCCCCACCTCCAATATGTCATGAAGATAAATGGTTTTACGCTCACAAAAAAATTATAAGTACTACTTCTATTATTTTGTTTTAGTAGACTAATTATATTCTTTTTTATATTTTCTCTTTATATATTATAGGTTTATCTTAAACAATAAGAAGCCCATGGCTCATTCCAGTTAGATGCTAGGAATGACATCTTAACTATTGCCACAGGTAAGTATAACACCTTACTTTTATACGTCTTAGGGACCATTCAGTAGCATTTACAACCACTTACAATTCCATTGAAGTTCTGTTACAAAATCTATAATTTTACTCTTTACTAGTATTGTTCATATGGTAATTCCATATTAAGAAATGAATTCAAAAAATCATATTAATTCTAGAAAAATCGAAATGAAGTGGTTCAAAATTCTACTCGAAGGTAATATCTGTAACTTTAAGGGAAAAATAAGTTCCTGACCAAATGTTTAACCAATTAATACAGTTTAGTCGTTAAAAATTACTGTTCATTTGGTCAAAATTCTGAAAATAAATTCTAATCCCTGACTTTGAAAAATTCTCTCTCTTTTTACAAACATTGAAATAAGGCATACTTAGTATCAAAACGAAGCTTAGCATGTTAACTATGTATTTCTAAAGTATCATACATTTATTATATCATTAACTATTTTTAATTATAGCCCAAGTGTCATAGCTCAAAACTATCTTTTGTTCCAGTGCAAAATTTCAGTAGTAAACGATACTAAACAATATATGAATTAATGCTAGGTATTAGTGCTTGTTTGTGATTGTGTCAATATAATATAATATGCATGCTTCCATGTAACATAAAATACAATTGGCTAAAGTAATCATAGTATAGAGTTTCAACATTTACATATGAACAACATCAATAAAACCATACCACAATCAACTATATACTCAACACATACAAGTTTAGATAATTTTACTATCTCATACTCCTTGCTTTTCCTTATCCTTTTCCTTTAACTCTTGCTTCCTACTTCTTGATGTGTGACTTCCATCTCTGAGCACACAAACCAAATCCTAAACATCACATATTCATTCATTCATCATGATTCAACTCAATTGGCATATAAGGACATTAAACTTAACTTAATCAATTAACCCCTATCTTTCTTAATTTAGGGTTAATTGTCTTGTCCTTTGAATTAATTTATATCTTGATTTTACCCTACACAATTTCATCTTCTAAATCCATTTATGAACTTAGAATAATGAAATTACAGCTCCTTCATGTCTTGCTGGGCACAATAAAAAACATGTACATAATTCTTTCAAAAATTCTCGTTTTGATTCCAATGCTTCCAATACTTGATTATCTATATTATCCCATACAATTTTTTATTTTAAAACCATTGGAAGCATAAAAATCATGAAATTTCAATTACTATTCATGTGTATGAACAGTAATAGAGAAGGCTTAAAAATTACAACTTTTAATTATAATGCTTCCAAGGTTCTAAATCTATCCATCCTACACAAAATCATCATATAAATTCAATGGAAGCATTAGATCATTGAAATTCATTCTTCTTTTTCCATAACAAACCTAGGCTGAATGCCTCCATCAATGACAAAGTCAAGAACACAACTTAATTCAATAACCAATCATGAAAACCAACTTATCTAAACCTTAATCACCTAATTCTACCTTTATTTTCTTCTTCCTCCTTTAACTTACAATTTGGACAGCAAGCATACTCTAGGTTTAATGGAATTTCCAACCACTAAAACATATGTTTTACCCTTCCAAAATACATCTAAATAAACTAGTAAGGATCACATACCTTATGCCTTGACTACCTTGATCTCTAAGTACCTTGAATTGCCTTTATCTTGGTTGAGTTTTCAAATGACAAGAGTTTATCCAAGGGAACCAATGATGCACGATTTTGTGAAGAATGTGAGGGGTATTTATAGCCAAAATTTTGGCACCTTGGGTCCATAATATCATCACTTTTCCTAATTATTACAATAACTTAATCTTGAATTTGATTTGTTAGTTTTTGGATTAATTAACCTTAATCATCATTAGATTAATTCTTATATTATTTTATTATATTTTAACACCTTTCCTCTTCTTGGTGCCATGTGTAAAGCTTGTGGGTCCCACAAGGATACCTCAAGTGCTTCTTAGATTTTCTTAAATTCTTATCTTTTAAAAATATATAAAATATTCTAAAAATTTATTTGACCACATAACAATTCCTTGGGATTATTGGGCTTGTATTGGACATCATATTGGGCCTCTTTTAGGTTTAATAGCTAATTGGCATAAATCCCAAGGCACTTTCCTTATACTAATATTATTAAATCATCCTAATTTTTGAGATAAATGCTAGACACCTTTTTTAATGGTTATAATTTTTTTATAAATTTATTCTAATATAAAATGAATTTTCTACAAAGTCTCATAATTTTCTGAGACCCAGAAATCCTGGTAAAAATTCCCTCCATTTCTTTTAACCTTTTATCCATTTCTGATTCACCTTAAATTTCATAATTAATTCTACATGACTCATTTTTTATTTTTGTCAGTTTCATAAATTCTCACATTAATTATAAGAATTTACTATTAAATTTTATCTGATTATGAGGTCTAGAGGATAGTACAATAATCTCCCAACTTTAGAAATTTATATCAATTTTTTGGGACCTCAAATTAAAATTATGTGTTGCGTTAAACTGATCAAAATAACTTTCTCTATTTTATGGTAAAATTTAGGACTAAAATACTTCTGGGTAGTTTTTTGCCTTTTGTGGCTCAAATTTCTATAATTACCATTTTGCCCCTAAACTTTTGAAAATTGCACTTTAGTCCCTCAACTTTTCATAATTACATTTAAAGACCCAAAGCTTATGTCTACTTCCATTTTGTACCATGGAACTTTTAAAGTTTTCACTTTAGTCCCTTTCTTTTTTAAAATGACCATTTGAAACTTTCACTAATTGCAATTTAGTGCCCAGACTTTTTCTAAATTGCAATTTAACCCTTTTTACTTTACAACTTTATACCTTCTCTCTTTCTTTGGCTTAACACTTATCTTAATCATTATCTTTCCTTTTGATTACCATCCCAATCTCTTCATAACCTCTTTCCTCTATTAGTCATATACAAATAGGAGAGTATGGCGCCGTGTCAGGGGAGTTAGAGGAGGTATCAGTATAAGAGATTATTTTAGAGCATCTCCACGACATTACCCACATGTGCCGAGGGAAGAGCTGAAATCATTGTTATCCACCATAAGGACAGAGGCTAAGGTAGAGACTGGGGCACAGGTAGAAGCTTCAATTGAGGCACAATTACAAGAGAGGTTTGCAAAAATCAAGGAAGAAATATTGTTCATGATGACATCAAGGCAACAGGAGGCAAGTGCCCCCTAATTACTCTCAAATGCAGCCCGTCCTAACACTAAAAGGAGTTGTTGCATGGCCGAGCTAGTGTTAGAGGATACTGAACCTTGTAATCTATATATGAAGGATCCTCTCAAAAGGTTAGTGGCATATGATCCCATCCATGTCTTAGGGGCAACTGTCCACACATCCAAATTCAGGATGATCAGTTAAAGGTGGCAGTTGAAGATATGATAATTGAATATGCTCTTATCCTAATTCCTACCGATGAGTTGAAGACGGTGAGTTAAGCAAAATGAACTTTTATATTATGGCCAAAGCATCTTGTTTTGGATTACATCGCGTCATCCCCAAGCAAACTTCCTACACCTCCCAATTTGAGTGCCATGCAATGTGTGATCTGATTTGCATCTAACAAAATGCTCTATGTGGATGCGTTGCCTATGGATTCAGTTATGGGTGACAGGGGGCACCTACCTGCCTTTGTTGACAATGTAGATATGAAATATGTTACAATTCCTAGGAATGAACTAACCTTCGGGTGTATCCAAGTATTTTTACACAATTATAATTTAAATGTAAATATATGTAATAACAAAATTCATGTTTGCCAAGTGTTTGCATTAATTAACGTCGTGTTTGCATTAACTGTAGGTACAAGCAAACTAAGTTAGTTTATAAGGGAAAACAAGGTTGGTTAGGATTTCTATGCCCATTTCAGATTTATGCAAAAGGGATCTCCTAATCTTTGAGACTTCAGTACATTTCAATGAAGCTTAGTGAAACCAATATTAATTGTTTCTTCGCACTATATATACAGGAGTAATAATAATAATATTTTATTTTATTTCATACTAGTTTTGTATTTGCTTAATCCTAATAGTCATTATTGTTTAATTAATTTCTATAGCAATAATTGGCAATTGATCCACACTTATAAAGTTTTCTTCTTATACTCCCTCCACTACAAGCCATTCGTTAATGCTAAGAATTTTTCATTATGAATACATGAGTTTTCTTTCTAACAAAATAATTGTGTTTGTAATAAATATGGGCTTTGTAATAAAAGGGTTACCAAGTTCATAACTTTGGTCATAGGATCATGAGGACGTTTACAATTGCAAATGGTCTTGAGAAAGCCAACTCGGTGAAGGACCCGGAATGGACCACACCTAAAGTAATACAAGTGTTAAGTCTTATGCTCCAATATTTTTTTGATGACACATAATTTTGTTCATATTAATATTACAGAGTCGAAGACAACCCAAAGAAAGCAACTTGTGCAGTTTCTACATGGTTAGATGTGATCTATATCTTGTCAAATAGGACTGATCTAACTAAGGAGGTAAATTATGTTTTTAATTATTTCATATTTCTTGTCAATTTAATATATATTAATAATACCTTAATTTCTTTTATTTTAATTTGATGTTTTAGATGTTTAATCAATTTGACTTATTTCTTGAACAAGATATTGAGGACCTGCGTAATATTTGGGTTGAATTTTTGTTCAAATCATTCATTTTCAATAGTATTTGTCATTACCATAATATTTTTTTTTATTTTTCTGTTCAAATTGTTGTATTTTTTATTAAATTTTATTAAGTGAATAATGTAATGAGCAATCAAAAATTTATCTCTGCCATCTTGAACTATGTCTTTGCTGCTATCTCTTTGAGTCCGTATATTTGGGCAATTTATTCATGAAGCTTCAGGGGAGGGTTAATGAAATATTAAAGGGGTCATTTTTTAAAAATATATTTAAACCAGACAAGAATACCGGTAGATGTAGAAACTATATGTAAATATTATAACATCTACACCAGTTGTCTTCATGGTGAGGTGTAGAAAATTGATTAATCTATACCGGGTGTAAACACAACTCATGTAAAAAAATTGATTAATCTGTTCACATAACCCGTGTATATATTAGTAAATTTTACTTCTAATTTTAAAAGAGACCGGTTTAAATTCTACTCATTTTACACCTGTGAACTGCACGATTTAAAAAGTGTATACTTTCTACACGGTATGTCTCTACACTGGTTATTGTCTGGTGTAAAATACCATTTTCAACTAATTTATAAAGTCTTTTTTGCAATAATTAAATACTTTCATACTTTAGGAATGCTACGTCTAAGTTCTGTCTAATCATAATATAACAAATCAACATATTTTAATTATAATTGGCCAATTACTCATTTGAAACAATTCACATTTTATTTTGTTTGCAAGAAAAATAAACTTCTTAATTTGGTTTAGATGAATTTTTATTTTTTTTCAAATCACAATATTTATTTTTTATAAAAATAAAATAAATCATGAATTTTATAGATGAGTTATCAGTTAAATTGTTATATTATGATTAAACAGAGTTTAAATGATATGGCACTACTAGAGTATACAAGTATTTATCTAAATGGACATGAATTGTTGAAACTAAATAATAATAAATTGTGTATTTGATTGGTCATAATACATATGAGGTGGTACTATGGATTATGTAAGTACTTCTTTTAATGACACTTTAGGTATTGAACCACCAAAATATTAACAACTTAGTCAATATAGTGATCTCCATTCAATTTTAATAAAATTATATGTAATGAATAATATTAAATCATTTTTAGACTATTATTTTTTATTTTAGTTAAAATTATTATTTGTTTAAAAAATAAAAATTATCGGTATTTATAAATTCCATTTAGGACCTGTTTGGATAGGATTTTAGAAACAGACTTATGAAAAAATAAGGGCTTTTGGGCAGCTTATAGAAAAGGGTTTTTGGAGAAGAGCTTATGAAAAAAAGTGGTTTTGAATAAATGAATATTTGGATAGTTATTTCTAAAAGTACTTTTATTATTGGTAAATTACGAAAAATAGTATGAGTATTAAATGAGGAGAGATAAGATATAAGAGGAGAGAGGGTGTAAGAAAAAGTAGGAGAGAGGGTGTAAGAAAAAGTAGAGAAAATATAGTAATTGGTTAGTTTATAAACTCTTTTACTGTTCCATAAGTTACTCTGATCAACTTATCTGAAACTTGGTTTTAAACCATGGTTTAGTCCAAAAGTGTGTTTGAATAAATATAGCTGTTTGTTTTAAAATTTTTCAAAATTTAGGTTTTACCCAAATCTAGGTTTTAGCTTCATCCAAACAGGCCCATAAAATGACATGGCTACCCAAATAACACAGTGGAAAGAAAATGAATTCAATCCTAAATTGAATGTCTAATTTATAAATAAAATTATTATTATTAAGAATTTCAATAAATATTTTTATATTATATAATAAAGGGTTAAGATAATCCAAAAACTATTTCATCTAAAAAATAAATTTACATTCAAATAATTTAAGAACTGTAAATCAACAATACCTAAAATATTTAACTATATAATGCAATACACAATTATCAAATAATATGCACAAATGTATATAAAAAGTGTATAAAACTTAAGGAAAATATACTAAAATGACATAAAATCTATAAAAACTTACTTTAAGATCAATTATTAGTTGTTTAGCCATTAAAGAACCATATGTGACCCATCTAGTACCCTTAGCAAGACCACAACTTAAGAACATTTCTATAAGCTTGGGCACTATAGAATAATGAATTTTCCTAAAAATTTCAAAAATTCATAACTGATTTATTATAACTTCAAAATTAGTGATTTGAAGTTCTAGTTTTAGTTCTTGATAACATCTTTAAAAGAGAAATAAGACCCAGGTTAATATTGGTCTCATTCAGTCTAGAAACTCCAGTTTTTCAAAACTGGTCAGTGTCACCTCGCAAGGAATTTTTCAAAAATTTGTCACTATAAATATCTTTTAATCTACTCATCCAAATATTATAAAATATGACTTGGTTTAAAACTTAGGATGTGTACTACTAATCGATAAAATTTCATAACCTACTCAAATAGATACAAAAATGAAGCTCAAATAAGCATACTAATCAATAATTACTATCATGCACTTAGCTCTCTATCTGATATGGCCCTTATACCGTACAAGAAAATACACATAGTCACAGCACAAACTCAAACAAGGATATTACATGTTCAAAGGTCAAATTATAGCATATATGGCAAAAAAATATGCAAGCAACTAAGCACAAATTATATACGAGTTAATAAGTTTCACTACATTTTGCTTCTTCTTCCAAGTTATCTCATCTGATCTTGCTTGAATTTTTTCAGTTTTGCTTCCTCCTTTGTTTGAAAGTAATTGCCATATCCTATTAATTATTCATGCAAGGTGGATTATTAATCATTCTTAGCATACTTCCACAGTATAATTATTCTCTCTCAAAACCCCAAACCCTTATTCTCTCATTTTAGCTCTTTGTTAACTTTGTTTCTTTTCATTAAACCTTAGATTACTTATCCTTTACATTTTAAATTCTTCCCTCATGCTATTCCCATACAATTTTGCATGAGGAATTCATTTTTAACCTCACAATTAGCAAGTTCCAGCCCATGCACCTCTCTAGACCGAAATAAGTGTACTTATGTGCAAACTATCCATTTTTATATACTTAATGTTTCAAATCTTGAGTTACATGTCTGTTCCTACACAATTTTCTCTTCAAAATTCTTTGGAGCACTTAAATCCATCAAAGTTCAACTCCTTTTTACTATAATGGGGGCTAACCGAAACAGGGGAGGAAAATAAAATTATGAATTCAACTTCAATGCTTCAAATCATAACTTAGGGGCCTTTAAACATATCTCAAGTGTGGTTTAGAAATTTAATTAACTTATTTTCATATTAAAGTATCTTAAAACAGTGGGCATTTCTTTAAATTTCAGCTTCTAAAACTTTAGTCCAACGGATACTTGTCTTCTTACATGAAAACCACGCTTGTATCATACATTTTATTTACATTTGATCCTTCTATCTCCTGAGATGCAAAGAGCCCCACTATATAACTCTGAAAAATTTCTCTAGCTTCAAGAACATTGTTTTAACAATTATATTAGAGTCTTGATCATACATTAATAATCTAAGATACTTTTATAATAATCGAAAGCATCAAACAGTGATTTCTTATCAACTTTTACAGTCAAAACTTTGAACTCTTGAAGTTTCCAGCACCACGCCACCAATATAACCAATACTCATTGATTAATCTAACATTTGGGCACTCTTACATGGCTTTAGATAAAAAAAAAAAAAACCTCCAGATTCAAGAATACTTTATCAACCAACATAAATCAATATGCATGTGATAAAGTTAGCTACTATACATGTCTTATCTCAACAAGTAAGCATGATTTCTTAGTTTAATCTCTTTGTTCTTCACTTTCTCTCTCTAAGGCTCCAGTCTCAACTATAATCTTGTCAAAAACGTACCAGCTTAAGAAAATAGAGATGGAATGGAGGTTTAGATCCTTACCTTGGTCTAGATTGAGCTTTATATGTAAGAGAAACTCCTTCCACCCTCTTCTTCCTCTTCGTCTCCTATGTTTCTTCTCCGTCTTAAACTCTACCTCTCTCGCTCTATTTCAGTGTTGTAGATCGAAATGAACGAGAAGGATGAAGGGAATTACTGAAGAGGAAAGATGATTATTTTATTGCACCCTTGGTTAATTTGATGGCTTATCTCAAAAGCTTTGACTCTAGGCATTCCTTGATCAAAAATCTATTAGCAACTGAACCTCATCTCTTCGGTCTTGGGTAGAACGTTTTGGGCTTCATATTTTGGACTTAACAATAGCCCAAATCCATATTTGAGTTTGGCGTAAAGAATTGATCATTTTATCCTTCTCCATCAAGGCTTAAATTCCTAAATGAATCTAAAAAAATATTCCCCAAAAACATAATTTTATATATTAATTAATTTCTCTACCTTATAAAATAATTTCCCTACAATTTTAGACAAAACAAAAAGTTCTAACTATTTTTCCTTAAATTTTCGGGAAAAATGGATACTTAATTCCCAAAAATTAACTTTAAAATTATTCAGGCCACTTTTAGAAAATTAAATTTTTTCATAATTTTTATAAATCTTCAAAATAACATTTCTCAATATTTCCTTAATTTTTATGACTTTGAAATAATTTTCTCTTTCGTTTCCTTACAATGTTCCCCGAAAATAGGCTTTTTGGACAAATAAATAATTTTTAAATAATTTTTCTAAGCCTTAAAAATGCCTTAAGAATACTTTTCCTAATTTTAGGGATTTTTCTTCTTCTTTTTTAATTTTTTGAAATTATTTTCATAATTTTACTTTTACCGATAATTACTCTTATTTATTCTTTTTTGTGCCTAACTTCTCATATTCTTAACTTTTGGGAAAACTTAACTTATTAAAGTAGTTATCAAAAATTGTGATGTTACAAAATCCTAAACGTTAACAACAATTTTTTTTTTTAAAAAAAATCACCTGTTCAACCAAGTTACGTGTGCTTAAATTTAATAATAAGAAAAAAGGAAAAGGCAAGGCCCTTGCGGCCTTGTTAAACCAAGCACTACAAGTGCACGTAAATTTAATTAGAAAATAATAACAAACAAGCTCCAATAGCAATTGGTTGAATATGTGTTATAGCTGATTAATATTTAATAAAAAATAAAATAAAAACAAAGTACCTATATTTTTTTTTATAAAAGATATAATGATACTCTTCTGGTCCTTGACACAGGATTTAATTGGAAAATTGATATTAATTCTAAATATAAGACTTATTTATTATATTTATCAATTATTTTCTAAATTGTCTCTAATGACACTCCCTCAACAATAATCAAATAAGAGAGTGAGGAGATTAAGAAAGATAATTATAGTATTTTAAAAAAAATATGTATTAACTTACTTAACTAACTCTATTAATCTAATCAAATTAATTAAATATATCTTATATTAATAACTGAAGGAATATTAAAGTAGAGAAATAGTCTTTCAGTGAACCAAAGCATAAAGTACAAATAAAATAATCACAAAGTTTTGAAAATTAGGAATTCACAAGCCTATATGAAAAAACCACACAAATCTTGCTAACAGTAATTTGAAAATATTAGCAAATTGGGCCTTGGGTTTCCTAAGATAATTCTCTAAGTTATTGCCTTTATTATTATATTATATATTTATTTAGATACTTATTATATTAAATAATATTTATTATTTTGAATTTTAAATTTTGAATTATGAATCTCATTGTATCCTTAGAATCTCAGCATAATCCTAGCATGCTGTGATTACAGTCTCCCATGATTGAGACTTTGTATCTATTTAATATGTTGCACACTATGAATAAAATAAGCAATTATAGCATCAAATTATTTATGGTATCAGAGCCAATATGATCCAATTCAGATTTGAGCTCAATACCGATGGCTAAGGTGACAAGAGGAATCCGACAACCACTCCCTTAGTTTTGACCATAGCAAGTCCCTTAGGTCCCTAAGCACCAATAGATGCTAATCATAACTCCATAACTATTCCTCATCTGAATAGTTAGAATTGCATCCTATGGCCAGCCAGTGTATGCCTATATGCTTTGGGAAAAGGAAATACGGGTACTTCACTGGTATTGTAAAGAAACCTGATGTGACTGATAACATATATACCAACTAGGAAGCAGAAAACTCCATTGTACAAGCATGGCTTAGAAATTCCATCATTGCCAAAATTAGCAGTCAATTCTCCTTCTTTGAATATGTTGTAAAATTTTGGGAAGCTACTTGTGATATGTTTACTTCTCTAAAGAATAGAGATATACTGCTAGAGAGAGAAGGCTTTCTTCATGATTTCAAAAAAGGTAATATCTTTGTTTCCCAATATTATGCTGACTTATTTGTGAATTGGCAACAATTAGACATGTATGAAACCTATGATTGGAAGGATCCCATAGATGCTACACTCTATGTAAAGGTCAGGGAAGAAAAAAGAATCTTTAAATTTCTCCTTAGCTTGGATTCAACTTATGAAGAGGTAAGATATAGGATCAAGGGCCTAGACAACTTACAATCACTGTGAGAAGTGTTTTTCACTATTCGCAATGAAGAAAGCCAAAAGAAACTTACTAGAGAGCTAAGCAACAACAATGATCTACAACCAAATGCATTGCTATCTAAGGGAGGATCTAATGATGAAAATAATCCCAAGCAAACAAGATGGTGTGACTATTGCTGAAAGAAGGGGCATACCAGAGAGGTTTGCAGAAAACTACATGGAAAGCCTCATAGGAAGGGCAGATCTGAAAGCAAAGGGAATGATGGTACTACTGAAGGTAACTTTGAGTCAGGATTAAGTAAAGAAGAGGCAGAGTTTCTCAGGAAGTTGCTAGAAAGACATGACACTCAAGAGAAAACAGTAGCCTCATGCTATATTACTCGTACAGGTTAAACAATCCTAGCCTTGAAAATTAATGTTCATCACTAAGCATTATGGGTTGTGGATTTTGGAGTTATAGACCACATGATTAGTAACCGTAATCTACTAATTGATATTAGACCTTGTATGGTAAATATCTATATTAGAGTGGCCAATGGAAAATGTATTAAAGTTGAAGGGTTTGGCACTGCTCGAGTGAATGATGATATAATTTTGTATAATATTTTTTGTGCTCTATAAATGAATTGTAGTTTACTCTGTGAGAATGATGACACAAAGCCAAAACTGTGATTTTCACTTCTCTTCTACTATTTGTACTTTCCAGGATTAGAGTTGAAGAAGTCGATTGAGACTACTAAGATTGTACAAGGCCTCTATTGCTTGGAAGCCATTCATAAGGAGATGCAAGCCCTCTCAACAGTAAAGTTCTCCTCTTATTTTCCTTCTAATGTAGGAAATAAAGATGTTTTATTGTGGTACTACTAACTAGGTCATCTCCATTTTTGGTATATGTTAAAAATGTTTCCTTAGCTTATGAATAAAATTACCTTTCCTTTTACTTGTGAAGTGTGCCAAGTTGCAAAACACACTAAAACTTCATATAAAATTTATCCTCACTAATTCTCTCAACCCTTTAATCTTGTCCATAGTGACATTTGGGATCCTTCTTAGGTGACCACCATTTCAAATGCCAAATGATCTGTCATCTTTATTGATGATCATACTAGCTTGACTTGGGTTTTCCTAATGAAAGAAAAATTTGATTTAATGTTAGTCTTTGTTAACTTTCATAAAATGGTCTTAACATAATTTTAAACTTCCATCCGAACCTTGAAAAGTGACAATAAGAGGGAATACCTAAGTACAACCCTACAAGATTACTTGAGAGAAAATGACATACTTCATCAAGCTAGATGTGTCTATACACCTCAACCAAATAGGACAACTGAGGGCAAAAATAGACGTCTTCTAGAAGTGACCCATGCCCTAATGTTCACTCACAATGTCCTTAAACATTGTTAGGGAGAGGTTGTTTTCACTGTTGCTCATCTTATTAATAGAATGTCACCCAAAACCCTCAATTTTGAGACCCCCATGAACATCCTAACTAACAACTATCCAAATACTTCCCTTGCAACCCACATTCCCATGAAATTTTTAGAGTGTATAGCATATGTCCATAAAAATATGGGGAAACTTGACCCACACTCACTTAAATTTATTTTTCTTGGCTACTCCACCTCTCAAAAAGGGTATAAGTGTTACTTGCCTACCCTTAAGAAGTTTTTTTTACTATGGATATCACTTTTGATGAAACCCAAGGATATTATATGAACCCTCATATTTAGGGGAGAACACTACAGAAAGGGAATGAGAGTTCTTGGTAATAGAAATTAGGTATGACAACCCTGTAACTAAGCTAAAAACAATGTTATTAGACTTGAAACAACACTAGATATTACAACCAGACTTGATATCAACTACCTTAAACTACTGTCTACCCAAAATAACCCTAAATATATCTAGCCAGATTTGACCATGTGCTCAATAACACATTACAAGTATCACAGAAGGTAGATATTGTGAGTTCTAGAGATTTAGAAGAAGATTCACAAGAATCTGAGGCAAAAGGTGGAGAGACAAGCAATATTTCAAATAATGGAGGTCCTTCTAGTTCATGGCATGAACAAGAGTCCACTTTAACTCTAGAGCTTGATGATCTTGGATGGTAGCCTTGACAAAGGGGGTAGGAAAATGTACATTGCACTCTATTAATAATTTTGTCTTATACAACACATTGTCTCCATGTATGAAAAGTTTTGTTGCCAAGATAAATGAGGAGAAAATTCCAACAACGTTCCAAGAGGCAAGCTAGGCATACTGACATGTACATGCCAACTTGAGGGGGAGTATTAGTGAATTGGGCCTTAGGCCTAAAAATCCTAAGATAATCCTCTAAGTTATTGCCGTTATTATTAGATTAGATATTGATTGAGATACTTATTATATTATATATTATTTAGTATTTTTAATTTTTAATTGTGAATATAATTGTATCCCTAGAATCTAGGCACAATCCTAGCATGTTGTGATTATAGTCTCCCAGGATTGAGACTTTGTATCTATTCAATCTTATGCTCACTCTAAATAAAATAAGATATTTTAGCATCAAATTATTCATAAAAAATATGATGGCCGGTATCCTTAGCATCTTAACCATGCACATAGTTAAAGGAAACATTCAAGTGATGACGTTGGAGATTATCACAAGAAGGAAATGCATTATTAATGAACTTCCAAAATAGAATGAGATATTTCTTTGGGAGCTGGATCTTCTAGATCATAAGCTATAGAACAGACATATTATGGTGCTGGAAATTATAGTCCCTCATTGATGATTGATCGAGCCCATCCTTAACAGTATAACAACCTGAAGAATTTCCACTCTATATTGAGTAAGGGAAATTAAGGGATGTAATAAGCATTTTGCAAATAACTTTAGTAATATCTGGCTAATAACGTGAATTAACTAGAGGCTCATTCCAGGATAAACAATTTCAACTATATGTAGGGTTTATACAATGAAAGAGCAACAACACAATGGATATCCAACCTAGTAAAATGATCCAACTACATAGGCTACCACAAGTGATAGTGAATCAGAATTTATATACCATTGTCAACTTTCCATTTGAGCCAATGATGTGAGCATTTTTTAAGATCCCCCTTTCATATATAAGAAGAATTGTAAACTACTAAAAAAGGCTTTGAATAGTGGTCTTTACAAAAAAAAAATACCGTGAAAAATCCACCAAAAATGTGTTTCTAATGGCAGTAGTTGGGTAACTTTCCACGGTGTTTAGAAAATGCCATGGAAATATATTCTTTTAACAGTAGAAAATTTTGCTATTAAAATATTTTTTTAATATTTCTCTTTATTTTCATATTATTTCAATTGCCTGACCAAAAGATTCAATGAACAATTCAACTAAATTTTTTTAATGATAAGATATACCAATCATCCCTATTTGTTCATTAAGAAATAGCTCATATAATCATCTAAAAAAACTAAACCCATACCTAAAATCAAAATAAATCAATCAATTACCATATGATGTACAATTATACTTGCTAAATCATCCCTTATTATCCTGTTCACAAAACAATAAAATGTAAGAATTATATTTAATACATAAAATAAGATACACACAATAAACTAATTGAGTTATATATTTAGTTCTTACTAATTAGAATATGTCATATCCCTAAATTTCCTATCTGATATATATGTACAATCTATGTGTAATGTACATGAGATTCTTAGAATAAACTATATCCGATTGAGGAATGAAAGAGAAGGACTATTAACTAAGGAAAGTTCAGGGACCTATATGAAAATTAAAAAAGGTTAAAAGCCAAAAGTAAAAGTAGAAACAAAATGAGGGACTTAAATGTAAATAGCTAAAAATTTAGGGATTTAAATGTAATTATAAGAAAGTTAAACTGAAAAAGGCTAAAAAATGCCCAGAATCAGATTAGACCCAAATTTTATCAGTAGATAGACAAAATTATTCTGGTCAGTTTAACGTAACACAGAATTTTGATTTGAGGTCCCAATTAATTGATATAAATTCCTAAAGTCAGGAAGAATTATTATAATATTTTTCATACTTTAGAATCAGATAAAACCTTGTAATAAATTTCTATATTTAATTAAAGAATTTATAAAATTGATAGAGTCAGAAAAAAAATCCTGTAGAATTCTTACGGTGATTTACAGTGGAATAGAACACCCGATAAATAGGGTCATAAGAGATTTCTTGGAAGATATGCCATAAAGGTAATGGACCAATACCAAGGCCCAAATGTCATCCCAATAAGCCTAATAAGGTGATGAGATAGTTAAGTGGGCTAGAGTCTAGAGCAACCCAGAAAAAGTATAAAATTATGAAAATGCCCCTATGTAGCCAGATTATACCACTGATTGATGGAGAGCATTTTGGTCATTCTAGATAGGTAGAAAATGTATAATATAGTATAAGAATGATTAGTTAGAGCCAGTATATGCCCTAGTGTAGTACAAAGAGGTGTGAAATGACAATTATGCCTTTAGAGTTAATATAGTGCAAGAAAGTGCAACAAGGGTATTTTGGTCATTTCACAAGGGATGGTTGGCAGATAAATACTGAGTCTAATAATTTTAATGGTATGTGAAACCTAGATACTGGTTTCCAGAACAAAATACATATTTTAGAATATTATAAAAATTAGGAACATAAAACAGCCTAGTTTTTGTGAAACTGTTCCAATCGGTACCAAACTGGACTGGAATTTTTCCTATCAATATATTTACCTTTTTCCAGCCAAACATGCCCCTAAATGATGTCATGCATTGATTCAAAGGCAAGGCTTCTAGGGCAAGCTTGGTTTAAGAATGAATATGAACCATTAGATCAAATAGTAACCAAACTAATCTTGACCATTTATTTCCACCTAAGATTTTCTCTAAATACCCCCCAAACCAGATTGGATTCTGTATGCATGGTACCTTAGGGAACCTCTGGCCAAATTTCAATTGAAGCAAGAAAGAAACACACAACTTGGAGCAATAAGTAAGGTAACTATCTCCCTTGTTCTTGGACTTGATTCTAGCAAGTTAGCTCTTAGTTTTAAGGGGTTTTTGTGACTTCTTTCCCTTGTGGGTGCTGCTATAAGTGCTTTCCATATGTGATGAGAATATGAGTTTTATGTTATGGATAGTTTAGACATGCTTAAACAAGCTAGAATCAAGTGGTATATGTTTGAAAATTCAAGTATGCATATAGTTAGGGTTTTGTGTTCTTGGCTGCTACTATATGAAACACTATTTATATATTGGAATTTTATAGTTTTGATACTTACAATGTGTTTAAAATGGAAAATTTTGTCGGGGATAAAGTAGGAGAACAAGTATTGGAAGCATTAAAATCAAAATGTGAAGTTTTGGAAAATCAAGGGGTTCACTTCAGTTTTGTACAGTAGCTTATGGGGTGTTTTGATTTTGGAAATTATGGTTTTATATTTAGATTCTACATGAAAAATAATGTAAAAGTGAACTATGAGAATTTATTTTGGAAAGATAGAAGTATGGAACATGAAATAGGAAAAGAATGGAAGTTAGTGAAAACCTAGTCTTGGAATTGTTTTCAAGTTGAGTTGTAATTTGATGTAACTTTGTAATAGCTAGGTTTTGATATTTGTGAGGGAATGAAATCATCTCAAGAATACTTTACCAACGATAGCTCAAGAGGTAGCAAGAATACCTAATTATAGTTTTCATATTTGCTTGATTGTATGTTTGCTTGTTAGTTATGATGTTTGGTTGAGCATGAGAATGTGTCATCATGTTGATGGTGAAGTATGAATGATTGCAACTCCTTGCAACTTATGTCATGACAATATGCATGTTAGAGTTTTCTTATGTACCATTATGAAGTAGCTCCTATCTCATGATAACATGTTAGGCATCCAATTAATCATGCATGATATTATAGTTGTGTGACTTGCTATTGAGATTTCCATAAAATCTCATTTCTTCTATATGCATAATCATGTTATATGTGCTGAAACTTCTTAAGGAAAGAGGGTAAGTATGGATGGTTAAACTTGTATAATAAGTTACATGAATTACTTGGCACTATGAAAGTATATGTTGGGATGTATGGTGTATGATCATATACTTGTATTCTAAGGTTGACACTTTGTGATGATGTTTATGATGCCTTAACCAACAAGTTTGATCTTAAAATTTGGTAAGATAATATCTAAGATATAGAGCTTTAAATGGACACCAAGAACACCTTAATTGGTTAAGAATTTGATTTATTATGATTTTTCCAAGTTAGAGTTAAAATCTGGAACTAAGATAAAGTGAGCAACTAGAGGTAGTAAAGTTTCAATGTTAATTTCATATGGTACATAAACGATTTTTTCTATGAAATTTTATGAGCCCAAAGAAAACATCTTGAGCTTCAAATCCATAGGTAACACAGTTCATTTGGATAAGTAACCAAACAGAAATAAATTTTTGAAGTCAAGGCAAAGAAACTAAAACTTCTAGATTTTATCAAATGAATAGTATTTTTGAATGAATAAATTGATTTCATTGGGACAAGAAAAACTCAGTTTTATATTTTTTCTTCAAATTTAAATGAAATAGATTTCATTAGAAATTGGAATCACCCTATTTCAATTTTTTTACATTTAATTATTAATTTTCAAAGTTAGGTATATGTTCTATATTACCAAATGAACAATAATTGTGAAAAGTACCCGAGAAGCAATCTTTTGAAAATGCAACTTTCTAAGGAAAAAGGCTATGAAATTGGTTCAAATGACTTCCAACCAAGTACAATTAAGGTTGAAAATAAGGATAACATAGAATCCTCCCAAATTCCTTGATAATGATCATGCCCAACAATATATTTGCCATCTACCAAATCAAACTCAGTTGTTGTAGGTTGATTAGTTGTGAAAGGTGGTGTTTAATTGAGGTTGAACTCTAATTCACTCTCATCTACACCAATGGATTGCCTCTTACCTTTGAGCACGATGAACAAATTATTTGCTAGATCGATGACATAAAATACTTGTGTGGCTTGATTTGCTAAAATGAATGGCTCATCTCTATATCCAACCCTTTCAAGATCAACTGAAATAAATCAAAATTATTCATCTACTTGCACGACATTACTATTAACCCATTTATATTTAAAGACGGGAACTTTAAACTTGGTGTAATCAACCTATCAAATCTCTACAATCACTTTATAATATGACATGAATGCTTTTGTTGAGTTTTTATCTTTAGAACTAGCAAACTACATTACTTTGGCTACAACCATCACACCACTATTTTGTATAATACTTTTATCATCTTGCACTTTTATATAAAAGGAATAACTATTTATGTCATACCCGTCCCAACACACATATTAAAATGAGGCTCATCAGCTAGCATTTGTATTGTCTCAGAAGGATTGTCATTATTTACCCTTGTGTACAATGGCATCTCTGTATCACTTTGCAAACTTTCACATATCGGAGAGAATTGTGGAAAGGATTTAACCATAATATCATGAAACATATATAGAATTATATCCCTAAAGTTATCATTCACATCTTCCTCATTTTCAGACAAAGGAGTCATTATAATTTCACCATGTCAGATTCAATTTGTATACCTTAAATTTATCCATCACATTAAGATGCTATCTTATTTTAGGGATATTTAACCTACTACTGTTTACGCATGTGACATAAGAACAAAAATACAACACATCCTTTTTCTTAGGTGCATTTATATCGACAAATTCAAAAAGCCTTTTAACCCATCCTCATTTTCGTTGCTATTTCTTTTATCTTTCATCCAACTACGATTCATTATTCTGTATCATCATTTAGCATAGTTGTCAAATTAAAGAGAATTCCTTTTATATTTTATAAAAATTTTGGTAGGGTTTCCCCTTAAATATGAACAATCCCAAATAATAATACAAGCACATAAACCAAAAAAGCTAGCACACAACAAACCAATTTCAATAAACTCTATTCCACAATACCATACAAAGATATCCTTTTATGGTATATTTGGTTTAACAAAGGGGAGGGTAGGTTAGGTTAATTTAAGGGGGGAAGGGAAGGGTAGGGGAGGTTATAGATGTGAAGGTAGGGATGAGAGATGATGTTTCTTGTTTGGTTCAGGAGGGGAGGGGAGGGGTGTAAAATTCTCCTTCTAATCCCAATAATTAACCTCCTTAAATCATTTTTACCAAAATTGGCTATAAACTAACCATGATAAAAATAAGTTTTGTTAATAATTTGAAAGCTATCATGGCTATAGAAGAAAAAAGTTTACTTCTAAAGAGTTAACCATGATAAAAAAAGATAAGACCACCATTCAAGCGTTATCATGGTTAAATAGTTCAACTTATTTTGAAAAAGTTATCCTTGATAGAAAATAGTACAACTTACATCAGGATATTATCAAGGATATAAGAGCTTCACAAAACATTCGCATATAAAATACCACTATCATAGTTATCCTTATAATAATTTAAAATGGGCCTCTAGGCATCAAACCCAGAATAATATCACATAAACTCTATTCATAACCAAGATCCTATATAATATTCATTCATAAATAAATTCTCAATATCACACATTCCAAAAGTGGATCCAACAAATTATAAGCAACATCCTCGGGCATCAATCCCACTACCAGAACGCATTCCAAGCATCAAAACCAAATAATGTATCAAATCATATCAGAGTATGCAAAATGAGCCCTACTGTGAAAATATACTATTCCACACATAAATCAAAAGGATGAATCTACATAATTGATATAACACTAATCAAGCCTCAAAAGCCTTCATTTAAGTCCTAGCACGAGGCTTTCACCTGAAAAATGTTAATAACCACAGGTGAGACAAACGTCTTAGTAACTAGCAATCTTACTCATTATATATACTAATATGTGCTCATGAGGTTAATAGTAAATATGCAATAATATAATAATTAAGAGTAAATAAGTAATTTTCAATGGCATGATACAAATGCAATCCCATAACCATAATCCAAGAGCCATAAAGGCATATTCCCATGCAGGAGGAAAAAAAGAGCCACAAAAGGCCTATCCACATGCAAGAGGATGTAAAGAGCCACTATGGCCTATCCCACGTAGGAGGAAATAGAGCTAACCATTATGCATTAATGGATGCCTTACCACGTGATGGTAATAAACACAATCCATCCATCAATTCCCACAATATGCACCATGCTCAAATAGCTCAACAAGTAGTTAATTTCAATATCCATATTTTATTTATAAATCAAATTCTCATAATTCGAACATAATGACATGAGTTTCAAGGATTACATTTTCAAAAAAACACAAGTCCCACAAGACTATTTCACTTCAAATAATTTCATCATATATCAAGATATGGTCCATAGCATTTAATGAGTTCAGGAAACCAAAACTACTCACAAACAAGACATTAGCATGTATAATAATTAGAAAATTGTTAAATCTTGTTAAAGCTAATAAAAGTACTATAAATGAGGAGCCTCGTGCTTAGTTCAAAATTCACTAATCAATATACATAATTTGTATAAATGTGCATCAATAATTTATTAATTTGACACAACATATACTTTTAAATAAATACTCACTTTTCTCTTCCAACTATTTAATTTAGAAATTCTTAATTATATATCACAATTTAATTTCTCTATCCCAATCACATCTCTATTATTCGATAACTTGATAACATTAAAATTTTAATCCAATTGTAACTTCTTACTTTCGTATGTCTTAGGGACTATTCAGTAGCATTTATAACCACTTACATGACCTTTGAAGTCCATTAGCTAAATTTAGAATTTCACTTTCCATGAGTTACTGTTCATATGGTATTTTCAGATTCTGTCACGAAATTAAAAAATCATAATTAATTTTAGAAAAATCGAAATGAAGTGGTTTCAAAGGATGCTAGAAGCTTACATATTGAAATTTAAGGGACAAATACTTCCTTAGACCAATTGACTAGTCAACTAAGTCAACTCTAACGTTAAATTTTACTGTTCATTTGATCAAAAATTTTGAAAAATAGTTTATAGTTCCTAACTTTAAAAAATTCGTTCTCTTAGTATAGATGTTAGAATAAGGCAATATTATGTCAAAATAAAGTTTGACATGTAAACTAATCATTGTTAAAATATTGTATATTTATTATATCATTTACTATTTTTATATATAACAATTATTGTACTGCTTTTAAGCATACATCACATAATGTTGACATAACATAAGTTATAAACAATCATGCGATCTATCCCTAACTCCTTTTCTTGCATCTTCATCTTCTTCCATCTTTGAAGAACTTGCTGGTGTTAGGGTGACATGGAGGGGGTGAGATTATGGGAAAATGTTAGTAGCAAATGAAAACCATACAATGTATGCAACTACATGTTTGATGTTAATATGTGTGCACTTAATGATCATGCTTGTATAATGATATGTCACATGTTTCCATGTACCTTAATTATAACATATGGCCATAACGTAAAAAGAAATAGAGCATCACTTAATCATACATACTTCACATAATCAAAGTAAGTAAACATGACATAAAACATCAAAGCAATATAAGTATACAAGTAGGTAAGTCCACTATCTCTTACGCCTTATTTTCCTTATCCTTCATCTTTACCTCTTACTTCTTACTTCTCTTTAATATGTCAATTTCCTCTTTGAGCACACAAACTAAATCCTAATATTTTATTATCATCATTTATTACAATCTAACTTCCTTGAACATTGAATTTGATTTACTAAAGTAACTTTCTTTACTCTTTATTAATTAACTTGATCTTTGAATCAATTGATGTCTATAATTTACCTTACCCAATTTGGCCTTCTAAATCCATTTATGAACTTAGAATTTACAAATTCTAGTAGCTACACACTATTTTGGACAGAACCAAAAAAACTTCCATTTTCCTTAAAAATTTCTCATTTTGATTCCAATACTTCTAATACTTGTTTCTCTACTTTTATTCCACACAAATTTTTATTTTAAAACCATTGAAATCATCAAAATTATGAAATTAAATAATTGTTCATACATGTGAATAATAATAGAGAAGACTTCAATAATTCATCTTTCAATTCCAATTCAATAATTCATTTTTCAATTCAAATACTTTTAATGTTCCAAACCTATCCAATCATATGCAAAATCATCTTCTAAATTCAATGGAAACATTAAATCATTGAAATTCTATCTACCTCTATCCAAAATAGTATAGGTCAAAAGGTTTCATTTGTGGCAAAATCAAGAATATCAACTTAATTCAATAACCAATCATCTAAACTAACCTATCTAAGCATTAATCCCATATTTTTAGCTTTAATTTCTTCTTCCTTTTTTAATCTAGGGTTTAGGATAGAATATATACCCTAGAGAATTTTTCATTTTTTCCATAAATTCATAAGTTCAAACCTCCAAATTAAAGGAATGCAAGATAGGATATATTACTTATCTTAATCCTTAGCTAGCTTGAACTTTAGTGCATTGAATTTCTCTTTATCTTGGCTTGAGTTTCCATTTGGCCATAGTTTCCCCAAGGTACCATATGCCATGGTTTTTTAAGGAAAATGGTGGGATATTTATAGAAAAATGCCATGGAAAATGAAAGGCTAAGATTCACTTTAATACTATTTAATCCAATTGTCCATAATTGCTCTTACTTTCCAACTTGCCCACCAAGCAAAATTGAGATAAGATTACATGTGAAAAATCCTTCTTCCTCCTTACTTGACGCCATGTGTAGTTATCTGGAGCCTACCATGTGCTCTTATCTTCCCCTTGATTATCTTTTCTTTTATTAGTTGATTTTTAGCTTAATTATGCTTAATCATCATTAACTAAATTCTTATGTTATTTTAATAAATTTCATCACATGGGATAAGCTCTTTCTTGCTTGCCTTGCACCACATGGTGGATAAGTGGGTCACACACGACACCTCACAATGCCACATAATCTTATCTTGCACATTCCTTGAAATTTCCTTTGAAAATACCATGAAATATTCTAGGAAATTGGCTTGAGCTCCAAGATAATTCTCTTAACACATTAGGTTTCTGCATGTAATAGAACATTGGCCAAGATTGAGTCAAATTGATAATTTGCACAAATCTCGATGTACTTCCATTATTTATTATACATATATTCTTAAATTATCTTAATTTTTGAGATAAATTCTAGACACCTCTTTTAATAGTTTTTGATATTTTTAGAAATTTATTCTAATATAAAATAAATTTCTTGCAAAGTCTCATAATTTTTTGAGGACAAAAAATCCTGATAAAAAATTTATACATTTCTTTTAATCATTTATCGGTGTCATTTTTCACCTTAAATTCTCTAATTAATTCTACATGACCCATTTTTTAGTTCTTTTAGTTTGATAAATTCTTATATTAATTATAAAAATTTACTGTAAAATTTTATTTGATTATGAGGTCCAAAAGATACTGTACTAATCTTCAAATTTTAGAAATTAATATCAATTTATCTGGACCTTAAATCAAAATTATGAGAGATATACTAGACCTAATTTTTATTATCTATTTATTGGTAAAATTTGGGACCAAAATATTTTTAGGCAATTTCAGGCATTTTCTGACTCAACTTTTTATAATTACTATTTTGCCTCTAAACTCTTAAAAATTGCACTTTCGTCCCTCAACTTTTCATAATTATATGTAATAACCTATAACTTATGTATACTTTCATTTTGCAACATAAAAATTTTGTGATTTTCACTTTAGCCTTTCTTTTTCAAAATAATTATTATGTCCTTAGAACTTTCATTAATTACAATTTAGCCCCTTTGACTTTATAACTTTATACCTTCTCTCTTTCTTTAGCTTAAAACATATCTAATCATTATCTTATGATTACTATTTCAATCTTTTTCATAACTTCTTTCATCTATCAATATTATACATATAGGAAAAATTTAGGATGTTACACTAATAAAAAAGTTCCAAAAATTTACTCACTTTAATGCTAGCTCTAAATCTCTTAGATAATGTAATAGAAAAAATTTAAACCGATTAAATATAAGTATTCACTTATCTTTACAATTCTACAGTTCTTATTTGTTAAAAATAGTCACTTGTTTCAAGCTTTAATGATCAAACTTGCTTTACTCCCAACAAAAATTATATTTCTAAAGAGCTATCTTGGTATAGAAAAATAATTTGGAAGTAAGTATGGTTGTTGAACGATTTTATGATAATGAATTTGAGCTCAAATGTATCTAAATATTCATCAATGGAGTGAAATGGTGTTGCTAAGCTGAAATGGCTGAGGAAGAAGAAGAATGAAAGCTGAGAGAGAGAGATGAGTGAGACATTATTATAATGGTGAGTCCCACACCATTATAATATTGATTTTTTTCTTTTTTTTTCCTTTCTCCTCTTTTCCTATTTCTTTAATTTTTTTCCTTTCATTTTTATTTTCTTTTGTTCTTTCTCTTTTTTCTATTATATTTTTTTAAATACTAAAAATTAAAAATTCTATTCTAATTACTCTTAAACCATATCTTAATATTGAAAATTATTTAAATATATTTTTAAATAATCACCTGCTGTAAAGATTATCTAAAAATTAAATAATTAAGCTGTATTTATATAAGAATATAATTTGGATAAATTCTTTACACCCAAATAATTATACAGTAGTTTCCAATTACTATAAAATAACCCAATTAAATTTAACTCAATATAAATATAAATAAATACATGTTTCCTTCAATTTCAAATCCTATTTTATTATTTCTTAATTTTATGATTCTATATATTAAATAATGTATTTGAAGTACTTTAAACTTTAAGTTACTTAATAAATTTTGTTCTAATGTTCCTCAAATGTTCATAATAAAATTAAGATGTTACGATTATTCTCTCCTTTTAGGAATGATGTCCCCAAAATTCAATATACTATAAGCTTCCTTATTTCCTTTTCCCATTGTTCTCTCATGCTATTTATGAGTTTCACTTCCAGATAACTGCATAAAACAATTGTAATCTCCCATAGTTTTATGTTATGTTTCTGCTACACCACTATATTCAATTACATGATTTTTCAATATGTTCATAACTTTTTCTTAAACTGGTATCCTTTTTCCAGGCCAATTAAAATTATTCTTAAATCACGAAACTTATATTACTATTATACCATTTTATTATAATTTTAGGTCAATTTAATCCTTTATTTTCTAACTTGTTTGTGCTAATAATAACGATATAGTTCCACATCCACATACTCATAATTGTCCTCAATATTCAAGTGTAAGTATATCTTCCTAAATACAACAATCTTTAATCCTTTGTACAAATAATATTAAAGAAAGTAAAGTTAATATTATTGTTAAACTATGTAATCAATTATATACTCCAACAATAATTTTTCATCTATTCCTTATTATTGGGGAACTAAGAATCTTTTTTATTCACACACTATTATTTTTCACAAATAACTCTTATAGTTCTTGAACCTACCTATAATCTCACATCAAAGTTCCATAGATTTTTTTTTTCTTTCCAAATGCAGACAATCCTAGTCATGAACTAAGAACATAAATAATCCTTATTCTTGACTATGGAATCATCAATAACTTATCTTAGAATCCAATTAGCTAAATCTTATTCAGCAACCTTCTAACACAACTTTTTTATTTTGAATGGATTCCAACAAAAATCAATAATATGCTTACTCAATTTCTGTATCATCAATCAAAACATCAACCATATGATTTTTTTTATATTATCATCAATACTATTCACCTAACTAATGCTTTATCTTTGGTCTTCTCATTCTTAACAACTAAGTTGAGAATTTGATATCTCATAACTTTCAAAAAAATTCTCATGAATGCAATTTAAGTTTTCAAAAATAATTTTCAAGGGTTTTGTACACTATGAAAAAATTTTCATGAAAAGAATGTAACTACACAATTTGAAAGTACCAATAATCCATTAATCACAAGAAAATATACGCTTTGCAGTCTCTTCCAATTGGTAAACTATAATCCAATAAATTTTTTTAACCAAACATAAACATCTATTTCTTAAATAAGATTTTAAACACTATGACAACTTTTCTAACTTGATCAAATGATTAAGTAAATTCCAAACAATACCTCAAGTTCTTAGAATATGTGAAAAAATCAATAAAATAAAAAACATTTTACTACATTGCTTGCAAAAATATAATATGTAAAATTTTCCCTCAGACAAAGTAGATTTAAAAAATAACAATAAGACTCATAAAATTCTTATGTTAATACTTTCAAATTTATAATAAAGTCCATCACTTACTACAAGTTTTATTTTTATATTTTTCATGTATCCAAAGGAAGGTTATTTGCAAGGTCCTATAGGTTTCCTTCATTAAGACTATTATATTTACTAAGTCCTTTAATAATTTCATTCATTCCTCTATCAGTTATCCTATTTCATGAGTCATAATAACTTTCAGTCATAAAGATTTTTTTTTGCATTTATATCAAACCATTGATAAATAATCCACACTCAGTACCTCATCGAACTAAGTCCATCAGATCCCATCATTGATATATTTAGTGTCTTGAATTCTCTAGTTAAAATTCACTATGTACTTATACACATGATTACAATTTACATACTATAGTTTCTATCAAAAAAATTATTTTGTCCTCAATTCAAACGTCATTCTTATATCTTAGTATTTGTATTTATCATTATTGTTGTTATTACTAACTATACCTAAATGTATGACTTCTTAAAGTGTTCCTTTTCAATATACTTTTCAAGTTAATTCCATTTCTCCCTTTAATAGCTACATCTTCTTATAGTTTCTAACTTCAAATACAATCAAGGATATCATACTAATTTTCATTGTATCCAAGTTCATCCACAAATTCTCTTATCATACAAATTTAAGCTTAAGAGTCTATTCATACTTTTACCTTTCACGCCTTATCACCCTTTAGTACTCATAAAACCTCAAGATGTGACTTGGCTTTCCATAGTTGCAACACTTCATACATTTTCCTTCATGTTGTTTTCCATACATTTTTCTTACCGATAAAGATTTTGATAAATTAATCTAAATTTAGCTTATGAAAATTTTGAGTCATTGCTTGCGCTGGAAGTTGAGTTATTCAAAGACTTATCAAAGAATCCTATGATAAGTATAACAAAGACTCAATTTTGAAAATAATTTTATAAAAGCTCTTATTGAAGTATGATCAATCAAAGTATTTATCGATAAAGACTTTGTTAAATAAGCTCAATTTTCAAAGCACCCATTATGTTTAAAAAGAATAATTTATTGAAGGATTATTTGATAAGGGGATTTATCAAATAACTCTTTGATAAATAAGATAAAATATAAGTTTTCAAAAGCACTGATAAACAATCTTGACCATATGTGTTGCTTCTTGCTTTTGATAAGATACAATATTGTTCATTTCTTCTCAAAATGAATTATCAAAACTTACGATCATAGAAAGAAAAGTTATTCAAGATTTAAAGTATGATCATTCACATATTTTCAAGCTTATCTAGGACACTGTATCTTTGATTTTGAAAATGATCTTGATAGTTTTATTTTATCTAAATTGTTCTCTTCTCTAATTGATATATGAAACTTGAGTTACAAATTATAAGATCAATATTTGAGAAAGAAATGATAAGATGTTTTAAATTTAAAATACTAAAGCTTTGATAAATATTTTGATGATGATTCATTGCTCATAATAATGTTGATCTATTTGAATTATCTATGGCTTGATAAATCTTGAATTTATGACAAAAAGATTATTCATAAAGCATTCAAAGTCTGGTTCATTATAGTCTTATCGATGATCAATTAGACCATTTGTCAAAGTTCTCTTTGATACGATCTTTCTAAGCTTACAATGAATTTAGCTTCTGTACTACATTGAACCTTTGATTGATGAATATGTGAATGTTTTAGGAGAGCTTATGACTTGCTTTTATTTCATTTTAATAAATGTATTCATATAAATTTAAATCTTGATCATGTTTGTTGGAAGATCTTTGTAAGCCTTGCTCTAAAATGATAAATTCTTAATAAGTGTATGATCTTGTGATTTGATATGAATTGGTGGATAATATTATGTATCTTTGTTTCCAATTATATATTACATGATTTGAGAAAAGATCAAAATACTTGAAAGTCTATTTTGAAAGATTGAAAGAATGTTCTTCAGTATTTATATATAAGCTATCAAAAAAGGCTATTTATTGAAGAATACTTTGATAAATAATATATTATGAAATATATCGATAAGTCTGAAAGCATGTGTTTTGAAAGAATATTTTTCAAAAAGCTTCTCGATAAGGATGTTTATCAAAGACGTATTTGATAAATTAGAACTATATAAATAAAATTCATTGAAGATTTATCTAAGTCCTTTTCGATAAGGCAGATTATCGAAGTATTGCTTGATAAGATTTAAACTATTTTAAATGCAATTCTTCAGTAATTTATCGAAGACCTTTTCAATAAGGTTTCTCTTTGATAAGCACTTTGCTAAGTCAACCTGATATCCAAAAATATCTTTAAACCCAGACTTTGACAGATTTTGATATTTAATTGTAAATCATTTATAAACAATTGGTATATGCTTATACTAACTATATATCACTTATGTAGCATGTTTTAAGATCATTTGCAATCTAACACAATATCAAACAAGAAGTTCACAAAAAGTGAAGTGCCTATGTTAGCAATAATGACTATATTCCTCAACAGTTACTTCAACAGATTTATGAAGAACTAACTATAAAAGAAGAAGAAGCCAAAAAGAGAAAGCATAAGAAGTTGGGAGAAGTAAAAGAAAAACAAGAGATGCTTACAATGCGATTCGATTATATTCAGTAAATTGTATCTCTATTTCACTTTGTTTTCTCTTCTTTGGTATAGAACTTACCATGTCCTTAAAAGATAGAAATATATATATATTGTGTACTTAAGTGATATTATAATTCCTCTAATAGTGAGAGATTTATAAGAATACAAATCGTATCGTGTAATATCTTTTCACCATCTTCCTTTTTTAGTGAATTTTTCTAAACTCTACTCTTTAATTTTATTCAAATATCTTTAGAGTTTTTCAAAAATTTTAAAATCACCCAATTCACCCACCTCTTGATTGATATGGCCAGATTTAACATTTCGAATAAGAGTCGATCACTTGCTTAAAAGATCTATCAATTTCAAGTGCAAAATTTAGGACTAGTTTTAATTATGAAATCTTTTTTGAAGGTCTTCATATTATCATTTCTCATATTTTAGAAAATTCTGAGTTTTCATCTTAGAAAGGTTGGATTACTATATTTTTTAAAACTCTTGATTATGATATAAGGGAAATATTTTCAAATGATTTTAATTTTAAACCAAGAAAGTATTAGAATAAAAATAAAAATAAATTATTTTCCCTGAATCTTAGAGCAATGAAAATTTGTAAAATGCTTTATCTGAAAATAACTATAAGAAAATTAAATTTTGCTTTAATATCAGAGACATTTGTAAGACTATTGATTCTATCTATTCCTCTAACAAGTATGTTAAAGTTAGTAGTGTTGATAGTTTATCAGTAATTGAAAGCTACAAAACCACTCCCGATGAACAAATGGTAGGTGATACCAAAGAAGAAATCACATAACATCTTCATGTCAACACAAGAGGAACAAGAGGAAAAGAAGAATCGAGAAGAGCTTAATATACATGAATCATCATACTGAGCTTAAGATATATCAGTGGTAAATAATTTTAATCCCTTTCATAGGTTTAAGAAAAATGATTTTAAAAGTTTTCATAATATGATTTTTCAAGCAATCATCAATTCTATTTTAAAAAGCAAAAGTATTTTATATTTTAAATTTGATTATGTTACCAATAAAAAGGAAGAAATTTTACACAATGATAATATATTGCTTTCATTTGACCAATACAATACCGCCAATACACTCGTAAAGTGCATCATACTATTATTTGTAATTATTATGGTAAACCAGGTCATATTTCTCACACATGTTGTATTATCACATGTTGTATTATAAGAAATTGGAATGTGAGAAATTTTGTTTAGGTTCGTAAAGTACAATCAAAGTCTAGAACTAATTCTTAAGGACCCAAAGTTAAATGGGTACCAAAATATCCTTCTATTGTTTCAAATGTACAGGATAATATTAAGAGGAATGGACATGGTAAATGAAAAAAGGGGAATCCAAGAGTCTCTTGTGTATTAGTAAAAGCCACATCATTTAAGAGAATTCATGGAGAATCTATTGCAGCAATTACAAAGTAAAATTATAAAAACAATAGAGAAAAGCTCAATGAGTGTGTTCTACCTCAAGAATGGACTATCATAATATACCATTCAATTATTTTGAGGTGAACATAACAAGAAGGATCTCTTAAGCATCAAGGTTCATATCTGGTGAGAAGCCATTGCAAGCACCTGTCATAAGAAATTCAAAGATGCAATGAGTATACAAAGGCAATTCTTTTTCCACAGAAGGTAAAGGTATAATGGTAAACCTCTTGCATTATTATGTTTGACATATCTTTGAGGTTTATACCTATATCCTTAGAAATAAATATTGCAACTGATTTCTAAAACCTTTTTATACTCTTGCTAAAAATTAAAAATTGTATATAGGAGAGAATTGTAATGTTCAATAATTAAATTCTTTGGCATACATAAATTAAAAAAAATATATCTCTTTTATACATAAAGAAATATTTCTTTAACTATGCTCAATTGTTCTAAAATATTCATATTCTCTAAGCATGTGAATTATGATGTGTTTCCTACAAACTAACTAATGATAGATACAAGCAAAATTATATACTAGGAAACAGAAACTATCTCAACTGTTTTGTAGGAAATCTGATTGAAGAGGTTCATCTCCAGATTTGTAGGTTCAAAGAAAAATAATTCAAATATTGATGAAGATGAACGAATAAAGATTGAATCTTGGTGTTGAAGAAAAGTTCAACATCAATTCACCTCATTCAAGCTAACTGAGACAAGGACAAGAGGAAACCATAGTGAAATCTAATCATTATATCTTTACTATGCTTGAATGAATTTTGGATTAGGGTAATAAATACTTGTCCCTTATTGAACCTCTTTATCAATCAACTTTTTAATACTGGAATAATATTTTCAGATTGCTAAATGAACCATAAAATGAAACTATACATGTTTATACATGTTTTTCAAAAACATATTTTAATTATTCCATGGATTTCAGTTCATAAGTTTATCATGATGTATATCCATGATTTGAAAGATAATTTTGAATTTCAACCCTACATCTAGTATTTTGGTTGTATTAAATTTATGCACATGAATTGACAACTTTTTTGAAATATGTGGGCATCAGTATTAGAGAGTAATACTCTTATATGAAAATCTAAAAAATACTCCAAATCCTTTTGCTAGAGTCAGCATTGATCCTAAGTATGATATCACATGCTTGAATTTCTCATCCTCCAAATTTATATGTGCAAAGTTCAAGCATAATTATTCTAGAACATCAAAAGCCTTATGCTAAAATGTTTATTCACTGGAATAAATTTTCTACTCTAAACATTTAGACTAACAAGTTGTTGAGCTTCATTGTATGATAAAAGTCTTTAAGGCCTCATTATGCTTCTTCAGTATCATATACATGACCTTTGCTCCTAGGAAATTCCCATACATGTTAACATTGTTGTTCAACATATAATCTTACAGTGACTATTCTTGCCCAATCTAATGACCTTCAATGTCTTTTCACAAGATTAATTTTCAAAGGTCCATCTTTTGAAAAATCACTCTGAAATTGCAAAATTAAAAAAGACGCATTATTCTTCAAAATACCCTTTAAAGAAAAGGATCCCTGTATTTATATGTTCATCATGCTTTGCAAGATCAGCTCTTATCATATTCATCTGCATTCATTAAGAATTGATGTGTTTTGATGATGAACCATTTTTATATGGTATTACATAAAACTCAGTATCTATATGTTTAATATACTTGACCATACTAACCATTCTCTAAGAAAGAAAGAAATTTGTATTTATGACAGGAGAATAAAGAAATATCTCAATGGACTACATTGTAGATACATCAAGCTTGAGATCTAATGATTGATACAAATAAGCATTGGAGCTACAAAAGTTCATTTGGCAACAAGCTAAAAGGATCATCATTCATGCCAATACAAAAGATGCTCAAATATGATGAGAGAGGATGACAAAGATTTCAAGGATAAATTCATCCAGCTACCGAAATAAAATAAGCATTTCTCAACCCTTTCTTTATAATTGAATATTACTGAGCTATCTTGATAATGTTTCCATAATATATGTGACTATGTGCTTTTGATAAAAATTTTCTTTTGATACATTATGTTTTAAAGATATTGTTCTTAAAAGTTCATGATTTAAAATATCATACAAATTTTTTAAAGAACCATGGATTTATCAAAGAAGTTATCGATAAAGGATATTATCGATAAAGGCTTCAATAAATATGAGATAAAAGTAAAAGCTTTTTTATTTCAATAAATTAAGTCTTTTGGAAAACCTATTCAATAAATCCATTTATCGAACATGTCTTTGATAAGAATAAATTGATTTTGTAATTGTCCTTGGAATTTATCAAACATCTTATCGATAAGCTAATTGATAAATTAAGTTATTTTGTGATGTGTTATGTGTTTCCTTTCATCGATAAATTCCTCGATAATAACACTTATCCAAATGTTATTATATAAAATTTATGAAAAAGTATTGAAATTTATCAAACAACTTATTGATAAAGCTACTTATCAAAAAACCATTAGATAAATTGAGTATTTCTAGAAAATAAATTATGCTTTTGATCAAATAATACTTTGATAAGATTATTTATCCAAGAATTCTTCAAAAAATCATGTGTTTTGATTGAAGAAGATTGTTATTTATCAAACAACTATTAGATAAGAAGGTTTATCGAAGAGCTATTCGATAAATATCTTATCCTTGTTTGAAGATTTAGCTATAAATACTTTGAATAAGGAACTTATTGAAGACTTTATCGATAAATTATCTATTATTTAGGGAAATTACTACCGTTATTACTCAGTCCATTGAAATCCTATTCGAAGAATACTTTGATTAACTTAAACCCTTATCCCATAACCATTTCCAAAACTTTAGTTCTTCCATTAAAACTGTCATAAACATCCTCTCCAACACCTTCAAAGACTCCCACACAATAAATTTTAGATTCTCACAATCAATCTTCCCTGTTCTATCGCATTCTTCTTTCTCTTCAAATAGCCAGAACTAAAGTACCAAGAGGAGGTCTAGATTATGAACAAGAGAAAAAGAAAGTTTATTCCTTGAAGCCTTAGTTCAAACCAAAAGTGAGGACGGACAAGAGTTCCCTTAAGAAGAATATTACAGTGGCATAATTGGCACAGAGTATTGAGCAGATCTCTACAGTAGATGAAGAATTAGAGAACACTCATTCTGATGATAATCTTGAGAGAGAAGTTCACGAGGTAATTAATATTACTCCTCCCATAGTCACTATTGCTTCCTCAAGTCAAAGAGTAAAACAGACTGCAAGGAAAGGAAGACATGATTCTTCCCAAGGTATCTTTGATTTTCAGTCTTACTCTCCTACTATTATTCCTCTTTTCATTCCTACTCTTTCTGCTCTTCTTACTGGGAATCTTGACATAGGGGTTGATAAAGGAAAAATTCAAGACTAGGTTCATAGATAGGGAATTTTGTCCTATTGTGTATGTTGATTTTGAAAACCTAAAGTACAATGAAAAAACCCTATTAGATCTTTCTAACCCTATGAAGTACTTTAAAAATAGTCAAGAATCAATCTTTCTTATTGTCCAAAGGTTGTAAGAAGATTTTATTGTAACATGAAGATATTTGAAGAGATTAGGCTTAATAAGGAGAACATTAACTCTCTACTCAAGACCACTGACCATGATAAAGGTCCAAATAAAGAAGATTTATCAAACTTTCATGCTAGGTGATAGCTTTATGGGTGACCTAAAATTTGTGTCAAAGAAAATGTGTGATTATTATAGGATACTTTACTACATTTATTCAAAGACCATGGTGAATAAGTCTGGAAGCTTCACATACATGACTCAAGAGGACTATGTGATAAACTCATATTTATAGTGATTTTTAGTGTGTTTAAAGAGTTTTATTATTGATTTTATCCCCATTTATCAATATACTAAGCAATTAATTAATAATATAAAATTGAAATAGTTAGCAAGTAATTGACATAATTTTGGTCATATATTAGAATGTTTACCTTATTAGATAAATAATTTGTATCTTTTAAATTCCCATTGTAGGAAATATCATTAATCATAGATCAATTTGATGTTGTAACTGAATTGGATAAATCAAAATGTAATGGAAAGGATATGGAAGCATGTGATGGAAAAAGAGCAGTCAAGTGGAAAGGGACATATATGTTAAACATTGATGAGGAGTGTCATATCCCAATTTTTAGGCCTAGAAGCCTAGTATGTAGCTTGAAAGAGGTAGGCTACTAGGCCCTATTATGCAAGAGTTCCAAAAGCATACAAATGATGTTTAAGGACTAAACTGCAAGAAAGTGAAAATTCAGGGAAAATAGTGAAAGTCCCCGTTGGCATAATGGAAAAGTAAGAGGTATTTCTTGGGAACTGAGCAACTAGAGTGGTTGGGTTTGGTTAGAAACCCAAGATAGTAATCCAAAAGCCCAAAAACGTAGGCCCAATATTTATGGAGTTTAAGAGGCATTAAAATGATATTTTAGTGCTTTTCGATAAAGTAAAATTACCCGAATAAGGATAGAACTGAGAAAAGTGATCAGATATGACTTTAGACCATGAGGTGGCATGAAAGGTGTCCTCATGGGACCCACAAGGTGCTACATGGCATGATTACAGGAAAAGAAGAAAATTTAAGGACACATGTCATGAGATTAGAAAAAGGGAAAAAAGTAAAAAGGACACGTGGCACAATCTCGGCCGCTCATTCCAGGAAAAGGCTATGGAATTCTCTAGAGAGGCTAAGTCAGCTAGTGAGGTGTCCCAAGGGCCCCACCATTGTGCAACATACCCCCTGAGGTATCCCCTGAGGTGTCCTTGGATGATGTCATAATGGTGAGTCATCAAGGAGGGTGATGTCATCGTGATGATGCAGGCAAAGCTTCTTGAGGAAGCAAGCGATCTGAGCCATTCATTGTGATTCAATCTGAGCCATTCATTCCACCTCCACTCACCTATAAATAGGCACTCCCCTCCCTCCATTTTATTCACAGATTTGGCAAGAAAAAGAAAAGAAAGAAGAGAGAAAGAGAGAGAGAAAGGAAGGAAGAGAAAGAAAGGAAGGAGTTCTGGCAGAGCCAGGAGTAGTCTAAGGAGCTGAGGGACTTGGCAGAGCTTAGGAATAAGGTAAGAAAGGCTAGATCCATTGTGCTCTCTTAGAGATTATGCTAAACCATAATCCTTGAGCTGAACAGGGAGTTTATTGTGTCTTTAATTTAGAATTGATTGTATCAAGTTGATGTAGTTAATTCTATAATTACTTGTGCAATTAGAGTTAGTAGATGATAAATGATTAGGGAACTGAGTTAGATTTCCTATTTCCTATTTCTGCATAATTGATGCTTTGATTGATTTTCATCCTTGGACTGAGTTGGATATGGTTGTGGTTAATTAGAGTAAGCTATAATAGAGTATAGTTGTATCTATTTAATTCATCTTTTTCTATCTCAAGTTGAATGATTCTTATTTCTCTTTTCAATGTCTGCAAGTTGTAGCTTTGATTGAGAATTTATCTGGCAAGTTGTTAGCTATAAGGGAACACACTTGTTATTGATTCATTTTATCATCAAAAACACCTAAATTCATAAACAAGTAGCATAGGATTTACTTTCAGAATTAGTTCAAACACACCTTGTCCCATAAATCATATGATTAATTTATTAATTTGTGTCTCATTAAATTAATTAGGTACCTTTGCATCCCTTTAAGCTCCTTGTGAATCGATTTAGGTTAGTTTTACTTTACTATTGGTTAGCTTAGTTTTATTTGATAATTAAAATGTCAGTTATCAAAATGGCGTTATTGCTAGTGAGCCTTACTTGTTAAAGTTTCCTAAGCAGTCTCCTAAGCATAAAAAACATATAAAGTATATAAGTATTTTAGTTTTTCTATGAATCTAGTATTTTATCTTGTTGAGTCATGACTATTTGCCTTTCTAGTCACAACCAAAGTGCTTAAATGATTTCTAAGAGCCTTTGTGAATTTTAGTCATGACCAATCATACCTTTGGTCATAACCTAAAATCAATTTTTAACTCAGATTTGCTCTATGTAATATTTAGTCGCGATCGGAGTGCTTTGTAGTCACAACCAAAAATATATTTTATCAAGTTTTGTTCTGTGATTTCTAGTTGTAACTAGATTGATACTTAGTCATGACCAAAAATCAGTGTTTAAATTAGATTTACTCTCTATGATTTTTAATCACGACCGAAGTGACAATTGGTTACAACTAGAAACTAAAAACTTCAAGTATTTGCTCTCTATGATTTTTAGTTGTAGCCAAAGTGACATTTGGTCCTGACCAAAAATCCTAATTCAACATTTTTCCTCTTTGTGACTGACAATCATGACGTGAAGTTCATTTTTATCGCAATTTTTGTTCTCTGTGATTGTTAGTTGTGACCTATAGACCTTTTTGTCACAACCTGACTATTTTGTCCTACTATTACTTGATCTGAATTTCTAAAATTATTGTGTCTTTGATATATTTGATATCCTACATCATTATTGAATTTGATTTGCATGAACAAAATCTTTGAGTTCTTTACTTTAGACATAAAAATTAATAGAACACTTACACAAATTAAGAAGTTTAAAATCTCAAATCAAGCTAGTGTTGCATCTTTTGTTGAGCCTAGTTCTTCTGGTGAATCTATTGCAGCTAAAATTGATTATGCATCTGGTGCTATCTTAGATAATTATTTTGTCATATAGCATGTTAATGAAGGAGAAGCTCATACTCATAATCAAAATAGTCAAAATAAGCAATATAGAGAGAATATCATGAATAATAGAAGAGCACGTAGGAGTATAAAAGAACTCACATCTTCTGAAGCAAACTTTGATCCTTTTTGCACTTGTCCTGCTTTAGATGTTAATTTTGAGTAAAATGATCCTTTGTTAAGTAACTTACCAAAGTTTTATAGATTGGTAGGTGAGGATCTTTTCAAGCATTTGAAGACTATGAAATGTGTTTGCTCATCCATGAAACTTGTAGGTGCTGACATGTATGCTGTGCAAAGATAAGTATTCCATTTTACACTTGAATGACAGGAAAAGAATGGTTTGATATACATCATACACCCGAAGCCTTGGCCTCTTTGAATAACTTGAGGACTATTTTCTTATAGAGATATTTCCCTACTTCCAAGATAATTACATTAAGAAATGAGATTTTTACTACAAAACAATATGATCAAGAGTCTTTTCATGAGTTTTGGGGAAGGTTTCAAGAGATGCTAGCTAGATGTCCATATCATCATATTCTATGTGAGGATTTGATGCAGTATTTGTATTCAGGATTACACTTTGCATGTAGAAAGAATTTGAATGCAGCTGCTGGGGATTCTATTGATAATTTAACTTTAGATAAAGCATGTAACTTGATTGAGAAGATAGCAAGCAATGACCAACAGTATGGGGCTATGATGCTAAGCAAGTCCATGAAGTTTCTACAAGGCCTTCTGAAGATTATAATAGCTTATCTTCTTAAGTTGTTGCTATTAATACTCATATCAACAATCTAGCTACTCAACTGAGTAATTCACATATTCAAAGCCCATATTGTCAAGCTCTTGTTACCTCTAGTTGTCAGATTTGTTATTCTCCTATGCACACCATTGTCAATTGTCCTACACATTATGCAAATGTATCAGCCATCTATCAATGTAAACCAAACCAATCTCAATAAAGGTATCCATACTCTAACACATATAATAAATGATAGAGAGATAATCCTAATCTCAGATAGAAGGATAGAAGTGCAGATAGAAATTTTGGGTAGAATAGATTCAATAATGATAAACAAATAACTGAATCTTCTAGAGCTATAAAATTACCTACTGTTATAAAAGATTATGGTATATCTGAGATAATCAAGAGTATTAATGTGATAAATGCAAATATAAACTCTATAAACACAAATTTTAGCTTTAACTTCAAGGACTTGAGATCTACTATGCAGAACAACTTAGCAATAACATATTATAAGTTTGTTGCCTTGGAGAATAAAATAGAATAGTGGGAAACCAAAACTTCTAACATGTATAGCTATGTATCACAGCTAGCCAATTCAATAAGTGATGTTTAGGTAAGGATAAGTGGAAATCTACCTTCAAATATAGTTGTTACCCCAAATCTATGAATGCTATAAGTTTGATAAGTTAAAAGCAAGTTGGGGAACAAGTTACAGATGCTAAAAGTGAAGAGGAAAGTAAGGTAGACATTGATTCCAGTAGTCTAATGGTAAATAGCATCGAGAAGTTTGAAAGCCAGAAGGAAGCACAACTCCTTGGGAAGAAAAATATTATAGAAAGTCAAATCAATTCTATACAAGATTCTAAAGGGTGTGGATAGACAAATAGCAAGGAGACTGAGCTACTTGAGACTATGGATCCTGATGTAAGAATCCTAGAGTAGACACAACTGAAAAAACACAATTAGTAGTAAATTTAGAGCTTAAGCAGCAAGAAACAACTTCTGGTTTAGCTGAGAAAGAGTTGAATATGAAGGATTTACCTGTTCTAAGGGAATTCATAAGTAACAAGAAGAAAGCCTTAGAGGAGCAAAACAAGGAAGTGATTGATGTTTTCAGCAAGTTGAAGAAAATGTGCCTATGCTGGAGAGAGTTCAAAGAGTGCCAAAATATACAAAATGTTTGAAGGACAATTACACACAAAGAAAGATATAAACCTGATGAACTGGTGCAAATGGGACCTAAAGCTTTTACACTTTTTAAATCTCAACTTCCAGTGAAGTGTAAAGATCCAGGTGCATTTTCTATTCCTTATACAATTGGCAAGATAATTGTTCCTATAACATTGTTAGATTTAAGTGCTACTATTAATGTGATGCCTAGTACAGTTTATCATGCTTTATGAGTGAATTTGATTAAACCAACTAATGTGTTAGCTCAATTGGCTGATAAGAGAATTATAAATTCTAAGGGAATTTTAAAAGATATTTTAGTTCAAGTTAAAAAACTTGTTTTTCTTGTGGACTTTTATGTTTTGGATATGTCAAATGAGTCTCTTGATTATAGAACTATTATTCTAGGAAGGTAATTCTTGAGAACAACTAACACTATGATTTGCATGAAAGATAGAATTATTAAAATGTAATTTGGTGGGCATATAATTCAATTTAACATATATAGACACCCATATCAGGATTATTCTCTCTTATGACTGAACATGATTGAGCACCACTTGAAAATGATTGTGATAATATTCATGATATTGATAATAATGATGAAGTTGAAGAACCTTCCATTTCTTACTCCTTTACTGATTTCTCTGATTTTTCTTCATCCAATGGTGATATATTATGCATTAATTATAAAGTTGATGGATGGCTTCCCATTATAGGTGATTTTTCTTCATATTTATTTATTATTTCTTTTATGGGAACTAACCCTACTATTTCAAGTGATGAACAAAATCTAGAAATATTTGTGGAAGATTTAATAGAATTACAGGGTAAGAATATTACAACATACTTTGAGAGACAAGAAGCTAGAATCTCTGAGCTAAGGAGTTTTTATTTTAATAGTTATAATATCTTGTATTTTGACCCTATTCATAGGGGCTTTAACTTAGAATTTTAAAACATTCTAGGGATATAGAAATTGAAGAATATTTTCTATTATCAACAGAATTTTACTGCAGGGACAAACCTAGATAATACAACAGTTATATTGACAAGACCATTTCCTTTATCTGTTGGCTATGCCTATATTCTGCCAACTGTGAATTATCTCTTAAGATGGGTGAAGGCTATATTAATATTGTAGGATGAAGCAGATGGTATAGTATTTTAAGTCAATGGCCACCTGTTGAAACTGTACAAGGAGAACTTTAGACCTCAATGATACTCAGGTTGTCTCCTTCCTTGTTTCCCCACTTACAATAGTTTACTTTAATCATTTTACTTATATACTTGAGCTGTTAATTGTTGATTAAGTGTGGGGGAGGAGACTAAGTCAGTAGGGGTAGATATAAATTAATAAGTTTATCTTGAATTTTGGTTTAGCTTTGTCCTTATTACTTCAACCTTTGCATGTGTTTCAATACTTATTCACATTAAGGACAAGGTAAAAATTAAGTGTGAGGGAGTATGAACTTTAATGTGTAAAATGGATAAATGAAAATCAAATAACTGATGTGACTATGTATTTTGGTCGTGACATTGTGTCATTCTTGTTGCGACTGATATGTGTGAATATGTCAAGTTTCTTCTCTATGAAAATTAGTTGTGACCAATGCATATGTTTGTCGCTACCAGTAATTTCTATTTTTTAATATTTACCTATTGTTGATGTTTAGTCGTGATATGTGCTTATTTTTGCTGTGACTGTGACGCTCGTGATTCTGAGTCGCAACCAATGTACATTTATGTTGCAACAAATATTTCTTGTTTTCTAAAAATTTCTTCTCTATGAAAAATAGTCACTACTTAAAGTCCTTTTTGTCATGACCAAAAATTAATCCTTTGCTGAAAAATCCATCTGTTTCATCTTATTGTTGATTGGTTAAATGGAATTTACTGTCATAGAACAAAATTGAACTTTGAATATATACTTATGAACATTGGCAAGCTTGATAAAGTACAAGTTGCTTGTTTCATTGATTGATTGTTGAAAATTGTACAACATGAATGATTGATCTTATATATTTTATTTAATATTAATGCAACCTTGTCATAGTGAGTTGATTAGGGTGAGTAAGCTAGATTTAAGCCTCCAACAGTTACTCATTTACATTGTGTGACACCATCTAGTTTGGTAACTGTACAAAACTTGTCTCAATTCTTAATTCAAAACACATTAGTTTCTTGGAATTGTGAATATGATAAGGGCATTTCTTTCAAAACCCTTTTGACCAAACAGTAGCCAAATAAAAATTAAATCCTTTGCTTAACCCTTTGAGACCTTTACTTTCTTTTAAAATTACATCCTTAATTAATGAATGTTGTACAGGATATTTGCTGCTATAGTAAGTTTCTAAGTGTGAAATAAAATTTCTCCACTTGTTAGATATCTGAATTTTAATATATTTGCTATCTGGTTCAATAGTTGAAAGAAAAGAAAAGCAAAAACAAAACGCACAGAAAAGAGAGAGAAAAGAAAGTAAGAAAGAAGAGATAGACCAGATGAGAAGATGTGACATTCAACTTATATGAAAGAAAAGTATTTGGTGATTTGTGATTATCTACAGTTACACAATTGAAACTATGATCGTGAATTGAAAAAGTTTGAAGAAATAAGTTCATATGCAATATTTCATTAATCATTGACATGTATTTCCATTTTATCACTTAGCCTTTCTAACATTACAACCTAAAAAAGACCCTTAGATTCACAACCCTTGTGGCATGCAGTGGTGGAGATCTAAGATGTTACAAGCCTATGGGAAGCCTAAGCTAAATGGTTGAGTGAAATTACCTTGATAAGAGAATGAGTGAAACACTACACCTTGTGAGGAAATCTCACCTAGTTGTTTGCTATGATTTAATTGCATGAGTTAGATTCTTTGATTGATATGAGATTATTTGGACTGTTACCAATTGAAGGAAAAAAATTGATGTCTACAAGTGTTTATGCTGAATCTTTTACAAAATTTGCTAAACATTAGTATTTGAATTTCAATTTTGATCCATAATTTACTTAGAGTGCAAAAGCTAAATATGGGGAAATTGATAAACTCATATTTGTAGTAATTTTTAGTGTGTTTAAAGAGAATTTTATTATTGATTTTATCCCCATTTATCAATATATTGAGCAATTAATTAATAATATAAAATTGGAATAGTTGGGAAGTAATTGACATAATTTTGGTCATATATTAGAATATTTACCTCATTAGATAAATAATTTGTATCTTTTAAATTCCCATAGCAAGAAATGTACTTAAGCACCAGATCAATTTGATGTTGTGACTGAATTGGATAAATCAGAATGTAATAGAAGGAAGATGGAAGCATGTGCTGTAAAAGGAGCATTCATGTGGAAAGGGACATACATGCTAAACATTGTTTAGGAGAACAGATATAGTCATGTACATGTTGAAGGAGAAAGAGGGTTGGTAGCAACATATGATGGCACATGGGGATTGCAGTTTCATAGGCTAGATCCAATAATTAAGGAGATGATAAAAGAAGCAAGTGGTAGATTCGAACGTACTATAATAGAATTAGGCATGTGCTGACAGCTGGAGGGAGTCCAATTCAGATCTGTCACACCATTCATGTACTAGAGATATATCACACCACTCACACACTTCTCAAATATATCACATACATTATTCCACCTATGGACTCACACAAGGCATTCACCATTCCATATCAGATATTCTCATCCAGCTTCCACTTCACACGCATCTATACTATTGCTCTCCTTCTCCATCTCCATTTCTATTCT
This sequence comes from Leucaena leucocephala, assembly GCA_037074615.1. NCBI lineage: Eukaryota > Viridiplantae > Streptophyta > Magnoliopsida > Fabales > Fabaceae > Leucaena > Leucaena leucocephala. Next base: position 9,521,844 of record CM073525.1, read on the forward strand.
CTCATTTGTAACTTTTCTCTGTTCTAGACAATAGAACTAGAGAAAAATTCAGTCTTTATCTTCAACTTCTTCGTCCATATTCACCATGATTGCTGATTTGTTTGCTGCTGTTGTTGAAGTCTTAACAACAATGGAAGGCTAGATCTATTGTGCTATCTTAGAGATGATGCTAAACTAGAATCCTTAAGCTAAATAGGGAGTTTATTGCATCTTTAATTTAGAATTGATTGTATTGAGTTAATATAGTTAATTATGTAATCATTAATACTTAGAGTTAGTAGATAATTAATGATTAGGGAACTGAGTTGGATTTCCTATTTCTACATAATTGATGCTTTGATTGATTTTCATCTTTAGACTGAGTTGGACATGGTTATGGTTAACTAGAGTAAACTATAATAGATTACAATTGTTTCTGTTTAATTCATCTTCTTCTATCTCAAATTGAATGATTCTTATTTCTCTATTCAATGTCTGCGAATTGTAGCTTTGATTCAGAATTTAGCTAGCAAGTTGTTAGCTAACATATTTTAATTCAACTGATTAACTCCAAATATTCTATGGATAATGAAGGTGAGGTAGTCTCTAAGGGAACACACTTGTCATTGATTCATTTTATCATCATAAATACCTAAATTCATAAACAAATAGCATAGGATTTACATTCAAAATTAGTTCAAACACCTTGTCTCACAATTCATCTGATTAATTTGTTAATTTGTAGCTGATTAGATTAATTAGGTACCTTTGCATCCATCTAGGCTTCTTGTGCATCAACCTAGGTTAGCTTCACTTTACTATTGGTTAGCTTAGTTTTGTTTGATAATTAAAATGACAGTTATCACTATGCCTTACTTACCAAGATAAGGAGAAAATCAATATTGGGAACTTAATTTATAATGAGATAAAGAACTTCCACTTTACCAAATCCAAGTCCATTCTAATGCCTTACCCTTAACTAATTTCTTTCTTCCTTCAATACCATAACATAGAGTATCTAGAGAAGGGAGAAAAGGAAATCAAGATACCAAGATTTGGTGTAAAACAGATCCACATGATAAGGATTTCTCTGCCACTAAATTATGGAGAAAAGAATCCTCAAAAAGGGAAGCAACATATGCAACTAGATGAAGCCCAATATTTAGCTGCTCCTACCTCTACACCTTCTTTTGCTTAGGCAGCCGTACATAATATGATCCATCAAGAACTTAAGGGCTTTAAAGAAGATTTGATTGCTCAAGTTAAGGAAAGCATGAAGTCTTTTGATCCTAATTTTCCTAAGCTACTTAAGGAGTTTTGACACTCTTTAGAGGACAAGATTGTTTCTAAGGTTGCAAAAGGTATTCAAGTCAACAAGGATCAAATGGCCACTCTCATCCATATTATTAAGTTATAGACACAAGCAATCAAATTTCTTAGACAGGAAGTGATTGATTTGAAGAATCATATTGCAACTCCTCCTCCTTGTCTAAACACTTGTACTCTATTTTTATCTAACCCAATTAATCTATCAACCTCTTAGCCTAATACACTATACCTTCCCCTAAAGGTCCCATTTGTAAGACAACAAGATCCCATTTTTTATTGATTAAAAAAAGATAGAGAGATTAACTGTTTAGTAATTGTTTATAATTGTTTGCTATACTTGGTGTATTAGGGTCTATGTGTATTTTAAATATGTTGTAATTATAATATTTGAAATCAATGATATCCTTGCTTGCTTCTATACCTTGTTTATTGATTATTTGTAAATTGCAATTCAATTTTTTTAAAGTCTCACAATTAAGTTTGACATCATCAACAAGGGGGAGAAATGTTAGACTCCAATGTTAATGTTTTGATTATGACAATTAATTGAGAGAATATTTCAAAAAGGGTTTTTAAACTGATAAAGAGCATTTATCAATAAGGTAGTTATTTGATAAATGAGAAATAAATTATGAAGGAAATATGATTTATAGAAAGTATTTATCGATAACTTATTTGATAAGGTTTTTGATAAAAAAAAGATTTGGATAAGTCAATCTAAATTTAGCTTATGAAAATTCTGAGACATTGCTTACATTGGAAGTGGAATTATTGAAGACTTATTCAATAAAAAGATTTATCAAAGAAGCATTCGATAAGTATGACAAAGACTCAGTTTTGAAAAGAAATTTGTAAAAGCTCTTATCGAAGTATTTATTGATAAAGACTTTGATCAATAAACTCTATTTTCAAAGTACCCATTTTGTTTTCAAAGAATCATTTATCGAAGAATTATTCGCTAAGGAGATTTATCGAATAACTCTTTGATAAATAAGTGAAAATATCTGAGGTTTTTAAAAGCACTGATAAACAATCTTGAACATATATGTTGCTTATTGCTTTTGATAAGATGCAATATTATTCATTTCTTCGCAAAATGATTTATCAAAACTTATAATCAAATAAAGAAAAGATTTTAAATATTTAAAGTCTGATTTTTAAGATATTTTATAAATTATCCATGACATTGTATCTTTGATTTTGAAAATGATCTTGACAATATTTTATCTGAATTGTTCTCTTCTCTAATTGATCTATGAAGATTGAGTTACAAATTATATGATCAATATTTGAGAAAGAAAAGATAAGATGTTATAAATTCAAAACACTATAGCTTTGAAAAAATGTTTTGATGATGATTCGTCGCTTATAATGATGTTGATTTATTTGAATCATCTATGGTTTGATAAATCTTGAATTTATGAAGAAAAGATTATTCATGAAAGATTCAAAGTCTATTCATTGTATTCTTATCGATGATCAATTAGGCCACATATCAAAGTTCTCTTCCATAATATCTTTCTAAGCTTAAAATGAATTAAGCTTCTGTACTACATTGAAGCTTTGATTGATGAATATATGCATGTTTTAGCTAAGCTTATGACTTGCTTTTATTTGATTGCATGAATTATCTTCATATAAATTTATTCTTGATCATGTTTGCTGGAAGATCTTTGTAAGCCTTGCTCTAACAGGATAAATATTCTTAATAAGCTTATGATCTTTTTGATTTGATCTGAATTAGTGAATGATCTTATGTATCTTTGTTTACAATTATATATTACATGATTTGAGAAAAGAACATAATGTTTGAAAGTCTACTTTGAAAGATTGAAAGAATAATTTTTTAGCATTTATTGATAAGATATTCAAAAATGTTATTTATCAAAGAACACTTTGACAAATAATGTTTTGAAATATATTGATAAATCTAAAAGTATATATTTTGAAAGAATATTTTTCAAAAAGCTTTTTGACAAGTATGTTTTTCAAAGATATATTCAATAAATCAGAACTATTTGAACAAAATTCATTAAAGATTTATCACAGTCATTTTCGATATGGCAGGTTATTGAAGTATTGCTCGATAAGATTTAAACTATTTCAAATGCACTTCTTCAGTAATTTATTGAATACTTTTTTGATAAGGTTTCTCTTCAATAAGCACTTCACTAAGTCAAATTGATTTGTAAAAGGATCGTTAAACTCAGACTTTGACATATTTTGATATTTAATTCTAAATTATTTAGAAACAATTGATATATATTTATACTAACTATATATCACTTATGTAGCATGCTTCAAGATCATTTGCAAACTAAAACAAGATCAAACAAGAAGTTTACAAAAAGAGAAATGCATATGTCAACAATAACAGATATATTCATCAACAGCTATCTCAATGGCTACTTCAACAGTTTTGTGAAGAACCAACTATAAAAGGAGAAGAAGCCAGAAAGACAAAGCATAAGAAATTGGGAGATGTAAAAGAAAAACAAGAGATATTTACAATGAACTTCGATTATATTCAATAAATTGTATCTCTGTTTCACTTTATTTTCTCTTCTTTGGTACAGAGCTTACCATATCCTTAAAATAGAGAAATAGATATTGTGTGCTTAAGTGATTATCATAATTTCTCTAGTAGAGAGAGATTTATAAAAATACATTTCAATTTGTGAATTGTTCAAGAGTGTGAGACTCTTGAGAGAATTGTAACCTTATAGGTTGTAAGGGAAAATGAGATGGGATTCTCACATTGATGTCTTGAGGCGCTAAGAGCCCAACTAATCTTTAAAGAATAATAGAACACTCAGAGGAGTTCTGGGAACTGGACGTAGACTATGTGGATTGGATTGAACTAGTATAAATCATCTTGTGCAATATCTCTTCAACATCTTCCTTCTTTGGTGATATCTTTCTAAACTCTACTTTTTGATTTTATTCAAATGTCTTTAGAGTTTTTTTAAAAAATTGTAAAATCACCCAATTCACCCCCTCTTAGGTGATACAACCAGATTCAACAATATTTACTACTTATCTTATGAATAGTTTAGCCAGACAAAAGCAATATCTATAAACAATTGTGTATGCTTTTGCATATAAGATTCTTTTATACTATATTCTTTCTTTGCCCTCTCTTCTATTCATTTTCACATCTAACATTTAACTTTTCTCACAAAAATTTAATATTATTCTCTTATTTACCATAAAGTTACACTAATTTTAGGCGTAAAATGTATAACAATGTGTTAAGTTTCTTAATTTCATGCCCTATCTCCCCTCCAAAGGCTACAACCTACTATAGTAGGTAATTAACAAAATAGAGTTAGACAATATAGATTCCAACAAGGAATGATATGTGTGAATAATATATATATTGCCATAACACAAAATGTAACACATTTAAGAAACCTTGAAACTGATACCAAGATGTAAAATTCTCCTTCTAATAACAATAATTAACCCCCTTAAATCATATTTATCAAAATTGGTTACAAATTAACTATGAAAGAAATAAGTTTTATTACAAATTTTGAAAGCTATCATGCCTATAGAAAAAAAAACTTTACTTCTAAAGAGTTAACCATGATAGAAAAAGATAAAACCACCATTCAAGCACTATATCTTAGTTAAAAGAGTTCAACTTAGTTTGAAAATATTATCCATGATAGAAAAGAGTAAAACTTACATTAGAATAATATTATTGATATAAGAGCTTCACATAATATTAACATATAAGACATGTTAGAAGACCTACTAACATGGCTATAAGGTTCAAGCCCATGATTCATACAACTATCACAATTATCCTCACAATCATTTCAAATAGGTCTCTGGGCATCAAACTTAGGAATAACAATGCATAAGCCCAATTCACAATCAAGATCCTATATAATACTTATTCATAAATAAATTCTCAATATGACACATTCTAAAAGTTGATCCATAATCAACAAATAACAAGCAATAGCCTAGGGCCTCAAACCCACTACTAGCACATATTCCCAGCATCAAATCAACATAAAGTATCACATCATATTAGATATGCAAAATGAGCCATATTGTGACAATGTACAACTATTCCACACATAAATCAAAATAAGGAGGCTATACAATTGATATAGCACTAATCAACCTTCCAAAACCTTCCATGAGGTCCTAGCACCATGTTATACCTAAAAAATGTTAATAACTATAGGTAAGATAAATATCTCAGTAACCAGCAATCATACTCATCATACATACCAATATATGCTCTTGAGGTGCCAAGTTGGACAAATATATAATAATATCATAATTAATAGTAAATAAGTAATTTCCAATGCCATGAAGTAAATGCAATCCCATAACCATAATCCAAGAGCCATAAAGGCCTATCCCCACACAGGAGGATGAAAGGAGCCATGAAAGGCTTATCCCCACATAAGAGGATGAAAAGAGCCACTAGAGTCTGCGTCACACAGAAGGTGACAAAGCCAACCATTATGCATTAATGGATGCCTCATCATGTGATGGTAATAGATACAATCCTCTCATTAATTCCCATAGCATGCACCATGTTCAAATATTTCAACAAGTAGTCAATTTCAATATCCAAATTTCATTTATAAATCAAATTCTCATGATTTGACATAATGACATAAGTTCCCAAGATTGCATTTAAAAAAACACAAGTCCCACAAAACTATTTCACTTCAAATAATTTCATCATATCTCAAAATATGGTCCATAGTATTTAATGAGTTCAAGAAACCAAAACTACTGACAAACAAGACATTAACATGTATAACAAGTGAAAAATTGTTACATCTTGCCAAAGCTAATAAAAGTACAATAAATAAGGAGCTTTGTGCTTAGTTTACAATTTACTAGTCAATCTACATAATTTGTATGAATGTGCATCAATAAGTTATTAATTTGACACAATATATACTTTTTTATGAATGTGCATCATAGTATTTAAATAAATACTTACTTTTTTCTTTCAACTTTATTTTATTTAGAAATTCTTAATTCAATAATGTAATTTAATTTCTCTATCCCACTCACATCTCTATCATCCAATAAGTTGATAAAATTATTTTGATCCAATCATCATAAAATTCCCAAAATTTGCTTACTTTTAATCTGGAAGAAAAATAACAATTCATCTATTTCCCAAATCACCATTCCACTGACAATTCTTTATCTTTCTCAACTTTTTTTACTCATATAAATTATAATTTAACATCAAACTCCTCGAACAATCCAAAATCCTAAATTTACAACCCTTAAAGCTTCACCCAAAATTTCTAATACTCAATTTCTTAATCAACCTCAAAATCAATTCATTCAATCATCAAAACGCACACCAATAAGTTAAAATAAATCATTGAATTCAAATATAGCATACCCAATATCATAATTCATAATTTTCTAATCAAACCCTAACTTTAGTTCACTTAAATTAACCATTAAATCCTCAATTATACAAAATTCTCAAATTTCTTAACTTATAATTATACAAAATTCTCAAATTTCTTAACTTATAATTAACACTCAATAGACTAAATTTTGAGTTTTATCATCAATCAAATTGCTTAATAATTAATCAATTTAATTACATAACTTTAATTAAAGTCTCCAATTATACCTCCAATTTATAAATCTCACTTATAATGTCCAATTCTTCCTTTCAATATTACATCATATCATTAGCTTCAATAACTCATTTGAACTAACAATTATTACACAATTATTCAATTTGATCAAAATTTCCAATTTTTCCAAGATAAGGTTCCAACAAAAATAACTATTTTTAATCTACATGATCTATCAACAATTTAAACGGATTAAATATTAATTCCATCTCCAATAAACATAATCCAATCATTAAACTCAAATTTAATTAGTAAAATTGTCATAGCCAATCCTATATCTTCCCTAACATTTAAACCTTAACTCTAAACCTCTTAAATAATGTAATAGAAAAAATCTAAATCAATTAAATATAAGTATTACTTGCCTCTACAATCCTACTGTTCTCATTTCTTAAAAATACATACTTGTTTCAAGACCTAATCCTCAAACTTACTTTGCTCCAAAAAAATTTATGTCTTTTTTTATTATTAGAAAAGATACAACCCTACATGCCTACATCCATGTAGAGCAGATGGAGTAAAAAGTTTGGTGCTGAGCTAAATGACACCAAACCTGCAACACCTTCCAATGCCTTTCAAGCTAAACAATCAGCAGCTTGGTTGGCCTCTTAACTATACCACTCTAAACAAACATCCCACTCTTTTCCATGCCATGACCAAATCTCAACTAGGAGATTATATTCTGGATGTTCATCATTCCAACTATAAGATATTAATTTTATGAGTTCCAGGCAATCCATTTCAATCACTACATATTAGTAAGGAAAAATAAATAGGAAGTATTACAGTTGAAAGAATTTATGAGAATGATCTGGAACTCAAATATATTTGAATATTCATCAATAGAGGGAAATGGAACTGTTGGATGGAAATGGCAAAGGTAAAAGAAGAATGAACACTGGAAGGAGGGAAGAGTGAGGCATTATTATAATGGTATGAGTCCTACACTATTATAATATTAATTTTTTGTTCTTTTTTTCCTTTCTGCTCTTTCCCTTTATCTTTATTTTTTACCTTTCCTTTTCTTTCATTTTTATTTTCTTTTGTTCTCTCTCTACTTTTTTATTATATTTTTTAAAAATTAAAAATTAAAAATTCTTTTCTAATTACTCTTAAACTATATCTTAACATTGAAAATTATTTAAATCTATTTTCTTAATTAATCACCATTTGTTAAGATTATCTAAAAATTTAAATAATTAAGCTCTATTTATATGAGAATATAATTTGGATATATTCTTTACCCCAAAATAATTATACAATAATTTCCATTTACTACAAAATAACTCCATTGAATTCAACTCAATATAAATATAAATAAATACATATTACCTTCAATTTTAAATCCTATTTTATTATTTCTTAATTTTATGATTCTATATATTAAATAATTTATTTGAAGTACTTTAAACCTTAAGTTACTTAATAAATTATGTTATAATATTACTTAAATGTTCAGAATTAAAATTAGGATGTTATAAGGGGAGTTAATTAAAATTTGACAAATATATCATTATCTATTTATTTAAATTTATTTACTTTTTGTTTACAATATTTATATCAAAATTATTATTTTTTAATTTATGAATCTCAAACTATTTACCTCATTTATATATATTGAGATAAAATTATGAAAATTAGAAAATCTGATAGAATTTTAACTTTGTATCTCATTAATTTTATAATTATTATATATATTAATATAATATATAAATCAACAAAATTATTTACTTTGCTTAATATGCAATGATAAGAATATTATATAGAGGGAATCAAATAGCATAGCTAGATGTCTCATTGAATATGCTGTAACTTGTATAAATTAAATTTGCTGATAATTGAGGAACACACTGTATATGCTTAATATTATATATCATTATCAAATATCATTACTTAATTACATAGGCAACTTTAAAAGTCTTTTTATACCCATACAACATCGAAAGTCACCTGTGTATAAAAAAATCAAAAGTTACCAAATGGTTAGCAAAATATTAAATAATGCTTATGTCTGCATATCAAAAGTTATCAAATGGTTAGTAAATTATAAATAATGAATATGTTAGGCCATCAAAAGTCAAGCATAATTTGCAAATTTCACATAATTCCTTAGTCAGACATAACATCCATAAGTAAATCTTGCGTGCCATAAGGGGACATTCAACAAATATTCTTAGTTGATCCACATCTCTATGAGAACTCAATAAATATTGGTAACATGAGTTGGTGTAATGCCACAATCTTGAATCATACTCCAACTTCTTCACTTGAGAATTGTGGAAGCTTTATAAAACTCTCTCTAATTACTTGATTTCCCTGTCTTATAGCTTGTGCCATTTCAGATATGACCTCCTTAATCTTAATTAACTCACAATCATTTTCTTTATTTGCATTTACTTTTTGTTTCTTCCAAGAAGAACCACTTGCAACTACAAGTGAGTTATCTTGATTGATATTGTTATCAAAAGTTTCTAGATGGTCTACATTGACATTATGTTAGATGCAACATTGTTATCTTTGACATCTTCAATGAAGTCCTCCTCATCAATTGAGTAACGCCTCTTTTTCATGTCACCAATAGTATGAGTTCCTTCCCCTAATAAATAAATTGTATGAGAATAAATTTGTTTGAACAATTCTCTAAACAACATCTAAGATAAACTAACCTCAATAAGTTAATCCCATACTTGATCTTCTGCTTCCCACAATTGTGTTGATGGGTTGCAAGCAAGCTCACTTAATCTATTTTTAAAAATATCAAAAATCTCATAGAAGTTTATTTTTAAAGTTTCCCACCTATTCTTAATCTTCTCTATACATTTCAACATCAAGCAAAGCAGTAATCTCTTTCACAATATTCTCATATGAAGGCATCTATAAGATAATCATCCATTGCTCTTGTCCAATTCAAACATTGTTTATTCTTTGATTTTGGTAGCATACTATTAGAATAATAATAAAATAATACGACCAATAAAACATATTAGAATGCATGGCATATTTAAAAACATCAAGTCTCAAACAATAAATAACAATACATGAGAGTCTAATAATGCTTAAAACAAGAAGCTGATCAAAAAATAACTTCAAATTGATTAAGGTGCATTGCCACTAAATTCATTAGCCTATTTTTATAATCTATCCATATCTCATTTGTTATGGTATCTCTAATAAGTTATCCTCGAGCAGCCTCCTTATTATTACCATATCCATCATGATTATTGTCAAAAGACTCAAGCTGGCGTGTAAGTTCAAGATCTACTTCTTCTATGAGATCCTCGTTAGGCTATATGCTCATTAAGTAGTTATGAAGAATGCAACATGCTCCAAAGATAAGGTTTTGTGCTTTTATTCCATAAGTATGCTAAGATGAATAAGCTAAAATCTCAAATCATTTTTTCCAAATGCCAAAAGTTCTCTCAATTATATTACGAAGTGATGAATGCGATAAATTAAACAACTCCTTAAAATTTTGGGGTGGATTTCTTTATGAATACCTTTTAAAATGATAATAGACTCCTCTATAAGGTGTAATGAGTCCACTAATTAACATGAAGCTAGCATCCACAATTTTGAGATTATCTTATCCACAATTTTGAGATTATCTTCTTGTGTCAATGCCTTTTACATAATCCTAGAGTCAAATGCTATGCCTTCCCATCCAGTGAGCATATAAGTAAATTTTAAATCAAATGTGCAAGCTACTAACACATTTTATGTTAGGAATTCTTTCCTACCATGAATAGTGGAGCTCTTTAGTGGATACTTCCACACTTACATGTGTTCCGTCTATGAAACTAACACAATCCTTAAAGAAAGGGTAGAACCTATAATTTGCATGGATTTCAAGAGAGACAATTGTACCATTAGGTTAAATAATAAATTTGTCTCCTACTTCAATGATGGTGCCTAATACATTATAGAGATGACGGCTAATTATCTTAATAGACTGAAGAAGAAATTTACCACACAATTTTTTGCTTTATGACCTAGTATGCAAAGAGTTTTAGCCACTTGTTCTTCCACGGTAGCCCATCTTGTAAGTTTTAATCCAACTCTATTTCTATTAAGCCACATAATGTTAGGAAAGCTTTAAGAGTCATATGGATGATGTTGTGACTCATTTCATTAGTACTTAACTGACTCATATTTCTTCATACACCCTTTACCTTTCTAAACACATACTATAACTTATCTTTCATTTACAACATCTCCTCCCAATAATAAGGTAGACAAAAACACATGTGAGTAATGCTATAGTTTTTTAACGCAAATCCAGCCATCAACTCAAGACTATATTGATTTGAAATGTCAATTTCATCTAACATACCAAGTTAACATGCATCCAATTAACACTAAACCACTTGAGACATAACAAACAAATTATAAATAATAATAGATTAAAAAAATGCTAAATCTAACAAGTAGATTATAATCATGAGTAGAGGTAGAGGTTGCAGCACTGGTTATGAATGCAATACACATGGTTTAAAAAGAAGATTATCGTAATTGATTTGGTGGGGAGAAAAAAATATATTAGCAGAGCAATTCAATTAGGTATGATAGATGTAGAAAGAAAAAAATATATTAGCATATTAATTTAGCATATTATAAGAATCTGGCATTGTTGTGGACTTTATAACCATTCTCATTAAGAAGACATTGTTAATCACGGTAAAAATTAGGTAAACAAGTTAATCCAGCAAAACTCATTCCTTTGAATTAGTGACAATTCTAGATTAAAAGAATCAAATTGAACAAGATGTTGAGGTAATAAGCAACAGAAAAGGAAGAGACAACACCTAAATATAGGAACTGGAAAAGGAGTAAAAGGAAAGGACAACGCCTAAATAAATTTTTGTGGACTTTATCACCTAAATAGTTTTCGTTTACCTTCATACTCTCTTTTCTCCTTTGTACTATTACCAAGCATCAAACACAATACAAAATTGATGAACCCATATCATTTAAAAAAATATTCCCAAAATCTCCAAAATGAAGTATTTGCTAGAACGAAGAAGAAGAAGAAATACCTATATATTGAATCAAACTTCATTCCTAAACAAAAGGAAACTCTAACTGGAATAATGGCAAACACTTGGTGGGCACATATTAATAACTACTAAAAATAACATTACTCTATAACCCAAATAACACTTATTAGATTTCTAAATCAATGAAGAATAAAAAATACTCGTAACTTGAAAGTTCCATGACAATATATAATAAAATGAAAAAAAGTTTTGTGATAATAAATAGGGTATTAATAATTTGAGGTGAAGATTGAACTGGGATGAGATGTGAGATAATGAGTTAATTAGAAATTCTTCCTTATCACAGACTCCAAATGGATATCAACTAAATAGATCATCACCTATATAATAAAGCTAGTAGGTTCTATGAGTTCACATGGATTCCAATAACTAATAACAAAGCAAAAGCATGGAATCTAACCCTCATGAACAATTTATTATCCTAAAATGCAAAGGTTCACAGTATGGGAGATCAAATAAACTAGAGGCCAAAATTTCATACACTTTCTCTTTAACTCGCTCACACAGAGGAAGTACATTCTTACTTAGTACAACTTCACAGGGTTTTCCCATTAAATGCTTTTCTCTTCGACCATTGCCCATATTTTTGAGAACTAAATAGAAGCTCTTAACCCATTTTAAGTATCTTATCACATTCTACTTTTTTTCTATCTGTATAATACTGATAGTAGAAAGAGGTTTGGAAAGGATTGTGATAATGAATAGAAAAGAAAAATAATGATTAGACAAAAGTATAAAAATGAGGGACTAAAATGAAAAGTTTAAAAGTTCTATGTTAAAAAATGAAAGTAGAAATAAAATTTGTGCCATTAACTGCAATTATAAAAAGTTGATAGCCTAAAGTATAATTTTCAAAAGTTCAAGAGCAAAATGGTAATTATGAGAAAGTTGAGCCGAAAAAGGCCCAAAAATTCACAGAATTAGATTAGTCTTAAATTTTCTCAATAAATAGAAAAAAATTATTCTAATCAATTTGACGTGACATAGAATTTTGATATGAGGTCCCAAAAAATTTATATTAATTTCTAAAGAAAGGGAAATTAATGTAGTATCCTCTGGACCTCAGAATCAGATGGAATTTGGTAGTAAATTCCTATAATTAATATAATAATTTCTAAAACTAATAGAGCTTAAAAATTAGTTTTGTAGAATTTATTATGGAATTTATAGTGGATTAAAACACCTGATAAATATATTTCAGGGAAATTTCTCAAAAATTAAGCCCATAAAGGCAGTGGATCATGTAGAGGGCACAAAATAGTGCCTTATAGACCAAATTATATTTTTAGATAAGTATGTTGACTAGGACTAATAAAGACCAGGAAAATATAAAATTATGAAAATGTCACTAAATGTATGCCATTGTGTTGTGTCATTAAGTCAGAGTTAGATGAAGGACATATTAGTCATTTAGACAAGTTGAAAACATCTAGGAAAGTACATGAGTGATTAGTTAGTGGTAGTATATGCCCTAATAAGAAATAACGAGGTGTAAAATGATAATTATACCCTTAAGGTTAATATAATGCAAGATAGTGAACTAAGGGCATTTCAGTCATTTGCCAAAGGATTTGTAATTAAGTTTGGCCCAGTTCAAGAATGTCAATGGTAGGAAGGATTTTCATACTAGATTTAAGGTTAGAAACCAAATTATGAAATCTCAAAAAAATTAGATTTATAAAACAAATTGGTTTTTGAGAAATTGGACTGAGCTGGTACTGAATTGGACTAAAATTTTTCCAGAAACTTCTCCACTTGGAATGGTGCCACATGCCCTATGAGTTTTCTCTTGGTGATGTCATGGATAATGTCACAATTAAATTTTTAGAAAAATTAAATCTAAGATTAAATGTGAGCCATTAGATCAAATAGTGCACAAAGTAATCTTGGCCATTGATTTTCCATGGAATTTGGCTATAAATACCTCACCATTTCTGCTCAAAACTGTGGAGCATGAGAACCTTGGGGAACCTCTTGTAAAATGAAAACTCAAGCCAAAACAAAGAAGAATCCAAGGTCTAAAGTTCAAGCAAGCTAGAGATCAAAGGTAAGCAATCTATCATAACTTATTTTCCTTTGATTTGGGAGCTTAAACTTAGGGTTTTCATGGAAGAAATTTGAGTTTTCTCTAAGGTGTTTGTGCTGTCCAAAACCTTAGATGAAAGGAGACAGAAGAAATTAAAGTTAGAGTTATATGATTGAAGCTTAAACAAGCTAGTTAAGTGATTGGTTATTGAATCAAGTTGATATTATTGACTTTGCCATGGTTAAACCATTTTAGTTTGCACTGTTCATGATGGAAGGAAATGGAATTTCAATGATTTAATGCTTCCATTGAATTTATATGATGATTTTGTATAGGATTGGATAGGTTTTGAACCTTGGAAGCATTGTAATTTCAAATTATAGTTTTTAAAGTTATTCTCTATTACTGTTCACTCGCATGAACAGTGATTGGAATTTCATGATTTTGATGCTTTCAATGGTTTTAAAATGAAAAGTTGTGTGGGATAAAGTGGAGAAACAAGTATGGGAAGCATTAGAATCAAAATGAGAATTTTTGAAAGAAAAGAGGGTGTTATGCATTTCTATACAGAACAGTGCATAGGAGCTAGAATTTCATGATTCTAAGATCATAAATGGATTTTAAATGTTTGGTACAAGTAATGGTCTGTATGTATGTTAACCTTTTTATGTAATGTTATGTAATATCTATTATATGTAAAGAAAATAAATGAAAGACTTATGGCATAACCCTATGATGTATATGAATGCATGAAAGGTAGAAAAGATGGTTTATGCATGCTTGAATAATTATTGAAAGTGAAAGAAAGGAAACTGAAATGGTAAAACGTAGGTCCTGAAGCAATTTTGTTGTGGCTTCAGTTTGATCTATCAAATAAAGGAATTAATCCACAAAATTTTATGAGCACATAGTATACATCCAGATCTTTAAATTCATATGTAATACGCCTCATTTGGATGTGTATGTCAAGAGAAATGAGTTTCCAAAGTTAAGAGATAGAATCTAGAAATTCTAGAAATTGCCATATGAACATTAAAAAGTAACATTTAACTTTATCAATTGGCAAGGTAAATGTTTAGATTTATATTTTTTTCCTTAAGGAGATATGAAAGAGCTTCAATTAAAAATTTGGATCATCTCCATACGATGTTTCTACAATTAGTTATGAATTTTTAAAGTTGGACTGTAAATCTAAAATCACCAAATAAACAGTACTCGAAAAATAAATTTTAAAATTTTAATTTTTGGGCCAACATAATACTTCAGCTAATCAAATAAGCTTTTGAATACATACTCTGAGGTGGTAAAAGTAGGATGTTTCATTTTAGTATTAGAGATAAAGTTTATAGCATTGGTACAGAGTAAAGTTTTAGCATATAACAGAGGTTCAAGTGTAAGATAAACTTGCTCTGATAGGGAAATAGAATATGTAGCGGTTACGTAAGACCCAATTGAGGTTGAGGTTAGTAATGGGTTACTCTTTCACAGTCCAACTAAGATTATGGATTGGTGATTAATGCTCTAGGGAAATGGAATATTGACACTTAATAAGAGATACCTTCTCCCCTATTAGTGATCCAGGAGGATAAGGGAAAACTTAAAAGTATGAATAGCATAGAGATGTGAGCCAGACCTTTCCTCAATTAGCTAAAAAAAGTAGCCAATTCAGTTATGGACTACAGTTAGATTACAGTGAGGCCAAAGACACATAAGTCCTTTAGGCTAAGGACAAAGAAGTCTTACAGACGATGAGAGATGTTATAATATAATGAATATAGCCTAGTTAAGATAAAATGGCCTGATATGATAAGCTATCTCATATTCCTAAATGAATAAATAGGATATTGGAGATGTAAGCTACAGATAAATAGCCTCAGAAATTTCTTGAGGATTAGTAGAAAGGGATGATAAGAGATATAATATGAGTTTTTGGTATTGCCTTCTAAACCTAATATAAGTCCTATTCCTCCTATAAGAGGACAGTTTATGGCTAAGGAAGTTAAGCACTGGTATTAGATTACAGGTAGACTAGATATTAGTCCTTCCTCACTAGAGTTTGAGGATAGATTTGCTATGAGAAATATACAACAGTTCCTTAATCTAGAGATCCAGTCAGAGTTTATAACAATCCCTGTCCATTCTCAAAGTCCAGGAATATGTGACTTTATAGAGAAAGATCAGTGTGATGTTCTTGGTCCTAGTCAACCCTAGCCTTCTTTGCTAAAGATAGACAATGTTGACCATATCAGTCTCAAGAAAGCTATGGAGAGTGAATTACTCAATTTAGGTAAAGGGATGGACAGAAGTAGAGATCAAGAACAATCAGTTTATCTACAATTCCTCAATGCTATAGCAGGTATAATAAATAGATATACAAGAGAGGGCATTAACCTGAATCAAGTTTATACTCTAGAAGACTGGCATGAGATGGTAGTAAGACAAATATTGTCATATACCCTATGTGGCACGTAGAACTAAGTAATTTTTTTGCAAATGATCCACCAACTGATATACAGAGGTAGTATTTATGTATGCAAAAGTATTTATAGTTCACTATTCCCTAGAAAAGAATGTAAAAAGAGATGAGGGATAATGTAAATTTGTAAATAGTGTAAAGTAAATACATAGATGTATAGCAGTTATGATGTACCCTGAATATACAGTGGACATGTATGTAATGTATGTATAAATGTTATGTTGACATGAAATATGAAGTTTTGATATGATATAATGAAATGATAGTTGGTTGAACATTTATGTGAATATGTTCCCTATTTAATGTGATTATGATATATAGATATGAATGAGTTTCAACTGACTCAAACTCATCAAAGTCAGGAACACTAGAAGAGAATGTTTAGAAAAAGTTATACCCAGGTCATGATTTGAAGCATTTTAGGTCACAACTAGAAGTTTCAGAGAAGTTAAGTCATGACCTGACAAATATTTATAGAAGCTTTTAGTCATGATGAGTAAAGATCATTGGTCGCAACAGGAAGCTCTAGAGCTATCAGGTTGCGATGAGTCCAAGGCATAGGACACAACTAATGTCACATCCTTATTTTCAACATCAATTATACTCATTTGAAAGTCATTGGAACCAATCACATGATCATTTTCTTTAGAAACCTCCATTTTCAAAAGAATTGTTCTCGGGTACCATTCACCTCACTGTTCATTTGGTAATTCTAGAACATGTACCCAACTTTGAAATTCATAATTAAATTTAAAAAAAAATCCAAATAGGTTGGTTCTAATTTCTAATGAAATCTATTTTATTGAAATTTGAGGGAAAAATATAAAAATGAGGTTCCATTGTCTCAATGAAATAAGTTTATTTATTGAAAAATACTGTTTATTTGGTAAAATCTGGAAGTTCCAGTTTCCTTGCCTTAACTTCAAAAATTCATTTCTCTTTGGTTACTTATCCAAATGAACCATGTTACCTATGGATTTAAAGATCTAGAAGTTTAATTTAATTCCACAAAATTTCATAGAATAATTCCTTCATTTGCTATATACAATCCATGCGTGAACGCCACTGCCTCAAACCGCTCACTTTATCTCAATTCCAGAACTCACGTCCAACTTAGAAAAATCATAATAAATCGAATTCTTACCCAATTAAGGTGTTCTTGGTGTTCCTTTAAATCTATATATCTTACATATAATCATGCCAAATTTCAAGTTCAAACTCGTTGATTAAGTCATCTTAAACATCATCACACCATCACGGCCTCAGAACACCAACACATGAACAGTCAATTTACATTCCAGCATGTGCTTCCATAATGTCAAGCAACTCATGTAACTTATTGTACAAGTTCAACCATCTATTCTTATCCTCTTTCCTTGAGAAATTCTAGCACCTAAAACATGATTATGCATATGGGAGGAATGAAATTTCATGGAAATCCCAATAGCAAGTTACACAAACCATAATATCATGCATGATTAATTAGATGCTTAACATGTTATGATGAGATGAGAGCTACTTCATAATGGTACATAAGCAAACTCTAACATGCATATTGTCATGACATAACTTACAAGGAGTTGCAATCATTCATACTTCACTATCAACATGATGACACATTCTCATGCTCAACCAAACATCATAATCAACAAGCAAGCAAACATGAACTATAGTTAGGTATTCTTGCTACCTCTTAGCTATCCTTGTTAAAGCCTTCTTGAGATGATTTTCTTCCTTCAAAAATATCAAAACCTAGTCATTACAAAGTAATATCAAGTTACAACTCAACTTAAACACAAAACTAAGATTAGGTTTTCACTAGTTTCCATTCTTTCTCTATTTTATGTTTCATACTTCCATCTTCCCAAAATAAATTCTCATAGTTCATTTCCACATAATTTTTCATGTATAATCCAAATATGAATCTAAAATTTCCAAAATCAAATCATGTCACAAGCTTCTGTACAGAACTGAAACACGCCCTTGATTTTCCAAAAAATCACACTTTGATTCCAATGCTTCCAATACTTGTTCTCTTATTCTATCCCCACACAATTTTCCATTTAAAACTCATTGGAAGCATCAAAATCATGAAATTCCAACATATGAACAGTGGCACATATAGTAGCACCCATCAATATAAACTTCAATTTACTTACATACTTGAATTTCCAAGCTTATATCACTTGGTTCTAGTTTGTCTAAGCTTATCTAAACTATTCATAACATAAAAATCATATTCTAACCATCTATGGACAGCACTTCCAGCAGAAACCACAAGGGAAATATGGCACAAAAATGCCTTAAAATCAAGAGCTAGCTTGCTACAACAAAGCTCAAGAACAAATGAGATGATTACCTTACTTTGTGCTCCAAGTTGTGTGCTTCTTTCTTGGTTGAATGGAAATTTTATAAGAGTTTTCCATAGAGTTCTTGTGCTCATGGTTTTGGTTCATATTTGAGGGGTATTTTAGCCAAAATCCATGGAAAATCAATGGCCAAGATTAATTCGTGCACTATTTGATCTAATGGCTAATATTTAATCTTGAATTTGACTTTTTCAAAAAGGTAATTATGACATTATCCATGACATCACCAAGGGAAAACTCAAGGGGCTAGGTGAAAAAATTCCAATGGGGGGAAGCTTATAAAAAAATTCTAATCCAATCCGGTGCCAGTTCAGTCCAATTCCCCAAAAATTGGACTGTTTTATAAATCTAATTTTTCTAAAACTCCATAATATACTATCTAACCTTAAATCAAATACCTAGATTATTTCTACCATTGACATTCTTGAATTAGGCCAAAACTTAATTACAGATCCCTTGGGAAATAACATAAATGTTGTTTGTGTCCTTTTTTGCACTATATTAACCCTAAAGGCATAATTGTCATTTCATCCCTCTTTGTACTGCCTCAGAGCATATACTGGTTCTAACTAATCATCTTTATACTATATTACATGTTTTTAGCCTGTCCAAAATGCCCTCCATCTATCACTAGTACAATCTGGGTATCTAGGGACATTTTCATAATTTCACACTTTTCCTGGACTATTTTGGACTCTAGCCCACTTAACTGTCCAGCCACATTATTGGACTTATGATGGTGCCATTTGGGCCTTGGTTTAGGCTCATTGCCTTTATGGCACAAATCCCAATAAATCTCTTTCGACCATATTTATCGGGTATTTTATTTCACTGTAAAATCTCGTATGAATTCTGTAGGATTCCTTTTCTGACTCTATTAATTTTATAAATTCATACATTTAATATAATAATTTACCATGAGGTTTCATCTGATTCTAAGATCTGAAAAATACTGTAACAATTCCTTCTGACTTTAAAAATTTATATCAATTAATCGGGACCTCAAATTAAAATTCTGTTACTCCTTAAACTGACAAGAATATTTTTGTCTATTTATTGGTAAAATTTTGGTATGATCTAATTCTGAGCATTTTTAGCCTTTTTCGGTTCAATTTTCTTATAATTATATTTAGGTCCCTGACTTTTTGCTTATTTATATTTAGGTCCCTAAACTTTTAGAAATTACCACTTTTGGCCCAACTTTTGTTTCTACTTTAACTTTTAGCCTCCCACCTTTTCTAATTTTTGTTTAGGTCCCTCTCATTCTTCAAGACTCATTTAACCTTTATTATTTCTTCTGATCATCGTCATAATCCTTTCTGAACATCTTTCCACTATCAGTATTATACAGATAGAAAAAATTAGGATATGACAACTAATGTATAAGCAGATCAGGTCACGATAGAAGATGACTTATGGTCGCAACTAAAGAACACATAGCTGTCAAGTTGTGACGAGTAAGTAGAGATGGTCGCAACTAAAGTTTAGAGAGAATATGAGTCGCGACTAGACAGTACTCAAGTTACGACTAGAATACACAAAGATCTAATGACAAGAATAAAGATGCCACCTCACTGAAGTTTATCAGTTAGAGGTTTAGCACATGATGCAGGCAAGCCAAATAGTATGAGGTACTAAGATACAGAAGATCAATTTAAGAATATGTTCAAAAATAGATCCTCCATGTGACCATCAGGAGTAGATATACGTTACGAAAGAATATGTTCAGTAGTCTTTTCTGAACAAAAGAATTAAAGTCAAATTAAGACTTGCCTAGAAATGAGCCTAGCATATGGCTTAAGGTTAAAGCGTGATGGCTAATAGATAGAAAGTTCATATTCCTAAAACAGAGGGATCCCATCATGAAGAGATAGTAACCTAGCATACCTAGGGTAGAGTACCCTAGAGAATAGAAGTAATAGTGCTAGATGATGAATGAGATCCATATGACCTAAATTAGTCAGGATCTAGAGACAAACTAAAAAAGAACCATAGTCTATACCAGAGTAAATTAAGGTTGACAGATAGAAAGAGTTAAGAAATGGTATAGAGAAATAGAAGTTACTCCATATGAGATAGAGATTGATCTGCTCTCTTAATAAGTTTTTATCGAATAGTTTACCAGAGGCATTCCTCTCAGTTAGATAGAGATGAGCGTGAGGCTAAAGCTTAAAGTAGAGAAAGAGAAACCCTTTAATGAATACTTAGCCGAGTTCATCCACATGAACCGTGAGAGTCGAATGATTGAGAAGTTAGTTTAGGGATTAAATTCTGTGTTATAAAGAAAGATTTTTTCTTAGGTAATTGTAGAAGTTCAACAGAGCAGTAGATGTATGCAAAATAAGGAAAGAAGTGTATGGTGTTTAAATAAAGAAAGGTAGCTATAGTTAAAAAGATAAAGTGACACCCCTATTCCCTATGTAAGAAAGAGTAATGAAGGGTTGAGTCTATACCCTAATAAGAGGGTAACGTGTTGTTGGAAATTGTTCCCTAGGAGCTAATCCTTGGATAACTCATGATCTTATCTTAAATGTCCTTGGTCGATCATCTATGCGGGAGCAGAGATGAAATAAGACCAGTATGACTTTGAAGATGTATAAAGATATAAATCAAAGTCATAGGCACATGTAAGAGTACAAGGTGTTAGACCGACCCGCTATGAGAGAGTTGCATGGGTTAAGTCACAAGCTTCTCTCATATACAAACCATGTCAATATGCCCTTTGACATGAGATCATCATGGATTCCTACATGACAAATGCTCAGCTTTGACCTAGTCAAAAGTCACTTTTGACCGAGTGATTATAAAGACTATGTTTGGGCTTAATGGTTTTCCATGCGGAGGAATGTGAATGGTCAAGATGGAATTTATCCCTCACATTCGTAGAGAGATATTGCTAGGCCCCTCGATGAGTGAGTCTGAGAAATGTATGGCCATACTATAATAGAAAGGTAGTTCTATTTCTATAGTCAGACTACTCAGGGATCGAGAAAGTAACGGTCAGGAATAGGAGGATGACATTCTCCATGCCTCATCCATGACCAAAATATCGTGTGACAAAAGGGACATGATATGGTTGTATAAAAGGTTACATCGTTCATCAATCCTCATATGATTTAGGTAGTCGTGATGTCTTGCTAGAGACCGCTTGTGACTTGTGAGTTAGTATAGTAAATTGCCCACTGCCAACTTTATATGGGCCTATAGGGTCGCACACAAAATAGCCCAACATGAGCTATGATGTCCAGATTCAATCAATGATCCAAGGTGGATGTATATATTTATTTATATTGATATTCGTATATATATAAATTCGTATATATATATATATTATATATAAGAGATATTTATAAGATTTAATTTATAAGGATAAATTAAATCTCTATCACATTTGAATTTAAAATTTAAATTGATATGATATCTCATATAAGATATATTTACAAGATTTAATTTATAAGGATAAAATTAAATCTCTATCACGTTTGAATTTGAAATTCAAATTGATATGATATCTCAAATTTGATTTATGAGAATAAATCAAATGTAATTCCATCTTATCTTTTTTTAAATTAAATAAATGGGTGAATTAAATATGTGGGACGGATTTAATACAAACACTATTTATTTAATTAGTTTCTTATCAAATTATACAATATATGATATTGTATTAATTTCAGAATTAATATAAGATTAATTCCAAAAATTAATCCAAGTCTATGGTAACACACATAGCATCCGATATATCTGATATTTAGGAGCTATGGTTAGGGCAGAAAAAAAGGGTGAACGAGAATCCACAAAAGTTTGAAAATAAG
The DNA here is from genome assembly GCA_037074615.1 of Leucaena leucocephala. Lineage (NCBI taxonomy): Eukaryota > Viridiplantae > Streptophyta > Magnoliopsida > Fabales > Fabaceae > Leucaena > Leucaena leucocephala. Next base: position 9,544,534 of record CM073525.1, read on the forward strand.
AAACTGCCAAAATAGAGACGGAGAGGACGAATTCTTGAGTAAGCCCTGGAGGGACAGGAGGCGCTAGTATGTCGTTTGTGGTTGGAACACTGTTTATGTGGATACTAGTAGAGGAAGCTGACCTGATTCGTCGACTTCTTGTGATCAAAAAGAGATCACGAGCTGCGGAGAGAAGCTATAGATGTCGCAACCAGAAGCTGAGAAAGTTGCGAATGAATACTGAGGGTAATACTTCTTTCCACTTAACTTAAACACATACAGTAGATCTTGGTAGGGAATGGAAAAATTTTTAAGTTAATTTCTGCTGCATGTCTTCTAATTCCTTACAGTGGTATCAGAGCCATGTTGTTTTGTGTTTAAGTTAGGCTTGATTGTTGATTCATATGATATGTGTTAGTCGTAGCCGATCATATGATAACATGCATTTTATGTGTGACATATAAGGAATCTGTTTTTTGTATGACATATAAGGAATCTGAAAGGGAATTGAAATCGGTGGTACATGCGTTTTGATTTGATCAATTAATATTGATGGGGTCTAAGAAAAATGAATTCAGATTCGTAATTATTTATGAAACAAAAAAAAATTCTCGGGCCGCTGCCCCAGACCCTACCCGATAACCGGCTAGCGGGACTGCCGTGGCTACCTGTTCGTAGCGCAACATAACCGTAACATATACTATTTTATGAATATTTTAGTTTTAAAACATTAATTGCCCTTCGATTAAATCTGAATATTGATTCTTGAATGTTTGGGTATAGTGAATAATATGGCTCTAGATTACAAGTGTTGTAATTTTTAAATACGGCTGCGTGTTGTGCCTTTCTCTATATACTCTTAATGTACCTTCTCTTCTCATCTCACTCCCCTCGAATGTTAAAAGAGGTTTCTATATGTAATTTTCTTTTTCTTACTATAGAGCTCCTCTCATTAGCTTGAGTGGACTTAGGATAGGTGAGTCATATTGTATCACGTTTAAATTATGCATTTTATGATTATATCAGCACATGCATATTACTTGTATGAGATACAAATTGAGAAACATGCATTCTTATAAACCAGATAGTTAAATTAAGCCCTCTAAATGAAATCTTAAGTCATAATGCTGTCAATTTATGAACACTTGTCAAAACCTCGATCGTTCAATTGTGGACTCCGCCAAAGTGGGTGCATTTGAGTTATGTTGGGGAGATAACCAAGAGTAATGGTGCTACTCTCACATGTTTATTATTGTTTGACTTAATTGAGACTAACAAAATGGTTTTGGGTCTCAAGGCATTAGATAGGATTAAAAATATGCCAGATCATATGATGATAGAATCCCATGAACATCTAAGAGTTACATTTGATGTAATTGGTAAAGGTGTTACTTACCTAAATAACTTAATTTAAGTGTCCTGCCAAAGCGGACTTAAGTTTGAGCCAAATATGGATCTTAACCCACTAACTATTGCATTGAGGGTTGTTTATTTAGTGGGAGATTGCTAATTCAATTGCATATTTTAATTGTAGAATCATGACAACTAGTAATACTGCTACATTATCGTTGCGATCTATCCTTGAGAAGGACAAACTCAATGGGACAAACTTTCTTGACTGGTTTAGAAACTTAAGAATTGTTCTCAAGCAAGAAAGAAAGGCACATGTCCTAGATCAACCCATTCCTGAGGAGCCAGCAGCCAATGCTCCTAGAGCTTAGAGAGATGCTTACACGAAGTATAAGGAAGACTCTATCGATGTGGGACGCTTGATGCTAGCCACCATAGTTCCAGAACTCCAAAGAGATCTAGAACACATGGAGGCTTATGAGATGATTGTGCATCTCAAGGAAATATTCCAGCAACAGGCAAGACAAGAGAGGTATGAGACTACTAAGGCCTTATATTCCTACAAGATGGCTGAAGGTGCATCAGTCAGTACTCATGTCTTAAAGATGAAAGGGTACATTGATTACCTTGAGAGGCTTGGATTTCCCATGAGCGAGGAATTAGCTACAGATTTGGTCTTGAACTCACTCTTGGAAAGTTATGACCAGTTTGTCATGAACTACAACATGAACAATATGGAGAAATCTATTTCTGAATTGCATGAGATGATTAAAACTACTGAGTTGAGTCTTAAGAAGAAGCCCATTACTATTTTGATGGTTTAGAAAGGAAAGGGTATGAAAAAGAAAGGCAAAGGCAAGGGTAAGGGTCATAGCCTATCAGGTAAGACCAAAGAGTCAGGCAAGCCCGAAACCAAGCCTGCACCAAAGAAGGCAAAGCCTTCGAAGGAAGGAGTCTGCTTCTTCTGCAATGAACCTGGTCATTGAAAGAGGAATTGTAAACTCTACCTCGAAGATCTGAAAAAGAACAAGAAGGATAGCGGGGTTATCGCTTTAGGTATTTATGTTATAGACATTAATCTTTCTAATTTCACCACATGGGTATTAGATACTGCATGTGGTTCTCACATTTGTACAAATGTGCAGGGACTAAAGGACAGTAGGAAGCTGAAAAAGGGCGAAGTTGACCTACGAGTTGGAAACAGAGCAAGGGTTATTGCGTTAGCTGTAGGCACTTATGAATTAATTCTGCCCACTGGGCTTTTGTTAGTTTTGAACAATTGCTATTATGTTCCTGCTTTAAGTAGTAACATAGTTTCACTTTCTTATTTGGATAAGGAAGGTTTCACTTCCATTGCTGGGAATAGTAGATGTTCTATTTATCATAATGATGTTTTCTATGCTCATGGTGATTTGCATGTTGATCATTATATATTAAATTTGGGACAACCCAATCATGGAAATATCTATAACATAACCGCCAAAAGGGTCAAACCAAACGATTTGAATCTGACATACCTCTGGCACTGTCGTCTGGGCCACATAAATGAGAAACACATTTCCAAACTCCATCAAGATAGATTTCTCAACTCATTTGATTTTGAATCATATGACACTTGCGAGTCTTGCTTGTTAGGAAAGATGACAAAGTCACCTTTCACTGGGCACAGTGAGAGTGCCACTGATTTATTGGGCCTCATACATACAGATGTGTGTGGACCGATGAACACAAATGCCAGAGGAGGTTATTCGTACTTCATAACATTTATAGATGATTTTAGTAAATATGGGTATATCTATCTGATAAAGCATAAATCCGAATCTTTTGAAATGTTCAAAATATTTTAAAATGAAGTACAAAACTAGCTTGGTAAAACAATTAAAGCCCTTCGATCTGATCAGGGTGGTGAATATTTGAGCCAACAGTTCATTGATCATCTTAGGAGTTGTGGGATAGTCTCACAATTGACTCCTCCAGGGACACAACAATGGAATGGCATTTTTGAACGGAGGAATCGACAACTATTAGATATGGTTCGATCTATGATGAGTCAAACAGATCTTTCACCCTCCTTTTATGGTCATGCCCTAGAGACAGCTACGTTCACACTCAATCGTGTTCTATCTAAGGAAATTGAAAAGACTCCGTATGAGATATGGACTGGGAGAACACCTAGTTTGTCTTTCCTCAAGATTTGGGGATGCGAGGTCTATGTTAAGCAAGAAGCCTCAGACAAATTAGCTCCCAAATTCTCAAAGTACCTTTTTGTGGGATATCCTAAGGAAACTAAGGGATACTATGTCTACAACCCTGCTGATAACAAAATGTTTGTTGTCAAAAATGGTATCTTTCTCAAATAAGAATTTATCTCTAAAAGAACCAATAGGAGAAAGGCACACCTCGAAGAAGTTCAAGAGCCACAAGACACCATAAAACTGTAGATGGAAAATAAAGAAGACTCACAACAAGTTGTTGAGACTCTTCAAGTCACGCAAGGTCCATGAAAATCTAATAGGACACGACTTTAGCCTCAGAGATATGGATTTCTGATTTCTGATAGTCGTGATGTGTTGTTCATTGAGCATAATGAGCCAACTACCTATCGAGAAGCTATAGTGGGATCAAACTTTGAAAAATGGCTTAATGCCATAAAGTCTGAGATGCAATCCATGTACGACAATCAGGTTTGGACCTTAGTCGACCCACCTGAAGGTGTAAAAACTATCGGGTGCAAGAGGGTTTTTAAGGAGAAAATTGACATGGATGGCAATGTAAATGTCTTCAAGGCATGACTGGTTGCAAAAGGATTTACTCAAACTCATAGTGTGGACTATGATGAGACCTTTTCCCCAGTTGTAATGGCCAAATTAATCAGAATCCTCTTTGCCATAGCAGCATATTATGACTATGAAATATGGCAGATAGACATCAAGATAGCCTTCCTTAATGGAAAGCTCCTTGAGGATGTGTACATGACACAACCTGAAGGGTTTGTGCATTCTGAGGACTCTGGTAAAGTGTGCAAGCTTCAAAGGTCCATTTATGGACTGAAGCAAGCCTATCAGAGTTAGAATCATCGTTTTGATGAAGTAGTCAAAGAGTTTGGATTTCTTCAAAATATTGTTGAACCTTGTGTGTACAAGAAGGTTAGTGGGAGCACAGTTGTATTTTTGGTACTCTATGTCGATAACATCCTACTTATTGGAAATGATATTCCTACCTTGTAGATTGTCAAGTCTTGGTTAGGAAAGTCTTTCTCGATGAAATACTTGGGTGAAGCCACCTACATCCTAGGAATCAGGATCTATAGAGATAGATCTAAAAGACTTCTAGGACTCAGTCAGAGTACATACATAGACAAAATACTGTATAGGTTCAGTATGCACGAATCAAAGAGGGATTTCATACCCATGTCTTATAGTATTCACCTCAGCAAAGATCTGTGTCCTAGTACATCTGATCAGCGAGGTCGCATGAGTAAAGTTCCATATGCCTCGGCCATAGGATCTATCATATATGTCATGTTATGTACTCCACCGGATGTCTCGTTTGCCTTAAGTATGACTAGCAGATATCAACATGACCCTAGTGAGGGCCATTAGACTGCTGTCAAGAATATCCTTAAGTACTTAAGAAGGACTAAGGACTTATTTTTGGTCTATGGTAGATTGGATGATAAACTCTGTGTAACTGGTTACACAGATGTGAGTTTTCAAACTGAACAGGACAACCAAAAATTGCAGTCTGGATATATATTCCTCCTCAATAATGGAGTAGTAAGCTGGAAGAGCTCTAAGCAGGGCACTTTAGCAGATTCTGCAACGGAAGCTGAGTATATAGCAGCATCTGATGCAGCTAAGGAAGCCGTTTGGATCAGGAAGTTTATCATGAAACTAGGGGTGATACCTATCATCTCAGATCCAATAACTTTGCTCTATGACAATAGCGGTGCCATTGCACAGGCCAAAGAGCCTAGATCACATCAAAGGACCAAGCATATACTCAGGCGATTTTATCTCATCAGAGAAATTAATGATAGAGGTGATATAAAAATATGCAAAGTAGCATGAGAAGATAATGTTGTTGATCCTCTAAAAAGCAGCTTGTGCAGACAAAGCATGAGCGTCATGTTAGGTCAATGGCAATTAGTCAAATTAATAATTGTACCTAGCGCAAATGGGAGATTGTTGGAAATTGTGCCCTAGGGGTCAATCATTGTCTTATAAACATTGTTGATTTATGAATTTATTAATTGTGTTATCATATTATTTGCATGTTTACTGTGATGACCATCCTTGGATAACTCATGATCTTATCCTAAATGTCCCTGGTCGGTTATCTATGTGGGAGCAGAGATGAAATAAGACCAGTATGAATTTGAAGATGTATAGAGATATAAATCAAAGTCATAGGCACATGTAAGAGAACAAGGTGTTGGACCGACCCGTTATGAGAGAGCTGCATGGGTTAAGTCATAAGTTTCTCTCATATACAAACCATGTTACTATGCCTGTTGACCTGAGATCATTATAGATTCCTACATGATAAACGCTCAGCTTTGACCTAGTCAAAAGTCACTTTTGACCGAGTGATCATAAAAACTATGTTCGGGCTTAGTGGTTTTTCGTGCGGAGGAATGTGAATGGTCAAGATAGAATTTATCCCTCACATTCGTAGAGAGATATTACTGGACCCCTTGATGAGTAAGTCTGAGAAATGTATGGCCATACTATAATGGAAAGGTAGTTCCATTTCTATAGTCAGACTACTTAGGGATCGAGAAAGTAATGATCAGGAATAGGAGGATGACATTCTCCATGCCTCATCCATGACCAAAATATCGTGTGACAAAAGGGACATGATATGGTTGTATAAAAGGTTACATCGTTCATCGATCCTCATATGATTTGGGTAGTCGTGATGTTTTGATAGAGACCGCTTGCGACTTGTGAGTCAGTATAGTAAATGGCCCACTGCCAACTTCATATGGGCCTACAGGGTCGCACACAAAATAGCCTAATATGAGCTATGATATCCAGATTCAATGAATGATCCAGGGTAGATGTATATATTTATTTATATTTATATTCGTATATATATAAATCGTATATATATTATATATAAGAGATATTTACAAGATTTAATTTATAAGGATAAATTAAATTTCTATTACGTTTGAATTTGAAATTCAAATTGATATGATATCTCATATAAGAGATATTTACAAGATTTAATTTATAAGGATAAAATTAAATCTCTATCACGTTTGAATTCAAAATTCGAATTGATATGATATCGCATATAAGAGATATTTACAAAATTTAATTTATAAGGATAAAATTAAATCTCTATCACGTTTGAATTTGAAATTTGAATTGATATGATATCTCAAATTTGATTTATGAGAATAAATCAAATGTAATTCTGTCTTATCTTTGTTTTAAATTAAATAAATGGGTGAATTAAATATGTGGAATAGATTTAATACAAACACTACTTATTTAATTAGTTTCTTATCAAATTATACAATATATGATATTGTATTAATTTTAGAATTAATATAAGATTAATTCCAAAAATCTAAGTCTGTGGTAACACGCATAGCATCTGACATATCTGATATTTAGGAGCTACAGTTGGGACAGAAAAAGAGGGTGAACAGGAATTCGCAAAAAGGTTTGCATATAAGAAACTGCCGAAATAGAGACGGAGAGGACAAATTCTGGAGTAAGCCCTGGAGGGATAGGAGGTGCTAGCACGTCGTTCATGGCTGGAACGCTGTTCGTGTGGATACCAGTAGAGGAAGCTGACCTGAGTCATTGACTTCTTGTGATCAAAAAGAGATCATGAGCCATGGAGAGAAGTTGTGGACGTCGCAATCAAAAGCTGAGAAAGTCGTGACTAAATACTGAGGGTAATACTTCTTTCCACTTGACTTAAACACATACGGCAGATTCTGGCAGGGAATGGAAAAAAATTTAAGTTAATTTCTGCTGCATGTCTTCCAATTCCTTACACATGGCAGCCTAAGTTAGATGAATAGTTAATTCATATTTTTGAATAAATTGTTAGAAGTTGACCAGATAATGTGATAGATAATCTGATAGATAAGATGATAGAGGAAATAATGCTTTAAAATTTACCTAGTTAATTGTTTAATTGCAAGGTTTATATGAGGGATAGTTGAGCAAATTATATGACATGACTTGTATTGCCATAAGTTATGATGAGTAATTGCATCTCTTTACAGTTATCAAATGATGACATGCATGTTAGAGAATGCTTAAATGATTGTATCTCCTTTCATATTATGCATGTTGGAGTATGCTATGATGAATGAATATCCCCTTCTGCATTTTGTTAAGGGTAGAGTATATATGAGGAGAAAATTATGTTGCTCCTATACCATTTGACATGCAATTAGATAATTCAACTTGGTAATGATAAAACAATAGAGGGGATTAGAGATGAAGGTTAATAGCGAATCTATAGACAAATGATCATAGTACTCAGGACATATCCCTTCATTAAGGATAAGATACATGAATGATGTACCATGAATATGAAATGAAATAAGATGCAGTTATGAAAGATGATATAGCTCTGAGAGGGAGCAACGCTTATGCAATAGAAGTTAACATTTTTGTAATAAAGCTAGATTGCTCTTGCAATAGAGTCAGATTGCTCTTGAAATAGAGCCAAGAGAATGAACAGATTATGATGGATATATGTATGGTAGAGCCTATGCAGCTCTCTACAGTAATGGATATAGTAATGTTATGAAAGATGGGAATGATAGGAGAAATTCCTGAGTGATAGAGGAAATAAGTAAAGTCCTAATAGATAATATTGGCTTATGTGATCATTTTTGGGGAATTATCTGTTGAGTTAACAACTATGTGGAAGTTACTAACCTTATAACTTCATCCATTGGTTAGGTCTTCCAAAGATGAGAATATAGTACTATAGAATCACAGTAGATTTTGGAGGATTGCAATTAGATCCTAGCATGGCTCATAGATAATAGAATTCCAGGGTCATAGTTAAATCCTAAAGAGGCTTATGGTTGATCGCAGTAGATCTTGAGGGTCGCAGTTGACCTAGCCTAGAGAGAAAGCAATGAGCAATAAGTACAATATTTCTTTGGAAGGATGAATACTAAGAAAAAGGTTAAGGTATAGAAGCTTCAAAAGTGGATTCACCCATAACAGAGAGAGTACCCATGATGTTAATTTCATATAGCCTTATTACTATTATAGACTAAACTCAGAATCTTCATACACGCAATAGGAACTAAGTGATCAAAGTTAAATTTATTAATCCTGAGTATCAAGGTTTTATGAGAATATTTCATAAGATATGAGAAAGAGTCAAATAAGAATAAAAGAGATCCCTAAGATTATATTATAGAGAATAAGAATGAGAGACAACTATATCTTCCAGATGAAGATAAAGAGATTAGAAGGTCAGATAGACCCAAGAGACATGTATAAGAAAGGCCTAAGATAGTAAAGTACCAGGATTAGAGCCTGTTAGCACCAGTGCTTTAGATTTTTATCTGCATTTTCCAGTTAAGCGTGCTCAGGCAATAGTAGCCCAATAATAGGTGACCCCCTGGGAAGTGATGAAAGGGGTGTAAATGCCACAGAAGTTTGGCATATATGTACAGAGCTATGTAAAATGATAGAAAGAGCTATGAAAAGTTAGAAAGGGTTATGAATGTTAAGAGACTAGAACCCTTGTGTTAAGTCTAAATAAAATGGATTTGAAAGGAAATATTTAGAATATATTTCTTAAAAGCTAGCAAAGTTATAAGTTAAAGAGAATGTTTAACTTATGGTATCTTAGAATACGTTATGACAAGGCAAGATAGACCATGATATAGCCAGATTTGGCCAGATATGCCATAATATGACATGAAAAGTACGTAATAAGATACGTTATGAGAAATATGTAATGTGATATATAATGAGAAATATGTATCAAGAAGTACAATATGAAATGGCTTTATAACTAGCTTTATAAACAGATAAAGAGGCTCCCTTTTTTGAAAGGGATAAGATGTTTAAATATTATGTTACATGTGAAATAATAAATGAGAGCTTTCACTCTTTGCATGAAATGCCAGGCATTATGTTATGTTTGTAAAATATGCTAAAGCTCTAAATGTTAGAGTAGTGCAAGCTCCATGTGATAGAGTTGTGCAAGCTTCGAGTGTTAGAGCTATGAATATTTAGAAAAGGAATACTTGAGCTCCGATGTTAGAGCTTTGCATTCATGGGCAGGTATGTAGTCCTACAACATGTTGGCCAGGCATTATGCATGTTAGAGTAGATGCTCCTATCTAGCAGTAAAGTAAAGAAAGAAAGAATAATGATATAAGTCCTCTCTCTGTATTATGATGAGTCATTAAAGATGATAAAAAGAAAAGAAGTATGATGATACAAAAATGAGATATAAAGCTTTACGGATGTTAAGAAAAATCCGCTAGATACTGAGAGAAATAATAAGAGATATGTGTTAAAGGTATGACGAGTAGTTGACAGAAACTCCATAATACAACAATATTTGAGAGAGCTTGATATGAAAGAAATGGACACTACTCACAAGTCTCGTATGGTGAGAAGTACATATGCAAATAGATGCATATTAAGTAAGCAAGTAATAGAATAAAGTAGAACTTAACTCTAATTGAGTTAATTTAAAATAGAGAAATAATCACAATAAAGATATGAAGATCTGCAAATATGGAAAGTACTTCGCTAAATGTCAAGATAGAAGATAAGAGATAAATACCCCAATCCTTAGTCATAAAGTGGGAAAAGGATATATATCTAAGATATTTGACTGAGGTGTTAAGTACATTTCGAGGATAAAATTTATTTTAAGTGGGTAGAAATGTCACATCCTACTTTTCTCTATCTGTATAATACTCATAGTGGAAAGAGGTTTGAAAAGGATTGTGATGATGAATAGAAAAGAAAAATAATGATTAGACAAAGGTATAAAAATAAGGGACTAAAATAAAAAGTTTAAAAGTTCTATGGTGAAAAATGAAAGTAGAAATAAACTTTAGGCTTTTAAGTGTAATTATGAAAAGTTGTGCCTAAAGTGTAATTTTCAAAAGTTCAAAGGCAAAATGGTAATTATGAGAAAGTTGAGCCGGAAAAGGCCACAAAATTCCTAGAATTAGATTAGTCCCAAATTTTCCCAATAAATAGAGAAAATTATTCTGATCAGTTTGACGCAACACAGAATTTTGATATGAGGTCCTAAAAAATGTATTTTAATTTGTGAAGAAAGGGAAATTAATACAGTATCCTCTGGCCCTCATAATCAAATAAAATTTGGCAATAAATTCCTATAATTAATGGAAGAATTTTTAAAACTGACAAATCTTAAAAATGAGTTATGTAGAATTTATTATAGAATTTATAGTAGATTAAAACACCAGATAAATATGTTTTGGGGGAATTTCTCAGAAATTGAGCCTATAAAGGTAGTGGATCATGTAGAGGGCTCAAAATGGCGCCTGGTAAGCTCAACGATATTTTTAGATAAGTATATGGGCCAGGGTTAATAAAGATCGGGAAAAATATAAAATTACGAAAATACCACTGAATGTATGCCACTGTGTTGTGTTATTGAGTTAGAGTTAAACAAAGGGCATTTTGGTTATTTGGACAAGTTAAGAACATTCAGGCAAGTACATGAGTGATTAGTCAGTGTTAGTATATGCTTTGATAAGAAGTAAAGAGGTGTAAAATTACAATTATACCCTTAGGGTTAATATAGTGTAAGATAGTGAACTAAGGGCATTTCAGTCATTTACCAAGGGATCTATAATTAAGTTTGGCCCAGTCCAAGAATTTCAATGGTAGGAAGGATCCAAATACTGAATTTAAGGTTAGAAAGCATATTATGGAATCTCAGAAAAATTAGATTTATAAAATAGACAAGTTTTTGAGAAATCAGACTGACCTGGTACTGGATTAGACTAGAATTTTTCTAGAAGATTCTCCCCTTGGAATGACTCCACATGCCCTATGAGTTGTCCCTTGGTGATGTCATGGATGATGTTACAATTAACTTTTTAGAAAAATTAAATCCAAGATTAAATGTGAGCCATTAGATCAAATAGTGCATAAAGTAATCTTGACCATTGATTTTCCATGGAATTTGGCTATAAATACCCCACCATGAAGCATGAAAAGTTGGGGAACCTCTTGCAAAATGAAAACTCAAGCCAAAACAAAGAAGAATCCAAGGTCTAAAGTTCAAACAAGTTAGAGATCAAAGGTAAGTAATCTATCCTAACTTATTTTCCTTTGATTTGGGAGCTTGAACTTAGGGTTTTCATGGAAGAAATTTGAGTTTTCTCTAAGGTGTTTGTGCTGTCAAAAACCTTAGATGAAATGAGAAAGAAGAAATTAAAGTTAGAGTTATATGATTGAAGTTTAAACAAGCTAGTTAAGTTATTGGTTGTTGAATCAAGTCGATATTCTTGATTTTGCCATGGTTGAACCATTTTGGTTTACAATGTTCATGATGGAAGGAAATAGAATTTCAATGATCTAATATTTCCATTGAATTTATATGATGATTTTGTGTAGGAGTGGATAGGTTTTGAACCTTGGAAGCATTGGAATTTCAAGTTGTAGTTTTTGAAGTTATTCTCTGTTACTGTTCACTCATATGAAAAGTGATTAAAATTTTATAATGTTGATGCTTCCAATTGTTTTAAAATGAAAATTTGTGTGGGATAAAGTGAAAAAACAAGTATGGGAAGCATTAGAATCAAAATAATAACTTTTGAAAGAAAATAAGGTGTTATGCAATTCTATACAGAACAGTGCATAGAAGCTAGAATTTCATGATTCTAAGATCATAAATGGATTCAAAAGATGAAATTGTGTAGGGTAAATTCAAGACATCAATTGATTCAAGGGCCAAGTTAATTAGTTAAGGCTAGAGAAAGTTATGTTACTAAAGAGTTTATCAATGTTAGTCTTGAACATTGTTGGAGTCTATGGTCCTAATGAATTATGTGATGAATATGAATGTGTTTAGGACCTTGAAACATCCAAAAAGATGTTGGGAAGTGATTTATCGAAAGGCTTCATGGTTGAAAAGCTAGGGAGCAAGTGCAAAAGATCAAGAGAAAAGCATAAGTGCAAGGTAGTAACTTACCTCTTTATGTGCTTGATGTGGTATGCTTATGTGTTGACATGTATATGATATTTGAATGATGTTGTGACATGATAAATGATGTTGAATGTATTGTGAATAACATGTTTTCCATGGCCATGCACTTTTATGCAAAAGTATATAGCATGATGGCATGTTACTAATTAAAGAAAGTTTAATGAAATTACATATTATGCATTAGCTTCCATCTTGCATATTTAAGTGGTAATGTTTGCTGCTGAGATTCCCTAGAATCTCACCCTCCCATAACCAACCATAATAGGTTATTCATGATGGAAGAATTATGTTTGGTACATGAGCTAAGGTATGGAAGAGGAAGATTAGACAAGTGATGGCCTCTATGTATGTTAGCCTTTTTATATAATGTTATATAATATCCATTATATGTAAAGAAAATGTATGAAAGAATTATGGCATAACCCCATGATATATATATGAATGCATGAAAGGCAAAAGAGATGGTTTATGCATGCTAGATAATTATTGAAAGTGAAATAATGGAAACTAAAATGGTAAAACGTAGGTCCTAAAGCAGTTTTGTTGTGGCTTTAGTTTGACCTAGCAAATGAAGAAATTAATCCACAAAATTTTATGAGTACTTATCACACATCCATATATTTAAATTCATATGTAATATGCCTCATTTAGATGTGTATATCAAGAGAAATGAATTTCCAAAGTTAAGAGACTGAATCTGGAAATTCCAAAATTTGCCATATGAACAGTAAAAATTAGCGATTTAACTGTATCAATTGGCAAGGTAAATATCTAAATTTATTTTTTTTTTCCTTAAAGAGCTATGAAAGAACTTCAATTAGAAATTTTGATCACCTCCATACTATGTTTCTACAATTAGTTATGAATTTTTAAAGTTTGACTATAAATATGGAAATCACCAAATGAACAGTACCCAATAAGTAAGTTTCAAAATTTTAATTTTTAGACCAATATAATGCTTTCGCTAATCAAATACGCTTCTGAATACGTACTATAAGATGATAAAAGTAGGATGTTTCATATCCCCTCTAGTATATTAGATTTTTTTTAGAACTAAATAGAAGCTATGAAACTACAGTTAACACATTGATTTAGCATAAGCTGAATGAAGAATGAAACACGCACTCAAACACTTACTTGAATGAAGGTGATGGTGGTGGCAGGATGATCAGGTGGCAGCGAGTAGCTATAGTGGTTAGAAGCATGCTAACAAATGGATGAAGATTGGAGGAGCAATTTTCAATAACACGGGAGGTGTGATACTAAAAAGACAATGAAGAGAAAAAGGTTTTTACTATGGATGGGCAAACTTGGAATTAAGGGTGGGCAAACATGTACCATCCCAAGGTATCTCGACCCAGTCCTAGGTGTTACAGGAGGGGTATATCCCATCTCATCCCAATAATATTTATTTATTTTTTTAAAAACAAAACAAAATATCTCGTAGCATGGCCAAGACCAGCCCTAGATTTCCTTTCCCCTCGCTCACACTTTAACTTTCTCTCTTGTGCTATATCCGTGAGGTTGACCTTCACAATTTCTATCATTCACTCTCTATCTAATGTAGCTCTAGGCTACAGGAAAAGTTCTAAACATTTTCTTTGATGGCTTATTGTATATTTAATTTGTTACCAACTGGATTGTGTGCATCTTAATTATTTGAATGTATATTTGATTTGTTCTTGAACATTATTCGGAATGCATATTTGCTTTGTTCGTTAACTAGATTGTGCGTGTCATATTGAGTCAATCTAGTTTATTTTTAATTGGATTGTTCTTTAACTGGGCAATTATTTCATGGTTAATTATTTTAAGTTTTCCAATTTAAATTAAATGGTCATAGGTTCTAGTTTTTTTTCCTTATTTTATATGTAGAAAATCTAGTTGCATGAGACTAATGGCCCTTGTTCTCTTGACTCCACTCTCTAGTCATTAAGTTTTTTATGCTTTGTGATGTATAATATAACCTTGAACAGACTAATGGTCAGTAATTTTTCTTATTTTATAAGAGGATAGCCACTACACCACTCATTGTTTAAGAAAACTTAGTATAGATTGAAGATGTTGAACATGAAGATGTACAAGAAAGACAAGACACAGTGGAAGAAACAGAAGATATTTTAGAAGAAGAGAAACCAACAAAAAAACTGAAATATATTATTTAGGAGCATTTTTATAATATTCCTTTCAATGAAAACAATAGATATCATAAAGCCAAGTGCAAGATTATCCGACAAAGATTGCTTGCAATCCTGTAAAACATGGGAAAGTGGATTAAGAAAACATTTGGATAGGTGCCCCTAAATCCGAATAGAATAAACAAGATAAGGCAAGCTATGTTCACTACAGTAGGTTCTTCTAAAACTATAGGTCATCATTTATTCTATAATGAATGATGCATATGATCTTTTGCAAAGTATATGACGTTAGATGAAATTCTATTCCAAACTATTGAAAGGGAGGGTTTTAGACAGATGATGAGGTAGAATTTCGTGTTCAAGTACCATCAAGATAAACAATTACTAGGGATTGCTTAAAGTTGTATCTTGAAGAAGCAGGAAACTTGAAAAGTTATTTCAAATGAACAAAAGTCCTTGTTTCCTTAACTACATATACATGGACTTCCAATCAAAATTTTAACTATATGTGTCTCGCTGCTCATTAGATCGATGAAGATGGGCATTTGCAAAAGCAAATCTTGAATTTCTTCATAGTTGAAGACCATAAGGGTGACACAATTGCTTAAGAAATTAAGAAATGTTCATTGTCATGGGGAATTGATAAAGTTTTGACCATCACAATTGATAATGCTTCTTCAAATGGTAATGCATTATCAACTTTAGACATTGGAATGGTTTTGTATGTGATAGGGACTTCTTGCACTTGAGGTGTTATGCTCATATCATGAATTTGATTGTATCAGATGGTATGAAGGATACGGATGACTCCACTGAAGCCATTTAGAATGCATTTAAATATTAAGATCTTCTCCCGTAAGGTTTCAAAAATTTAAAGAGCTTGTGGAGAAAGTAAAGATTGATTCAAAGAGTTTACTTAGAATAGATTGTCCAATTAGGTGGAATTCAACTTACATAATACTGGAGAATGCCATTAAATTAAGTAAAGTGTTTGCAAGGATGAAGGAATTGGATATAGAGTACAAAAAAATCTTTAAAGATAAAAATTAATGGGTCCTCCTACAGCTAAGGCATTCAAAGAAGCTAAGGAGTTTATTGAATTCTTGAAGGTGTTTTACAATGTCACTTTGAAATTTTCAGGATCACTTCCTGTGACCTTAAATTTGGCCTTCCAACAAATGATTAATGTGGCTATTCTTTTAAAGAGAAGGACAAATAATCCAAATTCTTTATTGTGTCACATGGCTAAGAGTATGCAGGGAAAATATGAAAGTATTGGGGTAAGTTTGAAAACTTAAATCTTTTGTTGGTGATTGCAGTAGTACTTGACCCTAGGTATAAAATGAAATTTTTGAAGTTTTCTTTTGAGGATATGTTTTCTAATCCTATACGTCATGACACCATGTCCACAAAAGTTACCACGGTCCTGTATCACTTGTACAATCATTATTCAGATGCACTTGGTGCATCTTAGCTTGAAACTTAAAGTGGAAGTCAAAGTCATAGTCAATCACAAGTACCAACTCAAGGTTGTTGTGGCACAAATGTCTTGGAGTTAGAGTCTTTTGATATTGATGAGGAGGTTCTAGTACAAGTTAAAGATTCCTTGCCCACACTGATATTGAGACTAAAACAAATAAGTATGTAGAGTTAAAAAGGTATCTTTAAGTTGAGTTAGTTGACTATCATAATCCTACAATTTCCATTTTAGATTAGTGAAAAATGAATGCTAGCAAGTACAAAGTCATTTCATTGATTGCCCATGATGTGTTAGTCATGCCTATCTCTACTGTATCTTTAGAATCTGCATTCAGTACAGGGGCCACGTCATTGATGACTT
The DNA here is from genome assembly GCA_037074615.1 of Leucaena leucocephala. Classification (NCBI taxonomy): domain Eukaryota; kingdom Viridiplantae; phylum Streptophyta; class Magnoliopsida; order Fabales; family Fabaceae; genus Leucaena; species Leucaena leucocephala. The sequence goes on from CM073525.1 coordinate 9,561,046, forward strand.
TAGAAGTTTGCTATCCTCTAAGATGGTTGAAGCGTTAATTTGTGCACAAAATTGGTTATCTCCATCTACATTCAAATTAAAAGGATTTGATATTGATAACTTTAATGAAATCTTAGAAGAAGAAAATTGTATTTCTTATATCATATTATTTATTTTTTTATTAGATATTTTACTTTTTTCCTTGCATGTCTGCATTTCTTTGTAGATAAAGTAGTAACTTTAGTGGATGAAGTGGAAGTATTAAAGTAAAACATGTCTTTGGTCTTTGTATCTTTGTTTCTTTATTTTATTTCTTGGAATGATTTACTATTAAGTTATTTTTTGCCCCTTATATGGATAAATTGTTATTTTATGTCAGGAAGAAATGTTGGTATTTGTTATGGCATTTTTTTCATTCTTACACCTGACCAGTGATCCATAATTTTTTAAAATTGTGGATCTATGACATGTTCCAGAGAGGACAGGACACGAGGACGAGGTTGTCCTGGTGTTAGCCCTTCCAATGACCACCCCTACTTGGAATATTAAAAAAGTTAGCATGAACAATTTAGTTAGCATAAGGCATAATATTTCTCACTCCTCTAAAAATCTCTAAATTTGGAGGGGTGAGAGGGGGAAGTAAGAAAAAAATGACAAAAATTTCCCCTCCCCTCCCCTCTATCTTTTTGAACCAAATAACCAAACCCCATTCCCCTACTCTTCCCTAACCTCCCTTCAAAAAAAACCCCAACTAAACAATGCTATAGAGTAAAAATTATGAGTTTAAAATGTAAACTCAACTAAAGTTAGTTATCCATCAAACTTTACAATCAAGTTTCTTGTTAAGCTTTTATAAGTTTCCTAAATAATACTTGCATTGCTCAAAAAAAATTACACAAGTATAAAATATATATATATCTCAAAAATAAAAAATAAATATAACATGAAAAATAATTTTTACAACCAATGTTCATAACTATTTTAATAATACCCATAATAAATAATTAAGTTATTCATACCACTTAACAACAAAAAGTACTAATCACCATAGCTTTTCATTCAAAAATCAAATAAAACTACAATATACAAACAGGAATCCTTCTAATAACCAAAACAGTACCAAATTCAAGTCTTGAACACAAGGAAATATAGCCTATAACATCTATTCAAGTATAAAAACAAACCAACAAAAAATTATGATAAAACGTGCAAAACGCCAGGAGAAGAACAACTTAAAGAAACATGACCGAAATAGTGACGGTGAAGATGACAAAGTGAGGGGTGGGAATATAAATTAGAGGAAATGGGCAGTGGGCTATCATCAACTTTTGTGATTGTGGGCACGGTAGGGGGACCACGGTAGAGTGAAACTATCTCAATAATATTTTTAAAATTTTGAAAACTTACAATGGTGTTCTTTAAAACATGTCATTATAAGTCCTTTTAAAGGTTTACAAAAAACCGTTGTTATAAGTCTTTAGCACATTATTTTTTAAAACAACATTGTAAGTTTTTTATCCAAGCCATTTTTATTGAATTGGACTTCTTTCCACGGCTGCATGGCTAAGAAAAAGGGTATAAAAACTACTTTTAACAGCTAATTATTTATAAAAATATCATTACTTTTTTTTTTAACGATACTTTTTTAATAACCGTCGTGAATTTGTGTAGTTAAAAGTATTTTTTTCCAGTAGTGGTATAACTTTTTAATCATGGAAGGAGAATTAACATCATTATATTTAACCACAGAGTATTAGCAAGAATTGCTTGAGAATCAAAGCAAATGAGTCTCCAAACTTGTTTGGCCAGCAAAGCCTGGTTAACAAACTTTGTTGGCCAAGTCCTCCTTTGTCAATTGGTTGAAACATCTTCTTTCTTTAAAAGATGAATTTTCTATGAATTGCTACTAGATCCCCAGCAGAAATTTGCACAGCTTGAATCAATATGATTGAAGATATATAAGGGAATATTAGCACATGACATGATGTGAATATTAACTCCAGCTAGACTAATTTTATCAAAGTCTGGAAGCTTGAGAGAACAACTTTACCTACCAAGCATTAATTATTCTCTCAACTGCCTCAGTAACCTATTGGTGAATAACATTTGTTTTATCCTAGATCAATCCAAGTACCTAGGTACTTCCCTAAGTTAGAATCAAACCTAATACCCAAAAATTTGGATAAGAGGATTTTTGTCTGTGTAAGACATATTAGGGTTGAACACGGGAAGATTTATATTCATTACAAATCTGTTCAGACCAGAGAGCATACACGTTTAACACCAATTTCACATAGGAAAATTTTTCCTGATTGCTTTTAAAGAAAAACAAAGAATCATCTGCATATAATAAGTGGGAGATTGGCTGTGTGTTGGAGCAAATTTGTATTCCTTTCTAAAGATTTCAAGCCTGAAGATTTGAGATCATACATGGTAAAATGTTAGCGTAAATAATATATAAGAAGAGTGAAAGTGGATCCCCTTGCCAGAAACTTAGATTGCCAAAAGTGAGTCACCATACCATGCAAATCAGAAGCAACAATATCCTAATTTTGCCTATAGAAATTAGGCATGGTAGGGACGTTAAGTAAATTAAGACCACTTAAAATTTCATCAAATGTACGCTGCTCAGGGTCTTGGTAGATGATTCTAAAACAAAGTACCTATATCGTTTGTTGTACCAAAAGCTACAAGAGGTGCGTGAAAAATCTTTTTTTTTTTTTTTTGGCCTTGGAAGTTTACATGTTGGAGCTATGCTTCTCTAGAAGTTTTTTGTGGCTTAATTTCACCCTGGAAGTTTTGAATTCATAGCAATTTTCCCCAGCCATTTTCCTAATTAAATTTTACTATTAGTTGACTAAATATGTTGAACTGGTAGTCCACCTATAATCCATGTTATTTTTGTTTTGAGTTAAGGTGCAAATTATTTTTGAAAATTTTTATTTAGGAGCACTGGATATCTAGAAGTTTTCAAACCGCATCAATTTTATTATGTCTATTATTCATATTAAATTTGACTATTAATTGACCAAATTTGATAATCTTATTTGTCCACATGTCATCAACTTTATTTTTTTTTCAAGTTAGATTTATAAATAAAGAAAAAAATTAAAAATATGCATCCCATCTTTAGGATTTAAGAAATTCAAAAAGGTGGAAGTATCTTATGTGGTGAATAGAAAATCAAAGAGGTACCCACCTATCATAGCGTCCATTGTATGGTACCAAGGATTTCCAACGTCCTTGATCTATGGGCAGTCTCTTTTAGTGTGTCCTGCATCTAGTAATTGAATCTTTTTCCTCATTACTTCCTGGGAACATGAGCTCCTCCTCCTTCTGCAGTTTTTTTTACTATTGTTTACTCTATAAACTTAGCATATTTGGTCAACTGACAGTTAAATTTAACCTGTATAATGATAGGGTGACATTGTTACGATTTGAAAACTTTATGTACAACATTGCTCATGAGTAAAAACTTTCAAGGTAAATTTGTATATTAAAAAATGACATGAATTACATGTGGACTACTAGTTCAATATATTTGGTCAACTAATCGTCAAACTTAACTAGGATAACTATTGGAGAAAATTGCTACGATTTAAAAACTTCTAGAATGACATTGAACCCAAAAAACTTCCAGACAACATAGCTCCCACATGTGAACTTGCCGGGCAAAAGAGGCCTTTAACCTTAAAAATAATATGTTTTAGCTCTAGCTCTTAAGAATTTAAAAATAATAATAAATTAAGTGCCTATTTGGGATAGCATTGGCAAAGTGCCTTTTACTTTGTTTGACTTTTACAAATTAACGTCAAGTAATGTATATTTGGATAAACTTCTCTAAAGAAGTCAGTATGACAAATTGAAATTTGTTTAGGTAATATGATTAAAAAGGAGATTTATATGTAAAACTATAAAAAAAATAATGCATTTTTTAGAATTACTTCTTATATCTTTTTAATATTTTGTTTCTTACAAACTTGTTAGTGAAAGTGAAAGAATGTAATAAACTTTATTATTCTTCTAAAAATATTTAAATATAAGTTGACATGGTTTGAGACCAAACCCAAGCAACAAGAAATTTGGTGTTTTTTTCGCATTTATTTTCATATAACCTACCACATGCATGACAAAATAGTGAATTGGGTAATGTGAGAGTGAAGGACAACGTGATGCGAAGCAGGAGAAGCAACAAAAAATTGCTTTAAATTTGAAGTTACTTATGAAGCTAATGAGCATTTTTTTTTTTACGCTATACCAGGTTTAGGGTGTGTTGGATTACATTATAGAGAATAGATTTTGAGGATAATAAATTTTAGAGAATATATTTTAAACAGAAAAGATTCTATAGAATAGATTATGGGTATAATAGATTATGAGTATGATAGATTATAGAAGTATAGATGTTTAGTATAATAAATTTTTGCAAAAACATTATTTTTTAATCCAAACTATATTTTTGGATCAAATAATCCAAATACCCCACATTTTCCATAATCATTTTTTCACGAAAACCAATAAACATCTAAACATTAATTTTTCCAATGTCAATTTTTCACTAAAACTAATAAGCTATCCAAACATTAATTTTTCACCACAATCAATATTTCACCCAAAAATATGGTTTCAGAGAAGTTAGGGGAAACCATCTCTAACAATTAATTTTTTCTTTGTAAAATTTATTCTTTAAAAACTAATCAAAAACACATCAATAAAAAATATATTTTTCACAAAATTTATTTTTCTCTAACAAATATATCCTTCAAAAGCTAATCCAAGCACATCAATTAGAAGTTGTTCCTCTAACTTATACCAAAACTATTTTTTAGTAAAAAAATATATTGTGGATAAAAATTAATGTTTGGATAGTTCATTAATTTTGGTAAAAAATTAATTGTGAGAAAAAATTAATATTTAAATAGTTTATTGATTTTCATAAAAAATTGATATTGGAAAATGTGAGTAGATTAAATTATTTTATCAAAAACCATAGCTTTTAACACAACCATGGTTTGTGTCCAATGCACACTTACGTGAGTGAGAAGCCATTAGTGTGTTAAGATTAAATTTTAGAAAATAAATTATGGGTAAAATATATTTTAGAATAATAGATTCTAAAAACTATATTTTAAAAAAATAGAATTTGGGTAGAATAGATTTTAAAAGAATAGATTTTGAGTATAATAGATTTTTATGAAGTATTATTTTTTAATCCAAACTATGGTTTTTGATCAATTAATCTAAACACTCCATCCACAGTCAATTTTTCACGAAAATCAATACATTATTCAAACACTAACTTTTTTCCCACAATCAATTTTTCACAAAAACAAATAAATTATCCAAACACTAATTTTTTTCCACCATCTATCAAAACTATAGTTTTAAAAAAGTTATAGGGAACTACTTCTAATAATCAATTTTTTCATGAAAATATATTTTCCAAATGCTAATCCAAACACACCAATAAAAAATATATTTTTTACAAAATATATTCTTCTCAAAATATATTCTCCCTAAAAAAACTTTATTCTCCAAAAGGTAATCCAAATACGGTTAGAAGTCATTTCCCCTAATTTATACCAAAACCATAATTTTGGTAAACAAAAAGATTGTCGATAAAAATTAATGTTTAGATAGTTTATTTGATTTTTGTGAAAAAATTGATTGTGAGAAAAAATTAGTGTTTAGATAGTTCATTATTTTTTGTGAAAAAATGATTGTAGAAAAAATATTGCTGTTAAATAGTTCATTGGTTTTCTTAAAAAATTGATTGTGAATAAAAATTTGTATTTTGATAGTTTATTGTTTTTCATGAAAAAATGACTATGGAAAATATGAGGTGTTTATATTATTTTATTTAAAACTATAGTTTTAAAAAATATCCAAACACCCACTAAAATATAACTAACGTTTGCTTGAATAAAAATGGTCTAGCGCTACAACTTCTTTTAAATAAAACTAAATAAACACTAGCTATAGGGCATGTTTGGTAAGATGAAAGTGGGAGTTGAGAAGTAAAAGTAGAATCAAGTATTTTCCTTGTTTGATATCATAGAACCCGGTTCCACTCTCACTTCTACTTCTAACATTTTGTCCCATTTCAGTTCCATCTAGAAAGTTGAGATTTGCGATGGGTTCTATGGAAGTGAAATATTTTAGACTATTTTACCCCTATTTATGAAATTTTTATACAATTTTACCCTTTTCCCAAATCAGAACAAAATGGCCTCTTCTTCCTTGAAACGCTCCCCCCTCACTAACCATAGCTTCCTTCTTCATTCCCGCCACTCTCGCTGATGCCTGTTAGAAAGTATAGTTTGATGATGACAAATAACAAAAAGTTTTTAGTAGTGTTAAAATGTTAAATAAAGTCTTTAATAGTTTTATAATACCTTTAAGAAAATTATTTTAAAGTTTTAACAAACAGGGAAGAAACTGACGTTTGTCACAATACATTTGAAATTCAATTACTCTATCACACTTGATTTATTTAGAGTAGAAAATGATTCAATTTATTGTAAAAAACTATTTTTTAATACAAGACTAATTAATTATATGTTTTGATAATGTCAAAGTTGTTAAATATATGCCCAATTTATTTTAAGGGAGAAAGACAAAAAAAGCCCATTTGAATTTCAGAAGGACATATTGGGCTTCTAAATATTAAAAAAGACAAATTGGGTAGGAGACCCAATCTATCATTTACAAATTTATGTGCAAAGACGAAATTACCCTTCACTTTTCCAATATTTTGAGAATACGATTTACAAGTTTTTCAATGATATTTACAACTCTGACAATGATATTTGCAACTCCTATAATAATATTTATAACTTTGATAATAGTATTTATAATTTTGACAATGGTGTTTGTAACTTTGACAATAGTATTTGTAGCTTTGACAATGGTGTTTGCAACTTTACCAATGTTATTTGTAACTCCCATAGTGATATTTACAATTTGAACAATGCTATTTGCACCTCCCATTATAAGAAGTTGTAAATCTTGTAGGTGAAGTTACAAACCTATTTGGTGAAGTTGCAAATCCCCTAGGAAAAGTTGCAAATCCCATTGATAAAGTTACAAATCCCATTAGAAAAGTTGTAAATCGTATTGTCAAATAAGCTATAGTGTCAGCTATAATGTTTCTCCCAATTGCCAAAATTGGATTTCTCCCGATTGCAAATACCATTGTTAGAGTTGTAAATACCATTGGCAAAGTTGTAAATCGTATTGTCAAATAAGCTACAGTGTCAGCTACAGTGTTTCTCCCAATTGCTAAAATTGGATTTCTCCTAGTTGCAAATACCATTATCAGAGTTGTAAATACCATTGGCAAAGTTATAAATCGTATTGTCAAATCAACTACAGTGTTTCTCCCAATTTCTAAAATTGGATTTCTCCCAATTACAAATACCATTGTCAGAGTTGTAAATACCATTAGCAAAGTTGTAAATCGTATTGTCAAATAAGCTACAGTGTCAGCTACAGTGTTTCTCCCAATTGTCAAAATTGGATTTCTCCCAGTTGCAAATATCATTGTTAGAGTTATAAATATCATTGGCAAAGTTGTAAATTGTATTGTCAAATAAGCTATAGTGTTTCTCCCAATTGCCAAAATTGGATTTCTTCCAGTTGCAAATACCATTGTCAGAGTTGTAAATACTAATGGCAAAGTTGTAAATCGTATTATCAAAGTTGCTTCTTCTCTATTGTGGGAGTTACAAATATCATTGTTAAAATTACAAATACCACTATAGGAGTTACAAATACCATTAGTAAAGTTACAAACACCATTGTCAAAATTACAAATATTATTCTCAAAGTTATAAATATTATTATAGGAGTTAAAAATATCATTATCAGAGTTGTAAATATCATTGGCAAACTTGTAAATCGTATTTTCAAAACATTAGAAAAGTGAAGGGTAATTTGGTTTTTGCACACAAATTTGTAAATGACAGATTGGACCTCATGCACAATCTGTCATTTTCAATATTCAAAGGCTCAATTTGTCCTTTTGAAATTTAAATGGATTTTTTTTGTCTTTCTCCCTTATTTTAGATACTAAAAGATATTTTAGTTTAATGATGCAAACATTGTCTGTGCCAAGTTTGATTGATGGTATTGATATTGCGTTTTGACAAATGATGACTTGGAGATTGATTGTCAATATTATTTGATAATATTTTGAAAAACCGTTTTGTTAGAATCCATGTTTTGATTATGCCAAATTAAGTAGTTTTTGTTTGAAGTTGTTTGAATTAATATATTAATTGTTAGATTAATTTGTCATACTTATGTCTCTTGAGTTAATCAAATGATTAGTTAATCGATGAATCTATAGTAATGGATTAACTATTCAATTAATGCAATAAAGTTGCTCTCTAGAAATGAAAAGAAAGTCAATTAATTGTTTAGTTGTTCGATTAATGAGTGATAATTAATCGATTGACTTTTCGATTAATGTATTGAAGCTACTTTCTGTAATTGAAAAGATAAGTCAATTAATCAATTAGGTGTTCGATTAATTATAATTAATTAATTAGTTATTCAATTAATATGTTGAAAACAACTTTTCCTTTGAACAAAGATAACTCTATTAATCGATTAGTTAATCGATTAATTTACATTAATACATTAACTATTTGATTAATCAGTAGAGAATCATTTTTTGAAATTCAAATTTGAATTCATTAATCGATTAGTTAATAAATTAATTAAATTAATAGATTAATTATTTGATTAATTTGTGTTGAAAATATTTCTATTTTAATTCTTCTAGAAATATTAATTGACTAGATATTCGATTAATTTATATTAATCAATTAGTTAATCTATTACTAATTTCATTACCAAAGAGTCCTATATGAGGGAGATATGATATTCTCAATATGGAACATAAGATTAACATTTTGTCTATGACTTATACTCACTAAATTAATCATATATTTCTGTCTACAATGAATTTTAAAGTCACACTTGGTTCATTGGAAAGTAGACACAGACAGCTTTCTAGGGATAAGTCATTCGCTATGTTTGGAGTTAAATAGATGAAGTTATGATAATTGAAAGATGATCATTGTTCTTGGACTAAAAGATAATCAGAAGATGGAAGAAAATCAAGTGATAAATTATTATTAGCGAACTTCTCTTGATTGTGTCACTTTATTTAAGGTATCTAAAGATATTACTAGAATGAGATTAGATAAAGATTAAAGTCAACAAACTCTCAACGGCAAAAAGGAACTTTGGGTAAGAAAATTCAACTTCTAGTTCCAACGGACATATTCTTAACAGAAGAAGAAAACTCAACTGAGAAATAGATTATGCTTAACAGTCAAAAGCTCAACTTCATCTATAAATAAGAGAGTATTAAAGAAGATGACAAACGAGCTATGAATGCATCATTATAATGCCAAAATATCGTTAAACCGATAAAGTATCCAACTCTCTCTTCTTCATTATGTACCATCATCATATCTTGAGAGAGAAAAATATCATATACTACAATGTATCATTTACTCTATTATCCTTATCTAAATATGAGAGCAAACCTTGAAATTAGGGATTCAAGATAGGATTTACTCTTGTTTATGTAAGGGGAGTGCTGCCACCACAGAGTAATATTACCTAAAGATTGACGGAGTTCTCAATTAATTGTTAAAACTGAGGTTAAAAAGTCTATCAAGAGACTATTATAATCTTGGGGAGATAGTAGATTATAAATTTGAGTGAGGAGCTGATGACTAGACAAAGGTTAAGGAAGGATCGAACCAAGATAATTATTCTATGATTTTTCTCTTCTTTAACTCTTTATAATTCTAGCAACTTATTTCAATTATCTGATCAAAGTTTACAAGCTTATATATTTCACAGATCAAATTGCAAAAGAATTTTAAAAGACTTTTTGGTAAAGTTTTAAAATCTTGTAAACACCAAATTTAACTCCTCTTGGGTGATCCAACCTATCCTAACAATGCCTTCCCCGTACTTAACAAAAATTGGTCACCCCTTCCTCACTTGCGGTGGCTTCGCTCTTCTTTTCCTCACTCACACCTCCATCCTTATATCTGACTATGGAAGTAAATAGTTCCTCTATACCCCTAGCAACTATGGTGACTCTGGCAGTCACCTATAGTGTGGCGGTCTGTACTGACCACTGTAGCAATTGCCTCGAGTGCAACGGCATTGACAGTGCAGCTCTGTTGTATTTAGCTCAGTTCAACATCTACCATGGTGCGAGCGACTATTCCTCCTATAGCATATGCTTCGTGGATGGCTTCAATGAATAGATAAAGAGAGACAAAGCACAAGAGGAGGAAGAGATACGAGAAAAATGAGAGCAAACAATGAGGGCAAAGAAGTCTTTTTATTTTACTTTTATCCATTTTTTTCTTTTTCTTAAAAAAATATATATCAATTCTATACATATTTCTAACACACCAAACAAAATGTTAAAATACGTTTGCAACCTAATTCTATTTTCACTTCCACTTCTATCAAAAACTCTTCCATTCTACCAAATATACCCATAGTGTTTGGGCATAGTGCTACTACTTATTCATTTTTTTTAAAAAAAAAAGAAAATAATTAGAAACTATAGCACTTTTTTTAAAAGAAATGTTAATAAATTCATGTTACTAATCTCATGAAAAAAATGCTACTCAAGCCATTTTCTATAGCTATTAAAAAATATTTTATAAAATTAAAACATCAAAATAATGGAAGTTAACATTTACATGTCAACAATTGACAAGAAAGAAAGTGTAGCTACTGCAGAAAAGAATTCCTCTTCCACTTCTTTTTTTACTATGATGTTTCCACTCTTATTGCCTTGCTTATCGATTCCAACTTTGACTCACCCATCTTTACCAAAATACTTGCCAAACGATAACATAGACATGCCACTGAAAATAACCACAAAGTCCGCTGTTTATTTTTCTTCCTATGGAAAATGATTATTTCAACTATCTCAAAATGATCTTTGAAGACTTTAATAGATTATACAAAACTAGGAAATGTCCAATTTATATTCTAATTATCGGTGTGATTGTTTATTTTTGTTTTTGTTCAACTTGATTTGTTTTGTTAGGATAATTATGTGAGATATTTATTATTTATTATATAACAATTTAGATATTAATTATGAAATTAAAAAATATTCTGAGTATGACCCGTAGTCATTTTAGACCCATTTTAAGGTGGGGTAATTAATTCAGTTAATTAAAGTTAATTTTCTAATGGTGGAAATTAACCCATGATAGTTTTCTAAGTTGAAGAGTAATAACTTAATTTTCTCTGCTCACTTCCTGAGGGTTTCTTACTGGTGACGGTAGTACACAAGTTGTTATCATTGTGCTTAATCACTAGCTGGAAGAACTTGTTCTCATTTTCATCTAATTATGTTCTTTGATTAACAAGTCTATGAGTTAAATTATAGTTCTTTATCATATCAGTTAAGCTAATGGTAAGAGGTAATTATAAGTCTTCTGTTGTATCTCATATAGACTTTATACATTTATATGTTATAATCTGGAGTGTCTATATTTTGCATGAGATATTTTTATTCCAACATGTGGTATCAGAACCTTGTTTGAGATCTTATTTGCCTTTCTTATTAATCTATAATCCTCATGAATAACAATATAAGATAAAATATAGGATACAGGGACATCTAGAGATCATAATCTTTTGATTTTTGATCTTTTGAATATTTATTAGTGTGTATCAATGTGATTATCAAGAGTAAACCCAATTCAGGAGGTCGCCATGCAGTGAAAGTCACCATGGGATAGGAGTTTGCTATCGGCGTCTGTCCAACCACCGAAGACAAAATTTTCAGCTGCAATTTCATCCCATTTTTACAGATTCAAGGTAAGAAGAGTGTATGTCGTCGCCATAACCCTCGAAAATATAGCCCTATAGCTCCAAAAAAGGCCCCCTCAAAAGTTTTCGGCGTCACTATTGCTGGGTCAGGTCACGACCATGGGCTTCCTGGGAGTCAGGTTGCTGGGTCAAGTTAGGTTAATTGGACTCAATAAGAACGAAGGCCCGAAACAAGGCTGAAACGCACTTTTTCATTAAAGCGTCTAAGCTGACACTTTTTCTTTTTGGCTTTTTGTTATGGGCTATCGTATTCTGGGCTTGGAATAGTTTTTTTTAAAGCTTGTTGGGCGGGAACGCATTTGGGGTTGTCCACTATATATTTTTTCTTTATGTTCTAGTTGGACCTGTATTCGTTTTGGGCTGAATGATTTTTTTTGTTTTTTGCTTCTGAAAAATGCATTATAGGCCGAGAAGTAATTGGATAGTCAAATTCAAACCTTGGAGGATGTGTAGATACAAATAAATCTATAACCCGTTACACCTTTCTATTGGTAGAAGGAGCTATATCATGGAGAAACGCAAAACAAACTCAAATAGCTCCTTCTACTGGTGATGTTGAGTATATTGCATATTTTGTAGCAAGTTCACAAGCGATTTGTATAAGAAATTTTATTGATGGGCTTGAGATTATGGATTCAATTTTTAAACCAATCATAATGTACTGTAATGCGGTGGCCATAATGAATAACAAAATGAATAAAAGTTGAAACAAATTTGTCAAACTTAAATTTCTATGCTTGAGAACAAGAGTTTAGAATGACCAAATTTTAGTTGAACGTATTACTATATTAGATATGCTGGCTGATCCTTTGATTAAAGGATTGAATCTGAACATTTTTGTCATACATGTATCTCATATGGGACTTCGTCCTTCATTTGATTAGTAGATGTACGATGAATGAAATTAAATTTAAGGTTTATTATTTCTAATTTATGACTGTATATATTTGTGATATTGAAATTGTTAAACATTGAGACAGGAACTGAATGAACATTGAGTTTATACATAAAGCTTTACCCATTAAGTGATAATTTTACCTATAATATATGGAAGGTTATACTTGAGAGAAGAGGACTTATCACCAATAGAGTAATGACATTGAGTATACGGGCCAAGTGGCAGAATGTGAAATATTTATTACTTATTATATACTATTTAGATATTAATCAGGATAATTAATAAATATTCAAAGTGTAACACATAGTCATTTTAGGCCTAGTCCAAAGTGGGTAATTAAATCAATTAATTAAGTTAAATTTTTATGGTGGAGATTAACGCGCGATAGTTTTCTGAGTTGAAAAAAGATAACATAGTTTTCTCTACTCACTCTCTGAGGGTTCCCACTAGTGACCATAGTACACAAGTTGTCATTATTGTGCCTAATCACCAGCTAGAAGAACATGTTCTCATTTTCATCTAAATGTATTATCTAATTGGCAGGTCTCTAAGTTAAATTCTAATTTTTCCTCATATCATCAGTTAAGTTAATGGAGAGAAAAGACTTTATACATTTATGTTATAATTTGGAGTGTGTATATTATGTATGTGATGTTTTTATTCCAACAAATTAAATAAGTCAATTTCTACATCTGATAATGATAATGATAGTTACATGGAAAATAGAAATAGGTTCTATAATACTTCACTGATCATGAATGTATGAGTTAGTAAACTAATTAATTTTAATATTAAATATTAAATATGAATATATTTTATCTCTTATATTTATTATTTTTTTCTAAATTAATTTTCTAACTTATAAAATAATATATAATCTAATATTTTATAGGATACTTTAGGGAGATCATGTTATATTTATTATAATTAATTAATTTTTTAACTTTCTTAATTAATTAAATTAATTTAGTATTTTTTTATATTAAAGATTGTAGGGCACTTAATAAATATGATATTAATTATAATTTGCCAACGATATAACGTGATGTAAATTTTACCTGTTATATTCATTGATTATTGGATACTTTTTGAAGTTGTGTTTATAAATTTATTCTATATCCAATACAAATGATGTAAGCTAAACACACTGGTACTCTTTGGATATATAAAAAATAATTAGAGGGTTAATCTTAATTTAAAATATAAGATCTCAATCTATTTTATTTTTAATATTTATTATTTTTTATAAATAATTTACCTAACTTATTAGTTGATATGTAATATAATATTATACATAGATATTTAAAAAGATTAGATCATATTTATTATAATTAAATAACTTATCTAATTTTTTAAATATATTTAAATTAATTTTTAAATAACTCTCAAATTAAGGATGGAATTATGACTTTTTATCTATTTCAATCCTTATTTGTTCCCTTAGTTAGTTAACCTAATGTATTCTTTTAAATATATAACTATCTAATAATCATTGGATTAGGTTAACATATTATCATGCCCAATTAAAGATAACTTTATTAAATGTATTTTTTATTCACATGAACTGACTATTTTTTTCATATTTCTTTACACTTTTCTCTAATATCTATATCTTTATAATATTCTTACTTATTCCAAATAATACAAGTAAAAATATCAAATAACTTATATGTTATACTCCCTCTGGGTTTTTCATAAGATACTAATTTTTGAATTTGTTTAATCTTTTTTCTAAGATTCAGTTTAGAGTTGTCTGAGTATTAATTATATTTTTATTAATTTTACCTCTAATTAATTGCATTCTCTCTCTTTATCTATTTTTTTTTTAGTAAAGGGTATTCTTACCTGTTTGAGATTTAAAATGTAAAGAGTTTTCAATATTTTACTTTTTCTAACAAGAATGCTTCACGAGATTTAAATTTGTATTCTTCCTATTCTAAATTAAAGCTACTTATTAATTCAACTAATAATTTTTTATTCTCTTCATCTTTCTTCTATATATTATCTTTCATCTTTTTTCTTAGTAGTATTTATCTCTCTTGCTTCCTTTAAAATAAATACATATTTTATTAATTTTAACCTATTTGTTAAACAATATAATTTGGTAAATAAGATCTTATGAAAAGGAGTATTAGGTCAACAATAATTGGTTATTACTTAACAAATTTGCATTAGCTTTTGCCGCCATGAAGTCCGCTTCCATGTTTCCTTCCCTCCACATGTCCACGACTTCCAATAGGTGGTTCTACTTTCTACCCAACCCTCTCCAACTCCATAATCCCATTCACCTCCGCTGCTCCGCCCCCGCATTTCTATGTTTGAATATCAATTGAAGAGTACCATTCTAAAGCTATAAATAATTAAATGGGAAATCCATTACCTATAGTTTTCTTAAATTTTTAGTTTTATAGTTATGTGTTTTTCTTTTTTAATTAAATGATTTAACTTTACTCTATTAATACTATTAATCTATGTAATTTTTTTCTGTTAGAATGTATATATAAATTAAATATATTAATGAAATAAAATTAAATAATTTAATAAAAATAGAAAAAAATATAGGTACTAATTTAAGATACACTTTATGTCATTAAATATATTCTTTTATATAGATTAAGGTATTAATCGGAGATAATAGTGACTAATCCCTTTATCACTGGCCCTTCACTTAAAGACAAATGGTTGGCTACGAAATGCTTTCCATACCCAAAGGTAATATTTGAATGTCACCACTTAGTTAAATGATCAAATAAGATAACTATTAAGCTATAGGCGAGTAGTTCATTAAATGCCGTTGTTAATAAAATACTCCTAAAAGTATAAGAGAAAATTTTGGGATTTACATAAAAGAATGTTATTTATGAATTAAGCATAAATTTAAAAAATAATTATATTTTGGTATAAATTTAATTAGCTTAAATAACATGAACAATTTTTATTAGTTTATGTAAGCTGGGTGTTAATGCTTTATACTTGAAAATTAGCATTATGACTTATATTTGTTGAGGTATAATTTACTAATTTAGATAGAAATAGAAATTTTGGAAAATAAAATGTAAAAAGAGAAGGAGACATAGAAACAGTGGACTTTAATTTTAATTTTCAGTAAGGCGTGTCCTATAGGGTTGCCTGAATAATTTTTTAAGACGAAGGGTATATCAGTTTTAGGCACATTTGGTAAGATTACAATTTTTTTAAATAAATAAAACATCAAAATAAAAAAATATTTTTGATTAAAATAATAAGCACAACAGTCCTTATTTTTTAAAAAAATATTTTTATTTTATTTTTGTCTGCATCAACAACCAAGAAAATAAATCAAACCAACTACTGTGGCCCCAACAAACTTTTCATTTCTTTCTCTTCACTCAACTTATATATATATATCGTATCTCTTAAAAGATCAAGACATATAATTACTTATTTATATGTTAATTATTAATTTAATTTTTAATCGTTAGATGATTTTATTAAATACATCATAGCAAACCAACAACTCCCAAAGCTAATACATTATAATATTACATCAATGTCGTGAACATTGTTGCATCTCCTTCCAATGTTGTTGAACCACTAGTTCCCAATATTCAGTGAATCCAACAAACTAATATATATATATATATATATATATATATATATATATCTTTGTGTCTGTGATTGTCCACAAAGCTTTTATGCCAGTTTATAATAATTTCCTTCCCAAAAAAAAGTGCATACTCGTTTCATTATTTATTATAAGATTCAATTAATTTTTTTAGATAGATTAAAGAAGTTAAATAAATTAATTAATTATAATTAAATCTAACTCTTCAAGACAAATTTATATTATATACTCTTTAATTTATCTAAACTAGTCAACTAACTTTTATATTAGTTATAATTAATTATTTATTTATTTTCTTAATCTACTAAATTTAGTCAACTATATCTTATATTAAGGAATTGAGGTAGTAATAATAATTTTATCGGCTAAAGTATATGTTTAGTCAATTAAGTTTCTATGTATCAAGTTTTATTTTAATCTCTTATATTTAAAAATTATATTTTAGTCCTTTAAATTTAACATGGTTAGTTTTACTAACGAAAAATGTAAATTTAAAATAATGATTATGTAATTAAATATTGACTATGAAATAAAAATAAAGATATTATATTAAGAAGATTATAAAATTTTGAGGTTCACGACATTAGGGTCAAAGAACTGAAGAAATAATTTATAAAGTTAATGGGTTAAAGTAAAATTATGTATATAGTTAGATAATCAAAGTTATATTTTTACCTAATTATACTTATATCATTCTATTTTAAAATTAAAAACATAAAATTATAAGAAAAATTGAATGATTGAAGTTAAAAATAAATATTACTCCCTATGTCATAATAACAAGACTCTTTTGACATGCATGATCTTTTTTTTAATATGATTCCATTTGAATTGTCTACTGTATTTACCACTTTCATAGATAATGTATATTTTGTAAAATCCTGTATTTTAGTATATAAAACACTTTACAAAGTTTTTAGAATAATTAATAATTTTTTCTAAAATATTTCCAAGAGATTCTTAAAATTACGTACATTTTTCTAACAAATAATTGATGATGGGTAGTATTGAATAAGGATAATTTTTTTTTTAAAATGAAAATTTAACTAGAAAAATCTAAAAAAATATCATTTAAATTTTAAAATTTTAAATCAGTTTCTTTATTATATTTTATAAGTTATTTACTATTTTGTAAAGCAAATAACAAAATATTTTTTATAGGAAATACTAATTTAAGATTTTAAAATTCAACTGGTATTTTTTTAAGATTTTTCTTTTTAACTACCTAACCATTTTTGTTGATCCTTGTGTTTTAGTTATAATGTTTTATATCTAAAATGGATGACGTATTATTTGTTTAAGAAAAATGCCCTTATTTATCTCACCTCATTTAAGGGTTCAATTGTTACATTAATTAATTATTACAAGATTAAAAAATCCATTTAAGCCCGGCCATTTTGGTAAAATAAGGTAAATTATTAACAAATTTATTACTACTTTTTATTAAAATAAACTGAATTTCTCAATTACCAAAAAGTCAGTTAAAGGATCCTTTAATTAAGAATATAAGGGTATTATTTACTCATATTGAGAATAAACCAGGCTCTCAAAATCTTTTGTTCTAAACATGTGGTGTCCACACCAAATCACCAATAAGTGAGTGTTGATAGGGGGTGTAAGTGGGTTTAATTGTCAATGAGAGTGTCACATATAAAAAGAAATTGCCTCGTATTATATAAGGACACGAGTTTGATTCTCATTATTGTTATGAGAGTTCATTTAATTGATAATTTTATAAATTTTCTGTAAACGCTATCTACACCCAGCCCTAACTTTAGTGGAGGATAAGTAACAAACTTACCAAAACTTTTGTGTAAAAAAAAATTGTCCCATTAAAAAAAACAAAGAAATTATCAATGCAATTTTAAACCAATTAACCACCTCTGTTTTAGTGCTTGTGACTAACAACAACCCCAACTTTCTTACTCACATGCAACATTATGTTTTGTTGTTTTCCAGACGAATTCATTCACGTGCCAACATTTTATGCTTTCGTTTCTTAGTTTTTTGTTTTATTTTCCCAACCTGTTCTAGGCTTTCATTTGAAACATTCATATTTCGTTTCTTTGTAATTTCTCAATTCAGCTTATACCACCTCGTTTTTTTTATTACAAGGTACCTTTTATCACCTCATCAAAATTAAAGAGAGGTTATTAAATAATTAACTTTATCTAAAAATAAAAAAAATTAAATTTACTCATATTTAATACAATAAATCCAAAAAAAAAATTACAATTAATAAGATTTTAAATTAGAGTAATATTAGAGAATAATTTAATAATACCTTCATTTGGTGACTTATAATAACTTATAATAAAGGTAATCTATTTCTTTTAATTCATTTGGTGACTTATAATAACTTATAATAAAGGTAATCTATTTCTTTTAAAAATGTGTCTTATAATAAGGATCCAATTGATACTTAATAACTAATTTTTTTTAAAACCTTTGTTTTGTTTTCCAGTCAAATTCATTGACGTGCCAACATTCTAAGCTTTTGTTTGTTTGAAACATTCATATATTTTTTGCAATGCTGCTAACTTTTGACTTCTGCAGTTTTTTTTGTTTGTTGTATTGCTGTTGTCGATTTCACATGTTCACCTCTGTTGTTTCTAATTTCGCAGCTCAAGTTTTGGTTTTGGCTCGTGGGTGACATTTTTGCCATGTTCAATATCCTATGGGATACCCATTCTCTCTCCTTTCTGCACTTACCTTTTAATGGCGTTACGAGTACTTATGGTAATCTTTTTCTATCTCAACATCGCCTTCAAAGCTCTTATTATCTTGGTTGGTATAGCTACTTTTAATCAACAGTGCCTGCTTTATGACTTTTGTTTGAGTCCTTTGTTTATGTGTGGATTATTGTTATCTTTCCGTCTGAACCTTATGTCTTAGTATTCTTGACTTTTAATTAGTGTTTTGATTATGTCTTATGAGTTTCAGGTTTTAGTAGTTTATAGTGTCTTGTGTTAGTGATAGAGTCCATGTATTATTATCATTTTACTTTGCATTAAAACAATATTTAATCATTATAATTTGTCATTATTTTGGTACTAGTCCTTATAATTTTAAATTATAAGTTTTTGTTTCTCAAAATTTTTTTCAATCTAAAACTTCCTAATATTTTAATAAAAACTTAAATTATTTTGTTTCTTGAATGACAAAAATATATAGTTTAAAATTATATGGACTAAAATTAAAATGAGGACAAATTATAATACTAAACATTACATTCACCTTTTTACTTTTTAATAAAATTGTATTTTTATAAAAAAAAAATTATATGTGTGTGTGTATTTCGTTACTTGTTAATTTTGTTTTATTCAACTTACACTTAATAACTATGTAGCCCTCCTTTAATTTTTACCCACAAATGAGTAATATATAAATAATAAAATTCATTATAAATTGTATATTTTATTTTGGTGAAAATAAATTGTATATTTTAGATGGATATTGATATTGATGGTATAATAGCCACATACAATTAATTTGAGATGATAATAATGATTTGAGTGTGGATAGAGATTATTTATAACTCTGAAAGCTAATTCATCAAAATATTTTGTATGATGACAACCACATTTCGCTTTTATGCCCCTGATTAATCCAAATTTGACAATGATTGTTATTATTGTGTCCTACATGGAAATTGCCATCCTAACACACACAGACATGTATATACGAATTAAGAGATATCAAGTCTGTTCAATTCAATATAATTAATGATTGCAACAAAAAATTAGATTAGTGACAAAATTTAGCAAAATGAATTTTCTCACTAATTTATAGGTAATCCGCTGATTTTTTTGTAGTTGATGATCATCAAATTTGTATACACCACTATGTTTCAATCTAAAAATGTAGAATTTAAAAATAAAAATAATAGATTAAAAGGTAATTATTTTTTAAAAAAATATCTAGTGTTTAAAACTGGAATGTTAACAGTGTATGATTAGGTAATTAAAAAATATACTTTATAAAATTAAGAGATCAAACTAAAATTTTATATAAAAGTAGATTATCAAAAGTGCACTTCTGTCTTAAAGTGTATGTATTATTTATATCCAATTGAGATTGTGGCAATCTTGAAATATTTTTTTGGCCATCAACAGTAAGCTGCTATCGGCCATTCTTGGATTAGGTACATATAGGGTTCAAATTCAGTGTATGTGTGTTAAATTGATTGCAAAAATAAAATTAGTCTGAAATATAAATTCCACTATTAGAATCCCGTAATATTATATTGACCATGGAATCCAAAAGTCAACAAATTTCCATACTTCAAAAAAGAATTTTCATTATATGGTACTGTAGTATGTTTGTTGATGTTATCATAACATTATTAGAAAAAGACCCATCAGAAACGGTACTTGATATGGAACCGCAATCACGGTACAAGAATTTAAATACGCCACCCACTCTTGCATCAATATATGTTTGAAGATTTTCATGTTTTTCTTCTTTAACAGATTTTCAAACATTTGGAAATAGATTTTGTCACTACAAAAAATAAATTGAGAGCTGCAGTAGTTATAGGTTTACCTCTAAACCACTGTAATTTTGTAGCCTTTGACCATAAATAATGTAAACAGGCATTTAGAGGGGTTGAAGGCCTATTTGGAAACTCATCAAATTAAAGTTTTAAAAACGATTATGGCTCAAACTTTAGTTTAATTTTTTTTTTAAAATAAACAATCATATTTGCCTATAAGTGCTTTTTGGCTAAACTATGACTTAAAATCAAAGTTTTTGATAAGATATTGAGACTAGTTTTTATAACAAGAAAAATTTTTATAAACTACCCAATTACTATTTTATCCTTACTTTTTCTTACATCATCTTTTCTCTCTCTTCTCTCTTATCCACCCTCTCTCCTCTCATATTTTTAATAAAATCATACATTTTTTGGTAATTTTTTAATTATAAAAGTCATATTGGTAATAACTATCCAAACACTTATTTATCCAGAATAACTTTTTTTCATAAACTCTT
The DNA here is from genome assembly GCA_037074615.1 of Leucaena leucocephala. NCBI lineage: Eukaryota > Viridiplantae > Streptophyta > Magnoliopsida > Fabales > Fabaceae > Leucaena > Leucaena leucocephala. The sequence continues at coordinate 9,582,414 of CM073525.1, forward strand.
ATCCAAAAGCCCCTTTTTTTAAAAACTGTCTAAAAACTATTTTTTTATAAGCTATTTTCTTAAATTTTATCTAAACACACGCTGAAACAACTAAAAATGTGGGGCCAAGTTGGCGCCATCTGGCGCTAACATTTTCTAGTGACATTTGTAGCGATTTAAAACCTACAAATATTCACGCCAAAAGGCACGAAGATTTTCCCAATGGTGGCATGCTATAGCTAGTGATGAGTTTGCAGCTGTTGGATCATAGACCTTTGGCTTGACGTAGTTGGAGAGCATTTTGCAATGGTTTTAACTACTTCAAAAATCCCAAAGATGGTAACGAGTTTGCATTAGTTAGAACTGCTACAAACTTCCTCAACGACTGTTGTCATTCCCTACTTAGGTTTGAGACTGTTGGGTATTTGCAACAGTTTGTTAGAAGAAACCGCCACAAAATGGACAATCCCTACAAAAAAAATGCTTTTACGAACCTATAAATGCCCCCTGACGCTATCATTACAAAGTTTTGACTTTTGCGAATAGCGAAGCTCTGGCGGATTGTAATAAAATCTCTTAGTTGGCATACAGATTAATATCATAGTTCACTTTTGAGGTATGAATACAAATTTTATTTATGTAGTTTATTTATTTAAAAACTTGAGTGATTAATTTAATTTAATTTAATTATATTTTGATTAGAAATTATTATATTTAGCATCATATAACTGTTTATTTTATGAAATTTAGACGGTTATGTAGATTAGGAATACCTGTTTGACTAGAAATATTTTCAATATTTTAGTTAGTTATTTTTATTTGTTAATTAGAAATGTGATTATGAATATTTTATGAAGTTTAATAACTTAATTTATTTTGATTTGTGGATTATGAATGTTTTACAATAAATTGCACTTTAGATTTAATAACATCTGACATTGTATATTTGAAATTTTATTTAATATTTTTTCATATAATTTTTTATTTATAATTTTTAAAATATGTCCTTGTGTTTGTCATTTTCATTAAGATAAGTAATCGACATGGTAAGGATCCGATTGATCCATATAGACATACCTTTAACTAGAGTGTTGGTGATAGGGATTCTAAGCTGGACATCACAGTTGATGATTATGAGACGTTCCAATTGAACAAGACAATGATTTGTCTCTGATAGATAGAAGAGATCCTCAGACTAGAAAGTCTTCGCGCTAGCAAGATGTAGGTGAGGGAGCAGGCAGGGGAGGTAAGGAGGGTAGGGATAGTCAAGAGGCTGATAAGGGGGAGCCCGGTGGCCAAGCAAATGAGCAGCGTTGTTATTAAATTAAATAAATAATCATTTACTTCAATTTTTAATTTCATTCAATTATAATTTGGTTACAAATAAACCTAATAATAATTTGTTATCATACATCTCTTTTCAAGCAGGGTGATGATGACGATGAATAACTTTTACAACACTTTCAATAATTGATGTAATTATTTCTTGTACAAAAATAATTACAGACAAAAAGTAAATATTTTTTAAAAAATAAAGAATCTCACATTTGTAGCGCTTTGTATAACCGCTACAAATTAAACGGATAGCAAATCGCTACAAAACTCTAGAAAATGTTGAATCACGTGATTGAGATAAGAGAAAGAAAGCTGAACACCCAAAGGAATGCATTAATTCAAACTGAAGTGCCTATATTTATAGGCTTACAAGTAAACATATTTAACATGAGTTTTGGGCCCACTACTACCTTATTGCCCACTAAACTAAATAATAACTTATTTGACCTTAAGTAAAATCTAGAATAAATCTAGATATTTACCCACTATATAACTGACTCCAAAGAAATAGAAACAACTTAATTAATTAAAAATATGGCTCCAATTTACTCGGTTAATCCACCCTTTTGTAATCATGCTTCAACATTCACCCTTGATTAAAAAATGCACACACCATGCAATTCTCTAAAATAGAGGAACTTCATTGATAATGCCTTTGTCAAAATATCAGCTACTTGCTCCTGCGTGCTACAATATTTTAGTGTTATCTCCTCATTTGCTACTAGGTCACGGATGAAATGATAGTGGATATCAATATGCTTGGTTCTACTGTGAAATGTTGGGTTCTTTGTCATAGAGATAGTTGCTTTATTATCACAAAATATCTCTGTTGGTCCCTTCTGCTCTTGTTGAAGATATGCTAATATTCTTCTCAGGCAAATTGATTGACAAGTTGCTGATGTTGCCGCAATAAATTCTGCTTCTGAGGTTGATAATGCTACCGTAGCTTGCTTTTTTGAACTCCAAGTAATCACTCCTGAACCAAGAGTGAAAACACTTACTGAAACACTTCGTTTATCATCTAACGAACTTGCCCAATCACTATCTGTGTACCCACAAAATTTGAGATTAGAGACTTTAGAGTACAAAATGCCAAACTCTAAAGTTCCAACAATATAATGTAGGTGTAAGGAATTGAAAGACACGCAGCGGAAATTATTTTAAAAATTTTTCATTCCTTGCCAGGATCTACCGTATGTGTTTAAGTCAAGTGGGAAGAAGCATTACCCTCAGTGTGTCTCAGCGACTTCCACAGCTTTCGGTCACGACGTTCACAGCTTCTCTCTGCGGCTCGTGCTCCCTTTCTGATTACAAGAAGTCGACGACTCAGGTCGGCTTCCTCTACTGGTATCCACACGAACAGCTTTTCAACCACGAACGACGTGCTAGCGTCTCTTGTCCCTCCAGGACTTTCTCAAGAGTTCATCCTCTCCGTCTCTATTTCGGCAGTTTCTTATCTGCAAACCTTTTTGCAGAGTCCCCTTCGGCCTTTCTGTGTTCTATGTGTGTGTCTGTTCCAAAACGTAGCTCCTAATATTAGATATATAGGATGCTCTGCGTTTTCCCTAACCGAAAAGGATTTTAGGAGTTAATCTTATATTAATTCTGAAAATAATACAATATCATATATTGTATAATTTTATAAGAAACTAATTAAATAAATAATATTAAATCCGTCCCACAGATTTAATTACCTATTTATTTAACTTTAAATAAAGATGAGACTGAACTATATTTGATTTATTCTCATAAAACAAATTTGAGATATCCTATCAATTTGAATTTCAAATTCAAACATGATAGGGATTTAATTTATCCTTAAAATTAAATCTTATAAATATCTCTTATATGAGATATCCTATCAATTTGAATTTCGAATTCAAACGTGATAGAGATTTAATTTATCCTTATAAATTAAATCTTATAAATATCTCTTATATGAGATATCCTATCAATTTGAATTTCGAATTCAAACGTGATAGAGATTTAATTTATCCTTATAAATTAAATCTTATAAATATCTCTTATATGAGATATCCTATCAATTTGAATTTCAAATTCAAATGTGATAGGGATTTAATTTATCCTTATAAATTAAATCTCATATATCTCATATATAATATATATATATACGAATTTATATATATACGAATATAAATATAAATAAATATATATACATTCACCTGGATCATTCATTGAATCTGGACATGTCTTAGATTCAATGAATCTAGACATCATAGCTCGTGTTGGGCTATTTTGTGTGCGACCCTGTAGGCCCATATGAAGTTGGCAGTGGGCCATTTGCTATACTAGCCCACAAGTCGCAAGCGGTCTCTAGCAAGACATAACGACTACCCAAATCATATGAGGATCGATAAATGATGTAACCTTTTATACAACCATATCATGTCCCTTCTGTCACGCGATATTTTGGTCATGGATGAGGCATGGATGATGTCATCCTCCTATTCCCGACTGTTACTTTCTCGATCCCTGAGTAGTCTGACTATAGAAATGGAACTACCTTTCCATTACAGTATGACCATACATTTCTCAGACTCACTCATCGAGGGGCCCAGTAATATCTCTCCACGAATGTGAGGGACAAATTCCATCTTGACCATTCACATTCCTCCGCATGAAAAACCACTAAGCCCGAACATAGTCTTTATGATCACTCGGTCAAAAGTGACTTTTGACTAGGTCAAAGCTGAGCGTTTTGTCATGTAGGAATCCATGATGATCTCAGGTCAAAGGGCATATTGACATGGTTTGTATATGAGAGAAGCTTATGATGTTACCCATGCAGTTTTCTCATAGCGGGTCGGTCCAACACCCTGTACTCTTACATGTGCTTATGACTTTGATTTATATCTCTATACATTTTCAAAGTCATACTGGTCTTATTTCATCTGTGCTCCCACATAGATGATCGACCAGGGATATTTAGGATAATATCATGAATTATCCAAGGATGGTCATCATAGTAAACATACAAATAATATGATAACTCAATTAATAAATTCATAAATCAATAATGTTCATAAGACAATGATTGGCCCCTAGGGCACGATTTCCAACAACCTCCCACTTGTACTAGGTACAATCATTAATTTGACTAATTCCCATTGACCTAACATGACGCTCATGCTTTGCCTGCACAAGCGGCTTTGTTAGAGGATCAGCAACATTATCTTCTCCTGCTACTTTACATATTTTTATATCACCTCTATCGTTGATTTCTCTGATGAGATGAAATCGCCTGAGTATATGCTTGGTCCTTTGATGTGACCTAGGCTCTTTGGCCTGTGCAATAGCACCACTATTGTCACAGAGCAAGGTTATTGGATCTGAGATGGTAGGTATCACCCCTAGTTCTGTGATGAACTTCCTGATCCAAACGGCTTCCTTAGCTGCATCAGATGCTGCTATATACTCAGCTTCCATTGCAGAATCTGCTACAGTGCCCTGCTTAGAGCTCTTCCAGCTTACTGCTCCATTATTGAGAAGGAATATGTATCCAGACTGCGATTTTTGGTCGTCCTGGTCAGTTTGGAAACTCACGTCTGTGTAACCAGTTACACAGAGCTCATCATCCAATCCACCATAGACCAAGAATAAGTCCTTAGTCCTTCTTAAGTACTTAAGGATATTCTTGACAGCAGTCCAATGGCCCTCACCAGGGTCCTGTTGGTATCTGCTAGTCATACTTAAGGCAAACGAGACATCCGATCGAGTACATAACATGGCGTACATGATAGATCCTATGGCCGAGGCATATGGAACCTTACTCATGCGACCTTGCTGATCAGATGTACTAGGACACAGATCTTTGCTGAGGTGAGTACCATGAGACATGGGTATGAAACCCCTCTTTGATTCGTGCATACTAAACCTATGCAGTATTTTGTCTATGTATGTACTCTGACTGAGTCCTAGAAGTCTTTTAGATCTATCTCTATAGATCCTGATTCCTAGGATATAGGTGGCTTCACCCAAGTCTTTCATCGAGAAAGACTTTCCTAACCAAGACTTGACAATCTGCAAGGTAGGAATGTCATTCCCAATAAGTAGGATGTCATCGACATAGAGTACCAAAAATACAACTGTGCTCCCACTAACCTTCTTGTACACACAAGGTTTATCAATGTTTTGAAGAAATCCAAACTCTTTGATTACTTCATCAAAACGATGATTCCAACTCCGAGAGGCTTGCTTTAGTCCATAAATGGACTTTTGAAGCTTGCACACTTTACCAGAGTCCTCGGAACGCACAAACCCTTCAGGTTGTGTCATGTACACATCCTCAAGGAGCTTTCCATTAAGGAAGGCTGTCTTGACGTCCATCTGCCATATTTCATAGTCATAATATGCTGCAATAGCAAAGAGGATTCTGATTGATTTGGCCATTGCTACTGGGGAAAAGGTCTCATCATAGTCCACACCATGAGTTTGAGTAAAACCTTTTGCAACCAGTCGTGCCTTGAAGACATTTACATTGCCATCCATGTCAGTTTTCTCTTTGAAAACCCACTTGCACCCGACGGTTTTTACACCTTCAGGCGGGTCGACCAAGGTCCAAACCTGATTGTCGTACATGGATTGCATCTCAGACTTCATGGCACTAAGCCATTTTTCGGAGTTTGGTCCCACTATAGCTTCTCGATAGATAGTCGGCTCATTATGCTCAATGAGCAACACATCACGACTATCAGAAATCAGAAATCCATATCTCTGAGGCTGAAGTCGTATCCTATTAGATTTACGTGGACCTTGCGTGACTTGAGGAGTCTCAACAACTTGTTGTGAGTCTTCTCTATTTTCCATCTGCAGTTCTGTGGTGTCTTGTAGCTCTCAAACTTCTTCGAGTTGTACCTTACTCCCACTGGTTCTTTTAGAGATAAATTCTCGTTCAAGAAAGATACCATTTTTGATAACAAACACTTTGTTATCAGCAGGGTTGTAGACGTAATATCCCTTGGTTTCCTTAGGATATCCCACAAAAAGGTATTTTGAGGATTTGGGCGCTAATTTGTCTGAGGCTTGTTGCTTAACATAGACCTCGCATCCCCAAATCTTGAGGAAAGACAAACTAGGCGTCCTCCCAGTCCATATCTCATACGGAGTCTTTTCGATTGCCTTAGATGGAACACGATTGAGTGTGAACGCAGCTGTCTCTAGGGCATGGCCCCAAAAGGAGGGCGGAAGATCTGTTAGACTCATCATGGATCGAACCATATCTAATAGTGTTCGATTCCTCCGTTTAGAAACGCCATTCCATTGTGGTATCCCTGGAGGAGTCAATTGTGAGAGTATCCCACAACTCCTAAGATGATCTATGAACTCTTGGCTCAAATATTCACCACCCCGATCAGATCGAAGGGCTTTAATTGTTTTGCCAAGCTAGTTTTGTACTTCATTTTGAAATATTTTGAACTTTTCAAAAGATTCAGATTTATGTTTCATCAGATAGATGTACCCATATTTGCTAAAATCATCTATAAATGTTATGAAGTACGAATAACCTCCTCTGGCATTTGTGTTCATCGGTCCACACACATCTGTATGTATGAGGCCCAATAAATCAGTGGCCCTCTCACTGTGCCCAGTGAAAGGTGACTTTGTCATCTTTCCTAACAAGCAAGACTTGCAAGTGTCATATGATTCAAAATCAAATGAGTTTAGAAATCCATCTTGATGGAGTTTGAAAATGCGTTTCTCATTTATGTGGCCCAGACGACAGTGCCAGAGGTATGTGGGATTCAAATCATTTGGTTTGACCCTTTTGGCAGTTATGTTATAGATATTTCCATGATTGGGTTGTTCCAAATTTAATATGTAATGATCAACATGCAAATCTCCATGAGCATAGAAAACATCATTACGATAAATAGAACATCTACTATTCCCAGCAATGGAAGTGAAACCTTCCTTATCCAAATAAGAAAGTGAAATAATGTTACTACTTAAAGCAGGAACATAATAGCAATTGTTCAAAACTAACAAAAGCCCAGTGGGCAGAACTAATTCATAAGTGCCTACAGCTAACGCAGTAACCCTTGCTCTGTTTCCAACTCGTAGGTCAACCTTGCCCTTTTTCAGCTTCCTACTGTCCTTTAGTCCCTGCACATTTGTACAAATGTGAGAACCACATGCAGTATCTAATACCCATGAGGTGAAAGTAGAAAGATGAATGTCTATAACATAAATACCTGAAGCGATAGCCCCGCTATCCTTCTTGTTCTTTTTCAGATCTTCGAGGTAGAGTTTGCAATTCCTCTTCCAATGACCCAGTTCATTGCAGAAGAAGCAGACTCCTTCCTTCGGAGGCTTTGCCTTCTTTGGTGCAGGCTTGGTTTCAGGCTTGCCTAACTCTTTGGTCTTACCTGATGAGCCATGACCCTTCCCCTTGCCTTTGCCTTTCTTTTTCGTACCCTTTCCTTTTTGAACCATCAAAACACTACTGGGTTTCTTCTTAAGACTCGGCTCAGCAGTTTTAAGCATCCCATGCAGTTCAGAAATAGATTTCTCCATGTTGTTCATGTTGTAGTTCATGACAAACTGGTCATAACTTTCCGGGAGTGAGTTCAAGATCAAATCCGTAGCTAACTCCTGGCTCATGGGAAATCCAAGCCTTTCAAGGTGATCAATGTACCCTTTCATCTTTAAGACATGAGTACTAACTGATGCACCTTCAGCCATCTTGCAGGAATGTAAGGCCTTAGTGGTCTCATACCTCTCTTGCCTTGCCTGTTGCTGGAACATTTCCTTGAGATGCACAATCATCTCATAAGCCTCCATGTGTTCGAGATCTCTTTGGAGCTCTGGAACCATGGTGGCTAGCATTAAGCATCCCACATCGATAGAGTCTTCCTTATGCTTCGTGTAAGCATCTCTCTGAGCTCTAGGAGCATTGGCGGCTGGCTCCTCAGGAATGGGTTGATCTAGGACATGCGCCTTTCTTTCCTGCTTGAGAACAATTCTCAAGTTCCTAAACCAGTCAAGAAAGTTTGTCCCATTGAGTTTGTCCTTCTCAAGGACAGATCGCAGCGATAATGTAGCAGTATTACTAGTCGTCATGATTCTACAATTAAAATATGCAATTCAATTAGCAATCTCCCACTAAATAAACAACCCTCAATGCAATAGTTAGTGGGCTAACATCCATATTTGGCTCAAACTTAAGTCCGCTTTGGCAGGACGCTTAAATTAAGTTATTTAGGTAGGTAACACCTTTACCAATTACATCAAATGTAACTCTTAGATGTTTATGGGATTCTATCATCATATGATCTGTCATGTTTTTAATCCCATCTAATGCCTTGAGACCCAAAACCGTTTTGTTAATCTCAATTAAGTCAAACAATAATAAACATGTGAGAGTAGCACCATTACTCTTACTTATCTCCCCAAGATAACTCAAAAGCACCCACTTTGGTGGAGTCCACAATTGAGCGATCAAGGTTTTGACAAGTGTTCATAAATTGACAGCATTATGACTTAAGATTTCTTTTAGAGGGCCTAATTTAACTATCTGGTTTATAAAACGCATGTTTCTCAGTTCGTATCTCATACAAGTAATATGCATGCGCTGATATAATCATAATATGCATAATCTAAATGTGATACAATATAGCTCACCTATCCTAAGTCCCCTCAAGCCAATGAGAGGAGCTCTCTAGTAAGAAAAGAGAAATTACATATAGAAACCTCTTTTAACATTCGAGGGGAGTGAGATGAGTGAGATGAGAGGAGAAGGTACATTGAGAGTATATAGAGGAAGGCACGACACGCAGGCCGTATTTAAAAATTACAACACTTGCAATCTAGAGCCATATTATTCACCATACCCAAACATTCAAGAATCAATATTCAGATCTAATCGAAGGGCAATTAATGTTTCAAATCTAAAACATTCACAAAGTAACATATGTTACGGTTATGTTGCGCTACGAACAGGTAGCTACGGCGGTCCCGCTAGCCGGTTAGTGGGCGGCTGTCCCGCTAGCTGGTTAGCGGGCGGGGTCTCTGGGGCAGCGCCCCGGAAGAAATTTTTTTTTTGTTTCATAAATAATCACGAATCTGAATTCGGTTTTCACAAATAATCACAAATTCGAATTCAGTTTTCTTAGACCCCATCTATGCGAATTGATTAAATCAAAAAGCATCACCACCGATTTCAATTTCCTTTTAGATTCCTTTTATGTCATACACAACATGGATTCCATATATGTCACACATACAACGCTTATTATATGATCGGCTACTACTAACATATATCATATAAATCAACAATCAAGCCTAACTTAAACACAAAACGGCATGGCTCTGATACCACTGTAAGGAATTGAAAGACACGTAGCGGAAATTATTTTAAAAATTTTTCATTCCTTGCCAGGATCTACCATATGTGTTTAAGTCAAGTGGGAAGAAGCATTACCCTCAGTGTGTCTCAGGGACTTCCACAGCTTTCGGTCACGACGTTCACAGCTTCTCTCTGCGGCTCGTGCTCCCTTTCTGATTACAAGAAGTCGACGACTCAGGTCGGCTTCCTCTACTGGTATCCACACGAACAGCTTTTCAACCACGAACGACGTGCTAGCGTCTCTTGTCCCTCCAGGGCTTTCTCAAGAGTTCATCCTCTCCGTCTCTATTTCGGCAGTTTCTTATCTGCAAACCTTTTTGCAGAGTCCCCTTCGGCCTTTCTGTGTTCTATGTGTGTGTCTGTTCCAAAACGTAGCTCCTAATATTAGATATATAGGATGCTCTGCGTTTTCCCTAACCGAAAAGGATTTTAGGAGTTAATCTTATATTAATTCTGAAAATAATACAATATCATATATTGTATAATTTTATAAGAAACTAATTAAATAAATAATATTAAATCCGTCCCACAGATTTAATTACCTATTTATTTAACTTTAAATAAAGATGAGACTGAACTATATTTGATTTATTCTCATAAAACAAATTTGAGATATCCTATCAATTTGAATTTCAAATTCAAACATGATAGGGATTTAATTTATCCTTAAAATTAAATCTTATAAATATCTCTTATATGAGATATCCTATCAATTTGAATTTCGAATTCAAACGTGATAGAGATTTAATTTATCCTTATAAATTAAATCTTATAAATATCTCTTATATGAGATATCCTATCAATTTGAATTTCGAATTCAAACGTGATAGAGATTTAATTTATCCTTATAAATTAAATCTTATAAATATCTCTTATATGAGATATCCTATCAATTTGAATTTTGAATTCAAACGTGATAGGGATTTAATTTATCCTTATAAATTAAATCTCATATATCTCATATATATAATATATATATATATATACATATATATACGAATTTATATATATACGAATATAAATATAAATAAATATATATACATTCACCTGGATCATTCATTGAATCTGGACATGTCTTAGATTCAATGAATCTGGACATCATAGCTCGTGTTGGGCTATTTTGTGTGCGACCCTGTAGGCCCATATGAAGTTGGCAGTGGGCCATTTGCTATACTAGCCCACAAGTCACAAGCGGTCTCTAGCACGACATAACGACTACCCAAATCATATGAGGATCGATAAACGATGTAACCTTTTATACAACCATATCATGTCCCTTCTGTCACGCGATATTTTGGTCATGGATGAGGCATGGATGATGTCATCCTCCTATTCCCGACCGTTACTTTCTCGATCCCTGAGTAGTCTGACTATAGAAATGGAACTACCTTTCCATTATAGTATGGCCATACATTTCTCAGACTCACTCATCGAGGGGCCCAGTAATATCTCTCCACAAATGTGAGGGATAAATTCCATCTTGACCATTCACATTCCTCCGCATGAAAAACCACTAAGCCCGAACATAGTCTTTATGATCACTCGGTCAAAAGTGACTTTTGACTAGGTCAAAGCTGAGCGTTTTGTCATGTAGGAATCCATGATGATCTCAGGTCAAAGGGCATATTGACATGGTTTGTATATGAGAGAAGCTTATGATGTTACCCATGCAGTTCTCTCATAGCGGGTCGGTCCAACACCCTGTACTCTTACATGTGCTTATGACTTTGATTTATATCTCTATACATTTTCAAAGTCATACTGGTCTTATTTCATCTGTGCTCCCACATAGATGATCGACCAAGGACATTTAGGATAATATCATGAATTATCCAAGGATGGTCATCATAGTAAACATGCAAATAATATGATAACTCAATTAATAAATTCATAAATCAATAATGTTCATAAGACAATGATTGGCCCCTAGGGCACGATTTCCAATAGTAGGACCCTTTTTGCTGCTCCAAAATGAACTTTTAAAGGTTGCTGCATAAACGTAGAAATTACACCAATTGGGGATGCAATATCATGTCTAGTATGAGTAAGATAAATCAAACATCCAACTAAACTTTTAAACCTCCTTGGATTTGCCACTTCTTTTTTTCTATCTTCTTACTGTAGTTTTTCATTCATGTTCATGGGTGTAGCTACAAGCTTACAATTAAGCATGCCAAATTTATTGAGAAGGCCCCTCGCATATTTCTTTTGTGAAAGAAATATTTCATCTTTGGCTTGATGAACTTCAACGCCAAGAAAATAATGCAATAAACCTATATTTGACATCTCAAACTCATTCATCATTTGTGATTTAAGTTTATTCACAAGGGCAGTAGACAAACTAATGTAAATGATATCATCAACATAAAGGCAAACAATGATGAAATCATTACCTTCCTTCTTTACATACAAGGTGGGCTCATTTTCACTTCTCATATACCCTTTCGTCTGAAAATATCCATCAATCCTACTATACCAAGCTCGGGGAGCTTGCTTCAAACCATACAGTGCCTTGTTTAGCTTGTACACCTTTGTTTCACTACCCTATTTTATAAAGCCTTCTGGTTGTACTACATAGACTTCTTCTTATAAGTCTCTATTAAGGAATGCTGACTTGACATCAAACTGATAAACGAACCATTGCAGTTGTGCAGCTAATGCTAGAACTAGTCTCAGTTTCAAACCGAGCTATTAGAGAAAATGTTTCTTCAAAATCAACACCATATTGTTGTGCATAGCCTTTTGCCACAAGATGAGCTTTATGCTTTTGTAAGCTTCCATCTGCAGCAAACTTTGTCTTGAACACCCATTTCAAGCCAATTGCATTTTTGCCATCTAGTAAATCCACCATCTCCCATGTTCCATTCTTTTCAATATATTTCATCTCCTTCACCATTGCTCTCTACCATTCTTCCTTTTCAATTGCTTCCTCATAATATAATGGATATGAAATGGTAAGAGCAAATTGACAGGTATATATGTCATCAAGAAATTTGGGATTTGGCTTTTTGACTCTTGTTGATCTCCTCAATGGAATTGGCTCGACTGAGACCTCTTTAAGAGCTGTAGATAAAGAGTTGGTATTGCTTTGTGTTGTTAATGGTGATGAGCCAACAGGAGAGCTTGCTAGAGTTTGTTTTTCTCCATTATCTAAAGGGACTAATAGGATCATGAAGCTCCTGTTGTACCTACTTTTCATTTCAATTCCAACTTGCATGTTCATCAAATATTACATCCCTTCTAGTTAAAATCTTGCCAGTAAGAGGGTTATACAATCTATATGCTTTAGATTGAGTGCACTAACCAATAAAAATACATTTTTCAGACTTTTCATCAAGCTTTTGTTGAGCTTGCAAATTTATCAAAGCATAAGAAATACATCCAAAAATTCATAAGTGTCTCACATTTGGCTTCCTTCCATACCAAGCTTCATGTGGAGTCTTATTCCTGACAGCCCTTGTTGGTGAGAGATTCAACAAGTAGACAGATGTTGCTATAGCTTCTGCCCAAAACATATTTGAAAGTCCTTTTGCTTAAAGCATGCTTCGTGCCATCTCTACAATAGTCCAATTCTTTCATTCACTAACACCGTTTTGCTCTGGAGTATAAGGAGTTGTTAACTCCCTGTGGATGCCATTTTCTTCACAAAATAAATTGAATTCATTAGACACGAATTCTCCTCCCCTATCTGTGCAGAGAACTTTGATATGACTGCTACTTTAATTTTCCACCAAAGCTTTAAATTTCTAAAACTTCTCAAAAGTTTTTGACTTGTTTTTCAGAAAATACACCCAACTCATACAACTATAATCATTAGTAAACAGCAAGAAATAATGACTCCCACCCAGGGACTTAGCTTGCATAGGTCCACACAAGTCAGCATGAATTAATTCTAAACATTCAGAAGCTATTCAAGCTTTTCCAATAAGAAATGACTTCCTAGTTTGTTTTCCATAAATGCAGCCCTCACATAAATCAATAGAATCAATTTTTGGTAGTCCAAGAGCCATACCTTTGTCACTCAGCAATTTCAAGCCCTTTATGTTGAGATGCCCATACCTCAAATGCCACAAATTTGAGTCTTCCTTTATGCTTGCAGCAAGAGCAAAATTCTCTATATTAGTCATATATAACGGAAACATCTTGTTAGGAGTCATGTTGACATAAACCTTTTTGCCTAACCTCTTATTGGTAATGACATACATTATCGTCAAACAAAACAAAACATCTACTTGCCATTAGTTGCCCAATGCTCAACAAATTGTATCATAAATCAGGTACAAATTGAACATTATCCAACATTTTTGTTTTGCCATTGATAGTGTCAATACTGATAGTGCCTTTTCCTTTAACTTGCATCTCCCTTTGATTTCCAAGTTGTACCTTCAGTCTTTGTGACTCATCAAGATCCTTAAATAAGGACCTAGTGCCCGTCATATGATTTGAACAACCATTATCAATGAACCACAAATCAATTGGCTTATGGTTAGTGTCAATACAAGCCATAAACAACAGGTTATCCTCCTCATGCTCTACTGCGAAGTTCATATTCTGATCTTTAAACTAGCAATTAGCTTGGATATGTCCATATTTATTGCAATGATAACATTGAATATCACTTTTTGTGTTACCTTGTTCATTGTATTGCCTTTCTCTACCCCTTCCATTACCACAGCCACGACCTCAGCCACCACAGAAGCCTCCCCTTCCATGACCTCTGCTTACTGGTTTATCATTTTCTTCTAGATTGGTGATTGTTTCTTTCACTTGGAATGCCTTCTCCTCATTTTTTCACTAATCAGTTGATTCTTACCTTATGAGCTTGAAGAGAGCCCATCAGCTCATCTACTAAAAGAATTGATAGATTGGTGACTGTTTCTTTCACTTGGAAGCCTCCCCTTTCATGACCTTTGCTTACTGGTCTATCATTTTCTTCTAGATTGGTGACTGTTTCTTTCACTTGGAATGCCTTCTCCTCATTTTTTTTACTGACTGGTTGATTCTTACCTCATGAGCTTGAAGAGAGCCCATTAACTCATCTATTGAAAGAATTGATAGATCCTTGGCTTCTTCTATGACAACTACAACATGATCGAACTTGGTAGTCAGGCTCCTCAACACTTTTGCAACGATCGTCTCATCAGAGATTTGTTCACCATAAGATCTCATTTGACCAACTATTTCCATTGTTCTTGCCAAAAACACATCAATCGATTCATCGCTCTTCATTAATAAGGTTTTAAAATCTCATCCTAGTGATTGCAATTTCACGACAATGACTTTTGAATCACCTTGAAACTCCTTTTGTAGAATTAACCATGCTTCTTTTGATGTGGTTGCTAATGCAATCCGTGAGAAAATAGTCTCATGAACTGCTTGTTGAAGAATGAACAACGCCTTAGCATCTCTTTGCTTGGTTGCTTTCAATCTCTCCTTTTCTTCTTCAGTGGGTTCTAATGTGTCGATGAACCCATATTCCACCAGGTCCCATAGCTCCTATGACCTGAGCAACATTTTCACTTTGATGCGCCACCACTCTTATTTCTCTCCATTAAAAATAGGCAAGATAGGCTAAGAAGAAGAAAAACCAGTGAGTGTTGTCGTACTTTGAAAGAACTATGCAAAAATGAGGAAATAAGATTCTCTCTCTCTCTCTTACTCTCTTGTGTTTCCCAAGAGTAACCCGAAAAGTGTTTCACTCTAACACCCAATGGATCTAAGCCTTACTTTCACTCTATTGCCCTCAGGATTGAGAACTACGCTCTGATGCCAATTTTGTTAAATCACGTGATTGAGATAGGAGAAAGAAAGCTGAACACCCAAAGGAATGCATTAATTCAAACTGAAGTGCCTATATTTATAGGCTTACAAGTAAACATATTTAACATGAGTTTCGGGCCCACTACTACCTTATTGCCCACTAAACTAAATAACAACTTATTTGACCATAAGGAAAATCTAGAATAAATCTAGATATTTACCCACTACATAACTGACTCCAAAGAAATAGAAACAACTTAATTAATTAAAAATATGGCTCCAATTTACTCGGTCAATCCACCTTTTTTTTTAATCATGCTTCAACAGAAAATTGCTGCAAATTACCAACCAATGCAAAAAACATAAAATCATTGCAAAAATGCACCTGACTTCTACAAATACCCCTCATCCCATTCTTACTCTGCATTTTCTCTTCTTCCTGTGCTTCTTTTTCTTCCTTTGCATTTTTTCTTCTTTTTAATCTTTATTTGGTTCTTTCTTCACATGGTGGTAAAATTACTTCAATTTATAAGTTTATTTTTATTTTAGATTTCTATACTTATTTTTTTAATGTGTATTTAATTAGTGGATCTATTTAATTAATTATATATCCTATTTTCTCCACTTTCCTCATTTTTCAACTCTCTTCTACACCTTTTTTATCTACTCATATAACTTTCTACTTATCAAATATTAATTTGTACACTTTCTTAGTAATCTACATATATACATATATACACACATAGTATTAAAAATTCATATATATTTTTATATATAATTATAATTATCATAAAATATACTGAATATTTAATTGTTTTTACCAATGGTGCAACATTTGTAGCAGCTCCAAACAGCTACAAAAGTTTAAAGTGGAAAAAATTACACTTTCTAAAATATTTTTTCAGCATAACGCCAAAGTTTGTAGCAGTTATAAACTATTACAAACTTTGGTGCCAAGGTGAAATTTTTCGTTTCCCCATTGGCAATATTTTCCTTTCCCCTAACCAGTGATGACTTTGTAGCAGTTCAATAACCACTACAAAAGTTTCCCATTATTTTGTTATACATGTTGTTAGTATGTATATGTTTTGATGATGACAAAAGAAAAAAATTAAGTTAATATCTTTGAAGGAATGGAAATGTTTTTAATGGAACAAAGTAAAAGAGAATGAAGTTAATTGAAGCTGTGAAAAATTATTTTTGAAGTAATGAAAATGATTTTGGAATCAAATAAAATTAATCGATTATGTATTCGATTAATGTTAATTAATCTATTAGTTAATCAATTAATGTCAATTAATAGATTGAATGCTAGATTAATTGAAAAGACAGCCTTCTGTTTTAAAAAAGAAAATTAATCAATCGATTAGTTAATGGATTAATTGGAGACAATTAATCAATTAATGTCAACTGGTTTGTCTTTTGTATTTTAGCTAAAAAGTCAATTAATCGATTAGTTAATCGATTAATACATTGAAAACATATTTTCATTTTAATGATATTGCAATTAATCGATTAGTTAATCTATTAATTTATATTAATATGTTAACTGTTCAATTAATCAATGAAGTTTTAGTTTTGTGAAAATTAAATATAAGTTAATTAATCGATTGGTTAATCGATTAATTTATATTAATAGATTATCTGTTCGATTAATATGTGTTAAAATAATTTTTTGGTCATTTTTTCTAAACACATTAATCGACTAGGGAATCGATTAATTTGTATCAATCAATCATTTATCAATTAACCCTAGCAAGTTTTTAGATTTGAAGTATAGCTCTATTCTACAATAAAAATTTATTTTATAATTCAAATGATTGATTTAAGTAATAATTTACAAATTTTCTTCATTATTCTTTATGACAAATCTCTTGATAAATTCATTACTGCAAGAAAGACTTTCTAAATTGGTTAAAAATGGTATTTTACACCGGACAATGACTGGTATAGAAACAGACTATGTATTAAATTGAGTGGTTTACCAGTGTATAATGAGTAGAATTTAAACCGGTCCCTTTTAAAATTAGGAGTAGAATTTACTAATATCTCTACGGGTTATATAAACTAGAGTCGTAGATTAATGATTTTTTTACATCGGTTGTAATTACACCCGGTGTAGATTAATCAATTTTCTACACCTCACCGTAAAGACAATTGGTGTAAATGTTATAATATTTACATATTGTTTTGACACCTGTCGGTATTCTTTGTTCGGTTTAAATATATTTTTAAAAATGACTATTTCAATATTTCATTAACCCCATCCCCTGAAGCTTCATGAATAAACTGCCCAAATATACAGACTCAGATAGCAGCAGAGACAAAGTTCAAGATGGCAGAGACAAATCTTCATTACATTATTTATTTAATAAAATTTAATAAAAAATATGACAATTTGAATAGAAAAATAAAAAAATGTATTATGTTTATAATAAATACTATTGAGAATGAATGATTTTAATAAAAAAAACTCAGCCCAAATATTGCGCAGGTCCTCAATATTTTATTCAGAAAATGGGTCAGATTGATCAAACATCTTAAACATCAAATTAAAATAGAAGAAATTAAGGTATTACTAATATATATTAAATTGATAAGAAATATGAAATCATTAAAAACATAATTTACATCCTCAATTAGGTCAGTCTTATTTGACAAGATGATATTGATCATGTGTCTAACCATGTAGAAGCCACACAAGTTATTTTCTTTGGGTTACATTCGACTCTGTAATATTAATACGAATAAAATTATGTGTTATCAGCAAAAAATCGTAGAGCATAAGACTTAATACTTTTATTACCTTCGGTATGATCCATTCAGGGTCCCTCATCGAGTTGGCTTTCTTAAGACTCCTTGCAATTGCAAACATCCTCATAGTCCTATGGCTAAAGTTATGAACTTAGTAACCCTTTTATTATAAAGATCATATTTATTACAAACACCATTGTTATATAAAGAAGAAAACCCATGTGCTCTATCATATCTCAATTTTTAGGCATAGAAGCCCAGTATATAGCCTGAAAAAGGGATGATACCAGGCCCTGTTGAGCAGAGGTCTCAGTAAATAGAGAAAGTTATGCTGATCAGTTTGATGCAACACAGAGTTTTGATATGAGGTCCGGAAAGATTTATGTTAATTTCTAAAGAAAGAAAAATTAACTCTGGACCTTAGAATCAGATGAAATGTGCCAGTAAAATCCTATCATTAATATAAGAATTTCTAAAACTAAAAGAGCCCAAAAAGGAGTTATGTAGAATTTACTACAGAATTTACAGTGGATTAAAAGACCTGATAAATAGGTTTCAGGGGAATTTCTTAAGAATTAAGCCCATGAAGATAGAGGATTATACAGAGGGTCCAGAATGGCACCTTATAGGCCTAATGATATTTTCAAATAAGTATGTGTGCCAGGGCTAATAAAGATCGGGATAAATGGAGAATTACGAAAATGCCATTGAAAGTATGCCACTGTGTTGTGTCATTAAGTCAGAGTCAGACGAAGGGCGTTATGATCGTTTGACTAAGGTTAGACAGTAAAGAAAGGTTATCTGGATAGTTGACCAGGGTCAAGAGGTACTATGGTAAGGTATGGAAAGATAATAGTGCTCCTATAAGTACTAAAGAGAAACTAAGGGCATTTTGATAATTTACTAAGGACGTTTCTTGGGAACCGAGCCACCAGAGTGCTTGGAGTTGGTTAGAAACCCAAGATGACAATCCAAGGCCCAAAAACGTAGCCCAAGAGTAATGTGGGCCCAAGAGACATTAAAATATTATTTTAATACTTTTTCAATAAAGTAAAGTGACCCGGTCAAAGATAAAACTGGGTAAAGTGATCTGGAATCATGAATGGGGCCCACAAGGAACCACATGGCATGATTACAATAAAAGAAGAAAAGCAAAGGACACATGTCATGATTACAGTAAAAGGAGAAAAAGCAAGAGGACACGTGGCACGATCTCGACCGTCCATTTAGGGAAAAGACTCTAGAATTCTCTGGAGAGGCTGAGTCAGCTGGTAAGGTGTCCCAAGGGCCCCACCATTGCACCACATACCCCCTCAGGTGTCCTGGATGATGTCATTAGTGGTGAGTCAACAAGGAGGGTGATGTCATCGTGATGATGCGGGCAAAGCTTCTTGAGGAAGCAAGCAATATGAGCCATTTATGATGAATCAATCTGGACCATTCATTCCACCTCCTTTTACCTATAAATAGGCCACTCCCCTCCCATTTCAAGGCACACCACGGCCAAGCATGGCCAAAGAAGAGAAAGAAGAGAGAAAGAGAGAAGGAGAGAGAAATGAAAGAAGAGAAAGAAGGAATGAGTTCTGGTGGAGCCAGGAGCAGTCTAAGGAGCCGAGGGACTGGACAAAGCTTATGAATGAGGTAAATAAGTTATCTAGTCCCTGCTCTAATAAATTAGAGGATTGCTCTTAGTGGTTAGAATGGAGAAATATCTCTATTAATAAAGTTAGCTATAGATAGAAAGAAAGTTAGAGGAAATGTCAGAGTAAGGATATTACCTCTAGTTAAGCATGAGTTAAGTAAAAGCTATGCTAATAGAATAATAATGAAGATATTATTATCCTATTTATAGGCTCTGACCTATGGAAAGAAGGAATCTTAGAGCAAAGGCCAAGAGCTAGAGTAAGGCTATATGTCAGGTAGTAAACTAATCCTAAAATTGTATGCATTAAATGTTATGCTTGATGTGCTATGGCTTTGTTGAATTATGTTGAATATGTGCTTATGTATGAAGCTCTGTTCCTATAATTACTTTAGCCAATTGTATTTCATATGTAACATGAAAGCATGCACATTATGCAATGCTAACACTTTCACAAGCAAGCACAAGTATTCACATTAATGCATGTATTGTTTAGTACTGTTTGCTACTGAAATTTCCCTATAAATCTCACCCCTTCCATATCAATCCAATTACAGAAAGTCTTCTCAAGATGGAGGAGATAAATATGCATGAAGAGATGTTAATTGCTTAGCAGGATTGATATGTGATTCATGTGTGTATAATTGCTAGAAATTGTCACTATGAACAGTAACTCACATTTGAGATAAAATTATAAATAGTAAATGATTGAATAAATATATGATATTTTTCCAGTAAATAGTAGACATATCAAGTTTCGATTTGATATATAGAATGTCTTATTTGGATTTCTACACACAAAGATATGATTTATCAAAGTTGAGACCAGAATGTTGGAATTAGGGACAAGATGCTGGAGGAACAGTAAACTTCGGATGTTGACTAATGTTGACATGGTCAAGGAGTGGTCAATGAGTCATTTTTCCTGAAAGAGCATTATGTTAGCTTCGTGTAGCAATTTTAACCACTCCATTCCAATTTTTATAGAATTAGTTATGATTTTTCGAAGTCAGGTCACTCCTCTAGAATTTGCACAGTGAATAGTACTCGTTAAGAGTAAAATTTCAGATTGAGTAATTTGACTTCAACAGCCTTAGAAGTGGTTCTAGATGCTACCATTTGACCCCTAAGACGTAATAAAATAAGGATGTTACATGATCATAATCTTCTTTGCATCAATGGATGGCTTGTAGTTGAGGGAGCATAAGAATAAAACTTTATAAGTGTGCTTACATAGTATGATCAATTGCCAATGATTGCTATAGAAATTAATTAAACAATAATAATTATTAGCATTAAGTAAATACAAAACTAGTATAAAATAAAATGAAATATTATTATTCTCACTTCTGCATATATGGTGCGAAGAAACAATCAATATTAGTTTTACCGTACTCCTTGAAATGTACTGAAGTCTCAAAGATTGGGAGGTCCCTTTTGCATAAATCTAAAATAGGTATAGGAATCCGAATAGACCTTGTTTACCCTTGGAAAGCAACTCAGCTTACTTGTACCTACAATTAATGTAAACATGATGTTAGTTAATAAAAACACTCAGCAAACATGAATTTTGTTATTACATATATTTACATTTAAATTAGACTTACATAAAAAATACTTGGATGCACCCAGAGATTAGTTCATTCCTAGGAGTGATAACAGATTTCATATCTGCATGTCAACAAAGGCAGTTGCCCCTGTGTCAATCATAACTGAATCCATAGGCAACGTATCCACATGGAACATTTTGTTATATGCCAATCAGATCACACGTTACATGCACTCAAATTGGGAGGTGTGGAAAGTTCACTTGGGGATGACGCAACGTAATCCAAAATAAGATACTTTGACCAAAATATGAAAGTCCCCTTTGCCTGACTCATTATCTTCACCTCATCAGTGGGAATTGGGATAAGAGCATATTCAATTATCATATCTTCAAATGCCATCCTTAACTGATCATCCTGAATTTGGATGTGGTGGGCAGTTGCTCCTAAGATATTGATGGAACCATGTGCCATTAACTTTTTGAGATAATCATCTATATATAGATCACAAGATTCAGCATCCTCTGATACTGGCCCGGCCATGCAATAACTCCCTTTAGTACTAGGACGGGTTATAGTTGAGAGCAATTGGGGGCACTTATCATGGTTAACATTTATGCATGTGCCTTAGCCTCTGTCCAAGCCTCTACCTTAACCTTTATCCTCATAGTGGATAACAATGATTCCAACTCTGCCATCAGCATATATGGGAAATGTCTAGGAGATGCTCTAAAATAATCTCTTGTAGTGACATCTCCTCAAACTCCCCTGACACTGCCCTATGCTTTTGCTTGCGTGTGGCAATAATCAATATGTCATTCCAACCATCTGACTTGAAGGAGCCATAGGCTTCTTGTTGTTTAAGATCAACCTATAACATATAAAGAGCAAATATAATAAATAATATAATTAGTCTACTAAAACAAAATAATAGAAGTAATACTTATAATTTTTTCGCAATCATGAGAGCATGATCGCTTGTAAATGATCCGCTCTTTTTTTGGTGAGCATATATCCATTTATCTTCACAACATATTAGAGATGGGAGAACAAGAGTACCACTAGGATCAAACACAACATTTTCTTCCTGCCTCTTCCTCTTGGCCCCTAACAAGTCTCTTTCAACCTTCACGTAACCCTCTCGAGACATTGTGTGGGGGCAATTATTCTTGAGAGCGTGTTCAATAGATTTTGTTCTTTTTTCCTATAAGACTTGAAGTAGTCAAAATCAGTACATACAAAAGAAAGAAATATGGGAAATACAAGATTCCTTTTTCATGACATATCAACTCACCATAGCTACTATTTAGTTTAAAGCCTAACAAAATCTTCCCAAGTAACTTCATTGATGAATTTATACTTGCTACATGGAGAATGTTGAGGCTAACCATCTTTGTCCCGGCCATGCACATACTGATGAACTAGTTGTGTCTTGAATGCCCTCCAACGCTCAGTAAAATAAGACAACGTCTTCTTCTTCAAGACTTTATTGTTGGGAACATCGTAAGTGAGTTGCAATAATTTCCATTGAAAGCAGAGTTATCAACAAACAGTTCCATTTTTTGGTATTGGTCTGCATATAATATACAATAGTCAGTTCCTATACCCGGATAGAGTCCTAAATTTGATTCTTCATGTGATTATCAATAGCATCCCAAGTATGTATGGCGATGTTAGTCTTGTTGCGTGTTAGGAGGCTGACATAACTCATGTAATTGGTCCTGTGATCCCCAATTGGGTTCCAACTGTTGGAAAACGTGCCCTAGGGGTCAATTATTGTCTTATAAACATTATTGATTTATGAGTTTATCAATTGTATTATCATATTATTTGCATGTTTACTGTGATGACCATCCTTGGATAATTCATGATCTTATCCTAAATGTTCCTGGTCGGTCATCTGTGCGGGAGCAGAGATGAAATAAGACCAGTATGACTTTGAAGATGTATAGAGATATAAATCAAATTCATAGGCACATGTAAGAGTACAAGGTGTTAGACTGACCCGCTATGAGAGAGTTGCATGGGTTACGTCATAAGCTTCTCTCATGTACAAACCATGTCACTATGCCCTTTGACCTGAGATCATCATGGATTCCTACATGACAAATGCTCAGCTTTGACCTAGTCAAAAGTCACTTTTGACCGAGTGATCATAAAGACTATGTTCGGGCTTAGTGGTTTTTCATGCGGAGGAATATGAATAGTCAAGATGGAATTTGTCACTCACATTCGTAGAGAGATATTACTGGGCCTCTCGATGAGTGAGTCTGATAAATGTATGGCCATACTGTAATAGAAAGGTAGTTCCATTTCTATAGTCAGACTACTCAGGGATCGAGAAAGTAACAGTCAGGAATAGGAGGATGACATTATCCATGCCTTATCTATGACTAAAATATCGCATGACAGAAGGGACATGATATGGTTGTATAAAAGGTTACATCGTTTATTGATCCTCATATAATTTAGGTAGTCATTATGTCTTGCTAGAGACCGCTTGCTACTTGTGGGCCAGTATAGCAAATGGCCCACTGCCAACTTCATATAAGCCTACAAGGTCGCACACAAAATAGCCCAACACGAGCTATGATGTCCAGATTCATTGAATCTAAGACATGTCTAGATTCAATGAATGATCCAGGGTTGATGTATATATTTATTTATATTTATATCCGTATATATATATTCATATATATATATATATTATATATAAGGGATATATAGGATTTAATTTATAAGGATAAATTAAATCTCTATCACGTTTGAATTTAAAATTCAAATTGATAGGATATCTCATATAAGAGATATTTACAAGATTTAATTTATAAGGATAAATTAAATCTCTCTCACGTTTGAATTTGAAATTCAAATTGATAGGATATCTCATATAAGAGATATTTACAAGATTTAATTTATAAGGATAAATTAAATCTCTATCACGTTTGAATTTGAAATTCAAATTGATAGGATATCTCAAATTTGATTTACGAGAATAAATCAAATATAGTCCAATCTTATCTTTATTTAAATTAAATAAATAGGTGAATTAAATCTGTGGGACGGATTTAATATAAATATTATTTATTTAATTAGTTTCTTATCAAATTATACAATATGTGATATTGTATTAATTTTGGAATTAATATAGATTAATTCCAAGATCCAATTCGGTTGAGAAAAACGCAGAGCATCCTATATATCTAATTTTAGGAGCTACGTTTTGACACAGCACACAACACACAACACAAAAGGCCGAACGAAATCTGCAAAAGGTTTACAGATAAGAAACTACTGAAGTAGAGACGGAGAGGATAAATTCTTGAGAGAGCCTTGGAGGGACAGGAGAAGCTAGCACATCGTTCGTGGTTGGAACGCTGTTTATGTGGATACCAGTAGAGGAAGCTGACCTGAGGCGTCGACTTCTTGCGATCAGAAAGAGAGCACGAGCCGCGGAGAGAAGCTGTGGACATCTTGAGATCGGAAAGAGATCACCAGTCGCAGAGAGAAGCTGTGGAAGTTGTTGAGGAACACCACGGGTAATGCTTCTTTCTACTTGACTTAAACACATACGGTAGATCCTGGCAAGGAATGGGAAAAAAAATTTAAATTAATTTTTGCTGCGTGTCTTCCAATTCCTTTCATCAATATATGTCAAACTCAATTGGTAGTAATTTCTCTTTATTCTTGTCTTTCAAAATATCTTTCAATCGCGTCACACTTCTACCCCTCCTTTGCTTAGAGTTGCTTGGAGCATCATTAGCCTTATTCTGATTACCACTACCCCTATATTCCTATATACGCAATAGCAAAATCAAACATAGTAAACAGACTTAAACCTTTTGCCTTCCATCAAAATACACAAAACTTGTTCCTTTAGCATTTATCCATGGAAAGAAGTGCAAGCATTTATAGTAGCAAAATTACAAAATCTCAATTAAACGAACATGTAAATGGCAAAGTATGTACACGAGAAAATAAGTGTCGAGAATATATACACAGTAAAGCACAATGAGAGCGAGAACAGAGAAGAATGACTGAGCATAGCAAAGCCTGACAAAATAGAGCACGACGAGCGGAGTAATGATAGATGATGTAAGAAATAAGACTGAATAAAACCTGAGAAATGAGAAATAAAGAGATATGCTAAGGGGTGGGCTTCAAAAAAATATTTTTTGTAAGACTTTTTACACCGATTCACATTTAAATTCGGTGTAAAAATCATATTTTGCATATGAAAATAGGACTTTCTACATCGGATAATATATAAATCTAGTGTAGAAAAATCGACTTTAATTTTTTCATATCACTTTTTACACTGAATAACATATAAATCCAATGTAAAAAAGGTAACCTTAATTTTTCAGATCACTTTTTACACTAAATAACATGTACAGCCGGTTTAGATGTTAGAGTTATTTTTTCAAACCAACCATTTTATTAGCCCATCACTTATAAGTTACAATAAAATAATATATACAATCAGAACAATATACTTGTTGTCACATCCTTACTTTTAACCTCGATTATACTCCATTAGAAGTGATTGGAACTAATTACATGATCATTTGCTTTGAAATATCCATTTCCAAAAGATTTGCTTTTGGGTACTGTTCACTATTACTGTTCATTTGGTAATTTTAGAACATGTACTCTACTTTGAAAATTCATAATTAATTGTACAAAAATAAAAATAATATGGTTCCAATTTATAATGAAAGATCTTTCACATATCTTTGAGGAAAAAATATGAAACTGAGGTTTTCTTGTCCCAATGAAATCAGTTTAATCGTTGAAAATCACTGTTCATTTGGTAAAATCTGGAAGTTCTAGTTTCTTTGCTTTAACTTTAAAAATTTGTTTCTATTTGGTTACTTGTCAAAATGAAATGTGTTACATATGGAATTAAAGTTCTAGATGTCCTCTTTAATATCACCAAATTTCATAGAAAAATTCGTTCATTTGATATATGAAATCATTGCATGAACGTCACTGCCTCTTAGCACTCGTTTTATCTCAATTCCAGATCTTACTTCAAACTTTGGAAAATCATAACAATTCGGATACTTATCCAGTTAAGGCGTTCTTGGTGTCCATTTAAAGATATGTATCTTATCTAACCTCACACCAAATTTAAGACTAAAAATCGTTGGTTTACATATCAAAATCAGCGTCACATCACCACGGCCTCAAAATAGGGTTACAGAAACATACACTATACACACTAACATATCATCCCATATTGTCATGTAAGTCATATAACTTGTTATACAAACTTAATCATCAACAATTACTCTATTCCCTTGAGAGGATCCAGCACCTAAAACATAGTTATGCATGTGGAAGGAATGAGATTTCATGGAAATCCCAATAGCAAGTTACACAAACTATAATATCATGCATGAATAATTGTATGCTTAACATGTTATCATGTGATGGGAGCTACTTCATAATGGTACATAAGCAAACTCTAACATGCATATTGTCATGACATAACTTGCAAGGAGTTGCAATCATTCATACTTCATCATAACATGATGACATAAGCTCAAGCTCAACCAAACACCATAATCAACAAGCAAGCAAAACAATTAAACAAACATGAGTTATAGTTAGGTATCCTTGCTACCTCTTAGCTATCTTGGTCAAGACCTTCTTGAAGTGCTTTCATTCCTTCACAAATGTCAAAACCTAGCCATTACAACATAATATCAAGTTACAACTCAACTTGAAACCAAATCCAAGACTAGGTTTTCACTAGCTCCCTTTCTTTCTCTAATTTATGTTTCCTACTTCTACCTTTCCAAAATAAATTCTCATGGTTCATTTCCACATAATTTTTCATGTAGAATCCAAATATGAAATCAGAATTTCCAAAATCAAAACATACCAATTGCTACAGTGCAAACCGAAATGCATGCTCTTGTTTTCCAAAAATTCTCATTTTGATTCCAATGCTTCCAATACTTGTTCTCCTACTTTATCCCCACACAACTTTCTATTTTAAACTCATTGGAAGCATCAAAATCATGAAATTCCATCATATAAACAGTACCACATACAGTACCAGCAAGAACACAAAACCCTAAATCCAAACATACTTGAATTCACAAGCTTATACCACTTGATTCTAGCTTGTTTAAGCTTGTCTAAACTATCCATAACATAAAACTCATATTTTAACCACATATGAGCAGCACTTCCAGCAGAAACCATAAGGGAAATATAGCATGAAAACCCCTTAAAACCATGAGCTAACTTGCTAGAACAAAGCTCAAGATCAAGGGAGATGATTACCTTGCTTGTTACTTCACTTTTACTTTTCACCTTCAAACTTTTAAATTTTCATTTTGGTCCCTATTCTTTCCTTAGTTATTAATCCTTCCCTTTCCTTTCACAATCTGATACAGTTTATTCCAAGAATCTTATATCCATTGCAGATAAACTGTACAGGTACATCAGGTCAAAAAATTGGGGATATGACACTTGTGCTATTATTACATCAAAATAATATATGCAATCACATACAAATCAGTCATAATCTACTTCTTTTTCATTCAATTTTGGTAAACCTACTAAAAAAAAGGGGTCTTACATATTGAATCATCATTGTTAACAACTCTTTTTCCATGGAGAACGACAAACCATCTGTTATTTTTTGGATTAGTGATATAGAACACGTGTTTTGCTTAGTCTGCCATAATGCAAGGCTCATTCCCAAAACTTATACTATTCAAATCAACTAGTATAAATCCTAACCAATCTATTATAACACCGTTATTTACATTAGCCCACTTACATTTGAACACAAGAACTGTGAATTTGGTGTAGTCCAGCTCCCAAATCTCTTTAATAATGCCATGATAAGGGATGGCTGCCAATTTATGATTGTTATTTTTTGAACTAGAGAAGTTCATAACTTTAGCCACTAACATAACACCATTATTATGCACACTACTTTTATCATCTAGGGACTATAAAAGGAATACCTATTGATATCAAATGAATTCCAACATATCACATTAAATTCAGGACCATATGCCAACCATTTAACTAAATCAGATACATAATCATAATTTTCAACATTCTGTTTAAACCAATATGTAAAAGATTTATTGTGTTCTCTAATCAGCTTTTGCTCTATTATTCTATTATTTTATTTTCAGACAAGCTCTTTATGAACAACTATATAGTCTTGAACTTCATTAATGTTATTCAAGATGCGTAAGTGTATTTGTTATACTTCATTACGATCAACACTTTTTATTGACATTCTGAGTTAACCCCCTTGTATAGCAAATCTACATCGGATAAAATGCAACAATGGTGTAGAAATAAATTTTTTTAACCATCCATTATATTTTACACATGTCACTTTTTACACTAGTGTAAAATATTATAAATTGTACAAATCTACACTGGATGAAATGAAAGACCGATGTAGAAATAACTTTTTCTAAACTAGTCATTATATTCTACACTTGATATTGACATGTCCAGTTTAAATATGTTGCATTTTTTTCATTTTTTAAAAATAAAAGAACACCATGTCATCAGAACAAGAAACTTCATTCATTTAACTTTACTAATAACTTTACATCAAAAGTATGAAATTTTCAAAACAATATCTATCAGAATATATAATATATTCTCTCTTTTTGTCATTATGTACAAAAAAATAAAATAGGAGGGGCAGATAAAGGTTGCAGACTTTCATTCCTCATCAGACTCGGAGGTTTGGGATTCATCAGAGTCGATAGGATTAACAGGATTATACAAGCTATCATTCTATTGATGGCGATGAACTTCTAAGAAGAAATCTTTAAAATTGTCTTTCAATCTATTAACTTTCTGAGACAGTTCTTTCACTAAGTTCTCCAGGCCATTGAAGCGCATGATCTGTTTCTTAAGGCACTCTATCAAAGTGACAATCAGGGGAGGAGGAGAAGGAACTATAGGGTGAGGGTCAGGAGATTTATCTTTAAAATCATATATATTTCTTTTGTGTGGCGGAGAAGTAGGTGTGCATGAGGAAGAACCCATTTGAGCTTTCAGATAGAAGAAAATAAAATAAAATAGAGATAAAGTGATGAGACAAAAAGTACTTATCATAGGAATGGTATATATATGGTTGATGAATAATAACAGTTTCAGAAAAGAATATCGAAGAATGCAATTGGCCTTCTATCATAATGAGTACAAACGTTAGGAACTGAAGAATTGAAATGAAATGCCTGAGAAGGTACAGAGAAAAGAAGCGGGAAATCATAGAAAGGTAACTGAAAAGTCAGAATAGAAAGTATATTTAACATCGATTAAATATATTTTACACTGGTTCATTATACATCTGGTGCAAATATTTCATCTTATTTATAAAAATGACAACAGTCATTTGTTTTAAAATAAGAAACTAAAAAGTCAGAAAATGACGCAGCTAATTTACACCTATTGATATTAGTATACGGTGTAGTAATTATCTTTTACACTGGTTACGTGTACATCTAGTGTAACTATTTTATCTTATTTATAAAAATATCACCGGTCATTTTTGTAACTTTCTCCATAAGAATCGGTTTAAAAATGGGGTTTTAAAAAGAATATTTTACACTAGTGATTTATTATTGAAATAATACATCATATATGTTTAAAAAATAAATCTCTATCATGCTCTGTTTTCTTTTTCATTCATTAAAATATAATTTATCCATTGTCTAATCGATTAATACAATATTATCTTTAAAAACAAATAGATTATTCATATGATCTGAAAGTACTTATAACATAATTGATTTTATGCTCTAGATCATTAATTGGGTTAATTAAATATTGATTCATTTGATTAAGTATACTTTATACTTGTATCATTTTTTATGTGAATAAATTTATTCAAGTTCAATATCAAAAATTCAAATCCTCACTTCACGTATTTATATACTAATTATTAAATCTTGAAGTGTTTACATAATTAATATCAAAGAGCTCATATTCTGTTAAGATCAAAGCTAAATCAGAGAACAGATCAAGAGCAAAGTCAACAGACTTTCAACAACAAAAAGACAAAAGCATGAATGGCTATAACGGCTAGTTCAATGGTCATATTTCCAATAGATAGAAAACTCAACAGAAGATAACCTCAATGGAAATAATGTTCAATGATTACAAAGATCAACTATAAAAAGAAGAGCATTCAAAGTAATGAGGTTGGCGATGATGAATGATAATAGGATGATGAGATATCAACAATACTCAGTCATGAAAGCATAAAATAGCCAATAACCCAGAAAATATTCCAACTCTCTAATCTTCATGTATTATTTTTGGAGAGAGATTTTCAGTTAGCTTCAATGTCTATATACGCACTCTGTTTGAGATTTAGATTCACCTTTCATTTCTTCAACTATCTGAGAGCAAAACCTGAGAATCAGGAGATTCAAGATTGAAATTGCTCGTATCAGTTTAAGGAGGATCTTGGCCACCAGAGTGTGGTATAACCTCAAGTTTGAGGTGATTCTCAATTAGCCATTAAAATTGAGGTTGTAAAAGCTACCAATAGCTCGTTGTAATCTTGGTTTTTATAGTAGATTGGAAAATCTCAGTGGGAAGTTGAGGATTGGACGTAGGTCATCTAAGGAATTGGAAGACACGCAGTGGAAATTAATTTAAAAATTTTTCCATTCCTTGCTAGGATCTACCGTATGTGTTTAAATCAAGTGGGAAGAAGTATTACCCTTAGTGTGCCTCAGCGACTTCCACAGCTTTCGGTCACGACATTCACAGCTTCTCTCTGCGGCTCGTGCTCCCTTTCTGATCACAAGAAGTCGACGACTCAGGTCGGCTTCCTCTACTGGTATCCACACGAACAGCATTCTGACCATGAACGACGTGCTAGCGTCTCTTGTCCCTCCAGGGCTTTATCAAGAGTTCGTCCTCTCCGTCTCTATTTCGGCAGTTTCTTATCTGCAAACCTTTTGCAGAGTCCCCTTCGGCCTTTCTATGTTCTATATGTTTCTCTGTGCAAAACGCAGCTCCTAAAATCAAATATATAGGATGCTATGCGTTTTTTTCTGTCAACCGAATTGGATTTTGGAGTTAATCTTTAATTCCAAAATTAATACAATATCATATATTGTATAATTTTATAAGAAACTAATTAAATAAATAATATCAAATCCGTCCCACAAATTTAATTGCCCATTTATTTAATTCTAAATAAAGATAAGACTGAACTATATTTGATTTATTCTCATAAATCAAATTTGAGATATCCTATCAATTTGAATTTCGAATTTCAAACGTGATAGAGATTTAATTTATCCTTATAAATTAAATCTTATAAATATCTCTTATATGAGATATCCTATCAATTTGAATTTCGAATTTCAAACATGATAGAGATTTAATTTATCCTTATAAATTAAATCTTATAAATATCTCTTATATGAGATATCCTATCAATTTGAATTTCGAATTTCAAACGTGATAGATATTTAATTTATCCTTATAAATTAAATCTCATATATACATATAATGTATATATACGAATTTATATATATATATATATGAATATAAATATAAATAAATATATATACATCTATCCTGGATCATTCATTGAATCTGGACATGTCTTAGATTCAATGAATCTGGACATCATAGCTCGTGTTGGGCTATTTTGTGTGTGACCCTGTAGGCCCATATGAAGTTGGCAGTGGGCCATTTGCTATACTAGCCCCACAAGTCGCAAGCGGTCTCTAGCAAGACATAACAACTACCCAAATCATATGAGGATCGATAAATGATATAACCTTTTATACAACCATATCATGTCCCTTCTGTCACGCGATATTTTGGTCATAGATGAGGCATGGATAATGTCATCCTCCTATTCCTGACCGTTACTTTCTCGATCCCTGAGTAGTCTGACTATAGAAATGGAACTACCTTTCCATTACAGTATGGCCATACATTTCTCAGACTCACTCATCGAGGGGCCCAGTAATATCTCTCTACGAATCTGAGGGACAAATTCCATCTTGACCATTCACATTCCTCCACATGAAAAATCACTAAGGCCAAATATAGTCTTTATGATCACTTGGTCAAAAGTGACTTTTGACTAGGTCAAAGCTGAGCGTTTTGTCATGTAGGAATCCATGATGATCTCAGGTCAAAGGGCGTATTGACATGGTTTGAATATGAGAGAAGCTTATGACGTTACCCATGCAGTTCTCTCATAGCGGGTCGGTCCAGCACCTTGTACTCTTACATGTGCTTATGACTTTGATTTATATCTCTATACATCTTCAAAGTCATACTGGTCTTATTTCATCTGTGCTCCCGCATAGATGATCGACCAGGGACATTTAGGATAATATCATGAATTATCCAAGGATGGTCATCATAGTAAACATGCAAATAATATGATAACTCAATTAATAAATTCATAAATCAATAATATTCATAAGACAATGATTGGCCCCTAGGGCACGATTTCCAACAGGTCAAGGAAAGACTGAACTATGATAAATTATTTGTGTAAATTATTCTTCCTTAACTCTTTGATTTCCAGCCAGTAGTTTGTTTTCAAGCAAAGTTTTCAAATCATAATGTTTTATTCACCAAATTCTGAAAGAGTTTTCAAAGATTTTTAAAAGTCGTCGTTCACCCAATTCACCCTTCTCTTGGGTGATCCGGCCTATCTACCTGGAACTAACACATTTATAGCTGTTTACACGGCCGCTACTAAATTCCATAAGCTGCTATAAAGGTTTGTAGCATTTTGACTGTTATGAGCAGCGATTCACTATTTGTAGTCCAAATCATTATTGTAGCGGTTAAAAAAAAATAACCGCTGAAAAAATCTTCTTTTTATAGTGTGTAACGTAGATATTTAGATTAATTTATTTTAAGTTATTTATGTTATACGAGATAAATATATTAAAAGAATTTTATTTTATAAAATGAATTTTTTTAAGTGATTATGTTTTTCCTAATTCAGTTTGTTTGGATAAATTTATTTTGAAGATAAATATACAATAGTTTTGTCTTGTAAAATATAAAAGAGCTTTGTATTAAAAAAATATAAAATAGCTTAAAATAAACTCACCCTAAGGTCTTTTGCTTCTTTTAACTCTATAAAATTTTTGTTGGCAACAAAAACTCTATATAATTTTTGTACAGAATATATTGAAATATGTAAAAATATTAAAAGATAAAGTTACACATAGGTCGATAAAATATAAAATATGACACCCACGTTATTTATATATAATTTATAATAGTGCATCTTCATTTGAATTTTATATTTTAATAATTAAATAATATTTTTATAAAAATTAAATTTAAATCATCTAAATGTAAAAGTGTAGAAAAATATTTTTTTTACATAATAATTATGAATAGTACTGCATATATTATAAATATTTTATATGAACTGCGCATAATCTAAAGAGTGAATCATATCAATACTTGAGTAATTTCAATTTTTTATCTAAAAATAGTATGACTTATTATAGATTAATTTCATTTTTACCCATTTTTTATAAGGAAAACAATCCCTTTCTTTGATTACTTATTTCATCAATGAAAGTATGGAGCATGGGAGTTAGTTAGGGGGTTCAAAATTAAATATATATTTCAACGGTTATGATGTCATTTGATTTTGCCATGTGAATAACCTCTCCCATGCTTCTCTCTCTCACATGCTGCAATTTGTTGGATAAAGAGAAGTTAAAATCATCTACTAGCTAACTACCTGAGTTAGTTCCAAAAATTCGGAAATATTATTACTTAGAAAGAAAAAGATGCCAAATATGATTTTTTATACAAAAGACAAAAATAAAATATAAGATTTAGAAATTACCAATTTAATCAATTTCACCTGGTGGCTACCTTAATTTCATAAAGTGGGTAAAAAAATAAAATTATTATTTCATCTCAATTACAATTAAAGTCTCAAAGTTAAAAAAAATAACCAATTTACTCCATTTTAATTATTTTTCCATTACAAGTTCAATTATTATTATTTAAAAGAAATATGTCTATGTGTGAGTCTACAACTAGGAAAACCAGTTTTAAATTTTAAATGAATAAATTATTATCCAAAATAAACTAAACAAACTAAACCATTCTATAAAATTTAATTCAAGACAATAGGAATTAAATATTTGAAGCATAATAAATTATGTAAAAAATTGCAATCATATTAACATCTTTAACGATTTTAAAGATAAAATAAATAAAATAGATTAAATAGATCGCTTATTTAGACCTTTGACCCATTAAAACTGACTCTTGTAAATCTATTTGTTGTTTGAAGGTCTAAATTTTGAATCTAATTCTAGTAATTCTTGGGCTTAAATGGGTTGGATCTCCATGTTCAACCAATTTTTTTAGCTCCATCAACTAGCAAAGAGGTGAGAGATACGATAATTTAGAGCGTACTTAATCTCTAAAAAATATTATTTTATTATGATTTTAGTCACGATACTTTGGGAGACATCATAGCTATTGGGTGTCTATGTTGACGTTTGAGGGTAATTGATCGCCCTACCCAATATTGGTATCGCCTAGGATAAATGAAGACTTCACCCTATTCTTAGATGGTGGATGAGTCCAACCCATTTTTAAAAATTCTTATACCAAAAAACAATTTTTAGCTCTACAAATTCAAATATTTGTTAAAATATGTGCTTACATTAGTGCCGGATATTGTGTTGTCTCAAATGATTGAGGTATATTGGGCTTAGGAAAATAATTCAATTATTTTCAAATGAAACCGTGTAGTTCCTTCCCTAATAATTTTTAATTTCCCATTTAGGATGCAACTCATTGGTTGTCACATGCTGCATTTGCTGAAGTATAAATATGGGACACATTCAATCATCTTCTTCACAGGCTTGATTCACTTACAGAGAAAACTCCATGGCAAACATTCTAAGCTTCAAAACATTTCACTTCTCAATTATTATGTATCCCCTTATCTTTTTCCAAACCCTTGAAGCCACTAGGGACAACTCCTTCACCATCCAATTACTCCGCAGAAACTCGTCACCTTCTTCTTCCGCTTTCCTCCCTTCATTCCTCACCAATCCGTCCTCGAAAGTCACCTCCAACAACGGCGACTACCTTATGAAACTCTCGATCGGAAGCCCTCCAGTCGACCTCTACGGCTTAGCGGACACCGGAAGTGACCTTATTTGGACACAGTGCCTCCCCTGCAATAACTGCTATCTCCAGAAAGCTCCCATGTTTGACCCCACAATGTCCCAAACCTTCAAGCCATTTCCATGTGGTTCAGAGCCTTGCTCTTCAATTTACGGCACGTCGTGTTCGCAGTTGGAGAATTTGTGTCATTACAGTTACGAGTACGCGGATTCATCGGTGAGCAAAGGGGTTCTAGCAGAAGAGAGATTCAGTTTTGGTGGTGTTGAGAATGATATTGTGTTTGGTTGTGGACATGAAGATTCTGGGACTTTTAATGAGAATGATATGGGAGTGATTGGGTTGGGTGGTGGACCTCTCTCCCTTGTTTCACAGATTGGAGCCACTTTTGGAGGAAGACGACGATTCTCTCAGTGCTTGGTTCCCTTTCACACTGATCCTAATGTTGGAGGTAATTAACATGTTTAATGATCTTATTTTTGCTTTTGAATTCTCATAATAATTAATTTCTCTACATTTTTAGAATTACAATATTGAATTGAATTGACAGAAATTACTATATTTGCTTTTGATATTAATTGACAAAAATTACAATATTAAAATTCAAACAGATTTGATTAGTCAAATTAGGTAACTAGTCTTCTAATTGGTCCAGACAAAATTTTTAAATGAGTTAATAGAGTTATATTTTATATTTTTTCTTAAAATGAGTTTAAAATGACGTTGTTTTAAGTTAAAAATTAACAATATTTTATATTTGTATTTCAATAACTTTATTTTACAGGATTATATTTAGTTTATATTTAAATATTTCATTTAATTTTTGATTAATTTATTTTTATTTGAATATTTTTGTTTATTGTGTTATATTTAAATATATTTTATTAAATTATATTATTTTAATTATGATTGAGTTAACCCTAATTTAACAATAGTTTGATCACTAATCCGGTTCAATTATTAGTCCAATTCTTATTATATTAATTGAATTATGCATTCGGTAAGTTGAAGTGGGCATGATCATAATTATACATTTTTAATTTTTTCAACTTCAATGAATTTTTACTTATTTGTATTAATATTAATATTACTTTGTTTTCCTTGTAAAATTTTATGAAACTTCAATTGATCTTTAACTATTTTGATTTTGGAAAGAACATTATGTGCAATTCTTAATAGTTCTTACGATTCGTCTCTTATGACGAATGAATAAAATATATGGGAGTAGGAGAGTTATGGTTATGGGTCCGTTTGAAGTTAGAAGAAGGCGACAAAGTTAGGCCTAGCTAGCTCTTGAACCTTGCTTTAGCTACCTTTCGGTTTCATTTAATCTTATTTCTTTCGGCTACCTTTGACTTGTACACACATATATGATGATATTAAATTTCAATTCGAATCAGCTAGTCCAAGTAAATCAGCCAATGGCTACCGAGTTAGATTTTATATATATTTGTTTTTTGCTGAACTTAAAACACTACCATTTTTATTTTAACAAATTATCCATATGTAAGATTTATATTTTAATTAGTAATTTTATTTTGTTAAATTAAATAGGATTTATATTTAAATATTCTATTTATTTATAAATTAATTTATTTTTATTTAAATATTTGACTTTTTAAAGATATATATAAATATTCTTGTATATTTTGTTAGATTATATTATTTTTATTAGAATCAAATTGACCCTGGTTTAGTTATGGTAATATTAATATCTTAAAGTACTGCCTCAACTAATTCAATAATGAGTCTTATATATATATATATATATATATATATATATATATATATTTAGATAGGTCTTTTTAGCAAATGATCTATATTTATATAGCTTGTCTATATTCTTTAATCTTTATTATTATTATGGAAAATTGGACAACATAGATTTTATGTCCCCAAAACAAAGGGCGCCGCCATTTCTTATTTATTTTAAAAATGTTTAGGCCATTTATACGCAACAGAACAATGATAAACAAATAAATGTTTGGCCAAAATAATCAAATAATCTATTTTATTTAAATCCTTATAAAGAAAAATGAATGGCCTTTGTTTGGGTCGTATCGATGAGTATTTCCAACTCTATTATAAAGTTAGTATTTTTCTAATAGATTATATGGGAAATGTGCATACAATTTGTATAACATACACTAGATTCACAAGTTAGGAACATCATAGGCTTTTATTTGCAAAATATTTTACAAGTTATAATAGTGTACAATACCTATTTTTTTTAATTATTTCATCTTTTTTTCTTATTTGTTTAAACAGCATAAAAAATCTATGAAAATTTTGAGAAATATAATATTCGTCCATGAAGACTTTACCCTTCTACCCACATTTTAAGAAGTCCAAACATGTGATCCTAAATATTTGAACTTGTTAAAAAATTTATTTTAATATTAAATATAAGACCTTAATTCAATTAATTCTTAAATTTATATATTTTTTAAACTATATCTATTGATTTATTCAAGAGTTTTCAAAAAATGATAGCTCTAATAAAAATTATTAAATAGAGTATTTAAAAAATATATTTTTAATAAATAATAAATCTAACTAATTTTTTAATTTTTATAAATTAATTACTTAGTTCATACATATCAAATGGAGTAATAAATATGTATATCAAATTTGCAGGAATTCTAACATTTGGAGAAAGCAGTGAAGTGATAGGAGAAAGAGTAATGACAACCCCATTAATATCTCAAGATGGTGAAACTTCATACATAGTATCACTCAAAGGCATAAGTGTTGGTGACACTTTTGTGCCCTTTAACCCATCAGAAACTGAATCATCATCATCCCAATTGAACATAGTGATTGATTCAGGAACACCAGCAACATACTTGCCTCAAGATTTTTATGACCAATTGGTTCAAGAACTCAAGGGACAGAGCAATTTGGTCCCCATTGAAGATGACCCAGATTTGGGGTCACAAC
This sequence comes from Leucaena leucocephala, assembly GCA_037074615.1. Taxonomy (NCBI): domain Eukaryota; kingdom Viridiplantae; phylum Streptophyta; class Magnoliopsida; order Fabales; family Fabaceae; genus Leucaena; species Leucaena leucocephala. Next base: position 9,620,896 of record CM073525.1, read on the forward strand.
TTTGTTACAAGACTGATGCAAACGTTGAAGGCCCAATACTTACTGCTCATTTTGATAATTTTGCAGATGTTCCATTGATGCCTATACAAACCTTCATCCCTCCAAAAGATGGTGTCTTTTGCTTTGCCATGGCACCTTCTAGTGATGGATTATTTATATTTGGGAATTTTGCTCAATCTAATCTCTTGATTGGCTTTGATCTTGACAATAAAATTGTGTCCTTCAAGCCTACTGATTGTACCAATCAATAGATAATATATAAAAAGAAAAGAAAATGCGGATTGGATACTGTAGATTTTATATGCTTTTTAGTGATTTCATAAGAAAGATGAGATAGAAAAGTAGAGTGTATATATCTCTCTCTCTTCACTATTTTGCTTTTTTAATAGAAGTGGGCCAATGCCCAAATCAACTACATATTACGGGGGGAAGATAAAGATCCCAAAGTATCTTGCTGCACTCAGTGATTCTGGGACCATATCAGTAAAGCTAAACTTAACAAGTCCATTCCCTACTGCTCATGGCAGTGATTGAGCGTCAAACTGGAGTAGCTTCTTGTAATAGTTGACTGATTGTTAAATCTGTCAACTAATTCCTTTGAGTCCGATCAACAATTAGTTTTCGTATTCCAAGATCCCAGGCTATAATGATACCTGTCCATATTGCCCATTCTTATTCCAAAACAGAGCATATTCCAAGGGATTTAGAGAAACCAGCTATCCATTCTCCTGGATGGTTTCTTCAAACCCCACCACACGCTGCCATAGAAGTGTCCTGGTTAACAGCTCCATCAACATTACATTTGACCCAGTCCTCCTCTTGTCTTGTCCACTTATAATCATGCATGTCAGAAATGAAATTGTTCTGAATTAAATCCCTGGAATCAAATATATAATTCTGATATGAATTATTAATCACTGCTGCTGGATCCTGTGGTTTGTTAAAATCTGTTTGGAAAACATGCAAATTCCTCCAGTTCCATAATTTCATGTTGAAACTCCCCAAAGTTGTGACCAAGAAATTTTTGGATTAATACCAATTTCTTTCTTAATATTGAAATAAACCCAATCAGCTAGGATTTTAGAAAAGAAACGTGGTTGCCATCTAGGATTTACCAACTTCTGACATAATAGTCTTGCATACTTACAGTCACGCATGATATGCATTATACGGTATACACGATCATTGCACCAAGGACAAATTGGGCTAGAGGTACTCCATTTACTACATCTTTCATTTGTGGGTAGCCTATCCTGAATCATAAGCCAAAGGAACACTAATTCTTTCCACCCTCTCCACTTCCATATTGCATTAAATGAAGACTTTATGAGAGAAGTCCCACAGCTTTCAATCATCCAGTAGGTATCCTTAATTTTAAATTGCCCAGAATTATTTCCCCCCAATACTACATTGTCATCTCCCAGCATTTCATTTGGGGGAAATTTGGCAATGAGCATATTTATGACATTTGGAGGGAAAATATCCCATAAACTAGAGTAATTCCATTGTCCGTTCAAAACCCACTCCCTCACAACAGTATTTGATTCCTCAGAAGAAACAGCTCGGGAACACACATCTTTAGGATAAAAATTTGGTTTCAGCCAAGCATAAGAAACAAACTCATATTTTTATATATAGTTATTTATATCATTTTAATAAATTTTTATTATTACTTTAATATTTAATTATACTATTTGTGTACTATTTAAATTGATGTGACTACATTGAATTAATATTTAATAGAGATATAATCGTCATATTTTTATGATTTCTCTAAAGTAATTATTTATACAATAAAATATATTATATTATTATAATTTATATTTCTATTAGAGAAAAACTAAAATTTATAAATAATAAAAAAAATTATAATTTTAGAAAGTACACATAAGTACCTATAACTTGGCCCATTAGGTCCATTCATCTCTGCATATGTTGTGCTGACACTCATCAGCACATGCAGTTGAACCCCTCATCATCTCCATCCGTCAGTCGTCACCTTCATTACCCACTGCATTCCCCTTCAGCCATTCACCATTCATCTTCATTCCACCCCACTCCATCCAGTCATCCTGATATTGCATTATACCTAACATTGGTTAAATTTTTGAAATAACCAAGTGCGACATCGAATTAAGGTTGTTTTATTTTGAAACAACTTAAGTCTGATGTCACCTTGGAGTTATTTAAAAAATTTAACCAATAATTATATATAGTGCAATCTCGAGTCATTCTATTTTGATGAGTCAAAAATAAAATAAAATTCTTAAGTAATTAAATGAAATGCAATCTAAACTATAAAAATATGGCTTGATTTGATTCACTAACAATTAAACGCCAAGAATTAAAATTAATTTAAATAAAATATTTTTAGTTATTTTTATATGAAAATAAGTGATTTGGAATGATAGTGAATAAATGGAATGAAAATGTAAGTGATTAATAATTATAAAAGCAATTATCTAATTCAATAATGTAGGAAATCATAACTTTAACATATATAAGAGTTAAATATAATGAATTTAATCAAACAATCGAGCTAGCTCGAATTGTCATAAAGCATTTTTCTAAAATCCCAATTTATTTACTACCACCATAATAATAGAGTATGACTAAGGATATTAAAAATCAATGTTAAATCAAAACTCAATAATTCATAAAACTATAATTAAAGCCAGCAAAAGATACAATGATATAATAATTCAAGCCACATTGAAAAATCACAAAATATTCACTAAAATTTCAATACAAAGTCTTGACTTAAAATAGAATAATAAAATTAAGTTATAACCAACATAATATCAATTGTTAAACAGTAATCTAAACACAATAATCTTCAATAAAAATAAATAAATCATTAAAGGGCTTTCCAATAATCATGAAAGTATTCTAAAACCTAGGAATCATGAGATAATTAATATATCGAAGAATAGAGTAACTCAAACTCTCCTTTAGATCCCAAACTCATGCCATTGAATTTGAGGATTATGATGAACTAGCCACTCATAGCTATGGAAAATGATGCCAACTTTGAGATTTCATGGCCAGCCATGGTCTACGGCGAAAAGGATGATGGAAGACAATAGGAAAATAGAGGGAAATCAGAGATGGAATAATGGGGGAATTATTTGGATTGAGGGGAGTCGAGAGAGCTTTAAAACAAAGGTTGGAAGTCCAAATATTGCTTTATGTCATCACCCCTTTTCTATTCACGTTCTATTATTGTTTGTCATTGCTGTGTTGGATTGATGTGCTCGTTGCTCCTCTGTCGTGTTCGAGCTCTGTCTCATTGCTAGTTCTAAACAGTGACGTCTCCTACCGTGTCGTCATTGATAAAGATGACAGAGAGGTGATATGAATGGGTTTGTCGATAGGTATAGTGAGGGAAATTGGAGGTGTGTGTGAGTGGTGGAAAGGATGATGAAGTCAGGGTTGAACGGAATCAATTGGGGGAGGAAGATGAGGAGTGGTGTTGTGGAATGGAGGGATGACCAAATAGAGGGGTGATGAAGATGAAGGTTGAGGGATGGAGATGATGATGGATTTGGCATCTTAGTCTATTCGTGTGTGTTCAAAATTATGCTAAAGAGTGAGAAAACCTAATTTGTCAAATTGCATAGTTTGGCCCATAGGTCTTCATATGACATTTTAAAATTATAGTCCCTAAAATACAAATCATAATAATATAATATATTTTATTTCAAAAATAATTACTTTAGTGAAATCATAAAAATATGAAAATTATACCCTGTTAAGCACTAATTTAATGTATAACACATTAATCTAAATGGTATACAAATAATACAATTAATGACAAAAATAATGACAAAGGATACCAAAATGATATGAATAAATATATAAAACTATAGGTTGTCAATCAATAATTTTGTTTACAGTAGAACCATTTCTTACTTGCCGACAAGTTCCTTTCTTAAGAATATCTTGTTGTTGATATATAAATTTTCACAATTGAGAGTCGCCAGCCTTTACTTCCCATTTGTCACTATTTATGGGGAAAATATATTTGTTCTTCAAGACCTTTGCCCATAGGCCATTGTTTCCCATCTTCAAATTCTAGGCCAACTTTGTTCCAAATGCTCAATTCATAGAAGTAAGTTTCTTGAGACCTAACCCTCTATTGTTCTTTCTTGCAAATCTCCACAATAAAGCTATGTTATAGTTTTTCTTTTGCATTACAAGTAGCCACTAGAATTGGAGCCATTTTTATGGTGTATAAGTGAATTGTTTTTAACATAGAATGCGCTAAAGTAATATGCCCATCAAGTGATAGACAGTTAGTCTTCTAGTTGGCAGGTTTAGCTCACAACTTATCAACAATCTACTTGAACTTTTAGTTGTTTTCCTAGTTTTGTTCATTGGTAAACCTAGATATATCCCTATGTCATTAGAATTCTTTATACCAGATATGCCCCATAACTCAATTTTTTGTTGTAGTCTAACATTATGGAAGAAAAAGATAAATGACTTACCAAGGTTGACATTTTCTCCTAAAGCTGAACAAACTTCCTCAAGGAAGTCGAGCATACCATGAACCTGTAAGGTTGTGGCTTCCCCAAAAAAGTAAGAGGTCATATGCAAATAGAAGGTGAGAAATGAAAGTGCAATTGTGTGATAATTGATATTAAATATGATAGGCGATCCATGCATAAGACAAATAAATATGGTGATATTGGGTTTCCCTGCCTAAGTTCCCTTTGAGTATGAAAAAATTCAATTTTTGAACAATTTCAAAGAACATTGACTAATGCAATAGTAATGCATTTCATTATATGATCACGTAGTCAGTCTTCCAAACCTACAAGAATAAGAGTTTGGTGTACAAAATCCCAAGAGATGTGGTCATAGTCTTTCTCTAAGTCTATCTTTATGGCCACTCACCCTTTCTTTCCTTTAGCCTTATCCATTAGATGAATAATCTCCTACCCAATGATGATGTTGTCATGTATATGTCTTATGGGTATGAAACTAGCTTGGAAAGGAGATATAATATGCTCAATAATCCCCTTCAACCTGGAAGTCAATATCTTTGTCACATATTTGTAATACACATTGCATAGAGAAATTGGTCCGAAATGACTAATCAATTCAGCCTTTGCATATTTAGGAATTAAAGCAATGAGATTTCGATTCTCCTAAGCTATAGGTGTGATTTCGTGAAATACTCTTCGTACAAAGTTGTAAACCTTCATACCAATAGTTTACCAGTTTGCTTGAAAGAATTATAGGGGAAAACCATCAACCCTAGGAGCCGTATAAGGCCCTATAGAAAATATTACCCTTCTAATTTCTTCATCACTTGGCAAACAAGCTAGGTTAACATAGTGAAAATTATAAATATGCGGGAAAGTATTATATGTAAAAGGTATGAGTGCAAAAGAAATAAAATTGCTACCAACAACAATAAAGGAAGCTCTAAAATCTTACTTTGAAATAGTAAAATAACACCAAATCTTTATAAGGTGTTACTCTACTATTGATAAAGTAACTAAAGAAAAATTATATCCTCAAATCCATCTAATTTGACTGGGAACATACTGAATCATCTTTATCTTCATCCATCTCTGTATTTGAATCTGAACCAATATCTTCAATTGGCGTCTCCTTCTTATTGGCGTCATTTGAGACCCTTTTTAGCTTCTTTGCAAAGGAGACTTTCTTGTTCAATATTTTTGTTGGGAATGATCCCACAAATGGCCAATTTTAGGGATTTCTATCAATCATATTATCAACCTTGTCACTGCCTCCTTTAGCACTTTGGTTTAATTGGTCGTTGTCCTCAATAGAAGGAGGTTATTCTCTGGCCATCGTTGTTGTACCAAAAGAGAGAATGAGAGACACTGTGAAGCTCAAGTTGTCCTTTTTAGTCTATAATCTAAGTTATTTGAGGCCAATTCAATGAACACCAGTGTCTCTCTCTTCACTACTTAATTGTTAGAGAGATTTTAAATAATTGAACTAATTTTTTTGGCCTAAGAAACACATTATACTTCTCAAAAAACAAATATCCAATCCATTAAAACTCTAAATAAACAAAAAAAATCACAACAAAATGACCAAACAAAACTGGTTAGCCTATAACATATGCATCTTCTTGGATAACAACAAAAAAGGAGAGTGGGGGATTAGAATCCCTATCACTATGGTTCATCCTCTAACAAATGCACTTAGCCACCATGTTAATGACCTTGTTAACACTTGTCGGAACCCCTTTAATCATACTCAAATCCATCTTCTTAAGTAAGTCCTGAATGTCATACATAATGCAATCTCTCCTCCATTCTGGGCATGCCCTACAAGAACTAACAGAAGAAACTAGTTCTCTACAATCAGTGATGTTTGTAAGCAATTGACTCACAATCACCCTATACATTAAAGTAAATAGTTCTGTATTTTGCACGACTGCCTCATAAGTTTGTTGAATCTGACTGTAACATCCAATAGAGGGTAAATTGGATTATTTTGAAAATTTAAAAACTTTAAGAACTTTAAATTAAAATTAAAAGATTAAGTTTAAAAGGATATCACTTATTGTAAAAAGATTAAGGAAGTAGAAAAGTAAGAAGTTGAACTTTGACAATTATACTGGTTTGATCCAACCACTTGGCCTACGTCGAGTCCTCAGAGCTCCTCCAAGTTTTCCACTATCTTCTAAAATTAGCATGGCTCTTGATGCCTTAGTACATCACTTGTGAGATTCCATTCACTCTCCCTTACAACTTATAAGGTAACACCATTGAGAGTTCCTGCCTCTCCCCATCACAATCCTACAAGGTGATAACCACTTAAGAGACCCACTATTGAACAACTCAAAAAATAAAATGTGGTTTTACATATATCTCTCTCAACTAGAGGAATTGTAATAATCACTTAAGTAAAAATTCTCTAAATTCACTCTCTCTCAAGAATATAATATGCTCTGTAGCAAAGAGGAGAAACAAAGCAAATACAAAGGCTTATCAGTGTTTATCATTGTAATGCATCGTTGATAATTCCCTTTTGTCTTTGACGTCTCTTGGGTTCCTTTACTTCATTATCTTTTTCTCTTCGGCTTCATCTTCTTTTATAGATTGGTTTTTCATAAATCTGTTAATAACCATTGAGATAGCTATTAGAAAACATATCTATTATTGTTGACATATGCATATGAATTTTTGTTCTTTGATCAGTATCTTCATTTGATCTTTCTGAAACATGTTTTAGAAAAGATATATTAATCAATGTAAGTATATAACAATTGTTTCCAAATGATTTAAAATTAGTAATCAATATCTAATAAAGTCTGGTTTAAAACTCTTTTCGTAAAATAGATTGACTTATTGAAGAACTTATCAAATAACACTCTTAACGAAAATATCTTTGATAAATTATTGATAAATTATATTGAATTAGTGTTAAATCTTATCAAGCAATTCTTTGATAACCAATTTTATCAAAAAAATCTTTGATAAATCTTCACTGAATTCCATTCAAATATATCTTGGATTTATCGAATGGTTCTTTGATAAACATCCTTATCGAAGAGCTCTTTGAAAAATATTCTTTCTAAAATATATGATTTCATACTTATCAATATGTTTTATAGTACATTATTTATTGAAATGTTCTTCGATAAATAGACTTATCAAATAGCTTATTGTTAAATACTAGAAGAGCAATGTCAAATTTTCTTCTTTCATGTTTAATCTCTCTTTTTTGCAAGATTTCTTAAAGCAATTTGAGAAATATATAATTCAAACAATTTAGCAACATTATATTACATGATATTTTCTCTATAAACAATACTTCAGTGTTCTTTATAAACTAGAAATTTTCTCCATTTATTGAAGTAACTCTTTGTTAAATGAGATTTGAAAATATAGTTCAAACAACAAGACATTCGATATTAAATAGAGAAACACTTTATTTATCGAATGCCGTATTGATCAACTCATTTATCAATTAAGACTTTGATATCTTCATTTAATAAACAATCTTCACAAAGCTTTCTTTTTGAAGATTTTATCGAGCAATAATTTATCTTATCGATTAATACTTGAATAAATACTTTCACAAAATACATTGAGTCATTTTCAAATTTATTGAAGGCGTTATCGATAAATGGCCTTATTGAATAAGTCTTCAAAGAGGAATGGTTTTAAAACAAAAACTCAGAGTTTCTTAATAGTTAATTTATTAAAGGTCTTATTGATAAGCAGGATTATCCAATAGGTTATCGATAAATATACTTTTGAAAATAATTCTTTTCATAAATTCCTTTCTCATTTATCAAAAAGTTTATCAATCAAACCCCTTATCAATAGGATTATCAATAAATGTTCATTATCAGTAAAAGTGCTTTTTAAAATCTTTTCTCAATTGTCATAATCAAAACATTGGTCTAACATTTTTCCCCTTTTTGATGATAACAAAACTCAATTAAATAAATGATAAAGATTGATCTATTAAAAAATAATGTTTGAGCAAAATTTTCAAAAAGTGACATAAAAGCGTAAGTGACAGAAAAATCATACAGAAAGAACAAAGGCAATTGCTTAAATATAAGACAAACAATCAAAATAATAAAAACACAAGATTGTTTCCTATCTCAGTTCATGTTATCTTTCCCTTTTTTGTCGTTCATCAAATGTTGAATTATAGGAGGAAGATTGAGCAGGTTCAATTGAATAAAAAATTGGTGAAGTTGGTTCAAAGGGAGGAAGAATTTGTGCTAGGTTTGAAGACATACTTGGTTCAGTAGACAATGGTTCCAAGGTGGACAGAGGAAGATTACATACAAAGGTAGCAGCTTGGTCAATTTCCAAAGGTGTAGAGAGAGGAATATGAGTAGGGGCAGTAGTTTGAAAAGTTTGAGCATTGGTTTATGGAGTTTAGTAGGTCTTCAACATAGAAGTAACTGTTGGAGATTGTGACTTTATTCTTCAAATCAATTACTTTATCTCTTAAAGCCCTAATCAGTTGCCTTTGTGAATCTATGATGTTTTTCAATGTGATGATCTACTCAGAGGTGGAGTCATGTCTTTTTGCCATTTTAATGATTATCTTTTCCTCTAAACCTTGTCCAAAATCATTGATCATCTTTGCTATGTATTGACCTGAGGACTGAATACTCTCTTATATTCATACTTAACAAACTCTCTTAAAGATTCCTCAACTCTTGTTAAACTATATGGTGAACTATAGCCTGATCAAAAGATGAACTATTGAAGGTCAAACTGGGTCTGTAGATGATTAGGCTTCATGTAGCTAGACTTGTTTTCCTTTATGAGCTATTTTGCTACTAGCAGGCAAAGGTAAGGATATCCTTATGCGATAAATTTGTTTAGCCCTAAACTTTAGTATTTTTACCTATTTTTCCTCTTTTTTAAAAAGCTATATTATTACATTAAAGGGAAAAATGATACCAGATGGGGATAGGGAATTAGGGTTACCATTGACTTGTCAAAATGGAAGTTTATAATCTTTGAGTATATCAAATCCTCAATGTTGATCTTTTCGCCATTGACGATCCTTTCCAACAGTAGATTATCTTCCTGAGATAGGTGAAGCTTTCATATTTATTCACTATGCTCATTGAATAAATATAGTGGATTATTTTATCTTAGACATGTCCTTTGGCACAAACTTGATATCACCTTTGAATCTGTCAGTGAGCATGAGAATTTGGTAAATTTTTCTTCACAGATAACTTAGGTTCTTTATCATGGTTAGTAGTCTTTAGTAGAAGGTTAATGATGTCCTTATCAAGCTTAATCTTTCTTTCTCTTAACTAAAGTAATCAGATAGCTACTTATCATTTCTCTATCATCATTGGTCTCTTCAACTATCCTCATGTTATAGTAGAACCTTCATACTACCTCTGAACTAAAGCTTAGATTATTTCCTAACCAATTTTCATAGTACTTCATTAAGTTGGAGAGATCTAGCATAGTCTTGTCATTATACTTAAAGTAGTCTAAGTCCATATAGACTAGTATACAAAATTATCTTTATGCAAATTTTGCCTTAAATCTTAAATTTTCCTTTATTTACCCTTTTATCTAAGTCCCAATAAGTAGAGCAAGAGAAGTATGGATATAAATAGAGGTAGATGAATTAAATTTTGAGGTAACTTGAGAAGTGTCATCTCTATCTCTTCTTGCAATTTGCTTCTTTCTCTATTAAGAAACAATAGGCATAGATGGTGTAGATGAGCTAAAATACCTATGTTGATGGCAGCATTGATAGCATATTAAGAATCTCATCTGAGTAAGGATCCTCGGACTCAGGTTCTTCAGACACAATGGAGAGAAGATATCTATTTTCTTTTGCAAGCCTTCCAAGTACTTTGCCTAATTTCTGAACTTGATGTCTTGGTATTCTGTGTCATTGTAGCTTTCTCCTTAGGTGGGATCTTTTCCTTCCTCACCTTTGGCTTATATTTAGGCTTTGATGAGCTCTCATTCTGTTTACTCTTTGATTTTTCCAGGCTAACATCAGGTACTTTGGTTCTTACCATTTATAGGGAAGATAAATGATGAACAAAGGTTACAACGAGAAGGTAATTTGAGGTTTATGAGTGGAAATTTGTTATTGGAATGTTAGGGGAACTATTTTTGAGTAGTTTCATTTAAGATATGAAGGTATTGAAACATATTTGAGTTTTTGGGTTAGGTATAATGATTATTTTTTTAAGAAGAATTTGATGAATTGAGTAGTAACGGTCAAATTTTCCTAAAATAATTGATAATTTATCGATAAGTGCCTTGTTTGAAGTCTTTATCAATAAATCTTCAATCAACAGTTAGAAATTTACCAAATAGCTCTTCAATAAACCTTCTTATCGAATAGTTGTTCAATAAATAACAATCTTTTTCAATAATAGCACACAGGATTTATTCAATGAATTCTTAGATAGACAATCTTATCTAAGTGTTTTTGATTAAAAACATCATTTGTTTTAGCAGATATGACTAATTTATCGAATATATTTTCGATAAGTATCCTTATCAATAAGTTGTTTGATAAATATTAATAATTTTTCACATGATTTATTGAACAATATTTAGATAAGTGCTTTTATCTAAGGATTAAAAAAATTAAAACAACACATAACACCTCACAAAATAAATTAAATTAATTTATCGATTAGCTTATCAATTAAAACCTTTATCAATAGCTTCTTTGATAAATTTATGACTTCTTTCACAAATTCATATGATAATTTTAAAAATGTGAATTTCAAGAATAACATCTTATGCACAGTTATATAATGTATTGAGAAATCTTGACAATAACACATAGACTTGTATAGCATGAAAAACATATCATCAAGATAGCTAAAAAAGATTCTTAATATAAAGAAAGGGTTTAGAAATGTTCATTTAGTTTTTGTAGCTTGATGAATTAATTCATCAACTTCTTTGCCTTTATCTCCTATTGTTTTTTAGCATCTTTTATATTGGCATGGATGATGATCCTTTTTGCTTGTTGCCAATTAAACTTTGTAGTTCCAATGCTACCTTGTATCTAGTGGATCACAATTTCTCTAACTTGATATATCTACTTCTATTATGAAATAAATTCTTTCTTTATAGGAGAATCGTTAGTATGGTCCAGTATATATATGATGAATTATTTCTATATAAGACCATATGGTAATATCTCATCATCAAAACTAATCAATTGACAATATATTATGAGTGATATTGTACATATAAATACCAATATCTCCCTTTTTAAAATGATTCTATATTGAAGAATAATTCTTTTTTTCAAAGAAAGTAAGTTCAATGTGATTTTTCAAAAATATAGACCTTTGAAAATTAATTCTATGAAGATATTGGAGGTGTCAGATTGGAGAAAAATATTCCTCTGAGATCACAAATTTAAACAAATGTGTTTGGAAATTTTTCTGAGAGCAAAAGTCATACTAGAAAGGATATTAGCTAAAAAAGCATAACGAGTATTCAAAGACTTTGCTCATTTTTTGAATGATGTTTGAACAATGAAATATATTTACTTTTAGTCCAAATGAATAAAATAGCAAGTATATTCTAGTAAATAAACACTTTTAAGCATAAGGTTTTGATGTTCTAGAATATTTCTTTTTTTGAATAGATAAATTTGAACTTCATATAGATGATTAACTTATTAAACAAAAGGATATTTAACTAGTTAGAGGATAAAGAGTTCAAGCACATGATAACACATAGTCAATGATGACTCAAGGAAATGGATTTGGAGCCTTTGAAATTTTCAAATAAGAGTATTAATCTCTAATACTGATGCCCACACATTTCAAAAACAAATTTTAAATTCATTTGCATTTAATGCAATCAAATATTTGATGCAGGAGTTGAAATTCAACTTTATATTTTTTAAATCATTGATATGTACCTTTTGTAAATTGTGATAAACTTATGAACTAAAATCTATGAAGTAATTTAAAATATATATTTGAAAATATAAATATGTACAACATATTTAGAGTATTAAAGTGTTGATTGCTAAAGTAGTTCAACAAAGAACAAATATTCATTACCCCCGTTATGAATTCAATTAATAATAAAGAGGTAAGGATTATATTTTACAATGTTTCTTCTTGTCCCTGTGCCAACTAGCTTGATTTAGGTGAATTGATGTTGAGATTTTATTTAGCACTAAAATTCAAGTTTCATTAATTCATCTTTATCAAGATTTGAATTATTTTCTTTGAATTTACAAATCCTGAGATGAAAATTTTAATCATTTTACCTACAAAACAAATGAGCTACTTTTGTTTCCTTGTATCCAACTTTACTTGGATCCATCAATAGTTAGTTTGTAGCAATCAAGATCGCATAAACTTACATGCTCTAAAGGTATAACCAGTTGAAATCAATTATGCATAATTTCTTTATGCATGTAAAATATATTTTCTTTTCAAAATCATTTATGCACAAGGAATTCAGCTATTGAATATTGTAGTCTTTTTGTAAATATCAAATATATTTTCTAATGAAAGTAGTATTTCATAGTAGTGCAATATTTATTTCTAAGATCTCTTATGGTTATCAAAATTAAAGAGTCAAATATGATGATTGACTCTGTCTTTTGTCTCATCTACTCTCAATTTGCCTTTTTGATGTAGTGTAGGTAAGCAAGGATGAATTATAATACCTTTGTTTTGACCATAGTTCATGATGCATCTCTTTTCTGATGTTGAGACTTTAGACTTCTTGCTTTCGAATCTTGTAATCTTCTTGGTGCTCAAGAAATCAAGTTTCTCTTGTTTTCTTTAGAGTAGTTTAATGATACTCTGTGGTAATATATTCTTGAGATGCCTGGTGCTCTTTTTCTTTGGCTCAATTGCTCTCTTTATGGATATTCTTTATGACTTCAGCAATGGGTTCTCTAAGAGTTTTCTTGTTCAGTGTGAATATCTCTCTTAGGAACTTTCGTATTCTTTAGGCCAATCCATCCATTCTTGGTAATATCTTGCAAGATAAGAGAATCGGGACATTTTGGTACCCACTTATATTTGGGTCCTTGAGTGTTAGCATTAGACCTTACTCATCCTTTAGGAACCCAAACTATATTTCTCACATTAGGGTTTCTTCTAAAATAACATGTGTGAGAAATGTGGCTTAATTTACCACAATAATTGCAAATAACATGATAAAGCCTTTTATGGATATCTTTGCAATTATTGTGTTGGTCAAGTGGAAGCAATTTATAATCACTATGCAAAATTTCTTTATTCTTATCATATTTATGATATCCTTAAATTGCAAAATATTTTTGCTTTTTGAAACATAATCAATAATAGGTTGAAAAATAAGTTTACGCAATCTTTTAAAATCATTTTTCACAAATATTTTAGAAGCATTGGAACTGTTTACTGTATTTACATCTTGACTTCTATATAATGATTCTTTCTCATTTGATTCGTCCATGTTGAGATCTTCTGGACGCTCATTTTCTTCTTATTGATATGAGATTTCTTCTTCTTAAATCTCAGGCATCATTCGTTCAGATGAGCTATCATAATCATTCACTTTAATAGAGTTGTTAGAGGTATAAATGAAGTCAAGATTATCTAAAATATCTTTAGCATTAGAGCAAGATTTAATTTCATCATAATCATTTTCAGTTAAACTACTATACAGAATCTTCATTGCTTAATATTTAAGAAATAAATTTTCTTTTCTTTCTCAGTCCAATTCTTTCTAATTTTAAAATCAAAATTATTTGTAAAGATATATCTCATATCAAAATCAATAGTTTTAAAAAATATTTTCATTTGAACTTTCCAAAAACAAAAATCAGTATTTTTCAAAAAGGGAGGAATAATATAATCAAAACATTCAAAAATAGACATGATCCTCACACTTGATATTGTTAGATCATTTAAATAAGTGACCCGCTCTGATACAAAATGTTGAATCTAGTTGTACTACTCAAGATGGGGTAAATTGGGTAATTGAAAATTTTGAAAACTTTAGGAACTTTAAATTAAAATTAAAAGATTAAGTTTAGAAAGATATCACTGATTGTAAAAAGATGAAGGAAGTAAATAAGAAGTTGAACTCTGACAATTTATACTAGCTCGGCCTAACCACTTGGCCTACATATAGTCCTCATAGCTCGTTTGAGTGTTCTACTGTCTTCTAAGATTAGCCAGGCTTTTGGCACATTAGTACATTACTTGTGAGATTCCACTCACTCCCCTTACAATCTTACAAGGTGATAACCACTCAAGAGACCCACTTTTGAGCAACTCAAAAAATGAAATGTGGCTTTGCAAATATCATTCTCAACTAGAGGAATTGTTATAATCACTTACGTACAAATTCTCTAAATTCGCTCTCTCTTAAGAATATAATATACTCTGTAGCAAAGAGGAGAAACAAAGTGAATACAAAGGCTTATCAGTGTTTATCATTGTAATGCATTGTTGAGAATTTCTTTTTGTCTTTGACGTTTCTTGGGTTCCTTTACTTCATTATCTTTCTCTCTTTGGCTTCATCTTCTTTTATAGATTGGTTCTTCATAAATCTATTAATAACTGATGAGATAGCTATTAGAAAACATATCTGTTATTGTTGACATATGCATATGAATTTTTGTTCTTTGATCAGTATCTTCATTTGATCTTTGTTTCAGCCTGCAAATAATCTTGAAACATGTTTTAGAAAAGATATATTAATCAATGTAAGCATATAGCAATTGTTTCCAAATGATTTAAAATTAGTAATAAAGATCTGATAAAGTCTGGTTTAAAACTATTTTCGCAAAATAGTTTGACTTATCGAAGAACACTCTTATCGAAAAGGTCTTTAATAAATTGTTGATAAATTTCATTGAATCAGTGTTAAATCTTATTAAGCAATTCTTTGATAATAGGTCTTATCGAAAAGATCTTCTATAAATCTTCACTGAATTCCATTCAAACATATCTTGAATTTATTAAATAGTTCTTTGATAAAAATACTTATCGAAGAGCTCGTTGAAAAATATTATTTCTAAAACATATACTTTCAGACTTATCGATATATTTCGTAATACATTATTTATTGAAATGTTCTTTGATAAAGAGTTTTATTAAATAGCTTATCGATAAAGGTTGAATAATATTCTTTTCAAACTCTTCAAACTTTCAATCATTATTTGATCTTTTAAACCATGTAATATGTTTGGAAACAAGAGTTCATAAGTTCATTTAGTAAATCAAAGCAAGTCATAAGCTTATTAAAATTATTTGAAAAATCTTGCGTTAAATTTTCAACAAATTCATAATATGAAATTTCTTCCAATTTATTGAAATTCTTATTGAAAAAGACCTTATCAAAAATGACTTCGATAAGTGGACTTATTGAATAGCTATTCAATAAATATCATAAGTTCTCATATTCCAAAATATCCAATTTATTGAAGTATTTTTTGATAAATAAGCTTATAAAATAGGTTATTGATAAATACCATAAGCGCAATGTCAAACTTTCTTCTTTCATGTTTAATATCTCTTTTTGCAAGATTTCTTAAAACACTTTGAGAAATATATAATTCAAACAATTTAGCAATATTATAAGCAATAAATTACCATCTAAATAATATATGAAAATAATACCTCATTGTTATGTATAAACTAGAAGTTTTCTCTATTTATCGAAGTGTTCTTCGATAAATTACTTTATCGATTAACTCTTTGGTAAATGAGATTTGAAAATATAGTTCAAGCAACAAGGCACTCGATATTAAATAGAGAAAGACTTCATTTATTGAATGCCTTATCGATCAACTCATTTATCAATTAAGACTTTGATAAATCTATTTCAAAAATAATTTTCACAAAGCTTTCTTTTTGAAGATTTTATTGAGCAATCATTTTATCTTATCGATAAATGCTTGGATACATACTTTCAAAAAATACACGTAGTCATTTTCAAATTTATTGAAGGATTTATTGATAAATGACCTTATCGAATAAGTCTTTAGAAAAAATGATTTTAAAACAAAACCTCAGAGTTTCTTAATAGTTCATTTACTCAAGGTCTTATCAATGAGAAAACTTATCAAATAGGTTATCGATAAATGTTCTTCTTAAAGTAATTCTTTTCATAAATTTCTTTCTTATTTATCAAAAGGCTTATTGATCAAACCCCTTATCAATAAATTTATCGATAAATGCTCTTTATTAGTAAAAATGCTTTTAAAATCTTTTCTCAATTGTCATTATCAAAACATTGGTCTAACAAAGTTAGTGGTAATATAGTTGAGAAAGTAAGGCATCCACATTGGATTATCCATCCAAAGTTATTAGAAAACTAGAAAAGATCTATGCTTATAATAACATGTAGGATCAATTAAATTATGATCGATTAGAAATAGAGGAAACTGTGCATTTTGTTAACTTTATTAGCGAGAAATAATGAGAAGAAAGATGAAGAATCATATGTATTATTCAAGAGCAACATGCTCATACAATCATGGTAACCCACTCGAGTTTACACACATCTACTCTCACTTGAGGGAGATAAATTAATCACATAACCTATGAGATTTTGTAGGAAGAGCCCAAGTTATCCTCTTCCTCATTATGGTGAGGATTTCACTATCCTATACTCTTAACTAATAGACTATGACCTTTTATAGAGAATTAGAATCAGCTAGTAACAAAGTGATTAAAACTAATTACTTTAGCCTATTACTATTTCAACCTTCTAACACCTCTGCTCAAATTAACGCTCCTTAACTCTAAGCATTCAACTTACCAACACAAAATACAAAGGATTGAGGTGAATTAAACTATACAATTTTGATATTCAATACAACATGATTTCTTTATAACCATTATCCGCAATAAAGATTATGTGCAGACTTTTTCTATTAGAATATGAAAGCTCTTGTTTTATACTCTCTCTTTAACCTAAAATGTGACAATTCAAGAATAGCATATTGCCTCTAGCTTCTTCACCTCTTGCATATTCATCATATCCTTTATAATTATGATCCACTAACAATGGCATGGGTTCTTTGACATAGTACGTTACTACTTGTGAATTGATTCAACTAACCAAATACATGCATGAGCCCAACTTATTAAAGTTTGAAACAAACACACTAGAACTCACATCTTGAAATAATGATTGGTTGTTAGCATAGACTTTTAAGGAAAATAATAATCAAAACTAAAAAGGAGATGAGGTTATGAGGTTGAGTCCAGCTTGAAATAACCTGTAGACTATGATGTCGTTATCTGGTACAAGTTGCATTGTAACTAAACTTGCCCCATCAAATTAAAGAATATTTGTCTAGAACAGGAGGTTCTATGCTCATTTCCCATTAGATGGAGTGTTGGTCTTCTCCACATCACATAAAGCCATGAAAAATTCATTGCTTATAATTCTTCTTGTTAGGATTTGCAAGAAATAGAATCAACACTAAGGATATTAAAAAAGAAGATCATTTACAGAAGAGAGCCATAAGTTCGTAGGTTCACATTATTCCAATAGATTATTCCAAATCTTCAGGCAACTCAAATCCTTGACACAAAATCACTACCCTCTCTCAGAAAGAACTACTACAAAAGTCTCAAGAACACGAGAAAAACAAAAATCAATAGCTAGACCTATCAGCATCTGGTTGCAGTATCTTATTTTTGTCCTATTTTAAACACTACATCTCCTTTCAGGCATTTAATCAAACACGTGTTATGCAACTTTAGACATTGCAGAGTTTCAAAGACCTCATTTTGCCTCTTACATGCTCAATGGTGACCTGACAAGTTCCATCGTGATAAGATGCACAATGAACATAAACTAACTTGATACGATAAAGAAGAATGACCCTTTCATGAGAGGATAATATTAAGGTAAGAACCACGAAACCCCCTTCTAGAGACTAATATTGAGTGCTTAAGACTATCTTCCTGTGATGCTAAGACCAAAAAATCCCTGATCTTGATGTCTCCGTATCCGTGACTGAGAGTCCCCACCATCGCATGGAAGTAAGACCAAGAAAAGAACGACGCAATTGAGGATGGATACAATTGGTGTTGCAAGAAATGGTAACATGATGGTGGATCAAAACTTCGACAACGATAAGATTGAAGATTGAGGAAGTAAAGAGCCCTAACGTCATGGCACACACAAGATGGAATGAATAGCATATCTTTGAAGAAGAAAGGCAGTAGGCAGCGATGAGCGGAGCAATCTTTGGAGGAAGCTTTTATGACGGTGAAATAAGCAGCTAGCGGCAGCATTGATACGATTATGAAGGAACCCTAATCTCTAGAAAATAAGAATATGTCATACAAGGGAGAAGAGCTAACAGCCTCTGCTCAATCCTTTTCCTCTTTTTGTGTTGATATATTTGGAAGCCGTGCTTAAAGATTGGGCTTCTTCAAGAATGGGCTATAGTGGAAAAACAAGAACCATACATAACAAGTCCATAATACAACCTGCTTTTAATACCATGTTATCTTTATTGTAGAGAAATAATGAGAAGAAAGGTGAAGAATCATATGCATTATTTAAGAGAAATATACTCATATAATCATGGTAACCCACTTTTATTTATACACTAATCTACCTACACTTAAGGGAGATGTGTAAGGAACTGGAAGACACGCAGCGGAAATTAACTTAAAATTTTTTCCATTCCTTGCCAGGATCTATCGTATGTGTTTAAGTTAAGTGGGAAGAAGCATTACCCTCAGTGTTCCTCAGCGACTTCCACAGCTTCTGGTCACGACGTTCACAGCTTCTCTCCACGGCTCGTGCTCCCTTTCTGATCGCAAGAAGTCTACGACTCAGGTCGGCTTCCTTTACTGGTATCCACACGAACAGCGTTCCAACCACGAACGACGTGCTAGCGTCTCCTGTCCCTCTAGGGCTTTCTCAAGAATTCGTCCTCTTCGTCTCTATTTTGGCAGTTTCTTGTCTGCAAACCTTTTGCAGCTCCCCTTCGGCCTTTCTGTGTTATATCCCTTTCTAAAAACGTAGCTCATAAAATTATATATATAGGATGTTATGCGTTTTCCTCTACCGAATTGGATTTTGGAGTTAATCTTATATTAATTCTGAAATTCATACAATATCATATATTGTATAATTTGATAAGAAACTAATTAAATAAATAATATTTATATTAAATCCGTCCTACAGATTTAATTCACCTATTTATTTAACTTAAAATAAAGATAAGACTGAATTATATTTGATTTATTCTCATAAATCAAATTTGAGATATCATATCAATTTGAAATTCAAATTCAAACGTGATAGAGATTTAATTTATCCTTATAAATTAAATCTTATAAATATCTCTTATATGAGATATCCTATCAATTTGAATTTTAAATTCAAACGTGATAGAGATTTAATTTATCCTTATAAATTAAATCTTATAAATATCTCTTATATGAGATATCCTATCAATTTGAATTTTAAATTCAAACGTGATAGAGATTTAATTTATCCTTATAAATTAAATTTTATAAATATCTCTTATATGAGATATCCTATCAATTTGAATTTTAAATTCAAACGTGATAGAGATTTAATTTATCCTTATAAATTAAATCTTATATATCTCTTATATATAATGTATATATACGAATATAAATATAAATAAATATAGACATCCACCTTGGATCATTCATTGAATTTGGATATGTCTTAGATTCAATGAATCTGGATATCATAGCTCGTGTTGGGCTATTTTGTGTGCGACCCTATAGGCCCATATGAAGTTGGCAGTGGGCCATTTGCTATATTGGTCCACAAGTCGCAAGCGGTCTCTATCAAGACATAATGACTACCCAAATCATATGAGGATCGTTAAACGATGTAACCTTTTATACAACCATATCATACCCTTTATGTCACGCGATATTTTGGTCATGGATAAGGCATGGATAATGTCATCCTCCTATTCCTGACCGTTACTTTCTCGATCCCTGAGTAGTCTGAGTATAGAAATGGAACTATTTTTCCATTACAGTATGGCCATACATTTCTCAAACTCACTCATCGAGGGGCCCAGTAATACCTCTCTACGAATGTGAGGGACAAATTCCATCTTAACCATTCACATTCCTCCGCATAAAAAAACACTAAGCCCGAACATAGTCTTTATGATCACTCGGTCAAAAGTGACTTTTGACTAGGTCAAAGCTGAGCGTTTGTCATGTAGGAATCCATGATGATCTCAGATTAAAGGGCATAGTGACATGGTTTGTATATGAGAGAAGCTTATGATGTAACCCATGCAGCTCTCTCATAGCGAGTCAGTCTAACACCTTGTACTCTTACATGTGCCTATGACTTTGATTTATATCTCTATACATCTTCAAAGTCATACTAGTCTTATTTCATCTCTGCTCCCGTATAGATGATCGACCAGGGACATTTAGGATAAGATCATGAATTATCCAAGGATGGTCATCACAGTAAACATGTAAATAATATGATAACACAATTAATAAATTCATAAATCAATAATATTCATAAGACAATGATTGGCCCCTAGGGCACAATTTCCAACAACCTCCCACTTGCACTAAGTACAATCATTAATTTTACTAATTCCCATTAACCTAACATGACGCTCATGCTTTGCCTGCACAAGCGACTTTGTTAGAGGATCAGCAACATTATCTTCTCCTGCTACTTTGCATACTTTTATATCACCTCTATCGTTGATTTCTCTAATGAGATGAAATCACCTGAGTATATGCTTGGTCCTTTGATGTGACCTAGGTTCTTTGGCCTATGTAATGGCACCGCTATTGTCACAGAGCAAAGTTATTAGATCTGAGATGGTAGGTATCACCCCTAGTTCCATGATGAACTTCTTGATCCAAACAGCTTCCTTAACTGCATCTGATGTTGCTATATACTCAGCTTCCGTTGCAGAATCTACTACAGTGCCCTGCTTAGAGCTCTTCCAGCTTACTGCTCCATTATTGAGGAGGAATATATATCCAGACTGCGATTTTTGGTCGTCTTGGTCAGTTTGGAAACTTGCATCTATGTAACCAGTTACACAGAGTTCATCATCCAATCCATTATAGACCAAGAATAAGTCCTTAGTCCTTCTTAAGTACTTAAGGATATTCTTGACAGCAGTCCAATGGCCCTCACCAGGGTCCTGTTGATATCTGCTAGTCATACTTAAGGCAAACGAGACATCCGGTCGAGTATATAAGATGGCATACATGATTGATCCTATGGCCGAGGCATATGGAACTTTACTCATACGACCTCGCTGATCAGATGTACTAGGACATAGATCTTTGCTGAGGTGACTACCATGAGACATGGGTATGAAACCCCTCTTTGATTCGTGCATGCTGAACCTATGTAGTATTTTGTCTATCTATGTACTCTGACTGAGTCCTAGAAGTCTTTTAGATCTATCTCTATAGATCCTGATTCCTAAGATGTAGGTGGCTTCACCAAGTCTTTCATCGAGAAAGACTTTCCTAACCAAGACTTGACAATCTGCAAGGTAGGAATGTCATTCCCAATAAGTAGGATGTAATCGACATAGAGTACCAAAAATATAACTGTGCTCCTACTAACCTTCTTATACACACAAGGTTCATCAATGTTTTGAAGAAATCCAAACTCTTTGACTACTTCATCAAAACGATGATTCCATCTCTGAGAGGTTTGCTTCAGTCCATAAATGGACCTTTGAAGCTTGCACACTTTACCAGAGTCCTCCGAACGCACAAACCCTTCAGGTTGTGTCATGTACGCATCCTCAAGGAGCTTTCCATTAAGGAAGGCTATCTTGACATCTATCTGCCATATTTTATAGTCATAATATGTTGTTATGGCAAAGAGGATTATGATTGATTTGGCCATTGTAACTGGGGAAAAGGTCTTATCATAGTCCACACCATGAGTTTAAGTAAATCCTTTTGTAACCAGTCATGCCTTGAAGACATTTACATTGCCATCCATGTCAGTTTTCTCCTTAAAAACCCACTTGAACCCGACAGTTTTTACACCTTCAGGTGGGTCGACTAAGGTCTAAACCTTATTGTCGTACATGAATTGCATCTCAGACTTCATGGCATTAAGCCATTTTTCAGAGTTTGGTCCCACTATAGCTTCTCGATAGGTAGTCAGCTCATTATACTCAATGAGCAACACATAACAACTATCAGAAATCAGAAATCTATATCTCTGAGGTTGAAGTCGTGTCCTATTAGATTTTCGTGGACATTGCGTGACTTGAGAAGTCTCAACAACTTGTTGTGAGTCTTCTCTGTTTTCCATCTGTAGTTCTGTGGTGTCTTGTGGCTCTCGAACTTCTTCGAGCTATACCTTACTCCCACTGGTTCGTTTAGGGATAAATTCTCGTTCGAGAAAGATATCATTTCTAACAACAAACACTTTGTTATAAGCAGGATTGTAGATGTAATATCCCTTGGTTTCCTTAGGATATCTCACAAAAAAGCACCTTGAGGATTTTGGCACTAATTTTTCTGAAGCTTGTTGCTTAACATAGACCTCGCATCCCCAAATCTTGAGGAAAGACAAACTAGGCATCCTCCTAGTCCATATCTCATACGGAGTCTTTTCAATTGCCTTAGATGGAATACAATTGAGTGTGAACACAGCTGTCTCTAAGGTATGGCCCTAAAAGGAGGGCAGAAGATCTGTTCGACTCATCATGGATCGAACCATACTAATAGTGTTTGATTCCTCCGTTCAGAAACGTCATTCCATTGTGGTGTCCCTGGAGGAGTCAATTGTGAGACTATCCCACAACTCCTAAGATGATCTATGAACTCTTGGCTCAAATATTCACCATCCCGATTAGATCGAAAGGCTTTAATTGTTTTACCAAGCTAGTTTTTTACTTCATTTTAAAATATTTTGAACTTTTCAAAAGATTCAGATTTATGTTTCATCATATAGGAATATCCATATCTGCTAAAATCATCTATGAATGTTATGAAGTACGAATAACCTCCTCTGATATTTGTGTTCATTAGTCCACACACATCTTTATGTATGAGGCCCAATAAATTAGTGGCCCTCTCACTGTGCCCAGTGAAAGTTGACTTTGTTATCTTTCCTAACAAGCAAGACTCGCAAGTGTCATATGATTCAAAATCAAATGAGTTTAGAAATCTATCTTGATGGAGTTTGGAAATGTGTTTCTCATTTATGTGGCCTAGATGACAGTGCCAGGGGTATGTGGGATTCAAATTGTTTGGTTTGACCCTTTTGGCAGTTATGTTATAGATATTTCCATGATTGGGTTGTTCTAAATTTAATATATAATGATCAACATGCAAATCACTATGAGTATAGAAAATATCATTATGATAAATAGAACATCTACTATTCCCAATAATGGAAGTGAAACCTTCCTTATCCAAATAAGAAGGTGAAACAATGTTACTACTTAGAGCAGGAACATAATAGCAATTGTTCAAAACTAACAAAAGCCCAGTGGGTAGAACTAATTCATAAGTGCCTACAGCTAACGCAGTAACCCTTGCTCTATTTCCAACTCGTAGGTCAACCTCACCCTTTTTCAGCTTCCTACTGTCCTTTAGTCCCTACACATTTGTACAAATGTGAGAACCATATGCAGTATCTAATACCCATGAGGTGGAAGTAGAAAGATGAATGTCTATTACATAAATACTTGAAACGATAGCCCCGCTATCCTTCTTGTTCTTTTTCAAATCTTTGAGGTAGAGTTTGCAATTCCTCTTCTAATGACCAGGTTCATTGCAAAAGAAGCAGACTCCTTCCTTTGGAGAATTTTCCTTCTTTGGTGCAGGCTTGGTTTTGGGCTTGCCTGACTCTTTGATCTTACCTGATGAGCCATGACCCTTCCCTTTGCCTTTGCCTTTGCCTTTCTTTTTCATACCCTTTCCTTTCTGAACTATCAAAACAGTACTGGGCTTCTTCTTAAGACTCGGCTCAGCAGTTTTAAGCATCCCATGTAGTTCAGAAATAGATTTCTCCATGTTGTTCATGTTGTAGTTCATGATAAACTGGTCATAACTTTCTGGGAGTGAGTTCAAGATCAAATCCGTAGCTAACTCCTGGCTCATGGGAAATCCAAGCCTCTCAAGGTGATAAATATACCCTTTCATCTTTAAGACATGAGTACTAACTGATGCACCTTCAGCCATCTTGCAGGAATATAAATCCTTAGTGGTCTCATACCTCTCTTGCCTTGCCTGTTGCTGGAACATTTCCTTGAGATGCACAATCATCTCATAAGCCTCCATGTGTTCCAGATCTCTTTGGAGCTCCAGAACCATGGTGGCTAGCATCAAGCATCCCACATCAACAGAGTCTTCCTTATGCTTCGTGTAAGCATCTCTCTGAGCTCTAGGAGCATTGGCCGCTGGCTCCTCAGGAATGGGTTGATCTAGGACATGAGCCTTTCTTTCCTTCTTGAGAACAATTCTTAAGTTCCTAAACTAGTCAAGAAAGTTTGTCCCATTGAGTTTGTCCTTCTCAAGGATAGATCGCAGCGATAATATAGCAGTATTACTAGTCGTCATGATTCTACAATTAAAATATGCAATTGAATTAGCAATCTCCCACTAAATAAATAACCCTCAATGCAATAGTTAGTGGGCTAAGATCCATATTTGGCTCAAACTGAAGTCCGCTTTGACAGGACGCTTAAATTAAGTTATTTAGGTAGGTAACACCTTTACCAATTACATCAAATGTAACTCTTAGATGTTTATGGGATCCTATCATCATATGATTTGTCATGTTTTTAATCCCATCTAATGGCTTGAGACCCAAAACCATTTTATTAATCTCAATTAAGTCAAACAATAATAAATATGTGAGAGTATCACCATTACTCTTGTTTATCTCCCCAAGCTAACTCAAAAGCACCCACTTTGGTGGAGTCCACAATTGAGCGATCGAGGTTTTGACAAGTGTTCATAAATTGACGGCATTATGACTTAAGATTTCATTTAGAGGGCTTAATTTAACTATTTGGTTTATAAGAATGCATGTTTCTCAGTTTGTATCTCATACAAGTAATATGCATGTTTCTGATATGATCATAAGATGCATAATTTAAACGTGATACAATATGGCTCACCTATCCTAAGTCCCCTCAAGCCAATGAGAGGAGCTCTCTAGTAAGAAGAGGAAAATTACATATAGAAACCTCTTTTAACATTCGAGGGGAGTAAGATGAGAAAAGAAGATACATTGAGAGTATATATAGGAGGCACGACACACAGGCCGTATTTAAAAAATTATAACACTTACAATCTAGAGCCATATTGTTCACCATACCCAAGCATTCAAGAATCAACATTTAGATTTAATTAATAGGCAATTAATGTTTCAAATCTAAAACAATCACAAAATAATATATGTTACACATAAAACGCATATTATATGATCGGCTACGACTAACACATCATATGAATCAACAATCAAGTTTAATTTAAACACAAAACGGCATGGCTCTGATACCACTGTAAGGA
Source organism: Leucaena leucocephala (assembly GCA_037074615.1). Taxonomy (NCBI): domain Eukaryota; kingdom Viridiplantae; phylum Streptophyta; class Magnoliopsida; order Fabales; family Fabaceae; genus Leucaena; species Leucaena leucocephala. The sequence continues at coordinate 9,646,883 of CM073525.1, forward strand.
ATTGGAAGACACATAGTAGAAATTAACTTAAAAATTTTTTCATTCCTTGTCAGGATCTACCGTATATGTTTAAGTTAAGTGGGAAGAAGCATTACCCTCAGTGTTACTTAGCGACTTCCACAGCTTCTGGTCATGACGTTCACAGCTTCTCTCCGTGGCTCGTGCTCCCTTTCCGATCGCAAGAAGTCTTCGACTCAGGTCCGCTTCCTTTACTGTATCCACACAAACAACATTTCAACCACGAACAACGTGCTAGCGTCTTCTGTCCCTCCAGGGCTTTCTCAAGAATTCGTCATCTTCGTCTCTATTTCGATAGTTTCTTATCTGCAAACCTTTTGCAACTCCCCTTCGGCCTTTCTGTGTTCTATCTCTTTTTAAAAACGTAGCTCCTAAAATCAGATATATATGATGCTATGCTTTTTCCTCTACGAATTAGATTTTGGAGTTAATCTTATATTAATTCTGAAATTAATACAATATCATATATTGTATAATTTGATAAGAAACTAATTAAATAAATAATATTTATATTAAATCTATCCCACAGATTTAATTCACCTATTTATTTAACTTAAAATAAAGATAAGACTGAATTATATTTGATGTATTCTCATAAATTAAATTTGAGATATCATATCAATTTAAATTTCAAATTCAAACGTAATAGAGATTTAATTTATCCTTATAAATTAAATCTTATAAATATCTCTTATATGAGATATCCTATCAATTTAAATTTCAAATTCAAATGTAAGAGAGATTTAATTTATCCTTATAAATTAAATCTTATAAATATCTCTTATATAAGATATTCTATTAATTTAAATTTGAAATTCAAATTTGATAGAGATTTAATTTATCCTTATAAATTAAATCTTATAAATATCTCTTATATGGGATATCCTATGAATTTGAATTTCAAATTCAAACGTGATAGAGATTTAATTTATCCTTATAAATTAAATCTTATATATCTCTTATATAATATATATATATATACGAATTTATGTATATACGAATATAAATATAAATAAATATATACATCCACCCTGGATCATTCATTGAATCTGGACATATCTTAGATTCAATAAATCTGGACATCATAGCTCGTGTTGGGCTATTTTGTGTGCGACCCTGTAGGCCCATATGAAGTTGGCAGTGGGCCATTTGCTATACTGGCCCACAAATCGCAAGCGGTCTCTATCAAGACATAACGACTACCCAAATCATATGAGGATTGTTAAACGATGTAACCTTTTATACAACCATATCATGTCCCTTCTGTCACGCGATATTTTGGTCATGGATGAGGCATGGATAATGTCATCCTCCTATTCCTGACCTTTACTTTCTCGATCCCTGAGTAGTCTGACTATAGAAATGGAACTACCTTTCCATTACAGTATGACCACACATTTCTTAGACTCATTTATCGAGGGGCTCAGTAATATCTCTCTATGAATGTGAGGGACAAATTCCATCTTGACCATTCAAATTCCTCCGCATGAAAAAACACTAAGCCCGAACATAGTCTTTATGATCACTCGGTCAAAAGTGACTTTTGACTAGGTCAAAGCTGAGCATTTGTCATGTAGGAATCCATGATGAACTCAGGTCAAAGGGCATAGTGACATGGTTTGTATATGAGAGAAGCTTATGACGTAACCCATGCAACTTTCTCATAGCGGGTCGGTCCAACACCTTGTACTCTTACATGTGCCTATGACTTTGATTTATCTCTATACATCTTCAAAGTCATACTGGTCTTATTTCATCTCTGCTCCGACATAGATGACCGACCAGGGACATTTAGGATAAGATCATGAATTATCCAAGGATGGTCATCACAGTAAACATGCAAATAATATGATAACACAATTAATAAATTTGTAAATTAATAATGTTCATAAGACAATGATTGGCCCCTAGGGCACGATTTCCAACAAGATGAACTATTCCCATAAACTGAGATTTTAGAAGAAATTATCTTACACTCTTAACCTATAAACTAGGACCTTTTATATAGAATTAGGATCATCTAGTAAGTGATTAACACTAATCATTTTTAATCTATTATTAATTCAGCCTTTCTAACACATTTCACCTGTATCATTTTCTAGGTTTCTATTAGGAAATAAATAGAGAGTAAAATAGAGAAGAGGATTGCTACTTACCACACGCTAACACTCGCCAAAAATCGCTTCACCGAATCTAGGACAGGAGCCATTGCTAGACCTCATTGCGCCTGCTTAAGGGAGAATGGTAGTTGGAATTTACGACTCCAAATAGATTTTTTTTTAGTTGCCCATCTGGTTCATAGGAGTTTTGCCCTACTACATCAGGATCTGACCCGTGTCACACACGAGGCTATGGTGGGTGAGTCTCCCAACGGGAATTTTTGCATACGCCAATGTTTGAACTCGAGACCTCACTTAAGCGATACTGAGCCGCTTACCACTCAGACTCTCTCTCGTTGGTTACGACTCTACATAGATAAATAATGGGTATTCGATCTAAAATTATGGACTGTGCATTGTGTAGATAGTGTAGTGTAATTATGTGGTCCAAGGACGCAAACCCAAAACTAGATCCAGAGTTGACTTGGGCTATAGATTTTCTCTTCATGTCAAAACTTGGGCTTTAAATTAAGAATCAATTTATTTGTAGTTATTAATATTACCCATGGTTACCTAGGTTCAATAGATGTAGTTCCAGTTATATCATTTGAGAATACATCCTAAATTTTGGATATCTAGGTTTACGCTTGAGGATAATAGACGACTCGTCATATCCAATATTGGTATCACCTATAAGGAAGAGAGACTTCGCCATGCCTTTGGATCGCGGGTAAGTCTAATCCCTTTCTAAAAAAAATTATACAAAAAAAAATTAATGTTAATATTACTACTAATAACCTATTAGTTGAAATATTAAGAAGTCTCATTTTTATAAAAAGGAAATCAAAATTTAAATTTTGAGAAATATATTTGTTAGTAAAAAAAAATATCTGTGTTCTAAGCTTTGAAATAATAATAATATCATAAATTTAAAAAATTGTTAATATTAAAATATTAAAAATTATTGAAATTGATATTATCCCCGCAGTTTGATTTTGATGATGATCATGATATTACTGTCTGATTATGCTCGGTGCTGGATTGTGGGTCTAGAGAATCATGACTTTATGTCCATTGACGTGCTTACCCTTGCTCCCCAAATACAATCCACAATCTCAGAGGTCCCAAAGGAATCTCTTCTGGCCCCATTTTCTCGTAGAAGTGGACTTATGCATACGTTCTCTTCCTTACTCCGTCGTTCATCTGTAAGATTTTATCTGAATCTTATTGGAGTTTCTGTCGTTGATGTTTAGTGTCCGGTTTGATTATTCTTGGAACCTCGCGGTATTTGGGGGTTGGTTTTGATCTGATGTTTCTTGCCGGAATCTTATATTTGGTCGAATTGAGAGATATTTCTTTTCTCAAAATAGTTGTTTTTTACAGCGGTTTTTCTTGGCTCAAGGGAGCAGGAATTTTCTTTTCTTTTTCCTTCTGTTTTGTTGCTTTTGTGAAATCTTGTGAATTTAAACTAGTTTGATCTTAACAATTTTTGGATGTCCGATTGAAAATTATCGTTGAGTTTGTTCACATTTCCTAATTTGACTATTTTTATCTAATCACTCAGGATGTTATTGTGGGGGATTAAGTTCGAGATTTATCATTTTTCTAAAATCTTGTGTGCATGGGCCCTGTGTTGTTTGCTTAATACCTTTATGGTTTGATATTTATATCGAAATATAAAAAATATACCGCGTTAATAATCTAAATTTAATCCTAATCTAAATGCACGTAAGTATAGCATTATATATATACCATTTGTCTTTCCAGGTTCGTTTTGATTTGCGTTTTTATTCGATTTTCTCTCTTTTATTTTATAAACTCTTTTGCTACTCCCGTTCTAGAGTTCCTTACCGGCTGTTAATGCTTTGTTTTTCACGTTTTCCTTCTTCTCTTTGCTCTTCTTTTATGTTCCTTGCTTTATATTATTCCGATTATGATATGATTCCTTGGCAGTCGGCCTGTTTGATTTACTTTTCCTCTTTCCAGTGATTTTAATTAGTGAGTAAGGACTGCCAAATAGCGGACGTGGGAAGGAGGACGACGGCGTTACAACTCCATCCTCAAGCTCTGTTCTTTTTGTATCTGGACTTCTTCAAATCGGTAAGTTAAAGCTTGAACTACCCTTCTCTTTTGGTTTGAAATTCATTGAGACGTTGGTTTCGGATTGACTAAGATACTTAAGAGTTTAAGGGTCATCAATTCATGTTTCGCTTTGCTTTGGCTTTCAGCATTTGTCTGGTTATTATGAATAGAATTATTCAAGTGCTGAATGCTTCCTGGAAATATGGGTATTTTATTTGTCAGTCTCTTTTGATGGTTGTTATTATTTTGGATTGACTGAAGAAAATGGGGATCGTATAGGTTAAGTTCAGTTGATATGGTCTATTTACAATTAAGCTCTTGCATTCTTAAACTTGATAAAATGCCATTTTTTTTACATGAAACTGAATTGAAGCCGAAATGCTGAATGCACGAGAAGGCTTAGTTTCTTGAAATTCTTTAATAATGCTACTTTGTATGTTTTACTGCGGAGCAAAAATGGTATTCGGGGTCTGATATGGTTGAATGGACAACACAACCAAAATGCCAGGCTTTTCCTATTGATTTTCTTAATGGGCATTATGCAAGTGCTTTCTTAGTGCCTCTCAACTAAGACTAAGGCAATTCAAGGGCTTAGTGCCTCGAAAAAGCTCCTTTTGCCTTGGCTTCAACTACCTTTATTATGTGTGTGTTCGTTCTAGTGTAGCTTATGTCATGTGATGTTTCATTTGTATCTGGCCATGGCATGGTTTTTATGCAACAGAAAATGATCAAGCTGCCAAATGTCTCTCTGTATTATATGCATTGCATGTTAGTATTGGTGGTGGATTTTTGGTAGTGTGTGCATTTGGGGATCTTCTTTTGATAATATTTGTATATATATTACTTGTCCCTTGAGCAATCCTGGATAAAACTTTGACTTTTGAACCTTGGATATTGACATTTGAAATGGTTATGTGACAATACCGGTTCATGTTTCCCAGCTCAACGGGTTTTTGTGGTGGATTTGGTTACAGTCTAATTGAATATAAACTATATGTTATAAAATCAATTAACCTTTCAAGTTTTTGAGTTGTATTAGCCCCTATACATTGATTGGATTGTATCAGAATGGGTATTGAATATTTTTAATGAACTTAATGATGATGACTGCAATGGTAATTTATCTTGAATGGTAGCAGATGCTGTTTCGTATATATTTTTAGTCTATTTTTTTCACTGTTGTTCTTGAGTTCGGTAAACTACTCATGGGCTTTAGGCCCATTCACTGTTTACTATTATTAATAGGTTGAAGGTGCGCCCAGCACCCCGAAGTAATTTTGGTAGTGCAATTAACACCCTCTTCTAACAGAAGTTACAACTTATATCACACCCTCTCTACATAAGATTTTTTTTACACGTCATTGTTTAAATTCCATCTGTCAAATACAGAAAATTACAAAGATTGAAATGAGGAAGATTGAAGAGTTAGGGTTCTACAAGTGATTCCCTTTCTCTGAGTCTTCCTTAATGCTCTCTCTCTCTCTCAAACTCCAATTTGGATGATCCTACTATTCATACCACCACAGTAAGCTCGCCTGCAGCTCTCAACTTCTGTCTCCAACCTTAGCTCCTTCAATTTCGGACTTTCTTCTGGGTGAGACAAACTCTTCAAATTCTGTTCGAAGAATCGCCTTTTTCACCTTTGTTTCTTTTTGGCATGTTTGAGTTTACACGGATGTTTTCCTGGGGATTGTTTATGAGAGATTGAAGCAGATGATCTGGATCAAAGCCTTATTTTTATTATAGGCTTTTTAAATGAAATATTTTTGTGTTTCTGAAAGTTTAGGGTTTTTTAGGTCGCCATAATATGAAGCTACAGCATGAGGTTTTTGGCGAATGTTGCAATCTCCTTGTAAAGTTGCACCCTAGGTGAAGGGGAAATTTTGGCAAATTGAATTTCCAAATTATTGCTTACAATAAACACCTTATGTTGAAACTTTTGTGTGCGGTCAAGCTTGGACTCAATCTTGAAAATGGACTCCAATAACTTGATTTGTTCATCGCTGAACCTTATCTTGCTACTGCTATTCTTGTTCCTGAAGCTTGATGTTCTTGTTGATGATGATTAAGTTGGTGTGTTGAAATTTCTGAACCCTAACTCTTCAATCTTCCTCGTTTCAATCTTTGTAATTTGCTGTTTTTTTAAGAAAATAATTTGACAGGTGGAATTTAAACAGTAGCATGTAAAAAAAGAAATCTTATGTGGAGAGGGTGTGATGGAAGTTCTAACTTCTGTTAGGGGAGAGTGCTAATTGCAGCCACAAAAATATTTTAGGGTGCTAATTGTGTCACCAAAATTACTTTGGAGTGCTAATCGCACCTTTACCCTAGTTTATTTATGCTAAATTGTCTATATTTTGGATTATTTTTCTTTTCTTTTTGTTTTTTTGGTAAGGATTATTTTTCTTGTAGAGAGGGAAGAAGGGTGAGAAAAGGAGACCCATTGACGCATCACCCAACCGTTTGGTGAGGGAGTCTATATAAGAGCAGAACTCACATCGAAATTCGACGCTGATTGCAGATTTTGAATTAGCCCCTATTAGGTTTCCAGCAATTCTCTAGGTTTAATTTAGAGAGACATGTCATACTTGCTCCCTCACCTTCACTCAGGATGGGCTGTAGATCAGGCTATTCTTGCTGAGGAGGAGCGTCTCGTGGTCATCCGATTTGGCCACGATTGGGACGAGACCTGCATGCAGGTATTTCCTTGCCTTCTTATTCTTCTTCTTCTTTATTATTATTATTATTATTACTACTACTACTGCTGCTGCTGCTGTTTAAACCGTTGATTCTTGCTTTATTTTTTGGTCTATTGGAACCCTAAACTAAACAAGATTTCAAGTGTCTTAAATTAAAACCTTTTATTAAGCCTTGCCATTAGCAGGCCCTTTTTGTGTGTTTGAACCTCTCAAAGGAACTTGTATATTTGATTGCTTTTAGCTGCAAATCAGCGGCCTTTTCTTGAAATTGAGTATTGGGAAGTATCATTTGGGCAAATTACCCCCTCATATAGGCTTGATTGGTGCAATTTGTCAACTTTTTGTTCTGGGTATTTATGGTTAATTGAAATTTTGTGGTGCCTATAGTTAATAGATTTTATATCAATCCTAATCTTTGGACTTTAATACCTGCACATGGGCGTCTCTGTTTTATTTTGCTGCGGACGTAATCTACAGACGACTTTACAACTCTGATACTTTTTCAAAAAAAAGAAAAAAGAGTATTTTGATGGTTGTAGACCTTGTTGCAGAGTTTATGCAAACTAACCTGACACATTGGGTTATTTAGTGCTGTAGAATATGAAAACATAGAAACCTGGACAAATGCTCCCTTACTTGAAAAAGGGAGACTAGATACGCCAATTTCAGGATTCTTAATTGCAAGAATGACTTATTTCTCTTGGCTGTAGTTTTATTATGTATGAAACATTCATTACTTTCCTTACTTATTCTCAAGTCTGTAACTTTATGATAGAATCCTATATAGGTATAGAGAAATATAAAAAGAAAGTTTCTATTAAATTATGAAGTCAGAATCTAACTCCACAAATAAATAAAGAAAAAGGGAAATTTTCTTCAGAATATGAGTAAGAATCTTAAACTCATAACTAACAAAGCCTAAAGAGAATCTCTAATGATAAATCAAATATTGAATTAATTTCTGGATGCTTTTTTACATATGATAAGACTCTATATTTATAGATAGAGACTACTTAAAATTTACTAACCTATGACTAACCTGAACCTATTTAATAAATTATGTAAAATAAAATACTTGATTAAATCAATAATCTTAACAGACTCCACTCTTCCTAAACATGTCCTGCATTTAAACTAACCCCTAAGATCACTATTAAAAACCTTAAAATAAATATTAATAAATAAAATCAGACTAATTCAAATTTTTAAATTAGACTTCATAATAGGAACTCTATCATTATCCTCCCTTTGTACATTTGCCTTGTCCTCATTGCAAAATATAAGCAAAAGCTTCTTTGTATGTCTGGAGGTTTGGGTAGGGGTGATAGGAAGACAATATAGTAACTGCCTTTAAGCAACCTGTGTCCTCAAAGGGGCCTCCATAGTATTAAAGTTGCTGCTGCTATTGTGCTCAAGATGGTGTTACTGGATATTGTCAACCGTTTTGGGGCAAAAGCAATTAATTGTCTTCGCAAACGACATGCACCATGGTTTGCTTGATAGTTGTTGTGAGATCCTTGAGTGAGGAAGAGACATACTTTTGCTCTAGATTTATTAATATGTTACTGACACGGTCCATGAGATGTAAGGCTTGTTAGGTAGGGAATGTTATGCAACAAGGCTCCAAATCTGATTTTGCTTCCTTTGTTGACTCGACCACTTTGGTTGCACAGGTAGCTTGAAGCCTCTTCAAGCTATTGATGATGTTGTAGAATTTTGCAAAATGGGAGTAGATGAAATTTCTAAATCTTTCCGCGCTTCAACTTCTGTTTCTTCCATGGGTTCCATTGATTTGGGTACTTGATTACGGTTATTGTGACACTGCTGCTTCAACACGTCCATCTCAAATTCTAGGGCTAGTTTGTACACTGTTTTGGATTTAGCATCCTTGCCCTTCTATTTCTTAATTTTCTTGCCTTTGATCTCCAAATGAAATTGGCAAGCTGGAGTTCTTTTGCTAGGTGTCACCGGATGAGAAGCATTACCTTGAACTTTGGTTGCTATAGGTTTAGAACTAATGATATCAAGGCGAGCTATGATGCAAAGTAATTGGTGTGTTTCGTAAGGGGAATAACGGTTAGATGGGAATTGCATGCTAAGATGATTGGTGGAATTGACGGTTTAGAAACAGAGTTTATGCGGAAGGGATTGTATGGCTTGATGCCAATTGATAGACTACTTGATAGGTATAGAGAAATATAAAAAGAAAGGCTCTATTAAATTATGAAGTCAAAATCTAACTCCACAAATTAATAAAGAAAAAGGGAAATCTTTATCAGAATATGAGTAAGAATCTTAAATTCATATAACTAACAAAGCCTAAAGAGAATCTCCAATGATAAATCAAATATTGAATTATTTTCTGGATGCTTTTTTGCATATAATAAGATTCAATATTTATAGATAGAGACTATCTAAAATTTAAGATCACTAACTCATGACTGACCTGAACCTATTTAATAAATTATGTAAAATAAAATATTTGACTCAGTCAATAATTTTAATAGGCTCCACTCTTCCTAAACTTGTGCTGCATTTAAATTAACTCCTCAAATCACTACTAAAACCCTTCCTTAAAATAAATATTAATAAAATAAAATTAGACTAATTCAAAATTTTAAATTAGGCTTCAGAATCGGAACTCTATCACTTTATTAACTAACAAACCGCCAGCTGATGAGCTGACTAACCAACTACATAAGTTTTAAGTATAATAAAAAAGATATCAAATTGACCATGTCTCACTATTGATAGAGGTTAAGTCTATAGCTCAAACTGTTGGCTTTGCTTTTGAACCCTTCCGTCTTCTTGATTAAATAATAAATAGACGACTGGTTAAGTCATAATCTCATTGATGAAACCTCTTAACGATCCGATGTCTTGTTTCAAATACAATCCTTGCTATTTGATTTATGCCAGATTATTTGATTGTGCAATGGATTTCTATTGCTTTTTTCTCTTTAATGTACATTAGCTGCTATGTAAATTATAACGTGGCGTTGTAATATTGTTCTTTCAAGTTTAGATGGATGAAGTGCTGGCATCAGTTGCTGAGACAATAAAGAATTTTGCCGTAATTTACCTGGTGGACATAACTGAGGTTCCTGATTTTAACACCATGTACGAGCTGTATGATCCCTCCACGGTTATGTTCTTCTTTAGGAACAAACACATTATGATAGATCTAGGCACTGGAAACAACAACAAGATTAACTGGGCTCTTAAGGACAAGCAGGAGTTCATTGACATTATTGAGACAGTCTACCGAGGTGCAAGAAAGGGACGTGGTTTGGTGATTGCTCCCAAAGATTATTCCACCAAATACCGTTACTAAGCCTATTGATCAGAGTGCTGTGTTCATATTTTTATATTTCACTTCCAAATGTTAATGCAACAAGAGCTATTCCTATTTGGATGTCTTCCATCGACTTTGTGTGGCCTACAATATTGTATTATATTGAAGATGAAACTTCTAGACTGGATTGTGCTCTATTCGATGAGGCTTCTTTTCGCAGAAGCATATAATGCTTTTAGTATTTTGAAAAGGGAGAGACAACCCTGGAATAAAATTTTTATCTTGCTTTCTAATAAGAGCATGGCTAGCATATGGTTCTTACGACTCCATGTTATCACGAATTGGATTGGTCAATTAAGTACTTCTATCAACTCTATGTCACTATGTTCTTCCCCGGTGTTTTCATAGCAGAGATAGACAATTAAAAAGGGTTGTATTTTAACCATGTTGTTGTAGCCTAGTGGTTATCTTACCTGATTTCTTAATTAAGTGGTGCGAGTTCGAATCCAATTCGCGTATAGGAAATATCTTGTAGCTAGTAATTTATTTTTAAATATAGTTTTTGTGGTAAGGGAATTAGTCATTGTTACTGGTCAATACTTTGATCTATGTGAAAAAGAAGGCTGTAATATTTGACGACGTTGAAGAAGGCAAAAGTTGTGTATCATTTATAATAACGAAAAATTTAATTTTATACATCATCATCTGTGTGTTTCATGTTACTTTATATATTCCAAAGTATCTATGGGTCACTTGACTCCCTCGGCCATTACATTTACAAGTATGTAGTAGAGACAGTGTCTATTTTTTCTGCCGATGATAGCCACAAGATCTACTATTGCCAATCCAATCATACCATGTAGCTGCAGCAAGTATACCCTGCGACCAAGGGTTGTTAACAAAAATCATGGCAGTGACCATTGGGAATGCCCATCTGATTGGATTATCTTGATTCTCATACATTTAAGACTCCCTCTCATTTCCTTCTATATGTTCCTTAGTGGATGATGAAGGCTTTGTTGCATCTGATCTTGGAGTTGTAGTATTCTTAGTTGAAGACAGAAGAGCATAAGCTGATGGAGCCTAATACTCCGCAGAACTCTCGCATTTGGTCCTTTTGCTCTCAATGGTTTGTTTCCTTGCAGTCGTAGCTTCGCGAAGCTTGTCGATGTTTGGTTCAAGTAGTCTATACGCAATGCGTGAGGCTATTGTTAGGTTTTCTCCAGTATAGCCAGTTAGAGATTGACTTTATTGCCTGAATTGCCGAAATCCTTGCTTCTCTCTGGGTGCCTATTACCTGATAAAAAGGTTTCTGGTTAATCCCAGAGAATTAATTGCAGAAGAATTGAACACTTGTCAACACACACTAACCTTAGAACACTTATCATATAGGAAATCTTTGCAATACATCGTTGCCTATTAAATTGTTTGTCAGATATATGGTAGCAAAATTTTCATTAAATTAATCAAATTATAACACAATATATGACAATCATACCTTGAAATGATAAAAACTAAAACTTGTGAGATATTATTATTATTATAACTATTTAAATATTAATTAAGATAATTAATAAATATTTACGAGCGTCACCCCGTAGTCATTTTAGACCAGTCCAAGATAGGTAATTGACTCAGTTTATTAATACAACATAAATACAATTTTATAGTTTCTAAGTCCTAGAGCAATAACTTTTTCTTTGTTCACTCTCTGAGGATTTTCCACTAGTTACAACAATACACAAGTTGCTATATATATACTTAATCATCAGCGGGATGAATTTGTTCTTTTATCTAACAGTGTTATCTGCTTGACAGGTCTATGAGTTTAAGTTATAGTTCTTCTTCATATTAGCTAAACAAATGACGAGAGGTATTTATAAGTCTTTCACTATATCTCATTTAAGTTTCATACTTATATATGCTATAATCTAGGTTGATTAAATTATGTATGAGATATTTTTGTTCCAACATTTCAAGGTATGGGGTTGTCCTATAGAAGTAAGAGTGTACAATTTATAGGAGAAGAAACTAGACCACAAGGCCATTAGAGCTTACTTTTGTAGGTTATGCTAAAAGGTCAAAATGTTATAAGTTTTATTGTCATCCACATTCTAAAAAGTTTGTAGAGTCTAGGAATGCCAAATTTCTTGAGAATGATGTGATTAGTGGGAGTGATTGTCTACTAGATGATCACACAGAGCGAACTACTAACATCATTCATGAGGGAATGTTAATAATTAATTATCATTCCACTATTAGGGTTAACATTGAATATGATATAGACCATGTGGCTCAAGTGGACAATGTTGGATAAGATAGACACATACATGATGATCAAACTACCACAAAATGTGATAGATGATGTCCTTATTCAACAACCTTGATCAATCCAAGAAGTTGAATTAATGAGGTCAACTAGAGAAAGAAGACTAATATTGCCTGATGACTACATAGTGCATTATACTGAAGTTGGCTGTGATGTAAATGTTGAGAATGATCCTTTAACATTCACTCAGGCCATGAAGAGTGTGAACTATAAATTGTGGCATGATACTATGATTAATGAAATGAATTCCATGACAAACAATCATGTTTGGGAACTTGTAGGGTTGCCTAGTGGGTCTAAATCTATTCGCTATAAATGGGTTTATAAAACCAAAAGAGACTCACAAGGCAATATTGATAAATACAAGGCTAGGTTGATTGTTAAGTGCTTCACTCAAGTGGAGAGAATCGATTACAGGAAAACATTTTTACTTGTATCCATGAAAGATTTGTTCCACATTATCATGACGGTAGTTGCTCATTTTGATCTAGAGTTGCACCAAATAGATGCGAAGACTGTATTCTGTTGGAAATCGTGCCCTAGGGGCCAATCATTGTCTTATGAACATTATTGATTTATGAATTTATTAATTGAGTTATCATATTATTTGCATGTTTACTATGATGACCATCCTTGGATAATTCATGATATTATCCTAAATGTCCCTGGTCGATCATCTATGCGGGAGCACAGATGAAATAAGACCAGTATGACTTTGAAGATGTATAGAGATATAAATCAAAGTCATAAGCACATGTAAGAGTACAAGGTGCTGGACCGACCCGCTATGAGAGAATTGCATGAGTAACGTCATAAGCTTCTCTCATATACAAACCATGTCAATACGCCCTTTGACCTGAGATCATCATGGATTCCTACATGACAAAATGCTCAGCTTTGACCTAGTCAAAAGTCACTTTTGACCGAGTGATCATAAAGACTATGTTCGGCCTTAGTGGTTTTTCATGCGGAGGAATGTGAATGGTCAAGATAGAATTTACCCCTCACTTTCGTAGAGAGATATTACTGGGCCCCTCGATGAGTGAGTCTGAGAAATGTATGGCCATACTGTAATGGAAAGGTAGTTCCATTTCTATAGTCAGACTACTCAGGGATCGAGAAAGTAACGGTCAGGAATAGGAGGATGACATTATCTATGCCTCATCCATGACCAAAATATCGCGTGACAGAAGGGACATGATTTGGTTGTATAAAAGGTTACATCGTTTCTCGATCCTCATATGATTTGGGTAGTCGTTATGTCTTGCTAGAGACCGCTTGCGACTTGTGGGCTAGTATAGCAAATGGCCCATTGCCAACTTCATATGGGCCTACAGGGTCGCACACAAAATAGCCCAACACGAGCTATGATGTCCAGATTCATTAAATCTAAGACATGTCCAGATTCAATGAATGATCCAGGATAGATGTATATATATTTATTTATATTTATATTCGTATATATATATAAATTCGTATATATACATTATATGTATATATGAGATTTAATTTATAAGGATAAATTAAATCTCTATCACGTTTGAAATTCGAAATTCAAATTGATAGGATATCTCATATAAGAGATATTTATAAGATTTAATTTATAAGGATAAATTAAATCTCTATCATGTTTGAAATTCGAAATTCAAATTGATAGGATATCTCATATAAGAGATATTTATAAGATTTAATTTATAAGGATAAATTAAATCTCTATCACGTTTGAAATTCGAAATTCAAATTGATAGGATATTTCAAATTTGATTTATGAGAATAAATCAAATATAGTTCAGTCTCATCTTTATTTAAAATTAAATAAATGGGTAATTAAATCTGTGGGACGGATTTGATATTATTTATTTAATTAGTTTCTTATAAAATTATACAATATATGATATTGTATTAATTTTGGAATTAATATAAGATTAACTCCAAAATCCAATTCGGTTGACAGAGAAAAATGCATAGCATCCTATATATCTGATTTTAGGAGCTGCGTTTTGCATAGAGAAACATATAGAACATAGAAAGGCCGAAGGGGACTCTGCAAAAGGTTTGCAGATAAGAAACTGCCGAAATAGAGACGGAGAGGACGAACTCTTGAGAAAGCCCTGGAGGGACAAGAGACGCTAGCACGTCGTTCGTGGTTAGAACGATGTTCGTGTGGATACCAGTAGAGGAAGCCAACCTGAGTCGTCGATTTCTTGTGATCAGAAAGGGAGCACGAGCCGCAGAGAAAAGCTGTGAACGTCGTGACCGAAAGCTGTGGAAGTCGCTGAGGCACACTAAGGGTAATACTTCTTCCCACTTGACTTAAACACATACGGTAGATCCTGGCAAGGAATGGAAAAATTTTTAAATTAATTTCCGCCGCGTGTCTTCCAATTCCTTACATATTCCTCAATAGTAAACTGGAGGAAGAAGTCTATATGAAACAACCTAAGGGTTTTATTGTAGAAAATAAAGAATAATTGGTATGTAAGCTAAAGAAATCAATATATAGTCTAAAACAAGTTGCACGACAATAGTAGTTAAAGTTCTATGAAGTGATTACATCATTTAACTTTGTTGAGAATATCATGGATGACTGTATATACCATAAGGCTAGTGGGAGTATGATCATATTCTTATTTTTGTATGTGGATGACATTTTACTTGCTACCAATGATAAAAGACTATTGCATGAGAAGAAACAGTTTCAATTTAAATTTTGTTATGAAAGACATGGGTGAGATATCTTATGTCATTGGCATTAAAGATCCATACAAAAATGACCTAACGTCTTGTAGGCTTTTCTCAATAAGTTTACATTAGGAAAATTCTTGAACGATTTAGAATGTAAAACTATTTATCTAATGCATCACCTATTGAAAAGGGAGATAAATTTAGTCTAGGTCAATGTCCTGAAACTGAGCTTAAAAAGAAACATATGGAAAAGGTCCCAAATGCTTCAGCGATGAGAAGCTTGATGTATGCGTAGGTTTGTATAAGACCCGATATTTCTTTTCTGTATGTATGTTGGGAAGATACCAAAATAATCCTGGGGAAGTACATTAGACGGCTGCAAATAAGGCGTTCACTTATCTACAAGATACTAAACACTATATGCTAACATATAGAAGAACAAACAATTTAGAAGTAATTGGATACTCAGATTCAGACATTGGATGATGTGTAGACACAAATAAATCTAAATCTGGTTACATCTTCCTATTATATCATGGAGAAATTTAAAGCAAACTCAAACAGCTCATTCTACTAGTGATACTGAGTACATTACGTGTTTTAAAGCAAATCCACAAGCTATTTGGATAAGGAATTTCATTGTTGGGCTCAAGATTAAAGATTCAATCTCTAAGCCAATTAGAATGTACTGTGATAACGCAGCTACTATAGCCATAGCAAATAACAAAATGAATAAAAGTTGAAACAATTTTGTCAAACTTAAATTCCTATGTTTAAAAGAAAGAGTTCAGGATGACCAAGTTTCTGTTGAATGTATGAGTACATTAGATATGTTGGCTAATCCTTTGACGAAAGGATTAAAGCCGAACATCTTTATCACACGTGTACCTCATATGGACTTCGTTATTCTTTTGACTAGTGGATGTATAAGCAATGAAATCAAATTTGTATTGTTTATCATTTCAAATTTGTGATTGTATAAATTTGTGTTATTGAAATTGATAAACATTGAGACATAAACCAAATGAACATTGAGTTCATTCATAATGTGGTAACCCATTAAGTGATAATGCTACATGTAATACATGGAAGGTAATACTCGATAGAAGATAACTTATCACCATGATTCATGTAGTATGATATCAATTTACCTTGACAGGGCAATAATATTGAGTATACCAGTCAAGTGAGAGAATGTGAGATATTTATTATAACTATTTAAATATTAATTAGAATAATTAATAAATATTTTTTAGTGTGTCTCGTAGTCATTTTGGGCCAGTCCAAGGTAGGTAATTGACTCAGTTTATTAAGGTTAATTTTTTGATGGTGGAAATTAACACAACACAACTACAATTTATAGTTTCTGAGTCCTAAAGTGATAACTTTTTTTCTGCTTACTCTCTGAGGGTTCCTCACTGGTTACTGCAGTATATAAGTTGTTATCTCTGTGTCTAATCACCATATGGAAGAACTTACCTTTTACCTAATAGTATTATCTGATTGATAGGTCTCTGAGTTAAGTTCTAGTTCTTCCTCAAATCAACTAAGCTAATGATGAGAGGTATTTATAAGTCTTGTACTACATCTCATATAAGTTTCATACTTATATATGTTATAATTTGGGTTATTTAAATTATGTATGAGATGTTTTTATTCCAATATGTGGTACTAGAGCCTTATTTGAGATCTCTTTGACTTGCTTATTAATTCATCATTGTCATGAGTCAATATGAGATAAAATATGGGATACATGAAACTCTAGAGATCATAAATTTTTTTATCTTTTGACCATTTATTATTATGTATCAATGGTGAGAGCCTCCATAGCTGTTGTGCTCAAGAAATTCTTTTTCATTGATTCCATCTTCCTTATTCTGGGTGTCTTAAGTGGAAGATTAATCCCTCCATTGAATTTAATATCGCCAAACATAAGATGCAGATAGTGCCATAGGTGGACCTTGGATTAGTATAAGGATGTCTACCTTCTTGCATAATTGAAATTATCTTTTATGGATTTTGTATCTTTAGACTTGTACTCAGATAAAATAAAATTAAAAACATAATAAAAAAATAGAGATGTAGTCGCTATATCATGGAGAGAAGAGCACTTTAATCCTAAACTGCTCCTCCTAGATTACATTTTGGGTCATACGTTATTTATTTTTTATTTATATTTTTTAAACAGATTGGGCCGTCATGATTTTGGATGAAAGTATTCTTTTTGTCCCTCTTGGTTGTTGGGCCAAGCGTTTTGGGCCATTTGTTTAATTTTTTTTGAAACAGATTAGGCCGTCATGATTTTTTGGGTTGACTAAACAAATTTTTTTTGTTGGTTGTTGGGCTACGTGTTTTGGGCCATCAATTATTTATTTATTTTAAAAGCGAATTAGGGCGACGTGTTTTTAGCTATTAAAATTTTTTTTGTTGCCTGCTGGGCCTCACGTTTTGGATCGAATATACTATTTTTGTTTACTTCTATAAAATGCTTTGGGGCTGGACATTTTTGTTTTGTTTCTGAAAAAAAAAATAGGCTCTATTTTAGACATTTTTAGTTAGGGCCATTTATTTTTATTTCTAGAAAATTATTTTAGGTCATTTAATTTAATTTTTTAGAATATATTTGTTCAAAATAAATTAAGTCCTTTTAATTTTAATGTGTTCTTTTAATACTATTACATGCACTGCAAATGTTTAAATAAAAAATTAATTTCTTCATTCTTTTGTCATTTGAAAAAGGAGTTTATAATTGCCTATTTTATATATTTTTTGGCAATTAAATTAATTATTTAATTTTATAAAAACCTTTTGAGTTAAAATTGATTATTAAAGATTTTCTGGATGCATAAAATAGTAGAAGAATTTAAATTAAATTATGTAGTTATATTTGTTAATTAAATTAATTTATTAAATGCTCCATTATGTTATGCATATTTAGATTTTAAATGTACATTAATGATATTTATGGTTAGCATGCAATTCCCATAGGAGTAGCCAAAAAATCCTTGTCCATTTGATTTTGTTGTATGGATTAATTAATCAAATATGGATTTAAAATATCATTTATAATTAAATATATAGCTATGATTTATCTTTACCCATAGGTATATATATCATAATTGTACATTTAATTAGGGTGGTATATAATTACAAAGAAGCTGTTAAGTTACCTACAAGGTATTAAACACTATATGCTCACATATTGAAGAACAGACAATCTGGAAGTAATTAGATACTCATATTCAAATATTGGAGGATATGTAAACATAAATAAGTCTACATCTGGTTATATCTTTCTATTGGGAGAAAGAGTTATATCGTGGAAAAGTTTAAAGCAAACTCAAATAGCTCATTGTACCAGTGATGCTGAGTATATTGTGTGTTTTGAAGCAAATTCATAAGCTATTTGGATAAGAAATTTCATTACTAGGCTCAAGATTGTAGATTTGATCTATAAGCCAATCAAAATGTACTGTGATAATGCAGCTGCGATTGCCGTAGAGAATACAAAAGAAATAAAAGTTGAAATAAGTTTGTTGAACTTAAATTTCTATGCTTGAGAGAAAGAGTTTAGGATGACCAAGTTTCTGTTGAACGCATTAGTACATTAAATATACTGGCTTATCCTTTGACGAAAGGATTGAAGCCTAATATCTTTGTCACACATGTACCATTTTCTGGTATATCATTTAAAATTTGTGATTGTATACATTTGTTTTATTAAAATTGATAAACATTGAGACAGGAACCAAATGAACATTGAGTTCATGCATAATGTGATACCCATTAAGTGATAATACTACATGTAATATAC
This sequence comes from Leucaena leucocephala, assembly GCA_037074615.1. Classification (NCBI taxonomy): domain Eukaryota; kingdom Viridiplantae; phylum Streptophyta; class Magnoliopsida; order Fabales; family Fabaceae; genus Leucaena; species Leucaena leucocephala. Next base: position 9,665,904 of record CM073525.1, read on the forward strand.
GGGAGGTAATACTCGATAGAAGAGGACTTATTGCCATGATTCATGAACTATGATATCAATTTACATTAACAGAGCAACAACATTGAGTATATAAGTCAATTGGAGAATGTGAGATATTCATTATTATTATAACTATTTATATATTAATTAAGATAATTAATAAATATTTTTTAGTATGACCATAGTTATTTTGGACAGAGTCCAAGGTAGGTAATTAACTTAGTTTATTAAGGTTAATTTTCTGATGGTGGAAATTAACATAATACAACTACAATTTTATAGATTTTGAGTCTGGGAGCAATAACTTTTTCTCTACTCACTCTCTAAAGGTTATTGAAATTGATAAATATTGAGACATGAACCAAATGAATATAGAGTTTATGCATAATGTGATACTCATTAAGTGATAATGCTACATGTAATACATAAAAGGTAATACTCAATAGAAAAGGACTTATTGCTATGATTCATGTAGTATGATATCAGTTTACATTGACAGAGCAATAATATTAAGTATACAGGTCAAGTGGGAGAATATAAAATATTTATTATTATAACTATTTAGATATTAATTAGGATAATTAATAAATATTTTTGAGTATGGTCTATAGTTATTTTGGGCCCAATCCAATGTAGGTAGTTGACTCAGTTTATTAAGGTTAATTTTCTGATGATGGAAATTAACACAACACAACTACAATTTTATAGTTTCTGAGCCCTAGAGCAATAACTTTTTCTCTGCTCATTATCTGAGGGTTCCCCACTGGTTATGACAATACACAAGTTGTTATTTCTGTGGCTAATCACCAGCTAGAAGAACATGTTCTTTTATCTAATAGTGTTCTTTTATTGACAGGTCTCTCAGTTAAGTTCCAATTATTCTTGAGATCAGCTAAGCTAATGGCAAGATGTGTTTATAAGTCTTCTGCTACATCTCATATATGTTTTATACTTATATATATATATATTATAGTATGGGTTGATTAAATTATGTATAAAATATTTGTATTCTAATATAGGAAACAGTTGGGAGAAGAAAAACTTCATATAGGCTGTTTTTGTCCTTTAACCTGGGCTTGCGAAGGGATGCTTAAGAGCCACAACTAAATTAAGAGAGCGTTTTCCCAAGACAATGCTTGATATCACATGTCATCTTGAAATTCATACAATATCAATGGCGAAGTTTTACTTGTGATTTTGTTCTTGTTTGTTTGATATTGAAATAAATGATTATTGCTAAGTTTTTTGGTGTTGGCATTGCAGAAGATGGATGCGTTATATGGGAGTTTAATAAGTAGACGGTTGTGGTACCAACAACTTTGATGCATTGTTTAGTTTCTAAACTTTCTCTAGATTTCATGGTGTAGAGGATTGATGCAAGTGCTTTCTTCCTTAGCCGGTTGTATTGACTGGCAGATCAAATGTTCAAATATTTGCACGATAAATTTTGATCAGATTATTAGAATGGGCATTTATATCCTTTGAAAGTATTCTGATTTGTTTCCTTTTCAAAATCGACCAAGCACTGAACATTACTTCCATGTACTTGGCCAAAAGAAATGACTAATTACTACTACTAAATATATATTCCCTTTTTCTCTTTAAAATTATATATGATACTAATGGCTTACGCGATAACAAATTGAACCCACAACTTCTTTTTTATAAGGAAATTTTCATGTCATTTACACTGTTATGTATATATAATCGGTTTGTTTCATTTTGGGCAGACAGCCATGTGATTGGCCAAAAGCAAACTATAGCCAGGATTAATATATTTTTCTTTATTTTTTGTTGCAGTTTTTATTTGACTTATCATAATTTTAATCATTTGATCAATGCAGGCATGAAGCAGAAATTGCTGAAGACAGTGCCACATTCTAATTTTGAACATTTAGTTGGATACATTCAATCAAAAGTAGATAGGATAATTTTCCTTTCAAAGATGGGATTGGATGGAACTTGCTTCATAGGGATATCGGGCTTGAGTGGCATAGGAAAGACAACTCTTGCTCGACTTGTTTATGATGCAATCCAAAGCAAATTTGATGCTACTTGTTTTCTTGACAGTGTAAGGGAGGATTCAGAAAGGGCTGGCATAGTTTCCTTACAAAAGAAGCTTCTTTCTGAGCTTGGATTAGGAGAACGCGATACAGATGATGTTTTTGAAGGTGCAAAGATAATAAAAAAAATTTACACCATAAAAAGGTTCTTATTATTCTCGATGATCAGCCAAAGAAACCAACTAGAAAATTTAGTTGGAAATAAGGAATGGTTTGGGGCAGGGAGCAAAATAATGATCCTCTTATTCTTAATATAAGAGTTAATTGGGAGGTTAATTTTGATTCTAAATATAAAACTATTTCCTACATTTATCAATTTTTTTTAATTACCCTTATTGATAAATAATAATCAAGTAAGAGGGAGGGATATAGTTAGAAAGATAATCAGGGTATTTTAGAAAAAATAACTAACTTTTTTAATCTAATCAAATTAGTTAAATAAGTTATATATTAGGGATTGAAAGAGTAATAACTACTATGTACTGTAGGATGAAGAGTATGAAGTTGGAAGGTTACATCCTGATAAATCCCTTAAGCTCTTATGTCAGGAAGCTTTTAAAAAGGATGAGCATGAACAAGGTTACACGGATTTGTCAAAAGAAGTAATTGAATATGCATGTGGACTTCCTCTGGTACTTAAAGTCTTGGGGTCATTTCTTTACGAAAAATATCAATATGAATGGATGGTTGCATCATAAATTAAGGTTGAGGAAAAATATATCCATCGATATCTCTTGTAGTCCACTTCGCATAAGTTATGGTGGATTAGAAGATGAAGAGTGCAAAATAATATTTTTTAGATATTGTATGTTTTTTTAACAGGGAGGCCAAATTCAAGGTGACAAAATATATTGCAATTATGTGGTCTTCTTTCAACAATTGGAATTAAGGTTTTAATAGAAAAATCTATGCTAAATTTCACTCATTCAAATTTAGATTTAAGGAAAACTGCAACCTAGAATATGATTGAAAATACTTAATATAGGATCTAATTGGGGAATTGATATTGATTATAAATATAATTTTTTTTCTATATTTATCAATTTTTTCTAATTATCCCTATTGATACTCTCTCAATAATAATTAAGAAATGGATGAAAGAAATTAAAGAAATTATTAGAGTATTTTAGATAAAATATAATATATTAACTAATATCTTTAATCTAATTAAATTAGTTAAATATATTATATATTAAAGAGTAGAGTGATAACATTTAAAAGATGAGAAGGGACATTTTTTTGCCAACGCGTTTGTATGATTAATTGCTTCAAGAGGTTTCAAAAGAATGTCTATACAAACGCCGTCAAGAGAAAAGGAAGACCCAAACATTGTACACATGGGAGAAGGGAAAACTGCATTCGAACATCAAATAACTTGATTATCCAAAGGAGGAAAAGAAATATAATATGGGGACTCATTGAAGATATTCAATAAACGAAACATGATCCCAAAGAGATATAGTTTGGGCATGTCTCATTATTTAATATCACTTTTAATTATTAATATAAGAGCTAATTGACTTTTTTAAATATATTAAGGAAGTTAAGTAAATAAATTAATTATTATCAATATAAGAGATAGTTAATTAATTTATATAAATTAAGGAGTATATAATACAAATTGATCTTGAAGGGTTAATTATTTTTATAATTAACTGATTTATTTAATTTCTTTAATCTACAAAAAAAAATTAACTAACTCTTATATTAAGGGCATGAGGAAATACTCTCTTTTTTTCTTAATTTTACTACACTATCTCTCATTTTCTTTTTTGCATATCTCATTTATTCGTCTCTTATTACTCTTTATTAATAAATGTACATTTAAAAAATATTATATGTCTCATATATTTATTATTTTTAACTAATTTTAACTAATATTTTGATATCCATAAATTATTTATTTTTACTATTCATTGAGAGTTGTTGACATTTTCACGTATACTATGATTGTAATTGCCTCATTACCTCAACTGAAAAGTCACCCCGAAGAAGAAGAAAAGTTACGACCAACAATTACTATGCTTAAAGCTATGCTTGGTTCAATGAAGGGGATAATATATTAGGTTAATTTAAGGGAAGATAGATAAGGATAGAGGAAGTTATAAGTGTAAAGGTAGGAGAAGAGAAATGATATTTCTTATTTACTTCAACAAGGGAGGGGATGTTATGTAATTAAAAGTTAACAAATATACTATAATATCGTTATTTAAATTTATTTATTCTTTATTTATAATATTTATATTAGAATTATCATTTCTTAATTTATAAATTTTAAAAAACTTTTTACCTTATTTATATATATATGATAAAATAAAAAATAAAGAAATATGATAAAATTTTAATAATATCCCTCATTAATTTTATAATTATTATATATATTAATATAATATATAAACATGAATGCAAAGACACAACCTTAACACATCTTCTAAACTTAAGAAGTCCACTTTCTCCCCATGCTTGAGTATGCTTGCCATAGTTACTAGACTTGTATGAATTTTATTATGGATACTAATTATTTATATATTTGACAAATTACATTATGATAGAGATAAATCTAATCAAACTACATAGGAATGAACAAACAAAACAAGTCCTACAAATAGAACCATATTGAACCAAAACCATGCCCTGCATGGACTGCGAGACAGAAATGCTGGTAAACTAAGTTTAAATATATAATCTTCCTTTGATCAGAGGTGCTGCGGAAAACAAGGCATGAACCAAAAAGTACATTGCACGGATCAACACAGGGTGCCTTCTGTGCACCAAAAAGGCGACTACTAAGCACATTGGATTACAATTTAATTTTCAGACAAGCCTATAACAAAATGTTGTTCCTAAAACGTCCAGGTGCAACATGGACTTGTTGAACTGGTTTTAAAGAGAACTTCACTCTGGCTTCACAGGAAGAGAACCACAAGACTGAAAACCTTTGTGATACTCATGAATTACTAAGTACTATGAAGTCCCAGAATTGGAATGTCGGTTAAATCTGCAGGTCATTGAACTTTCGATGCAAATATATGCAAAATCACTATACTGCCGAACTGGCAAATACTTCAACTTTAAGGCTATTCCATCTTCGAAGAACATCAAAGCCCCGAACTCAATTGGACTTACAAGCACAAAATACATGAAATTGTAAGGGGCAAAAACACAGAAAACGTTTGTACGAGGGTGGAGGAACCTGTCTCGAATTTGGAGCTGATCGATCATGGTGGCATTCTGAGCTTATCTTCCTCTGGAAGGAAGTCCAGATCTCCTAACATGCTCTTGTCCATGTTTGTTCAACGAATGAAAATTGAACAGTGAAAATAAACAAACCAGAGTAGCACTAATCCAGTCTTCAATATGATCACTTCTTGTCTAGAAGGCTCCTAAGCAATGAAAGAATGAATTTGAAACTGTTAGTTTCGGGCGTACCTGGAATTCTTGTTTGACTTACTGAATACCCACATGAAACTAGAGCACTTTAGACAGGCTCAGAGTCACATTACATAGCAAATGAACCCACAGAAGAGTAAATGGAAAGAGAGCACCAAAAGAGAGAGAAGCATAGGAAAAATGAATGTTTCTTAAAAAACTTCTTGTCCACCAAAATAAAGGGGGAGTGGGTTCTATGATAACTCCCCACTCTCCCACGTTTTCTCTTCCAGCCAGTGTCCACAGCCACTATTCAAAACTGCTTCATCCAGATTTGCTCCTCATGGACTTGAGTCTAATCCACCATGGGTAAACTAGCTCATTTCCTAACATTTATCCCACTCACTTGGGGGATTAGATGCCGTAGGTCCAATCTCATTCTCTTCCTTCTTTCATACTAGGTTCTTTGCTGTGACCGTGTAGGTATAATGTCTCCTTCCAGGCATTTGTACTAGAAATTCCTTTTATAGAGACCAGCACAAAGCAACCATTTAGTACAGCTCGATCAGAACAAGTTATAGTGCCTTAAATATCTTAGATTTACTCATATACACTTTTCTTATGGCTAATCTAATCTCTCTTGAGTTAGCATATAACTCAGATAGCCTCCACTTATGCATAGTATCTACACTTATGAAATTAACAAAATAATATCACAAGGAACAAGTCACAGACACCAGCATGGATGTATATATTCTAGCAATCTTTCTTTCTCCCCTATATCATTTTGATATGAATCAACTGCTTTCCTAGCATAATACATTTGGTTCATATATAATTTGATAATAGGACATATACTAAAGTAGCAATCATTGAAACATACCTCTATAATACTGTCAAAGTTAAAAGACATTAATGAAAGGATGATACCTTTATAGAACTCACACAATAATGAAGTATGGATTAATTAACTTGTTTTTCATTTGTGGTTCTTTAACATATGTGGTATGAATCACATGTGATTGTGTTCCTCTTATCCTATAAGAGTATATATCATTTTGATTCTATCAATCACACTATACAGACTTAAGTCCAAACATTCATAGTATCTAAACCCAAACTCTTAAATTATATTTGCATAATATGACGTTAATTTTGAAGAATTTGTTATCTGGCTATAGGTTTCATAGATGTGGGTATCCATAGTTCGATCCATATCCTTACTCATGGATCTCATCTTGACTTACTACACTTTTTAAGCCAAAGTAACATTTATTGTGTTTCTTCTTTACCATATCAGCACTCCTGCTACTTTACTGGTGAATACATATCTCATCTTTAAATGCTTCTCTAGCATTAAAGGCAGTTGCTCATGTGAGAGAACTACCATTTTTAACCTGTATGACATACTAGACATTGTATATTTTTACTCAGACATATTAGTAATAATAAATGACATAATATCATTAATAAAAATAAAAATATTACATACAGTCTACAACTTTATATTTTTCGCTTGCCAATAGCTTTTACATGTTTCTCAAATATTTCTTTGCCTATTGGCTTGGTCAAGGGGTCTGCAATCATACATTTGGTTGAAATGTATTGTGTAGTTATACTTTTCTGTGTTATATAATCCCTCATAAAGTTATACTTGATATCAATGTGTTCGGTCTTGCTGTGATACTTAGGGTCTTTAGTATAGTCTATGGTTGCAGTATTGTCACAGTGTTTCAACACCGGATTGATACTCTCGTTTCCAAATCCTATGTGGTTGATAAATCTCTTCAGCCAAAAAGCCTCTTGCGCTGCTGTAGTGCATGCCATAAACTCAGCTTCCATAGAGTGTAAAGCAATGAATATATGCTTCTTGCTAGTCAGATGTGCCTTTTAAGTATATCAAGATCCTCTTCACTGCTTTCTAGTGTTTCTCACTAGGGTTAGACTTGAATCTGCTAACCAATCCCATGACATAACAAATCTCTGATCTTGTATGTATCATCGTATACATAAGGCTACCAAAGACACTGGCATATATGTAACTCTTTCTATTTGCTTTTTGTCTAATTCAATTTTGGGACACATGTCAGAATTCAAGGCCACTACAGTAACTACAGGGATATCTATTGGATTGCAGTCACTCATATTGAATCGTTCAAGTATCTTCTTGATATAATTCTCCTATAAAAGAGTGAGGATTCTCTTGGAGCAATTCCTTCAAATCTTGACTTCAAGTATGTATTCTGCCTCACCATGTCTTTAATCTCAAAATTTGATAAAAGGCATTCTTTAATAGCTATCACTAAATCAAGACTATTTCCAGCTAAGAGTATGTCGTCTACATATAAGGATAATATTATAAAGTTACCCCACAAACTGCTTAACATAGACGCAATGGTCTTCCTTTATCATCTGGAAGTTATATGAGGCTTGTGAAACCTCAAATACTACTATCTGCATGATTGTATTAATCCATAAATTGATCTTTTGAGTTTACACTTTTTGTGTTCAAACACTTTTTCACTGAAACCTATTGGTTGATCCACATATATTTCTTTATCCATATCACCATTCAAGAATGTAGTTTTTACATCCATCTGATATAACTCCAAATTTAAAATATTTACTATTGCCAGAATAAGTCTTATAGAATTGACGCATATAACAAGTGAAAAAGTATCTTATAATTTATACCTTCCTATTGTGTATATCCTTTTGCAAACAATTGATCTTTGAATTTATCAATTAATCCATCTATTTTCTCTTGATTTTGAAAACCCACTTGTTCCCAATAGCTTTACGCTCTTTTGGAAGATCAACCAATTCCCAAACTTGGTTTTTTATCATTGAGTCCATTTTTTTCTTCCATTGCTTTCTTCCATTCCTCCTTAGCATGACCTACCAAGTGAAAGGAATTGGAAGACACGCAGCGAAAATTAATTTAAAATTTTTCCATTCCTTGCCAGGATCTACCGTATGTGTTTAAGTCAAGTGGGAAGAAGCATTACCCTTAGTGTGCCTCAGCGACTTCCACAGCTTTTGGTCACGACGTTCACAGCTTCTTTCCGCGGCTCGTGCTCCCTTTCCGATCACAAGAAGTCGACGACTCAGGTCGGCTTCCTCTACTGGTATCCACACGAACAGCGTTCCAACCATGAACGACGTGCTAGCGTCTCTTGCCCCTCCAGGGCTTTCTCAAGAGTTCATCCTCTCCGTCTCTATTTTGACAGTTTCTTATCTGCAAACCCTTTGCTCAGTCCCCTTCGGCCTTTCTGTGTTCTATATATTTATGCAAAACATAGCTCCTAATATCAGTTATATAGGATGCTCTGCGTTTTCTTACTGAATTGGATTTTAGGAGTTAATCTTATATTAATTCCAAAATTAATACAATATCATATATTGTATAATTTGATAAGAAACTAATTAAATAAATAATATTAAATCCGTCCCACAAATTTAATTTACCTATTTATTTAACTTAAAATAAAGCTAAGACTGAACTGTATTTGATTTATTCTTATAAATCAAATTTGAGATATCATATCAATTTGAATTTCAAATTCAAATGTGATAGAGATTTAATTTATCCTTATAAATTAAATCTTATAAATATCTCTTATATGAGATATCCTATCAATTTGAATTTCAAATTCAATCGTGATAGAGATTTAATTTATCCTTATAAATTAAATTTTATAAATATCTCTTATATGAGATATCCTATCAATTTGAATTTTAAATTCAAACGTGATAGAGATTTAATTTATCCTTATAAATTAAATCTCATATATCTCTTATATATAATATATATATATATGAATTTATATATATATATATATACGAATATAAATATAAATAAATATATATACATCTATCCTGGATCATTCATTGAATATGGACATGTCTTAGATTCAAAGAATCTGGACATCATAGCTCGTGTTAGGCTATTTTGTGTGCGACCCTGTAGGCCCATATGAAGTTGGCAGTGGGTCATTTGTTATACTAGCCCACAAGTCGCAAGCGGTCTCTAGCAAGACATAATAACTACCCAAATCATATGAGGATCGTTAAACGATGTAACCTTTTATACAACCATATCATGTCCCTTCTGTCACGCGATATTTTGGTCATGGTTGAGGCATGGATAATGTCATCCTCATATTCTTGACTGTTACTTTCTCGATCCCTGAGTAGTCTGACTATAAAATGGAACTACCTTTCTATTACAGTATGGCTATACATTTCTCAGACTCACTCATCGAGGGGCCTAGTAATATCTCTCTACGAATGTGAGGGACAAATTCCATCTTGACCATTCACATTCCTCCGCATGAAAAACCACTAAGCCCAAACATAATCTTTATGATCACTCGGTCAAAAGTGACTTTTGACTAGGTCAAAGCTGAGCGTTTGTCATGTAGAAATCCATGATGATCTCAGGTCAAAGAGCATATTGACATGGTTTATATATGAGAGAAGCTTATGATGTTACCCATGCAGTTCTCTCATAGCAGGTCGGTCCAACACCTTGTACTCTTATATGTGCCTATGACTTTAATTTATATCTCTATACATCTTCAAAGTCATACTGGTCTTATTTCATCTGTGCTCCCGCAGAGATGACCTTCCAGGGACATTTAGGATAAGATCATGAATTATCCAAGGATGGTCATCACAATAAACATGCAAATAATATGATAACACAATTAATAAATTCATAAATCAATAATATTCATAAGACAATGATTGGACCCTAGGGCACAATTTCCAACACTAAGGCCTCATAAATAGTGCTAGGTTCATCATCCCATTTTAGAGTAACTAAGAGTGCTTTGCTTTCTATTTGGAAGTGTCTCTTTAGAACACTTTCCCTATTACTCCTTCTCCTATGAGCAACTTGCTTATCTTTTCTCGTTTGTCTTAGTCTTTGTGTTGGCTATTCTTAGCTCTACTCAGACTGACATACCTACAGGATTCTAGTCTGTCAATTTGTTTAGCACTGTCCTATTCCTGAGTCTTATAAAGAGATACAGTGCAGTCAACATCTCCTCTACTGGAAAACTCTATTTCAATGAATACAACATCTCTTGATTCTATTTCAGTCACTGTTCCATCTTCAATTTCACTTATGAATATATATCTTTTTTAGAGTTCAAAGTACCTTGTAAAAATATATTTCTTCCCTCTAGGACCCAGTTTCCCATGTCAATGAGAATTGTCATGAATATATGCCACCGAGCCCCAAGGTCTAAGGATGTTTAGATATGGCTGACGTTTAGTCTATAACTTGTAGGATGTAGAAGCGACTGACTTTGAGAGCACAAGGTTAAGTATGAAGGTTACTGTCAATAAAGCATCACCCTAATGTGAAATTGGAAGGTTTGACTGAGCCACCATAGACCTGACTATGTTTAGAATATTCTATTTCTTCTTTCGGCAACCCTATTCTGTTGAGATGTGCTAAGGATAGTTAGTTGCCTAATAATTCCTTTTTCTTCATAGAGCTGTTTGAATTAATCTAAAAGGTATTCATGACTTCAATCAGTGCATAATGCCTTGATTTTATTATCCATTTGATTTTCTACTTCATTTGTGTATTGTCTTAAGCACTCTAGTGCCTCAGACTTATGTGAAATCAAATAGACATAAACATATTGTGAAAAATCATCAATGAAGGTAATGAAATACCAAGCTCTATGTCTCACCCTCACACTCATTGGACCACAAGTATCAAAATGGATTAATTGCAACGGGTTTTTGCCTTGTGTTCCCTTACGGAATGATTTTCTAGTAGCTTTACTAGTTAGGTAGCTTTCACGTAATGACATATCAATGTTAGGGATTACCCTCCAACAAGCCTTCTTTTGCTAGTTTAATCATTCTATTTTGATTATTATGTCCTAGTGTAGCATGCCATATATCATATTAGGATTATTTGAAGTACTATCAAAATAATGGTGAGCATTAAAATCAACGGCAAGATCCAAAATAAAGAACTTTTGAAATCAGAAAGTTGAACCATAAAATATTGAGTTGCTATAAATGTCAACTTTATCATGAAAGTTTATATTGAATCTAAAGTCTACTAAGCAAATTACAGATATTAAATTCCGTCAGATGTCAGGAGCATGAAGCACATCATACATCATCAAGGTCTTTCCACCATGCAAAACAAGTTTGCAGGTGCCAATGCCTTGAACCTCAATCATTGTATTATTGCTAACATAAAGCCACTTGCTTTGAAATGACAACTGACATTATTCAATGAAAGATCCTCAATGTTGACTTACGTGGTCTGTGCAGCCTGAGTCAATAATCCAAGAAAAGGAAATAGGTTCTGTTAAAAAATAGTACTAGAAACAAATTAGACATGTGAATTCACATAATTCACTGTTACCTTTCCGCTCTCGGTCTGTTTAGAATAGTCACGTGCGAAATGTCTCATATTGTGGCAAGCAAAGCATTTGACTTTTTTTAGGTCTAACTTTTTCTTGTCACCTTTATTTCCCTTTTTTTGTATTGTTGCTTGCCTTTCTTGGGTGGATGACCGCCTTTCTTCCCATTTTTCAAATTTTTTTTGCCCTTTTTGAGTCTAGGCTTTGATTGAGAAGGATCAGCACCTCGGTTAAATAAGCTTATCCAGTGGCCTTATAATCCTCTAGACATTCATCCTCTAACTCTAAATACTTAGCTACATCATTAAAAGTGATGATATTTTTATTATGGGTCAAATTAACTTTCATGTGCTCTCAATTGACAGGGAGCGATCTGATGACAGCCTGTACTTGCTACTCGTCAGATAGATTATGTTCATCCTCATTCAATTCTCGAATCATATTGGACATTTCTCTCAGATATTTCCTCATAGGATTATTTGGCTTTAGCTTATAGGTATTGAATTTAATCATCAACTTTTTAAACTTAGTCGTATAGACTCCACCAAACTTATCCTTTAAGGCAATCCATATAGCTCGTGTCGTTATGTGTATCTCAAATTCACATCAAATCATCAGCCATTGCACTTAGCAATATGATTCTTACTATGCTATTCTTCTTTTTCCAAGACAGGTATCCCTCCTAGTCTTTCCTGTGCTGGACCGTATTTTCAGCCTCAGGCTCTACTATTGCCATTGTTAATGGCTCAATTGTATTATGTTCTTCTAAAATATATTAGACTTTTCGGTGCCAAATATCTCAGTTGTCCCTGTTGAGTTTTCCCCTTGTTTAATTAAGCAATAATGTTATTTGATGCCATTTTTCAATATTAGTTATGTGACAAACCTATCACATATTAATTTATTGAACCATAGAACATTTAAGTAAATTTACATATATATAGAGCATGTAAAGTATACAATGTTATATATTTATATTAATTTTTATCAGAAAATAATAGCATCGCTGGACCCATGATAAAAAAAATACATTTATACCTCCCATCACATAGGCACTAGCAATGTCATCACTTCCTATCAAAATTAATATAAGCACTAGTTTTAGTAAATTTTGTTTTTAGAATACTCATTATCTAAAAGCTCCCACTTATAAAAAAGTATACATGAATCATAACTAAATGAAATGAAACATATTTCTCTTGTATATGAGGCATATAATAAATGATAAGTCTTTACAAATAAAGAGTAATAAAAAAAATATCCTTAACAAAGCAAAGTAGTAGAAATCAAATACAAATATAAATCATTTGATATAAGCTTTACAGTATTCTAACATCGTTTTTCTTAAATTCTTAAGTTTACGAAATGGCTTGATAAGGTTAGATACAAAATCTGTTGTTTTAAGCAAATACGTTTTGCTTATAGATCCTTGTCTAGGCTTGCCTCTAACCTTAGTTGCTCTTATATACTCAATTTTGACTTGTAGGTAGAATTTAGTATTCTCCTTATCTGTCATGAATCCAATGTAATCGCCAATCATGCCATTAATACCTTTTATATTTGTTAGTTTAGTTGTATCTCTTTCAGCTATGTTCATAGCCAAAATAGGGGTAAGAAGTTGGTTCACTTTCTCTCTATCCTCAACTGGAGATTCATCATGAAAAGTAGGCATAATCTTAGAGTTTGAGTCTAAAGTAACTATAAAAGGCTGTATAGGAAGGGGTTTGATGGGAAGTAAAGTTTCTGATCTCAGTCCGGAATCATTCATTACTTTTGGTTCCTTTTGTTAAACTTCTTCCACCAACTCCTTTGGATTTTCTTCAAAAAATTTATCAAGTTCTTATTCCAGATCCTCTTCAGGTTCCCCCTCGGGGTCCTCTTGAAGGTTCTCCTCTGGGTTATTGACATCATCCATAAATGAGATATCATCATATAAGCTATATCCCAGAGATTCAGTGCTAAATGAAGTCATTTTCACTTAAATAATAAAAAATATTAATTATCATAATTTTTTAAAATTTTTAAACACTAAAAATACTAAAAAATACACTGAATATTTATAAATAGGTCCAGAATTGCCTCTAAAATTAGGCAAAGTATTTATCAAAATTATGATCTTGATTTTAGGGATTTTTAAGAATAAATCGTACCTCAATCGGAGGTGTCACGCTCCCTCACACACCCTAAGAAGAAAAACATTTAGAAAAATAAAAAAATTGAATAAAGCCTACTCTCAGCCACATATCAGTCATCAGATTTTCCCTTTTTTTAATTCAAAAAAATTTAATTACTCAAAAAAAATTTGTAATCTAACCCGACCCATACCCCTACTGCCAATTTTTTTAAAAATGGGCTTAGCCCACTGTAGCCTAAATTTTTTTTTGGTTGGATTGGGCTATGCTAGCTGTAACATCCTCATTTTCATACATCTTAGGGACCAAATGGTATCATCTGGAACCACTTTTAAGGCTATTGAAGTCAAATTACTCAATCTAGAATTTTACTCTTAGCGAGTACTATTTACTATGTAAATTCCAGTGGAGTGACTTCACTTCAAAAAATCATAACTAATTCTAGAAAAATTAAAATGAAGTGATTCAAATTGCTACACAAAGATAACTTAATGCTCTTTCAGGAAAAAATAACTCATTGACCACGCCTTAACCAAGTCAACATCAATAAACATCCAAAATTTATTGTTCATCTGCATATCTCCCTAATTCAAGCATTTTGGTCCCAACATTTGCACTATCCAATCCCCAGCTTCTCTTCATGCTTCCTTAATCTTTCCTCATCTTAAAACTATGGGATTGGGATTATATGGAAGGGGATGAGATTTCTGGGGAAATTTCAGTAGCAAACAGAAATCATACAATGTATGCAACTATATGCTTGATATTACTATATGTGTACTTAATGATCATGCTTGCATCATGATAACATACATGCTTCCATGTTACTTAATTATAACATATGGCCATAGCATAAAAAGAAACAGATTATTACTTAGTCATACATGCTTCATATCATCAAGGTAAGAAAATATCATATAAAACATCCAAGCAGTATAAGCATACAAGTAGGTAAATTTACTACCTGGCTTGTAACCTTTCCTTCCAGCTCTTAGCCTTGTCTCTAAGGTCCCTTCTTATTATAAGTCAGAACCTATACATAGCATAATAATATCTTTATTATTATCCAGTATAGTTCTACTTAATCTCATTCTTAACTAGGGGTAATATCATTAATCTGACATTCCCCTGGCTTTCTTTCTACCTTTAGCTACCTTTATTAATAGAGATATTTCTCTATTCTAACTATTAAGAGCAATCCTCTACTTTATTAGAGCAGGGACTAGATAACTTGCTTACCTCATTCCTAATCTCTGCCTAGTCCCTAATCTCCTTGTACTGCTCCTGACTCCACCAGAACTCCTTCCTTTCTTTCTCTTCCTTCATTTCTTTCTCTCTTTCTCTCTTTCTCTCTTCTTTCTCTTCTTTGCCTTTGCTTGGCCGTGGCATTCCTTAAGGGAGGAAGGGCCTATTTATAGGTGAGTGGAGGTGAAATGAATGGCTCAGATCGAATCATGATGAATGGCCCAGTTCGCTTAGCTTCCTCAAGAAGCTTTACCTGCATCATCACGATGACATCGCCCTCCTTAATGACTCACCAATATGACATCATCCAAGGACACCTCAGGGGACACCTCATGGGGTATGTGGCACAATTGGTGGGGCCCTTGGGATACCTCACCAGCTGACTTAGCCTCTCCAGAGAATTCCAGAGCCTTTTCCTGGAATGAACGGCCGAGATTGTGCCACGTGTCCTTTTTACTTTTTCTCCTTTTTCCTATCTCATGACATGTGTCCTTAACTTTTCTTCTTTTCATGTAATCATGCCATGTGGCACCTTGTGGGTCCCATGAGGACACCTTTCATGCCACCTCATAGTCTAAAGTCATATATGATCACTTTTCCCAGTTTTATCCTTAACCAAGTAACTTTACTTTATAGAAAAGTACTAAAATATAATTTTAATGCCTATTAAACTCCATAATCCTTTGGCCTACGTTTTTGGGCTCTTGGATTGCTATCTTGGGTTTCTAACCAAGCCCAAGCACTCTGGTAGCTTGGTTCCTAAGAAACACCTCTTACTTCTACTTTATGCCCACAGGGACTTTCACTATTTTCCCTGAATTTTCACTTTCTTGTAGTTTAGTCCCTGAACATCATATGTACACTTTTGAGACTCCTGCATAATAGGGTCTAGTAGCCTTCCTTTTTCAGGCTATATATTGAGCTTCTAGGCCTAAAAATTGAGATATGACACTAGCCCAATCCACAGAACAGCAGTGTAGCAGCATATATTTTTTTTATGGCATCTCAAAGTGACACCGTTTTAGGATGATCAAAACGGTGCATTTTGATCATCCTTGATCTCAAACCGAGTCATATAGACCTGACTAGAAATCGGGTTAGGGTCTTATAGACTCGACTCATTTTTTTGCTGTAACTTCTCCGTCTGACGTTTGATTTAGACATTCTTGGTGTGATTTTCTTCTTCTTTTTTTGTACTTTACACAATGGAACTAATTTCAAGGCCTAAAAATGTTGTTTTCTAATTACCCAATTTTGAACAAAAGTTCTCTGCTTGGTGGACGGTGAGTTTACTTATGTTTTATGGTTTAAATGCATTCTCAATACATCTTATCACAAAATAAACACTTTAAAATAGAAATAAGCATACAGAACATTGCATATTCATAAAATGAAAAAAAATATAGAGAAGCATACAGAAGAACATAACTTTCCTCATGATAACACTATTAGTTTTGGGCGTAAATAAAATACTTGTTTGACTTATTGAATACCTACACAAAATCAGAGTACTTTGGATAGGCTCACAGTCATGTTACATAACAAATGCACCCACAAAAAAGTAAATAAACAGAGAGCACCGAAAGAGAGAGAAGTAGAGGAAGAATGAATGTTTCTTAAAAAAACTTCTTGTCTCCTATTCATTATAGACACACATATGCATATCTTCTGCCAAAATAAGGGGGAGTGGCTTCTGTGATAACTCCCCACTCTCCCATGTCTTTCTCTTTTAGCCTGTGTCCATAGCCAGTGTTCACAACTGCTCCATCCATATTTACTCCTCATGGACTTGGGCCTAATCCATTATGAGTAGACTGGCCCATTTTCTAACAGAAACAAATATATGAAATTAGACAAAAATATGTGGAACAGAGAGAACGATGGCTGAGGGATTGAGTTGAAAATGGAAATTTTGAGCCATGAATCAATTGGGGGTTTAGTGTTTCACTCAGGATAGGGCTCTTTAGTTGAAATTTTAGGATTTGGACATAGCCTTTGTGCTTCTTTTAATTATAGCCAACCATTATCAGAGATATGAAGCTGTAACATGAACACTACATTGGCCACCTTGTTGAGTTCATGGAATCGCATAACATGAATAAAAGGTAAGTTGTGAATATGATATTCCCACAAATTGATCGACAATAATAGTCCACAAAAGGATCAAATCTTATAAATATTTACTTAACAATAATGGTTATTTAGCAAAAAGGTAAATAGAGGAGTGAGAAAGAGAGAGAAGATACAAGGAGCGAAGAAGGAGAAGAGTAGAAGAGGTTACTTGAATGAAGTCGACGATAGTGGCTAGAGGAGTAGGTAGCAGCGAGCTGTAGCGGTGGCTAGAGGTGCACTGACGAGTGGAGAAAGACAGAGCCTGTGAACGCTAGAGACGAATGGAGTGAATGAAAATGTAGAAAAGGGTTTTTAGACCGGAGGGGCAAACTTGAAATATTGAAAAATAAGCATGGATAATTTAGTCAGCGTAACACATAATATTTTTTACCCCTCCAAAAACTCCCAAATTTGGAGGGGTGAGGGAGGGGCAGGGGAGTAGAAAAAGACAAAAAATTCCCTTCCCCTCTCTTCTATTTTTTAAACCAAACATATATACCCACTACCTTCCCCTAATCTTCTTTTTAAAAATCTCTAATCAAACAATGGCTTAAGGAATCAATTAGTTACTATGTTTAACTGGACCAACCGCTGTGCTGCTATGGCAATTAGAGAACCATGACCTTTCTTTCACAATATGTATTGTGTGTTTTTGGTTTCTCCCCAAACCTAGGTTTTAAAAGCCTTTTTTGGGCAAAACCTAGGTTTAAAAAATTTTTAAAACAAACAGCTATATTTGTTCAAAAGGGCTTTTGAACTAAACCATAGTTTAAAATTAAGGTTTTAGATAAGCTGGACAAAGTAGCTTATGGAATAGTAAAATAGCTTATGGACTAACAAATTATTATATTACCCATCCTTTTTCTTACACCCTTTCTCCTTTATTTTTTACACTATCTCTCATCTCTTTTCAATAATAATATTATTTCTGGAAATAACTATCCAAACACTCATTTATTTAAAATCACTTGTTTTTCATAAGCTCTTATCCATAAGCTATTTTCTAAAAGCTGCCCAAAAGCACTTTTTTTATAAACTATTTTTTAAAGTCTTATCCAAACAGGCCCTTCAAGAATTTTTCCAAAGACAATTCAGTCAAAAGTCCCATTGGCTTTTAATATGCTAGCGTGACGTCCCAAAAATTGAGAAATTACTACCCTAAAATATAAGAGAACTAACATATATATAGTGTGTATTTGGATAAGATTTTAGAAACGAACTTATGAAAAAAAGGGCTTTTGGGCAGCTTATAGAAAAGGGCTTTTGGAGAAGAGCTTATAGAAAAAGATTATTTCCAGAAATATTTCTATTATTGGTAAATTATAAAAAATTGTATGAGTATTAAATGATGAGAGATAAAAGAGGAGATGAGAGATGAGAGAGTATATAAGAAGGAAAAGTGAGAGGGTGTAAGAAAAAATAGGAGAGAGGAGAGAGGGTGTAAGAAAAAGTAGGAGAGAGGAGAGAGGGTGTAAGAAAAAGTAGGAGAGAAGGTGTAAGAAAAAGTATGGATAATATAGTAATTGGTTAGTTCATAAGCTCTTTTACTGTTCTATAAGTTACTCTAACCAACTTATCTGAAACTTTAGTTTTAAACTATGGTTTAGTCCAAAAGCCCGTTAGAACAAATATAACTGTTTGTTTTAAAAATTCTCCAAATTTAAGTTTTGAGTCAAACCTAGATTTAGCAATTTGCTAAACACACCCATAGTCATATAGACAAAGTTACAATACATGTTACACAATATAAAATTGGATTTAAGGTGCAAATATACAAATAATCTTTTCACAAAATTGCATCTGGTATTATATTTTTTTTTGGTTCCAATAGTATACAAAAATATTTTTAAACGTGGCAAAGAAGTCATCTTCGTTAATAGCAATGGATGTCCGTTACCTTTTTATTTGTGGGTCTCACTAAGTGCCACCTGTCAGCTCATAAAGATACGTGCTGAGTCCATATTCACTCTTCTCCTTCAACTCTCTCCCCCGGTCACCATTCCACTCTCTATCTATCTATCTGTCCACCTTCAACTCATAGAAATCCCTTCCTCCATGATCTCACAGGATATTCAACAAAGTGAAGACAAGTAGTGCCTCGACAATGGAACTTAGCTCCATAGAGCTCAAAGATTATTTCATGCCTTAAAAACTTCAACTTTTTTCAGAAACTCATGTACAGAAAACTCATACAAATAAGGAAGGAATGAAAATCCTAAATGGAATCAAGTAATGAATTTTTTTTTTAGTTGGGTTTCACTTCATGATTGCAGTGACCTCTTCCTCCATCTCGAATTCCGCCATCACGTACTCATAATCGTAGACAACTCATAAGAGAGGTCCGCGTGCCTCTCAAGGATCTGATCCTAGAAGCCGGTAATGCCCCTGGGTGGTTCGATTCGTTAATTAGGTGGTTCGCAATAGTGAAGGCAGGCCCAATGGGAGTTTTCAATATTTCTTACAGTGATTGATAAGAAGGGAGCAGAGACTGGCATTTCATCGGAAAATCTTGAAGGTAAAATCTCAGGGTACCCCTCTTCTCAATCTGACTTTAACATATCACATTTTTTCGAATGAATCACTCATTCAAACTTCTGAGAAAGTGAGAAGAGAGAGTTAACATGTTAGAAGAGGGCGAGAGGCGTGAGAGAGAAAGGAAGGATGAGAGGAGGAACAGTTGACGGAGCCGAGGGAAGATGGCCTTGCCCATTAGGGTTGACACGTGGAACTTGGTGGGACTCAAAAAAGTAACATGCATCCAAAAGCATTAATAATGGACAGGATATTTTTCTCCGTTTGAAAATATTTAAAAATATTTATGTGTATTTTTGCAACAAAAATTATTATAGCCCCACAATTACATCTTAACCTATAAGAAGAATTATATTCTTTCTATAGATATTTTGGCAGAGTCCCTTACCCCGAAAATTCTACAATAGCTTGGTGTAGTCAAGAGGAGCTCCCCTTCATACCAACATATACACTATACGTAAATAAGGTGAGAATCCTATCGATAGCATACATGAAACACCTAAATTACATAAATATATTTAGAAGTTTAGATTACATTAAATAGGAGTCCTTCAAAATGACACTTAAACTTCACGCTAACAATATAATCCCTTAATGATAGCAGGAGGAGAAGATAAAATGTTAGCTACGTTATCTGAGGTAAAAACTATATCTTCGAGTGAAAACGTCACAGTTATATAATCTAATGAAATACTAAACAAATAATTTAAACGGATTTAAATTTGAATAAGAAAGACATACAAAAAAAATAGAAGAGTTAAGTAATTTTATCTCTTCAACAAGTTTAATAATGAGCTTAACAGCCCTATTATTTCTATAGAGAGAAGAACTTATGATTAGTTTTTTAGGAAATTTTTAAACGAATAATTTTAACAAAAAATTTTAATCTCTTATTTTATTATGTTTAACTCTATTAAATCTCAACTTCTAAATTGTACATCCGTAAACATAAATAGAATTGTATAAAAAATATTAATGAGTAAAACCAAATATGAAATAAAAAAATTGTTTAATAGAATCAGTTTTAATAAAACAAAACTGTAAATATTAAATCTTATCTTGTCGTTAGATTTTACTAAAACGAGAAATAAATGTGGATACGGATTCTATATGGGTAACTAATAAATTAAATATGGTATGAAGTCACAAAAATAAACGTTAACACATAATTTATGAGGATAAATAATCAATCAAATGTAGCTAGAAGCCATGAATAATAAAAATAAGTTTAAAACCCACAAATAACAAGTATATATACAATATTCACAAATAACAAACTAGCTTTGTGTTAACCATGACATGCTAACGTCTAAAAGTATTTAGGATAGAAATAGGTTAAGGTTTTGAAAACTTAGCCTAGTTAAGACTAACAAGGCTTGACCTATTTAATAAAGATGATAGATTATATGCCTATTTAGAGGCCTTCTTGCTTAAGTAGACTAGACTATTTTTCCTTGAGTATTGACCTATTTAATATATATATATATATATATATATATATTATTGTTTGTCTATCATAACATAACGAACAAATATTTGAATCTCTACTTAAAAAAGTACTCATATTTAGTACCTAATAATATTTTGAATATGATATCTCAAATAAGAGGATAACTATACTTAGTAAAATATTGTGCACTAACGTACGTGCAATGCAAAAACTATATTTATTTCACTTGGATAATTTAGTACATAAAGGAATGAGAGATTTATAAGATCAAATCATATCCAATCTAAATAAATAATAAAAGATAAAAATAGAAATAATATTCTAGTATCCTAAGATAATGTCAAAAATAAAAGACTAATTAAAACTTTTTATTAAAGACCAATTTAAACTTAATTATGATGGAGTGTTGCGGTTGTAGTAACAGGAGGAGTAAATTAGGGTTATGGTGTAAGTGGACTTGTGAGACTTAGGCCCACTTCAAATACTCCCTCTGAAATAGATGTTATCATTCCCAACTTGTTCACCGACCCATTTTTTTCTTTTTTTTTTTTTTTTGTTATATGTTCAGTGACCGACTTAAAAGCAGAGGTGGAGCCACAAAACCTTTTTTTTTAGTACAAAAATTTCGAAAAAATGATTGGACTCAACCACGATCCAAAGGCAGGATAAAGTCTCTTTTTCTTGTAAAGACACCTTTTAGATAATAAAGCCCATTACATTCCTTAGTTTGGCCAATCACCTTCCTCAATGCTAAATCCTAAAAATCACAGTGAAATTATTGATCAAAGATACCAAGACACTTTAATTGATAGGCCATAAATTTTATACACAATAGATTGCACTTGATGTCAGACACAGAGAGCATTATGCAAGACGATGTTTGCTAAAACAAACAACAGTGCCTGAACCCATAACCCTTGCATGGGTATCATTCGCAACTTGAACCTGTGAATCTTCAGAATAAGTTGTAAATTCAGTAAAGAATTCTTTAAAACCTATAATATGACCTGTAGCCTTGGAATCGACTACCTATGTATTCTTTCATTTAATAATAAGTGCTGTTATAAATACAGTACCTCCATGGTGTAAAGTAATAGAAGTTGCTTTCTCAGTTAGTTTTTCTTGAGATTACTTATCAAGAATTTTTCATCGCATGGTGAGTTTATCATGATTCAGCATATCATTGTCTGTAGCATGCTAGTCATCAGTCTCTTGCTGTCTTTATCTCCTTTTGGCTGCTGCTTCATATTTGCAGGCATACAAACTGTGAAGCTCCCACATAAATCATGAGTATGACCATTTTTGTTACAATGATCACACCTTTTTTATCGCCTTCTAAATTGCGTCGAGTTACCCTAGCTGAAGTTTCAGCAGTTGGTGGAGAAAAATTTGAAGGACCCTGTACTAGTGCCTTGTGGCTCTCCTCATATTTAATCATGTTGAAAGCATACTCTAGAGATGGGCAAGACTTTATCCCCATGATTCTTCCACGAGCATCCTCAAAGACATCAGACAGACCGAGAACAAAATCACGGCAACATTCACAATCAATGTATGTTTGAAATATACCTCATCGTTGTGGCAAGTCCACTGGTGCACTTCATACAAGTCATCTGCTACCACAAATGCATTAGATACTGAAGTATTACGTCACGGACTTCTTCCCCTGTGTCAGACTTCGTAGCTGTCACTTGACTTGACAGATGGCTAATGTATTCTCTTTGACAGAATACACCCGTTTTGCTTATTCGAAATTTCTAGAGCAAAGTAGCGAGTAAATAGTTTTCGCTGATTTCAGTCGTCATATGGTGAACAAGCCAAGTCTTTACCATGTCCTCCGCACTCCATATTGCATACTGCAGAATATCGGATGTAGGAGGCTTGATTCCAGGTGAGGTACTTCTCCTTGTCCTTACCTCGTGTGAACATGAGAACATTCCTAGAAGATAGTTGTTCCCATTCAACTTCTGGGAAATAAACCAGTCATTACTGATTGGTTTGCATCCTTCCTAGAGTCGACCATGCTTTTCGAGCCTTCTCCTATCTCCGACAATGACTTCGTTTCTTCACTAAGTGTAGTGAAGGCTCTGCTCTGATCGATCAGTGCTGACTTGAACGACATAGGAAGCGTCGCTCTAATACCATGTGAATGAGCAGCGCAAAAACTATGTTTATTCCACTTGGATGACCAAGTAGCTACATATAGGAATGGAGAGATTTACAAAATCAAACATATCCTATCTAAATGAATGATAAAAGATAAAAATAAAAATAAAAATAATATTCTAATATCCCTAAGATAATGCAGAAAATAAAAGATTAATTAGAACTTAATTATGATGAAGTCTTACAACACTAATGAGAAGAGTAAATTAGGGTTATGGTTCTGGCAACAACAAAAAATAGGGTTATAGTGTAAGTGAGCTTGTGAGACTTATACCCACTTTCAACAATATATATATATATATATAAGAACTAGTGTAGTGTTAGGTCTTATATTAAGGACCAGAAGAGTATTTTATATATGTACTCCTTCAGTCTTTAATTTATGATATAATTAAGGAGTTGATTTTAGTTTTAAATATATCTTTTTCTTGTATTTATTAATTTTTTTCAAATTACCCTATTTACACTATCTCAATAATAATAAAGTAAGAAAGTGAAGAGGGGAGTTAGGACAAATGATCAGGGTATTTTAGAGAAAACACATCATATTAATTAATTTAACTAACCTTTTTAAATTAACTAAATTAGTTAAATAAGTTATATATTAATGATTGAATGAGTAATATTTATTCCTTTTTATTCTTATATTTTAATTTAAAAATATAATTAGTCAATTAATGTAGTATTTTGGGTTTTTTATTCCATAATGAAAATATAATTAGTCATTATTTTTGTATAGGTTCAGTTGAGTCTTTATTACACAGATAATCAAAAGAAATAGTTATATATATATATATATAGTTTTGTTACCCACTTGATTCACTATTGTTTTACCCCGATTACATCTAAATCTAACCCGCATCACGTATCTGGTTATAGTAGGTGAGTCTCCTAATAAATTTTTTTTTATATATGTTAAGACTCCAGATGTATGTGTGTGTGTGTGCATGTATATGTATATGTGTGGGTGTATATATATGTGTGTATTGTAAATGATCCAATTATTGCCATTTAATACTTTTAAGCTGAAATAAACTCTTTTAAAAGAAGAGTAAATAATAAATATTTATATAGTTATTATTAAAATAATTTTTATGATTGATAAATTATTAAAAAAATATAAAATAAAAATAATAATTATTTATATTTGATATTTATTTTTAATATTTATTTTGTGTTTGATAATAAAATAATAAATAATACATATATTTAATTTATTGAGTAATTAAGAATAAATAATTAATAATAAATAAATAATTACTTTAATGAATTTATTATTACTTTAATTATGAATAATTAAAGTAGCAGAATATTTGCATTACAAGCTTAAAAACCTCACTAAAACATAATCTCGACAGAGTGAGATTTTTTTTTCTCTTTTTTAATTTACTGAAATATATTCATTTCCTTAAATTGGTAAAAATATTCAACGAAGCTTAAGGGCACAATGGCCTAGAAATAGCCAAAACTTTTCTCTATTGAGATTAGAGAAAATATTAATAAAAAATGGGCGGGCTGGGCTGGCCTGATGGTCAACCCATGCCCCACCTATTTATTTTTTTATGAGCACAGGTTAGCCCGTGCTCGTGTCTTAACCCGTTTAAGCCCGTATTAAATGGGTTGGGTTAAACCCGTTTGAGTTCTAATGGGCATGAGCAGCCCATTTATAAAAAATAAAAATATTTTTTTTATTTAAACTCATTTAAAGTTTTAATAACAATAAAAATAAAATAACAATATTACATACATAATATGATTGTTCATCCTAAAATTAAAAAATAAAATATCATAATAATAGCTACAATTTATAACCACACAGTCTACAATGATTATATAATATAATCATTTATAATCTTAATTATTCAATTGGATTATGATTATACATAATTTACATTATATTTACTTGTGATAGTTGTAGATATAATTACCCATACCTCTACAAAATAAATTTAAAAAAGTATATTAGTATGTAATTAAAATAAATTTAAATAAATATAATATAATAATTAATAAAAAAAATATATGGGCGAGCTGCGGGCTGCCCAATGATCAGCCCGTAGCCGGCCCATATAATTTACTGTTTGAGCCTGTTTAAACCCGCCCGTTACTGGCCTATTTTGGGCTGGCTTAAACAGGTTCAAATAGTATCGAGTTATGGGCAGGCCCACGGGTTTCAGGCTAATTGCTCTCCCTTAGTTAGGATATAGAGCTAGTAATCCCTGATCTGATAATCCTGGAAGTTTGAAACGGCACGATCAATGGCTATAACTTGCACCTCCATGAAATCCGAACAACACAATCAACAAGTTAGATTTTTTTTTTTTTGCTATTGAAAGAGGGCAATAGCCCTGTACAAATAAATTAGACTATATGGGGATTAGCTCCCAAGCATTCATTAGCAACTAAGGATGTCAAATGTGCAGGACAAGCATGTAAAAATCGCGTTGTATTCAAGCCCTCTTTAGCCAACACATCTGCCACCTTGTTCCCCTTTCTCGAAATATGTTGGATCTTCACATCCCAAGATAGATCGAGCATACTCTTTAGTTGGGACACCAGAAGGCTGTATGTATCACCTGCCAGATTAGTAAGCATTTGAATAACATTGTTTGCATCAGATTCCAACATAACTTTCCTAAACCCTAGATCCCAAGCCATTTTAAGACCCTTATAAATGGCCCACTGTTCCGCCTCTATGACTGTACAAGATCCCAGTTTACTCATAAATCCAGCAATCCAATTTCCAGAATGATCTCTAATGATCCCACCACATCCAGCTCTATTCTGTCCAGTAGTCACAGCTCCATCTACATTAACTTTGATCCATCCCAACGGGGGAGGATGCCACTTATATGGATTGGAAGTTGTATTCTGATTAGAAATACCATCCTCCTGCACTTGCACGAAACTCCTCCATGTATTCATAATAACCAAATAAGGCTCTGAAAGCTTTAAGTACTCTTCCTCAAAAATATTCTTATTCCTCCACTTCCACAAATTCCAAATTGTTACACCCCAGATTAAACCCCAATTATTAGCATCATCTAACCCCAACTGTCTCTTGAGATTTAAAGCAAACCAATCACGTAGTTGGGCTGCAAAGAAAGCAGTATAATACCTGGGATTAATTAGTCGAACCCACAGCTGTTTAGCATAAATACAATCACGAAGAATATGTAAAATATCCTCCGTATAGTTATTACAATATTGACATATAGCACTCGTTGCAGCCCACTTACTCCTCCATTCATTAGTTGGCAGCCGTTTATCAACAAGTTAGATATGAATGAGAACAAATGTTTATTTATTAATTGAATTCTTAATAGAATATTTATAGATTAAAAAATCGAATAAATTATTATTTCTGTCTTTAATATAAAAAATTATTATTATAAACTATATTTTATATTAAGAATAAGAAGAGTATTATAATTTTGATAGCTAAAAATCTAATAAAGTTTTAGATAATCATATTTTTTGGTGTTTACACGTTTCTACTTTAACTTATTTCATATTTCATATATTAGAGAAGTATTCATATCACCTTGTCACATGGATTAAATAGTAGATTGTCATATTCTAATTTTTTTTATTTGTATAATACTAATAGTGGTAAGAGGTTTGTAAAGGATTATAACGATTATCAGAAGAAATAATAAAGGTTAAATGAGTTTTGAAGGGAGAGAGTGACTAAAATGAAAATTAGAAAAGGCTAAAGGCCAAAAATAAAAGTAGAAACAAAAGTTGTGCCAAAAGTGATAATTATCAAAAGTTTAGGGATATAAATATAATTAAGTAAAAATTTAAGGACAAAAATGTAATTATGAGAAAGTTGAGCCGAAAAAGACTTAAAAATGCCTAGAATCATATTAGTCCCAAATTTTACCAGTAGATAGATAAAATTATTCTGATTAGTTTAACGTAACACATAATTTTGATTTGAAGTCCCGATTAATTGATATAAATTTCTAAAGTCAAAAAAAATTATTATAGCATTTTTCAGACCTTAGAATCATATGAAACTTTACAGTAAATTTTTATATTTAATATAAGAATTTATAAAATTGACAGAGTCAGAAAAGGAATCTTGTAGAATTCTTACGAGATTTTACAATAAAATAAAATACCCGATAAATACAATCGGGAGAGATTTCTTGGGATTTGTACTATAAAGGTAATAGACCAATACTAAGGCCCAAATGGTGTCCTAAGAGGCTCAATAAGGTGGTGAGACATTAAGTGTGCTAGAGTCCAAAGCAACTCAGGAAAAATATGAAATTACGAAAATACCCTTGGATAGCCAGATTGTACTAATGATAGATGGAGGACATTTTGATCATTCTAGACAGGCAAAAAACGTGCAAGTTAGTATAAATATGATTAGTTAGAGCCAGTATATACCCTAATACAGTATAATGAGATGTGAAATGACAATTATGCTTTTAGGGTTAATATAGTGCAAGATAGTGAACCAAGGACATTTTCGTCATTTGTCAAGGAATATATAATTAAGTACTAACCTGGTACAAGAGTATCAATGGTAAGAAGAATCCAGATACTGGATTTAAGGTCAAAAGGCATAATATAGGATCTCAGAAAAATTAGATTCAAAAAACAGTCTGATTTTTGGGGAATCAGACTGAACCGGTACCGAATTGAACTGAAATTTTTCTAGAAGCTTCCCCCATTGAAATTTCGCCACCTAGCCTATAAAGTGTCCCTTGATGATGTCATGGATGATATCATAAGTCTCTTTTTGAAAAAATTAAATCCAAGATTAAATGTGAGCCATTAGATCAAATAGTGCATAAACTAATCTTGGCCATTGATTTTCCATGAGATTTTTCTATAAATACCCCCTCAAATCTGAAGCAAACCATGAGCACAAGAACCCTTGGGGAAACTCTTGCAAAATGAAAACTCAAGCCAAGACAAAGAAGATTTAAGATACTAAAGTTCAAGCAAGTTAGAGATTAAAGATAAGCAATCTATCCTAACTTATTTTCCTTTGATTTGGGAGCTTTAACTTAGAGTTTTTATTGAGAAAAGTTGAATTTTATCTAAGGTGTTGTGCTATCCAAAAATATTAGATGAAAGGAGAAAGAATAAATTAAAGTTAGAATTATATGATTGAAGTTTAAACAAGCTAGTTAAGTGATTGATTGTTGAATCAAATTCATATTCTTGACTTTGCCATAGTTGAACCACTTCAATTTGCACTGTTCATGATGAAAGGAAATTGAATTTCAATGATTTAAAGATTCCATTGAATTTATATGATGATTTTGTGTATGATTGGATAGGTTTTGAACCTTGGAAGCATTGGAATTCCAAGTTGTAATTTTTTATATTCTTCTCTGTTACTGTTCACTAGCATGAACAGTGATTGAAAATTCATGATTTTGATGCTTCCAAAGGTTTTAAAATGAAAAGTTGTGTGAGATAAAGTGGAGAAATAAATATAGGAAGCATTACAATTAAAATGAGAATTTTTAAAAGAAAATAGGGTGTTATGTAATTTTGTACAGAACAATGCATAGGAGATGAAATTTCATGATTCTAAACTCATAAATAGATTCAAAAGATGAAATTATGTAGGGTAAAGTCAAGACATCAATTGGTTCAAATGCCAAATTTATTAGTGAAGACTAGAGAAAGTTATGTTAATAAAGAGTTAAGAATTTATCAAAGATAATCTTGAACATTGTTGAAATTCATGGTCCTAATGAATTATGTGATGAATATAATGTGTTTAGGACCTTAAAACATCCAAGTTGTTGGGA
The DNA here is from genome assembly GCA_037074615.1 of Leucaena leucocephala. Lineage (NCBI taxonomy): Eukaryota > Viridiplantae > Streptophyta > Magnoliopsida > Fabales > Fabaceae > Leucaena > Leucaena leucocephala. The sequence goes on from CM073525.1 coordinate 9,695,154, forward strand.
AGTGATTGACCGAAAAGCTTCATGGTTGGAAAGCTAAGGAGCAAGTGCAAAAGATCAAGAGAAAAGTTTAAGTGTAAGGTAGTAGACTTACTTCTTTATATGCTTGATGTGGTATGCTTATGTGTTGACATGTATATGATATTTGAATGATGTTGTGATATAACAAATGAGATTGAACGTATTATGAATAATATATTTTCCACGACCATGCACTTTTATGCAAAAGTATGTATCATGATGGCATGTCACTAATAAAAACAGTTTAATGAAATTATATATCATACATTAGCATCTATCTTACATATTTAAGTGATAATGTTTGCTATTGAGATTCCCTAGAATCTCACCCTCCCATAACCAACTATAATAGTTATTCAAGATAGAAGAATCATGTTTGATACATGAGCTAAGAAATGGAAGAGGAAGAGTAGACAAGTGATGGCATGCATGTATGTTAGTTTTTATGTATTATTATATATTATCCATTATGTGTAAAGAAAATGTATGAAAGAATTATAGCATAACCCCATGATGTATATGAATGTATAAAAGGCAAAAGAAATAGTTTATGCATACTGGAACAATTATTGAAAGTGAAAGAAAAAAAATGAAAATGGTAAAAACGTAGATCCTGAAGCACTTTTGTTGTGACTTCAATTTGACCTAGCAAAAGAGTTAATTAATTTAAAAAATTTTATGAGTATATAGTACACATCTAAATCTTTAAATACATATATAATACGCCTCAATTGGATGTGTATATTAAGATAAATGAATTTTTAAAGTTAAAAGACTATAAAATTTCTAGAATTTGTCATATGGACAAAAAAAAGTAACGATTTAACTATATCAATTAACAAGAGAAATATTCAGATTTATATTTTTTCCTTGAAGAGCTATAAAAGAACTTCAAGTAGAAATTTAGATCACCTCTATGCAATTTTTCTACATTTAGTTATAAATTTTTAAAAGTTAACTGTAAAACTGAAAATCACTAAATGAACAGTACCCGATAAATAAATTTTAAAATTTTAATTTTTGAGACTAATATAATACTTTCGCTAATCAAATACGCTTTCGAATAAGTACTCTTAGGTGGAAAAAATATAATGTTTCATAGATCCCTTTATGACTACGGAAAAAGTCATTGGATGAGAATTTTTTTGTTTAGCACGGGATGAACTAGTTGAGCCACTAGTTTTTTTTCCAGTTATATCGGTCTTTTACCAATGTATTTTTATTCCAATTCATTCAATATTCTAAACTAAACTAGAGATCAATTAACTAATTTTCGTATTGAATCAGGTGGTCTCAACCAATTTTTTATAACATCGTTCAAGAAAAATCCTGATCTTGTAAAAAGCAAATGAAATGCATGTAGAAATACTCTAACAAGCCAACCAGTACCTCAGTAGTCAGTAGTGCAAGTGGCATGTAGGCAGCCCTTTGGTGGCAATAACTATGGTTTGATCCATGCCTGCAAGCAGCATGCTTGCCAATCCAAGAAAACGAAATAATCCGACCATTTAGTCAACAAAAATGTCCAAAACAACTCATTTTTTCCTTATAAGTTCAGTCAATTTGTACACGTAATTGGAAACCCGTGTATGATGTATGTAAAACATGTATCACTATATCTCATTAACCTGTGTTCCAGTAACAGCAAAAGAGACAAATAGCAGTATTGGTTTCAAGAGAATTACAGTCCCATGATCAACAATCCAGAGTACATGAATGAAATCAACATGGTGGTTTTCAGAAGTCAGAACACCTTAATTATAAATCCTACCTGAAAGAGATGGGCTTCAGTGATTATCCTTCTAGTAAATGAGACATTCTGCAAGTCAAATTTCTTCAACTGCAATAAAGGGTAGTGCCCTAACAACAAAACAAGTAAACATAGATTACAAGACAGAGGTGATGAAGAATACATAGGTGAAGGGTCTTAATATGAGAAGAAACACCCAGGATCCTAAATATCACATCTTTTACTAATTCTAATATCTTGATTTTATTTTTCTAAGATATACTACCTCCAATCCTTAATATAATATCTACTTAATTAATTTAAATATATTAATAAAATTGGTTAAATTAGTTATTTATAATGATTGTTTTTTGGTTTTCCTAAAATACCCCTTTTAATGATATGCATTAGAATAACCCCCTTAATATATGCTATCGTATAGGGATACTTTAAGAAGGAAATTACAATTTTGAGAGATAGAGTGGATTGGTGGGTTTCATATTTAGGAGCAAAGTAGATTCCGTATCTAACTCTTATATTTAAGACCGGAGGAAGTTTAAGATTTTAACAGAAGATATAATATCTACAACTAAACAAGGATTTCCGTAATTAAAGAAATAATAAAATAAATATATATATTAAATATTTATCATAATCAGCGCCTCCCAATATATAACGTTATGATTATTGAGATCATAACAAGAGTGAAAATAAAAAGTTTTTTGCCCCAAAAAGATAATGATAAAAATTGGATGTAAAGAAAGACTACATCAAACATTAAACATCAAAATTTAGGCCTTCATTAGTTTACAGAATAGGTAGGTATGCAAATGGAAAGGTAATGAAAATATAATTGAAATGACCTTTAGATCCTAAATAAAGAATAAGGTAATAAAAAGAGACAAATTTTGTTGAGAGATGAAAATAAGTAGGAAACAGACATTGCACAAAAATTAAAGTCATTTTTTGTTCTATCATTTTCCAATTCCCTTTCTTTCAGTCCAACCCAGCAGGGTGTATATTATCCCTAAATAAAAAGGATTCCCCTTTGTCAAAGTACTTGTAATTTTTGTCCTCAAATAAAATATGCTTTGAATTATTTCATCCTTCAATTTTGCCTGACAGTTGAACAAAATTTTTAAATCCCTACTTGTTAGTCACCTGTCACTGAAAAATAAGACAAAACCAAGATAAATGTACATGTTCCAGGGACTAGGAAGTAAGAAACAACCTTAAGACTAACATTTTCAGACCAAATAAAGGAGACAAATATCCCTTAAGAATTAAAAATTACATTTGCTTAATTACTTAAAATGTAGTCAGGTAGAGAACTCACCAGCCCCGACGCCGTGAGAAGTAATCATTATCCAATGATATAGCAAGAGCAACAGCTACAGATCTCTCTGACAGGGTCAACGGGCGAACGACTTCCAAGTCCTGGATCTGAACCAAGAACATCAGACCTATTAGCAAAGAAAGCATGTGAACAGTAAAGTTGTAAAGATACTAGAGTCTACCTCTCTAGCAGGCCCAATCTTGGAGCTGGGATCAGAAGTCCCAAACTGGATCACATACTGACCAGCATCAGTAAAAATCTGCACCATATTTCCAGTAAATAATTATGAGTTATTGCAATATCACTTAGGCCTAAATGGACAGGCTGAAAGAATCTAAAGAATTGAACATCAAGTATTTTCAGAATCAAGACCACTGCAGATTAAATACTCCATGTAGTTTAGCTTCTAAGTTAAACAAAGGCAACTCCAAAGTCAAACAATAACAGCTTAACCTTGAATACTAGAGAATCAAATGATTAGATCACTACAACATCAACCCAGTAGCAGACGTTTCTGGATAAAACCTGCTAGGTAAGACTGTGAGACGGGCATAATGGGCGTATTAAGCATGTCTACAGCAGGTTTTTAAGCATCGTCTACCAAAGAAACCAGGGCAGGAGAATGAGAGGGCTACTAACATATCAGGCCCATGATGTAAAGAGAACAATTACTGTGCAGTTCTGGTGGTCATTTTTCCTTGGATTTGGCACTGTGGGACTGAAAGGAAGAATTACTATTTTGGAGGGGAGAAAGCTTGACTTCTCAAAATAACTAGTTTCTTTCATTTTTCTGAGATTTTCCAGCTAAAGTAACCTAGGGAATTGCCCATATTTTCGTTTTTCCTCTTCCATTCCCCATAGAAGAGGTTATAGTAATTTCTTGAGCCATTTATTGGGAAAATAAACAGGTTACAACAATCTGACTGTAAATGGTATGACTGATTCATGGTATCAAGGTCTGGGGAATCAAATACGGAAGCCTTTTTCATGCTTTTCATTTTCCATTTACCCTGTTGCTGATTATTCTTTAAGGCGGATGGTTTCTAGGAGCAATGCATGTGAATCCCAGACAAGTTGATAGCTCAAAATTCGAAAAACAAAAGGCAGTACGTATGTGTACACACAAACACCAAACACTAAACCGTACCATTCAAATTACTTGTTCAGCCCAAAAGAAATTATGAAAGACCTTCCATATTCTCATCTACAGAAGTTTTTTTCACTATCATCTAACCTTTCTTTTTAAGGTCTTGTTTCCTTTCTTACTTCATCAGTAGTCTTGCATGCGTCTTCAAGTTGAAAAAACTAACAATCTTCTTATCCTAACACAAGAATGTCATAGCATGTTCAATGTCCAGTATCCAATTGACATTGTTGGGCAGACCAGAAGCGTTTCGTTTCCATGGTTCATAAGCTCTGACTGAGGAATTGTTAAAGATATGAGGGTAGGCTGCAAGAAGATTGAGGTATTAAGTCCACATTGAATGAGAAAATTTCGTTGGTTAAGGATGGGAGATTTGGGGACTAGGATGTAAGCAGAATAAGCTTTAAATTGGAATCCCAATTTTGCTTTTGTTTGATTTTGAGTATTCGTCTTTTAATTTAGATAGGAAAATAGAATGGAGTCTTGATTCTGCTAGTGTTTTGTTTATATCCTTCCATTTCTTGACCATTCTTCAAACAATTCTATCATGGACCATCAATTTCATAAGGATACTAATTTATGACATTTTATAAGGAAGCAAATCTGTTGTAGGAATTTGGAAGTCAGTATTTGAGAACTCTGTACAAATAACCCATCCTAAGATGCATGAATAACTGGGACCTAACACAGGCAGATTCGTATTCTGCTGGGAGTTCCTCAGTCCAATCGATGAGTTTTCAATTTTGATATGATTCTAGAAAGGGTTGTCACTTGTCAGTGGGGAAAAAAAGGAATTGGGTGTTGTACGATCACATTGGACGTGAGGGAGGCAGGTTTTTTTGTTTGGCGGGGGGATTGGAGGCGTTCATTGAGGGCTTTGGCGGTTTGAACATAGACCAGGAAAAATTTGGCTAACGTGCAAAGAGGGAGAAGCCCAAGCCTGACGAGTACTTGAGATTCTTTTGTAGCTTCTTTAATTTGTTTGATGTGTGCCCAAATCGTCATCCATTCGCTTGAAAGTAATAGGATTATATTTTATAATATATCAGTACAAGAGAGGAGAGCCTTCAAGTGTCACTTTAGTTCTGCTCCATCAGTTTCTCTTATACTTTCAAACCTGTTACTTTGGGTTCAGTTCGACTACGTGACTCATACTTTTCTTTTACAACATGCAAGTTCTTGAATTTTAAAAAGCTTCTTAAAATGACTTTGACAATGAAGAAAATACTATAACAATAATGGATGATTACAAAACATTTTACAAAATTTACAAAACTAAAAGCACTGAAAAGAAATGTAAAGTCTGAAACCAACCTCAAAGCCAAAACCCCTCCAATCACGATCTATATTAGCTAGAACTTCACCGTTAATATCTTTCAAGGTGAATGTCCAATTCCAAAGACCAGGATTCTCAACCACAGCAAATTGTTTATTCCTGCCAATTTTCGGTTTTTCAGACTTACATTTTACGCAATAATCAGAAGCAATAAAATTGTTGAATTTGAGATTTTGACCAGATATGACATCAAATCCTCTGAATCATACTTCAGACCAAAGTAAGACCAGGATTTAGTAACATTGAGTCATACTACTAACAGAAGCCTAACTCCTGAAAGCAACAGCTAACTAACTAATAAAAACAAAAAACTAATATTATTCCTAATAACAAACATTCAACATTCATTGTGTTGCTTATTTAGAAAAAATAATTATGATGGTCAAACCACAATAAAAAAAGAAATTAACATAAAAGTCTCCCCTTTTGTTGGAATACTTTGATGAACAGAAAAGGCGTTATACAGAATGTATGGACAAGAGCTATAGCATAGAAAATGGCTCGCCAACCTCTAAACCAAAGTAATAGATGTTATAATTGTAACATTGGAACATGCATATCTTGGATAGCAAACAACAAAGGATGCAAATAAAATTCTGAGCTTGAATAGTCAACTAAATGGCACAGATGTGACTAGTGTAATTCAGAGTAGTTGATAATGATATTACCCAAGGTACAAATCATAGACTCTCCTCCAAAGATGCCAACGCCTGTGAACTACACCAATTTCCTGAAGAGAGAATTTGGCGCAACAGGCAAAATGCTGAAAATCTCTCCAATAGACTCAAAATAATGAAGAAAAATTCTATAAAATGGCATACCTTACCATTAATTTCTGCATAAATTGAGCTTGTTATCCACCAAAAGGGTCTACGAACCTAGCTAGGGAGAAACAAAGCCTTAAGCTAAGGAAGTAATAGTTTAATGAAAGATAATCCAATATTTAAAAAGCACCTAAGAGATATAAGTTTGTATGCATCAAATAGAGCCAAAATAATATTGTGTAGTCCTTACCTTAAAGAGCTCATTACCCATAGCGTCAGTTATGTAGGCAACAAAAGGCCTCCTTGTACGAAGAAACTGCAGCAAGAAAAGTTTAATGATATGGAATATTAGGACCCTAAATAGAACCAAACATTTACGTCATCAAATGAGTATGACCTACTAAAACAAAATCCGAGCCCATGTGCAGACCTTGACCATGGACCACAGAAATTGATTTGAGTATTAAGGAAAAATAATTGTAATGATCCTACAACTGGGATTCAAGGAAACAGTAAAATAAATTGACTCAATACTATTGAAGATATAGAAAAGCAAAAAAAAAAAAACGATCCCAAAATCCATTAAATAGCTAAAAAATGAACAATGAGATTAAAACACTATGTTAACTGTGGATCATATTCAAAACCTTTTTGCTTTTTAATGTGCTTCTCTCATTGACCCTCTTTCTTCTAACATCACTACCTTTGGGGCCCAAGATTTTATTTTCTAACGATATAATCTGATGTGTATGTCAAGTGAGATGGAAAGATAATAATATCTATCGTTTTAACGCCCAATACTAATTTAAATGTTAATTATCACTCTACAGTGGAAACAAAGTGGTGCTTTGACCACAAAATTTTGACAAGCTTCCACCAAGCTATAACAAAAAGGTAACACGTCCAGGAAATTTTTCTGAAAAACATACTTCTATGCTCATGTAAGTTTAACTCATGATGCTGTCCTACTAGTAACATACTGACATTTATTAAGTTAATTCAAAGAGTCTGGAGGTCACATGACAGGTGTGTGGTTTCCATACTTCTCACAATTAAGTGAATGTTGTATCATGCACATGATGTATTTGTGCGTATTCTGTTATTAATGCTATGCATCAGCTAATTAGTTAATAAAGTATAATTGTACGTATTACATATCTTTGTGGCTGTGTAATGAAATGACGCAGATTAAGCTCACCATCTTTGTTCTTCTCAAACTCTCCCTTCCCCAGTTGGTAACACAGCTATTGTCTACTAACACCAATAGCATTTCAACACAATTCGTCACCAGTATTTGAACTCAACCACCCCACCAGCTTCAAACAAACAGAACCCAAATATTTGACCAGTGTTAAAGCCACTTCTAGGTCAAATATCTGGTTCAGTTTGGGGAGAATATTTACCATTTAATTTCCCTGATTTTATGCGATTTCATTATTGTAAATATATCCCTCGTTTGTAGCCTAGAATCTCGGGATATTATTCTCCCTTGATAGACATCCGTGTATCTATTTAAGTGACTGATCAATCTGAGTAAAATATGCAATTCTAGCAACAAATCATTCAGCCACCAACACCCACCCAGTCTCAAAATCAATGAGCACTGCCAATTTCAAACTCACTACTCAAAGGGAATATTAAAATGAGCTCATTCAATCAAGCTGTTGCTGTGAAGCTTGATGGAACAAATTTTTTAGTCTGGCAATCACTCTTCCCCTAATTTGAGGTAATAACCTTGATGGTTACATAGCTGGCAAAACTCCTTGCCCATTGTCAGTGCTTTTTGAACCCAATGATTGAACCTTAGAGATTAAGTGAATCATATTGTTGTATGTTCTCTCAATTTTAAGAAGGTTGTTTCACATGAATTTCTGATTTGGTTAATCAAGAATTTGAGTGAGTGACCGAATAATAATATAGAATATAGTTTCGCTCTTAAAAGGGGCTTGTTCAATGTTATTCAATTGATCTCTACTAAGTCATAGTCCATCAGTGCACTCATAGTCCATCAGTGCACTTAGTTTGTTATAGGTCTATAGTATGACGATTAATAGCAAGATAATTGTACTTGAGTCAGGTTGTTAAACTTAGACTATCCTAACTGACTTAAACTCCATGATCCGAGTGGATTAAGAAGGCTAGGTGATGTCTCCAGGGGGATTCATTATCATTGTTATACCTTAAACTCATTTCCGCTATGCCATTCATTTTTCTCTAAATAGAAAAGAAACACAATTTATTAATTTGATTAGACATATAGCTCAAATCAATCTTTCCTCATTGTTAAATTGTTTTGACGTTTGATTGACTATGATCCTGCCTTGAGAAAAATCAACCAAGGGTATCGTATTGCAGAACTCAAGTCTACCTAACGTGGTTCCCTACGAGAAGGCTGACCAGTAATACAGTAAGCTCACTTTGTCCAAAGGCCTATAAAAAAGAGGTCTCACCCACACTTGTAATATCATTCATCAGAGCATTCATGTTCGGGAAGAATGTTTCTCATAACCCTCATTTTTTAAAATCATTCCAAAATTATACTACGATAGAATACCAAAATGTTACATTTGACCACGAAATAGGCAAAAATTATAAAATATTGCGGATTGCTATGTGTACAGCATGATGATAAAATCAAAAAGTAAATACTGAGTCCATACCTGGAGGATGATAAATGTTGCCAGCATACCAAAATCCAATAAACAAAAAGCAAAACAAAACAAATGCAGAGAGTATTAGGAAATTGAATAAACTACCTGTCTTGCAATTACATTGCTCTGTTCTCGAATGAAACCTACAGGCTACATTATAACAAACAGCAGGGTATAAGTTCTGACTTCATTATGATGACTCAAGCAATGGAAAGTCACTGATAGAAGGTATAATTATGAAATAGGAAGTATAATGGTAACTAACCGATTGAGGGTAGCACACATCAACAATTGCATACCGATTTTCCTTCAATCCAACCAATCAAAATTTCAAAACAAGACATCAAGCTCTAAGCTATTAGCAAAAGAAATGAAACTATACAAAGAATAGATATAACAGCTGTGTTATAAGGGCCAGCCTTCAACAGCAAGCAGAATGTAAATCTGGAACAAGTTAGTATAGAAAATTGTTTAGCAAACAAATTATTTAAGTTAGAAAAAGAACTAGACAGAAAAGTTCAGCAGGTTCTTCAGTCTAGATACTTTTACTACATTCCTTCGCTTTTTTTCAGTTATAAAAATTCTGAAATATGATTTTCCAAACAGCATCACAATCAACATGAGAGTCTGTGGGTTTACAGACAAATATAGACACACCAAACCATCAAAGAATAGTTAAAGAACACCTGTTCGAAGCCAAATGCAAGGTTTGCCCACTCAATATCTCTGGTGATAAGTAGGTTGGACCTAGCAAGCAGAGGTGCTACCTTGGCCTGAAAAGATGAGCAGGCAAGTAGAACATCTCCATGTTGGAAGTAACAGTAGACTTTAAGAATTATTTGTAAAGAATCAACATGAATTACAAATGAATATAACAAATTCAAACTCCAAGTAAATTACATAATTGTCCTAGCCATTTTGTTAAGTAGATCACTATTAAGGATACAATACAGGCAGTTAATCTACCACCCAGCTCCAATCAATGATTAATTAAAAATGATTTCCCCCAACAGAAATGTATATTTTTTTTCTCGAGTTTTAATGTGATTGCAAATTATGGCTTAAAGTAAGGTAATAAGTAACTACCATCACTGATTTTACTAGTAATTGATAGATGCCACCCCATTTATTAGTGACCAAAATTTCCTGTCCATCTACAAAATAATGAACCTAAGATTTTGAGTTCACCATAAATGCAACCTACTTAAAGTCTTGATATAAGGCATCAAATTCATGACATTTTTGTATTTAAGATAAAATAAGCATTGGGGGAGTGGGGGGGAAGCAAACAAGCATATAAAAACATTTGAGTATTCACTAAATCCTGAAATGCAGCCCAATGTATCTTTAAATATTTTGACTTAAACCAAAATGCAATTGTAAAACAAATTACAAAGATCAGATAATATATGGAAAAAAGAAGAGGTAAACCAAAAATCATAATGCTCAGCAAAACTAAAAGGCTATATATAGACATTTCTTTGTTGGCTAGTTTCAGAAATTAAGTAGCACTTATAGAAATAGTAAAAGTTATGCAACTAGAGGACCCTGCACCTATCTACGTCTGCAAAATTACAAATTATCATGCTTCTGATATCACAAATGCATCAGGTTAACAAGACCACCAAATTGAAAACAGTGTTAGACACATCAATAACCATAGGATAGGATTATTAGTTACAGAATCCAGCGAGGCGGATATCAACATTGCTAACTAAAAGAAATCGTCTCCTACCTAACAGAAAGCTATGTTGTAGTCCTGTGAACTTAATATTGAGGAGAAAGAGAAATTAAGCCTCCTGAATTAGGGATGATCACTGATGCTCATAAGCAGGTCATCATATATTTCATCTTTTGTGATACAGAGCCTTAACAATAAGATTGCTTGACTTACACAATGGTTGACGTCAATCGAGAATTCTTATGAATAATGAATAGAGGAATGCTCAGTGATTATTAGGAAACAAGCTACATTATTACATTCTATCCTTATTAGCTAGAAAACAATCGTACAATACGACTGTTCTTTACATATTTTACAGACGGATATAGCTTAGTTCACATACACTTGCATTCTAGCAACAGATTGTACAACAAATACCTCTTCTGGGCCCTCTGGATCCAAGAAATCTGAGACAGATTGGCTGAGAGGAGGTTGCTTCAAGACACGTTTACCCTTTGCCATACTATTATCTTCTTTAACAGACGAACGCGAAAACCGCCTGGGATGTTGAAGAGCCGATTCCTCACCATCACTAACATATTCAATCAATTTACATCTCTTCTTGCGCCGGGATTTTTTCGCTTTCCTATCTGCAACCCAGACCTTCGCCAAGAAATCCCTAGTTAAATGATGATCAACGTCATTTCCATTCCTAATGTTGTTCCCAAATTGTCGAGTCACAATTATGGCGTTTTGTTCGAATCCAAGTAAACCCATTCTTGATAATCCATAAGGCTTCAACTTCCTTACAACATTTCCAGGAAAATCTTTGACCCCAGACCCACGGAAGTTGATAATCTTGGATAAACAATGCCACCCCAACTTCACCTGATTCATCTTAGCACTATTGCAGCTCCTAATTCCTAAAATGCAGGTGCAGGTTGTTTGATCGAGAACAGAAGAAAGAAAAATAGCATTCACTAGACTTTAAATTCCCGATTTCGAACGCTCTGTCTCTCTACCCTTCCACTTCATGGAAGCTACTGGAACGTAAAATGCGGCTTTTCTCTTGCCTTCCTGCGTGTTGGGGGTATCAGTAACCTAGAAGAGGCTGTGAATGAGGAACGCGCTTCTTCTTCGAAGTTCTTCTTCCTTCGGGGAGGAGGAATGATCCAGAACGCGAGGCTTGTGGGGTTTGGAGCGTCTGTATGGGCTGGTAATCCCTATTATCCGAATTTGCTGGAATAGATTGACTAGGGTATTCCTTAGTTGCAACCAAAACAAATTCCGATCCCAGCGGGGGCTTTTTTGTTTTAATTTTATTATTAAAAATATATTTAAAGACACAGAGACTAAAATAATATCTTTTTTTATAATAAAATTATTAAAAGAATTTTTTTTTAAGCTTACGAACTTTGTTTTAAAGTAACAAAAATGACATCACTGTCCCATGAAAATAATGATACAATAGAAAAATCCCAAAAAATGCCTTAATTAATTTCAAGTCTTATGGGATCTTATATGAATTTTTTGTAATTATCAAAAGACGTATCTGCCCTTAGGAAATAAAAACACAATATAGAACAAATATGAATTGGCTCACTTTGCTGTGGAAATAAGAGTACAAAGCGTGACGAAGAAGACAGCATATGATGACCCGCATGGTGTGTTCGCATCTGGGTTTTGTCGTCATCATGGGTGGACGTTGAGGAAGAATTATTGTAAATGCCGTCGCTTCTAACTATGATATGAGAAAGCGTCTATTACTATCAAACCTAGTAAAGTCTATTACTGCTTCATCGTCCTGGTACCTATGATAGTGTGTAGCTGAAGTGTGAGGTATAAAAAGTGACATATATAAATATGGATATTGTGTTTGTAGCATGACTTTTTTTAATCATTTGAGTTGTGAGTGAACTGTATTTATGTAGGGTTTTAAAAGTTATGTCCAGTTTACAAGAATTTGTAGTGTGTTTACTTGAGTGTAGTAAGAAAGTATGAACATTAGAAAGATTCCTGTGAAGTGAGAATGACAAATCATTATCTGATATGCGAGGTTAAGATGAGTTGTTATTATAGTACGTGATAGTTGTTAATATAGGTACTCGAGTTGTTAATATTATATATTTGGTGCAGGTTGTCAGTATTGATGGCGAGTTTATCTGTAAAGCACTTATTCTATTATGTTCACATCGGGGACAGTTTGGAAATAATGTAGAAGGTCATACATATGTTGGGGGTCAAGTAAAAACAATATCTATAAAGGAAGACATAACATATGATAAGTTCAAAACATTATTAGCATCACTTGTTGGGAAAAGAAATGATGAAATTGTAATAAAATTCACTGCTAGGTTTGATCGACATAGATTTGTTGACATGTTTAATGATGAAGGAATTGACCAATTTAATAATGTTCAATGAAGAAAGTCCCCATGTGTATGTAGGAGAAAAAGCAAATAACGAGTGCGCACAACTTGGTATGGAGGATGATCTAATAGAGGACCAAGATGTGTAAATAATATGTTGTGCTGATTTTAAAATATTGTCCTCTATAATTTGAAGTAGGCAGTTGTCATTATTGACATAGTAAGTTGTTATTTACTACAAGTTCGATTAACTGTTTGGAAGTGGGAATATATGCTCCATGTCTCCACCTGCTTTGGAAATGAGAATGAAGTGTTGTCAATAGTGTCTTGTGGTAATGAAATGATTCTGACAACGACACCTAAAATGAATTCTACAAAGTGGAAGGACTTGATTGCTACAAGTTATCTGCCTAAGAGAAAATATATGCTGGTACCATGAGGCCTATTGCTATACATGATTATCCATATCCTAATGATCCAACAGTGTATGAACTACTGAAAGAAAGGTTTCTTAACCCCCCCAGTTACTAGAAGACCTCCGAGAAGGCCAAAAAGGAAAAGGATTGAGTCTCAATTTCAACACAAGAAGACTTATCATTGTGGAAGATGCTATGAGGCTGGACACACAGTGAAGACATGCAATAATCCAAACCTGAGCTTATGAATGGTACTAGCTTGCTGTATTTTTCTGTGCAAATACATATCACACTGACTTTTGCTTTGTATGTATCTATAGATAGTAAGCAAAGTAATTTTTTGTATCCTTCATGTATCTCTATCTTTTAGAAGGCAGGGTGGGGCTTCATGAGGGTGACTAAGTTTACTATACTCTTTTTACATTTGCTACCAAGAACTTATATAATTGTAAAGTGCATATATATAAAGCAAGTTACACTATGACTATAATAATTATGTAAGAGAAGTGCTAATGTTATTATTTTGTGAACATTCTTTTGTCATTTGCTACTAGTTGGGTTGTTATGTTCAATGAAGCAGTCTGTTTTTCCTGCTACAATAAAAGTGTTATGCTGGTAAACACACTGCACTTTATGTTATTTGCTACTGGTTAAGTTGTTATTCCTTCAATACGGGGTTCTTATTTTTTAGTGCTGGAGTTGTTAGGTTTATTGTCTAGTTAGACGTAAATTTAGTTGTGCTATGAGATTTTCCATAAGATGTTGTTATTTGTAAGTTGCTATTGGTAAAGTTGTTATTCCTTGAATACGTGGTTGTTACTTTTTATTTTAGGAGTTGTTTAGGGGTGCTGTCATAGGGTAGTTGTTATTTAACCACTGAAAAATAACTTACCCACGACAGCAAGAATAACAACTCCACTACTTAAAAATAACAACTACATACTGAAGGAATAACAACCCTATGGTGAGGAATGACAACTGAACCACTGTAAATAACAACTATCCACGACAGCAAGAATAATAGCTCCAGCACTTAAAAATAGCAACCCCATATTGAAGGAATAACAATTTCAGTAGTAGAAATAGCAATCCCATAGTGAAGGCATAACATCACTTGTAAATAACAACTACTCAATGACAACAAAAATAACAACTCTATCAGTAGGAAATAAGAACCCTATGGTGAAGGAATAAGAACTTGATAACTGAAAAATAACTTATCTACGATAGCAAAAATAACAACTCTAACACTTATAAATAACAACCCTGTAGTGAAGGAATAACAACTTGACCAATGAAAACAAAACAACCTCACAGCTGCAAAAGTAACAATACCATAAAGGAAAATAAACAACTTAATAAATAAAAATAGACAACCCCTTAACTGCAAAAGTAACAAGACCAGAAAGAAAAATAAAGAACTGAAAAATTAACAAATCCAGAAGGATTAACAACTTTCAATGAAAATAGAATAACCCTACAAGTGGAAAAGTAACAAGTCCATAAGGGAAAATAAACAACTAGGAAAATAACAACTCCACCACTACAAAATAACAACTCCATAGTAAAGGAATAACAACTACTTCATAATTCTTCCTAAGAATTCCGCAAACAAAAAGTGCAGTGGCCTCACCAGCATAACAGCTTGATTAAAGCAGAAAAACAGACTGCTGGATTGAACATAACAACACCACCAATAACAAATATAACTTTATGTTGACAAAATAACATCTTCAGTATGTTTTTTAACATAATCATTATAGTCAGAATATAACTTCATATATATACACTTTATAATTATATCAGTTTTTGGTAGATTAACTAACTAACAACATAGAAATATTAAATTACTTTAAATTCTTTGATTACATGAGTTGTTACTAATTGTCAACTTAGTGACTAAATACTATATTCCTAATTACATTCTAATAGTCACTAGTTGTCCATCTTCCTCTTCACTTTCATCTTCGCCTTCCTCTTCACCTTCATATGGCAGAACTTGAAGAATTAAACAATATCTTCAAGTTGAAAACCCCAATGAGCAGACAACTTAGGTTTTGCCTCAAGGGTGAATGCCTGAATATCAGCTGGGGCAGCAAGAGCACCAAAGGAAGATAACCAAAATAGATGTAATGTAAGAAGATAATAGGAAAGACATGCAATCTAATGAACAAGAGCGCACAAGAAGTGTATATAGAGTAAAGCATCAGAGTCATAACAAAACAGAAAACAAAGGTATTTGAATAAAGGAACAGAAAAATTCACCTCATCATGTATGTCATTCATGTCATCTTTCTGCTCATCATCACTAAACAAACTAAAGAAACTGCACTAAAAAATTTGTAGGAGGAGTAAGGTGCATCCAAGAAATGCTAACTATATATTACATAAATTGAAGAGGGAAACACACTCTTCAGCTATATTAGATTCACATATCAAGTGTGTGAAAGATTCTATATGTTCCCTCAGTTATATTCAGTAACAACCAATAAGTGTTAAAAAAGAGAGCCTATGAACAAGTAGTAACAAGCAATATATGATCAAGTATTAGTAAGTAATATAAAGGAACCATTAACTTACACTTTTTTCTATTTTGTTCTTTTAACCAGATCGGAGTAAATAAGGGAACAATAGTTGGAAAGAAAATACATGACACAAACCTATCATCAGTTGGAGGTCGTTTGTTCCCTTTCCTTTCATGGACTCCATTTGAAATACCCTTCAATTTCTCCCCAAAAATGTACCACATTAAAACAAAAACCACAAATAACTCAGAAGATACAAAAGGAAAAACAAAAGAAGCTCAAAGCCTCACCTTGCCCTCTTTCCATTTTATTGGCGTATCAGTGATCTTAGTAGTTCCTTCTTCAAGGAAGGTATAAGTCTTTCTAAATTTTGTATCATCAAAATATGGATTGGGATTGAAATTCTAAAAAAGAAATATTTTAAAATAGTTTATCGCGTAATGAAATATATACAATTTAGGAGTGTTCAAGCAAATGATAAATTTTCACAGTCAACAATAGTTTGCCATTATTTTATAGCAAGGAAACAAAACAAAATGAAAAAAGAAAGTAAGAAAGGTGCAACTTACAAAGGTGATTGAATAGCCTGATTTGACGTCCTTAAAATCTTCAACCTTTAAAGAACTCAAATGCTTAAATATCTATTAAATAAGAATTCAATAAGTTACGAAAGTAAAAAGACATATGGGCACCACTTCCACTGAACCCCTCACATTCACATAAACAGTAGATACATTTATGAAAGTGAACAAGAGAATGAATGTTAAAATGAGGAGAAATAGTGGTTTGCAAAATTCAAATTTTAGAGATGTTCACACCTTTTGATCTTCTTCATTCAAAAGCTCACTAAGAGCAGGATGACTCAGAAACGGCAAAAAGAAGAATGGTTTAACAAAACATTCACAAATTGACAACATCAACACACTTCATTGCCACAGTCAATTAATAGGCAAGAAAAATCGATATTGATAGCAATTATCCTGAACAGACCCCTTCATTGACTTTTTCACTTGAGTGCAAATGGTAAGCAGAACCATCTAGGGCATCCATGGAAAGGGCATCTTTGGTGGCAAAGACCATCATAGCAGCTAGCTAAAGTGTTGGAGGAAGGGAGAGAGAAGGAAGGTACGACAACAAGAGAATCTGAGCAACGATTGCAAAGAGACAGAGAGGAGATTGAGTTGGTGGAATGATGGCAGAGAGAGTCCTGATGCTGATGAGAAGGGATTAGGGGAAAGAGAAAGGGAAGAAAAAATTTAAGACTAAGGGATAGTTATGTCTTTTCACAATTGGAAAAAATTATCTAAGGTCCCATGGACTTGATATGAATTATAATATTTTCTGGGACTTTGTTGGTATTTGATTGTTTCCACGAGACTCAGATGTCATTTTCCCTTTAAAGTATACTATATTGCCAATATTTTTAGGAAATTATGTCTAGAAACAAATAGTTCTGGCTATTTATTTTAAAATTCAGTAATAAACTTGAGAACCCTATTTATATCAAATATTTTATATGCCAGCCACTAACGAACCAGACATATGTCTAGTCTAGTTTATACCTGAGTTGTGAATCGTTTTGATTCGTCCAAACCAATGAAAATCGGTATTAACCTAGGTAACCAATGAAAATTATATTTTAAACAAGATATATTTTATCAATTAAAATTTAAAAAAAAACTAACCCGGATCACTTGCCAGACTAATAAAATATTCAATTAAAATTTAAAATAGGCATAAAATAAAATAATATCTAATAATAATGGAAAATTAAATCATAAATATTCAAAATGTAACCAATTAATTTTCATAAAATATAATATAACCTAAATATATTTAATTAACCAAAATTATCACTAAAAAGACTTATGTTGAAGAGGATAAAAAATATAAAAATATGATTTATCACCATAAGAACCTAATGGTTAAAGAAAATTTAATCTTGAAAGCACACTTCAAAAAAAATTCATAATGAAATTATATTTATAGCAAAATATAAATATTTTTAATTAAATTATATTATTTTAATTATAACTGGTATGATCTCGACTTGATCTCTCTAACTTACTGACCCTTAAACCATTGCCTTAACCGATTCAATCAAATTTTTGAAAATTGATGCATATCCCTACTAGCATCTAGAACTATTTTATTTCTTATATTTATTATTGTATAAAGGTCTGATTTTGGTCTAGTAGTAACTATGGGTATCCAAAAAAAGTTTTAGATCAATATTATGTTTGAATATATTAAAAGATAAGGAATGATGTCTTTAACTGTTAAAAGATTAATGTTATATGCTAATATTTTTAATGGCTAGAAATGATATTGTTTGAGTGAAATTATCTTAGGATCAAGTGGACCTTGATGATAGGTTGTAACCTTGCCGTTGGTAAGAAATAATAGATTTCACAAATGCCTAAGTGAACATGTGGGATTGTATTGTGATTTTGAAGTACCCATATTAAATTTGAGAGATATAGTAGATTGGAAAATCTCTTGAGGTGCATGGGGACGAGATGTAGGCTTGAGGAATGTATCTCCAGCACATTCATTTCCATAGTAGTCCCCCAAATCATCATTTGTGCACTGGTTGATCATTGGTTTGAGCTAAAATTTGGTTAGCTAGTCCAAAACATCTAATGCGTATCATTCAACGGACAAATCCTTGATTTGATGTTTGGAGTACAAGTTATTTAGTTTGCAATTGATCATCTGTTTGCAAACTTTTCTGTCACCCAATTCACCCTTAGGTGCCAACTATGGTAACACGTATCTCCTAGTTTTGAAAATAAGCATAGAAGTGACACAGCTTGCAAGTTAAAGAAATCCTTTTATGGGCTAAAGTAATCTTCCAAAGCATGGTTGATAGATTCTCAAAGTACTAAAGAAGGAGCACTATATGTTAGGCCAATCTAATCACACACTCTTAAACACAATGCAGGCGAGAGGACCATACTGATTGTCTAAGTGGATGATATGGTTTTAACTAAAGATGATAGTGAGGAAATAGAGAGACTAAAGAAAGTCCTAAGCTTTGAATTTGAAGTGAAATATCTAGGCCATATGCACCATTTCCTTGTCATTGAAGTTGTTAGGCCAAGGAAAGGAATATTCATTTCATAAATGAAATATATCCTTAGTCTTTTAATAGAAATATGAATGCTTGGTTGTAAGCAAATTGGTACCCCTATCACTGTAGGAAAGAAGAAAAAGAAAGGAGAGGAAAGCAACGATAAGGAGGAGGAAGAAGAAGGCTCACTTGTTGACAAGATATTAGAGTTTGATGGGGAAGCTAATATACTTGCACATACAAGATCAAATGTTGCCTTTGTTGTGAGCTTTGCAAGCTAGCATATGCCCTCACCAAAGGAAACTCATCTACGAGATGTGTCGATGTAAAATAAAGAGAGGTGAGGAGAAGAAAGGGAGAAATAGAGAGACAGAAAAGAGGGAGAATAAGAAGAAGATGAAGAAATTAGATGAAAAGAGAGGAAAGAAAGAAAATAATACTCAATATTATTCAATTAATCAAAAAGTGTCTATAAAATGAGAAGTGTTATATATTATTTATACCCTCACCAAAGGAAACACTAGAGTTAAATGCAGAATATTCTAAAAATCTTAAAATTAAATAAAAAGATAACAACCAATAATAAATGTAAAAGAGAACAATAAATTAAAACAAAACAAAAACATTTCTAAGTTTTTCCTAATAAAACTAAATATCTAAAATATCTAGAAATCTTAATCATAATCAGTCATTATCACATATCACATCATTTGTATGGAATTTTGAAGTATTTTGAAGAGGTTATTCTTCAAAAAGCGCTAGCAAACTAATGTAAAGATATATATTGCCACTACTTATGTAACATTCTAGTTTTTAGATTAGAGAGTATTGTGATCACATGTATATACTTAGAGAATATGTACTTATTTATGAGAAAAAGGGTTATGTCTTAACATTAATTTTACACCTTAATGAAGTATTTTAAAAAATTTAAATATCAAATGAAATATCTCGCTAGAATAATATTATATATATATATATATGAGTATGTACATGTATATGGTATTTTAGAGTGAATTAAGAAATATCGTAGTAGTTAAAGTTATTATTTAGATATTGTAGAGTTATTGGAATATTAAGTAATATTAAGGTAGGTAAATAATTAGTTTAAAAGATTGAGATTAATTTATAGAATTAAAATTTAGATATTATCTATATCTAATCTGATTCTAATATTTAAACAACTTTTCAAATAAATGATTTAGATTTTTTTATAAAATAAATAAAATAGTAGAAACCTAGACCTAGATTTATATTCCTTCCATTACTCCCCTTGTCTGTCTCTACCTCTTCTCAATTTCCTTTTTGTCGTCCTTTTCCTCTTATCAATTCCACAGGGCTTGTTTTCTCTTCTCTCTATCAATCACTTAGATATATTTATATTCATGAATTAGCGGTCATGTTCGTTCCTTTTCTCACGTTACTCCTTTCTTTTTCCTATTCTTTCATCCCTCTTTCCACTCTCTTGCCTAGGTGACATCACCCTAAACTATTTAAATAGGTTAAAGTGAATATTTATCCTAAAATATCTTCATTCAAGAGTTAGGAGTATTTAGAAATTTTGAGGAGTAATATTATCTTGTAAGTTTTTAAATCACAGTAATATTACCTTGACTATTATCTAAAATTAAGTTTGACATATTGTTGACCAATATACTAATATAACATGCCCATATGACATCCACTTCATTTTTTTTATTTTGAATTAAGATATAAATTTGTCCCCAAAATTTTTACTCAAGAACTCTAGATATCTAGAAATGTCACTCCAACTATTATCTAAGTTCAATTTGATTGTATGGAATGGAATATCACTTTTAGGAGATTATACTCTAGCTATCTCTTAAAAAATAACTTATGATAATCTTATTTTATTTATAAATAATATATGCTTCCTAAAATTGGCCTTGTCATTAACGGTTTACAAGAATTATTGTGAGTTATTCTAAATATATTATCTTCTATATTTTTGTTACTATACTTTTATACACAAAAAATATACCAAACCAGCATATGGTCTCCAGGAGTGATACTATATTAATGGCAGAGGCTGGGGGATGCCTTTTTTTTTAAAAAAAACTTTTCATTATTTATAAATTCAACCTAGAAAACATGAAGTAAATGACACGTGAGCTAGTTAACTTAGCATATATATATTTAGTTAATTAACTGTCAAACTAAACCTGGATAATGGCTTAGGGACTTTGAACCTAAAAAAAACTTCAGGACACAAATAATCTTAAGTGAAAACTTTTGGGAAAAAATTGTATCTTAACCCAATAAAACATAAAGTGGATATTATGTAGCCATATTAGTTAACTAATAGTTAAACTTAACCTTGGATAATGATCAATGTGACCTTGCAACAATTTATAAACTTCCGAGCAATATTACTCATAAAAAAGTTTCTAGTTACCCACAGCTCTCTAGTAAAACTTTCAAAATAAATTTATATTTTAATCCCCATTTAAATAAATAGTACACATTTTATAGCGCGTTCCTGAGAAAGCATTATAGTTGTTTAAAAATGTATACTCTTCTGTAGTACTTAAAAAGTTACAATATTTTTTAAAAAATTATACTTCTATGGGGCACTTCTTTGAAAAAGCACTATAGCTATTATATATTTTTTATTTTAATTTAAAAACATTAAAAAATTCTAATGCTTTCCTAAGAAATACTGAGTAGATAATTATTTTTTAAAAAAAATAAAATAACTAGCTCTTTTTTAAAGAACTGCTAGATAAGTATACTTTTCTCAAAAAGTAATAAAACAACTGTAGCATTTATCAAGGAAGTGCTACAGGTGTGATTTAACAAAACAATTAATATTTTTAAAACAAGTTTTTAACACTAATATCTCACAACTCTACTCTACAAACCCAACTCTAAACCTACCTTCTTTCTTTTAGGGCACCTTCCTTCTTTTATGGCTTCTCTACTTTAACCAGAGCCTTCCCCCATTCCTCTTTCTCTCTTTGCCTTCCTCCTTTCCTCTTCTATCTCTATATTCAAGCTCATATTTTAAGAACTTTGCCTTTTACATTAAATATTATAATAACTAGTCTTATTATACACATTTATAATCCATATACAGTACATTGCACTGGCTGTATATGAAAATCAATTTTTATAAATTCGTACCATAGACTGTTAAATTAATCTAACTAGCCTATTATGTTGTTAAAAAGAAACTTATATTATTAAATTCTATAACAATGAATAAATACATAGGAAAATTCTTAGACATAACCTAACTTGAATAAAAGGATGACATCATAATCAAACGCAAGAACCTGTTGTGATTTCATCCTATAACATTATACATAGAGCAACATAGTCATAGTATATGCATCATAACTTATAGGTATACTATCATTTCTTGGAATAAAGTTACAGTTTGCCAAAAAGAACTAAGTCACATATTATTCTAGTAAATATTCTAAAAACACTCTTAGACTTCAATAGACTTTCTTCTTATCTTTTTTTTTGCAATAATTATACCAATAAAAATACAAAGTGAGCCTCTTATAAATATCAGTAGTAGTATAACAATCATAACATGTTATAATAAATTATATAGGCAATAGTAGCATGTTCAAATATGCAATCCATATATTATACAATATCCATATTAGACTATAGCCATGGTATTCATAATTCATGCTTAGTTGACGAACTGCATGTCAATATATCATATGTAGTTGATAAAAATTTGAGAGAAACTACTTCCTTAAAATCACTTATTTTGCTCTAACGGTACTTGAAAATCTTTCAGAATTTCTTGGTGCTTTTACTTCTCTCAAGTTACACGTGACTGTATGAAAGTATTGAACTATGATAAGATGTTGAAATGGTGAGGCTGAATGTAGCTATTCATAGAAGAGTAAATGGTGGTTCTTGAGACTAATTCACTATACATTCTTATCAAAATTTCATTTATCATTTCTTTCTTGCCTATAAGTGACACCTTCAGCTTGTATTTTCTTTGGAGGATTAAACTGACTTTTTCCCATTTTCTAATTCTTGTTTAACCTGGACACTTGTCATTTGGTAAGGAAAATATGAAAATACAAGGTAGTAAAGTTTTGACACATTCATAAGTTACTATCCTCGTCATCTCCCATTTCGTTTACTTGTTTGCCACATATGTTCTTGCACTATTCATATATACATATACATATACATATATATATATATATACAGGTTAATCTCATACTTTGTCACTCTACACAGTATGTTACTTGTTTTAAGTTGTACACGCATTTTAATCACGAGAACTATCCTCTGGATAATTTATTATTTAATACTTTTCAAAACAATACCATTCAAATGAATTCAAGAACCTGTTTCTTTCTAAAGCCATCTTGTTCTTATATTGCTAATCTTCCATCGCTATATGATTCTTTTGTCATACTTAGTATATCTTACTTTTATTTTAATTTTGAAATATTCTAACAAGTAACAAATAATAATCTTTAAATTAGACACGTAGTGACATATGCAATCTTTGGTTGGAAAAAGAAAAGAAAAGAAAAGAAAAGACATATGACATCTTTGAGATAAACTCTTCACTCTCTAGCCTCCTTAAATATAGGAGCCTAATGAGTATGCCTAACTATTAAACATGCAATAAAGCATAGTATTATCATTTTAAACAATATTTCCTATAAGCTAAAAATAGAGTTGGATAATATTGAAAATATTCTAAATGAAAGTTCCAATATTTCTGAAGCATTTTATGATATTTTTGTGGCATTTCCTATATCTTTCTACACTATATGGTTTATATTTAAATAAATCATGTAGAACAATTGGAAATGGTATATTTTCCATAATTAACTATTGGAATCTTTTCATTTCCTACTTGCAACAAAGTAAATTTTCCTACTATTATATCCTAGGCCTTTAGTGAATACCTAGATCATTAGTTAAGTATGTCAAAGTTTGGGACGTTATAATTGGAGATCAATAGATATACAACATTCAAAGGTACTTTTTGTTATAAGATTCTAGTGGCTAGCTCCAACGGTAAAATGCTACCAGCTCAACAAAAAAGATAATATTCTTAATAGTCATCACCCCACATCATTTATAAATAGAAGATCACTCAACAATAGAAATTGAGGAGTAAAAGTATATACAGTCAAAATGCTAGAACTTTAAATTCAAAATATTTAGGGCTCTATCTCTCAATACTCCAATGTGTATCATCATTTACTCTAGAAAGAGATCATTTGATTATACTTCAGTGATTATCATAATCCATTCATTGAGAGAAGGTTATTGTTTGTAATTTCATATTACTCTAGAAAGAGGTTGTTACCTTACAGGTTGTAAGGGAGTTAAAAGATTCTTAAGTACCTGTGAAACTTGAAGGAGTTGTGAAGGTCCTTAAATACTCATGAGACTTGATGGGATTGTAGTGGTTGTCAAATATCCATGAACCTTGAGGGGATTGTGGTGGTTCTCAAGTACCCAATATAAACTTGAAGGATATAATGGATTGAAAAACTCAAGGTTGCCTTAGGAATAGATGTAGGTTTATGGAGAAATTGAACCATGATAAACTTGATGTGCATTATTCTTCTTCACCTGCATCTCTATCTTGTTAGTTAATATGTTCTCCTTAACTCTCTTGGTGTATATGCATGAAGTGCAAAAATTTTGTTACACCCAATTTACCCTTCTTGGGTGTCAGCAAATATAACATTAGGTATTAGAGTAGGTCATAAAGGATATAATGATCTCAAGTGCAAAGAACATAGTTGATAATTGTGAATTTGAGCTACTTGAAGTGTGTGATATTAACACCTAACTTATTTTGATGATTTAGTGTCCTATTTGGAGAGTAATAGGCCTACAAGGAAAAGCAATAAAGACAAGGAAGAGCACTTCACACCTTAAGGATGGACCACCACAGAGTATCACTTAACTCTGTACCTTGAGAAGAAAAAGAAAAGGAGGATCTCTCAAGAATTAAGCAAAAGACACCTTGAGTATACATCTTATAAGAGAGCATTGCAAGCACCCAAAGCAAGGACAATGTATGGTAAAACCCCTTACACTATTATCTTTAATATTTAGTGAGATTTATATATTGTGACCTTAGGAATGAACATTTCACTATTTTGAGATGTATTTTTCTATCTCTTATAAAATCTATTTGATAGATATTTCATGAAGGGATAACAATATTTGATAGTTTAGATATTCTCTATGCATACATGTTTATTTCAAAAGATAATATCTCTTTTAAGCATAAAGTCATGTTTAATTCATTATGCTCAATTGTTATGTATTGATTATACTATTAGAGCATGTAAATTATGTTATGATTCTTGCAAACTAATCATTAGTGGATTTAAACAAGTTGGATACAAAGGAAGAAAAAGGATTATATTGTTTTGTAGGAAGATGAGAGAGATATTCATTTTAAGACTATAGGAACATAGAAAATAATCCAAATCATAATAAAGATGGATCTAGGAGCTTGGTTTGGTGTTAGATCACACATAGTAGACAGGTTACTAGTAGCACAACAAAATTGAGATATCTAGTTACAAGGACAAGAGGAATTATTGTGATATTGCTCTTAACCTATCTTACACTTAAATGAATTCTATATTTGGGAATGAATACTTGGTTAATGTCATATCCCCAATTTTTCTATCTGATATGTGTGTATAGATTATCTGAAATGGATGAGTTTTTTGGAATAGACTGTATCAGATTGAGAAAGGAAAGGGAATGATTAATAACTAAGGAAAGAATAGGGACCTAAACAAAAATTGAAAAGTTTGAAGGTAAAAAGTTGAAGTAGAAATAAAAGGAGGGACCTAAATGCAATTAATGAAAAGTTCAGGGACTAAAGTGTAATTAATCAAAAGTTAAGAGACCTAAATATAAATATGAAAAAGTTTAGCCAAAATAGGCTAAAAATGTCCAGAATGATATCAAACCCAAATTTTACCAGTAGATAGATAAAAATATTCCGGTAAGTTTAACGCAACACAGAATTTTTATTTGAGGTCCCGATTAATTGATATAAATTCTTAAAGTCAGAAGGAATTATTACAGTATTTTTCAGATCTCATAATCAAATGAGACCTTATAGAAAATTCATATATTTAATATATGAATTTATAAAATTGATAGAATTAGAAAAGAAACCCTATAGAAACCATATGGGATTTTACAGTGAAATAAAATACCCGATAAATAGGATCAAGAGAGTTGTATTGTGAATTAGGCCATAAAGCCAATACAGGAAATAAGCCATAATGAGGCCCAAATGGCTCCATCATGAGCCCATTAAGGTGACTAGACAGTTAAGTAGGCCAAAGACCAGAGCAGTCCAGGAAAAGTAAAAAATTATGAAAATGCCCCTAGATGCCCATACTATACCAATAGTGGATGGAGGTCATTTTGGTCATTTTGGATAGGCCAAAAACATGATACATAGTATAAATTTTATTAGTTAGATCTAGTATATGCCATAAGACAGTACAAAAAGGGATGAAATGACAATTATGCCCTTAGGGTTAGTGTAGTGCAAGAAATGACACTAAGGATATTTTGGTCATTTTCCAAGGGATGGATGGCAGATAAATACTTAGTCTAAAATTTTCAATGGTATGAGAAGCCTAGACATTAATTTTCAGGATAGAATATATATCCTGGTATATTATAAAAAAATTAGGAACAGAAAACAGTCCGGTTGTTGTGAAACTGCTCTGATAGGTACTAGATTGGACTAAAATTTTTCTAGAAGTTTCCTTACATGGAAAACACACCACATACCCCTATTAGGTGTCCCATGAGCTTTCCCATATGATGTCATAATTATTCTTTTTAGAAAAAGTTAAATCCAAGATTAAATGTGAGCCCTTTGATCAAATAGTAACCAAATCAATCTTGGCCATCCATTTCAACCCAAATTTCTCTATAGATATCCCCTATTCATATCACTTCGGCATTCATGGTGAACCATAGGGAAACTCTTGCAAAATTTTCATTCAACCAAGAAAGAAGCAACCAAAGTGAAGTAACAAGCAAGGTAATCATCTCCCTTGATCTTGAGCTTGATTCTAGTAGGTTAGCTCATGGTTTTAAGGATTTTTTGTGCTATGTATCCCTTATGGTTGCTGCTGGAAGTGTTGCTCATATATGGTTAAAATATGAGTTTTATGTTATGGATAGTTTAGACAAGCTTAAACAAGCTAGAATCAAGTGGTATAAGCTTGGGAATTCAAGTATGTTTGGATTTAGGGTTTTGTGTTCTTGCCGGTACTGTATGTAGTAATGTTTATATGATGGAATTTCATAATTTTGAGGCTTCCAATGAGTTTAAAATGAAAAATTGTGTGGGGATAAAGTAGGAGAACAAGTATTGGAAGCATTGGAATTAAAATGTGAATTTTTGGAAAAAGGGACATCCATTTCGGTTTGGTATTGTAACAATTGGTATGTTTTGATTTTGGAAATTCTGATTTTATATTTGGATTCTACATGAAAAATTATGTGAAAATGAATCATGAGAATTTATTTTGGAAAGATGGAAGTAGGAAACATAAAATAGAGAAAGAAAGGGAGCTAGTGAAAAACTAGTCTTGATTGTGTTTAAGTTGAGTTGTAACTTGGTATTATTTTGTAATAGCTAGGTTTTGACATTTGTGAAGGAATGAAATCATCCCAAGAAGTTCTTTACCAAGATAGCTAAGAGGTAGCAAGGATACCTAACTATAACTCATGTTTGTTTAATTGTTTTGCTTGCTTGTTGATTATGGTGTTTGATTGAGCTTGAACTTATGTCATCATGTTATGATGAAGTATGAATGATTGCAACTCCTTGCAAGTTATGTCATGATAATATGAATGTTAGAGTTTTCTTATATACCATTATGTAGTAGATCCCATCACATGATAACATGTTAAGCATTCAATTATTTATGCATAATATTATAGTTTGTGTAACTTGTTATTGGGATTTCCATGAAATCTCATTCCTTTCACATGCATAACTATGTTTTAGGTGCTGTATCCTTTTAATAAAAGAGAGTGAATATTGATGATTAAGTTTGTATAATAAGTTATATGACTTACATGACACTATGGGATGATATGCTAGCATGCATGGTGTATGTTTCTGTAACCCTGTTGTGAGGTCATGGTGATGTGATGATGATTTTGATGTGTAAATCAATGAGTTTTAGTCTGAAATTTGGTGTGAGGGTAGTTAAGATACATATCTTTAAATGGACACCAATAACGCCTTAATTGGATAAGTAACTGAATTGTTATGATTTTCCAAATTTGAAACTAAAATCTGGAATTGAGATAAAGTAAACGATTAGAGATAGCGACGTTCACACGATGATTTTATATATCGAATGAACTATTTTTTTTATGAAATTTGGTGAGCTTAAAGAGGACATCTAGATATTTATTTTTATAGGTAACATAGTTCATTTGGATAAGTAACTAAAGAGAAATTACTTTTTAAATTTAAGGCAAAGAAACTGGAATTTCTAGATTTTATCAAATGAACAGTGATTTTTAACCAATAAACTGATTTTGTGTGGACCATAGAACCTCAATTTCATATTTTTCCCTCAAATATTTATGAAATAGCTTTCACTAGAAATTAGAACCACATTATTTTGATTTTTCTATAATTAATTATAGATTTTTAAAGTAGGGTACATGTTCTAGAATTACCAAATGAACAGTAAAAGTAAACAGTACCTAAGAGCAAATCTTTTAAAAATGGATATTTTTAAAGCAAATGATCATATAATTGATTTCAATCACTTCTAATGGAGTATAATTGAGGTTAAAAGTAAGGATGTGATAGTTAATGTGTTTATTCTTGTTGGTTAGTTATTCCAAACATTACAAATGTTCATCAAAGCGCTAGTACATTACTAATATTAAGGGAATGATTTATGTATTCTTTGAAACCTATTTAACATGCTTGCCATATGGACTAACAAGTTAATGGCCTCATTGTTCAAAATCTAGAATTTGAGTATGAGTAAAGTCTTAAAATGTTCATTGTGTAAAGCTTTTTGGCCAATACCTTAACCATATAAATTTTGCTCTTGGGAAAATTCTCTAATGTGTTGTGTAATGTTATTTGATCTGATCTTACAAAATGACGTTATCTAGTATTTTCTTCAATTTTTTTACTTCCATTTTTTAAGACCTTTAGTTTTTTTAAAATGAGTTTTAAAAACTAATTTTGTTCATATTTACATGGTTTGAGAAATTGCTTTGAAAGTTTTACTTCAAAGGAAGCATTGTTTTCAAATGGCCCTATATTTTGTTTTATTTTGCAAATAAAAAATTTAAATTTTTATTTTTCAAAGATTTTATTATATTATTTTCAGAATTTCAAAACATATGGATTTCTTAGCTATATATCTTTGGATTACTCTAATCAATTCTTTAAGGAGTTCCTACTATCTAATTTCATTGGACTTAAAACGTATTGAGTACCATAAAATAAATTCATCTATTTGTAGGATTGGGAACGAGCAAGACTCTACCTCTACCTCTACAAAACTTCAACCAACTAGACAATTTAGGGGAACTCTCAACTATGTTCCTCATAATGATTTTAAGTTTTCACATATTACAATAATTAAGGGTGACCTTCACATTCACATGTGTATTATATTTTAAAAGCTCATCTCCTATGTTAAAAGAAAGTTTAATTAGTATACTCATCTACATTTATTGTCAATTAATTATTTTTTATATGAGTATTATTATAGTCTTATATAGAAATGATTCTTTTAATACTTGACCATACTAACCATTTTCCATACAATAAAGACTATGAATTCTTGATAGGAGAATTTGTGTTGAGAAGGAAGATTCCTCATTGGACTATAAGGAAGAATTATCAAATTTAAGGATTGATAATTTAATGTGGAAACAAGAAAAAGAAGAAAAGAGAAAGTACCTGAAGTTAGAATGATTATTGGCAGTAATCTTCAAAGTGACATCATCTTTGATTCTTTGCTAATACAAATGAGCAGTAAATTTAACATGCTAGTTATGAAAGAAAAACTCAACTTAGATGGAGAAAATGAATATACATCAGAGTTATGTAGAGGAAGATGCTAATACATTAAGAGAGGAAGATAAAATACTTCATGGACCAATTCATCAACTTGCCAAATCCAAATGAGTACTTTAAACCCTCTCTTTATATTTTTAGAATATTTTGCACATATTTATAGAATGCATTTATGGTAAATTTGTCATGTTACTAATAGTATTTATTAATTTGTTCATGCATTGTTGCATCACATTAAAGGAGAAAGATAATATATGATCTTTCATAGGGGGAGCAACATTATGATTAATAATATTTTAAACTTGTTGATGTTAAATAGGGGAGAGTATGACATAAAAAATATGTTGCATTTAATTTGTTGTCATATTCATGCATATTTTTCATTAAGAATTTGTCATTATCTAAAAGGGAAAGAATTTTAGTTATGATTAGTTTTGATGATGTCAAATACTAAGAGAAAAAGATGTTTATTTAATCTCCTACTTGTACTAACTATATTTAATGTGAAATATCTTGTAGATTTAGTCATACGAAGAAAGGAGCTATTAAGTTGGATTATGGAGAATGATCAAGAAGAAATATTGAAAAAAAACAAGAACTTGCAATATCAAATGGGAATATTAAGATTCAAGTTCTGAAAGCTAAAGTGCCTTTAATATGTTATGCTCTGATTTTCATCTTAGACATATGTTGGGTATTTATGAAAAATTTATTATGCTCTAATTATCTTTGAGGTGAAACTTATTTTATAAGAAACTAGACTCAGAATGTGGTTCATAAACACCAAAATCAACCTCAAAGAGTTTCATATAAAGGATATATACCATTTGCAACATGGTGCTTGGATTTAACACTTTTTATCTAACCTTTGGTCACTATGTTGATAATAGCTTTGAGATTATAATGACTTTTATATTGGTTCTCATTGCATTGAAAACATATTAAACAATATTTCTAAAGAAAGGTCATTTGCTATATTTGAAGTTAAATTGAGAAATTGATGACCATCTAAATTTGACATTTGTGCCAAACTATCACTTGACTCAAGTTAACCAAAAGTTTTGTTGTAATTAAAAAAATTTCCTAAGTCATCTCTAATAAGCTATGTTGTGGAGGCTATCAAATAAAACTAAGCTAGAATGCAATACAATGTCACTAAACTAGGTCAATCTCTTTAAGGAATTGATTATGAACTACTAGTTAATTAGGTATTAATTACAAATTTAACAAATAGATTGAGAGTGAAATGGATTAGCTAAACTAATCTAGTATAAGACTAAACTACTTGTTTATAGTTTCTTATTTCAATGTTGAAATAGGAAATTGATGAAGTGAATATCCTTGATAAGTGACAACATATTATTCCTTGTTCTACTAATGATAATCTCAAATGAACCTAAGTTAACACCATTAGTACCTAATTAACATTATTAGCCACCTAACTGATCATTTAGATAAAGTGTCTTAGAACTTAGTGTGTATTAGATTTGTAAAGGTATTATCAACTCTAAATAAAACCTAGCTTCCTAACTTTCAAATCAAGAGCATCAAAGACATTAATAACAATCATAATGAACAATACTTCCATAAGGTAATCCTAATCCACTTAAACACAAAATCTAAAGTAAGTAACAAAATCTAGATTCAAGTACTAGTAATAATCCTCATAAATATGCATCAATCACAATCTTAGACACCTAGTTAATTGTAATCGATATACAGAAGGATTAGAAATTGAAATAACATAAACAAAACTTTCATATTAGCTTTAGGAACTTAGAATAGTTGAATCCAACATCAAGAAGTGGAGGAATCAACCGCTTATGACTAGGATTACTATACTGAGTCTTAGACTCTCCTTTGGTTATTGAACAAAAATATGGAAGAAAGAATAGAAATAGAGTTATGCTGTTGTATGAATGGAGATGAGAGAATGGTCAATGATAGTAGAGGTGAAGGCGACAACAAGGAGTGGAATCAAAGATAAAGAGATAGAGAAACATGAGATGAGAGTGGATGTAAGTGATCTAAATTCAAGGAAGAGAGGTTGATGTATGATTATGTGTGATTATTGAGAGTGAAAAATGAAGGCTGATAGTGAATTCTAAAGAATGTTGCAAATAGTGTGTTTTGCCTTTCGGTCATTCTTTGAATTAATTTCAATTTAGGTCCTTTAGTGAGAATTTCTCTTGGTCCTTAGCTAACATTTGTTGAATTTCTATCCATTTGATGAATACTAATCCAAGGTTCTTATATTACAAACCAAGCTAAAGGGATTAAAGCACAAACACATAAAATCACATAGAATATACATAAATGCACCAAAAATCTCACAAATGAATTCACTAAACTCTATGCTTAAAATACTACTAATTATACAAAAACTTACTCAATATAAATGCTAAGGAAATAACAAATGATATTTAACATGTATGCAAATATTGACACTTGTTAGTCTCTACGAGGTAGTTATAAAGTTATGAGTGATTGACTTTTCTCTCTCTTAGGTTTTGTTTTGCTTTTAGCTATTCCAATAGAGGATGCAAGTCACCAGAAAGTTCCATCAGATTAACCTTATGATGCTCTTGTTAGTGGTAGTAATAGTAAGAAGAAGAATATGCCTCTTTCTTTACTAATGAATCATGTCCTAATATCCAAAAATATAAAGGAGGGGGATGCTTCAGATATTAGAAAATGCTAAGAACATGCTAGAGAGGATGAGTGTGGGAAATATTCCAAACCCACCTAATAACATCCAATAAGGACTCTCTAATTAGTTTTAATGGTTTGTCAACCATGGGATAATGCATATTGGTGTGTGGGAGTTTTCACATTTAAGAAGAAGCCCTCAAATGGAATGATACAATGGTGGGTAACATTTCAAAGAAGCATTACATGTTACTTAACCATCTTGAAGTCATTGATAGAGCTCAACATAACAATTTAACCAATTGTTTGTTTAAGTTTTAGTAGAAGTTATAGCAGGAACATAGTAAATTGGTGACACTAGAGGAGCTGATTTAGCAATAGAAATCTAGATTACAGTAGCTTCAATGGGGAGATTGCAATATTAAGTTTCTTGGTTCCCCAGTAATAACTTTTCCCTAACTTGTCACCTTAAGGTTATTCAAAACGTTACCAAGGATTGTAATGAATACAACCTTTGGTCATTCTTTTTGAGAAGCTAAAAATAAAACTAATTTCTAAGTAACTAAATACAAACTAAACTATAAAGTGGAATAAAAATGTACTACTAGAAAAAACACTTTTCACATAGCTACTTTATAGCTATACCTAAAAATGCCGTCAAAAAAGGCGGTAGCATTTTTTTAAATAGTTGGCTGTTAAGAATACTTTTCACGGTGAGTTTTTACAAAAAAAGTCATGGAAAGATGTGCAAGCCAATAAATAAACTCACTTAGGCAAAAAATTTATCACCTAAATACTTTGAACTGAGGTTTTACATAAAATTGTTAAAAAAAAATTCATGGTGCTTTCTGTAAAATCGCTATGAAAAGTCATCAAAAATTTTAAAAATTCTATCGTGATTATGGTTTCACTTTCACTTTTTCACAGTTGTTGTGGTTCCCTTCTTGTGACCTACCACCATAGACATCAATGAAGTTTAATTTCTAGCATATTCCTCCCTTTCCTGGTGCCACCACTCACGTCTTTCCGATGCCACCACTCTCGCCATTGTTCTTTGTCGTTAACGTGTTGATTTTTGTAAGTCATTGTTTTCCTTTCTCTCTTGATCATTTTTCTTGTGTTTCCATTTGTTTGTTGTTTATAAAGTGTAATAGATAATATGGGTTATTTCCTTGTATTCAATACTTTATTTTTGTAGTGTTTGGATTGTTGTATTAGTTCATATTTGTTTATGGGTGTATTTTTTCATATTTTGAAAAATAATATATTGTTATTGAAACTTTTTGTTAATTGGATTATTCAATACATTAGTTCCTATTTGTTCAATACATTGCAATTTTTTTGTAATTCTTGTTTATTCAATACTTTTTGTTTTTAATATGTTGTGAATTTTTTGTAGTGTTTGGTATTTTTGTGTTATTTTTTGTTTGAGAAATGTGAGTATTATTTATAAAAGTTATAAATTAAGTTAAAAGCTTTGGTTAATAAGAAACTTGATTGCCAAGTTTGATAGATAACTGACTTTATTTGAGTTTTCAGTTTAAACTCATAACTTTAACTCTAAAAGGAGATCTTCGGGATTGTAGAATGGAGTTTGTTGAAATTGAATTGTTGCTTGCGGCTATTGTTGGTTTATTTACTTATATTATCATTTGAGATTGTTTATATTTTAGGGGAAACTTTGATAAATTTTTTATAAAATATAAATGGTCGACATATTCCTGTTACTTTAACAACTATGCTATATGACGATGTAGAATAATTGATCGTAATTTGATGAAAGTTAGGAGAACCACTAAGAAATATGAAGATAGAGCATAAATATTTCTTGAATTTGTTGAGAGGAATATTTATAAGAAAAGTAAAGAGTTATATTTCTGTCCCTATGTCAATTGCTTAAATAGTAACCAATTGTCTATTTCTGATATAAGATAGTATATTATATGTGATAGGATAAATTTAAAATATTCAAATTGGATTTGGCATGATAAAATTAGAAGGACTCCTTTGTGTGGAAATGAAAAAGTTGTGAACGATAACTTTGGGGATAAAATTCTACATATGTTTTGTGATATAGGAGTTGAGTCATTTTCATAGTTCTCTCCGATATGTGAAAGTTTACTAAGTGATTCTAAACAAGGTTAAAATTGTGATTGATGAATTTGAAATCAAGAAATGGTTATACTGATTATAGTTTGAAGGAATTGCTCGAGTTGTTGAGTATTAGCAATTCCTGTAGGTAATACATTTCCAAAAGGAATGTACGAGGCAAAGAAAATGTTGTGTCTGACAAGTTTGTCCTATAAAAAAGATACATGTGTGCCCTAACAATTACATATTGTATAGAAATGAATATGAAAGGTTGAATAAGTGCCCTGAATATAGCACTTCAAGATACAAAGTGAAAAAAGATTGTGGTGATTGTGATAAAATGACCAAAGGCCCTCCTTTGAAGGTATTATGGTATCTTCCAATGATACCACGGGTTAATCATTTGTTTGTTAATGCCACATATGCAAAGACCTTGTGATGACATTTTGACAGGAAAATAAATGATGGAAAACTTCATTACCAGTTGATTCTCCTCAATGGAAGGCAATATATCAAATTTGTTCTGAATTTGGATGTGAGCCCAGAAGAATGGATATCCTTGAGATAGTTATTGGGAAACCTGACCATCTAGGTCAAGTAAGAAGGGCCCCTAAAGGAGTTTGTCAAAAATAGTTGTTTGGCTTTACATCACGAAGAACAAGTCTAGCCTCCGTAAACACGGTGTCTAAAGATATGCTAGAAAACATTTGAGATAAACTTACTGCACAACATCAAGCAGAGATGCAAAAGATGAGCAAGGAGATGGATGTCAGACTCAATCAAGTTATGAAGATGATAGGCTTTACCACTGCCATCCAATTTCCCCGTGTGTCTAAACTATCACAGGTAATAAATATTCACTTCTTTTCAAAGGACATTTAATGCGTAATTTTTCTAAGTAATTTCTTTCATATTTTGAGGGTTCTCCTATAGTGGCAAGTTGTAAGAGAAGTAACAATCAAAAGGAGTACAATAGGACTAAAACCCTTACCGCTAATGGTACAATATACGTGGGTACAACAATACATCATAAGAGAATTCTAAAGGACCGAGCGAGGGTAACATTAGATAAGATCAAAGAAGGTTATGATACTGTACCAGTTCCTTACCCCACTAACAAGGTCAGGATATTGGGCAATGCTTCAGGTCATTTTATTATGTGGCCTACATCTCTGATAAAAAAAGAAGAAGGCGATAACATTAGAGCCAAAATCAAACAAGGAGATCAACGACAAGCTCAAACCTCTTGATCTAACCATACCCTCAAGATTTGAAAATATGGAAGAAGTACTTAGTCTCACAATTTCACCAGGGATTTTGAGTACAAGGGGCCATATAAATTCACCTTAAACAAGAATGACATAGCGTATTCCTAAATTTTCATATGTTGTATTAAGATGTCATCTAGTTAACCATATTGTAAGTTACAAATTTATTTTAATACTTTATATTTTATCATTCGTGCATTGACTCCTTTGACTTTTGAACAACAACCACTTCTATCGTAAATTCTAGGATGAAGTAAAAGGAGACACATATGGCTTCATGTGCCCGTAAAAGGTGTAGGAGACAAGCAACGATCAGAATTTGAGGATGATACATATAGTAAATGGTATGACCCAAGTCAAGAAGACTATATTTTGTACCTTACATTAAAGGGTAAGTATACTTTTATATTTGTCACATACATATAAATATTATAATAAAATCATATATGACATGATTGATATTTTGTAGTATTCATTAGACTATATTTGTCATTGCCCCTCAAGAAAATGTTGTTTACTGGCTCAATTCATTGTTTAGACAACCAGATCCAGAGATTGTATACATAATATAATATAAAATATTTTTTTCTAATTAGCTATAGGGATATTCAAGGTGTCAATTTTTTCATAGCAAAAACATATAGTATTAATCAATTTCCTACATGGATATGTTTTAAAGTAAATTGTTTTGAACTAATTTTTTTTATAAATATATTAGGTATCGGTTTAACATTTCCTAATGTACCATCATCAACCTAAGAATGTTGAGTCCCATATTATTACATCCCCGTTTGGATGTTGGCCTCAATCTTAGTACTAGAAACTATTTATTAAGGACTTTGGGCATCTTAAAAGATACCTCTTTGTTTTCTTCCTATTTATCACTGGGATCTTTCTTTTTTTCTCAAGATCTCACAAATCTATCTACCCTGTAAAAATTATATAGTGATAAAATCTTGGAGAGAGTTTGAAGTACCTTTGATAAATTCAATACTATAATCAAAGATACTTAAAATGGCTTAACATCTAGCAAAAGCATGTTTGGATGCAGGGTTTTTAATATTTTTTTGTAAAACGTCATTTGTCGATTGGCAATCGATGTGAAGTAAAAACCTTTAATTTTATAAATAAGATTGAAATTTGAAAATACAGAAAACAATTACCAAATTATTTTTGATTGTGGAATAGTTATGTTGAGTACTATTCCAATGCTTGGAAGTGAAAGAGATAATTTTCTCTTTATTGTTAAGATGTTGTTTAACAATGCCATTATAACCAATGTCAGAGGCATCATTTTCAACAATTTTGAAGGCAGATGGATTAGGAAGGCAAAGGCAAGAAATCTCTTTAATCTGGGATTTAATCTGCTGGACAATATTTGAATGAAGATCAGTCTATAGAGGTGGATTTGATCTTAAATGCTGATGAAGCGGTTTGATGAAGTTGCTAAGATGATTGACGATTAAATTTTGCAACATAGTTTAAACACCTAAAAATTTTTGAAGTTAAGCTTTATCAATGACTTGATATGAGAATTTATCAGCAAATTGAATTGCTATTTTAATTGGTGTAATGAACCCTTGATTCATCCAATGACCCAAAAGCGTAATTTTAGTTTGAAATAAACTAATTTTAGGTTTAGATTTGTTTATACTATTTTGATAAAATGGTTGATATGTTTGAAATGTTGATATATTGACTAACTATAAATCAATACATCATCAATATAGACAATAATGAATTGACTACAATTATAAAGATCTAATTCATGATCCTCTCGAATTCAGAAGGAGCATTTTTAAAATAAAAGGCATTACATTCCACTAATACTGACCAAAAGGCACAGTAGAAGCAGTTTTATACCTATCATTTTTAAAAATTTGAATCTACCAAAATCTAAATTTAATGTCAAATTTAGAAAATATTTTTAACAAAATACAAATGTTTTAGTAAATTAGATTTATTTGAGATTGGGGTATCTTATCCATTGCAACGCTTCGTTCAAGGGTTTATAATTAGTGACAAGTATAGGAGAGCCTTCAATTTTTGCATTTTTATTTACATAAAAAGTAGAACAAGACCATGGGCTTCTGGATTTGTGAATTATTTTTTTATTTAAAAGATATGGAACTTCTTTTTTACAAGTTTCAAGGAGTTTTGGATTCATTTGAATTGGCTTAGCTTTTGTTAGAATTTTCTTTTCAGAAAAATCTTTTTCATACGGTAAATCAATCATATGTTATTTACAATTCTAAAAATCATTTGGCAAGTCAGAATAAATAGTTTTGTGAATTTGTTCAAGACAATTTTGGATCTTTTTTTGTACATCTATTTGACACAACTGTCTTTCTAAATGTTAAAAAGAAATCTCTTCATTTAAAAAGTTTATTTGTTGTTATTTTGAAGTAAGAAGACTGAGTTCTTTGATTATGGGGTTTTGAGTAAAATGAAACAAAATTATTTTTTACATATATTCTTTTAAAATTTCTTTTTATCAGTCATGTTAAAAAAAAATAACCTTGCAAAAGGTGCCCTAAGGATGATTTGGGTTCTCATATTTTTTACTAATATAAAGGGAGTTTCAAGTTTCAACTCTTTATTTCTTACAACAACTTTTGAAACTTTATATTTGACATCTAAGCGTGAGACATTGACGCCATTAAACCTTTTTGTTGTTTTTTAAAGTATTTTGTATGAATGATTCCTTCGTTAAAATAATTAAAATAAGCTCCTATTTCAAATAAGACAGTTTGTTCTGAGAGAAAATCATTATGAATGATTATTTTTTCATGGATATAAAATTTTTGAATAGAAATTCTTGATATTAGATTAAGAAAAAGTTTTTTCTTCTTTTTCATTATCAGAATTTGCTCTGATTTGTTCTTCAAGTTTGGATGTGACTTATCTTGATTTTGAAATATAGTTACCACATGTGTTTCATGTTGAAGTTAAATCAGACATACTTTATCCTTAAGATTATGTACCATTGGTGAAGATCCTGAAGGGTTGTTGGTTTAACAAAGTGTTCAAACTTGTTTAAAACATCTATTAAGTTATAATTGTTAAAGGGAACAATTCATTGAGTTTGAAGAAGATGGATTTTGATTAACTAACTCCCTAATTTAAACAAATATTCTCCTTTTTCAAATCTGAAAGTTTATCAATGATATCAATAAGTAAATCTTGTTCCTTTAAGGTAACATTAATTGAAGATGAAGATTTTGGGATATCATCATTTTGAATGTTTTAAATATCCTCAAAAGAATCACTTTCAGTTTCTGAACTAGAAGATTTTTAATCAAAAGATTGTTTATTTGTTTAGGCAGAGGTTAATCAATACACCTAATCTTCTAAAGTTTTATGGTTAAGGCGTAATATCGTGAGAAATTACCTAGTTTACTACATTGTAACATTTGATTTTAGGTTGTCTGGGAAAATCAACCTTGGGTTTAGAAGTTTTTCAATCAAAATATTGTTTATTTGTTTAAGAATAGGTTAATCAATACACCTAATCTTCTTAAGTTTTATGTTAAGGCGCAATATTGTGAGATATTGCCTAGTTTACCACATTGTAACATTTGATTTTAGGTTGTAAAGGAAAATCAACCTTAGGTTTAGATCTAAATTCTTGTTTAAGTCTACAGGGAGGTGTATCATATTTATACCTTTGGTAGATAGGTTTTTTCTTTTTGTGGTAAGGTTTGTGATATCGTTTAGGCTGTTTATAGGCCAGTTGAATTGTTCACAAAAAGTACCCAACTCTCTATAGTTTATAGCCTTTTCTTTGGCCAGTTGATGCTAGATGCTATCATCCTCATAAATTTTAAGAGTAATCTTTTTGAAAGTAAGAGAGATTAATTCTCTATATGTCAAGTGTTTATAAGGGACTTTGCCATCATTTTGGTTTCTAAAGTTTTC
Organism: Leucaena leucocephala; assembly: GCA_037074615.1. Lineage (NCBI taxonomy): Eukaryota > Viridiplantae > Streptophyta > Magnoliopsida > Fabales > Fabaceae > Leucaena > Leucaena leucocephala. The sequence continues at coordinate 9,735,190 of CM073525.1, forward strand.
TCTAACTTTATCACCTAATGATTTAGGTAATTGATAAGCCCGAATGGTTGTCATCTTATCCATCAAAATAATGATTGCACTCAATAATGTAAGATAAGACACAACCCTATCGTTCTTCTCAATGAGCTTTTTTATTGGAATATTAGCAAATTGATTGGCAAAGCCATTAAAAACTGAGTAAAAATATTGGTTGAGTTTTATCAAACATTGATGCTATAAAATAAGGGTGCAATAAAGTAAATATTTTTGTTTTTTTATTAAGAGAACAATGAGTTAGATTGTGAAAGAAATATGTTAAGAAAGACTCTTTATAATGAAAATATAACTATCCTTGCTTTTAATTTGATATGGTAGATTTGAAAGCACTAAGTATTAAATAAAACCTCAATCAATCTATTGAGTGTAGTGCAATAATAGTTCTTTAACTTCTTTGATCAAAACTAGCTTAAAAACTTAATGCATTGTTGAAAATCACTTGTGTATAATTAAATCGATTGATGATAATACCCTCAAAAGATCATCAATCAACAACCATAGACTTCAAGCAATTGAATTAAACATCAACAATAATTGATAATAGTCCAACTATCTAGAAATCAAAACCAAAATATTTATATTAAAATCAACAATCTCATCATGCAGTATCAATTACAAATATCTAATATGAGAATAATCAATCAACATTCAATCCCTATTCATACAATGAAATCCCTAAATCTAGAATGTTAAAACATGAAATAGGTACATATTAAGATAAAAAACTCCCCAGTGCAGTCTATGAGCTCAAGATATGCGGTCTATCACCAATAGACTAAATATCTAGCCTCTCATAGCTCTTACTGTGTTGTCATCACTGCCCAGAAATGATGCCATGAAGAATACAAGAAAATGTGATGGAAAGGTCAAGAGAAATATGGTAAAAGTTGATTAATCAGTGTAAAAATGTAAAAATCTATGGAAAGATCAATAAAAATAGAAGGTGTGAATGGAGGTTGTAGAGAGAATGTTGAGAGAGAATGAGAAGCTACTTCCTAGCCAAATCTGACAAAAATCCAGCCTCACCCATCTGATTGCACCCCTATTACCTTAATTACAAAGTAACCTAAATGAAAACACACAGCTTCACTAAAACATCCTTACTTCCATACGTCTTAGGGACCATTCAGTAGCATTTAAAACTACTTACAAGACTTTGAAAGTCCATTAGCTAAATCTAAAATTTTTCTCTTTCTCGAGTTACTGTTCATATGGTATTCCAAATTATGTAACGAACTTCAAAAAATCATAATTAATTCTAGAAAAATTGAAATGTAATGGTTCAAAAAGATACATGAAGATAACATCATGAATTGTAAGGAAAAATAATTTTTAGACCAAATTCTTAGCCAATTCATATAGTTTATTCGTCAAAGATTACTGTTTATTTGGTCAAAAATTCTGAAAACATATTATGGTCCCTTACTTTAGAAAATTTGTTCTCTTTGTACAGACATCCAAATAAGGCATTCTTTGTGTCAAAATAAATCTTTGCATGTTAAATAAATGTTTGTAAATTTCATACATTTATCTCATCATTTACTATTTTTCATTATATCATAATCATCACTACTTGCATTAGTCAAATAGTAACATTACATCTAGCAATTCTTCACATAGCATTTATATTATCCAATCCCTAGCTCCTCTTCATGCTTCTTCAACCCTCTTTCATCATTAAAAGACCTATGGGATTGGGATTACATGGAAGGGGATGAGATTTTTGGGGAAATCTCAATAGCAAACTGTACTAAACAATGCATGTATTAATGTAAAAACTTGTGCTTGTTTGTGAAAGTGTTAGCATTGTGTAATGTGCATGCTTCCATGTAACATATGAAATACAATTAGCCAAAGTAATCTTAGAAACAGAGCTTCATACATAAGCACATATGCAACACAATTCAACAAAGCCATAGCACAATCAAGCATAACATTCAATGCATACGATTTTAAGATAAGTTTACTACCTCATATACTTGACTCTCTTCCACTTTATCTTGCTTCTTTCTTCTCACTTCTTTTGGATATGTGGCTGCCTCTTTTGGAGCATATCCATCAATCCTTAACATCACATAACTATTCATCCATCACAATCTAACTTCCTTGAGCATTAAACTCACTTTAACTAACATAACTTCCTCTTGAACATTAAGCTTACTTAAATTTCCTTAATCTTAACTAATGGACTTGGCCTTTAAATTAATTGATGTCTTGACTTTACCTTACACAATTTCCTCTTTTGAATCCATTTATAAGCTTAGAATCATGAAATTCCAGCTCCTTCATGGCCTGCTGGATAGAATCGAAATATGCACACAATTGTTTCAAAAATTCTCATTTTAATTATAATGCTTCCCATACTTGTTTCTCTACTTTATCCCACACAATTTTTCATTTTAAAACCATTGGAAGCATCAAAATCATGAAATTCCAATTACTGTTTATATGAGTGAACAGTAACAGAGAAGAATTTTAAAAACTACAATCTTGGAATTCCAATTACTGTTTGGATAGAACTTACTTTTAATTTCTAGTTTGCTTGAACTTTGGTACCTTGAATCTTCTTTGTGTTAGCTTGAGTTATCATTTTGCAAGAGTTTCCCCAAGGTTCTCATGCTCATGGTTTGGTTCATATTTGAGGGGGTATTTATAGAAAAATCTCATGGGAAATCAAAGGCCAAGATTAGTTTGTGTACTATTTGATCTAATAGTTCACATTTAATCTTGGATTTTACTTTTTCAAAAAGAGATTTATGACATCATCCATGACATCATCAAGGGACACTTCATAGGGCTATGTGGACAAATTCCAATTAGGGGAAACTTATGGAAAAATTTTAGTCCAATCCGGTGTCGGCTCAGTCCGATTCCCTAAAATCAGACTGTTTTATAACTCTAATTTTTCTGAGATTCCATAATATGATGTCTAACCTTAAATCCAGTATCTAGATTCTTTCTACCATTGACATTCTTGAACTGGGTCAAAACTTAATTACAGATCCCTTGAGAAATGACTAAAATGCCCTTGGTTCATTGTCTTGCCCTATATTAACCCTTAAGGCATAATTGTCATTTTACACCTCTTTACTTCTTATCAGAGTATATACTGACACTGACTAATCACTCCTGTACTTGACTAGACATTTTTGGCTTGTTCAAATGACCAAAATGCCCTTCGTCCAATTCTGACTCAATGACACAACACAGTGGCATACCTTTAATGGTATTTTCATAATTTTGTATTTTTTTCGGTCTTTATTAGCCCTGGCCCATATACTTATCTAAAAATATCATTAGGTCTATAAGGCCATTCTAGGCCCTCTGTGTAATTTATTTCCTTTATGGGCTCAATTCTCGAGAAATTTCCCTGAAATATATTTATCAGGTATTTTAATCTACTATAAACTCTATAATAAATTCTACAGAACTCATTTTTGAGCTCTATTAGTTTTAAAAATTCTTATATTAATTATAGGATTTTTTTGCCAAATTTTATCTGATTATGAGGTCCAGAGAATACTGTATTAATTTCTCTTCCTTTAAAAATTAATATAAATTTTTTGGGACCTCATCTCAAAATTATGTGTTACGTTAAACTGATTAGAATAATTTTCTCTATTTACTGGTAAAATTTGGGACTAATCTGATTCTGGGTATTTTTAGGTCTTTTCTGACTCAACTTTTAATAATTACCATTGCGACCCAAAACTTTTAAAAATTATATTTTAGGCCTTCAATTTTTCATAATTACACTTAATGGACCAAAGCTTTTGTTTCTACTTTCATTGTTGGCATTCAACCTTTTCTAATTTTCATTTTAGTCCCTCACTTCCTTCAAGACTCACCCAACCTTTATTATTTCTTCTGATAATCGTCATAATCCTTTCCAAACCTCTTTCCACTATCAGTACTATACAGGTAGGGAAAAATTAGGATATAACATTCACTAACTGGCTATTCTAGTCATGACTAAATCATAATTTTTTTTGCGACATGAGAACACAGAGAACCTCTAGGAGAAAATAAGTTGCGACTAAACATCATAAAAGCTGACTTTCATGTTTCAGGTCCTCTTTGTCTAGTGATTCCTTCTCTGATTCATATTGGGTCCTTGATTATCTTCCAAAATACATGCAATTCAAAATCAAAGCTCACTGTAAAAGCCCAACTAATTAAAGAACAACATAAATATAGTTTAGAAGAGTTCATTTACCATTTAACCCTTTAATCAGCACATTACCATACACAATAATGCATTACCACAAAAGCATAATTACAGGTATAACATGAATGCTAAATTTCTCATAAAACCCTTGAAAATGTCAAAGAAACCATATACAATTTGCATCTTATAAGGATTTTTCTTTCCAAAATAGTTGTTTGGCATAATCTCTTGTGAGAACTCGAGTGAGAAAAGTATCCCTATACCATTTTAAATCAAATAGGGCTCTGCACTTAAAATTTAATAATAATCCGGCTGATCAGTCTGTTCAAATAGAAGAGTCTCCAACAAAATGTTTAATAATTGTAAACATTAGAGTTCCTGAAGAATCATGAAAGGTTTCACCATTATACAAAATGGTTGTTCTATCAGACTAAGTTTTAACAGGTGAAAAAATAGTTTCTTTATCTTCTAGAGTAAGATAATGGTCCTACCAGTTTTCTAATTGACAAGTAAAATCATATACCAAAAGATTTGTGATTTACTCATCTGTGTGATCGTTTTGCATCATTTGAAAGATGCTAACTTCATTTTGACTATCTATATTCCTTTCATAGATGTTAACTCCACTAAAGGATTTAAGGTTTTGGTTGATTCATTCTTCAACCAGAATATTTAGAGGGCTAGCCTGAGGGTAATAAAGTTTGGAAGACTGTTTCTAGTGTTATTGGTTAATTTGGAATTGTGATTTAAAAGATTAGTTTGATAAGTTGTTTGGGATTTTTCTTCTAGGTTGAATATTTGCCTAGATACTGTTAGCTCAACTCGAGTTATTTCTAGAACATTCATAGTTTGAATTGACTAATTCCTTGATTTCTTTTTTAATCACTTTAGAGATATTTTTGTTGTATATTTCAGACTTAATTTGTGGACTAAGTTGAAATTTTTTGAAGATTAGTGTTTCAATCTTAGGCTTTGATTGTTATGGACAATGTTTGAAGAAGTTGATGGTTGAGCAAAATTATCACCTAATTATTGGAGAAACAAATTAGTATAATTATTTTATTTAAATATCTTTTTAATGTCTATTGAATTAACTAGTTGATCAACATTTTCAAATTTGAAAGGTGCATCAAGTACTAGTTGATCTTTATCATCATTTGCTAGAGGGATCTGCATGGTTTTGAGAGGAAGAAATTTAGAACAAATATTTTCTCCTTTAGAACTTTTTAATTGTTTGATAATATCAATGTTTTGAATAAATGGATAGTCCAATTTTGCTGATTGGGTATATTCATTAAACCAATCAAAAAATAAAATATTCATTTGTATTCTTTCAAGGAATTTGTAGCATTTTTCTTAAATTTGTTTTCTATCATATTCTTTAAAGTTTTTCAAAAACCATTTTCTTTAGAGAGTATATTCTTCAGAATAAAATTATTTTTGTAAAGTTAGTTTGTCAATTTGAAAATCATTTTCAATAACACTAATTTCTATTGATGAATAAGTTAGAGACTCGATTGGCCTCAACTCCTTATCTCTTTCATACACTATTTGTGGAATGTTTAAAGAGTTATCAACTCCTTAAATCAAAATATTAGTAGTTGTTTGTGGTTGGATAACTACTGTTAGTGTTTCTATTGACATGCCATATATGACATATGGTGATTTAGGTATTGACAAACAAGAGAATCATGATGATTCTATTTTGATAGATCTATAGCCTTCATATATTGAAGCTTCAAATCTATCAGTTTGGAAATAGGATCTTCTAGGACTATCAAAAGATAACCTAACAGATCCATTAGAGGTTTGAGTGATTTTGCTTATTTATGAAATGGGTTTTGGTTATGGCTATGCGGCTTTTTCCATCCCATTCATTTGGTAATTCAACATCTTCCCATACGATTTTTTTAGAAATAGTTAAATTTATATTTGTAAAGTTAATTAAGAAAACTGTAATTTGATCATTTTTAGGAGAAATTTGAACAAAAGAGGTTTAAGAGATCAAAATCTTATAATATCCTATATATCAGGGTAACATGTATAGATCTTGGTTTCATGTTCAAATCGTTTAGTTTGATTTTTAGTTTGAGTCACTCAAGGATATGTTCATCTTTTAATTCTACTATCCTATCATGATAGCAATTAAAGCAAACAGGTCCATCATGGACACCAGCTTCTACTACTACAAGTATATAATCCTAGAGTATATAATGCCTAGTGTCTAAAAGACATACTAAAAGTTATACATTCAAGCCTTTACAAATGAGTGGTTTAATCACAATTTGAACACAACTGATATGCAAGAAATTGTATTTTTTACGGTGTCATTCAATCGCTTTTTTAGAAAGAAGGAAGAAATCTTCTTTCTCAGGTTGGATAGAAACTTATTCTTCAACTATTCTGATTATGTAATCAGATTTAGAGGACTATTTTTTGTCATGAGTTTGTGCAGAGTCCAATCGTCAATATTTTGGTTTATATTTTAAAAAGAAGGGAAAAAGGCAAAGAAGGCCCAAGTGAATTTTAAAAAGACAATTTAGGTAGCTGAATATTTAAAAGGATAGATTGGGTAGGAGGTCCAATTTGTCTTTTGTAAATTTAGGTATAAAGACCAAATTACCCCTAGAATAAATAAAATATATCACTCAAGTATCAATATGAAGGAGAAACCATTGGCGCACAGGAGATGAACCTTACAAGAGACATCTTTGGCTAAGCTGAAGCTGGAAAGGAGGAAGTATAAGTAAATTTTTCACACAAATCTTCTTCTTTTACTCCTCCTATTATCACCATTGTTTTGTTCATTCTAATGATAACCTTGGGAGAAAGACTGTAGCTGACATGGCAAATTCGACTAGTTTAAGAAAGCAGTAGGAGAAATCACTAATTCATTGCTTTTCATCCATTGCATTTTGTATCATGCAATCCATTGCTTTCTATATTGGGGTATTCCTTTTTAGCCCATTTAGATTGAGCAGGAAAGAATAGCCATTTGTGAAAGAGTAGACCTTTACTTTTTGAATGACAGAATGTTTATAATAAGACTTACTTGCAAGTCATTGACGAAGCTGCAAATCCTATAGGTAAAGTTGTAAATCCTTTAACTGAAATTATAAATCTTATTGTAAGAAGTTACAAATCCTATTGGAGGAGTTGCAAATCCTATTGATGAAGTTGCATATCCTATTGTAAGAAGTTGTAAATCTTTTAGGTGAAGTTACAACCCCCTTTGGTGAAGTTGCAAATCCCATAGGAAAAGTTATAAATCCTATTGGAAGAGTTGCAAATACTATTAGCTAAGTTGAACACTAAAATATTGTAGCAAATCTCATTCTTTAAGGGAAAAGCATGAATTGCATATGTCATTACAAATATATGTTTAAGGAAAACTTTGTACATAGTCATTGCAAAATATGGTTATAGTCATTATAAAGTTGAATATTACAAAAGTTGGATACTAAAAATTGATCATCTAAAAATTGAACTTTACAAAAATTGAACATTGAAAAGTGATTAAATAAGTCAGAATATCAGTCTGTCAATGGATGGAGTTATTACAAATACCATTGCTTCTTCTCTATTGTGAGAGTTGTAAATATCATTGCGAAAGTTGCAAATACCATTGGTAAAGTTGAAAATCTCATTGTGGAAGTGGCAAAAAGTAGTAGGAGTTACAAATACCATTGATAAACTTGCAAATATCATTGGCAAAGTTATAAATACTATTCTGAAAGTTGCAAATAATATTAGCAAAGTTGTTAATCCTATTGACAAAATTGCTTCTTCTCCATTGTGGGAGTTACAAATACCATTGTCAAAGTTGTTAATCCCTTTGGCAAAGTTGCTTATTCTTTATGGTAGGAGTTGCAAATACCATTGTGGGAGTTGCAAATACTATTAGCAAAATTTTAAATCACATTGTGAAGGTGGTAAATACCAGTTAGAGTTACAAATACTATTGACAAACTTGCAAATACCATTGGCGAAGTTACAAATATAATTGTGGGAGTTACAAATACCATTGGCAAAATTGCAAATATCATTGTCAAAGTTACAAATACTATTGTCAAAATTGCAAACACCATTTTCAACATTGCAAATACCATTGTCAAACTTGTAATACTATTGGCAAAGTTGTAAATACTATTATAGGAGTGACAAATACCATTGTTAGAGTTGTAAATACCATTGGCAAAGTTGTAAATTGTATTGTCAAACTTGTAAATACCATTGGCAAAGTGAAGACTAATTTAGTCTTTGCACACAAATTTACAAATGACAGATTAGACTTCCTGACCAATTTATCCTTTTCAATATTGAGATGCTCAATTTATCTTTTTAAAATTGAAGTTGGCCTTTTTTGTCTTTTTCCCTAAAAAGAAATTTTTTCTTTAAAAATTATTTTGTTTGAAATGTTTACTATAGAATTTGATTCCTCATCTTTTGAAGAGAAGTTTGATGTAGAAGTGGAAGATGAACTCCCACAACTGCATTTGAAAGAAAAGGAATGAAATAAAGACATAAATAAAAAGTAAAGAACAAAAAGTAAAGGAATAAAATAAGTAAAAGAAGTAACAAGATAAAAAAATATTGAAATAAATAAGACTGAAAATGAAGAATAGATAGAAGCAAGAAATATGAATAAAGAAACATAAAAAGAAAACTTAGAAATATTAATGATGAAATCTCCCTTGTGTTAGTATCTTCACCTTCTGGATTTATAATGGTATGTTAAATAAAAAAGTACCAGTCTTTATAGATCAAGAGAGTTTCTTTCATTTTCCCTCTTCTTCTCATGTACCCCCTCTTTTTCTATAAGTTTTTACATTTTTTGAATAAAATTTCTTTTAGTTTTCAGTTTTCAAGTTTTACTTTCATCCATTCACATCCTTAACTCCTATGATGAGCTAAGGTTGGCTGATTTGTAGTTAACTAGAGAACCATTGTGGAAATATTAAAATAAAAAATTAACCAAAAAAAGTAAAAAAAAACAACAAATACCTTTTCACGGCGGTTAATTGGAGAATTGGCATAGAAAGTCTACGATTAATGGCATTGATTAATACAATAGCCATTAAAAGTAAAACATCAGAATAATAAAGAATATGGTAACAGAGTACAATTAATGATAGTTGATTTAGTAATTACCATTATAAGTAACACTTTTCATAGTGTTTTTGTTTAAAAAAAACTGTGAAAAGTGTTTTTTAGGCGTTTAAAAAGTATTGTTAAATCTTAAACTTATTAAGTCGATAGAATTTACGCCATTAACAAAAGTGCCATTAAAGGTCACTTTTAACTACTGTTAAAGGCCTTTTTTTCAGTAGTGATTGTTTGTATGATTAACTATCAACTACTTTGAAATTGAATTAAAATGAAACTAATGTTTTATTCAAATGGAGTTTAGATTGAGAGTTTGATATACCTTTTGCTTATTAACTAGGTAACAAATACAATAGATCAAAGTTGGATGCAATCTAGGAGAACAGATGAGCGATATGAAAATGAGGTGGAAAGGTTTCTCGAATTTGGTTAAAGAAATGTGTACAGTAAAAGTGGATTATATTGTGTCCCTTGTGTTAATTTCTTAAACAAGAGCCAACATGGTATTCCTATTATCAGAGATAACCTTATTTGCGATGGGATAAATCTTAGGTATACGACTTGGATATGGCATGGTGAACTTACAAGAGTTCATTTTCCCAAAAGGAGAAAGTTGTGAATTATTATTCAAGTGATAGAATGGACAAGATGATTTGTGATATTGAGGTGAAGTATTTTGCACGATTCTCTCAAGCATATGAAAGCTTACGCAATGATACAGAGACACGTTTGTCCACAGATCTACACAATAGTACCCTTCCCTAATGACGAGGTCCGCACAGTAGGCCAGTCAATAGGGACTTTCATTGTTTAGTCTAAGAAACTTGTCCTTATTGTGTATGAACAACCTAGTACATCCAAACATAAATAGGTATATATAAAACACATTAATTATTTTGTGTTTCTTTAATGATATAATTTTTTCTATTAATGCTTTATTTTCTATTGTAGTCAATTCCCAAGGTTACACCGATTGACCAAATATTGTTGAGAAACACACTGCATTTTCAAGTGTTGCAGATATGGTGGCTAATCAGGAAACTAGACCTGTTACTTTCAACATGCCACTTGGGGTTGTTGGTTTGGACACATCATAAGATTTCACTTTAGATACCAAGGACTTCGCCGAGCTCATATGTATGGAGGAGTTGGATATATCATTTAAGTTGTCGTATGTTGCCATAAATTTATTTTCAAAAGTGTTATTTATATTTATACGTTGATTTTTGTCTCATTATTTGCACTGTAGGCTATGCCACTGCTTAACCAAGGAGAGCGGATTGGGGGACAAATTTGGCTTCTTATGTCTTCAGAAAGTACAGAAGGTTTAGGGAAAAGTGGAGGCAAGGACATTATATCTAAGGAGGACAATCATTGGCACTAGAAAATCATGTTATCTAGCGCCTTATGTGGAAGAGTAAGTGAGTAGCTTTTGATCTTACATTAATATTGCACTTAATGTGTTATAATTAAAACAGTTTATATCTTGTAGTTTTCATTGGACACTATTTTCCATTTATCCCCTAGAGAACCAAAACTAATGTTAGAAACATGAGTATAATTTTTTTAATTTTTTTTGTTTTTAAATTAATTGCATGCTCTAATATATTATTCCTTTGTTCATTTTATTGTAGTGAATTTAAAACAACCGCTTTCATCGTCAATTACGATAGAAAATTGACTTTGAAAGTAATTTATATTGTTGCTTACTAATCAATGTTAAAAGTTTAAGCAACTACTTCACAGTAATGCACATTCCTCACAAAACCGAAATTAAAAAGCTTTTCTTTAGTAGTGTCCCAACAAAATTTATACCACTAAAAAGTAGAAAAATATATGTGAAATAAGTATTGTGGTTTGGAGTATTTTTTTGGTAAAAAATGAAGCTATGAAGCATCTGAAACCTCTAACAATGGAAGACAAATTCTCACTCACAGCACTGGAAAATACCAAATGAAGAAGAAGAAATGACATGACGTGAATTGCTCTCTACAAGTATATTAAAAGGAGCATGGACCAAAACAGGTATCCTAATGAATAGTGCCAAACAGGAAGGAGGGTTTCATTCTCTTTGAAAGGCAGTGTAGTCTTCCGCTTAGAAAAATATTTGTGAAATAAGTATTGTGGTTTGGAGAAATTTTTAGTAAGAAATGAAGCTATAAAACTGTCACGTCCTGAAATTTGAACTATGACCGGCATAAAATATGAATAAATTCATATTCTTTAAACCTAAAACCTTAAATAAAATATTTGAAGTAATAATTATAATATATATTCCATTTTCATCAAAAGGCAAATCCTCTGTAGGAGTTTCGGTAAGATTATCTTTACATAATTGACCTTCTGAAAATCCTATAACAGGCTGCGAATGTTTCAAAACACTTGTAAATATTTTTAAAATAACCAGAATTTTATCCATAGACTAGATAGAGCATCTATCTTTTTAACAAAATAATATAAGTATTTCATAAAATTGTAATTACATTATAAATGTATATGCCCAAAATCAATACTTCGGATATGCAATTAGGCTCTTCACTGCTTAGCTGGAGGAATATGGTCAACTACACTATTTGAAGCTAAAATAATATACTCGTGAATAACGTTCTAAAAATATAATTTAAAATGCGAAACTAAACAATTTCAACATGTTTAAATGTAAATCATGACATTTTCTAATTCAAATGCAATATTCCTGTAAAATATTTTATTTCAAGAAATCCATTTAAAATAATTATTTTTTAGTAGGACTTCAACATAACGAAAATAAGCGTGGATACATAGTCTACGAGGCTAACTAACCAATTCGGCGTGGCTCGAGGCCATTAAAACTGAAGTGGACACACAGTCCAAGAAGGTAAGTAACCAAGCGTAAAACGAGGCCATAAAACAAGTGTATGTATGAGACCCATGAATAACAGGAGAAGCTACAAGAACTACGAGAAACAGGCGCGAGAATAAATCCCACGAATAATAGGTGCGAGTATGAGACACACGAATATTCATTGAGCTCGGGTTTAACCATGGTGCACCAAGGACTAACAGTACTGTTGTTAGTAACCAACATTCTATATTCAGTCATTTCTAAAACCTTTCTAGCATGCGTGGGGTCCATTTGACATTTAATAATCATCACACCTTTCAATGCAACAATTTTTACTAAAATAACTTCATGATTATAAAACTCCAGCATGAACATCAAATAATTATCCAAAAAGATTTCTTCAATTCATATAGAATAAATATTCCAACAGTAAATCTATATAAAGATAATTCATTCAGAAAAATAATTTAATATAACATTTCCTAAAATATTTTTCAAAACTTTCTTTAGAGAAGCATACTTCAAATTTAACGTTTTTAAATAGAGCATATCAAATAACAATTTATTTGTAAAAATATCACTTTTAGGGGATGCTATTCACTAATACTTCAATATAACTTACTTCAATATAACTTGCTCTTACTCTATACTTTAAAAATATCCTCTTTTGAATTCTCTAGATTCCTAAAATAAAATATTCCATCAAAAAAATACTATTTATCTCTTTAATACCAAGTACTAATTATTTATCACCACCACAATAATCCCATATATATTTAACTTACTTAACTTTTAACTTTTAAATTCTTTCCTCATGCCATTTTCCACTTTCAAACTTGTTCAAATGCCTTTTTTCAGCAAATACAACAACTAAATCATGCCATATAATTGGTTCTTAAACATCATTTTGACCTTCAAATCTTTCAGCCAACAATACCAAAACAGATCTTAAAATTCCAACATCATTCACATTTAAAATTCACTCTTTCTTTCCTCCTAAACCTGAAACATTTTCCAACTTTTTCGAATATCATAATCCCAAAACAAAGCAAGCACATGCAACCCCTTAGTTCTGGAAATACACTCTAAAAATCCCACTTCAACTTGAAAATTTTGTTACCCATATACCACACCAGATGTTAACTTCACTTTTTAAGAGTTTCAAAAGCATCGTCAGCGAGCAAAGAACCTCTGTTTTCTGAAAACTAAGTCTCAGAACTGAAAACACACAAGCAGCAACCATATTTCCTCACATCATGTACATATAATCATCCCCAAAACTGGCACAACAGCCCACACAATGTGTATATATATGAGTATGTATATTCTGTTCAGTTCAAACCAGAACAGCAGTGTCCTTATATATATATATACATATATCCTTTCCAAAACCAAACTAGTGCCCATACCCGACGACAGCCTCTATACTCCTCTCTCTGATTTTTCTCAGCTACAGTGCACAGAACCACAACCATTGTAGATCGCCAGAAATAAAGTGAAGAGGCATTGACGAAACTTACCACACATCACTCACGATGGTCTTCAGTGACCGCAAGGCGCAGACGTTGCATCTTACGGCAACCAGGAAGAAGGAGGTTGAAGATATGGAATTTGCTACAATACCATGGATGCACTTGACAACGGCGGCAGCAGCAACGGCGCTCGCCGACGACGCCACAAATGACAGAGAACTACCGGCAATGTAATTTTACAGCAGCCAGTGAACACTCTTTCTTCCCCTCCAGCGACTCACGGATGCACCTCCCTCTACTCCCGCTTTGCTCCTTGCTGAAGACGGAAGCTGCAGAAGAGGAAATAGCTCCTGCGGCGGCAGCAAGATGTTGACCTGTGATAGACGTAAGATGACGACACTTGATCTAGCAGCAGTGGTTTGGTGTCTCGAAGCTTCGCTGCGCCTTCCTTTTGATTCTGTCGACTAAGCAAAATGAGAAAGAGGGAGTGAGTTGCTGATAAAATGGAAGAAAGAAAATATGGTAATTTCACACGTCTGAAAAAAAAAAAAATCCTACTTTTGTAGGTGCTAGAATTCGAACAAAGGACCTCCTGTTCAACTCTCCTGTCTCCAACCACTATAACCCTTTCTAAAGATACTGCAAGAAATAATATATACCCTTTAATAAATTAAGATCATATCTAAACATTTACTAAGGTCATTACAAAAACATCTGAAACCTCTAACAATGGAGGACAAATTCTCACTCACAGCACTGGAAAATACCAAATGAAGAAGAAGAAATGACATGACGTGAATTGCTCTCTACAAGTATATTAAAAGGGGCATGGACCAAACAGGTATGCTAATGAATAGTGCCAAACAGGAAGGAGGGTTTCATTCTCTTTGAAAGGCAGTGTAGTCTTCTGCTTAGCTTTTTGCTTTTTCATGTTTTTCTTATATGATAGCATCATCTCGTCTTTTGGGATCGCTTTTTCTTATCTTTTGCTATAAGCTTGTGGGTCCTTTTCTGTCAGTTTCTAGCCTTTTCCTAACAGCAGCGAGCATCACATGGATTTTTACTGACAACACTATCTCTTTGTTTGGATCCTAGATTATAGACATGTTCATGCCACCAAAATTCAATCTTTAATTAATTTGTACAAGCATCTACAAGGAAATGTTACTGTTATTCAACAACATCTCAACTATTTTGTAGTTTTCTTCAGAAATCCTTGGGATAGATCCGATCCTTTATCCTCAGTCATGGTTCTTGGCTTCTTCAAGGTTTCATGCTCGAGGTTTTTGAATGGCAACTGAGCATGCCTATAGACAAGGTTTCTTTTCAATATGTTCATGTTTGGGTGCAAATCAATGGCGTATCTTTAGATTATTGTACATAGTCAGTTGCTAAATTGTTTGGTAATTTGCTTGGATCTTATTTGGCTTATGTTGAAACTTGTTTATTCAATTCCTGGTCACAACAAATCCCTTCATTTAGAATGAAATCTAGTGAAACTCTGCACCTTTCTTTTTTCATTGAGCATGCAGGATGTATATGCCAGAATTATGGAGAGTTTGGGCATATATAAGAACACTGTTCAAAGACGGTTATAGTGAGAATGTTCTAGACAAAGTCTTTGGGCCAAGGTCAACACCCAAATTGATTATTTTGACTTATAGTACTAGTTTAACAGAGAATGTGGGATTTCAATTTTGGCTTCTCATGGATCACTCTCTCAGGCTCAAGCTTCAGTAGTTTCTAATATTGCTCTAGCACAAAATATTACCCCAGCTCCAAGTACTCCTAGGACGGACCAACAACTCCTCACCTGGTGTTACTCTCCCATCACGTCGCGAAAAAAAGGAAAAAAGATGTAGTTGCTACGACCTATCGAGTTATTAAGAGGTTTAAGTTGAGGAGTTATTTTGGAACTATCGCATATAGTTATGGTTCTCGCTCTTTAATTTATATATATTGGCTAATGGAAAGTGCCACGAAAGCTTTATTTTCACTTTATTTGGCAGGGAAGTTTGTAAGTTTATCAAACGACGGTGGCACTTCATGATGAATTGTTGTCAGGCAGAAAGCTCTAGTCACAATAGCTTGGTACATGTTAAAAGAAGATGGTTTCTGCTTTACTAGACCAAGCTTCTGAGTTTAATGGATTCTGCAACAACAGGAGCCGAGGCAGCTGAGTAGCATGATACTCATGGTGATATTGACAATCTCCATTAGCAACAGAACAATCTTCTCAATGATCAGGTTAGGACAGAGGGGAATAAAAGGAGACGTGCGACACATTCTTCAAATAATGGAACCGTGTGGATCTATGATATTCAGTTGGGGTTCTGAGAGTCATCTGCCAAAAAGGATCGACTTTCCGAAGAACGATGCTTTGTTCAAGGGACAACCATGAATTGGTAGTTCCATGGTTGTTCTTCTCATTTCCAGGCTGCTCACATTATCTTCTCGTTATGGTGTTCTTTAATAAAGTTCAACTTTATGTTCACGGTTTTCTTTCTAGAGTCACTTTGTCTAGTAGCTTTTGTTCACTGGACAAGGCATTGAAGTGTGGAGATTTATGAGGCTCCATCCTGATCTCTTGGTCAGGCCTTATAGCTCTGGAATTTTATTCTAGTAGCTTTTTAAGTATCCTATGGAATACCCTTTCCCTTGGTGGCAATCTTGAATGGTTTGTACTTCGCACAACTTCCAAGTGCTAAAGAAGCAATCGCCGTTCGCCTTCTCTACCGCTTCATACTTCATCCTGCAGTGTGGACGCTGGTTCGAAGTCATTTTAATTTTTTTCATCCTTTAGTTTTTCTTTTGTTATGTTTCTTTTTTTTTTAATCTTTTTTCATATAAAAAATTTAGGTGATTTGGTACTAATTTTCTACTAAAGTCAGGGTATAGCCTTAGGGTTTAGAGAGAAAGATTTATGAGATCGCATACTAAAAGAATTATTATAACAATAGTAGCAATTAAACTTATATTCTTGTGAAATACTAACATATTTTTTATAATAGGTGGCAACTCTCATTTGACACTTTTGTTATGTTTTTAGTTTGTTGGGTCTATTTATTTTACATTTATGTGGTTTATGGATTGGGCTCTCAAATATGCTTCATGTTATATGATATATTGTATCGAAACATCCTAACTTTGGTTATTTAGATTTATATTTAAAAGTAATAGACATTTTACTCTATCTAATATTAGTATCGTTTATAAGAAAAGGAAACTTCGTCATGTATTTAGATCGTGTGTGAGCTCAACTTCTTTCTAAAAATTTTTATACAAAAAAAAAAAGAACCCAATTTTGTTTTCTTTATCAAAAAATAAAAAAGAACCCAATTTTTTCAAAGTGTATCTTTTCACTTTACTTTAAATAAATTGTCTTATAAAAAAGGGGCATGGAACCCACTACTTTATTATTATTCTATTCTTTTTTTTTATTTCTTTTATTTTTTTATTTTATTTTATTTTCTTCTCATTCTTTTTATTCTTTCATTCTTTTTCTATCAAATTTATATGGAAAAAATCTGCTTACTCCTAAACACGTACTTTAATATTGGGGGAAATCTCTAAATCATCTTTCTTAATTAAATATTCTTCATCAAGATTCTTTAAAAGTTCAAATAATTAAACACTATTTGTATATTTTACTCAAATAATATTTTTATAATATATAAATAATTATAATCTCTTTGTTGAAAAATAATTTAGATAATTTTATTTAACCCCACAAACCTTTATGCATAATTTTATCTTACAAAAAATAAATTCAATAAATTCAAATTAATATTAATAAGTATATATTATATTAAAGTTTTAATCATATTTTATTACTGTCTTATTTTTATGTTGCTAGATCTCAAATAATTGGCATTTGAGATCCTCTAAACCTCATGTGATTTAATAAATCACATCTTAATAATATTTAATCACTAGAATAAAAATATGGATGTTACGTGAAGCTTGGAAACTCATGTCATTTGACTCCATCTTCAAGAACTTGGAACTAGGAGTGTTCACAGGACGGGGATAACCCTGTCCTATGTTCCGTCCCCGATACAATATATGGGATATATTTTGCGTCCCGTGTCCCATTCTGTCAAGAGAATGTCCCATCTCGAATGGGATCGGGACAGGAATTCCTAAAATTTATTTTTAAAAAAAATTACATTACTAGATATTTTATGTACAGTCTATCTATCAGTAACATATAATCAAAATGCAAAAGAAAAATAGAAGAAATTAAATCCTTTCTAATATGATTATTAACTTAAAGCAATAAATACCATTAATTATACTACAAATATCATTACTTTTTTAATTTTTCCACTTCACCAACTAAAGTTATTGTTTCATCTGCAAAGAAACAAATACATGTGAGGAAGAGAAAAATAAAATCATCTAATAAATAAAGCAAATAATATGATATAACCAGTATCATTTTCTTTTTTTTACAAAAAAAATATGTTCGAGATGGGTGTCTCGAGGGTCAAATTGAGACTCGTCACATCCTAACCCGATATATTACTATCTCAAAATACCCATGACTGAGTCAGGACAACCCGGGACAGGAAATTTTGAACACACCTACTTGGAACCCTATCCATGAATTTTAGCACCCATAGCTCCAACAAGTCACAAAAACTTCTAAAACATGGAAGGGATGGAGCTAAATGATGAATACGAGGTAAAAAATGCAGTGGATAAGTGAAATTGATCAAGATGATGATGAAGAATGGGAGCAAATGGAGTAGAAGAGGAATGGAGAATGGTTGTAGCTTGTAGGAAGTGTGGAAAATGAAGGGTTAGATCAAAATATATCTTAGGAAGTCGAGTTAGGTTATAACAATGGTTTAGGGTACGATTTGGGTGGTGCCCAAGTTCAAAACGTGAAGTTGCAGAATCTACGCGTTCACCCCGGCCAAAAGTCATTTTCGCCCCGACCAACTTGAAAAGTTTGTGCCAAAATCGCATAATTGACCCTGCTCATTTTATGTAATTGCTGAAATTCTAGTTTAGTCTTTGGCACTCTTCAAATCTTCTTTTAAATTAAAATTTCTCCCAAATTTCCTACAAAACAAATCAAGATTATGTAATATCATTTTTCACAAAATAAATTGTTTAAAAGAAAACATAATTTTTATGACAAAAATGTCATTTTAAACTCTATTTTCATGCAAGGACCTTGCACCAAATTATGCAAAAATGATGAAATTATGGATAAAAAAACTCAATAAAAGCCCTCAAAATAACATGAATTAAGGCGTAAGGGTAGAAAAGGCCATTTTATTGAGCTACTTGATGATTATTTCAAAACGAAACAAATATAAATTTTTTGACAGTTTTTTTTTTTTTGTAAACAATCATCAAATATTAGCTTCAAATTAAATACTTTTCATTTTGTTTCTAAAAACTGTCAAATATTTACAGACTTCAGAGAATTAAAAAAATACAACTATTTGATATTTTTTCTCAACAACAGTTAGATATTTGCATATTATTGTTAGAAGGTCAACATAATAAATGTTAAATATGACCTTGCTCAACCTTCATCTCATGTTACTTGACATTGTTTTTTAGTTAACGAATAAATATAAAGCGTTAAATACTATGACAAATTCTGTAATAATGTAGAGTGTTATATGTTTATCTATTTTGTGTATCATTTATTAATTTTTTTCAAAACAATTAAAAAGACATGTTAGCTAAGCTATTTTTAATCAATTTATGCATTTGTCTTCGCTTTCCTTTCTACGTATCTATTGCATGTAATACACGTGCCTTCATGAAGTCATGCACGTTTCACATGCGTAGAACTCTGGGCTTTATTAGGTTATACCTAATGCCTTTTCATGCTTCATGCATCAGAATATATAGCAGAAAACTATCGGGTTTTCTATGTCCCCTGAAAAACATTACTTTTATATATATATATATATATATATATATATATATATATATATTGTTATTTTATAAAATCATAAAAATCTGCGCAATGTCTAACGAATAATCCTTTTTCATTCACTTAATTTAGAAACTTTTCTCCTTTTACAAAAAATGTCATCAAAACATAATTCAATATCACCATCCATATATATATTGCCCTCTAGTTCTTAATATAGGATTTAATTGAAGAGTTAATTTTAGCGCTAAATATAATATATATTTTTTATATTTATCAATTTTTTTTTCTAAATTACCTTTATCAATACTTCCTCAATAATAATCAAGTAAAGAATAGAAGAAGGAAGTTAGGAAAAATGATTAGGGTATTTTATAAAAAATATGTAATATTAACTAACTTAACTAATTTTCTTAATCTAAATTAAATTAGTTAAATATGTTATATATTAAGGACTAATAGAGTATAATATTATTACACAAAACTTATAAAGAAACTGTACCACCAATAGTATATATACTTTACCTCAATAATTTAGTGCCCTTTTCAATATTTATTCGTATATATTTTGCTTGCTTTTGGATGTTTACTGATATTTGCAGGAAGATTATTCTGCCTCGCTAGCCCACTTGCAACAGCATTTAAAAATGTAGTCGTATGAATCCTAATCGTGCTCTCTGGAATCTTCATAGCTTGATTTAGCGGCAATATTATATTTTGCCAACCATATAATTGCTCAAATCCACAAACATGTGCTTGTCTTAGCTCTTCCCTTTTCTGATGGACAAAGATCCGTTGGAATCGCTGGATGATAATCTCCATGATGGGGTTTCATTCTGCATACAAATCATCGACAATCTTTATATTAAATTATACAAATATTATAATGGGTTGGTCAAGTCAAAGAAATTTATATTAGTACATGAAAAAAGAATTATGCCTAAAAATTATTCTCATAGTATTAAAATTCAATTTAGGTCGGCTAGTGGGACAGTTGAATGGTTGATTTTGTTAAGAGTTTTAGACAAGTCACCTAGGTAGAGTTTTATATTTTTCCTTTTCCCTGTTTTATTGATATTATTGACTGTAACCTGTTATCAAATATTAAGTTTTAGGTTTCAGGATTTGTGGCTACTTTTCCAAATATATGTATCTTTTATAAGAATTAAACTTGATACCTAAAGAGATCTAAGAAACTTTACACTATTATATTAATTCTATATTAGATCTTTTTCCCTTTACTAAGCCTATAACGATATTGTTTTGATTTTAAAAAATAGTAGCCCATCAGATTTGCACTTCAATATTTGTTGGATTATGTATAGTTTATACATCAATATTTTATTTATTTAAATATTATAGTTTTTAGGGTTATATATAAATTTATTTTGTATATTTTAATCATGATTAGGTTAATCCTGATTCGATCACAATTAAATCATTAATAATTGAATCATATATTTTCTCGATCAGTTTCATTACCAGTTCATTTTTCAGGATAGCTTTAAAGAAGAGTTACTCCTCATTTGGCCCTACATAACGATTAAATCTAGACAAGTCGGTAATCTCGAATATGACAATATAACAAAAAAGCCAAAGTCATGCCTGCATTCAACTTGAACACACTTTTTTTCCATTCTAAGATTTATTTCAATAATTTTTGTTTTCTGATCATCTTTTGGCCCTAAAAAGCCTAACAAAACCTACTTCGTTGACCAATTTTAATATATTGCACATGCATGTCATGAGAGAGACCCTATAATAGAGATGCCACACCCCTCCTTAAACTAGGTCTTTCTCCAACTAAGTTTTTTTTTTCTCTTTCATACGCTTCTATTATTATCACGATATATGGCTCTACTTGAAAGTAAAGTTCAGAAATATATCTAATTGTTGATGAAAAACGAAGACGACTGATTTTTCCACATTCTTTTATTGTTTTTTTTAAATGACTGGTTTATTTTCACATAAATTAGCCGCTAGCAGGCTATTCTCTCTAAATCAAGACTTTATTTATAGAGTTCTTTTTTATTGGCCAGAAAAACTTTACAGGGTTTGGATTCATTGCCATAACCATTGCGACATGATTAATCTTAATCTAATGTAATATATTAATCATTGCTTCAAATTAATGAACATGTTATGTCAAAGTTTATGACCAACCAGCTATATAATTAAATACTTCATTTAAAAGCTTACTATGGTTGCATGGAACTTCGTGCAGAATATAACCTCCAGTTGTCAAAATTACAGAGATTAAGGAAGTTAATCTCTGTAATTCACTGAGCCCAGATGATTTTTTTTTCTTTCCAAATCTAGCTATCCTAATTAAATGTTTTATGATGATGGTAAAATCACTTATTAGGAGTTGGGGCAAAATCATTAAATAGAGCTACATATGGAAATATTTTAAATAAACATTATAAAATTTTGAACAAATTATAATAAAGCGGGACACTTATGCTGGGAGATGAGCCACAAATCCTAAAATTAGATATTTGATAATATAATTTAAAAAATATATTAAAAAAATGGGACAAGGGTTTCAAAAATTGGATACTGTATATTTAGAAATCGAGGAAGTATTTGAAAAGAAAAAGAGAAAGCTAATTAAGAAATTGGTCATATACTCATATAGAAGAAACCTTTTCAAAAATAAAATAAAAAATTATGATAAATTAATCATAATATAAAATTACATAAATCTTGCCACTATCTGAGAAACAATATTTTCAACATAAAAAAAATAAAAATAAAGTAAAAAAATCTAGACCGTCCAAATAAAACTATTTGGACAGTCCAGATGAAATGCACTAAATCTGAACTTCTATATAAAGCACCTTAGCCCCTTGCCATTTTCACCAATAACAACAACAACCTCATTTTTGTTGTGCTTTGAATTAAATTCTTTCTTCATTCCCCACTAGGAAAATAAAGATGGCACAACTCATCAAACTCACATTCGTAGTGATTCTTCTCTTGTCTTTCTTCTCGATTGATGCTTTAGCTAACCAATCCTCGAACCGAGCTCGTTGTCGTCGATATAATCCTCGAACCGTCGCTTACATAAAAGCCTCTTGCCAAACCACTTTGTACCCAAATCTATGTCTTCACTGCTTATATAAATTTGCCAATTCAAATATTCAAAGTCCCCAACAATTAACTCATGTGGCTTTATCTGTGAGTCTACAACGAGCACTATACACAAGAGATTACTTGCTGCAAGTGGCCAAACAATTCAAGGCACTCAACAATGGTAATAATAATGGTAGGGATTATCTAGTTCTGCAAGATTGCTTGAAGCAGATCAATGATAGCGCAGATCAGCTTGGCCTTTCGATAAAAGAGCTCGCGCGGTTGAATAAGATCCCAAACACTTTGATCAACGATGCTGTGTTGTGGCACATAAGCAACGTTGAGACGTGGGTGAGCACTGCCCTTACCGATGCGAGCACTTGTGTGGATTACTTCCCAGGTCGTAGGATGAGTAAGATGAAGGCTACAGTAAGGGGTAAAGTATTGAATGTTGCGCAAGTCACTAGCAATGCACTTGCCTTATTTCAGAAATATGCAACTAAGTACCGAGAAGCAGCACAAGCCAACAGGAGACCTTGAAAGCTCAAAGAAAAATGGCCCTTTGTTGTTAGTTCGTGTGGATCATGCATGTTTTTCCGAGGGCAACTTTGTTATTTTTCAGAAAATGTGCACAGAGAAAAAGAAAAAAGAAAATCAATTGAAACAAGAAATTAATTTTTTTGTATCTTAATTCGTGTTAATCTATCTCTTTCTATCTGTTTGTACGAAAAGTAATCTTCATTTGTTTCCCAGATATTTCAAATTGATTGATTAATTCATCCTTGACAAGGAAAAGTACCATAGTTTCTCTTATTTACGATTGGGACAAGGTGCAAATTTTTTTCTAAAGTATTTTCCAAACGCACTAATCACACTAAAGCTTTTTGTTTATAAGTTGGAAAGAAGAAAATAGGACACCACTAGACACAAAAGAACTAATCTCCTGTTTCTTCCTGCAAGTATTGCACCGCAATGTCTGGGTTGAGAAGTTGCAGACCCAAGCCAGTCTCTAAATCACGCCTTGTGACAACATCCGCCATAAAGTTCTCTTCCCCTGGAAGAAAGTTTAGAGTCACGTTCCAACTTCGCTGCAGCATACCTTTAGCTTCCAATAATAGTGTCAAATCTTCATGCAGGTCGGGAAGACCGTTCTGAAGCAACTCAACGTATCCCAAGAATCACTGATCAATCTGACATTCCAAAAGCCTTTATCCCAGGCTCTTTTGAGACCCATAAGACAACCCCAAATTGCTATAAAGGCAACACAATATATTAATATAATATCGCCCCTAAAGTCTTAAAACCAGAGCAATGATGTCCATCCATTAAGCTTTTGTCCATTTTTTCTGGCAAAAAAGGTTGTCAATTTAAACGATAGTAAAAAAAATTAAAAATTACAAATCAGTACCTTAAAAACTACAAATAGGTCTCTCAAAAGTAAATTAACATTAAGTCCCTTATAATACAAGCTATAATACTAGCCTCCCTTGCCATTTATTTATAATTTTAGGGACTCATTTATCTTCCATAATTGGCATTATATCATCATTAATAATTAACATTATCTCAAATAAAACAGGAGATCTAGACTAACTATCTCATCTTTAATCATATTTTTTTTAGTGAAAAGGGGAGGTATTATTCCCAGAACGAATCAAAGAATGTCTGAAAGAAAATTGTAATGAAAGAAGAAAATTAAGATACTGAATGCAAATTTACAAGTAAATTCATGGCTGCCATTATCTGACGAACAATTACTTCCGGGGTGGCAATGAGATCATCTGGGCAGTACGAGTCCCCAGCAAAGAGGCGCTTGTTTCGAGCTTCCCAAAGTTTCCGATTCAGTATTCCAAATCTTAGAATCCAACCTTGACCGCGATGAGGATTGATGTTGTGGATCCGCCAGTCTTTGAGAAGCTTTCTGGGAAAGCTAGAGAGAATCACAGGAACAATACGTTTCTCGCGTTCAACCGCTAGTGGGCACTGACGAAAAATATGATCAATGTACTAGTGACAAACTTATATTTTTATATAATTATTTATATTATTTTAGTAGATTTTTGTTGTTATTTTGGTCCTTAATTATGTATTTGTGTATCATTTGAATTAGTATACCTTATATTGAATTATTGCATAAAAGGGGTATAATTGTCATATTTTTATAATTTCTCCTAGATAATTATTTTTAGAACAAAAAATATTATATTATTATAATTTTTTATTTCAGAAATTTAAGAAAAACCGAAATTTACAAATGATAACAAATGACCATTGATTTAGAATTTGCACTCGAGGACCTATGGGTCAAATTTTGCTATTTTACTCATTATGTTTATTTCATTTAGCTTTTAATGACGCAGAGTTCACACATAGGGGTTGTGTCGTGACACCACATATGCTACTGTGGCCTTAGAGACATGACCCATCCCTCCACCTCCATCATACCCATCGTCATCACCTTCACCACACACCTCCATCTCCACCTCCCTTCCATCAACAACCGTCTATCTCCCACCGTCACTGCACATGAGAGCATCCACCCATTCCTCCATTGATGTCAAGCACAGGAGCACCAGAGTGACAGTGCACGACGCCATACACACACTACCATCACCTTCCCTCTTATCTCTATCACCCACTCTGCCACGCTATTCCATCCTCCAACACATCAGCAATGACGACACAGCAGTAGCATGGCACGGAGGTGACACAGATAGCAACCAGAACAAAGAAGAACGAAGTCAGCACTCTCTTCAATCCAAATCATGATTCCATGGCTGAGTTCTCAAGTTTGATTGTAGTCCATGGTTAGTGCATTTCTAATCCTCCTATTCAATAGCAAATGCATGAGCTTGGGATTTTAAATAGGAGTTTAAGTTACTTTAATTTTTTACCTATTAATTATCTTATGATTTATAGGTCTTTGGATAATTTTATAATTATTGGGAAGCTTTTTAATGATTTATTTATATTTATTGAGGATTATTGTGACTGAATTATTGTTTGACAATTGATATTGTGCTAGTTATAACTTAATTTTATTACTCTATTTTGGGTCAAGACTTTGTATTGATATTTTAGTGAATATTTTGTAATTTTTCAAGGTGACTTGAATTATTGGATCATTGTATCTCTTATTAGCTTTAATCCTATATTTTTGAATTATTGAATTATAATTGAGCATTGATTTTTAATATCTTTAGTTCTATTTTACTATTCTGATGGCGGTTCGTAGATTTGAATTTTGAAAAATATTTTTTGACAATTTTGGTTGTTGGATTAAAAGCTTAATTATAATTCTTGATTCATTTTTTATAACTCATATATCTGTTGAAGCTATGATTGTATAAATTATTGAATTGGAGGATTGCTTTTCTCATTACTGATCACTTTCGTATCCATTTTTCATTCATTATCTATTTTATTAAAAATACCAAAAATATTTTATTTAAATTTATTTTTAATTTATTACATTTAGTTATTAGTCAACCATTCTAAACCTCATTTTATAGTTTATGTTACATTGCATTTAGTTACATAGGAATTTAATTTTAAATTTGGCTTCTTAAAGAGAACGACTAGAGGTTACACTATACGCAATTATTAGTTTAATTTTTGAAGTAACCCCAAGGCGACATTGAACATAAGGTTGTTTCAAATGGCGATGTTGCCAAGGAGTCAAAAAATTGGTTCCCTATTAACTATGTGTCAAGTAACATTGATTGTAATTTATTTATTTGTTGAGCCTTTTGTCTTAGTATTTGTCTAGTTAGTATTGCATAATTTTTGCATTTTCATTAAGAAAAGAAACATAAATATTTAGGTCAATCTCCTTTTTGTTTTATTTTGTTATACCTTTTTCTTATTCTTTTTTGTTGATTGATTCATTTTGTTTTATTTTATATAGTTCTCTTTTATTTTAGTCTTTTTCATGTGACAGCTACCTCTAGTGAATACTTATCTGTTAGTAATTCTAAATCAGAAAATAAATACCCATAAATGGTTTTAATGGTGATAATATATATAAAGGGTTTAATGGGAACAACAGATAAGGTGAGGATAATAGAAGCATGATAGAGATTTATAATTTTAATATTAATTATAATCCTTATGACTTTTATACTGATAATATGAACTTTAAAATTAAAGGAGCATTACATTCTTCCTTACCTAGACTTTGTGGATTTGCAGGTGATGATCCCTACTATAACACCTATAATCTAGGTTGGAGAGATCATCATAACTTTAGATAGGCTGGGGATCAAGGCAACACTCAAGGAAATTTCTCAAATTAAGTGGTGTCTACTCAAGGGGTATCATTTTCTTCTTCTGGAGGCAATGAACTTGGTATGATCATGAAAGTCATTACTGAATTTAATTCAAAATTTGACTATCATAATTCATAAATTGAGGCTAAGTTACATGCTATAGAGAATAAGATGGACTCATGTCTACAAACTGTATTCTCTAAGTTGGAGCAAATGGAGACAAAGCATGAGACTTGAACACTTTTGTTACTAAAATCTCCAATAATTTGAGTAAACAACAAGAAAAGAGTAGTGATTCTACACTATCTAATAGAGTGATAAATCTTGAATCTTTAAATGCAGTCACACTAAAAAGTGGTAAGGAAATTGGAGCTAAGAAAGTGCAATTTAAAGATGATGAAGAGGATGAAAACTTTATTGATGAGGAAATAGAAGTTGAATCTCTTCTTTCTAAGACTACTCAAGAAACTTCACAAGTTGCAAAAGAAGGTTCTATTCAACCAGTGAAACAACCAGTGCTACAAAATAATGAAGAGACAACAACTATTATGAAGAGATCAGTGGAGAAAGGGTTACTTTCCAATTCCATAGGAGATGAGGAGACTGGTATTCATAAGCTTGAATTGTATGACATGGTTATGAAGCACGATAATGCTTTTACTTGTCTATCTTCCTTCCATTCTTCTAATTTTTATGCATATGAAGTTGCTAATAAGGATGAAATATTATCATGTGATTTACCACCCGATAAAGACTTAATCACTGATGATTACATTCCAATTCCTCATGTCGAAGTCAAGACTCTTACTGAAGACAGTCTTATTGATTTTATTGGATGTGAGAAATACTTGTGTTCTTATATATCTTATAGAGTTCTGACATCTGGTATCTTAATGCTTGAAGGATTTTAACGATTTCAAGTATTTTGATTATTGTCCCATACTTGGAGTTGAAAAAGGTGTTGCTTGTATTTTGTCAAATCTCTTGCAGGTACCTCACTTTAAGAAAATTGTATGGTGATCACTATATCTCCTATATTAGGGATCCTCTAATTGATCTGAAACTACCACCATCAAGGAAGAATAATGTAGGAGAAGGAGCTATAATGAAGAAATGCATGTTTCTTATCTGGGTTGAGAATTTCTCTTACAAGAAATTAAAGAGATTTCGTCCTCAAGGTTGTCCCTTGCTTTCCTTGCCTCCTCACCCTTTGATTTATTGAGCTTTATTATTTGAGATAACTGTGGGGGAGGGACTATCCCAGTAGTAAAAGGTAAAATAATTTATATTTATTGCTCTATATCTTCTAACAATTTATTGCTTTATACTCCTTTTAGTTTGGCTACCTCTTCAAAGCAAACCAAGCATTTCACTTATTGTAGCAAGCACGATCATACCTAAGACACCCACTACCTTAAGCATGGCTTTCCTCCTGACTTCAAATTTCACTCAACCATTTCTTCTCCATATGTTAATCAAGTAATGGCTCAAGATTCTGGATCTATTCAAGAACATGCTGCCATAGCGCCACCTTCTCCATATCACATTCTTCCTTAATTTACACCTAACCAATATAACAAAATTATTGCACTCCTAGATTCCTCCCCACTTCTTCTTCCTCTGTCAATCATATCTCAACTTCTACTTCTACAAGTATTTGCCCCTCTATCTCTTCGAATGTTTCCACCACTTGGATCATCATTTAAGGAGCCACTGATCATGTATGTCCTATACACCCATCTCACCTATTTTTGTCAAATTACCAGTAGAACTAATGCTCTTGCTTCTTTCTTAGGAACCATCAATCTTTCTCCACATTTATCCCTTCACAATATTCTTTATTTGCCTACGTTTTCCTTTAATATTCTCTCTGTTTCCTGACTTACTACTTATCTTAATTATCTTCTAACTTTCTTCTATCAATCTATCAAATTCATTCTTTCCTACCTTTGCAGATGATTGGTTCACTAAAAATTTGATGGGCTCTACATCTTGAATGTAGATACTTTGTCTTCTCCCTCAACCTCTCAGGTTCATATGGCTTTTGTTATTTCTTCAGCTTCTACTTTCACCCTTTAGCATTATCGATTGGGTCATCCTTCTACTACCACTTTGTCTACTTTGCATAAGACTATGATTGATGTTATCCCTTCTACTTCTCACCCTTTTACTTGTGATACATGTCACTTTACTAAGCAAAAATGCCTTTCTTTCCCTATAAGAACAAGTTCAAGCACTAAAATTTTTGATTTGATACATGTTGACATTTGGGGACCTTTCTTTACCTTTTGTTTATGGACATCGTTACTTCCTCACAATAGTATATGACTTTTCTAGATACACTTGGCTATATCTCATAGAGTACAAATCTGATATAGGAGATAAACTCAAACTTTTTAGCCCTTGTTGAAAATCAATTATGCACCAGTGAAAAATTTACGATCTGACAATGGTGTTGAATTTGTTATGCCTTAGTTTTATGACTCTAAAGATATTTTACATCAAACATCCCATGTTGAGACTCCCTAACATAATGGTCTCATTGAATAGAAAGAAAAACATATTTTGAACACTGCACAAGCCTTATGTTAATTCAAAGCAATTAGGCTGGATCACCAAGAGGGGTGAATTGGGTGTTTGACAGATTTTAAAAAAATTTCTCAACTCTTTTAAAATCTGATCAGTAAAATAAATCAACTTAAAAATTTTGATAAGAAATTAGAAATAATTTCTTGGAAATCAAAGAGTTAAAGAAGAAAGAAATTGCACATGAGATTTATCCTAGTTCCATCCTTTCTCGACCTACTTCTAATCCTCAACACCAACTGAGATATTTTAACCCACTATAAACAAGATTACAATAGGCTCTTGGTAACTTTTATGACTTTACTTTATATGGCTAATTGAGAACCATCTCAATCTTGAGGTTACACCACTCTCTAGTGGCAATGCTCCCCCTTATAGAGATAAGAACAAATCCCACCTTGAATCCCCAATTCTAAGGCTTGCTCTCAGACTTGGATAAGGATGATGAAATATAAAACTCTCTCAAGTAGAGTAAATGATACATTATAATACATGATATTTTGTCTCTCTCTCAAGATATGATGATGGGAAATAATGAAAAATAAAGAGTTAGAGGATTTCTTAGCATTATGATGATCCATTCATAGCTCTTCTCTCGCCTCTTCTTGAATGCTCTCTTATTTATAGATAAAGTTTGAGCTTTTGACCATTGAGCATAATCTCTTTCTCCATTGATCTTTTCTTCTTCTGTTGAGAACATGACCTTTGGAACTAGTCGTTGAAGCTTCTGACACAAAGTGCCTTTTTACCATTGATAGTCTGTTGGATTTAATATTTGTCTAATCTTATTATAATCATGTTTTTGGATACCTTAAGTGAAGTTTGACACAATAAGAAGAAGTTATGGTAATAATCATTTGGCACTGGATTTTCTTCGATGTTTTGATTATCTGTGAGTTGAGGAACAATTTGTATACTTTCTCTATTTAACTCCAAACATAGAAAATGACCTATCCCCAAAAATCTCCTATGTCTACTTACCAATGAACCAAGTTTGACTCCAAAATTCATTGTATACAAAAGATATGATCAATTTAGTGAGTATAAGTCATGGTCAAAATATTAATCCTATATTCCACATTGCAAACGGAATATCTCCCTCATATGAGCCTCTTTGGTGATAAAATTAGTGTCATTGAACCTCATTATGAGTCTAGTTTCATATGATCAAGTTTCACCTAAATCATATAGGTATATATTGAGATATGAACAAAGTACTCAACCTATGTCAAAGTAGAGCAGAACAACGAACTAAAAATGAAACATTAATTGATTAGTTAATCGATTAATTGAATTAATGGATTAATTCAGCAAAAATATTCTATTTGAGTTGTTTCATTGATTATCATCTTTTGCTTTTGCTATTCCTTTACTCCTTTGTTTAGTTGATCAAGAGTTTGATAAATTTATTAATTCTTAAAATTGATTTCCTTCTCCTTCCAATGCCTTCTTCACAGTTCTTCTATATTATAAAGATCAAGTTCTAATTAGATGGCTTTTCTAAAATATGATGTATTAATTGATTAATTATTATTAATTCAATCAATGATTCGATTAATGAGAGAAACATAAAATAGAACATCACATTGATAAAAAAATTCAACCATATATAATGTAATAAGTTTCTCAAAAGATATATAATGAAGAATGTAGAGACAAATATATATATTTTAGGTTTGAATCAAATATATATGGTTCATAGAGAGATTCAGTCAGTTTCAACATAAACAGAGGGGATTGTTAAAATATATGAAGTTCATCAAATAACTAATTAATTAATATAAGTTAATTGAATTCTTAATCGATTAATGTACCTGGAAGGATTGAATTAGAAAATATTTTAACACAGGTTAATCGAACAGTTAATCTGTTAATATAAATTAATCGATTAACCAATCAATTAATTAGTTTATATTTTAATTTCACAAAATTGATACTTCACCAAATTAATCAAACAGTTAACATATTAATATAAATTAATGGATTAACTAATCGATTAATTTCAATTAATCGATTACTCAATCGATTAATTGGCTCATTAACTTTCTTCCAGAAGGCCAGTTGTTGACATTGATCGATTAACTAATGGATTAATGGTCACTCATTAATCGATTAATTGATATTCCTTTATAAAATAGATTGTTGCCTTTACATTAATCAAACAACCAATTGATTAATTATTATTAATCGACTAACTAATCAATTAATTTGATTAACTTCTTCTTTTAACAACCTTAAGCACAAAAACACTTTTAATGTATGTTTAGAAATGTTTGAGCACAGAAAGGAATCTAACAAAAATGGTTTTCAAATCATTATCAATTCAATCAAACTTTGGCATAGATCATCTTGACAACATCAAACTAAAACATCTTTTAGCATTACTGAAAACTTTTTGCTATTTGGTATCATCAAAACATGCTTTCCAACAATCTCCCCCTTTTTTATGATGGAAAATATTTAATGACAAATACTATTCTTCTCCCCCAATTTGTCATTAGCAAAAAGTTTGAAGGATTTCAAATTTAATATTCATTACTCTCCCTTTGAAAGGTAATATAGTATCCTTCCCTACTTAAAGTGATGCAAAAACAAGAGATAAAACAAAGCATGAGAAATATGAGAAAAACAATGGCATAATGCAATACTTAAAATAAACAGAGAAAGTTTAGAAATGCTAATTTGATTTTAGCAGGATGTTGTATTAATCTTTGAAATTCTATGCCTTCCTCTCTTGCTTTTGAGCTTAAGTCTGCAGAATGTGCATCTTTGGCACCATCCTTTAGCAACTTTTAATGCCCACTTGATTTTTCCCTTTTTGAACTATTGTCTATATATTAGAGCATCCTTGTAGCTTGTTAATTCTCCTATAATAATTTTAAAATATTTCTTACACGGAGAACTGTTAGTATCTTTAAGAAACTTTTTCAACTGATATGTTTTCTAGATTAAGCATGGAAGGAATCATATTAACAACTCATCATAATAAATTGATAATGAATACATGAGTTATATTATGAGATAAACTTTATGAGATAAGATTTGTAAAGCTCCCCTTAAGATATAATATAATAAAGTTGAAAGCTCCCCTTTAATTGTACAGTTGTCTGAAGTTCTGAAAAAAATTAATAGCAAGGAAAAATAACATCTACCACAATTGATATGAATTTATCGATTAGATGTTCGATTAATTGACATTAATTGAATACTCAATCGATTAATTTCAAAATAAAATGGCTTTGAAAACATTTTCAAATGTGATCAATCAATTATCTATTCGATTATTTTTAATTAATCAAATTATTAATTGATTAACTTTATAAAAATGAAATTGTTAAAGACTGAGAATACTAACTTTTTTAGAAAGACAAAGATGAAATCTTGAAAATAGATTATAAAAACTTATTGAAGTATATGTTTTTGTTAAAATATTGGAAAATAAAATACATATATCATAGCATAAAAAGCATATTAACATCAAGATGACTCAAATATATTTTTCAATATAAAGAGAGGGTTGAGAAAACTTATTCAGTTTTTGCCACTTGATGTATTGATTCATTTACCTTTCTCTCTTGTTGCATTTGAGCATCTTCTATTGACAATGATGTTGTTCCCT
This sequence comes from Leucaena leucocephala, assembly GCA_037074615.1. NCBI lineage: Eukaryota > Viridiplantae > Streptophyta > Magnoliopsida > Fabales > Fabaceae > Leucaena > Leucaena leucocephala. Next base: position 9,768,246 of record CM073525.1, read on the forward strand.
TCAATTTGTTGCCAATTGATCTTTATTGCTTCAGTGCTCACTAATCCTTATACTTGACATAGTAATTCTTTTTCTCATATTAAAAATAAATCATTTCTTTATGGGAGAATGAATGGTTAGTATGGTCATATAGATGATAATTTCCATTTATATGAGACCATATATTGTATGACAACTCATTATCAAAACATACTATTTCTCATTGAATACAAATGAATATACTAACCAATAGAGCTTGTAAAATGATATGCACATATAAATGTTATGTTCTCCCGTTCTTGAATGAAATTAACCTTGATGAATAATGCTCTTTTTGAAATATGAAATTTTAGAGTGATTTTCAAAATATTAAACTTTTTTGTAAAAAAATAAAATTAATTTCCTAGAAAATGTGGATGATCAGCTAATTGGAGAAGAATATCTTTGTAACATTGCACGTTGAACAATAATGTCAACATGTCTGGGATTTTCTTGTATGAGCAAAAGTTAGATAGAATATGGAATTAGAAAAGTGAAGGCTTGAGAACTTTGCTCATCAAAACATTATGTTTTGAAGATGAAGTATATTAACTCTGTTGTCCAAATGACCAGAGTATCAGTATGCTCCAATGAATGAACTTGTTAAATGTAAGGCTCAAATGTTCTGAAATCATTTCATTTCTAAATAGATATGTTTGAACTTCAAAAATGTATATGATTTATTGAGGGTTATACAATCCAAATACATGATATCACATTTAAAATCAATATTAACTTTGACAAATGGACTTTGAGCAATTTTCAAACAAGATCATCAATCTCCAAACTAGAAGCTCATTCTTTTCAAAAGTGAATAAAATCATTTGTATGATTTAATACGACTTGAAAACATTTGAAATTTAGATTTTGAAATTCACTTTTGTCTTTCAAAAACATGAATATGCATTCTTATAAATCGGGATGTATGAATGAGTTAAAATGCATGAGACAATATTTGAAGATGTATAGAGATATAAATCAAAGTCATAAGTACATGTAAGAGTACAAGGTGCTGGACCGACCCGCTATGAGAGAACTGCATGGGTAATATCATAAGCTTCTCTCATATACAAACCATGTCAATACGCCCTTTGACCTGAGATCATCATGGATTCCTACATGACAAAACGCTCAGCTTTGACCTAGTCAAAAGTCACTTTTGACCGAGTGATCATAAAGACTATGTTTGGCCTTAGTGGTTTTTCATGCGGAGGAATGTGAATGGTCAAGATGGAATTTGTCCCTCACATTCGTAGAGAGATATTACTGGGCCCCTCGATGAGTGAGTCTGAGAAATGTATGGCCATACTGTAATGGAAAGGTAGTTCCATTTCTATAGTTAGACTACTCAGGGATCGAGAAAGTAACGGTCAGGAATAGGAGGATGACATTATCCATGCCTCATCCATGACCAAAATATCGCGTGACAGAAGGAACATGATATGGTTGTATAAAAGGTTACATCGTTTATCGATCCTCATATGATTTGGGTAGTCGTTATGTCTTGCTAGAGACCTCTTGTGACTTGTGGGCTAGTATAACAAATGACCCACTGCCAACTTCATATGGGCCTACAGGGTCACACACAAAATAGCCCAACACGAGCTATGATGTCCATATTCATTGAATCTAAGACATGTCCAGATTCAATGAATGATCCAGGATAGATGTATATATATTTATTTATATTTATATTCGTATATATATATAAATTCGTATATATACATTATATGTATATATGAGATTTAATTTATAAGGATAAATTAAATCTCTATCACGTTTGAAATTCGAAATTCAAATTGATAGGATATCTCATATAAGAGATATTTATAAGATTTAATTTATAAGGATAAATTAAATCTCTATCATGTTTGAAATTCGAAATTCAAATTGATAGGATATCTCATATAAGAGATATTTATAAGATTTAATTTATAAGGATAAATTAAATCTCTATCACGTTTGAAATTCGAAATTCAAATTGATAGGATATCTCAAATTTGATTTATGAGAATAAATCAAATATAGTTCAGTCTCATCTTTATTTAAAATTAAATAAATGGGTAATTAAATCTATGGGACGGATTTGATATTATTTATTTAATTAGTTTCTTATAAAATTATATAATATATGATATTGTATTAATTTTGGAATTAATATAAGATTAACTCCAAAATCCAATTCGGTTGACAGAGAAAAACGCATAGCATCCTATATATCTAATTTTAGGAGCTGCGTTTTGCACAGAGAAACATATAGAACATAGAAAGGCCGAAGGGGACTCTGCAAAAGGTTTGCAGATAAGAAACTGCCGAAATAGAGACGGAGAGGACGAACTCTTGAGAAAGCCCTAGAGGGACAAGAGACGCTAGCACGTCGTTCGTGGTTGGAACGCTGTTCGTGTGGATACCAGTAGAGGAAGCCGACCTGAGTCATCGACTTCTTGTGATCAGAAAGGGAGCACGAGCCGCAGAGAGAAGCTGTGAACGTTGTGACCAAAAGTTGTGGAAGTCGCTGAGGCACACTAAGGGTAATACTTCTTCCCACTTGACTTAAACACATATGGTAGATCCTGGCAAGGAATGGAAAAATTTTTAAATTAATTTCCGCTACGTGTCTTCCAATTCCTTACAGAACTATCATAAATTCTGACTGGATATCTGAATTAGGGGACTATGATCTATTACTCATAATAACTCTGTCCTTAAACTCTGGTGGAGGAGGAATAATATCTGGTCTACCCATAATCTAGTACCAGTACTCAGCTTTCTTAGCTGTAATTTGTCCTCTTATCGAAGGGATAGAGCTTACATCAGGGTTAGAGGGTACTCCAACAAACTCATACTGTGTAAAGTCATTAGACTCAACATCATCTGGTGCATACACGGCTTTAGGTTGAATCTCTATATGACCTCCAGACTATAGGTTTGAGTCTACAGAAACATCTATAGGACATTCTACTATCGACTTTCCTGACCGAGCCCCTATACTCTTATCTAAACTCTTTTCATTGTCTAAGAGATAATCAAAGTCTAGATGTACATTGTCCTCGCATATCACTATTAGCCGGTGTCATATCCTTACTTTTAACCTCAATTATACTTGATTAGAAGTGATTGGAACCAATTACATGACCATTTGCTTTGAAAACATCCATTTCCAAAAGATTTGCTCTCGGGTACTGTTCACTTTTACTGTTCATTTGGTAATTCCAGAACATGTACCCTACTTTGAAAATTCATAATTAATTGTAGAAAAATTGAAATAACATGGTTCCAATTTCTAATGAAATATCTTTCACATATCTTTGAGGAAAAAAATATGAAACTGAGGTTTTCTTGTCCCAATGAAATCAGTTTAATAATTGAAAATCACTGTTTATTTGGTAAAATCTGGAAGTTCCAGTTTCTTTGCTTAACTTCAAAAATTCATTTCTCTTTGGTTACTTATCCAAATGAACTGTGTTACCTATGGATTTGAAGCTTTAGACGTTATCTTTAAGCTCATAAAATTTCGTAGAAAAACGCGTTCATTTGGTATATGAAATCTTTGTGTAACCGTCACTGCCTCTCAGCACTCGTTTTACTCAATTCCAGATCTTACTTCCAACTTTGGAAAATCATAACAATTCAGATACTTATCCAAATGAGGCGTTCTTGGTGTTCATTTAAAGCTCTGTGTCTTAAATTTAAGAAGCCCAAGTTTCATATTAAAACTCGTTGATTTAGATGCCAAAAACATTGTCAAATCACCACGGCCTCAAAACAGGACTAGAGAAACATACACCATGCATACTAGCATATCATCCCATAGTGTCATGTAAGTCATGTAGCTTATTATACAAACTTATTCATCAACATTTATTCTCCTCCCTTGAAAAGATCCAGCACCTAAAACATAGTTATGCATGTGGAAGGAATGAGATTTCATGGAAATCCCAATAGCAAGTTACACAAGCTATAATATCATGCATGGATAATTGTATGCTTAACATGTTATCATGAGATGGGAGCTACTTCATAATGGTACATAAGCAAACTCTAACATGCATATTGTCATGACATAACTTGCAAGGAGTTGCAATCATTCATACTTCATCATAACATGATGACATAAGCTCAAGCTCAACCAAACACCATAATCAACAAGCAAGCAAAACAATTAAACAAACATGAGTTATAGTTAGGTATCCTTGCTACCTCTTAGCTATCTTGGTCAAGACCTTCTTGAAGTGCTTTCCTTCCTTCACAAATGTCAAAACCTAGCCATTACAACATAATATCAATTTACAACTCAAGTTAAAACCAAATCCAAGACTAGGTTTTCACTAGCTCCCTTTCTTTCTCTAATTTATGTTTCCTACTTCCACCTTTCCAAAATAAATTCTCATGGTTCATTTCCACATAATTTTTCATGTAGAATCCAAATATGAAATCAGAATTTCTAAAATCAAAACATACCAATTGCTACAGTGCCAAACCGAAATGCATGCTCTTGTTTTCCAAAAATTCTCATTTTGATTCCAATGCTTCTAATACTTGTTCTCCTACTTTATCCCCACACAACTTTCCATTTTAAACTCATTGGAAGCATCAAAATCATGAAATTCCATCATATGAACAGTACCACGTACAGTACCAGCAAGAACACAAAACCCTAAATCCAAACATACTTGAATTCACAAGCTTATACCACTTGATTCTAGCTTGTTTAGGCTTGTCTAAACTATCCATAACATAAAACTCATATTTTAACCACATATGAGCAGCACTTCCAGTAGAAACCATAAGGGAAATATAGCATGAAAACCCCTTAAAACCATGAGCTAACCTACTAGAACAAAGCTCAAGATCAAGGGAGATGATTACCTTGCTTGTTACTTCACTTTGGTTGCTTCTTTCTTGGTTGAATGGAAATTTTGCAAGAGTTTCCCTATGGTTCACCATGCATGCCGAAGTGATCTGAATAGGGGGTATTTATAGAGAAATTTGGGTTGAAATGGATGGCCAAGATTGATTTGGTTACTATTTGATCTAAAGGCTCACATTTAATCTTGGATTTAACTTTTTCATAAAAGAACAATTATGACATCATGTGGGACAGCTCATGGGACACCTAAGAGGGTTAGGTGGCGTGCTGCCCATGTCAAGAAGGTTCTGGAAAAATTCCAGTCCAATCCAGTACCGATCGGAGCAGTTTCACAACAACCGGACTGTTTTCTGTTCTGAATTTTTTTATAATATACCAGGATATGTATTATGTCCTGGAAATCAATATTTAGGCTTCTCATATCATTGAAAATGATATATTGAATATTTATCTGCCATCCATTCCTTAAAAAAATAACCAAAATACTCTTAGTGTCCTTTCCTGTGCTATACTAATCCTAAGGGCAAAATCATCATTTCACACCTCTTTACACTGCCTCAGGGCATATATTGACTCTATATAATCATATTTATACTATGTCCCACGTTTTTGGCCTATCCATAATGACCAAAATGACCTCCATCCATCACTAGTACAGTATAGGCATCCAGGGGCATTTTCGTAATTTTGCACTTTTCCTGGACTGCTCTGGCCTGTGGCCCATATAACTGTCCAGTCACCTTAATGGGCTCATGATGGTGTAATTTGGGCCTTATTATGGGCTTATTGCTTATATTGCCTTTATGGCCCAATTCACTGTACAACTCTCCCGATCATATTTATCGGGTGTTTTATTTCACTGTAAAATCCCGTATGGCTTCTACAGGATTCCTTTTCTGATTCTGTCAATTTTATAAATTCATATATTAAATATATGAATTTTCTATAAAGTCTCATCTAATTATGAGATCTCAAAAATACTGCAATAATTCCTTCTGACTTCAGGAATTTATATCAATTAATCGGGACCTCAAATCAAAATTCTGTGTTGCGTTAAACTGACCGGAATATTTTTGTCTATCTACTGGTAAAATTTGGGTCTGATCTGATTCCGGGCATTTTTGGCCTGTTTTGGCTTAACTTTTCCATATTTACATTTAGGTCCCTTAACTTTTGAATAATTGCACTTTAGTCCCTGAACTTTCCATTAATTGCATTTAGGTCCCTCTTTTTATTTCTACTTCAACTTTTTGTCTTCAAACTTTTCAATTTGCATTTTGGTCCATATTCTTTTCTTAGTTATTAATCCTTCCATTTCTTTTTGCAATCTGATACAATTTATTCCAAGAATCTTATATCTATTATAGATAAACTGTACAGGTACATCAGGTCAGAAAATTGGGGATATGACAGCCGGGGGTCTCCCTTATTAACTGAAGCCTCTAACTTAACCTTATGAAATCCCATATCTACTCCTGTAATATTTGCTTAATTAAGCAATGCTAACTATCTCAATACATACCCTAACTTAACAAAATACTTACTATTTAGAGTTAGAGTTTGGGAAATATCTTAAATCATGCCAGAAACTTTTGTTTTGATACAAAAATGTAATATCCTTACTTTTATACGTCTTATGGATCACTTAGTAGCATTTAGAACCACTTACAAGACCTTGGAAGTCCATTAGCAAAATTTGAAATTTCACTCTTTCTCAGGTTACTGTTCATATAGTATTCTAGATTACGCAATGAAATACAAAAAATCATAATTAATTCTAAAAAAATATAAATGATGTGGTTTAAAAAGCTACATGAATATAACATCCTGAAATTTAAGGAAAAAATAATTTCTAGACCAAATGACTTGTCAATTAATAAAGTTTATTTGCTAAATATTACTATTCATTTGGTTAAAAATTCTGGAAACAGATTTTGGTCCCTTACTTTGGAAAATTAGTTTTCTTTGTACAGACATCCAAATAAAGCGTTCTCCATGTCAAAATGAAGCTTGGAATGCTAACTAAATGTTTGTAAAAGTTCATACATTTATTCCATCATTTACTATTTTTCCTTACATCATGACTATCACTTCTTACATTGGTCATACAGCAACATTACACATTTACATAACATATATACCATCCAATCCCTAGCTTTTCTTCATGCTTCATCATCCTCTTTCATTATTCACAAACCTGTGGGATTGGGTTTACATGAAAAGGAATGAGATTTTTAGAGAAATCTCAGTAGCAAACATTACTAAACAATGCATACATTAATGTAGATACTTGTGCTTGCTTGTGAAAGTGTTAACATTGTGTAATGTGCATGCTTCCATGTAACATGAAATACAATTGGCCAAAGTAATCATAGTAACATAGCTTCATACATAAGAACATATGCAACACAATTCAACAAAGCCATAACACATTCAAGCATAACACTCAATGAATACAAGTTTAAGATAAGTTTACTACCTCATATACTTGATTCCTTTCACTTTATCTTGCTTCTTTCTTCTCACTTTTCTTGGATATGTGGCTACCTCTTTTGGAGCATATCAATCAATCTATAACATCATATAACCATTTGTCCATCATCATCTAATTTTCTTGAGCATTAAACTCACTTTAACTAACATAATTTCCTCTTGAACATTCAGCTAACTTATTTTCCTTAATCTTAACTAATAGACTTGGCCTTTGAATCAATTGATGTCTTGACTTTACCCTACACAATTTCATCTTTTGAATCCATCTATGAGCTTAGAATAATGAAATTCCAGCTCCTTCATGGCCTGCTGTACATAACTGAACATACGCATACAATTCTTTCAAAAATTCTCATTTTGATTCTAATGCTTCCCATTCTTGTTTCTCCACTTTACCCCACACAACGTTTCATTTTAAAGCCATTGGAAGCATCAAAATTATGAAATTCCAATCACTATTCATACTAGTGAACAGTAATGGTGAAGAATTTTAAAAACTACAATCTTGGAATTTCAATGCTTCTAAGGTTCAAACCATTTCCAATCCTACAGAAAATCATCATATAAATTCAATGGAAGCATTAGATGATTGAAATTATATTTTCTTCCCTCATGAATAGTGCATACCAAATAGGTTCAACCATGGTAAAGTCAAGAATATCAACTTGATTCAACAACCAACCACTTAACTAGTTTGTTTAAACTTCAATCATGTCTCTAACTTTAATTTCTTCTTTTCCCTTTCATCAAAGGATTTTGGGCAGGACAACACCTTAAATATAACTCAACTTTTCTCCATGAAAACCCTAAGTTCAAGCTCCCAAATCAAAGGAACATAAGCTAGGGGAGATTGCTTACCTTTCATCTTTAGCTTGCTTGAACTTTGGTACCTTGAATCTTCTTTATCTTGGCTTGAGTTTTCATTTAGCAAAAATTTTCCCAAGGTATCACAAGCTCAATGTTTTGGGCAGAATTTGAGGGGGTATTTATAAAAATAATTCATGGAAAATCAATGACCCAGATTACTTTGTGCACTATTTGATCTAAAGGCTCACATTTAATGTTGAATTTAACTTTTTCCAAAAAGAATAATTATGACATCATAAAGGACAGCTCAAGGGACACCTCATGGGGGTATGTGGAAAAATTCTCATGTAAGGAAGCTTCTAGAAAATTCCAGTCAAATCTAGTACCGATAGGAGAAGTTTCACCAAAAATTGGACTGTTTTCTATTCCTAATTTTTATAATATACCAGGATATATATTCTATCCTAGAAATCAATGTCTAGTCTTCTTATACCATTGAAATACTTGTACAAGGTCAATTCTTAATTACAAATCCCTTGAGAAATGACCAAAATACCCTTGGTGTCCTTTCTTGCACTATATTGACCCTAAGGGTAAAATCATCTTTTCACCATTCTCTGTATTGCCTCAGGGCCTATACTGACTCTAAATAATCATACTTAGCTATGTCCCATGTTTTTAGCCAATTGCAGATGACCAAAATGTCCTCCATCCATCTCTGGTATAATCTGGGCATCCAGGGGCATTTTCATAATTTTACACTTTTTCTAGACACTTGCCCCTTCTACTATAAACTGGTACCCTAGGTTTTAGGCCCTCCTTGGCATCATCATAGGCCTATATATAAGGTCATCTGATCTCATTCTGTCCAGGCTTACATACCGATAAGTTCCATTATCGGATCACGGGTGTTATCAAACTCTTGTCAAAATTCACTAATATGTGAATAACTTTTTATACATAACTTCTTCTGGGGTTCTGTCAGATCTAGGACATCTGACACTGTAGGGCATACTTTCTTGTAATTCCCCCACTTATATTTGAAGTCCATGAAATTTAATAAAATTTTAGATAACTTTCAGACTACCAGATAAATATATGCTGTTTGGGGCCCTAATAAAATTTCTGTATCATGTTAGATTAACCAGCATATCTTCCTCTATTTACTGATGGAATATAGGACTAAAATACTTCTGGGTAGTTCTAACCCTTTTCGGGCTGACCTTTCCATAATTATAATTTTACCGTTGAACTTTTTACTTAATTATAGTTAAATCCCTTAACTTTTAGAAATTACCACTTTTGCCCCAACTTTTGTTTCTACTTCATTTTTTTGCCTTCAACCTTTTCTAATTTGTGTTTTAGTTATTCTCTTTCTTTAAGACTCATCTAACCTTGATCATTTCTTCTGATCTTCATCATAATCATTTTTAAACCTCTTTCCACTATTAGTATTATATAAATAGTGAAAAATTAGGATATGACAACGGTCATAGGAGAAGCGGTAGAGAACCTACGGTAACTAGAATCTGCTGGTATAACTAATACAGAACTAGAGATTGTTTAATAGACAACATAGCTGCCAAGATAGACAGGATAGACAGTAGATCTGGCTGGCATTCAACTGTGGAGAGCTAAGTTCTATAAGCATAGTCCTATATTGTTTGAGGGGACCTTTGATGTACAGAGAGCGAAAGATTGGATCAGTAGACTAGAGAAGATTTTTAAAGTACTGGGTTATCTGTCTAAGAATAAAGCATAGATGGCATTCTACCAGCTAGAAAGGGATACTAATAGATAGTGAAAGAATACTAAGCTGGTGTTACAAGCCAGAAATATTCTTATCACATGGGAAGTGTTCCTTGAACAGTTTTATGAGAAGTATTTTTCCTAGTTAGTGCGGGATGAAAGAGAAGCAGAATTCCTTATGCTGAGACAAGGGGAGAAAGAATCTTTTAATGAGTATTTGGCAAAGTTCATTAGTCTTTCTCAATATTCCACTTACCTGCGATAGGTGGATAATGGAGAGGATGATCAGGGGATTGAATGTTAACCAGAAAGATAAGATGACTCCATAACAGTACTATCAGTTTAATAAAGTAATAAAAACCTGTAGGATTATTAACCGGATGCTAATGAGACCGGTGAGTAAAGAGACTACTGCTCTTGAGAGAACTAACTAGAACAGAAATACAGCCGATGGCAGTGGCTATAACAAGAAAAGGAAAAGACAGTGGTAGCAGAACTAAAACCTTAATAGAGAAACTATCAGGGCAACACAAATAATAGAGACCCGAGGTTCAGAGTGTGCGACAAGTGCAGGAAAAGTCATGGAGATATACTGTGCTTGATGGGGCAGAATGTCTGTTATACTTGTGGAAAGCCTGGACACTTTTCTAAGAATTATCCCCAGGCAATTAATGACCAGAGGCCACGTACTCAAGGGTGAGTATTTGCATTAACAAGGGAAGATTCACAGAGATTACCTGAGATGATCCAAGGTATCATCTATCTTAATAATCATTCTGTGATTGCTATGTTTGATTCGGGTGCAAGTCATTCTTTTGTTTCTTATGAATGTGCTAAGCAGTTAGGCCTAACAATTAGCAAATTGCATTATGCTATATGTGTGATAACTCCCACAAATGCTAAGGTAGTTACGTCAGATGTCTGCCTAAACAGTGTCATTCGATATGAGTGTTGATGCACTACTCTAGATCTAGTATGTATGCCCTTCCATGAAATTGATGTTATAATTGGATTAAATTGGTTGTCTGCCAATAATGTTATACTGGATTGTAAGAACAAAACTCTAGTTCTTTTTCCACAAGCTACAAATGTGAATCCAGAAGTAAAATTGAATTTCCTAACGGAAGCTCAGGCAGATAGATGTTTATGAAAAGGATATCAGGGATATATGGTTTTCTTTTCTGTTCAAGTAGAAGCAGAAGAAGGAATTGAAGCAATTCTAGTAGTCAAAGAATTTTCCAAAGTCTTTCCAAAGGAGATTCAAGGATTGCCTCCAGAGCGAGAAGTGGAGTTTGCTATTGATATTGTCCCTGGAGCTGGACCAGTATCCAAAGCCCCATACCGTATGGCTCCTGTCATATCCCAAGTTTTAGGCTTAGAAGCCCAGTATATAGCCTGAAAAAGGGATGCTACCAGACCCTATTGAGCAGAGGTCTCCATAAATAGAGAAAATTATGATGAACAGTTTGATGCAACACAAAGTTTTGATATGAGGTCTCGAAAGATTTATATTAATTTTTGAAGAGAAGGAAAATTAATATAGTATTCTCTAGACCTCAAAAATCAGATGAATTGTGGCAATAAATTCCTATAATTAATATAAGAATTTATGAAACTGACAGAGCTCAAAAAGGAGTTATGTAGAATTTATTATAGAATTTACAGTGGATTAAAACACTTGATAAATAGGTTTCGGGGGAATTTCTTGGGAATTGAGCCCATGAAGATAGGGGATCATACAGAGGGTCCAGAATGGCACCTTATAGGCCCAATGATATTTTCAGATAAATATGTGGGCTAGGGCTAATAAAGACTGAGAAAAATGAAGAATTACGAAAATGACACTAAAGGTATGCCACTGTGTTGTGTCATTAAGTCAGAGTCAGACAAAGGGCATTATGATCGTTTGACTAAGGTTAGACAGTGAAGAAAGGGTATCTAGATAGTTGACCAGGGTCAAGAGATACTCTGGTAAGGTATGAAAAGACAATAGTGCCCCTAGAAGTAATAAAGAGGTAGTAAGGGTATTTTGGTAATTTATTAAGGATGTTCCTTGGGAACCGAGCCACCAGAGTGCTTGGGCTTGGTTAGAAACCCAAGATGACAATCCAAGGCCCAAAAACGTAGCCCAAGAGTAATGTGGGCCCAAGAGGCATTAAAATATTATTTTAGTACTTTTTCAATAAAGTAAAGTGACCCGGTCCAAGATAGAACTGGGTAAAGTGATCTGAAATCATGAAAGGACATAAATGGGGCCCACAATGTGCCACATGGCATGATTATAGTAAAATAAGAAAAGAAAAGGACACATAGCATGATTAGACAAAAAGGAGAAAAAGCAAGAGGACACGTGGCACGATCTCGGCCGTCCATTCAGGGAAAAGACTCTGGAACTCTCTGGAAAGGCTGAGTCGGCTGGTGAGGTGTCCCAAGGGCCCCACATTTCGCCATATATACCCTTGAGGTATCCTAGATGATGTCATGAGTGGTGAGTCATCAAGGAGGGTGATGTCATCATGATGATGCAGGCAAAGCTTCTTGAGGAAGCAAGCAATATGGGCTATTCATCATGAATCAATCTAGACCATTCATTCCACCTACTCTCACCTATAAATAGGCCACTCTCCTCCCATTTCAAGGCATACCATGGATCTAGCAAGAAAAGGAAGAGAAAGAAGAGAGAAAGAGAGGAAGAGAGGAAGAAAGAAAGAAATGAAAGAAAGGAAGGAGTTCTGGTGCAGCTAGGAGCAGTCTAAGGAGCTGAGGGACTGGGCAAAGCTTAGGAATGAGGTAAGAAAGTTATCTAGTCCCTGTTCTAATAAAGTAGAGGATTGCTCTTAGTAGTTAGAATAGAGAAATATCTCTATTAATAAAGTTAGCTATAGATAGAAAGAAAGCCAGGGGAATATCAGAGTAAGAATATTATCCCTAGTTATGCATGAATTAAATAGAGCTATACTAATAGAGTAATAATGAAGATATTATTATGCTATGTATAGGCTCTGACCTATGGAAAGAATGAACCTTAGAGCAAAGGCTAAGAGCTAGAAGAAAAGCTACATGTCAGGTAGTAAACTTATCCTAAACTTGTATGCATTGAATGTTATGCTTGATGTGCTATGGCTTTGTTGAATTGTGTTGAATATGTGCTTATGTATGAAGCTCTGTTCCTATGATTACTTTGGCCAATTGTATTTCATATGTAACATGGAAGCATGCACATTATGCAATGTTAACACTTTCACAAGCAAGCATAGGTATTCACATTAATGCATGCATTGTTTAGTGCTGTTTGCTACTGAGATTTCCCCAGAAATCTCACCCCTTCCATATCAATTCAATTACAGCAGGCCTTCTCAAGATGGAGGAGATAAAGATGTATGAAGATATGTTAATTGCTTAGCATGATTGATATGTGATTCATGTATGTATAATTGCTGGAAATTGTCACTGTGAACAGTAACTCGTGGGGAGGCAGTGACATTTGAGCTGTAATTATAAATAGTAAATGATTGAATAAATATATGATATTTTTCCAGTAAATAGTAGACATTCCAAGCTTCTATTTTATATATAGAACGTCTTATTTGGATGTCTACATATAAAGATATGATTTATTAAAGTTGGGACCAGAATGCTGGAATCATGGACAGGACGCTAGAGGAACAGTGATCTTCGGATGTTGACCAACATTGACCTGGTCAAGATATGGTCAACGAGTCATTTTTCTCTGAAATATCATAATGTTATCTTCGTGTAGCAATTTAAAACACTTCATTTCAATTTTTATATAATTAGTTATGATTTTTTGAAGTCAGGTCACTCCTCTAGAATTCACATAGTGAACAGTACTCACTAAGAGTAAAATTCCAGATTGAGTAATTTGACTTCAACAGCCTTAGAAGTGGTTCCATATGCTACTGTTTGGTCCCTAAGATGTATGAAAAGGAGGATGTTATAGCTCCTAATGAGATGACTGAGCTAAAAAGGCAGATTGAGGAGCTTTTAGAGAAGGGTTTCTTTCGACCCAGTGTTTCTCCGTGGGGTGCTCCAGTGTTATTAGTCAAAAAGAAGGATGGCAGTTTCAGATTATGCATTGACTATCGGGAGTTGAATAAGATTACAGTTAAGAATAAGTACCCTTTTCCCAAAATTGATGATTTGCTGGACCAGTTAGTTAGAGCAAGCTTATTCTCTAAGATTGATCTAAGATCAGGTTATCACCAACTCAGAATCAAAGCAGATAATATTTTCAAAACTGCATTCAGGACTCGCTATGGACATTTTGAATTCCTAGTAATGCCCTTTGGTTTGACTAATGTGCCTACAATTTTCATGGATTATATGAATAGGATCTTCATGCCTTACCTAGATCAGTTTGTGGTGGTCTTCATTGATGATATCCTTGTGTATTCTAAATCTGCCATAGAGCATAAGAGCATTTGAGAATTATTTTTAATACTCTTAAAGAGAAATGACTCTATGCTAAGCTTAGTAAATATGAGTTTTGGCTGCAAGAAGTCAAATTTTTTGGTCATGTCATATCCCATGAAGGGGTAGCTGTAGATCAAAGCAAAGTTGAAGCAGTGCTAAGTTAGGAACAACTAAGGACAGTGACAGAGATCAGAAGTTTTCTGGGCTTAGCTAGGTATTATAGAAGATTTATTAAGGACTTTTCTCAAATTGCTCTACCGTTAACCAAGCTGACCAGAAAGAATTAGCAGTTCAAGTGGGATGAGAAGTGTGAGGCTAGTTTTCATGAACTAAAACCGAGATTAACCATAACTCTTGTGCTTATTATTCTATACCCAACTCAGACTTATGTAATCTACACTGATACTAGCAAATAGGGGTTAGGATGTGTGCTGATGCAGTAGGGACGAGTGGTAGCCTATGCTTCTTGGCAGTTAAAGCCACATGAAGAGAACTATCCCACTCATGATCTGGAGTTTGCAGCGGTAGTTTATGCTCTCAAGATATGGAGATATTATCTGTATGGAGCTACCATAGAGCTATATTGTGACCACAAAAGCTTGAAGTACCTGTAAGATAAAAAAAATTGAACATAAGGCAGTGAAGATAGATAGAATTTCTAAAGGATTACTATTTTCAGATCAAGTACCATCTAGGAAAATCAAATGTGGTAGCCGATGCCTTAAGTAGAAAAGTGGTGCAGGTGGCAAGTCTTATGATCAAAAAGCTAGAATTGATAGAAGATGTTCAAGATTGGAGTCCTTTGTATTAATGTAGACAGCAAAAAGTTCTTATGGAGGAATGCGGATTAAAGCTTTCATTGAAGATGAAATAAAAGAAGCTCAGGAACAAGATAAGCTTGCCGCAATTTTTAAGAATAAGCTAGAAAGAGGGGAAACTAAGAATTTGATGTGTCACAAGATGGATTGCTACAATTTTGGGGACAACTATATATTCCCAATGCAATGGGATCAAGAGAGAAGATTCTAGATTAGGCACATAAAAGCAAATATACAGTACATCCAAGTATGACCAAGATCTATCACAATGTTAAGAGCTTATTTTGGTGGCCTGGATTGAAGAAGGATGTTATAACTTATGTGTCAAAGTGCCTAACATATCAGAAGTTGAAAGTTGAGCACCAAAGGTTAGTAGGAAAATTGCAACCACTAGAAATACCTAAGTGGAAATGGGATAGTATTACCATGGATTTTGTTGAGGCACTGCCTATGGCTTCTACTAAGCATAATGCTATATGGGTAGTAATTAACCAATTGACTAAGTCAGCTCATTTCCTGGCAATCAATAAAAGAGATTCTCTGGAGAAGCTGGCAAAACTATATGTAAAGGAGATTATTAGACTACATGGTATTCCAAGTAGTATCATATCTAACAGAGATCCTCGATTTATGTCAAACTTTTGGTGAGCTTTGCATAAAGAAATAGACACTACTCTTAGATTCAGTACAGCTTACCATCCTCAGACAGATGGTCAATCTAAGGGAATGATCTAAATGCTTGAGCATATGTTGAGGCTTGTGTCTTAGATTTCAAAGGGAGTTGGGATATCCATCTGCTATTGATAGAGTTTGCCTATAACAACAATTATTAGGCTAGTATTTAAATGGCCCCTTTTGAAGCACTTTATGGATGAAAGTGTAGATCTTCCTTGTGCTGGGTGGAGTTGAGCAAAATGAGGATGTTTGGCCCTGATCTAGTGGACTAGATAGCATCACAGATTGATAAGATCAGAAAGAGATTGTTGACAGCTCAAAGTAGACAGAAGAATTATGCTGATGGTAGAAGTAAGCCGTTGGAGTTTGAAGAAGGAGAGCATGTATTCCTTAAGTTAACTCCAATGACAGGAGCCAGACAATCGATCAAAGTAAATAAGCTGTATCCTAGATACATTAGGCTATTTCAGATCCTTACAAGAGTAGGATCAGTGGCTTACAAGTTAGCTCTTCCTCCACATCTTAGTAAGATTCATGATGTGTTCCATGTTTCCAAGTTAAAGAAGTATGTTCCAAATCCATCACATGTGATTGAGCAGGATGATATTACACTACGAGATAACCTGACTTATCAAATCGGACTAGTATAGATTGTAGATAGAAAGGTCAAACAGTTGCAAAATAAGCAAATTTCTCTAGTCAAGGTGGTCTGGAAGGGATTAATAGAGAATAAAGCTACCTGAGAAGTAAAGGAAAGGATGAGAGAAGCATATCCTGGACTATTTCATTAGTGTATGTAATGTAAATTTTAAGGACAAAATTTATTTTAAGGGGGAGAGAAATGTCATATCCCCAATTTTCTTACATGATATACCTATACAGTTTATCTGTAATAGATATGAAATTCTTGGAGTAAATTGTATCGGATTGAGAAAGGAAAGAAAGGAATTATGAACTAAGGAAAATATAGGAATCTAAATGCAAATTGGAAAAGGTTAAAGGCCAAAAGTTAATGTAGAAATAAATGTTGGGCTAAAAGTGGTAATTTTCAAAAGTTTAAGGACCTAAATGTAAATAAGAAAAAAGTTAGGGACTTAAATATAATTATGAAAAAGGTCAGCCAAAAAAGGCTTAAGACTATCTAGAAGTATTTTAGTTCCACATTTCATTAGTAAATAGAGGAAGATAAGCTGGTTAATCTAGCATAATACAGAAAATTTATTAGAGTTCCAGATAGTGGATATTTATCTGATAGTTTGAAAGTTATCTAAAATTTTATCAGGTCACATGGATTTTAGATATAAGGGGACAAGTTACAAGAAGGTGTATCTTATGACATTAGATGTCATGAATCTGACAGGACCCTAAAAGGAGCTCTATAAGAAAAGTTATCCCCATATTAGTGAATTTTGACGGGGAGTTTGAGAACACCCGTTATCCGATTATGGAACTTAGCAGTAAATAAACCTAGATTGAATGAACTCATATGGCCTCATATATGGGCCTATGATGACACCAAGGAAGGCCCAAAACCCAGGGTACCAGTTTATCAGTAGAAGGGGCCAGTGTCCAGGAAAAGTGTGAAATTACGAAAATGCCCATGGATGGCCATATTGTACCAATGATGAAAGGAGGACATTTTGGTCATCTAGGATAGGATAAAAATGTGGCATATAGTATAAATGTGATTAGTTATAGGCAGTATATGCCCTGAGGCAGTACAAAGAGGGGTGAAATGACAATTATGCCCTTAGGATTAATATGGTGCAAGAAAGGACACCAAGGGTATTTTGGTCATTTCCCAAAGGATGGATGGTAGATAAATACTCAGACTAACATTTTAAATGGTATGAGAAACCTAGACACTATTTTCCAAGACATAATACATATCCTGGAATATTATAAAAATTAGGAATAGAAAACAGTCCGGTTTTTAAGAAACTGCTCCGATCAATACCAAACTAGATTGGAATTTTTTCTATCAATATATTTCATCTTTTTCAGCCAAACATGACCCTAAATTATGTCATGCATGGTGTCATGTAAGAGTCTTCTAGGGTAAGTCAAGTACAAGATTGAATATGGACTATTAGATCAAATAGTAACCAAATCAATTTTGGCCATCCATTTCAACTCAAGTTCATCTATAAATACCCCCCAAATCAGAACCTATTTGGCATGCATCATGAACCATAGGGAAACTCTTGCAAAATTTCCATTCAACCAAGAAAGAAGCACACAAAGTGAAGCAATAATTAAGGTAATCATCTTCCTTGATTTTGAGCTTTGTTCTAGCAAGTTAGCTCATGGTTATAAGAGGTTTTTGTGCTATATTTCCCTTATGGTTGATGCTGGAAGTTCTGTTCATAGGTGGTTAAAATGTTAGTTTTATGTTATGGATAGTTAGGACAAGCTTAAACAAGCTAGAATCTAGTGGCTTAAGCTTGGAGATTCAAGTATATTTGGATCTAGGGTTTTGTGTTCTTGCTGGTACTATGTGTGAAAATGTTCATACGATGGAATTTCATGATTTTAATGCTTCCAGTGAGTTTAAAATGGAAAATTGTATGGGGATAAAGTAGGAGAACAAGTATTGGAAGCATTGAAATCAAAATGCGAATTTTTGGAAAACAAGAGGGTTGCTACGGTTTGGTACTGTAGCAATTGGAATATTTTGATTTTGGAAATTATAGTTTCATATTTGGATTCTACATGAAAAATTATGTGGAAATGAACCATGAGAACTTATTTTGGAATGATGGAAGTATGAAACATAAAAGAGAGAAAGAAAGGAAGTTAGTGAAAACCTAGTCTTGGATTTGGTTTCAAGTTGAGTTGTAACTTGATATTATTTTGTAGTGGCTAGATTTTGACATTTTTGAAGGAAGGAAATCATCCCAAGAATATCTTGACCAAGATAGCTAAGAGGTAGCGAGGATACCTAACTATATTTCATGTTTGCTTAATTGTTTGCTTGCTTGTTGATTACGGTGTTTGGTTGAGCTTGAGATTATGTCATCATGTCTATGATGAAGTATGAATGATTGCAACTCCTTGCAAGTTATGTCATGACAATATGTATATTAGAGTTTGCTTATGTACCAATATGAAGTAGCTCCCATCTCATGATAACATGTTAAGCATCAAATTAATCATGCATGATATTATGGTTTATGTAACTTGCTATTAGGATAATAAGTCATATGAGTTACCTGACATTATGGAAGCATATGATAGCATGTATGGTTGTATGATGTATGATTATGAAATTCTGTTTTGAGGATGTGATGGTGTGACGATGGTTAGGATGCCTGAATCAATGAGTTTGATTCTCAAATTTGGTATGATTAAATCTAAGATACAGAGATTTAAATGAACACAAAGAATGTCTCATTTGGTTAAGAATTTCAATTGTTATGATTTTTCTAAGTTGAAGTTAAAATCTGGAATTGAGATGAAGTAAGCGTTTAGGGTAGTGACGTTCACATGATGATTTTATATATCAAATAAATGAATTTTTTTATGGAATTTTATGAGCTTAAAGAAAAAATCCAGATCTTCAAATCCATAGGTAACATGGTTCATTTGGATAAGTAACCAAAGAGAAATGAATTTTTGAAGTTAAGGCAAAGAAACTGGAACTTCCAGATTTTACCAAATGAACAGTGATTTTCAACAAATAAACTGATTTCGTTTGGCCAAGAAAACCTCAGTTTCATATTTTTTTCCTCAAACACCTATGAAATATATTTCATTAGAAATTAGAACCACATTATTTTGATTTTTCTACAATTAATTATAAATTTTTAAAGTAGGGTATATGTTATGGAATTACCAAATGAATAGTAAAAGTGAAAAGTACCCAAGAGCAATTCTTTTGGAAATGGATGTTTTCAAAGCAGGTGATCATATAATTGGTTCCAATCACTTCTACTGGAGTATAATTAAGATTAAAAGTAAGAATGTGATACATAAGTCATCTCTTTTTCCTTTCATGCATTCATATACATCATGGGGTTATGTTATAATTCTTTCTGTCAATCACTTCCCAACCATCTTCTTGGATGTTTCAAGGTCCTAAACACATTCATATTCATCACATAATTCATTAGGACCATGAACTCCAACAATGTTCAAAACTAACCTTAATAAATTCTTAACTCTTCATTAACACAACTTTCTCTAATCTTCACTAATTAACTTGATCTTTGAACCAATTGATGTCTTGACTTTACCCTACACAATTTCATCTTTTGAATCCATTTATGAGCTTAGAATCATGAAATTCCAGCTCCTATACACTGTTCTGTACAAAATTACATAACACGCTCTTTTCTTTTAAAAATTATCATTTTGATTATAATGCTTCCCATACTTGTTTTTTCACTTTATCCCACACAACTTTTCATTTTAAAACCATTCGAAGCATCAAAATCATTATATTCCAATCACTGTTCATGTGAATGAACAGTAAAAGAGAAGGATTTCAAAAACTATAATCTTGAAATTTCAATGCTTCCAAGGTTCAAAACCTATCCAATCCTACACAAAATCATCATATAAATTCAATGGAAGCATTATATCATTGAAATTTCATTTCTTTACCACATGAACAGTGCAAACTGAACTGATTCAACCATGGCAAAGTCAAGAATATTAACTTGATTTCATAACCAATCACTTATCTATCTTGTTTAAGCTTCAATCACCTATCTCTAACTTTAATTTCTTCTTTCTCCTTTCATCTTAACATTGTTGGACAGCACAACACCTTAGAGAAAACTAAATTTTTCTGTATGAAAACTCTAAGTTCAAGCTCCCAAATCAAAAGAAAATAAGCTATAATAGATTGCTTACCTTTAATCTCTAGCTTGCTTAAACTTTGGTACCTTGAATCTTCTTTGTCTTGGCTTGAGTTTTCATTTTGCAAGAGTTTCCCCAAGGGTTCATGCTCCACAGTTTTGAATAAGATTTGAGCGGGTATTTATAGAAAAATCTCATGGAAAATCAATGGCCAAGATTACTATGTGCACTATTTGATCTAATGGCTCACATTTAATCTTGAATTTAACTTTTTCAAAAAGAGAATTATGACATCATCCATGACATCACCAAGGGACAACTCATAGGGATAGGTTGGAAAATTCCAATATGGGAAGCTTCTAGAAAAATTCCAGTCCAATCCGGCACTGACTCAATCCGATTCCTCAAAAACCATACTATTTTATAAATCTAATTTTTCTGAAATTCCATAATATAATGTCTAACCTTAAATCTAGTATCCGTATTCTCCCTACCATTAAAACTATTTGACTAGGATAAATCTTAATTATAGCTCCCTTGGAAAATGACTGAAATGCCCTTGGTCCACTATCTTGCACTATATTAACCCTAAGGGCATAATTGTCATTTTAGACTCCTTTATACTACATCAAGATATATATTGACTCTAACTAATAATCTTTATACTAGCATAAATATTTTTGGCCTGTCTAGAATGAACAAAATGCCCTCCATCCATCACTAGTACAATATGGCCACACAGGGGCATTTTTGTAATTTCATATTTTTTCGGGGTTACTCTAGACTCTGGCCTGCTTAACTGTCCCAATCACCTTATTGAGCCTCTTGGGATGCCATTTGGGCCTTAATATTGGTCTATTACCTTTATGGTATAAATCCCAAGGAACCTCTCCCGATAGCATTTATCGGGTATTTTATTCCACTGTAAATTCCTGTAAGAATTCTACAAGATTCCTTTTCTGACCTTGTCAATTTTATAAATTCTTATATTAAATATAGGAATTTATTGTAAAGTTTCATATGATTTTGAGGTCTGAAAAATACTGTAATAATTCTTCCTAATTTCAAAAATTTATATCAATTAATCAATACCTCAAATTAAAATTATGTGTTGCTTTAAACTGATTAGAATAATTTTCTCTACTTACTAGTAAAATTTGGGACTAATCTAATTCTGGGAATTTTTGGGCCTTTTCCGGCTCAACTTTCTCATAATTACATTTGGGTCCATAAACTTTTGGTTAATTGCATTTAGGTCCCTAAACTTTTGGTAATTATACCTTTTGACCCAATTTTTGTTTCTACCTTCACTTTTGGCCTTTAACCTTTTCTAATTTTCATTTAGATCCTTATTTTTTGAAAATTACACTTTAGGCCCTCATGTTTTCATAATTACACTTAATAACCCAAAGTTTATTTCTACTTTCATTTTTCACCATAGAACCTTTAAACTTTTCATTTTAGTCCCTCTCTTCCTTCAAGACTCATTTGAACTTTATTATTCCTTCTGATCATTGTTATAATCCTTTCCAAATATCTTTCCTCTATCAGCATTATACAGATAGGGAAAAGTTAGTATATGACATTTAGCATATTGAGATATATTGCTAAAGGAATGCAACAAGGAATAAATATTTAATAATCTAATCCAAACTTCAATTAAGCAATATAAAGTTATAAGAATTAGATTTCACTATATTTTGTCTTGTTCAATTAAGCAATATAAAGTGGTAAGAATTAGATTTCACTATATTTTGTCTTGTCCTTGTGACAATTAGCTTGATTCAGGTGAATTGATATTGAGTATTTCTCTAGTACTAAAATTCAAGATTCATTGATTCTTTATCAAGATTTGAATAATGTTTCTTTAAATTCACAAATCTTGATAGGAATTTTTCATATAGATTCCTACAAAACAATTGAACTTGTTTTCTTTCTCAAGTATCCAACTTTACTTGAATCCAACAACAGTTTGTAGGAAGTAAAATAACATAATTCATATGTTCTATGAATGTAATCAATGTAAATTTGGGCATAATTACTTTATGCATATATAAAATATTTTAGTTTATAAAAATATATATGCACAAAGAATTGAACCACTAAACATTGTCTTTTTTTTTATGAATTATTCATCAATTATTTTTTTTCTTTGAAGCATAAAGAGTTTGAAATCAATTGCAATATTCATGTATAAGGATACTGATGTAAACCTCAAATAATTGTCAGACATGATAATGTAAGAAGTTTACCAATGTATCTTTATCTTATATGGAAGAAGGACTACCTCTTTTCATCCATTGCATCTTTGTTTTTTTTCTTTAGATATATGCTTGCAATGGTCTCTTATCTAATTTTAACTTTGATACTCGAGAGATGCTTCTTATCCTGTTCTCCTCAAGATAATTGAATGGTATATTGTGGTAGTCTATTCTTGAGGTAGAACATACTCGTTGGGCATTTCTCTATTGCTTCTTGAAGTTTATCACTAAAGAAGCAATAATAGAGTTTCCATGAGTTCCCTTAACTGATGTTACTTTCACTAGTGCATGAGAGATTTTTAGAAGCCATTTTCTCTTTGTACCGTGTCCATTCTTCTTATAGATATTCTGCACATTAAAAGCACTAGCAGGATATTTTGGTACCCATTTGACTATAGGTCCTTGAGCATTAGTTTTGGACTTTGATTGTCCTTTAGGTATCTAAATAAACTTATTTCTCATATTAGAATTTTTTCTAATATAACGAGTGTGAGAAATATGAACTGGTTTTCCACAATAATTGCAAATAAAATGATGATGCACTTTGTGAGAATATTTGTAGTATTGTGTTGGTTGTGTGGAAGCAATATATAATCATTATATAAAATTTCTTTCTTCCTACCAGACTTTCTAGTGATATCATTGAAATGTAAAATATTTTGCTTTTCAAAATAGAATCAATGATTGGTTGAAAAATTATATCATGAAAATATTTGAAATCATTTTTCACAAATTCATAAGAAGAATTGAGATGATTTACCATATACGCATTTTTAGCTCTTAATGATGCTTCATTGTATTTATATACATCGAGCTCTTCTTGAATCTCTCTTTCATCTTGTTGTTTTATGTTGGCCAACTTATGGAATTCTGTTTGGATTTCTCCTTCTATGGTTTCTGTTTCTATTTGTTCATCGTCAATAGATATGCAATGTTTAGGTATTGAAGAACTATCAACATAGTGAGCTTCAACATGAATGTTAGAGGAATAAATAGAATCAAGAATGTTGAAAATGTCTCTTACATTATAGCAATGTTTGACTTTCAAATAATCACTTTCAGATAAAACATTGTATAAAATTTTCATTATTCTAAGGTTTAGAGAAAACAATTTCTTTTCATTTTTATTCAATCATTCTTGATTTAAAATCAAATTCATTTGAAAGGATTTTCCTCATATCAAAATCAAGAGTTTTTAAGAATATGGTAATTTGACCTTTCCAATACAAAACTCAGATTTTTCTAAAAGGAATGGTAAAATCAAAATCTTTAGAAAGTATTTTACTAACAAGTCCAACCATGATATTTTCACTTGAGATTGTTATATCCTTTAAACAAGTGACCTGCTCTAATACCAAATGTTAATTATATGTAGTTAGGCTGGATCACGAGATTTATCCTAATTCATTCCTTCCTCGACCTACGTCTAGTCCTCAGTTCCCCACTAAGATTTTTCAATCAACTATAACCAAGATTACAATAGGCTCTTTTTAGCCTTTACAACTTTAATTTTTATAGCTAATTGAGAATCAACTCAATCCTAAAGTTATAGCACTCTCTTGTGACAACGCTCCCCCTTATAGAGACAAGAGTAAATCCTACCTTGAATCCCCGATAAGAATGATGAAATATAAAACTCTCTCAGATAGAGTAAATGATACATTATAATATATGATATTTTGTCTCTTTCTCAAGATATAATGATGGTAAATAATGAAAAACAAAGAGATAGAGGCTTTCTCGGTCTAATGATATTTTGACATTATGATGATCCATTCATAGCTCGTCTCTTCTCTTCTTGAAAGCTCACTTATTTATAATTGAAGTTTGAGCTTTTGACTGTGGAGCATAATCTCTTTCTCTGTTGAGCTTTTCTTCTTCCGTTGAGAATATGACCGTTGGAATTAGTCATTGAAGCTTTTGACACAAAGTGCCTTTTTACCATTGAGAGTCTATTGGATTATCTTAAATGAAGTTTGACACAATGAGGAGAAGTTTTGGTAATAATCGTTCGGCACTTGATTTTCTACAATGTTCTAATTATCTCTAAGTTGAGAAATAATAGTCATATTTCAATTTTTATAACTTCCTCTATTTAACTATAAACATAGCAAATGGCCTATCCCAATAAAGCTCTATATGTCTACTTCCTAATAAAAAAAGTTTGACTCCACAGTTCATTATAGACAGAAACATATGATCAATTTAGTGAGTATAGGTCATAGCCAAAGCGTTAATCCTATATTCCATATTGCAAATGACATATCTCCTTCATATGAGCCTATCTGGTGATGCAATTAGTGTCATTGAACTGCATTGTAAGTATAGTTTCATATTAATCAAGTTTCACCTCAATCAGATATGTATATCTTGAGATATGATTAAAAAAGTCAACTTATTCCAAAGCAGCACAGAACAATAAACTGAAAAATGAAGCATTAATCGATTAGTTAATGGATTAATTGTAATTAATCTGTTAATTCAGCAAAAATGGTATATTTGAGTTATTTCATTGATCATTATCTTCTCCTTTTGCGATTCTTTAACTCCTTTGTTTAGTTGATGAAGAGTCCGATAAATTTCTTGATTCTTGAACTTCATTTCCTTCTTCTTCCAATGCCTTCTTCACAGTTCCTCTATATTATAAAGATCAAGTTCTAATGAGATGGCTTTTCTGAAATATGTGTATTAATCGATTAATTATCATGAGTTCAATTAATGAGAGAAACAAAAAATAGAATATCACATTGATAAGAATTTTTCAACCACATATAATGTAATAAGTTTCTCAAAAGATATATAATGAAGAATGTAGAGAAAAATATGTATATTTCATGTTTGAATCAAATATATATGACTGAGAGAGATATTCAGTTAGTTTCAATGTAAACAAAGAGGGATTGTTAAAATATATGAAGTTAATCGAATAAATAATCAATTAATATAAGTTAATTGAATGCTTAATCGATTAATATGTCTAGAAGAATTGAATTAGAAAATATTTCAACACATGTTAATCGAACAGTTAATCTATTAATGTAAATTAATCGATTAACCAATCGTTTAATTAGTTTATATTTAAACTTCATAAAATTGATACTTCACCAAATAATTGAACATTTAACAAATTAATATAAATTAATCGATTAACCAATCGATTAATAGCAATATCTTTATTCAAGAGAAAATATAGTTTTAATACATTAATCTATTAATTTCAAATGATCGATTAAACAATCGATTAATTAGCTCATTAACTTTCTTCCAGAAGGTTAGCTCTCGACATTAATGGATTAACTAATGGATTACTTGATTTTCTGTTGCAAAACAGATTGCTACTTTTACATTAATCAACAACCAATCTATTAATTATTATTAATCTTCTTTTATCAACATTAAGAACCAAAACACTTTTAATGTATGTTTGGCAATATTTGAGCATATCAAGGAATCTAACAAAACTAGTTTTCAATTCATTATCAATTCAATGAAACTTTGTTTAGATCATCTTGACAACATCAAACTAAAACATCTTTTAGCATTACTGAAAACTTTTTGCTATTTGGCATAATCAAAACATACTTTCCAACACTTTAGTCTTTCAGTCCCCTTTACCCATTATTTACTGGTCCTTTGTTGTCCTACATGCCACTTATATTATCAATTCCATTCCTTCACCCGTTATCAACAACCTCTCCCCTTTAAAAAACTTTACAATCCCCTCCTTCTTATTCTAATTTCAACGTCTTTAGATCTCTTTGTTTTGCCTCCACCCTTCAAAATAATCACTCTAAGTTTGATCCCTGGGCTCGTAAATATGTCTTTATGTGTTTCCTATTTGGTTTTAAGGCTTACCTTTTACTTGAGTTGTCAACAAATCAAATTTTTCTTTCCTGAGATGTCGTTCTTTATGAACTTGTGTTTCTCTTTAAGGCCACCTCTTCCTTTCTAGTCCAAGACCTAGAGGTACAACCCCTTCCTCTTATCATTGATGACATTTGCCCTCCCATATCTACTCCCCCACCTCTACACATCCGTCTTTTACCTCTCCTGTTACTTCCCTAATTCCTTTCCACCTACCCGTTGCTCTTCCAGACCTCACAACCCACCTTTTTATCTACAGGATTATCATTGTTCCCTTCTCTCTACTGATTACTAATCATCTCACAAAGTTACTACTCATAACCCATTATCTTCTATTTTGTCATATTCCTCTATCTCCCCTTCCTATAAAAATTTTGTTTTATTTTTC
Source organism: Leucaena leucocephala (assembly GCA_037074615.1). Classification (NCBI taxonomy): domain Eukaryota; kingdom Viridiplantae; phylum Streptophyta; class Magnoliopsida; order Fabales; family Fabaceae; genus Leucaena; species Leucaena leucocephala. The sequence continues at coordinate 9,795,426 of CM073525.1, forward strand.
TCCACTATTCCTAATTCTAAAACGTATGCCCAAGCTATTAAACACCCATATTGGAAAAATACCATGGCTGCCAAAATACTTACTCTTTAGCACAACCAGACTTAGGTCCTTATTACATTGCCATATAGAAAGAAGCTGGTCAGATGTAAATGGGTTTTAGAACCAAGTTTAGGTATACTATTAAATTGGACAAATATTAAGCCTAGCTTATAGCCAAGGGTTACACATAAACTGAAGGCGTGGGTTACATGGATACTTTCTCCCCTGTTGCCAAAATGATGACTATTCGCTTACTAATCCCTATAGTTGCTACTAAAAATTGGTTCTTATAAAGCTGGATGTTAATAATGCCTTCCTACATGAAGATCTCTATGAGGAGGTTTATATAGAACTTCCAAGACATTTCAAGGCTCCCCAACCCAACCTGATTTGTAAACTATAGAAATCATTCTACAGTTTAAAACAAGTGAGTCACCAATGGTATTTAAAATTGTCTACTACTCTTCTCTCATACAAGTATTATCAATCTGCTTCTGATCATTCTCTTTTTCTAAAAGCTTCAGCTTCTTCTTTTACTGTTAGTCTTGTATTTATGGATGATCTGGTCCTTATCGACAATGATAGAAATAAAATTAACCTAATTATTGCTTTCACTATGAAAGACCTTGGGGAACTCAAATATTTCCTTTGTTTGGAACTTGAATGTTCTAAAGATGGAATTTTCCTATCTCAACAAAAATTTGCTCGAGTTACTTAAAGATTTAGGTTATCTTGTGTGTAAACTTGCTTCTATTCCTATGGATCCATACTTGAAACTCTGCAAAGATAAGGGCACACCACTTGCTGATAACTTAAGTCTATCGGTAGCTTATGGGTTAGCTTCAGTATCTGACTACCACTATACTAGATTTAAGCTTCGCCACACAACAGCTCAACCAATTCATGTTTGATTGATATTCTTCTACAAGTAACACATGAGTCTTACGATATTCTTCCCTACAACATCTAACTTGCGTATCCATAGCTTCAGTGATTCTGATTGGGTAGGTTGTGTTGATACTAGACACTTTATATCTGGTTTTGCAATTTTCCTTGGTTCTTCTCTCATTTCTTGGAAGGCCAAGAAGCAAGCCGCCATCTCTTGATACTCATCTAAAGCTGAACATCATACCTTAGCTTCCATTACATGTGCAATTCAATAGCTTCTTTACCTTCTTTGAGACTTTGACTTATCTCATATTGATATAGCTTTTATCCACTATGATAATCATTCTGCTCTACAAATTACAACAAATCCAACTTTCCATGAATGTACCAAACACATTAAACTTAACTTTCATCTAGTTTGTGAAAAGGTGCTAGCAAAGATCATTAATTTACTGCTAGTACGCACTGCAGATCAATTGGCTGACATTTTTATCTAGCCCTTACATGCTCCCAAACTACATCTTATTTTTCTTAGTTGTTGCACATTACTTAGGATTATGTTGATCAGTTACATATCAGTTAAGGCTTGCTTGTATATATATTTTTAATGATAAATGGAAATAATAAGATTCTTTTCTTTGCAACATTATTTACGTATTATTTGACACATCTCATTCTAGTTAATGAGATTGACATCTCAGTACTTGTAACACCTTATGTCTTATAGACCATTCGGTAGCATTTAGAACTACTTATATGACCTTTGAAGTCCATTAGATAAATCTGGAATTTCACTCTTCACAAGTTATTATTCATATGGTATTTCTAGATTCGTTGATGATTTTAAAAATCATAAGTAATTCTAGAAAAATTGAAATGAAATGGTTCAAAAGACTAATTGAAGCTTACATATTGAAACTTTAAGGGGAAAAAAACTTACTCGAATCAATTGACCAGTCAACTGAGTAAACTCTAACGTCAAATTTACTGTTCATTTGGTCAAAATTTTTAGAAAATAATTTTTGGTCCCTAACTTTGAAAAATTCATTCTCTTTGTATAGATGTCAAAATAAGGCATTCTTTAAAGCATTATACTTTTACCATCTTAGAGTACATATTCGAAAGCATATTTGATTAGCAGAAGCATTACATTAGCCCAAAAATTAAAATTCTAAAAATTACTTATCGAGTAATGTTCACTTGGTGATTTCCAAATTTATATTTCAAATTTAAAAATTCATAACTGATTGTAGAAAAATTGTATGGAGGTGATCCAAATTTCTAATTGAAGCTCTTTCATACCTCTTTAGGGAAAAAAATATAAATTTGGACATTTGCTTTGCCAATTGATATAGTTAAATTGTTATGTTTTACTGTTTAAATGGCAAATTCTAGAACTTCCAGATTCTCTCTCTTAACTTTAGAAATTCATTTCTCTTGATATAAACATCAAAATGAAGTTTATTACCTATGCTTTTAAATATCTAGATGTGTACTATATGCTCATAAAATTTTGTGGATTGATTCATTCATTTGCTAGGTCAAACTGAAGCCACAACAAAACTACTTTAGGACCTATGTTTTTACCATTTTAGTTTCATTTCCTTTACTTTCAATAATTGTTCCAGCACGCATAAATAATCTTTTTTGCCTTTCATGCATTCATATACATCATGGGGTTTTGCCATAATTATTTTATACAATTTCATCACATAAATAGACACCTTCATGGCATTTACATACATGGATAATTCATAGCCTATGCTAGGATCCCAATTACTTCACTTCCTTTCTTCCATTCTTTAGCTCTTCTCCATGCATACATTTTCCTTCATGCTTGACCTAAATTGGTTGGTTATAGGAGGGTGAGATTCTACGGAATCTTAGTAGCAAATATTACCACTTAAACATGCAAGATGGATGCTAATGCATGATATGTAATTTCATTAAACATTCTTTGATTAGTGACGTGACATCATGCTATATACTTTTACATAAAAGTGCATGGCCATAGAAAACATGTTATTCACAACACACTCAACATCATTTATCATGTCATAACATCATTCAAATATCATATACATGTCAACACATAAGCATACCATATCAAGCACACAAAGAGGTAAGTTCACTACCTTGCACTTAAGCTTTTCTCTTAATCTTTTGCATTTTCTCCCTAGCTTTCCAACTATGAAGTCTTTCAGTCAATCACTTTCAAACATCTTCTTGGATGTTTCAAGGTCCTAAACAAATTTATATTCATCACACAATTCATTAAGACTAAGAACTCCAATAATGCTCAAGACTAACCTTGATAAATTCTTAACTCTTTACTAACACAACTTTCTCTAGTCTTCACTAACCAACTTGGCCTTTGAACCAATTGATATCTTGACTTTACCCTACACAATTTCATTTTTTGAATCCAATTATCAAGGTAATCATCTCCCTTGATCTTGAGCTTTGTTCTAGCAAGTTAGCTCATGGTTTTAAGGGGCTTTTGTGCTATATTTCCCTTATGGTTACTGTTGGAAGTTCTGTTCATAGGTGGTTAAAATGTGAGTTTAATATTAAGGATAGTTAGAACAAGCTTAAACAAGCTAGAATCAAGTGGCTTAAGCTTAGAAATTCAAGTATGTTTAGATCTAGGGTTTTATGTTCTTACTAGTACTGTGCGTGACACTATTCATATGATGGAATTTTATGATTTTAATGCTTCCAATGAGTTTAAAATGGAAAATTGTGTGGGAATAAAGTAGTAGAATAAGTATTGGAATCAAAATGTGATTTTTTTAAAAAAACAAGAGGGTTGCTTCGGTTTGGTACTGTAGCAATTGGAATATTTTGATTTTGGAAATTCTAGTTTCATATTTGGATTCTACATGAAACATTATGTGGAAATGAACTATGAGAACTTATTTTGGAAAGATGGAAGTATGAAACATAAAAGAGAGAAATAAAGGAAGTTAGTGCAAACCTAGTCTTGGATTTGGTTTCAAGTTGAGTTGTAACTTGATATTATTTTGTAGTGGTTAGGTTTTGACATTTTTGAAGGAAGGAAATCATCTCAAGAAGATCTTGACCAGGATAGCTAAGAGTTAGCGAGGATACCTAACTATATTTCATGTTTGCTTAATTGTTTGCTTGCTTGTTGATTATGGTGTTTGGTTGAGCTTGAGATTATGTCATCATGTCTATGATGAAGTATGAATGATTGCAACTCCTTGCAAGTTATGTCATGACAATATGTATGTTAGAGTTTTCTTATGTACCAATATGAAGTAGCTCCCATCTCATGATAACATGTTAAGCATCCAATTAATCATGCATGATATTATGGTTTATGTAACTTGCTATTGGGATTTCCATGAAATCTCATTCCTTCCATATGCAAAATCTTGTTATAGATGCTGGAACTTCACATGGAAAAAGGGTAAACATAGATGAATGAGTTTGTATAATAAGTCACATGAGTTACCTGACATTATGGAAGCATATGATAGCATGTATGGTTGTATGATATATGATTATGAAATTCTGTTTTGAGGATGTGATGGTGTGACGATGGTTAGGATGCCTGAATCAATGAGTTTGATTCTCAAATTTGGTATGATTAAATCTAAGATACAGAGATTTAAATGAACACAAAGAATGTCTCATTTGGTTAAGAATTTCAATTGTTATGATTTTTCTAAGTTGAAGTTAAAATCTGGAATTGAGATGAAGCGTTTAGAGGCAGCGACGTTCACACATTGATTTTATATATCAAATAAACAAATTCTTCTTTGAACTTTTATGATCTTAAAGAAATTACCCAGAGCTTCAAATCCATAGGTAACATGGTTCATTTGGATAAGTAACCAAAGAGAAATGGATTTTTGAAGTTAAGGCAAAGAAATTGGAACTTCCAGATTTTACCAAATAAACAGTGATTTTTAACGAATAAACTAATTTCATTTGGAGAAGAAAACCGTAGTTTCATATTTTTTTCCTCAAAGATCTATGAAAGATATTTCATTAGAAATTGGAACCACATTATTTAAATTTTTTCTACAATTAATTATGAATTTTCAAAATAGGGTACATGTTATGGAATTACCAAATGAATAGTAAAAGTGAACAGTGCCCCTTGAGAGCAATTCTTTTAGACATGGATGTTTTCAAAGCATATGATCATGTAATTGGTTCCAATCAATTCTACTGGAGTATAATTAAGGTTAAAAGTAAGAATGTGACACATAGGTAATCACTTTTGCCTTTCATGCATTCATATACATCATGGGGTTATGCTATAATTCTTTCATACATTTTCTTTATATATAATAAATATTACATAATATTATATAAAAGGCTAACATACATGCATGCCATCACTTGTTTACTCTTCCTCCTCCATTTCTTAGCTCATGTACCAAACATGATTCTTCCATCATGAATAACATATTATGGTTGGTTATGGAAGGGTGAGATTCTAGGGAATATCAGTAGCAAACATTACCACTTAAATATGCAAGATAGATGCTAATGCATGACGTCATTTCATTAAACTTTCTTTAGTTAGTGACATACCATCATGCTATGTAGTTTTGCATAAAAGTGCGTGGCCATGGAAAAAATGTTATTCACAATACACTCAACATCATTTATCATGTCACAACATCATTCAAATATCACATACATGTCAACACATAAGCATATCACATCAAGCACATAAAGAGGTAAGTCCCCTACCTTGCACTTAAGCTTTTCTCTTGATATTTTGTACTTGCTCCCTAGCTTTCCAACCATGAAGCCTTTCAGTCAATCACTTCCCAACCATCTTCTTGGATGTTTCAAGGTCTTAAACACATTCATATTCATCACATAACTCATTAGGACCATGAACTCCAACAATGTTCAAAACTAACCTTGATAAATTCTTAACTCTTTATTAACACAACTTTCTCTAATCTTCACTAATTAAATTGGCATTTGAACCAATTGATGTCTTGACTTTATCCTACACAATTTCATCTTTTGAATCCATTGAGCTTAGAATCATGAAATTCTAGCTTCCATGCACTGTTTTACATAGAATTACATAACACCCGCTTTTCTTTCTAAAATTCTCATTTTGATTCTAATGCTTCCCATACTTGTTTCTCCACTTTATCCCACACAACTTTTCATTTTAAAACCATTAGAAGTATAAAAATCATGAAATTCCAAATACTGTTCATGTGAGTGAATAGTAATAAAGAAGAATCACAAAAATTACAACTTAAAATTCCAATGCTTCCAAGGTTCAAAACCTATCCAATCCTACACAAAATCATCATATAAATTCAACGGAAGCCTTAAATATTTGAAATTCCATTTCCTTCCATCATGAAGAGTGCAAACCAAAATGGTGCAACCATGGCAAAGTCAAGAATATTAACTTGATTCAACAGTCAATCACTTGTCTATCTTGTTTAAGCTTTAATCACCTATCTATAACTTTAATTTTTTCTTTCTCCTTTCATCTTAAGATTGTTGGACAGCACAACACCTTAGAGAAAACTCAATTTTTTTCTATGAAAACCCTAAGTTCAAGCTCCCAAATCAAAAGAAAATAAGCTAGGATAGATTGCTTACCTTTAATCTCTAGCTTGCTTAAACTTTGGTACCTTGAATCTTCTTTGTCTTGGCTTGAGTTTTCATTTTGCAAGAGTTTCCCCAAGGGTTGATATTCCATAATTTTGCTTTAGATTTGAGGGGGTATTTATAGAAAAATCTCATGAAAAATCAATGGCCAAGATTACTATGTGCACTATTTGATCTAATGGCTCACATTTAATCTTGGATTTAACTTTTTCAAAAAGAAAATTATGACATTATCCATGACATCACCAAGGGAAAACTCATTGGGCTAGGTGGAAAAATTCCAATGGAGGAAGCTTTTAGAAATATTTCAGTCCAATCCGGTACTGGCTCAATCTGATTCCCTAAAAACTAGACTATTTTATAAATCTAATTCTTCTGAGATTCCATAATATACTATCTAACCTTAAATCTAGTATCCATATTCTCCCTACCATTGAAATTCTTGAACTGGGCTAAAACTTAATCATAGATCACTTGGAAAATGACTGAAATACCCTTGGTCCACTATCTTGTACTATATTAACCCTAAGGGCATCATTGTTATTTTTATTCCTTTATACTGTACCAGGGTGTATACTGGCTCTAACTAATTATCTTTATACTAGCTTGGAGTTTTTGACCTTTCTAAAATGACCAAAATGTCCTCCATCCATCACTGGTACAATATGGCCACTAGGGGCATTTTCATAATTTCATACTTTTCCGGCGTTACTCTAGACTCTAGCCCACTTAATTGTCCTAATCACCTTATTGGGCCTCTTGGGATGCCATTTGGGCCTTAATATTGGTCCATTACCTTTTATGGCACAAATTCCAAGGAACCTCTCCCAACAGCATTTATTGGTTATTTTATTCCACTGTAAATTCCTGTAAGATTTCTACAGGATTCCTTTTCTAAACCTGTCAATTTTATAAATTCTTATATTAAATATAGGAATTTACTTTAAAGTTTCATTTGATTTTGAGGTATGAAAAATACTGTAATAATTCTTCCTGACTTCAAAAATTTATATCAATTAATCGGGATCTCAAATCAAAATTATGTGTTGCATTAAACTCATTAGAATAATTGTCTATCTATTGGTAAAATTTGGGACTAATTTAGTTCTAGGCATTTTTTAGCCTTTTTCGGTTCAACTTTCTCATAATTACATTTAGGTCCATAAACTTTTGGTTAATTGCATTTAGGTACCTAAACTTTTGATAATTACACCTTTTGGCCCAAATTTTGTTTCTACTTTAACTTTTAGCCTTCAATCTTTTCTAATTTTTGTTTAGGTCCTTGAACTTTTGAACTTTTTATTTTAATCCCTTTCTTCCTTCAAGACTCATATAACCTTTATTATTTCTTCTGATCATCGTGCTAATCTTTTCCAAACCTCTTTCCACTATCAATATTATATCGATAGGGAAAAAATTAGAATATGACATTCTTCGTGTGAAAATGAAGCTTGACATATTAACTAATTATTGCTAAAATATTGTATATTTATTCTATCATTTACTATTTTTATATACAATAACTATTGTATTGCTTTTAAGCATACATCACATCATCATGACATAACATAAGTTAAAAAAAATCATGCTATCTATCCCCTAACTCCTCTTCTTGCATCTTCATCTTCTTCCATCTTTGAAGAACCTACTACTGTTGGGGTGACATGGAAGGGTGAAATTTCTGGAAAAATCTTAGTAGCAAACATAAATCATACAATGTATACAACTACATACTTGATGTTAATATGTGTGCACTTAATGATCATGCTTGCATAATGATATCTTACATGCTTCCATGTCCCTTAGTTATAACATACGTCCATAGCATAAAAAGAAATAGAGCATCACTTAAACATACATGCTTCACATAATCAAAGTAAGTAAACATCACACAAAACATACAAGTAATATAAGCATACAAGTAGGTAAGTTAACTACCTCTTACTCCTTGCTTTCCTTATCCTTTCTCTTTACCTCGTACTTCTTACTTCTATTTGATGTGTGGCTTCCCTCTTTGAACACACAAACCAAATCCTAACATTGCATTATCATCATTCATTACAATATAACTTCCTTGAGCATTGAATTTGATTTAATAAAGTAACTTTCCTTAATCTTTTTTAATTAGCTTGGTCTTTGAATCAATTAATATCTTGACTTTGCCTTACACAATTTATCCTTCTGAATCCATTTATGAACTCAAAGTTTTCAAATTCCAGTAGTTGCACACTATTCTAGTTAGAACTAAAAAATTTTCCTTTTCTTTCAAAAATTCTCATTTTGATTCTTATGCTTCCAATACTTGTTTCTCTACTTTTATCCCACAAAATTTTTATTTTAAAAGCATTAAAATTATAAAATTTTTAATCGTTGTTCAAACATGTGAATAGTAAAAAGAAGACTTAAAATTTACAACTTTCAATTACAATGCTTCAAAGGTTCTAAACATATCCAATCCTACACAAAATGATCATCTAAATTCAATGGAAGCATTAGATCATTGAAAATCAATCTCCTCCTATCTAGAAAGCATTGGCTGAAGGGCCTCAAGATAAAGCAAAGTCAAGAACACAATTTAATTCCATAGCCAACCATTCAAACTACTTATCTAAGTGTATTTTACATAGTTCAAACTTCATTTCCTTCTTCTTCTTTATTACACAGTTTTGGGCAGCACGTGATCCAAGAGAATATCTCACTTTTCTTCCCTTAAAATTTAGGTTTTATCCTTTTAAAATACTTATAAATAAACTATGAAGGATTACATACCTTAAGCTTTAAATACCTTGGATCAAAGTACCTTGAACTTCCTTTTGGAATTGCCTTGGATTAGGTTGATTTTTTGGACAGTAAGAGTTTCCCCTTGGCTTCCATACCTCAAGATTTTAGCAAGAGTCCATCAAATTCCTAATTATTATAACTCTTTAATCTTAAATCTCATTGGTTGCTTTCTTAATTAATTATCCTTAATCCCCATTAACTTAATTCTTATATTATTTTAATAAATTCAAGCACATGGGATAAGCCTTTCTTCCTTGCCTTTGGCACCATGTATCCTTAGTATAGGTCCCACAAGACACCACACAATGCCACCTCACCTTATCCCTTGATTTTCTTTATTTTTTCTTTTTAAAATTCATAAACTATCCAAAACTAACTTAAGCTCCATGACTTGCTTGTTGGACTCTTATTGGGATTCCATATTGGGCCTCTTTTAGGTCTAATTAGCTAATTGGCACAAATCCCAAGGCACTTTCTTATATCGATATTCTTAAATTATCCTGATTTTAAGATAAATTCTAGACACATATTTTAATGGTTATAATATTTTTAGAAATTAATTTTAATATAAAATAAATTTTCTACAAAGTCTCATAATGTTTTGAGACCCAGAAGTCCTGATAACAATTCTATACATTTCTCTTAATCTCTTATCGGTGTCCATTTTCACCTTAAATTCTATAATTAATTCTACAAGACTCTTTTTTGACTTCTGTCAATTTTATAAATTCTTATATTAATTATAATAATTTAATATAAAATTTTATCTGATTCTAGGTCCAAAAGATAATGTAGTAGTCCCTAGACTTCAGAGATTAATATCAATTTATCGGGATTTTAAATCAAAATTCTGAGATATGCCTGCCCAATTTTTGTTCTCTATTTAATGATAAAATTTGGAGTAATAATATTTTTGGATAATTTTGTGCATTTTCTTAATAACTTTCTATAATTACCATTTTGCCCCTAAATTCTTAAAAATTATACTTTAGTCTCTCAACTTTTATAATTACACTTAATAGCCCATAACTTTTGTCTAGTTTCATTTTGTAACATGGAAGTTTTAGTGTTTTCACTTTAGTCCCTTTCTTTTTCAAAATGACCATTATGCCCTTGGAACTTTCATTAATTACAATTTAGCCCATTTGGCTTTACAACTTTATACCTTCTCTCTTTCTTTGGCTTAAAAATTATCTAATCATCATCTTTTATTTTGATTACCATCACAATCCTTTCATAACCTCTTTCCACTATCAGTCTTATACAAATAGAGAAAATTTGGGATGTTACAATGCTATTATCTAATCCCTATATGAAATTACTGATAGCTTTCTCAATCTGAAGACAAAAAGAAGTAGGTAGCATAGAGGTCTGCATGGCGTAGTATGGAATAATAGAAAGCATTGATTTAGTAAGGGTGATCCTGCCGACTAGGGATAAGGTTTTAGCTTTCCAATTGTTAACTTTTTCTGGACTCATTCAACAATGTAAAGGTAAGTAGTATCTTTGGTTACTCTAGAGTGTAATAAAAGGATACCAAGATACTTCACTAACTAGTCTATCTTAGTACAACCAAGCTAAGTACAAATATTATATACTTCCTACCTCTCCATATTTTTTGAGAAAAAATGTAGGTTTTACTTTGACTAATATAGTGGCTAGAGGAAAAGCAAAAATCATAGAAGACCCACTTAATGAGTTTGACTTGCCATAAAGTCGTGTTGAAAAGTACTAGGTTATTGGCAAAAAATAGGTGGAAAAGGCAAAGACCCTCCTTACCCATTTTGTTGGTGTCCCAGTTTCCAAACATAACTTCAGCCTAAATCTCTTGAGAAAGTCGTTCTATACATAAGACAAAAATATAGGGCTAGAAAGGGTTTCCTTGATGTATACCCCTTATAGTTAGAATGAGGCAGGGGAGCCATTACAGAGAACTTGCATATAGTTAGGGTAGAGATGTAATGAATAATGAGTATAATGACGCAATCGGGGAACTTATCATCTCGAAGAGTTTCTTCAATGAAACTCCATTTAAGATGGTGAAAGGATTTCTCTAAATAAACTTTAATAGACAACCAACCTTTTTTTGCCTCCTTTTTTTTCTCATGGAATGAATTACCTATTGCACTATAATGATATTGTCTCTGACATTCCTTCCACTAATAAAAATGGATTAATATGGTAGGATTAGGTCATGGAGTAGGGGCTTTAAGTGATTTTCTATAACCTTACTAATGACTTTATAGGTAATTGAACAGAGGCTGATAAGTCTAAATTCCTTTAAGGTTTTGGGTCTCTTAATCTTGGGGATCAAAGTGAGAGGGTCTGATTATGAGTGGGGTCAATATTATCTCCTTAAAAAATTTTAGTAACCATGTCTTTGAGAAATTGTCCTATCGTTTCCCATTGGTTATGGAAAATGAAGGCATGGATCTAGCCTCAGAGCGTTAAGGGGCTTCATGTGAAGAAGGGCCTGCTTAACTTACTTTGCAATAACTGGGGTGGTTAATGGAAACCAAGAGGAGGTAGAGAAGGTAGGAAACATACCTCTATAATAACTAGTGGGGATCCCCTAACCCCCATAAGCATAGAGCATGAAATAATATTAGGTCATTTGCTTCAAAGTGCCATTATCAGTGATTGATCCATGCCCCCTTCATGATTCTTGAGAGCATAGATTCGATTATTGTGTTTATGAATACAAGCTTTGGTGTGATAATTGGTAGTATTGCAATCACTTAAGCAAATATAATCACTTTGGGAGTTGAGGACAGTGTGCAATTTATTGGTGGTATGCCATGATAATTCCAAATGAGAATTGACATAAATAACTTGGTAAGGGTTTAGGTTGCTAGCATTCCATGTGAGGTTGGTTACCCTTATTATCATCATCAACTACTATGTCTTCATAAGAATTATCATCTATAATTCCTTATTTGGTTGATTTGGGGATTTAGTGATAGCTCAAATCAAGGGACTTAGTTATAGCTCTAAGAACCTCATTTTCTACTATAAGGTTGGTTCTTTGGTTTTGGCTTGCCTTTTTTGAGGGGATACCAATTTGGTTTTAAGGCCCAGGTTTTAGCAAGGAATTATGTGGTTTTGGCTAAACATTCTCTTTCCTAGTGTCTAAGGTTTTAATTGGGATGACTTTAGGCTCGATGGCTTATTTGGTGAGGGTAGCTGCTATAAAAGAACAATTGGCAAAAAGGGAGTCTGGGTTGGGTTTATACTAGTATGTACAATTTTGTCAATTTATATATGGATGTGTCAACCAGCTTTTGTTCTTATGAGATTTTTGCAATATTACCCTGGACCTGAGCTTGCTCAAAATTCCCAAAGGTGTTGACATTCCTATTATATGTTGAGTTAGAAGAAGCCTTAGTTTCCATCACTATATCACCAATAATCAGGAGGTCAAACCTATTTACCTTGCCAATGTGTTGATGGAAGGTGGTCTCTATACCTCTTTTTTCATTAATACCACATTGTATGCCCCTTGTAGGAGCCTATATCTAGGACCCATATAAGCTATCCATAGTTATTGCCGAGGTTGGTTTTGCGTCATTAGGAACTGGTGGGTTTTCAATTGGGGGTAGCTCTATTTTTTATTGGGCAGACATTCTCAAGGTGCTTATATCGTCTACAATAATAACATACCATTGGAAGACCTTCATACTCAACTAGCAAGACTTGGTCATCCACTTCAATCTTTAAGATTAGAGCTTGAGATAGGTCAATGAGCACTACCATTCTCGTAAACTTGCCCCTTTCACCTGAGGCTATATTGTAATATATTCGCACAACCTTACCCAAGAATTCTCTAAAGGCTCTAATTGTAACATCATAATTTTTATTTTAGGATTCAAGTAGCATTAGAAGGAACTAATTCTTATTAGATGAAATTTTTATTTAATTACCTAAGTTAATAGAGTTTATCTAAAGTATAAAAAACTAAAATTGAAATGAAATAATAATATTCTTCTGTTAAGTTAAAATTAAGAAAATAGAGAAAGAGAAGAAAAATGTGGAAGCATAAGCCGTGACACAGTTCTGTTAAAAAAAGAAATATAGAATATTGTAAAGAGAAAGTGGGGCCCAAACACATGCATAGTAACCCACATCATTCTTCTTCTTCTTCCTTCACCATTTTTGTTCCAGCAAGCTCCATTTTCCTCCATTGATGAATATTCAAATACATTTTAGCTCCAATTCATTCTCAAAAAATCTTTCAACTACCATATTTATTTTCTAATTATTTTTCTATGCCAAGACAACATTTTAGAAATATAAGTTATGTTGAAAGCAAAGCAAGTTAAAGGATTAGGGCTCAAAACAAGTGTGAATTTTCAACAAATGAGAACTATAGAATTGTAAAGGCAAGTGAATACTTGTATTTAATCGGTAGAATTTTTCCATTACATTAATTAAGAAATTTAGGGTTAGGATTTAAATATTAAAGTATAGATATGATTTAATATGATTATGTTAGTGATTAAATTTATATTTAATGATTTGGTTATATTTATTGGAGGTATAATTGATATCTAATGTGTCTAGATTATCGCTAGAGCTTATAAATTGAAAATGGGTATTTTTGTTAAAACCCTAAATTGGAGAAATTGAGGATTGTGATCAAATTGAATAGTGTGGGTTAATTGATGGTTCAAATGAGTTATTGAATTCTATAAATAATTGAATTTAATATTGAAATGAAGATTTAGATATTGTGAGTGAGATTTGAAAGTTAAAGCTAAGATTGAGAACTTTAAACCTATGTATTGTTTATCAATTTGATATGGATGATTTGATGGATTAATTTTGAGGTTTGTCATGAAATGTGAATATTTGATATTTTTAATTAAACCTTAAGATTGAAAATTGGGGTTTTTAGAAGATTAGGTAAGTTTGATGTTAAATACGGATTTTAAATGGGTAAAATAGAGTTGAGTCAATATAGGATTGTCATTCGAATGATAATTTGAGAAATAAATGAATTTTTGTTATTTTTTTCATATTAAAGTAAGCAAATTTTGAGGATATTATGATGATTGGATGAAAATTTTGAGGTTATCAAGTTATTGGATTATAAAGGGATGTGATTGGGAAAGAGAAATTATGTTATTGAATTAAGAATTTTTTAAAAAAATAAAGTTAGAAGAGAACATTGATTATTTATTTAAAAGTATATGTTGTGTCAAATTAATAACTTATTGATGCATATTTATACAAATTATGTAGATTGGCTAGTGAATTGTGAACTAAGCACAGGACTTTTCATTTATAGTACTTTTATTAGCTTTGGCAAGAAGTAACTACTTTCCTCTTGTTATACATGTTAATGTCTTGCTTGTGAGTAGTTTTGGTTTGTTGAACTATTAGAATGTTGTTTGTTGAACTATTGGAATGCTTTGGAATTATGTTAATATATATAAACATAACATTGTCTTGTAGGACTCGTGTTTTAAAAACGTCATTCTTAGAACTTATAACATCGTGTTGGAATCTTTAGAATTGTGATTTAGAAAATGATTGTAGAATTTGAAATTGACCACTTGTTAAGTGTTAAGCACATTGCATATAATGGGAATTGGTAAGTGGATTGTGTTATTTACTGTCATGTGATGAGGCTTCCATTAATACATGATGGTTGGCTTTGTCACCTCCTACATAGGTCAAGCCCTAGTGGGCGATAGTCCTTTTATGGCTCATTTTGTCCCCCTACATGGGGATAAGATTTTATGGCTCTTGGATTGTAGTTATGGGATTTAATTTGCAACATGATATTTCAAATTGTTTATTTACTGTTAATTATGACATTATTGGATATATGTCTCACTTGCACATCACAAACAAATTGATGTGTATAATGAGAAAGAACTGTTGGTTACTGAGGCTTTTGTCTTACCCTGTGGTTATTCATATTTTTTAAGAGTTAGTGCAGTTCCCGATATGAATGGGAAGCCGTTGGAGGCATAGTTGTGCTAGTTGATATGTACATTGCCACTATAGATGTAATTGCCACTGAAAGGCCTACTTTTGTTTATACTTTGATAATTGCTATTCTAATGATCGTACTGCATATTGTGTGCTAGTAGAAGACTAGTTGCCTTTGAGGGTTATACATGTGACCTTGTGGATCCACAGTAACTATTTGCTATATTATTAGTATTATTTCATATTTTTGTGTGTTATGGGCTTTGGTATTGTTTACCCGGGTTCGACGCCTAAAAGCCTATTTCAGAAGTATGGAATTGATAACTATGATAATAGTGTTAATTGGGGCTTTAACTGTAACATCCTTACTTTTATACGTCTTAGGGACCATTCAATAGCATTTAGAACCACTTACAATACCTTGGAAGTCCATTAGCCAAATCTGGAATTTTACTCTTTCTCGGGTTACTGTTCATATGGTATTCCAGATTATGCAACGAACTTCGAAAAATCATAATTAATTCTAAAAAACTCGAAATGAAGTGGTTCAAAAAGCTACATGAAGATAACATCTTGAAATTTAAGGGAAAAATAATTTCTAGACCAAATGATTAGCCAATTGATACAGTTTATTCGTTGAAGTTTACTGTTCATTTGGTCAAAAACTCTGGAAACAGATTCTGGTCCCTTACTTTGGAAAATCATTTCTCTTGATATACACATCCAAATGACACGTTCTACCTATGAATTTAAAGATATGGATGTGTGCTACATTCTCATAAAATTTCGTGAATAATTCCTTCATTTGCTAGGTCAAACTGAAGCCACAACAAAACTGCTTCAGGACCTACGTTTTTACCATTTCAGTTTCTTTTCTTTCATTTCCAATAATTGTTTCAGCATGCACAAGCCATCAAATTAGCTTCTTAACATTCATATACATCATGTACATATGCCATAAGTATTACAATAGTTTCATCACATAAATGGACACCTTACATGGCATTTACATACATGGACAATTTATAGTATATACTAAAATCTGAATACTTCACTTCCTTTCTTCCATTCTTTAGCTCTTCTCCATGCATACCTTTTCTTCATGCTTGACCTAAATTGGTTGGTTATGGGAGAGTGAGATTCTAGGGAATCTCAGTAGCAAACATTACCACTTAAATATGCAAGATGGATGCTAATGCATGATATGTAATTTCATTAACTTTCTTTGATTAGTGACATGCCATCATGCTATATACTTTTACATAAAGTGCATGGCCATGGAAACATGTTATTCACAATACATTCAACATCATTTATCATGTCACAACATTATTCAAATAACATATACATGTACACACATAAGCATACCACATCAAGCATATAAAGAGATAAGTTCACTACCTTGCACTTAAACTGTTCTCTTGACCTTTAGCCCTTGCTCCCTAGCTTTCCAACCATGAAGCCTTTATGTCCATCACTTCCCAACATCTTCTTGGATGTTTCATGGTCCTAAACATATTCATATTCATCACATAACTCATTAGGACTCATGAACTCCAACCATGTTCAAGACTAACTTTGTTACACTCTTTATTGTCATAACTTTCTCTAATTTTCACTAATCCACTTGGCCCTTGAACCAATTGATGTCTTGACTTTACCCTACACAATTTCATCTTTCGAACTCATTTATGAACTTAGAATCATGAAATTTCAGCTCCTTCATGGCCTGCTGTACAGAACTGAACATAAGCATACAATTCTTTCAAAAATTCTCATTTTGATTCTAATGCTTCCCATACTCCACTTTACCCCACACAACTTTTCATTTTAAAACCATTGGAACCATCAAAATCATGAAATTCCAATCACTGTTCATGCGAGTGAACAGTAACCGTAAGGAATTTCAAAGACTACAACCTTGAGATTTTAGTGTTTCCAAGGTTCAAAACCTTTCCAATCCTATACAAAAACATCATACAAACTCAATGGAAGCATTAGATCATTGAAATTCAATTTCCTTCCCTCATGAATAGTGCAGACCGAACAGGGCACACCATGGCAAAGTCAAGAATATCAATTTGATTCAACAACCAACCACTTAACTAGCTTGTTTAAGCTTCAATCATATGTTTCTAACTTTAATTTCTTCTTTTCCCTTTCATCTAAGGTTTTTGGGAAGAACCTTCCCTTAGAGAAAACTCAACTTTTTCCCCATGAAAACCCTAAGTTCAAGCTCCCAAATCAAAGGAAAATAAGCTAGGAGAGATTGCTTACCTTTAATCTCTAGCTTGCTTGAACTTTGGAACCTTGAATCTTCTTTATCTTGGCTTGATTTTTCATTTTGCAAGAGTTTCCCCAAGGGTCCATGAACCTACGGTTTGCTGCAGAATGAGGGCGTATTTATAGCCAAAATCCAAGAAAAATGAATGGCCAAGATTGATTTGGTTACTATTTGATCTAAAGGCCCACATTTAATCTTGGATTTAACTTTTTCATAATATAATAATTATGACATCATGTGGGACAGCTCATGGGACACCTAAGAGGGTTAGGTGGCGTGCTGCCCATGCAAGGAACCTTCTGGAGAAATTCCAATCCAATCCGATACCGATCAGTGCAGTTTCACAATAACCGGACTGTGTTCTGTTCCTAATTTTTTTATAATATACCAGGATATGTATTCTATCCTAGAAATTAATGTCTAGACTTCTCACACCATTGACATACTTGTACTGGCCACAACTTAATTACAGATCCCTTGGAAAATGACCAAAATACCCTTGGTGTCCTTTCTTGCACTATATTGACCCTAAGGGCATAATTGTCATTTCACCCCTTCTTGTACTGCCTCAGGGCATATATTGGCTCAACTAATCATATTTATACCATGTGCCACGTTTTTAGCCTATCCCAGATGACCAAAATGCCCTTCATCTATCTCTGGTATAATCTGGGCATCCAGGGACATTTTCGTAATTGTGCACTTTTTCTGGCACTAGCCCCTTCTACTGATAGACCGGTACCCTGGGTTTTGGGCCTTCCTTGGCGTCATTATGGGCCTATATATGAGGTCATCTGATCTCATTCTATCCAGGCTTACATACCGATAAGTTCCATTATCGGATCACGGGTGTTAACAAACTCCCGTTAAAATTCACTGATATGTGAATAACTTTTTATACACAACTTCTTCTGGAGTTCTGTCAGATCCAGGACATCTGACACTGTAGGGCACACTTTCCTGTAATTTGCCCACATATATCTAATATCCATAGAATCTGATAAAATTTCAGATAACTTTTAGACTATCAGATAATTTTCTGCTGTCTGGAGCCCTAATAAAATTTTTGTATCATGCCAGATTACCCAGCATGACTTCCTCTATTTACTGATGGAATGTGGGACTGAAATACTTACAGGCAGTTCTAAGCCTTTTCTGGCTGAACTTTTCCATAATTACATTTATGTCCCTGACTTTTTGCTTAATTACATTTATGTCCCTGACTTTTTGCTTAATTACATTTAGGTCCCTAAACTTTTGAAAATTACCACTTTTGGCCCAATATTTATTTCTACTTTAACTTTTGGCCTTTAAACTTTTCCAATTTTTGTTTAGGTCCCTTTCTTCCTTCAAGACTCATTTAACCTTTATCATTTCTTTTGATCTTTGTCATAATCCTTCCTAAACCTCTTTCCACTATCAGTACTATACAGATAGGGAAAAATTAGGATATGACATTAACCCTATATCCATATTATTGGGTTGAATCCTTTATAACATGGTTTTGTATGCGAAAGTTATGTGAAGCTCTTATATCCATGATAGTATCCTGATGTAAGTTTTCCTTTTCTTATCATGGATAACCTTTTTCAAAATAAGTTAAACTATCTTAAACATGATAGTGTTGGAAGGGTAGTTTTATCTTTTCTATCATGGTTATTTGTTGATTAATAAAAGCTTTTTATAACCATGGTAGGATTTCTTTTGAATTTTAGTAAAGCTTTGTTTTACTATTGTTAACTCTTTTTAAATTAATAACTTCATTTATAACCATGGTTATGTTACAAACAAAATATATTCAAGTAATTTATAATAGCTATTTTAAGGAGAATTGTACAACTTGGTAACTTGGTATTAGTTTCAAGGTTGTTTCCTGCTTGTGGCATTGCATATCTTGCATATTAGTCGTAATATACATTATTCACACATACATTCCTTGTTAGTCTTTTTTGTTGTGTTTAATTCTTTGGTGGGTTACATCCTTAGGTGGGGAAAGGATAGTATAACTATATCATGATAGAGTGCCCTTGGTGATAGTAGGCCTCCACATGATAGGCCTCACTAGATTATGAAGCAGTAATAGAACAAATTAAAGATGTAGTATTGGGTACAGTTGATGAGAGGTTAAAGAGATTTGAAGAAAGATGCTTGAGAAGCAAGGCTCAAGCAATAAGGGATCAAGCAACCATAATGAGATAGAAAATAGTTTTACAAGTGAGGGTCTTGATGGAGAACATGATCATGTTACCCTTTAGGGGGAATCATTATGAGAAGTCTTTTAAACCCCACTGTTGAATGACAACACTTAAGTTTAGAAAGAAGTGTAAAAGCATATCCTTATAAAGTTTAAGGGAGGTCAGGAGGCTTCAGAGGCAGAGAAATGGATTAAGAGGATAGAGATGATATTTTCATCAGTCCCTTGCATCTCACTACTAAATGTAATAGAGAGACTGGTGGGGTAATGTGGGACTAACTAATACCCATAGATGAGTTAGGAAGATTTTAAGGATATATTCTATGAACATTTTTTTCCTAAGGAACTGTGTATGGAAAAACGGTTCTAATTTTACTCCTTACAATAGGATGATATGCATGAGGACCTATTTAGGACTAAGTTTATTGAATTGGTAAAGTATGTCCCTCACCCAGAAAGAGTGAATTACTCTCTTTGGAAGGCACAACAATTGTTGTAACATGCCAAGCCAGAGTTGTAGCAAGTGTTGGCTCTATATAATCATGAATCATTTCAGGATATGGGCATCAAGTTGAGAATCATGGCTAGAAGGGCTCAGGAGGTATACCTAGAAAAGAATGCAAGCTCCGCTCAAGGGGCCTAGATATCTAGGACCCATAGGAGGAGTACGGAAAAGGCGACGGTTTATTTCTAGTGGCTCATAGAGTTTAGGAAAGAATAGAGGCCAGCGGTAGAGATGTCACGTCCCAAAATTTAGACCGTGACTGACACAGAATATGAATAGTTTCACATTTTGAAAGCCTAAAACTTTAAATGAAATATATTGAAATAAAAACCATAATAAATTGTATCTCACAATTCAACAAAATCTTTTCTAAGGACTATGTGGAGCATTTACCTTCCTTTCAAAATAATATAAGTAGTTTCTTAATGATAATTATATCAAAAGTAATTTTGTCAAAAATGACGCTTCGGATCGGCAACGAGGCTCTTCACTACTCAACGAGAAGGTTAGGGTTACCTACACTATCTGAGGTCAAATAATCTACTTGTGAATAACGTCCCAAAAACATGATTTGAAAGAATGTGGAAATAAACAATGCATATCATGTTAAAAATGTATTTCATAATATTTCGTAATCTGATGCAAACCTTTCCATAAACATTTGTATTTCAGGGGAAACAACAATATGAAAGAACAATTTCAAATCAATTGTTGTAATAACAATCCTTTCAAAACCATGATCTTTCTATCGGACTTTAACATAACAAAAACAGAGTGGACACATAATCCATGAGGGTAACTAACCATTCTGGTGGCTCAAGGCCACTAACTGTCGCGAGAATGAATCCCACAAAATAATTCTGGTGGCTCAAGGCCACAAACTGTCATGAGAATGAATCCCATGAAATAATTCTGGTGGTTCAAGGCCACAAACTGTCGCGAGAATGAATCTCATGAAATAATTCTGGTGGCTCAAGGCCATAAACTGTCGAGCTCGAGTAACCAAGGTGCACCAAGGGCTAACAGTACTACTATTAGCAACCAGCGTTCTGTATTCCATCCTTCTAAAACATTTCCATCATGCATGGGGTTTATTTCATATGTAATAATCTCAATTGTTTCAATGCCGTAACCGTTGGTAAAAACCACTTTGAATTTTAAAAACCCCAGTATGTACATTTAAAATCAAGTTACTGTAAAAACATATGAACTTCACATAGGAATATATTTCATGAATAACATCAATTCAATGTAACTTTTTCCAAACTCTTTTAAAAATCTTATTCATTCATTTTCATACATAATCATAATTCCTTTGTAAACCAGTCGAAAGAAAATCATTTCTAACGATTTAAACTATACTTTCGTAAAATTTTCTTTTCGAAATTCATATTTGAAATGACAATGCATTTGAAAATATAAATTTTAGGGAACGTTATTCACTCACCTGGAATGCTTCACTCACTTACTCTTGTCTTTAGCTTTAGAATATTATTGTACCTTTATTTTCCCAAATATTCTTATACCGATTCAAACTTAACAAAAGTATTATAGCCCTTGTGTCATAAGATCCTTATCCCTCCTTTCCTTCCCAGACTTGATAAATAGAGAAAACAGAGAACCAATTATCCTGCCACCGTGACCACACAGTAATGCCTTGTACAGCGACATTGAAAGGAAGGAGGTTGGAAAACTGGACTTGCTATAGGGACTCAATCACTCACTCATAACAATCACTGACAAGCTGGCCGAGAAATGAGGAATTTGGATGATTGCTGTGACAGAATAGTTACCACTGACGGTAACATTGGCGGAGAGTTTACACAGCATGACAATTGGAGTTCTCCCTGTACCGAATCACAAGCTCCCGTTCCTTGCTTTCCCTCACTCTCTACTTCGCTGGCGAATGTAACGCCAGACCAGATGACGGGGTTAAAGAGTTTACCCCTGGTCGAAGACGGTAAGCCACCCAACAGCAGACTTCACCGTCACTCACCTTCCCCTTTCTCCCCTACATCTGACCTCTCTTCTCCATTTAAAGGACCATCGGCACTGAGTAAAGTGATAACTCTAACAGTGACAGCAAGACTAAAGCGACTGTCTAAAGCAACGTCTGGCTGCACGGCATTACTTGCGTGAAGGCTGCCGCTGCTCTTACTGAGCCTATTCATATGCTGTCACCATGTAAATCAGCTAAAATAAAGAAAGGAGGTATGGTCTACAGAGGAAAAAGGTGAGAGGGGCACTTTGGTCCTTTCATGTGAGAGAAAAAGAAAATAAAACCTTTCTTTCTGTACTAGCCAGGGCTCGAACACGGGTATTCTATTTCACACTCCCATCACATGACCACTAAATTAACCTGTTCACTTTGAAATTTTCTATACCGAATATAAACATATACCTTGTTAAGATAATTTTAAAATATAATTCCTGAGCCATAACAAGAGAGATAATACCTATCAAGGATTTTAGTAAAGGAAAAAAGGCCAGAGGAGCCACATAGGGGAAATCAAAATCCCCACAAAGCACCTACTTCTTGGTGCCTAGTGTATCTTGGCCATATCGGAGGTGTGATAGGACTCATCCTAGAGAGTGCTAGGAGTACTTTAAATGCTACAAAATGTGGTATAATGCTAAGTTTTGTCTAGAGGCTCAGTAGACCCCTAAGAGCAGTCATTCTATTATTCCCAACTGAGTTTATACTATGACTTTGGATGAGGCCACAAGGTCTCCCTATTTGATCCAATGTACTATCTTTCTTGAAGGCCATGAATTATATGCATTATTTGATTCTAGTGCTACTCATTCTTTCATATCTATGAATTGTGGTGGGAGTTTAAAATTGCATGTAACTTATTAGCCCTATGATCTGAAAGTGTCAACTCCTATGAGTAAAAGGAAATTGGTGATTGTTTTGATGAGTATTAAGCTTGTCAAGATACAAAAGGGTCCCATATTATTTTCTATTGCACAAATGGACAAGGCATTTAGGAAAAAGGTATCAAGCATTCGAGGTTT
Organism: Leucaena leucocephala; assembly: GCA_037074615.1. Lineage (NCBI taxonomy): Eukaryota > Viridiplantae > Streptophyta > Magnoliopsida > Fabales > Fabaceae > Leucaena > Leucaena leucocephala. The sequence goes on from CM073525.1 coordinate 9,818,697, forward strand.
TCTTCTCCACTTATATGGATGCAGAAGTAGCGATTGATCATATTGAGGTGAAAAATGAATACCCATAAGTGTTTCTAGAGGATGTGTCTGGTTTACCTCCAGAGCATGAGGTTGATTTCTCTATTGAGTTATTTTTGGGATGGCATTTATATCAAATGTATTATGTATAATCTCTCCATCTAAATTAGCAAAATTGAAGAAACAGCTTGAGGAACTCCTTGAGAAAAGTTTTACTCTGCATTGACTATAGATAGTTGAATAAGTTAAGGATCAAGACCAAGTACCCATTGCGTAGAATTGATGACTTATTAGATCAGTTGGTATGATCATCTATATTTTCTAAGATTGATTTGAGGTCAATATACCATCAATTAAGAGTTCGGGCTGAGCACATTCAAAGACTTCCTTTAGGACTTGATATGGACACTATGAGTTCCTAGTTATGCCTTTCGGGTTGACGAATGCTCCAGTTATTTTTATGGATTACATGAATTGAATATTTAGACCATAGTTAGACAAACTTATTATGGTTTTTATCGATGATATATTGATTTACTCTAGGAAAGAAGAGGAAAATTGAGAGCATCTTCACACTGCATTATGAATTTTGGGGATCATCAAATGTATTCTAAGCTATCGAAGTATGAATTTTGGCTGAATGAAGTAAAATTCCTAGTCCTATAGTATCCGCTGAGGGAGTAGCTATGGATCTCAACAAGGTTGATATAGTGTTGAAGTGGGAGGCACCCAGGTCAGTGAGCGAAGTGAGAAGTTTTATGGGCCTAGCCGACTATTATCGAAGATTCGTTCAAGATTTTTCTTATATTGCCATGTCGTTGACTAATTTATCCAAGAAAGACTAGCCATTTGTTTTGACTAAGAAATGTGAGGTTGCTTTTCAAGAATTGAAGACTAGGTTAACTACCACTCTAATACTTACTCTTCTTACCCCAGGGGTGCTGTATGTTTGGTACACGGATCCTTCCTTGAAAGGTCTTGGGTATATGTTGATGCAGAACAATAATGTAGTTGCTTGGAGGCAGTTGAGACCTCATGAGGAGAATTATCCATGACTTGGAGTTTGTGGCTATAGTCTTTACATTGAACATTTAGAGGCATTACCTACACATATCTCAGTTGAAGTGTTCATTGACCATAAGAGTTTGAAATACTTGGTTGACTATAAGGAGTTAAACAATAGGCAATGCCAATAGATGGAATTCTTGAAAGATTATGACTTTGATATTAACTATCACCTTAGGAAAGCCAATATGGTTGCAAATGCCTTAAGTAAAAAGTTGGTGCATGTGTTTGGCATGAGCTTGAATGAGCAACATTTATTAGAAGGATTGAAAGATATTCATGTTTTATCTATGGAGAATGCTAACTTATGCGTGATACTTGGAGACTATTGCTTATATTAGGACTTAAGAGCAACACAGTTAGAGGATGATCGATTGGCGAGAATTTGAGAAGAGTTGAAGAATATGACAGTGCAAGACTATACTTTAGGTGATATAGGGATACTGATGTACAAGAAGAGAATTTGTGTTCTGCATAATGTGGAGATTAGGAAAACAATTCTTAAGGAAGTCTATAGGAGTAGGTATACCATACATCTAGGCATAACTAAGATGTACCATGACTTGAAACAGAAATATTGGTGGACAAAGATGAAAAGAGATATGACAAACTTTGTACTTCGATACTTGACTTGTAAGAAAGTTAAGATAAAGCATCAAAGGCAAAAGGTCTATTGTAGGGATTGGAGATTCCTCAGTGAAAATAGGATAGTATTTCAATAGATTTTATAGTGGGATTACCAAGGACATCAGGTGGTTATAATGCCATTTAGGTGGTTATAGACAGGTTGACTGAGTATGTACACTTTTTACCCTACAAAATCACTTATTATTTAAAGGAAATGAGTCAATTATACATTAAGAGATAGTAAGGCTTCATGGAATGCTATAGAGCATCATATCAGATTAAGATAGAAGGCTTACTTTGAACTTTTGGAAGTCAGTCAATATGGCTTTGGGTACAAAATTGACGTTCAACACCCCTTATCACCCTTAGACTGATGGTCAAATATAGTATACCATTTAGACACTTAGGATATGTTGAGGGCTTGTGCCATTGAATTTAATGGAAGTTGGATCAATCACTTGTCGTTGGCTGAGTTGGCATATAATAATAGTTACCATTCCAGTAATTATATGGCTCCTTATAAGGCATTATATGGAAAAAAGTGTGATTACCCCTTACTAGACTGAACTAAGTAAAAGAACAGTGTTAAGAGCGGAGTTATGGATGCCACCACTAAGAAATTTAAGGTTATACAAAAATTGATGGAGTACAGAGTTGGTAGAAGAGTTATAAATATCGAAGGAGGAGACCTTTGGAGTTCAATGAAAGTGACCATGCATTTCTTAGGGGTACACCCTCTACTAGCATCGGAAGGTCCATTAAAGCAAAAATGTTGACTCCTAGATTTATTGGTCCATTTGAGATCTTAGAGAAGATTGGGGAAGTTTCCTATCAAATTGCTTTACCTCCACATCTATCTAATGTGCATGACGTGTTTCACGTGTCACAATTGAAGAAGTACCACACAGTTCCATCTCACATAATATAACTGGAAGAAGTGGAATTGCGTGAGAACTTGACTTATAAAGCGAAACTAGAGAGAATTTTGGATACAAAGAATAAACAATTGAGGAACAAGACCATTCAACTTCTAGAAGGGAATGACACCAGGCGATGCTACTTGGGAGGTCAAGGAAGGAATGCGATGCAAGTACCCAAATTTGTTCTTTAGTTAGTTTCTTGTGTTTTTCTTTACTTGTGTTGTTTTCTTGTGTGTGAATTTTGGGGACAAAATTCTAATAGGTTGGAAGAGTTGTAATATCCCAATTTTTATTTTAGAATTCAAGTAACATTAGAAGGAATTAATTCCTAGTGGATACAATTTTTTTATTTCATTTCCTAAGTTAAGAGAGATTATCTAAAGTATAAAAAAAGTATACTAAAACTGAAATAAAATAATGATAATAAAAATATTGTTTATGTTAAAATTTAAAAAATAGAGAGAGAAAAGAAAAAAATGTAAAAGCATAAGATGCAGCACACTTCTATTGAAGAAAAAGAAATATAGAATATTGTAAAGAGAAAATGGGGCCATACCCTTTTATTTAATATTTCAAAACACATGCATAGTAACCCATGTCATTCTTCTTCTTCCTTTGTCATTTCCGTTCCAACAAGCTCCCTTTTCTTCCATTGATGAATATTCAGATATATTTGAGCTCCAGTTTGTTCTCATAAAAAATGTTAACTACCATACTTATTTTATAATTATTTTTCTATATCAAGAGAGCTCTTTAAAAATATAATTTATATTGGAAGTAAAGCAAGTTTGAGGATTAAGGCTTAAAACAAGTGTGGATTTTCAACAAATGAGACCCATAGAATTGTAGAGGTAAGGGAATACTTGTATTTAATCATTTTAAAATTTTTCTATTACGTTATTTAAGAAATTTGTGGTTAGGGTTTAAATTTTAGAGTGTATATATGATTTAATATAATAATTTTATTGATTAAATCTGTGTTTAATGATTGGATTATATTTATTAGAGGTATAATTGATATCTAATTGGTTTATATTTTCATTAGACCTTGTAAATTGAAAATGAGTATTTTTGTTAGAATCCTAAATTTGGAGAAATTAGGGATTTTGATCAAATTGAATAATTGTGGGCTAATTGATAGTTCAAATGAGTTATTGAAATATAGAAATGATGAGATTTATTATTGAAATGAATATTTAGATATTGTAAGTGAGATTTGAAAGTTAAAGGTAAAATTGGGAACTTTAAACCCATGTAATTAAATTGACTATTTGTTTACCAATTTGATATTGATGATTTGATGGATTAATTTTGAGGTTTATGATGAAATGTGAATATTGGAGATTTTGAATGAAACTTTAAGATTGAAAATTTGGGGGGTTTTAGATGATTTGAGAAGTTTGATGTTAAATAAGGATTTTAAAGGGGTAGAATATAGTTGAGTCAATATAGGATTGTCATTAGAATGATAATTTAAGAAATATATGAATTGTTGTTATTTTTCTTCACGATTAAAGTGAGGAAATTTTGGGGATTTTATGATGATTGGATGAAAATTTGGATGTTATCAAGTTACTGAATGATAAAGATGTGATTAGGATGGAAAAATTAAGTTATGATATTTAATTAAGAATTTCAAAATAAAATAAAGTTAGAAGAGAACAATGAGTATTTATTTAAGAATATATGTTGTGTCAAATTAACTTATTGATGCACATTTATACAAATTATGTAGATTGACTAGTGAATTGTAAACTAAACACGAGACTCCTCGTTTATGGTACTTTTATTAACTTTAGCAAGACGTAACAACTTTCATTGTGTTATGCATGCTAATGTCTTCCTTGTGAACTATTAGAATGTTTTGAAATTATGTTATATATAAACATAAAAATGTCTTGTAGAACTTGTGTTTTAATATCATGTTAGAATCTTGAGAATTGTAATTTGGAAAATGATTATGGAATTTGAAATTGACTCCTTGATGAGTGTAGAGAATGATGCATAGCATAGGAATTGGTGAGTGGATTGTGTTAGTTACAGTCACATGATAAGGCCTCCATTAAAGCATGATAATTGGCTCTATCGCTTCCTGCATGGTATAAGCCCTAGTGGTTCTTTTTCGTCCTCCTATATAAGGATAGGCCTTTCATAGCTCATTTCATTCTCCTACTTGGGGATAGGCCTTTATGGCTCTTGGATTGTAGTTATAGGATTACATTTGTACCATGACATTTGAAATTGTTTATTTATTGTTAATTATGATATTATTGGATATATATCTCACTGACACCTCATAAACACATATTGGTATGTGTAATACCTTACTTTCGTATATTTTAGAGACCATTCGGTAGCATTTAGAACCACTTGTATGACCTTTGAAATACATTAGCTAAATATAGAATTTCACTCTAACGAGTACTGTTTATATGATATTTCTAGATTCAGTGACAAACTTTAAAAAATCATAATTAATTCTAAAAAAATCAAAATGAAGTGGTTCAAAAAGATACTCTAAACTAACATATTGAAATTTAAGATAAAAATAAGTATCATATCAAATGTTCAACCAATCAATACAGTTTAATCGTCAAATATTACTGTTCATTTGGTCAAAATTTCTAGAAAACAGTTTCTAGTCCCCAATTTTAAAAATTTCATTCTCTTGGTATAGATGTTAGGATAAGGAATTCTTGGTATCAAAATGAAGCTTGACATGTTAACTAAATGTCTGTAAAATTTTGTACATTTATTCCAACATTTACTATTTTTAATTATAGCAACTATTGTACTACTTTTCATGCACCTATTACATGCATACATCACATAAATCATAACATAAATTACACTCAATCATGTCATCTATCCCATAACTCCTCTTCTTGCATCTTCAACTTCTTCCATCTTTGAAGAACCTGTTGGTGTGGGGGTGACATGTAGGGGTGAGATTTCGGGGGAAATCTCAGTAGTAATCGGTACTAAACAATATATGCATTAATGCTTGGTATTAGTGCTTGCTTGTGATTGTGTCAACATAATATAATGTGCATGCTTCCATATAATATATGAAATACAATTGGCCAAAGTAATCATAGAACAGAGCTTCAACAATTACACATGAATAACATCAATCAAGCCATAACACAATCAACCATACATTTAACACATACAAGTTTAGGTAAGTTTACTACCTCATACTCCTTGCTTTCCTTATCATTTTCCTTTACTCTTGCTTCTTATTTATCCTTGAGGTTTGACTTCCCTCTTTGAGAACACCAACCAAATCCTAACATAACAAAATACTCATTACAAACTATTAATATCAAGTTCTAAACTTCCTCAACCAATAAGTCCTTATCTTTCTTTAATTTTGATTAATTACTTTGCCTTTTGAATTAAATTGTGCCTTGACCATATCCCACACAATTTTTCCCTAGGAATCCAAATATGAAGTCATAATTAACAAATTCCAACTCCTCCTTAGTGCACTGGTCAGAACAAAACCGTGGCAGCAAGGGTTCTTTTTCAAAAATCTCAACTTTAATTTCAATGCTTTCAACTCTTGTCCCTTGGCTCAATGCTATACAATTTCACCTTATGGACTCAGTGGAAGCATCAAAATCAACTTTATTAGTACTTTTTCAACACAGCCTGAAAAGTCTCACAAAGTGGGAAAATGGAAACTACACAATTAATTCAAGCAATAACCATCAATCTAGGCTTGTCTAAGTCTTACTTTCATGTCTCTAACTTCAATTTATTCTTTCCCAAATATTTTACAGTTCTAGACAACAAAACCACATATGTAATATCTCACTTTTCTTCCATTAAAATTCCAAGATCAAGCTCTTGAATTGAAGGAAACTAAGTTGGAATAGATTACTTACCTTAGTTCTAGCTAACTTGGCTTGGGTAGCTTGGATTTCCTCTTGTCTTTGCTTGGTTCTCAATTGGGAAGCACCTCCCTATGGCTTGTTAACTTGAAGAAAATGTGAGGGAAAAGGGAGGGTATTTATATACTTGAAGGCATGGAAATAAATGACCATCACTTTATACAATATTTGATCCAGTGGCTCATATTCGCTCTTGAAACTTGTCTTGCCCACCAAGTTTTGATGACATCATCCATGACATCATCAAGGGACACCTCATACTCCATGTGACATAATTCCAAGGAAAGAAGAGTTTAGAAAAATTCCAGTCCAATCTAGTACCAGCTCAGTCCAATTTCTCAAAAACCAGACTATTTTCTTAAATCTAATTTTTCTGAGATTCCATAATATGTTTTCTTATCTTAAATCTAGTATCCAAATTCTTCCTACCATTGACATTTTTAAACTGGGTCTAAACTCAATTACTAATTCAATGACAAATTACTAAATACTTTAATGATTCTTTAGGCATTATTGTCTTTTCACATTTCAACATAATATTTCTTGACCCTAATAAACTACTCCTGTAGCTCTCTTCGATATTTTGACCTGGGTAAAATGAATAAAATTCCCTTCACTCATTTTTAATTATTTTTATAATATAGGGGCACTTTTGTCATTTTGCATATTTTCTAAATATTTTTGGACACTGGTTCCTTTAACAGATGAACTGATATTATGGGTCTGGACCTCACTTGGCATCATCATAGGCCTCATGTGATGTCATTTGGGCTCATTCAGTCCCAACTTGCTTACTGCTTCAATTTCGTAATCAGATATCGATGTTCACAAACTCTTGTCAAAATTCACTAAAATGTGAATAACTTTTCCCACAAAACTCCTTTTGGGCTTATATTAATTCCCTAACCTCTAGCTTCATAGGATGCACCTTCCTATAACTTCTCATTTATATCTAAGGTCTAGAAGGTTTGATAAAAATTTCAGATAACTTTAAACTATCATATATCTGGAACTCTAATAAAAAATTCTGTAGTAGGCTAGATTAACTAGCATATGATGAAATTTAGGATTGAAATACTTCTGACAATTCTAAGCCTTTTCTAGATCAACTTTCTATAATAATCATTTTTCCCTTAAAACCTTGAAATTACACTTTAGTCCCTCAACTTCTTATAATTATACTTAATGGCCCATAACTTGTATCTATTTTCATTTTTGGCCTCATGACTTTTCTAATTTACATATAAGTCCTTGAACGGTCATTAATTTTAATTTAGTCCCTAAACTTTTTCTAAATTATAATTTAGCCCCTTTTCTCTTTCTTTGGCTTAAAACTTATATTGATCATTATCTTTTCTTCTTATTACTATCTCAATCCCTACATAACCTCTTTCCTCTATCAGTCTTATATAGATAAGAAACATTTGGGATATTACAATATGTATGACGAGTAAGAACTATTGGTTTAATGAGGCTTTTGTCTCACTCCGTGGTCATTCATGTTTTTCAAGAGTTAGTTTAGTTGCCCGTTTAAATAGAGAAGCTGACATAGTTGTGCTAGTTGATTTATATAGTATCATTCTTTATGATTATGTATTGAGTAGATGTATATTGCCACTGTAAGGACTACTTTTGTTTATACTTTGACAATTTACTATTTTTATGATCGTACTGGTAAAAGGCCAATGACCTTTTAAAATTATGCATGTGACTTTATGGATCCATAGTAACTATTTACTATATTATTAGTATTATTCAATATTTTTGTTTGTGTTATAGGCTTTGGTGTTGTTTACCCAAATTCAACGCCTAGAGGCCCATCTAAAAAGTTTGGAATTAATAACTGTGGTAGTGAAGTTAATTGGGGGCTTGAACCCTATATCCATGTTAGTGGGATTTAATCCTTTGTAACATTGTTTTGTATGTGAAAGTTATATGAAGCTTTTATATCTATGATAGTATTCTAATATAAGTTTTACTCTTTCTATCATGGATAACATTTTCAAAATAAGTTGAACTCTCCTAACCACGATATTGTTAGAAAGGTAATTTTGTCTTTTCTATTATGGTTATTTTTTATTAACAAAAGTTTTTTTATTACCATGGTAGTATTTTTCTAAAATTTTAGTAAAACTCTTTCTTACCACAGTTAACTCTTTTAAAATTAAGGAATTTATTTCTAACCATAATTACATTGTGATTGATTTATATTGTGAATAAAATAGGTTCAAGTAATTAATAGTAGTTATTTTAAGGAGAATTTTACACTAATCACATTCTTCTTATAATACTTTACTGAAAGACTAGGGATTCTCACCCAGTCCACGACTTGAGAAGCTGTATGGAATAGTGGGTAAAAGTGTGCGGTCCAAGGTTGGGGCAGTGAGGTAAGGGCCAAAGATGACCCAAGGGCCTCATAGTATGATTGTTTGGTAATCTTTTTCATTGTTAAGCTTGGCGATAAAACCACTTTGATATGATTTTAGTCGTAGCGTTTGAAAAGACATTCTAGCTTTTAAGTGCCTAAGTTTATGCCTGAGGCTAATAGACAGCTCGCCCTGCCTGATATTGGTGTTGCTTATGAGGAAGTGAGACTTCATTCTACCCTTAGATAGTAGGTAAGCCTAACCCCTTTTCAAAAATTCTTGAACCACAAAAAAAAAACTGGCGATAAAGCATTTACCTTCCATGTTAGAAAGTTGCACAGGTTCAATAAGGTTCCAACGACTAACTACCTTGTCCTTGAGATCCTTGTATTTGATACTACAGCCAAGCAAGCCAAGCGTATTCACAACGACTGAAAGCATCATGTTTTCATTTAGGAGACATTGAATCCTTTTGAAGAAAGAGATGGATGGAACTAAACTAGTTTTGTTAATAGTGATGCATTCTACTTTGAGGCTAGGTTGAGAAGCATATCTTTGAAAGAGGGAACACTTGGGTTCGGTATGTAGGCAAAGGCTATCTCAATGTCAGGGCTAGGCGGTTTGGCAACAACTCTAGCGGAATCCTTGTAAGGCATCTCATCATTAAAGGGGATGAAGGGGTCGTAGGACAGCATGTCTAAGTCATCTTGCAAGGTTTCATCATGAATCTTGACCTTCTAAATTGATCGATTATTGTCAAGGTGGGGAGGGGGGTTTCATCCTTCTCTAGAAGCTTGGTTGAGAGAGAACGTTCTTCCATTGGTTATGTGATGTTTGGTTTCTGACATAATTCTTTTAATCATATTTAATAAAATATAAGAGAGAATTCCAGTAAAATCCTGCTGCAATACATAAATTCAAATTCATACCTATACTTTTAACAAATTCCTAATAAGGTTAAAAGACTTCATGGATTGATGTCAACAAAAAAATATAGGAATCAAAGTTTACACTCTACGATAGTGAAAAATTTGACAAAAAAAAAATGCCCAAAGCGTAGATCATAGAAGAGACTCAATTATCATCCCTTTAAATTCTTTATCTGTTTACCGTACATATATATATATAGATAGATAGAGAGAATAGAGAAATTATGTATTCTGTCCTGATCATTGGTTGCCCGTCAAAACTCACAAGGTAAGAATTTCTTCTCAGTTAGCATTACTACCCTTTAAAATTTTAGGTATAAGCATACTTGATTTTCATAAATCATAAATATATTTATTTTAAATCTTATATGCAGGATATTCTGGTCTTTTAACAACATTCAAAAACCCTTAATTAGGCCTCTTAGTCTTATTAGGTATTCGTTAAAAGTGTAAGTCTAAATTTAGATTTAGATATTTTAGTAGGATTTAATTGGGATATCGATTCTAAATCCATTTGTCCATTCTTAAAAGACCATATATTCTCTCATGTGCTAATTATCTTATACTCCCTCTGATCCTAATTATAAGAGCTAGAAAAGGAGTTTACTTTAGTTTTAAATATAAGACCTCGTTCACTTTGTCTCTAAAATATTTTTTCAAATGCACCCAATACCCTAAAATAATTTATGGTGTGCCCAATGCCCTAAAGTATTTTCCCATGTGCGCATGTATCCTAAAATAATTTATGGTGATCCTAGTGTCCTAAAGCATTTTCTTAGATGCGCCTAGTATTCTAAAGTAATTTATGTTGAGTACAGTGTCCTAAAGTTTTTTTTTAAGCGCGCCCAATACCCTAAATATATAATACCTTCTTCCTTATTTGTTTTTCTAGATTCTTCAATATCTATGGATGGGTAAAATAATTCACAATATTCTTTTCACTTTGTTCAAGCTTTCTTTTTCTTCTTCCTTATACATTTTCAGGCAGCAAGTAAAATAATTCGTAGCCTTCTTTTTATATTATTTAGAAAATTCTTCTGTCTACTCCATATTCTCCCTTTAATTATAGAAACATTCCATTAATTTTCTTGGACCATAACTCTTTCTTTAGCTATTTCTTTTTTAATTTCCCTTAAAATGCTTCTTACTAGCATCCTAAGCTTCTAGTATTTTTACAGCTCATACTGCTAACCTTTTGGAAATAAGACTAATTTTATAAACTTTCTTAATCTCTTAACTATTTATTTTCCATTTTTACGTATGTTTTTTAGACATTCTTGTGACTCAAATAATTATATCCAGATAAATACTTCAAATTGAGCCATTATACTAAAAATTCTATTAAACTTACTTTAGGGGTATTTTTGTCATTTACACTCTTAAAAAGGCATCTATTCCTCATTTCTCATCTTTTAGAATTTCATGCTTTTTATATTCATAGTTACTCCTTTTAGCCTGAAACTTCCTGAAATTACAGTTTTACCCTTACTTGGGCTTAATCTTATAAATTATTACATTGAAGTCTCTACCTCAATCTTAAACCTATAACTATCCTCTTTTTTCTTTCTAAACCCTTGAGACTCTACTGGATGCCTTAACTTTATTTACATATTTACCCCATAAACTTTCTCTATTTATACTATAGTCCATGTACTTTTCTATTTGTAGTTTAGTCCATTAAAACCATTTGTATATTTCTGAGACTCCTGCTGAAATAAGTTAAGTAGCATTCCTATTTTAGGTTACTTTCTAGGATTCTAAACCTAAAAATTGAGATATGATATGAATCCTTTGATTATAGGACCAAGGTGATATCCTCAAAATTTCACATTATTATGGAGTAATTGGCCAACTTTTCTCAAGCTCAAATTTGACCCTTAATTATTTTTCCCAAAATTTTCAAGAAATTGACTTATTTTTGGGTAAAATTATCATAAAATCTTTAAACTAAATTCTCCATTTGGGCATAAAATCATTTTTATAAATTCATATTAATCTTAAAATGGTTTTTCCCCTAGTATTTTTTAGGCCTCCTAGTATTTTTCATAATTAAATTGAGCTAATCATTCTTTATTTAGCCAAAATTTAATAATTATTTAAACTTTATTTTTGAGGTAATTTTCCAATTTATACCTCAATTAAGTCTGAAATATAGTCCAAAGAATTATTTTGTAGATGTACCCAGTAGATGTAGTTTTTAGAAATTATGCTTTTATACAAACTCATTCACAATAGATATACAGTGTTACCTTGGTGAGTTTATTATTTTATTTGGTCTTCGGCTAACTTTTGATGTATTTAGCCTTTACTTAAAAATGCCGAATGTTACTATTGTTCTGTCCTTCCATCGCATTTGTGGGACTTCCGCTTAATTGGAATTAATAGCCTCTTTATTTTGATTAATTCTTAAACTATTCTAGATTCAAAATCAAGGATATGGCACACTTTATTTTTTGTGTTGCAGATCGAAAGCTGCTGAGGTGGTATAAAGAGAGAGAGTTCGACGTCAGTTTCCCGCCAATATTAGGGCATGACTCTAGGGCCAGAGAATATTTAAAATAAATTTATGAGATTACTTACTAAATGAGTTCTCATAATAATAAGAAAAATTGAACTTGTATCTTTATAGAATATAAGTATATTTCTTATCATATATATTAAGGCATTATTTATTCTTTCTTGGTCCCGCACGAAGGCTTACTCCCTAAGCTTTAGACTTGCAATTTTTGTTTTCTTCATTCAATCCAAAGCCCTTCTATTGTCGAGTTGGTGGAGCATGTCTTAAGCTCCACAAATTAGGCTTGGAATTAGCCCAAATTTATCTTTGGGCTGGAGAAATGAATTTACCATGTTTTTTATAGAATAAATTTACTATTTATTAGTATTTGTATTTCTAAATAATTTTTAAAAAGTAATCCTGAACACTTTATGAGGATTTTCTACCTTAATTAGCTTCTTTCTTTTATATAATAATTTCTCAAAAAGTTTCAAGCCAAACAAGAAACTCTTAATTTTTTTTAACTTTTAGGAAAATCGCCCTTATTTCTAAGAAACACAATATTTCTCCCCCGTGTGTTGCAAGATGAACGGAAAAATAGGTTCTGGTTGATTAATTATGTGTGATTATTATAAATTATAATTATAGTTAAAAATTTAAAATATGATAGAATTAATTAATAGGATTACTAATTAATTAACATCATAAAATTTAAAATCTTTTAAAGATTAAAATAGTTCATGAATCATCGTTATAGTTAGAAATTAGAAATATCATATAATTATTTAATAAAATTATTAAATAATTACTAACATAGGCTTAAAATCTTTCAAAAATTGAGAGAGATTATTGATTGTAGCTAGTAGACATATGAATTGAACCTAAAGTCTGATCGACTTTGATCTATTTTTAACTTAACTGAGTATTACAAGAATTTTTAAGAAATTAGCTTTAAAACCATTTGCATTACGTTTTGGGAAAAGCCTCTTTACAAATTCTCTAAATGCCTAAATTAAGGATTCATAATTTTCCCCATGTTTTTCTGGGCCTTTAGGTAATTTAAAAAATTATTTTTCAACTCCTTTGAATTTTACCCAAAAGTATATTTTTTAGCCAAATAAATTCGTTTTTAGTCATATTCACTTTAAATAATTTCTCTAAGAATCTCTTTCCTTTTACCCAATATTTATTGTTATTTACGCTTTTGCTCTAGCTATCATTCCTTTTTTTCTGTAGCTTTCTTGGTCTCTAACTTCTTAGTTATTCTCATTTTAGAAAACTAAGATATTTCACAATATATACATACATCAATTTAATATAATTATCACAATCTACCATCAATATCTTAGATAATGAGAATATTACATAATATAGATTTAAATTTAAACTCATTAAATCTTATCATATATTTGAATAAAATTAGTATTTGAATAATTTATTGATTTTTATAAAAAATTGAGTACAGGAAAAATTAGTATTTGTATAGTTTATCAGTTTTGTAAAAATTTCATCGTGGAAAAGTTAGTGTTTAAATAGTTTATCAATTTTTTAGAAAAAATTAATATTTGAATAATTTATTGGTTTTAGTGAAAAATTGAGTGTGGAAAATATGGGTTGTTTGGATTATTTGATATAAAACTATAGTTTGGATTAAAAATATTTTTTTATAAAAATTCTATTGTACTCGAAATCTATTCAATCTAGAATATATTCTACTCAAAATTTATTCTCTAAAATCTAATCTAAATACACCTTAAATTTATTTTAAAATTTTTATATCTTACCAAACATATTTGTGCTCCCTTCATTAACCGAGTCGTCGAAAAATAGTGATTTAAAGTTAGTTAAAAATAATAATTTGTAAAAAAATATTATTTTTAAAAATATCCTTATTTATGAGAAGAGAGAGTGAGAGAGAAAGAAGGAAAGTTAACTAATAGAAAATAGATGTTCGTTGATAAAACTTTAATAATAAGTGCCATTTAATGATATTAATGAGTAATTGAACATGAGCCAAAAGGGAAAATTAAAATAAAAAAGAATTTGAGACAAATCTATAAATGTCTTTTATAAATATGAATAAATGATATCGAAACATTCTCTCTGATAAAAAATAACGGATTAAGTATTTACCAATATTTCATTCCTCTATGTTAATGCCAATTTTGTGAACCAAACGGGGCCATAAGAATAGTGTTATATGACGTACATATACAAAAAAAAAAAAAAGATACATTAACACCAATATCGACAAAATTAATAATGATAACAAAGTCTCCTTTGAAAAAAAACACATGCACGATCTATACAAATAAACAAATTAAAGGGCCATATTTGCTTTGAGCTTTCAGGGTTGCTTGGCTTGTGCTGCTTCTCGGTACTTAGCAGCACATCTGTGAAATAAGGCAAGTGCATTGCTAGTAACTTGTGCAACGTTAAATACCTTATCCCTTATTGTTGCCTTCATCCTGCTCATCCTACTACCTGGGAAATAATCCACACAAGTGCTCGCATCGGTAAGGGCAGTGCTCATTCACGTCTCAACGTAGCTTCTGTGCCACAAGACCGCATCGTCGATCGAAGTGTTTGGGATTTTATTCAACAGCGCGAGCTCTTTTATCGAAAGCTCGAGCTGATCCACGCTATCATTGATCTGCTTCAAGCAATCTTGAAGAACTAGATAATCCCTACCATTATTATTACCATTGTTGAGTGCCTTGGATTGTTAGGCCTCTTGCAGCAAGTAATCTCTTGTGTTTAGTGCCGTGAGAGACTCACAGATAAAGCCACATGAGTCAAGTGTTGCGGGCTTTGAATATTTGAATTGGCAATTTTATATAAGCTGCGAAGGCATAGATCTGGGTACAAGGTGGTTTGGCAAGAGGCTTGCATGTAAGCGACGGTTTGAGGATTATTTCGACGACGAGCTCCGTTCGAAAATTGCTTTGCTGTAGACTCAGTTGAAAAGAGAGACAAGAGGAGCATCACAAGAAATGTGAGGTTGATGAGTTTTGCCATATTCTTAGTTGATGATTGAAGCCTGCAATATATTTATGTGTCTGTAGTATATATATATATATATATATATATATTTATTCTACGTGGTATGAAGAGGGAGTTTTAAAGTTCCAAAGCCGGTATGGAGAAAATTGCAAGAGGCTATATGGTGCTTATATAGAAGTTGGGACTTGGTGCATATCTTCTGGACCATCCAAATGATCTTATATCAACGATCCATATTTGCTTAGGGTTGTTTAATATTAATTTAAAGCGATATGCATGGAAGATGTTGCACGAAGATGGAACCAACTAAGAGGTGTTTGAAAGAAGTGTTTATCATATAGCTGGTGGGTCGGGAACTAGAGATAACCTTTGCATTAATTTGAAGTAAGGATTAAATAATTAGATCACAATGCTTATAACAATCGTTCCTATAAAGTCTTGATTTAGAGAGATAACCTATAAGGTCTCATGGCATGTGTAGTCAATTATTAATATATAGACAAAACGGGTCAACTTTTGGTACACATTTAAGGTATAAGTGAGATTTAATAAATCCATATTATAAGGTTTGAATTCTTAATCAAGCTTAATATATAGGGATTAAAACCCTTCCATTCCACAAAACTTTTTTTTAATTAGATATAGTCTAATATCACTATAGAAAAATGGGTTTTTGGTGACGTCTTTTCAGCGGCGATAAAAGGAGTCACTACTGAAAATGACTTTTAGCGGTGATATGTTTCGTCACCACTAAAAGAGAGACATTCAGCGGTGACATACTTTTGTCGTGGTTGAAATTTTGACTTTTAGCGGTGACTTTTGTTGTCACCGCAGAAGGTCAGAAAAATGAAAATATTTTACTCCACTTTTCTGCGGCGATACTAAATGTCGCTGCAAAAGGTAATAGTATCTACAGCGACACCTAAGTGTCACAGCAAAAAGTCTATAAGGTGTGATTCAATGGCAACTTTTGTATCCTTCATGTCGCTGCTAAAAGTTTGCATACATGCTTCCCACATCTCAAAGGACCATGAAGCAACTATCTAATATATAAAATTAAATTATTATGATGTCTACGAAAGAAGGAGATGAAGCAAGGGTCTATGTATGAGAGAGATATTATAAATGTGTGTCAATGAGCATGAGAGTTAGTATCTATGTATAAGAGACAATGTGAAAGAGGAGATAGAGAGAGGGAGATGTGTGTGTGAGATTAGGAGAAAGAATAGACGTAATATATATATGTGTGTGTTCTTAATTACTATTTCATTTGGCCTTTATTGCTATATTTCATATAACATCCCAACTTTTATAAGAAGGATTTATAAGGTAACTTTTGAGTTCAAGAGTGTTTTTCTAAAATTTAAAAAATGAAATTTTAGAGAAATAATAAAGGAAAGAATAATTATTAAAAATATTTTGGAGTTAAGAAAAATGAAGAAAAAAAATCATAAAATGAGTATTTTAGGGCTTAAAAAATTATGAAACAATTTATTTCCCCAAAAGAGACCCAATTTATTGAATAGTTATTTTTCTGGAATTAAATGCCTATTTTCTTAGAAAATTTAAGAAAAATAGTTAGAAATTATCATTTGCACAAAACCTTTTACACAAATTGTTTAATAAGTTGAAGAAGCTATTGGAGGAAAATATCGTTATTTTATTAAGTGGATTATTTTTTAAAAATTATTTAGTAAAAGGAAGACTTTCAGTGGTGACATTTTATTGTCGCCGCTAAAGACCAATTTATTTACCCAGTCGAGGTTTACTTCACTTTACTCTGCTCATCTTTTCCGTTTTTTGCTTCTATGCCCTAGCAGAGTGTCAACGTCCCTCATCACGAGCTCACGGCTACCCTTGCAGTGGCGCACCGTATCACAGCCTCACAGTCAGCTCTCGTTTGTCACTGTCGCGTATTCCAGTGGTTTGGTGCTCTAATTGTCGGCTTCTCACCCCATTACATAGTCCCAGTTATATCGGCTTCATCTCTGTCTCATGGAAGTTGCAGCGCCCCGTCGCCTTGTCTGTTGAAATCGACGCTGTGAAGGGTTGATTTCAAAGAACACCTAGTTTCTTCTGCTCTGTAATCGATGCCGCGAAGGTTTGAACCACTGTCACAAGTGTCTTGGTTATCTCCATTAACGATATCACTAACGACGAGCTGAAGCTTCTATTAGGTATTATATTTGTTTCTCACACTTCGTCTGAGTTGATTCTAAAATTTTCTCCTCTTCTTTCCTTGTCAAGTTTACTAGTTGAATAGTTGGCTTTTGTCTTCACCTAATGGTAATTTATTTTCATTTTGCCCTGCCCCTAGTGGCTCTCATCTATTACCATTAACATCTATAGATTTTCTCCGCAGTGCCTTTTGTCTAATCGGTATGAACTTAGTTGTTGACACGGCATTTTGGATTGTAGTTATAAGTTAGGAATAGTTAAGGTGCAGTAGATATCTCCAGTGTGGTATCATCTGATTGTTAATATTTTGAAGAGTATATTTTGCCAAACGCCCAAATCGATTTCAATTTCTAAAAACATCAAATTTTGTCAACATTATATGCTCTTTGTTTGTCACCCTAAAATAAATTCCATTTTCAGAAATTCAATCTCCCTAAATTAAGTTGACATCCCATGGTGAAAGTTTTCGCAACTATCCTCCTTAAAATAGCTTTTGTAGAGAGAAGTAGGAAAGAGATGAGAAGTCAAAAGTGATCCAAAAACATCAGTTTTCTCAAACCTTTAATCCAAAATCATCCTCTGCTCTCTAATATTTATGTTTTAATACTAAATGCTAAATGAAAACAAATTATCATGCTTCTCGCAGCTGGGAAATATCTCGCCACTCTCTAATCTTTTGGGTTGTTGTTCATAATAGATGTTTTTTAGCTATAAATTTGCCAATGTGTCTACTTGCATGTGGATCTTAAAATATGTTGGTTTATGCCTGCCGCAAGTTTTCATTTTATAATAGAAATTTTTCTACTACTGCTTTTAAATTCATTTGTGAAGTGCTTGGTGAAGTATAGACCGCACTTTTTTTTACCTTTAATCACTTTTAATCACGTAACCCTATAAACTCTTGATAGTTGAACCAAGTGCTTGGCGGTGACTTTTCGTTCATTTCATTGAGTTTGGTGCAAACTTTAAATTTTGAAATTAGGTCTTTCACTATGGATAATTTGAGCTTATTTATTTTTGAAAAATTAGTATAAAATTTCTGTTTAAAATTTTATTAATCATAAGAATCTGAGTCTAAATACTAGTACTTTTTATACATGAAATCTTTCAAAATATCAATACTTTTATGTATATAAAAATATATCAGGTCCTTCTAATTAATAAAATTTTCACGTAGAAAATATTCACTGATTTTCTTTTTTTGTAAGTTTTTATTTTATTTGTATCATCTTTACAAGGAAATTTCATTGCTAAATAATGTGACATTCCATATTAGAATGGATAACAATTGTGGAGAATATATGATCAATGAACCTGAGTCAATCTAAAGAATACATTTATCAACAATATTCGCATTCTTCTAATATGGAATGATTTACATTATTATTCTTCAAAGAATGATTAACCGTCTCTAATTCATTATTAAGAATCATGAAATACAAAGCTTCATGCCTTTCATTGCACCCAGTTGGCTCATTGTTGTCAAAACAAACCCACGCGACTTGTTTAATGTACCAACTGACAATGATATTGATGATAGTGGGGCCCATGATAATATTATCATGCGAGTCCTACATAACTTGATAATATTATCATTAACTTATATGGAGAAGATGGACAAACGCAGACCTTAACTCAAGGAGAACCATCACAGATACATAAAAATAATGCCATTAATACTAGATTTAGCGATGAAGAGGATTTTCTTGATGATTTTGATAGTGATACTGAAGAAGAAAGTGACACAGAAACTGAAATAGAAGAAACAGATGAATCAGAAGACATTGATGGAAGTGATAGTGAGACGGAAGATTCAATTGAATAAAATTAATTGATATGGTAGATTTTATTAATATCTACATTGATTATTGTTTGATTGATTGCTTTTTCCTAAATGAAATGCATATTTTTGTAGGATATGTCAGTATTAAAGAGAGGTTGAGGTGAGAAAAGTCTTTCTGTTACATCCAATGACAACACAAATAGCCGAGGTACATGCTCTACACCTCAATTAAGACCTATTATTTCACCTCTATTACTGCAATAACAACTTCAGGAAATGCCTGTCAACTCTCCTTCTATTCCCCATACTCAAAATAGTAGTGCAGGTAAGTTTGCTTCAATTTTATAATAATTGATTTATATCGCATGTAACGTTTAATTATTCTAATTGAATTTTAATGATAGGCTCTTCTACTGCAATCAACAAGTGTAGAGGAGTTTATAAGTCTATTAACGTGAATTTGAGGACTGAACAATGAGCAAAAATTCAAGTCAAATTTTTAGATTCCATGTCAAGAGCAATCGGTGTAAGCAAGAGACTTTTCTAATTATTGTGGTTTAACTCTTAGAACCATAGTCTCTTTCAGGGATGGTGGAGGTAGCTAGAAGAATATTTTTAAAAAATATGGTCATGATATGATTTTAAAAATAAAAGTATTATTTATGTCAAATTTTTATACTTATTTTAGTTTATTTATATTATTATATAAAGTGTTTATATTTATTTGTTTCAGGATAAATTTGAACCTGCTGATGTAATTACTGAAGAAAAGTTTCATATAGCTAAATCAATTATTTTACAAAATGCATTTCGAAATTGGAAGAACAATCTACACTCTCACTACAAGAAATATGAGACTGATGAGAATAGGTTGGCTGATCCTCCTCAAACTATTAGTTTTCAAGATTGGGAGTGGTTATTAATATATTTTAAATCTGACATGTTTAAGGTATCTCACTATCCTTCTAAATAAATTACATTCTTTTTCAATTATTAAATTATTATTAGTTACTATATTTTGTTGTAGAACAAAAGTGTAAGAAATACGATAAATCGAGAAAAACAAATTACTAAGCATACTTATAGTCCTCGATCATTTTCAGAGATTTAATAGCTACAATAAGTTCAATCTATCACCACTATAATTTAAATTTTTTATCTTTTTTTTTTAAATCTAATCTTTGTATTTTCTTGTATGTTGTTATTTTGTAGAGAGATCCTACTACTGGACAACTTATCCCTCCTGACCAGTTGTAGGAGATAACGCATACTAGGAAGACATTAGATGGACATGTAGTATGGGTTGACCCACACTCTGAATAGCTTCATATACGCATTATTGTTTAATATCTTATTTTGGTCATATTTTATTTTTAATCTAATAGTTTTATATTTTTATTATAGAGTCGTATGCACGAACTTTCTCAACAACAAGACCAAGATTTAGAAAGTGATGCTCAAATGACGTTAGAGGAAATATTGGTGACAGTTCTTGGTGAGAGGTCAGGGTATGTAAGAGGGAAAAGGTATGGAGCAAAACCTTCAAGGAAGAGCAATCACCCTCAATCTACTGATAGTTCAGTTGTGGAGAGTGTGCGTGCCTAATTGCAGGAAGAGTTTGATAAAAAAAAATTCAAGAGGAGAGAGAAAAAATGGAGGCTGAGCGTGTAGTAGAGCTTGCAAATATGGACGAAGAGTATGAAAAGATACAACAAGAGTGTGTGCAATTCGAGCAAGGAATAATGGAACAAATGAAACAAAGGATACAAGCTCAATTCGCTGCCTTGATGCAGAAGGGGCAACTACATGCGGCTATTTGTAGTCATAGTATTGGTCCTTCTACATAAAATTTATGTATAAACTAAACAATTTTATTTTAATTTTAAATATGTTTAAGTAATTGAACTAATTTGATATTTCAAAATATTTATTAATATTATTATATTATGATTTATTTAGTTATTTATCATTTATTATTTGTTATTAAATTATATTTTCATATCACAGAAATTATATAAAAAATTTAAAAAATAATATTAAGTTTAGGCGGCGACAGAAAGAATCCGCTTTAGTCAGCGACAGTTTCTATCGCCGCAGAATCAGCTTTAGGCGGCAACATTTATGTCACTACAGAATCCTTTTTAGGCGACGACAGTTCTATCATCGCGAATTCCACTTTAGGCGACGACTTTCAATTATCACTGCCAATATGTAAAGGTGACAATCTTATAGACGGCGACTTGGCTGTGATAAAATGTTGTCACTATAGGGATTCAGCGGCGACAGTCGCCATTGAAAATTAATTTTTTTGTAGTGTATGGAGATTTGTTGTTATTTTGTATTTTGAATGTTGAAAGCCCAACATGCAGATTATATTTATATTCAGCGATTCTAAAGGGTCTTTGCCCATCAGAAAAGTGAAAAGCTAAGACGACAAATATTGTTTGTAGTTTTGAGATTAGTCCGCAAGAGACATAATGTTTATGCTAAACAAGCTTTGAAAATTCAAGAGCACACGCAATCAATTAGAATAGATTCATAAGACTAAATCTCTTAAAGTTGTTGCATGTAGGGCAGTAAGGCCAAAATAATCTTAATTAAGACAAATATCAGTAGACAGCTAAAAGCAGTTAAATATATGAAAATAAATAAAAAATTTATAGAAAATTCCTGTTTAAAAATTTTATAGGTCAGAAAAATCTATAAATTTAATTATTACTACTCTCTTTATATAAATTTTTTAGAACATCAGTGCTCTTTATATATAAAAATATATTAAATTTTTCTGACAAATAAACTTTTTAAATAAAGAGTTTTTAAAGAAATAATGTATAAGAGGGCATTATATTTATTTATCAAATATATGTGTGATGATAGCAGGTTGCAGCGCAGTAAGATATCCATGTGAAATGAAAGAAGTATTAATTCCTATATAGATATAGAAAAAGTGGATCAACAACAATAATAACAAGTTTTATCATATTATATAGAGTCGATTATATATAGATTATATAGCATCACATTGTACTCTATCAGGCACTAAATCCTTATATAAATTGTTAACTAAAAGATCCTGCTCAATAAATTTATCGAGTATTCTCATAAATTTTTCTCTATTTATTTCAAGGGAATCAATACTACTTGATTAACTCTTCTCACCAGCACATACAATTGCATTCTTTGTATATTTTCAAACCACCTCAAGCAATTTTCTACTATTTTCTCTTTAATAGATACCACAACTCATCAGCATATATGTTCATTATGAATATTATCTTTTTTAGTATAACTACACATTCATCTCAACATTATTTAACTCTACTTTATGCTTTTATTGTACCTTTAAAATCTAAAAAATATTCACTACCATATTACATTATTGGTCTTATAGTATTTGATAAAATTTCCCTTTTACCTTATTACATATTTTTTTCTAACAAATAACTCTAGTGACATTTCTCCATTTAAACCATCCAATTTAAATCCAAAAAAAGGGATCTTAACATAACATAAAAATATAAAATTAATATGTGTTCTTCATAATAAAGTAGGCTTTTCTACAGTTTTACTACAAATAGAGGAGTATATAGAATGCATATTCTATGCATATCAATAAAATCTGTCATTTCCGTAAGTAGCTTAGAATTTTGTTATTATGTCTATCAACAAAAAATAAAGTTCAAATATTTAGTAAAGATAAACTTTATTAATATGTAGTGTATATATATATATATATATTCTATGTAATCCTTTGATTAGTAGGCGAAAGAAAATTTTTTATCCTATCTATAAATCACATCATTAAATTTTGAATATAAATATATAATTTTATCTTTTATTTATTACTATATAGGCTTTTATTTTCTTGAAATTTAATATATAGGCTTGAGTCTTAATGTTAGAGACTAGCCTAAATTATCCAAATAATAGAATATTTAGAATATAGGTATATGAGACAACGTGACACTACAGGATAAAACTGAAATCGTTTTAGTGGGTGAACGATTTCACTTTATGTCACTCATAAAAGTTTAAAAGTTGAGGTTGTTCCGCAAAGACGAGCTCAGTATAATTGCATTATGACTTCACGCTATATAGCATTTTAGTAAATTTTGTTCTATTTTATCATATAATGGTAGAAAGGTCAGAAAAGCAAGCAACGTTATTCCCTGAAATAAAACTGGGGCCAGATTGTGGATTGATAAAATAGAGTTACGTATTTTTCCATCTTCTCTAGCTCACTCCCCGGTCCACACACACACACAAACTCCTTGCTTCACATCATATTTTTATTGCACACAATATATACTTACACACACATCACGTAGCATTCACAAGTCATTAACGTAACGTTTCACATGCATGCGTTCGTACGCGTGCATCAATCTTGAAAAATAATGTAGTATCATGAAATCCTAATTCTGAGTTTCTCTGGAACAATCTTGAAGGCTTGATTTAGAAGAAACATTGTCTTGCTAACCGATATAGAATTGCTCAAAACTACAAACAAAAAACGACCCGTTAGAATCGCCGTACGATAAATCCCCATGTTGCGCTTTCAGTCAACAAACAAAATATCAATAAATATATATACTCTTTATTCCTTAATATATGACCTAATTAGAAAGTTAATCTTGATCCTTAATATAAGATATTTTTTATATTATTAATTTTTTCTTAAATTACCCATATTAATACACCATCAATAATAATTAAGTAAAAGAGGATATGAGAGTTAAGGAAGATTATTAAAGTATTTTAGAAAAAATATATCATATTAAATAATTTAAATAATTTTTTAACATAATTAAATTAGTTAAATATGTCATATATTAAATATGAAAGGAGTATTAAACTATATCTAAATAATAATGGTTTGCTCAAGCAGAAAGGTTTTCATACCTATTAAATAAAAAGGAAAGAAGAAACTATAATAACAGTCCATTTAGGTGCTATATATAACGCACAAATCATTATTTGGCAATAATCTGGAATATGATTTAAAAAAAAAAGGAAAAAGGGTGAAAAATCCATACCTAAATTGTCATTCAACTTCAGCAAAACTTCTTGAGATAATGGTAATAATTAATAAATTCAATTGTGAGAAAAAGAAAAGTTCAAATTAGTTCCATAAGTTATGAATCACATACCTCAAATTATTAAAATTTCATTTAAGGACTATCGGGAGACATCCTTATCCAACTCGGTTATTTGGTTTTCACAAGTGGTATACCTTAAATTTACAACTGAGCATATACAATATCATAATTCCAGTTGTGAAAAGAAAGAAAGAAAACTTTAATTTTTTTTTTTGGTTGCCCACCCGGTTCACCAAAGCTTTGCCCTGACTATATGCAAATCTGACATATGTCGCGCACTTGGCTATGGTGGATGAGTCTTCCAATGGAGATTTTCTACATACGCTAATACTCGAACTCGAGATATCGCTTAAGCGATACCGAGCTGCTTACCACTCAAACCAGTTCAGTTGGTAAGAAAACTTTAAATTAATTCTACAAGTTGGGAATCATCACACTACTAAAATAAAATAGTATAGAATTAGTTGTGAATTCCAGGTAAATCAATTAGCAATTGGAAAGACCAATTAATGCACTTGCTAATGGGGTTGTCTTATAGTTGTCAACCCCATTACCTAATTTTCACAAGTAGTTCACTTAAAATTCACAATTTATTACACACACAATTTCAGTGGTCCAGTGATAAATAGAAGTTTAAATTAATTTCACAATATGTTACTAGAACTACTGAATTCGCACTTGGAGAGATGAGATTTGTCTCCAAGTGATGCCTATTAGGTACGAGGGATTTGGAGAATAAAGGAGGGGAGAGGAATTTTTTTCTAAATTAGATCTAAAAAAATTTGTAAAATAGGGTTAAAAGTGTTTAATTAATTTTTTTATTATTTTATCTTATATTTTCTTCTTATTAAAACTTTATAACGTCACTTTTTCAATTTTTTAAATCTAATTTAGAAAATTTCTCCTTCCCTCCAAATCCCTATAGCTTCTAAGTAAAATTCTAGCTAACCCATTTGAGGATGGGGTTTCTCTCATATTCATCCTTGAATGCAATCTTAATTAATAATTGAAAATATGTATTTGGAATTAATGACTTAACAAGATTTTTGTGTGTGTATGATTTAACAAGATATTTAATTTGTCATTTTCCCACTTCGGTTCTTCATTTTATTTCCTTTTTTTCTGGTTCCCCACTTGGGCTTATCCCAATTATTTGTATAGTACTCCTAAAATATTTAAGTATTTCTTTTGCTTAGTCACATGCAGATTATTATATTATCTCTAAATCAAGACTTTATAGAGATTGAATCCATTGTTATAATTATTGAAACCTTATAAATCTTAGTCTAAGGTAATTTAATCCTTGCTTTAAATTAATAGACATGTTATCTCTAGTTTATGACCAATAATTAACCAGCTACAGAACACTTGTTTTCAAAGCGGACATTGCATTTCACTTTCAATTAATATTAAAAATAAATAGGAAAACCCTAAGCAATTGGTCATGTAGAAGAAACCTCCAACTGGTGCACCACGTGGCACGGACACTCTTTACCCTTAAAATAATAACAATATTATCAGTATGTTAAAAATGGTTAGTTTAAGATAAAAAAGTAAAAATAAAATACTAAAATCTGGACCGTCCTATCGAATTTTATATATCTAAAAGATGGTCCATGTAATGCGCACACCAAATTCAAATCACTAGTACAAAATACGTTTGATAGCTTCTATGCTGGTTGCCATGGGTATGGTTTAAAAAGTGTTACCAAGGATAATTTCATCAATAAAAAAAATGAGATTGTTGACTTTCTTTTTGATAAAAAGTCAATTTCATTAAAAGTAAAATAAACAATAGATAAACTCTAATAGTAAATAAAGGCCCTACAAACTACTAGACCACTCACAATAATATAGAAAAAGTGAAAACACAAACACTAAATTAGGACAAGAATACCAAAGGATAAAGTTTAAATTGAAATATGACACTGACCCACGTAGAGACAAAGGGCTCAAACAAAAGCCATAACATCAACAATGTTAGCCAATAGAGCTTTATTGAATAACTCAAGAACCCTGAAACCCATTCCTCCCTCTCGGGCTGGGAGAGTCAGGTGTGCATTCTATGAATCATGAAAATCTACATCTCCCCTGTTCCTTTAACAGTATTAAATCTTTAAAAAATTAATAAAAGTTGAAAACTTAACCATTTCTTGCCCATAAGATATCAAAATATCACTTATTTTATGTAGAAACTAATGATTCAAAGAAACATGAAAAAACATTTGAAAAGGGGGACAAAATTGCCGTGTAGCGGGAGCACAGCTGAGAATGCACAACTAAAATCCCTCACCCTCCCTCTCCTCTTGATTTGCTAAGAGTGTCTAGCTTTATAGTGAATTTGACCCTCACTCCCTTTCTTCCCCCACTAAAATTTTGAAATCATACCATCCAATTCTACACACACTTTCTTGGGGAATTTAAAATAACACATACGGAAGATTAGGATAGTATTAGCTATGGCTTTCATTAGTATCTCTCTTTCAGCAAAAGTTGTTTTTTTTGGTATACAAGAGGGCTATGCACTCGAATGAAATAAGACTAACTCAGAAGGGGATTAGATCCCAAACACTCAGTGCGAATCATAGCCTCTAAATGTGGAGGGCAAACATATAATATCTCCGTAGAGTTCAATCCCTTTTTGGTCAGAACATCCGCAATCTTATTTTGAGTTCTAGGAATGTATTGTAGCTTGATGTCCCATTCCAAATGTAAGAGTCTCTTTATCTGGAGAACTAGTAAACTATATGTATTGGTATTAAGGTTTGCCAACATATCTATGGCATTCTTTGAATCAAATTCAAGAATAATCTTCTTTAACCGTAGATCCCAAGTCAGTTTGAGTCCTTTATACACAGCCCATTACTCTATTTCAATCACACTACAATAGCCCAGCTTACTTGTAAAACCAGCCACCCAGTTTCCTGAATGATCTCTAATAATGCCACCGCAACCCCCTTACTATTAGCTGCAGTAAGGGCTCCATCAACATTAACTTTAAACTATCTCATAGAAGGAGGTTGCCAGCTCGATGCATTCTGTATATTAACCTCATTCACTACATAGTCCTCTTGAATCTGCACGAAAATTTCTATGTTCACCCTTGCAACTTATCACTTGCTTTTAAAAAAGCCCAAAGCTATAGATTTTGAACTAGCCCATAACAAAGGCAATCTAAAGTACTGATAAATCCTAGAAATCCATGCTAATTGAGCACATTTTCCTATTTTATTACTTAGTTTTGAAATCAAATTGTGCATATTTTAGGAAGAGTTACATAAGAAAATGTTCATGTTACTGTTCACACCTAAACATAGGACTCGTGAGTTAAATGAGGATATTTTGCTTGATTTTGAATCTCACAAATGTTTCCATTTAGGAGAATTAAGATGAAGAATGGATTTTATCAAAGAGTTATAGGATGCCCAACTACAAGATTTTGAAGGCTTGAAGAAAGCATGGAAGTCAAAGAATCAAATTGAGAGCTTTAAAGATGAAGGGGAAGCTTATTATGTTACTTGCAGTGGCAAGGGACACAACTTGCAATAGCAAGTGGAGCAGAAGTCAGAATTCCTTCTCTGTATAACTTATTATGGCTAGTGTTACAACTTGCCACTATAAACAAGTTGAAAGCATGATTGTGATAATTAACTCTCTTTTGTCTTAATATGTATATGAAAGACAAACTTTTTATACACTTGCAACCCACATGATTGCGAAAGCTAAACGACAAACAAGTTAATAGAGTCAATTGCTAGGGATTAAGGCATAATTTTTAAGTGATTGTTTCTTTTGTGTGATTGATTACAATTGAGTTTTAGTTTTAGTTTTAGATATCATTTTAGCTATAGATTCTTTGTTTAGTTTTGTTAGTTTAGTGTTTTTGTTTAGTTGATAAGTTTGACACTTTTTGTGTTTAATTTAAATTTGAACTCTTTGTGACATATGCAAGACAGTTTGGAGATTGTTCTTAAAGGTGTTATGGAAGAACAATATTATTTGGAAGTTGAAGTAGTGCCTAATACTTCTGATCAACAACCACCACTTGATAACCACCACTTGAAGAACTCCCATTCAACAACAAACTCCATTTGATCCACCACACCCATCGAATCCTATACTGTATATGACTTCCTTGATGAAAAGGGGCAAACTTAGCACTCTAGTTCCAGTTTCCTAATATATAAGCACAAAGCTTTAAGGTCAAGCCTTCAATGATTCAAATATTGCAAATGAATGGGTAATTCAATGAAAATTTTGATGAAAACCCTAGTGAGCTTCTACAAAAGTTTGCTAAGATGTGTGAGAACTTTAAAGGAGTTTCCAAAGATGTCTTGCGATTAAGACTATTCCCTATTTCTTTGAATAAAGCAAAGGCATGGCTCAACTATAGGTCAGAGAACTCTATTTCCACATAGGTAGACTTAGCAACACAGTTCAGGGCAAGGTTCATTTTAAGGGGTAAAAGAGCAATACTAAGAGGAGAGCTCTTGAATTTTCTACAACCCAAAGAGATGTTCTTTGAAGTTTGGGAATGGTTCAAAGATTTTGTAAAGAATTGTCCGAACCATGAGCATAAGAAGTATGTCCTCATGGTAGCTTTCTTGAATGGATTGTATGAGCCTACATTGGATAAGTTGAACAATTTGGCAAAAGGAAACATTGAGAAATTGAAAGTCAAAGACCTATATAACTTATATGAAGAAGTGGCTTCTAGTGATATGCAATAGGCACATAAGAGGAGAAATGCACACCGCACTCATAAGAGTCAAATTCATCAAAGGATATTGCTTCAACACTTGAAGCCATAAATAAGAAATTCAAACAACTTGAAATGCAAATGAAGAAGGATAACTCCATGGGTTTTAATGCTGTTCAAGTTACCCTCTATTCTTGTGATCATTGTGAAGAGGGCATCATTCTAAGCATTATCCATATATTTTGGAAATGATCAACTAGACCATGCTAAGGAACCCTCAAAACAATCCTTATTCTCATACCTATAATCTAAGGTGGATCACTCTAATTTCTCATGGAGTCTAGGGGAGAAATTGAATTAAGGCCAACAATTCAACCAACATTCTACTTCGACTTTTGGCACAAAACCAAATACCCCTTCTAGTTTTGAGACACAAATTATCACATCCCAATTTTTAGGCCTAGAAGCTAAAAAATTAGCCTAAATAGATAGGCTACTAGGCTCTTTTGAGTAGAAGTTTTAGAAACATATAGAGGGTTTTAAGGGATTAAACTGTAAATAAAGGAAGTTTAGGGACTAAGGTGCAAATAGAGAAAGTTTCTGGGGAAAATATGTAAATAAGGTTAGGGACTCTTGGAGAGTCTCAAGGCTCAAAAAGAAAAAAGAGGTTAATTATAGGGGGGTCAAAGTGATGGTTTATAATGTTGAGCCCAAGCAGGGGCAAAATTATAATTTCAAGAAGTTTCAGGCCAAAAATAGGTAATGATGGAAAAATGAACGACAATTTTAGAAAAATCTCATAAATTATAAATGACTTACTAAGGACCATTTGAGGTGACAAATGATGAAAATACCCTTAAAGTAATTTTTAATAAATTTTTTGATATTTGACTAATTGTGAGCTATTTAGCCAGATTTAATTATTTGAGCTATGTGGAGGCCTCAAAAAATTGGAGGAAAATGGGGATTAATTTTTTAGTATAAATGTGAGTTTATATAATTGGTTTAATCACAAAAGAAGAGAATGTTGGCTTTAAAAAATATTTAAAGCCAAGTTTTGCCAATTATTGCATTTTACGAGAAATTAAAAAAGAAATACTTACAGGTATACTTTTGGACCAAGAAAACTTAGAGAATTTCTCTATAATTAATGAGAGGTAATGGATCGAATAGAATAATTGTATGAGGAATATAAGCTCAAAAAGTAATTATGGAAGAAAGAATTACTTTATGGTCAAGGAAGCAAATTTCAACTTGATTTTCTTAGTTTGTCATTGATGGCCCATTAATGAGACCGTGTGAAGGGTATTATGAAGAGAGAGAGGGAAATAGAATAAAACAAAGATGATGTGAAAAATATTTGAGCACTCTGAAAGACCATAATTGAGAAAAAAGTACCTGATAAAGTGTATTTCAGACAAGATTGTATAGAAG
The DNA here is from genome assembly GCA_037074615.1 of Leucaena leucocephala. Lineage (NCBI taxonomy): Eukaryota > Viridiplantae > Streptophyta > Magnoliopsida > Fabales > Fabaceae > Leucaena > Leucaena leucocephala. Next base: position 9,849,211 of record CM073525.1, read on the forward strand.
CTTATTGGAGAAGCTTTCCAATTTTCTTCTTTCTTTAAGATGGGTTCAAATGGAAAGATTTTATTGGTTAGAAGTTTTAAGAGTGGTTAGTCACATGCTTAGTCATCAAGTTAATTAATAAAGCAATTAATGAGAGAACATGTGGACTAATCAAGAGAGACCACATGGCTCACCTGTGGACCAATCAAAAGAAAGCACTTGTTGCCAAGTGGACCAATGAGGAGTATCCACATAGCAAAGAAGAGGAGAAGGTAATGATGACTAAAGATATGTGAAGCAATACAAAGAGGGTAAGTGGCTAATATGTGAAACAATTAGAGGAGAATAAGTACCATTATAACTTCTATCAACTTGGAGGGCAAATAGATACCTTAAGCATTATAAATAGAAACTCCTCCCCCTCCTATTTTAGAATTTTGTGCAACCTAAGGGGGAAGGTTTTTCTCTTGAATCAAGTGAAAAAGAGGAAGAAGAAGAAGTCTCCTGCACCAACCAAGTTTGGGATTAAGGTTAGTATATGGTCCTAGCACTTAATTTGATATTTAGATAGTTTAATTTTGAGTATTAGTGGATTTAAATTCATGAAAACCCTTGTGTGATGCTGATGTATGAAATTTAGGGTAAAGGAAAAATAAGGAATTGATGTTAGGTATATGCTAAATGACAGAAAGAAACCTAGAATCAAGTGGTATTGCATGATAATTTGAATAATCTCATAAGTGGTCACCATAGGGGACCCTATGACCTTGAATGGTTCTATACCCTAGGATGGGATTTTGTTGATTCTAAGGATTCAAATGGATTTAGAATGAAAAATTATGTTGGAACAAGATGAGAAAGTAGCTTTGAAAGCATTAAAAATCAAAATGCAATTTTAGGGTAAAATACTCTATATGTCTCGGCCAAGAGGAATATTGAGGAAGAAGTTTGAATTTGGTAAATCCAAGTTCATATTTGGATTCCTAATGAAAAATCATATAGGATTGGTCTATGAGAGTAATTTTTAGAAATTTAAAATAATAACACAAAAATTGAAGTTAAGGGTTGTTCAAGAAAGTAAGTCTTGACCATTCCTCATTGTCATGACCCTAATGAGTTATATGCACATTGTGATTATATTTAGGGCCAAGAAATGTCCAATAAGATGATTTGGAGAGGTTGAGCAAGCATCAATTAATCATACATAATTTATATAATCTAGTCAAGCCATCAACACATTAACAACACTCAAGCATCAAGCATACAAATTTATGTGTAAGTTCACTACCTCTATTCCTTGCTTTTTCGTACTCTTTTCCTTTCTCACTTCTCCTAGATGTGTGGCTACCTTCTTGATTCACAAATCAAAGCATAAATATTGAATATTAATTCATTCATTACAATCCATGAATCCAATTCAACTAACATTTCAGGAACATTTAACTCACTTAACCACTTAACCCCTAACTTTTTTTATTTGTGATTAATTGCCTTGTACTTTGAATTAATTTGTGTTTTGACTTTATTCTACACAATTTTTTCTTTTAAATCTATTTATGAGCTTAGAATTACAAAATTCTAACTCCTTCACAACCTTCTAGATAGAACCGAAAGAGTGCATACTTTTCTCAAATTTTCTCATTTTGATTCCAATGCTTTCAAAATTGTTCCTCTATTTTATCCCATACAATTTTTCATTTTAAAATTATTGAAAATATCAAAATTATAAAATTCTCATTACTGTTCACATGGATGAACAGTATAGAAAGCTTTCGGAATTTTCCTTTTTAATTTCAATACTTCCAAATTTCCAATCATACACAAAATCATCATTTAAATTTAATAGAAACATTAAATCATTGAGATTCAACTTTCTTAGTCCAGAATAGCCCTATGACGAATGGCCTTCATTAATAGCAAAGTTAATAACACAACTTACTTCAATAATGATCATTAAGTGCGTTTGGAAAGTATCCAAACCATGGTTTTAAAAGGGCTTTTGGCCCAAACCTTGGTTTGAAATTTTTTTAAAACAAACAGCCATACTTGTTCAAAAAGGCTTTTGGACCAAATCATGGTTTAAAACTAATATTTTAGATAAGCTACTGAGACTATCTTTTAGTGTAGTAAAAAAGTTTATGAACTACCTAATTAATATTTTATTTTTACTTTTTCTTACACCTTCTTTCCTCTTTCATCTTTCTTCTCCACCCTCTCTCATCTCTTCTCTCTCTTCTCCACCTTCTCTCCTCTCTCCTACCTCTTATTCACCCTCTCTCATCTCTTCTCTCTCTCTCTTTTCTTCACCATCTCTTATCTCTCTTTTTTTCTTCTTCACCTTCTTTCATCTCTCATTTCTCCTATTTTTAATAAAATCATACCCCTTCTCATACTTTTCCAATTATAAAAATTTTTCTGATAATAACTATCCAAACACTCATTTATTCAAAACTATTTTTTTTTCATAAGCTTTTCTTCAAAAGCTATTTTCTAAAAGCTTTCCAAAAGCCATTTTTTTCATAAACCCTTTTAAAAACTCATCCAAACAGGCACTAAATCTAACTTATTTAAGTGTTAATTACATAGTTCTAGCTTCAATTTCTTCTTCCTTCTTTATTGTACAGTTTTAGGAAGCAAGGGTTTAAAGGAAATATCTTAACTTTCAACCATTAAAACCTAGGTTTTATCCTCACAAAACATATACAAATAAACTAGGAATGGTTGATTTCCTTAAGTACTTGCTTGGGTGGCTCTTTCTTAATCTTATTTTCAGTTATTTCTTTATTTTGGCATAGTTTCTCCAAGGGTCCCCTAGGTGCACGAAATTGTAAAGGGAAGGGAGGGGTATTTATAGCAAAATTTTAAGATTCAAGGGACTATCTTGCTCCTCAATTTCCTAATAATTACAATCCCTTAATCTTGCTTTTTATTGGTTGCTTTCTTGCTTAATTAACTTTAATCATAATTAACTTAATTATCATATTATTTTAATATATTTAGCACATGGCATAACCTCTTCTTCTTTGTCTTCACGCCATGTGGAGGGGTGTGGGTCCCACTTGGGACACCTCACAAGACAACTCATGCTATCTTGATTATTCTTGGATTTTCTTGTTTTAAAAAATCATAAAATATCTTAAAATGCAACTTGTACTCCAAGACAACTCTTTGGGACTTTGGACGGTCTATCTTGATGCCATATTGGGCCTTTGTTATGTCCAATTGTTAATTAACATAAATCCCAAGGCATTTCCTTTACCGGTTATCATAAATCACCATGATTTTTGAGATAATTTCTATAAAATTCTTTTAAGAGTTATGACATTTTTAAAAATTCATTCTACTATAAAATAAATATTTTGCAAAATCTCATAATTTTTTAAAACTCAGAAGTCGTAATACAAATTTTATATGTTTTCTCTAAATCTCATATTGATGTGTTATTTCACCTTAAATTTTATAATTAATTTTACAGAACTCTTTTTTAAGTTATATCATTTTTATAAATTCTTATAATAATTATAAGAATTTTCTATAAAATTTTATCAGATTCTAAGGTTTAGAAGATACTATACTAATTTCTAAACTTCAAAAATTACTATCAATTTACCGGGACCTTAAATCAAAATTCTGATAAATATGCCTGACCTAAATTCTGTCATTTATTTACTGATAAAATTTGGGATTATAATATTTTTTAGGCAATTTTGGGCATTTTCTGGCTTAACTTTCTATTGTTATACTTTTACCTCTAAATTTGATAAAATTGCACTTTAGTCTCTAAATTTGCCATTTTATTTAGGTCCCTTTTCTTTTTCCTTGAATTGTCTATATTTAACTTTTATTCAAATGTCGTATACAACCTTGGGCTTTATAACTTTATATTTTTCCTTTCTTCTTCTAACTTAAAACTTATCTAACCATCTTATTTTCTTCTAATTATGGTCACAATCCCTTCCAAATATCTTTTCTCTATCAATCTTATACAGATAGAAGAAAATTAGGATGTAATAATTGTGGCAAGAATGACCCTTGCTAACGCTAGTAATCTCTCCAATAAATCGTGAGATGGTTGAGATTGACTCATCAAACCGATCGTTCTGAGATAGTTTCCCAGATTCGTGCACCCCTCAATGGCCTACTTCACCTCAATAGGCCTCATGGCAGCCCAACTCGACAAAGCCTTAAGACACCCCAAAATGGTCAGGAGGGGCGTCAAGCGAGAGATCCTAAAGATAGCAAGGATGGATCTCCCAAAAACCCCGAGGTCTAAGACAAAGATCTCAGAGGGTATCGTCTGACTCCCCACACGTCCAACAAGATACTATTAAAAGATAGGCATAGGCATAGGTAAAAAGGATGATTGTATTCACTCACTTGACTCCCTGGTCATGAAAATACATTCTTAGCAATAATATTCAATGCTCCTATTTTTCTTTTCTTCTATATGCAAGGCTCCAAACCCACATAGTAACCAATAAGACTGAATTTTGATAGATTGTGATTGAAAATGAAATTGAGTTTGGAATATGATTGTGAATAAGGTTTTAAAATTCCGGTATGAGTAATATTTAAAGGGAATTGATGGATTAGTTTTATTTTATAATCAGATATAAAATGTTGAAAGGCTATGATACTCCTTTTAATAATTGTTTTTTAAAAAAACAACAGAACCCTTCGACACTTGCCACCTCTACCTCCTCTTTACGCCTCACCCTTTTCTCCCTCCATCGCCGTCGCCCTCCCAGGGCAAAACCCAATTATCTCTCTACTTTTTCTCCCTTTGTTGTGCATGAAGTTAGTCTCCCTCTGTGCAAAACCTTTCGACACTTGCAATCTCTTCAAGTAGAGTTCTTTTTGGCCATAAACCTTATGCTTTCTAATATTGATTAAGAAATTGACCACACGCACGCTTTGGATACAACAATGTATAGTTAATTGATTTAAAAGGAGTATTTATATTCATCGTAAATTATCATGCATTAGACTTTGGGAAGAAGGTTTCTTAGTTAAATTTAGGAAAATTAAACTATCCTTCAACTATTGGGTCACTTATAACTAAATCCATTAATACCTTAACTTTTGATTTTTTATATTATCATCTTTGTCATCTCCAACTCATCCTGAGCTATCCTATGTGGCAAGAATGAGTAATAAGATCACTTGCAACTCATCTCCACGTAATCAAAGAAGGGTTACTGGAGAAGAGGGGAAAAAAGACCACGCGACGAACCCAGGCGATCAGTGATAAAGAAAAATATTAACCGCTGAGATTTTGGAATCCAGCATAAAACTGCTTCTATGTTCTTCCTTTTTATCTGAATCACGCTTTTTATCGTCCCCCAAGTTGATCTTTCAAACGTGGTCTTGCAAGTTTGAAAACAACCTCTAAAGCTCGGATATAGCTTGCAAGTAATAGAATATTAGTCTCCCTCTGTGCAAAACCTTTCGACACTTGCAATCTCTTCAAGTAGAGTTCTTTTTGGCCATAAACTTTATGCTTTTTAATATTGATTAAGAAATTAACCACACTCAAGTAGAGTTCTTCAAAAGATGATTCCCGTTTTTCCACATCCCAACCTGACTCGATCGTCTTGCTCACCTCAATTAAGAATTTTCTTTGCCGTTGGTCGCCTGGGTTCTTCACATGGTCTTGTTTTCACCTCTTATCCAATGCCCCTTCTTTGATTATGTGGAGCTGAGTTGGAAGTGATCTTATTACCCATTCTTGCCACATAGGATGGCTTAGAATGAGTTGGGGATGGCAAGGATGACAATATAAAAAATGAAAAATTAAAAGTTTAATAACTGAGTTACACTGAGTAATTGAAATTTTGTAAGAATGAGATAAAGATGATTAAAAGAAAGAGATAAAGAAATTGGAAAATAATTCATGGCGCGGAGATAAATTAAAGTTTACCAGTGATGGTAATGGCAATGGAGAGGAGTACCTGTAGCAATATTGATGGAGATCACCAAGAAGAAATGAGTTTAATTTATGTTAAAATTTAAAAGGGTACTTTTGCCCAAAAATTATTATGAATATGGATGGATATTCTTGTCTTCAAAATTTTTAGTTGAAGGACGAAAAATGTAATACTAGAAGGAGGTAGGTTTATTTAATCTCACATATATGGTATTATCTAATTCCACAATATCCTCAATACCACGCACTAAACAACAAAACTTTACTCATTCCCTGACACAAGCATATTTAAAGGCCTAAATATATAAACAAGCTAAGCATATTTTGTTAAGGTTTAACCTGTAAAGACCTATTTACATATTAAAAAAATTATAGTTATAAATATATGTATAATATTTTTATCTTTAGAAATTTGTTATGAGATCTCAATAAATAGATTTAATAATCTAAAAATTTTAATAATAAGTGAGCACATAAACTTCACATTTATTATATTAGAACCTATGCTCTTTAGTTTTTAATAGACTTTTAGATAATTAATTTTTTTAAAAAACTTTATAGTAATTCCTTCTGTAATTTTTTATTATTATATTTTAATTTAAAAACAATTAGTTAATTTATCAGAGTTTTTTTTTTTATCACTACCTCAATTTTAAAACATTATAAATATTTGAACCTCTTCAATTGAAACCTACCCGCTTGCTTACCAGTGTGGTGCTCAGCTGCTGCCCCAGTTTGTTCGAGCGGCCGAAGAGAGGAGCGGCGAAGGAAAAGAACTCCGACAAAGAAATCGCCATCAAGGTAACGCTGTCACTTGACTTTACTTTCTTTTTTGCGTTCTATGTCGAGGTAACGCTGTGCACTCGACCTTCCTTTTGTCATTGCGTTCTATTTCTATCTTCAACCTTGGTTTCTGCATCCTTTGCTTTGCTTTCGTTGAAACCGTTCAATTGCTGCTTTGGTTTCTGTATAGTCTTATTGTGTGACTTTGCTGTCTTCTTAATAAACTACGACAGAGTTCGACGCTTTGCTTTTATTTCTGTCTGGGACTTGCTTTGCTCTGGTTCTTCTTGGAGTCGCTTTTGCTCTGGTCCCTAAAATAATCAGAGTTCGATTGTTGCTTTGCTTTGCTATCATTCTTTGGGTGCCTTGTATATTATGAAAGACTTGTGCGAACTGTATTACGAAACACATACATTTGGCTAACAAGGATATTTCAAAACCCTCAAATTTTAGCTTCTTGGTTTCAGTTTATTTGCTGTCTTCATTATGAGATTTTTTATTGTTCTTCCTTTTCTTATGAATGATATGTCTTCATGATTTTATGGCTTTGCTGTCTTCATTCTGCATTTTTGGGTTTTTGTTGGCTTCACGTCTGATACAAGTGTGTTTTTAAATTTTATGATTTTATCATATTACTAAAACATCATTGGGTGTTTAATAGAGAGAAAGCCAGTATGGATTGAGAAAGTTATCAAGGAGATCTTCTTGTAAGGCTTGAGTTGTTATTGTTTTTTCGTGCTGTTTGTACAGTATTTCTAAATATGATGTATCTTGTTGCTATTATAAGCAAGAGGAGACTAGAAGACCAGTCTTACACTCTTGATTTCCATACTAAAAGAAAAAATCTTCACGAGTTGGTTTATGGTAGTGATATCCCTTTGTTACAACCAAATTATGATGTATAGATCTCAATTTGATAAACTTTGTTGCATGCTAGATAGAATTGGTGGCCTTAAACCTACTAAACACATGTTAGTGGATGAGCAAGTAGCGTTCTTGCATGTACTTGCTCACCATATTAAAAATAGGGATATCCAATTTGAGCAAATTGGCACCAAGCATTAGATTGTCTTACTGAACTGTAAAAGAAAAGGGGGGAACCCTTGTTTCTGGTTATTGTCATTTTACAAGAACACAAGTGTTGGGGAGGAGTGTTGTACAAAATTGGTCTAAATATAGTTCTTTTTGTTATTTATTATTGGCTCAATGTTGTCTCAAGCTATGCTTATGCAGGTCATGTTTTTCCATTTAGTTGCCTGCAACTTTCAGGTTCCCCTAGAAGGCACCCTCCTGTTGCCTCTCCCAATCTGTGTGTAGTTTGCAGTCTCAGAGCTTATTAGTGGAAAATGGTACTAAGCTCTATGTCTTCCTACCGATGTACCTCTTCTCCTTCTCTCTCTCTTCATGTTTTGATTTATCTTTAAACTTATCTCACTCTTTTGCACAGCCTTTCAAAAGGTACATTGAGCTCGGGAGAGTTGCTCTGATCAACTATGGTGAAGATTATGGGAAGCTAGTGGTCATTGTTGATGTCATTGACCAGAACAGAGTATGTGTTTTTTCAATTCTTTTCTCTAAGTTCTTACTTCTAGTAATCTTGGAATGGTCCGCTTTTTTGTTGATTTAAATATGGAAGCATTGAATTGAAATCTAATTCCTTGGTTGGTACCCATTCTTTTCCAGAATGGAACTCAACATTCAAAATGTGCTTTGCTTTCTCCGTATTTGGTATTCTGAGATTTTTTTTTCTTATTTAAAGAAATTTCTGTCTTCATTGTGCTGACAATTTTGCTAATAACTTAGCGAATGATATGGAGTTGAATTTGATGATTTTTTTAGTTTCGTAGTTATATCATTCGAATAAGACGGGCTCAGTCTGATTGTCTGTGATAAGTTCTCTTAGGGGAATAGATCCTTCTTCATCCTGATGTACGTTTTATCTTAAGTTCATGGAATAACCATGTGAACAATATGCCCTGGTTTTATTAAAGTCATTATACTCAATTTGGTCTCTTAGCTACTTGTGCCAGAAAATGTTTGGTCTTAATGTGTGCATAGTTTGGTCAAACAATTTGTCTTGTATTTTTTGGGGTCTAGGTGGTTCTGTTGACCAAATTCTGTACATGAATGTGTTCTAACGTCAAAGTATTGAAGACATTGCATACCCACTTTCTATTATATGTTGGCAGGCTCTTGTTGATGCCCCTGATATGGTGAGATCTCAAATGAACTTGAAGAGACTCTCACTAACTGACATTAAGATTGATATTAAGAGGGTCCCTAAGAAAAAGGATCTCCTCCAAGCTATGGAGGCTGCTGGTGGGTACAAATAATCTTGAAATCCTTATTACATTATAGGAAAGGAATTCCCCATGGTACTCAATTTTCTCTATCTCATAATAGATGTTAAAAAGAAGTGGGAAAATAGCTCATGGGGCAGGAAACTGATTGTTCAAAAGAGAAGGGCTTCACTCAATGATTTTGACAGGTTCAAGTTGATGTTGGCCAAGATCAAGGTTAGTTTTTAACATGCTTGCATACACAATTTTGATACGTGAATTTTGAAACCTCACGTATCGATACTTGTTAGCTTGCTGAATGTGTCCAAGATATACTCAGCTAAAGATTTTTTATATTTTATGCAGAGGGCTGGTGTTGTGAGGCAAGAACTCTCCAAGCTGAAGAAAAACGCATCGTAAGATTGCTTCATATGAAATATTCAAATATTGTCATGAATTTCCGTCTTCGAAATTTGTACATGGAGACAAAGTATAGGGTTTTATTTTTTTAAAGCTTTCCCAGTTAGTGGATATTGCCAGTACTTCTAAGCCTCTATTCCTGTATTTCCTCATTATTCTGTGGTAGCTTTTGCTTTTGTTTGTTCAGTTTTGAATATTGCGTTTTAAGAGTACTGATTACTCTTGAATTAGGACAGTCTTTATGGAAAAGGAATTGGAACAAATGCAGAAATTTTAGGCCACTGTTATTCTTCCATTGAAGCAATCCAATGTAAGAGTGGGTGGTGCAATACTGAATATGCTATGCCTTCGTGGATCAAAGGATCCGTTGGCATTAGAGCTACTAACCACCTTCATCTTTCTCTATCAATCTTGTCATTCTCCAGCTCTCCAATTTTTTTTCAAAAAAATAATCCGTAAAAAGTTTTTTTGTTTGTTAAAAAGAGATATGAGAATGTGTTTTGTAATTGTGATATTATTTTGATATATTCTTCTAATTTATTTATCGAATTTAATTATATTAAAAAAATTAAATAAATTAATATAAAATTAAAAAAAAAAAATCTGTCCTAAAAATTGAGAAGCCCAACAAGAGAAAATAAGGAAAATCTCTCCTATCGATTACTTCCCCTCCATTTCGCTCATCAAACACACCCAAGGTGATGGAGGAAGACGGAGATTGAAGGCGAGGCATGAAGCTTCAAGAAAGTAAGATGGAGATTGAAGTTTAGGCAAGGCGTGAAGCTTCGTTCAAGAGAGGTGAGACTGGTAAAGGAATTTGTCTCTATTGCTCTTATCCATTATAAAAGAGTGTGTTACACGCGAAACTTTCTAAGAATATAGCGACCTTTTGAGTCTCTTCAATCATAAAACATGATTACAAGAAAAATCATTCGAAGTGTTAAGAGTGTAGATATATAAACCAAAATAACGTAGTAATGCTTTATGAGGGAAGCAGTACAGCTCTTAACCAGAATGAAGGTGTTGAATGCTTCATTTATGGAGGGAATAGATATAGTGGGGTGGGTCACATCTATATGGGAAGAATCAAAAGAAATTGATGGGTTTGTTGATCCAATCCTTTATGATGAAATTAGGGTTTTTAATGTAAGGGAAGAAGTTGAACAGGTGGCTTTGGTGGCTCTGAGATGAACTGACAAAGATCCATTACTTCAAGAAAGTAAGATGGAGATTGAAGTTTAGGCAAGGCGTGAAGCTTCGTTCAAGAGAGGCGAGACTGGTAGAGGAATTTGTCTCTATTGCTCTTATTCATTATAAAAGAGTGTGTTACACGTGAAACTTTCTAAGAATATAGCGACCTTTTGAGTCTCTTCAATCATAAAACATGATTACAAGAAAAATCATTCGAAGTGTTAAGAGTGTAGATATATAAACCAAAATAACGTAGTAATGCTTTATGAGGGAAGTAGTACAGCTCTTAACCAGAATGAAGGTGTTGAATGCTTCATTTATGGAGGGAACAGATATAGTGGGGTGGGTCACATCTATATGGGAAGAATCAAAAGAAATTGATGGGTTTGTTGATCCAATCCTTTATGATGAAATTAGGGTTTTTAATGTAAGGGAAGAAGTTGAACAGGTGGCTTTGGTGGCTCTGAGATGAACTGACAAAGATCCATTACTTCAAGAAAGTAAGATGGAGATTGAAGTTTAGGCAAGGCGTGAAGCTTCGTTCAAGAGAGGCGAGACTGGTAGAGGAATTTGTCTCTATTGCTCTTATCCATTATAAAAGAGTGTGTTACACGCGAAACTTTCTAAGAATATAGCGACCTTTTGAGTCTCTTCAATCATAAAACATGATTACAAGAAAAATCATTCGAAGTGTTAAGTGTGTAGATATATAAACCAAAATAACGTAGTAATGCTTTATGAGGGAAGCAGTACAGCTCTTAACCAGAATGAAGGTGTTGAATGCTTCATTTATGGAGGGAACAGATATAGTGGGGTGGGTCACATCTATATGGGAAGAATCAAAAGAAATTGATGGGTTTGTTGATCCAATCCTTTATGATGAAATTAGGGTTTTTAATGTAAGGGAAGAAGTTGAACAGGTGGCTTTGGTGGCTCTGAGATGAACTGACAAAGATCCAAATACGATACCGACAATGGGAGAAGCCATCACCAATTTGATTATTTGAAGCAAAGCTTGTGGAATTGTAGTAAAGGCTTGAGAAATCCAACCACCATGACTGATTTATGTGTTATCCTAAGGCTTTTTGCTTCTTTTCTTTCAATGTACATCTTGAATTTGGGCTTGTTTTCTTAAAGTAAATTCACAAGGTATTGAAACTCATGGTTATAAATTGGTGAGGAAAAGAAATACTTCATCCAAACTTCTCATTTAAAAAATATGAGTACTAAAAATATAAAAAATGATAAAAAAAATTAACTCAGGAAATATTTTAAGGAAAATACTGCATTAAGTTTTGGATGAATTACTAAATAAGTTAATATATTATAATTTTATAAATATCTAAAGTTACAGATAATGTCGCAGCCTGCTGACCAATCTAGTCTCTATTAATTATATATAATTTTACTAAAGGAAATTTGTGAGAATTTTTAAGCCTCTTGGGAGAGGCTTTGTTCCATACTTCCATGTCTTATTTCATTGGAATATACTAATTATATTCATTCAATTATCTCTTTTTTAATGTCATAGAGATAAAAGATGTCACTTTTAATCTATTTTTATTTCCATATATTTAAAAATTTTCCAAATTTTAAAATTTTGCCAGAAGAAGTTGAATGAAATATATTCTCATATATTCATCTATTTTAACCAAGTTAAAACCCGTAGAACGTGTACTTTATATGTTGATTACTTAATTTAACCAACATTGGAAACAAGGTATATATGTTGATTACTTAATTTATAGAAACAAGGTTGCTTTTATGTGTGACACTCTCTAATATATACATATAAATAGGATACATGATTTTCTTATGTCATAAAATTTTAGGTCAAGTCATCGATGAAGTTTATTCATGTATTTCCTCACTATAATTTATAAAGAAAATGCATGGAAGATCTTATCGATACTTAGCTATGTAAACCCTAATAATCTTGCTGAAAAAATAGTGAACCCATTTTGCAGATAAAATAATATATTGATAAACTTGGTAATCAATTTTTAATCTAAAAAAATGATAATAGCTTTACATCTTCAATCTACTTCACCAAACAAAGTAGGTCATCCAAAGCAAAGAGTATGTATACCCAGTCCCAAGTTAGCAGACAAAAAGTAAGAAATGATCTTTGACTCACATTTAGAAATCCAACCATTCCATGTAACAAAAAAAAAATGAAATCCAACCATTCCTGCTAATAAACGTAACTTCTGGGAGAAATGGTGCCAGCTGGTGTACAATAGCTGATCCTTGGGCAAACTCCACATAGAATAGGAACCATGGCACCAATTTTTGGTCCCCCTTAGAACCACTCTTGCTCTTGCATCGATAACAAACCCTACCTACAGGAATAGAAGCGAAATCATCGAATCCATTGCTCTTCACTTCGACGATCTTGTTGTCCAAAACCAAAGCTCGTAGAATCTCTTCGATTTGATGTGATGAAAACTTGACACTGAAGACCTTACTCTTTTTCAGCCGCTCCAGAATTCCATCAAGTGTGTCAACTTTTTGAGTAAAAATGTGCTTCAGACAAACATTCTTTACTATTTCTATGAACTCTTTATCAAGATTCCCATTGCTGTACCAATCCCCACCTGTGATTTCCTTCGACCGTTCGAACTCAGATGCCATGTAGTGCTTCTTTGCTTTGTTTTGGCAATTTACAACTTCCTTTATGAGGTTCTTGGCTTGAAATGAAGTAAGGGCCTTTCTAACCATATATTGTCAGGGAGATTAGTTTCTTTTTTTCGTGTCATTACTCTAGATTCCCAAGTCATTTTTGCTTCGGGTGACGTTATAAAGGACACACTGCATCTGTGAGAGAATCTGACAAAGAAGCACCATCTGGCCGTTTTCTTTTATTTTAAGGGCAGCAGATCCATGCTTACAAGAAGAAAAATCTGGCTCAATGTAAGAATTCAATATTACTTAAATGACTTGCAAAGTTCTAAAAGTAGTTCCAACAAGAGTATTCATTTTGTAGAGGCCTTAGATTGAAATAATGAGTGGCTCAGAATATAGGTACAAATTAGTGACTCTTTCTGTCAAAGCTAATCGTAGATGGAAACATCATTATATTTATAGCTGATAAGAGAGAGAGATTCAACAAAGACCTAATTATGTACTAACTAATGGATTAAATATTCAAAACTCGATCCATGACATACCAATCAATCTTCCATATATTGAAAATCATTAACTCTGTCAGAAGCAGAAGTCAACCAAAGACATTTTGCAGGACAACATCTGCAAGGAAACGCACCGGCCAAAGGTTTGGAGATGCCTTCCCACCCCACCCAAGCCCAGTAAGAAAGTGCCTTTAACTCTCTCCTTTTTCATTTTCTCAAACTAGTTCTCATATTAGAATCAGATGGTCTGACACATTTTCTGCTCAAAAAAATATCATGATCAAATTCAATACAACTGAACGGTAATCATGGTATGATCAATATATATAGGTCACAGAAAGTAGAAAAATAATATGTAATCACAGAACATCCATCTTTTTCACTCAGTCAATCGAGCCCAAACAAATTCCAATATGGGATTAAGATAATAATGCTCCATGAACAAAAAAGCAGATATAACAGTGAACCTAAGTCAATGTAGGAGTGTCCAATATGGGGTACAATCTCCTTCAATGTAAGTCAATTTTATGAGTGAAACATCACAGAGAAAGAGCCATAAAGCAGCTAATACATCAGATGGCAGAGAAATATAAACATATATTTCTATTATATCCCTTTAGACAACTGTATAAAAAATTTAAAGTAGAATGAAAAGAATCAGAGAACCAGAATCGTGAGCTCAGGTTTCGCTAACACAGATAAAAATTAAAGATCACATAACATAGCACCAAAGAACACCGATTTTGAAAATATCCATGCATGAAATACCTTGTATACCCAAAACTAAGTGAAAATTAGAGTACTTGATAACAGATACTGGGTGCCCTGATGCAGTTAACAGGTACAAAACACACTCTATACCCAATACCCGCCCCTAAAATATCCTATTCTATCAAATAAATAATTCATCTTAAATACCTACGTTATTGTAATAAATTTACATAGAAAGTAACAACTAACACAACCAAATTCTAGAATTCTTAAGCAATAAAACAACAAAAACACAAGTTACACAACCAACAAGGATTCAAATATTCACAGAAAAGTGATGTTATTGAATGACGTCCATACAAGAAATTTAAATAATTTAGTAATTTTTGGTAGGAAATGCTTATATCGAAAAGGTTGAGACAAGGCCAAGAGATTGGAGCACGCAAAAATCACAGCTTTGTAGCAGTCCCCGCACCCCAACGTAGATTGGAGCACGACGTGTATACGTGAACTCCGAAGCTTATCGACGTCCGGCGAAGCGGCGGAACTCCAAACTCAGATAGCTGCCTGCTTAACGGCGTCTGACTCAACTAAGACAGAATCAGAGATTGACGGAGAGATGAGAGCGGCGAGGGCGACTGGGAGAATTGAGAGCTAGAGAACGCAGCCTATGTTGCGTGAGAGGGTGATCTGACGAAGTCGAATGAAAAACCGCATAGGCAGTAATGTAATTAATTATTAAATAATATATAACTTACAAAAATATGTCTAACATTTTTTACTTATAATTATTTAATTATTATTATATTTTAATATTATTAAATTTAATTAAAAATATTTTATATATTTATATAAGTTTAAATTCAATCCCTTATATTCAAATAATTCAAACTTTGCCATTAGGATTAATATAGATAGGTATAGGTAAACTTTTCTTTTTAAAAAAAAAATGCCTCAGCTTCTTAGATTATTTAAAAGTTGGGAAATCATGTTATTTTTTTGAGTTAAAGCGGAAATTGGGCCTCAAAGTTTTTATTTAAGAGTAATATTTCTCTTAAAAAAAATTATATTCAAAATTATCCCATAAATATTAAAATAGAGAAATATTATCCTTTATTATTAAAATATTAACTGTAAATGTTAATTTTTTAACAATCAAGTTAGTTTTTAATTGAACTAAAACAAAAATTTGAGCCAATGCTTGAGCAGAGACTTTTTAAAACAAATTTACACATCAACTCTAATTTTTTTATTGATAGAGAGAAAAAACTAGAGAAATAAATGTGCATTATTTTTACAATAACAATAACACCCCTCCAAACAAAACGTTAAATTAAAAATCAGAGTGCATTTTATCTAAAATATTCTTCAAGAAGTCATCGAACACCGTAAAAAATTGTGGTGTAATGTAACGTATAATCTTTTATAATTGATTAAATGTTGTAATATTGGATCAATCGTTATTAAGGTAGGTGGCTTGTAGAGAGTAAGTGGGGGGAGGGATTTTAATAGAAATAAAAAAAATAGGAGATTTTAATACTACTTCATTTATATTAATATTAAGGGAGAGGAGAGGAGGAGAGATATTTTAACATTATCTTGATTGATTTAAGAGAAGAGAAGAAAGAAGAAAAAATATTTTTATATAAATAAATTTATCTTTATGTTATTTAAATTGCTTGTTACATAGAGCATTTTAATAAAATATAATTATAAATAATATTTAATATATGAAATTAAAATTTTATAGTTAAAAGAAAAAGGAAACAATAGAGGTCAAATCCAAATGTTAAACCCTCAGAGACCAATGAAGCCAAAATCCTAGGGCCGAAATTACGCTACCAACTTCTACGGCTGTCTCCTTTTGTTGGCGGCAACCTGCAGTAGCTCCTTAGCATCATCCCGTGGCTTCAAAAACTCGCGTCTCTCTTTCCGCCCTGCCAATGGAGCTGGAAAAATCTTCCTTTTCAGGTTCTCTTCCTATCTGAGCTCTTCTTACTCTTGAAGATTATGTCTGACTTTGATGCTTGATAATTATATAAATAGTGGGTCTGAGTCCGAGGGCTTTGTAAGTGGTGAAGAGTTCGAGACGATCTTGACAAGGCCTTTAATTGTTGATCTAGAAGCATACCCATCAGGTAATGCATGCAAAGAAGAGGAAGGGAGTGTTAGGTGGATACCAGTTTGCGGGTTATACCATTTTCCTAGTTGTCTAGTTATGATGTTTACGATGAGAAGGAAGTGGCATATGAAATGGAAGATCATAATAACTTTAATGCTATGAGGGTAACAAGCATTGATATGCCAGGGGATTTTGTTAATTTGAACAGAATTAAGGCATTAGATTGGGATTATAGGGTTGTCTGCATTTATATGATAAAAGAGTAATGTTAGGATATTAAAAAATTTATGAGTATATTAGTCTAATAAAAAAACTATTATCCCTCCCGTATAAATTTTTCAAATTTTATTGGGGAGGTTAAGGCTGAGGGAAAAGGGAACATTTCTCTCAAATTTTTAGCAACCCAAATAGAAAGAGGATAGCAAAATCCCTTTTCTCTTCTCTTTCTCACTCCCAAATTCCTCCTACCAAACGAGTTGTTAGAGTGTGGTGTAATAAAGAGGAGGGGAGATTATTGGTTTGGATAACCTCTTGAGAGGGAGATTTTGCTTAAAAGAAGTTTTGAGAGGAGGGGGCTAGGATAGGCGTAGCAACCAAGTAACTAAAGAGAATAAAATGAATCATCTAAACCTCTAGCCAATGATTGAGGAATAAAATGAGAAAATGGTGTATAAAAAATAGGCTAAAATACAAATAATTCCTTAAACTTTAGGTGCATTGTATATAATCTCCCTCAACTTTAAAAGCTAACATCCTAAATTTTCATCTTTTGACCACTGGTCCCTTGCTGTCAAATCTAACAGAATATGTGCCATGTCATATTGGTCTAGGTGACTTGGTAAATTACATGGAATTTTTAATATTTCATTAATTAAACCTATTGGCCCCGTTTGGTTCAATTGCAAACTCCTTTAGACCTGCAATGCAATGTGATGAGATGCAATCCTTATTACCATGGGATGTTTGGTATGATATTATAAGAAGGTTGATAATAAATTTATTTTTTATATCAAACTAAACAAAAATAACTATAAAATTACTAAGTTATCTTTAGTAAAATTCCCGTCATCATCTATCCAAAAATGAACAGTTTCAGTGGGAAAGAAAATCCCGTACATCATCATCATCTTCCTTGAACACATTTGACGCCGCAGACCTTGATGTAGAGGGAGGAGATCTATGATGGTAGGGGAGATGAAGAGGGAAGAGGTCGCCTGTGGCGGAGAAGATGCACGTAGATCTGTTCTCCGCATTCTTCGATCTATTCTTTCCAAACTCGCTTCACTTTCATTGAACTCAAGTGACGCTGCAGACTTAACGGAGATATGAGGTCGATGATAGTGGATGAGATGAAGAGTGGGGAGGCTGCTGGTGGTGGCGGAAAAGATGAAGAGGTCGCCGATGGTGGAGAAGCAGCACACAGATCTGTTCTCTTACCCATTCGATTTATTTATCACAACTCTTTTGATGTTGCAAACATCAACTTCTTCCCTGAACTCAGGTGACGCCAGATACTCTGATGGAGAGAGAGGAGGTCGATGATCGTGGAGGAGATGGGGAGGAGGAAGCCGGTTGAGGAGAAGACGAAGAGGTTGCCGGGGGTATGGCAAAGATGATGGGTGCTTCATATGAGAGGGATGACGATAAAAAAAAAATGGGGAGGGTATTTTTAAGCGTAACAAAGACATTTCACTAGGGATTGCAGCCATGCAATGATTATTCATAGGTTTCCCATGAATACATTTTACCAAAAAAATGTACAATAGGTAGATTAAGTATTGATTCTCACTAAAATCATGACACAGTCCTAATGCTTAGAGAGTGTTTATATGAAATTTATAAAATTATCTATCAAATGAGCCCTAAAAATGACAATAAAAATCTAAATTACATCCTTATAGAATAAGAACTATTAACTCACAAATGTATAATCTTTATTATCACTACATTATCCTTTACCATCGTTAAGCCCAACCAAAAAAGTTATCTATAGTTATGTGCCTATTTATAAAACCTTTAAATTAAGGTTTTAAAAGTGTTCTTTTACACAAATTTTAATTTAGAGAAATTTTAAAACAAATAGTCATATTTGTTAAAAAATATTTTTAGACTAAGTTATAGTTTAAAACTAAAATTTTAGATAAGCTACTAAACCTAATTTATGGAATAGTAAAAGAATTTATATCCTACTCAATTATTATTTTATTCTTATTTTTTCTTATACTTTCTTTTATCTCTTAACTCTTTTCTTGACCCCTCTTTTCTCTATTCTCTATCATCTCTCCTCTCTCCTCTATCTTATTTTTAATAAAATTATATTTTTTTAATAATTTTCCAATTATAAAAATTATTTTGGTAATAATTATTCAAACAATCATTTATTCAGAATAACTTTTTTCATAAGCTCTTCTCTAAAAGATATTTTCTAAAAGTTGTCTAATTTTTTTTTATAAATTATTTTTAAAACTCTTATTTAAACAGCTCAAATGTAATAAAAATTACTATTACATACATGGAGATGTTGAACCAAACGGCATATAGTTTTATTTGAAGGGTAATTTTGTATTTATTGTGGTACTGAAATTTTTTTTCCACTTAGAGGTACAATTATTTGGATTATTGCTGGCTGTGTGTTTTTCTTGCTATGTAATTGGATTAATTTTCTCTTCCTACTCCTCTCCTTTATCTTTTTAGAATAATTTCTTCATTTCCTAAGCATCATCATTCCATTTTATTTATTTTTTGGTCTGATTACCTCTTTATTGTTTTTAACTTCTAGTTATTAATTTTATTTTATTGCTTTTGTCTTGATTGTTTTTAACTTCTATTTGCTATTTAAAAGTTTTATATGTAATTTATGTTATCTAAATATTTTTATTATAATTTTGTGCGCATCGTGTGCGGTTAGGAAAATGGACGCAATAGCGGGTTCAATACATAAAATATTATTAAAGGATGGTTGTTTTAAGTCCTTTAGTTTTAACGCTGTGAATTATACTGAGTCCTAATTATAGTGCAAAAATGGTTAATTATACAATTGCAAAAATGGTTAATTTTCCCTTCTCATTTTTCTTCAATTTTCATTGTTTTTAAGATTGAATTCAATGTGAGAAAAAATTTCCACTGTTATTTGAGTAGCCATGTCATTTTATGCAACAATAATTTTAACTAAAGTAAAAAATTAATATTAATATTCTAAAAATAATTTAATAAGTATTGCAAGCCTAGCGTGTTTGGTATGAGGGATTTGAAATGGAGGGAAAATTTTTCTGAAGTTTGATTTAGAAAAATTGGAAAAGTATAGTTATAAAGTTTTTAAAAAATAAGATATAGGATAAAAGAGTTAATTCAAAAATTTTAACCCTATTTCCCTAATTTTTTTAAATCTAATTCAGAAAAATGTTCTTTTATTTTCAACTCCCTCTTACCAAGCACAATGAGGATTTTCTTCATGGTGCCTATGAAGAGAGGGTCGGAAGAGAGAGATTAGAATGAGGCTAAGTATGTTTTTTTTTTTTAGAAGAGAAAACGGACTTTTGCCGGCTGTTAGTGGGAGGGAGAAATTAAGTCCGCAAAAGCTATACAAAATTACATATGTAATTATTTGGGTTAATTATTTTTATTATTAAACGATGATTAATTTATTAGTATTTATATTTACTTTCTGTGGTGAAGGTATAATTATTTAGGTTAATTTTTTTATTATATTATCATGGACATCTGTTTTACTTGTTGGCTACTTTATCCGAATTTTGTTTATTCTTTTGTATGTCTATTTATAATTTTTAATTACTATTATACATTACATTGTTTTTATACCTATTTATTAATTTGTTCAATAATTCAAAATATTTATTAAAATACCTAATAACGTATATTAAAATTAGTATGTACAATATTTTGTAATTTTTTTATTCTTATTCACCTTGTGCCTGGTTATTTTTAAGCTATTGTTAAGGATAACTATTTTAAAGAGGGAAGGGGAGGGGACGAGTTTTGTTCCTATCCCTTATTTTGGAAGGGAAGGCAATATTTTTCCATGAGTAAAACCATTATACCTATCCTTTTTTCTTATATTTTCAAATTACCCTTCTTATTTTTTTTAAAAAATAATTCAGAAACCTTGTCATCACATCAATTACTTTGTGACCATTGAAATCCAATGCCGCCATACATAAACATGAGGAAATCTAAACTTGAACAGTGTCATTGTTAATCGTATGGATTAAAAATAAACAACCCCGATTTGAGAAGGAAAAAAAGAACTGGATAATTGCAAAAAATGTGTTTAATTCTTATTATTTCATATATGACAATTGCAAAACAATGTGTTTAAGGGATTTGAACCCACGCCCTTTAAAATAATAGTAGTTTGAACGACCAGAATCATACATAACAATTCCAAAAAATGTGTTTAATTCTTATTTTTTCATTTAAATTGGCATTTATATTTTTTAGTTAAATACTTACTGCTTACAAAATATTTAAGGGAAAATAATAGAATTTTTTTAAAAAAAATGATAAATATTAAAGTATGACATTGTGTTTGGTAATGATTGATCTAAAGTTGGTAATAGTCCTACTTTAATATTTATCAATTTTTAGAGTTTTTCTATTATTTTTTAATAATAAAATATTCTAAAAAAAGATGAGAGAAAGATTTAAAGAGGGTCTAGATACGAGAGGGAGCTCTAAAGGTACTTAAGAGGATTAAATTTGACAAATTTAAATAATCTTAAATAAAACATAACTTTTAATACTATATATAATATAATGTTTATTAGAAATTTGAATGTGCTTGAATGTTTATTAGAAATTTTGATATAAGGGAAAGGGAGGGGAGGGAAAGGAAAGGGAAAAAAAAGAGAGGAATTTTGTTACTTTTTTTTTTTTGTTTGAATAGCTAAAATTTTTAAAAGGGGAGCCCATCTCCTCATTAGAGGTGGGAATATGGGCTGACCTGATAGAAACGGACTAGCCCATTAAAGGGGTAGACCAAAAAGAGATAGGATGTGCAGTCTGCCCTAAAATAGGCTGGCATTTTGCTAACCGCTGGCCTGCCCCCTTTTTATTTTAAATTTTTAATATTTTTAAAAAATATTTTTTAATTTTTAAAATATTAATACAAAATTTCTAATGTTATATTAGTATAATTAAAAAATTATTAATGTTATACTCTTAAAAAATTATATTTTTTATAAAAAAAATATCAAATTTTATAACTATAAATCTAAATAAACATTAACATAATATTAATTAATTATAATATGTCAACATATATTAATAAATAAGTAATTATTTTTACTAATATTTAATAATAAAAGTATTTAAAGTAATATTTAAATAAAATAAATAATAATATTAATAATTTATTTTAAAAAATAGGCTAACAGGATGGCTCGCTTAAAAACAGGCCAGCTTATCCCAAAATATGCTAACAAAATGTTAGTCTATTTTTAGCCCACTTTCCTAACTCTACCTCATAGCTCTTCTCTCCAAAAGGGAGGGATTTGGAGAAGGGCCAATATTTTGGCTTGGGTTGAAGAGTTTGGCCATGAATATTTATAATATTCCCATTTTAGCCTCCCTCCAAAGATTGATCAACGGAGCCTCTTCTTTGATCCTCTGATGTTCCTTGAACCATAAAAGCGAAACAGAAACTCAATTTTCTAAGTAGGAAACCCCCCCCCCTTTTTCATCAGCATAACAAATAGCATAAACCAAATGTTTCGGACAAACCTTTTGAATTTCTACTGGTGATGCTTCTGCAGGAGAAGAACAAGTAGACAAAATAGCGTCTGCAACTGGGAAAAACAGAGTAGTTGCCGGATAAGAGTTTCAAGTCCTACGTTTGCGTCTTCTTGTTTGCCGGCTGTCTTAGTCGTCTTCATTTTTTGTTTTAATTTTCTATTGAATCCATGTGCTTACTTGGAAGCCACCTATATTGGATGACTAGGTGGATGACTTCAAGTTAAGTATGAAAACAGATTAATTTATTAAATGAAAAAAATAGAGAATGAATCGTACTAATTATAGTTGAAGGACTGAATTATAATTTAGATAGAAATTGAAGGACTAAATAATTAATTTTTCTAATATTATAAATAAAATATATTAAGATATTATATTTATGACTAAACTAATTATGAATCGTACTAATTATAGTCGCAACATTTGATTTCTTTTTATTTTGCTTCTGGTTTCTTTTCTTTTCAATTTCGGGATCTGATTTCATTAAAGAATTGTTGTTAAACTAAATTTTGTCTATGGATTCATTGATTTGATTATATGTTTCTAGTTCTTCCTTCGCTACCTTTTGTCATCTTAATGTTTTCTCTTTTTCTCATCTTTGTTGATTCTCGGATTTTGATCTATCTTTGTTCTTCGTTTGTTGGTTTGTTCTTATGGTAATTAATGGGTGGTTGAGGAATTTTGGTGTTCCTCATCTGGTTTGATTTGATTTTATTGGTTTAGGTGGCCATTGACCATAGTGGTGCCAGTGGTACTATTTATCATTCTATGTAGGGCTATTTGGATAGAATTTTAGAAAATAGCTTATGAAAAAAAAGATTTTTAGACAGTTTTTGGAAAAAAAAGGTTTTTAGAGAAGAGTTTATAAAAAAAATTAGTTCTAAATAAATAAGTGTTTAAATAGTTATTATTATAATAACTTTTGTGATTACTAAATTACTATAAATGATATAAGATAAAAAAAAACAATTCCCTCTTCTTCCTTTTCCCCCCCTCAATTCTCCTATTCTTTCCCGGTAAGAAGAAGTAGCAGCAGAGAGACCATCGACGCTAGAGATCTCAAGATGAAAGAAGAAGCTACACGACAGAGCTAGATGAAACCCAGTAACCCACTTTGACAGAGGAGCTGACGACGACGAGAGAGTGACCCAAATGATAGAGTTGGACAGTGAAGGGAGGAGAGAGAATGGCCTAAAGACAACACTGGGCTATTGTGCAAGGACCTCGAGCAAAAGAGTAATGGCGGAAGAGTAATGGGAAAGGTGGATGGGATAGCCCATGGACCTTAGGTAGGGAGGGAAGAGAGAGATTAAGAAAAATAGAAATAAATTGAAATTTTGACACACATAAACTATTTTTTATATTCTATAAGCTATTCTCAATAGCTTACCTGAAACTATAATATTAAATTATAGTTTAACCCAAAAATATTTATGGTCAAATATAACTATTTATTTTTTTAAAAAAATAAATTAAATTTTAGGTTAAAAACGATTTTAAAATCTTAGTTTTCTCTTTACTCAAACACGCAGTGTTTAAATTTTGTTTAATTTGCGATTCAGGCCCATAGATTATGTTGTGTGGCATAATAGGCGGAGTAAAATGTGTTATTATTCCCTACGTGACACAGAGCCACATCAATATAATTATTCAACTAATAATCGATTATTTCTATTTTTGAAAGTAGGGTGATATTTCTCTATTTTTAACACTTTTGAGGTAGCGTATCTAAATTTTTTTCATGGAGCAAACTAACGTTAGCTTCAAAAAATGGGAAAGATACTTTATAAAATTATATGATCAAAATAAAATTTTATATAAAATTAGAATAAAAAAGGTGCACTTTGGCGGTTAAATGATTAGAGAATTAGCTTCTGATAATTGATTCCCAGTCTTAATAATGAAGCTTTGGGATGAGACCCCTGCTGACTCAAAACATGCATGATAATGCAAACTATCTATTGATTACTACCTATCATAACACATGTAAGAAAATATGATAATTATGGGTAAATTATTTAAACTTGTGATACTCAAATCAAATTTAAAAATCGGCAAATATTTAAGTGTAGAACAACAAATCGAATATTCAAAATCAAATTATGTAAATTTTGAACAAAACTTAAGTATTTTAATGTGTAATTAATTATTTCTTAAAAAGTGACTAGTTATTTTTATTTGTTATTATATCAATTCGAATTAAGTTGAAAATTATATATCACTTTGATTACTTGTCATTTATATAATCATCAATAATCAATAAATTATATTATTAAAATCTTACAATACTTAGTTATAAATATATCGGATTGGGTCTAACAATCATATTTGGAACCTTTAACAATATAAACTATTCCGGTATCACTGTCCCAATTAATAATATTTCAATGGTATCATCGTTCAATCATCCATTATCAATCATCAAACAACTTTATTCTTAAAATTTTATTATACTCAATTTAGTTACATGAAGGGAGAAATAATTTTAGGGGTTGAGGAGAAATGAAATTTTCGCAGAATAGGAAGATAAAAAATATAACAAAATATTTCTTAATAAAAATGAATATCTTATTTATCATGAACCTTAAATCTATAAAGTAAGGTCATTTACATATGAATAATTAGAAATTACATTCATATGTATGTATTACATCGCACATGGCACATCACATGGGAAAGTAGATTCTAGTTTATATTATATAGAATAGTGTCGAATAATATACCAACAAACCCTATCCTACGATATATGGTTGACTATAGATTATATGACATTATTATACTCAATTAACAACTAAATTATTGAATATATTGTTAATTACAAAATCTTATTTAATAACTTTATTAAATGTCTCTTTGATTTTTCCTTATTACATATTTCCATTATTATGTGAAAGAATAATTACATAAAATTCAATTTCAGTCACAAGTCAAAATCATGCACAACACTCCAAGAATAAAAAAAAAATTAGTATACCATAAATATAGAGTTTACTAATTATAATAACTTGGAAAATAAGTTTCTTTGCATCCATATACAGTAAGAAAAGTCAATAATAAGTTTCCTAATTTTTATAATTTGTCTTGCAAATCCTCCTCATACAAGGCAAATAACTAATATTACTTGAAAAATAAGTTTGTGTCTGTCTATATAAGAAAACACTAACCTAAACGTCACAATATAATAATATTGTTGCAAGTTCAGTATCTATTTCTTGCCAATTAAATTTGATTTCCCATGGAACGGTGGGCAAGTTCACTTTCACTAGAGCTCTATAGTGATCCATGGAAAGTCAAAAAGGTTCTCAAAACCAGTGATACTTCTTCATATTTGAACAAGCTTGTATTACATGTAGATCAAGTTGAAGACTTGGTGTTGCCTGTGTTAAGTGAAGATGCTGCAAGTAATGCTCAAACTGCAGAAGGAACCATACTCAAATTTTGGGACGTTGATACGGAATCTCTACACCACCTGGTTTTCAAGCAGATGAAGAGTTATATTATCAAAGGAAATTGGACTAAAGATTTTATTAGAAGGAGGAATTTGAAGGCTGGAGATGAAATAGGGCTGCAATGGGATCCCTATAAGAATCGCTTTAATTTTAGTGTTCTTAAGCGTGCTTAATTCACTAAATACAATTAAGTCTCAATTTTGTCCATCTATTGCTCCTAATAGGATTGCAAGTTTAAGAGTTTTAGATTTTGTTACACCAATTGGATTTATGTTATATGGTTTTTTTTACCTTCAGGATTTTATGTTATGTTTGTTCATAGATTTCTTTCTGGTTTAATCTTTTATCAAGTCATGTCACCATTACATTTTTTTATCCTCTATATTTATTTGGTTTAGTAGAAGAATTTGAATTTTTGTTCAATTCTATTGTTCTTCTTATTAAAGTGCTATTATTAATAAAATCATTTGTCTCGACTTAAGAGAGGATTGTAAGATAGTTTGTTATCCCTGAGTTTGCTGTTAATTTAGTTTTTTTTTGTCACCACACAAACTTGATAAAGTAATAATTTCCTAAATTAGTTCGCGTTATTATTGATTTAGTGCATAGTTCTTATTGGAATTAACTACATGAATTTATCATGTGCTAGGAAAGTATTCTATCAAACAAAATTTTCTTGGGCTGTTTAAATTTTTCATCCTTCAAAGTAATGATAAGTTGAGGTGAACACCTAGAAGGCTTTTGATTACGTTAATTAACAAAATATAATGTTTTTAAAAAATAGTTTTCTGTACCAACGGTATTTTATATTATGACAAAATTATATTTTTAGTCTCAAGACTCATACCGTGTTTCAATTGTCCTTTTGATAAAGGTTCTTTTTAATTCTATAACGTTTAAAACATGGCTATAAGTTTTTAGAATTTTTAGAATAAATTAAATATTCTTGTAACCATTACAATAATAGTTGTTTTTATAAACCTTGGTAAGTACTATCTCCCTGAATTAGTGTACCACATTTCGTTTTCCTTCTTAATTTATTTTATTGTGTTGTTATATATTAATGAATATATCTTTTAGCCGACAAAAAAGAGGGACCTCAATTTTGCAATATACTCATTGATATATAGAATCAATTATTCTTAAAATTTTAATAACTTGTAATACCCAATTTATTTATAAATAGGTTAATTCAGGTCTAACTCTCATGTATAAATCCTTCTACAATATAAAATAGTAGGTATTGATATTCTAATTAATAATATATGCATAGTATCATCAATAAAGAATCAATAGATTGCCTTTATTTTTAAAATTTTATAATACTCAATTACAAATATTTTTAGAGGTAATGGAGAAATAAAATTATCTAAAAATAGGAGGCCACAAATACAACAAAAAATATATGGCATTCACACACACACACACACACACACACATATATGTTTGCATAGTCTATCTGGTAATGTTAATAAGTTGCTCATATATATTAATGAAATATATCTTCTGGCAAAAAAAACAAGTGGACCTCATTTTTGAGGTATCCTCATTGATATGCAATATAATGTTAACTAGTTGCTTCTCTCTCTCTCTCTCTCTCTCTCTCTATATATATATATATATATATCAAGAAGTCGAAATGTATAGATTTAGAAAGAATATATAAAAGCATTGGCTCCTTCCTTTTTACCTATATTCCAACTCAAAGTATTGACTCTTCTACAATACAACATATGTCTTCAATATAAATAGAATCTAATAAATTTACAGCGGAAACTGAACAACATTATGGCATGAATGACTTAAGAGACAAGAAATATATCAGATATCATTGTATCCTTCTCAGTCTCAAGTTCTCTTCTCCAACTTCGTAAAGAGTTGAGTAACCTTGAATCTCTGAAAAGGGGTTACAAAATTCCGCTCAAAAGACTAAAGGCAGAGGATTCAACATGTGAATTGTGATTATTCAAAACAATATATGATCATTTATATGAGCTTACGCATTAAATATGCACATAAATGACATGGAAATAGAATTGTCAGCCTTAGGGTAAATTAATGCGGTTCTTGAACAAGAGAAAATCAGAAACAGGGCATGTCTCCCAGTAGCCACTACTTCTTCAAACATGTAACAAAAACTATCTAGAGCGGTCAATGATTTCAGAAATCCACTTCAACCAGATTAAGATCTTAGCCATCACATAACAGAGAAGTTAGAGTTTTTCTCAAGAGAAAATATCCACTATGTACGGAAGGAAAATAAAATAAGGGATCCCAAAGTTTAACTAAACTAAACTTGTTCGTCAACCATTTTCTCATTCAAAATTCATCAAGACATACTATGAAAAAGTGGTAAACATGATCACGGAGATAATGTACATGTGTCAATGAAACTTTTGAGTTCCATATAACAGATATCACTAATCAATAAGCAATAATTGAGCATCCAACAAATACATGTAATTAATTAAGTAGGGGCAAAGTTAGGCAAAGACTGAAAAAATTCAATTGCTAATATCATAAAGAAGCAATTATATAATACCAAATACTGGGCAAATTTCAACATCAGCACAAACATGCATAGTATAAGATCTGGACTCAAGTGTCTGAACTTTTTGTTTTGGAAGCCTTCTGGCTATCATTTCATGAAGAAGCTTCTTGCCTTGCATTATATTTTCTCATTGTGCGAATAAGTGTTTCATATGTTGATAAGGCAGCCATTCTTCACTTTTGAAAGCAAGGTCATTGCTTGATCAATGACTCTCTTACACATAAGAGCATTAGGCTTGATAGTTGTGGAACTTAGCATTCTCCTCATAGTGAACGACTTATTCAAATTGAGATGTTCAAGTGATAAATGATAGATCCATATCTACCATTTCATTGCCATATAGAGAAAGTGCGAAACCACCATCTCAATAACTCCTTACGAAGGTAGAATCCATGCACTGGCAATTTAATGATGATTATTCTACTTCTGTATTACAGATCATTGATTAAGGTGCCCTAACTTATTCCATCCAATTGAAATCCTTGAAGTGTCATGAAAGTCTAATTGCAATAATCTTACATTAAAGGCAATCGTTTGCACTTTTTGTTTGAAAAATATGCTAGACATCAACTGATGAATATTTACCTATTATCATTTTAATACTTATTCAAATTGAGCAAATACTTATTAATATAGAGAAGGCAAACCTCCACTAGGACTAAACTCTAGCTGCCTTTTGAGAACACGTACTCCGCAAATACATTTGCGCTCTTGAAGAATAAAGGAGAGCTCTCATTAAAGGGTGTGAATTTCTGCTTACTGGTGCAGCCTCCATTATTTGTGTAAGACCACGGGAAACAACTAAACTTATCCAGATGTCCATTCCCTTTAGAACATCATAAAAATCCAGTGCTTCTCCCTCTTGCCTTATTATTGATACCGAGCCCTTTCGTCAATATAACTGAGAATATAATATCCACTTGAACTTGATTACCCTTACTGGGAATCTCCCCAATAAAGAGAAAACAAAAGACACCCGACCCGCATGCCACAAACAATTTAACATGGAGTTCAAAGTAACTAAAGACGCAGCATGACCCTCGAATCCTGTTTGCGCAAACGGTAAGATACCAATCCGTTGGTGTTCGATCTCTTCAATTGAATTCGAAATCGTGCTAATTACAATAACTGACAGTATGGAACACATGTAGCTGATGTAATTGAATGAAGGGACAACATCGAGGATGCTTTTCGGACCACAGAACTAAAAACTGAGGGAATAAGGACCACAGAGAAGGCATACCTTGTAGTTGGAGACACTAACTACTGCGCCTCATTGTGTTCTTCGAAAATGGGATTTTTAGGGTTTAACTGTAAATAAAACAAGGAATCCGAGGATATACCCAAGGACGCTACAAACCTAGAAGCTTCACCTGTTCAACTATTCATCAGTTTTTTTTTTTAATTTATTTTCAAATTATTAAGTTAAATAATTAAAAAAAAATACTTAGACACAATATTTTTTTTATAAAAAGACAAATTTAATATTACATACTCTTGTATCAAAAGGATATATAAAAATACCAATATAGCCCTATAATAAAATAAATACAAATTATTTTTATTCTCAAAAGCGTGCTACCAATTACTAATAAAACTATAATAGCTCCAACGTTTATTTTTTGTTGTTGTTGAAGCTTTAATATTATTTAAAAAAAGCGATATGAAAAAGTATTTTGATAATAGATAAAAATGCATCAAATAATCTAATTATTTTTTAAAAATTTATTTAATATTTTAAAATATTTAATTATACTATTTTACCACTAATTTCTAACATAATTAAAATGGAGTAATTATACCCACTAAAGGAATTTTTAACTCTAATATATCATGTGACAGGTAGACATTTTATTTATTTTTTAAATAGTGACACGTAATGTTGAAAATTGCCACATGTGTATTTTTTTTGTGGAAAAAAAATTGATGGAATTAAACTTCCCTTCCCATCCATTGTATTCCCATTTCTCATCTCAATCATTTAAGCCATTATATTAAAATATGAGTAATTTAGATTTAATGCTTCACAAAATAATTTTTAAATATTTATTTATTATAATTTCTAATTATTATTAGGGATAAAAATAAGTTAGATATTTAATAGGGATTTATGACCTAGCCTAATTAAAACATAGTAAAGCCTGATTTATTTAACAAAGATACCAAACTTCAAGCATATTTAAAAAATTGTTTGTTTAAATAGGCGTGACCTTATTCTCTTTTTCAAAACTTGGCCTACAAACATGTAGGCCTAGCTAGCCTGTTTAATATTATTTATATATATACTGATATAAATTATAGCTAAATACCTTGCATATTCCTTTGAGCTTCATCCACTTTTATCCTTCTATTCTTAAACTTTAGGCAAAATTACAATTAAATACTCCATCTTTCTTGAGATTTCTTCACCTTTATTTATGGGAGAAAATATATAAAATAAATTAGATATATAAAATATCTATAAATACGATCTAATATATCTAAATCTAAAATCTATATTTATTTTATCATAAAAATTATTTATATTATTTATTTTAAATTATATATATGTATATTATATCCAAAATATATTTTTTTATCTAAATGCAATATAATATATATAAAATCAATATCTATTTCATATTCTCCCCTCTCATAGTCACTACAGTTCTCTTATTAAAACTATGTTACAATTATAGAAGCTTGTATTCATATTTTCACATCGAGAGGAGGAAAAAAAGCTAAGTTCAAACAGAGCTATGGTCCATTGTTTTTTATCAAGACATATATATATATATATATATATATTGTTATTTGTTAATAAAAAAAATCTATAATCTTTTTTTGTCTTTGCTCTTAGTAATCACATGAATCAAAACTTTTTGTATATATTATATCTTCTACTTGTATGTGTAATATAAATAAATTGGAGGAATATTCTTTTAAATTGGCGTATACGTGAATATGGTGGCTCCTATATATGCATGTTATACCTTTTTTTATATATTTTTTGGGTTTGTTTAGTCTCTTTTTTAAGTGGTTGCTATGAAATTTTATTGCTATTTTTTATACATTTAAATAAATAATTTATTAAATATGTAACTTCTTCTCATTACATCTTATTAAATTGTGTCTGTAACTCTGTATGAGAAAAATATTTATATTTATATTTTTAATATTATATAGGACAAGTCATTGTATAATTTTTAATAGATAGTTGGAACAACAACACAATTGAATATATTCCTCCTCAAGAACCTCAATCTGAACAACAAATTAAGGAAAGCAACAATAATACCTCTTAACAAGTGGTTTATAGGGATGAAGAATATTCTAGAAACACAAAAAAGTGAAGAAAAACTTTAGAGGTATGGAAAGATTTTGAAAGAGTTATACTTATAGATGGTGTCAAGAAAGCAATGTGCTTGTACTGTAAGGAGAAGTTATCTATTGGTGGAAGGGGAGCTAACACTAACCATCTTAAGAGACATTCAGATATCTGCTTGCAATAAAAATTGTTTGTCTTTAAAAAGAAAGCAAACAACTATACAATTTCACCCATTAAGTGAATCAGGTTATATATGGTTGAAAGGAATACTCTAAAAAACATTTGAAAAATATGAGCAAGGTAAATATTACAACATACATGTAGCAGTCAAGTCATCAAGTAGTTGAACGCATGGTTATCACTAGCCATTTTATTAATACAATGTATAATCTTTATAAGAGAGTTTTGAGTTTAGTCAAAGTGTCTATTCCAAGGCGAGGAGTAGATATAACAAATGTAATTTTCAAGTGCTTGAGATCATGGAGTCTTGAGAATAAAATCTTAATTTCAGTTGACAATACTAATTACAATAACCATTGCTTAAGAAATTTGAAGGAGAACTTGTCATTGAGCAATAAATTGGTACTTAGTGGGCAACTATTTCATGTTAGATGTTGCACACATATTCTAAATTTATTAGTGCAAGATGACCTTAGTACCATTAAAGATATCATTTACAATATTTGTGAAAATATCAAGTTTATAAATGCCTTAAATGTAAGGTTAAAATCTTTTTAGGAAGTTGTAGAGTTAAAGGGTTTGAAAGAAAATAAACTTATTCTTAATTGTCCTACAAGATAGAACTCTACATTCTTGATGCAGATGACTGTAATGAAATTCAAACACGCCATTTTAGTTTATCATGAAAAAGAGCTACATTATATTTATACATTGAATCAAGAGCATTGGGAAAAGATTGAGAAGGTTTGTCATCTCTTAGAAGTTTTTATTGATGCCACTCATGTTATATCAAGTAGGGAATACCCTACTGCTAGCTTATATCTTGTTGAAGTTCATAGGGTAAAACAAGTTATTCATGAAGCAACAGAGTCTCCTGACTTGTTCATTAATGTGATGGCAATTCCTATGAAAGGAAAATTTGATAAATATTGGGGAAATGCACCTTGTTGATGGCTATTACAAATATTTTGGATTGAAGGATCAAATTAGATGCTATTGAGATAAGTTTCCCCTTGATATATATAAACCAAAAATGAGGCTAAGTGGAATGTGGAAAAGGTTAAAAGGGCATTAGATGATTTATATGTTGAATATATGGAGTTGTACAAAGAAGATTCATCCTCTGCATATGGTTAAGTGAATATTGATGCTACTACCTTGACAAACACTGGTGTACTACAAAAAAAATAATATAATGCAATGAATGTTGAACCTGATTTGCTAAAGGTATTTAGTTCCTCCTACTAAATTAGAGTTAGAACGATGATCCTTATATTACTTCTCTTGATTCTTCATCATCTTTTTGTGCCTTAGAGTGGTAAAAAAATAATAGTACAACATACGATATATTAGTTGTCTCTATCTCAATTGTGGCTTCAGAATCCATATTTATTGTCGGAGAAAGAGTGATCGATGAATATTGTACGAGATTGAATGAATAAGCTTTTGAAGTTCTTGCATGTGTGGGGATTGATTTCATTGCAAATATAGGTTGAAGAGAAAACAAAAGGTATAAATATAATATTTTACAATTGTTTATTTTTATATTTTATGCATGTTAGTTGGCTTTTTTATGGACTGGTTATTTATTTAAAATTAATTTTTCTATCGGGCAGGAACCATATAAAGAGGAAGATATTATATTAAAGCCTTGATGCAGTCATATAGATGTTGTTGTATTGTTCAATTTTAATTTCATAGTGACATACGCATTGTTTTATTGTTGTGTTTTAATGGGCTCATTTTTTGGAGATTGAAATTTTAGATTCAATCTAAAAAACTATTTACAATATATTAAAAATTAAGTTTATGTTAATTATCTATATGTTATTTAAAATATTCTATTTTTAAATATGTAGACTTTGAAAACTACTAAAAACCTATATTTATGTAGGTTTTAGTCAGCTAAAAACTATATACGGCCTTCAAGGTATAAAATATGATGCCTTTTTAGAGACATACATTGTAAATAGACCTCTAAAAATGCTTTAGGTGTGGTAGGCTTTCTACAAGCTACGACCTGAACAAAAAAAAAGCATGTATACATGCTCAGGCCCAAGCTCACTTTTAGACACTTATTACATGCTCATGCCTGTTTAGCCAAAAGTTAGCCTTAACTAGCCAGTTTCCATCATGATGTGAGAAACAAAGAGAGAGCAAACTATAGGAGAAAATATTATGTGTTATTCAAATGACTTGAGTATATCACTATTATACAAGAGAAAATATATTGGTCTAATAAATCTTAATAAAAAAATAATAAATACATGATCAAATCAGGTCAAATAATATGAACAAATATATCAACATAAAAAATTAACGAAATGAGGTTGTAAAATTTTAATAAAAAAAATATAAGATAAAAGTGGAAGAAAAATTAATTAAAAACTTGTAACCTCACTTTTTTAATTTTTTTAATCTAACTTCAACAAAATGATCTGCCCTCCCCTTCCCTCCGAATCCTCCATACCAAACAGGGAATGTCAACTGAAAAATCAATATCGCTTAAATTTAACATAAATGAACAATGGCTCAGTATACCCTTAATATTAATTGATTCATTTTTCCTATCTGCATAACCGCAAACAAGTTAAATTAATCAAAGTCAAACCTGAATTTCCAACTTTTGCACTTTAATTCATCTAATAAATTTTTGTATTCAATTATAATTTAATTATTTGTTGGCATTACAATGGGTATTACAAGTGTAGTACCATGGGAAGTTACCTAGCAAGAAAGCGAGTGGAGCGAGCCCAAGAAGATCCCGAGATACTAATTGTAAGATACAAAGGGGAGCGTTTACCATCTACTTCTACCTCATGTTATTTGGTGTTTGTTCAACACGTGCTTCATGGTCTATGTCATTTATTTTAGTGTTTTCATTGGCCTTTCATATACTTGTTTTTTTTACTGTTTAATTTGGGCGACATTGCTCCTTTTCTTATGCAACATTGCTATTTCATAAAGGCTTTTGAGACAAAAATGACCAAAATAGTCATGGCCACGTGAAATTATATATAATATAATATTCAATGTGGTTTCGTTTGCTACTATTAGAATATAGTAACAATGTTACTATTTTAACATTTTCAACATGACATTAAATCTAAATTTTTTTGAATACTATAGTTCTTATAAAAAAATTTTAGAATAAAAAAATAAAATTAGACTTAAATCCAAAAATAATTGGTCTTTTGAAGGAATTTTTAGAGAGATGACATTATTTATTGAAGAGCATTAGGACTTGTTCTTGGTGACTTGCTTCACGTGACTACGTGACTATGGGAAAAGGACTTCATGTTATCATGTGATTTTGAATAGTTTGGTCAAACTTCATATGACTTGTTTCTAAGAATTGCTTCTGTCTTCTACCTTCTCGTGACTTCTTGAAATAAGCTTATGTCACAATCAAGTGATTGGATCAACTGGTAGATAGTTGTAATCAGATTAATCTATCAAGTTCAAGTCTTAGAAATGCAACCATATTAAATACTTAATGGGAACACTCCGCTACTTTGCATAGTCATGGTTGTTGATCAATCCAAATTAGTCTAAACTCTCACCCATGCTAGCGCTAAATTGCTAGTTCAATCTTGCATGTAATCTTTTAATCCATAAAAGAAAATCCCACATGTAATCCCTTGTAATTGAAAAAAAAACAACAATTGCTAAGATCCACTAAATCAAAATTAAAAAATATTGTTAAAAAATAAGATTATCCACCTTTAGTAGATTAGACTAAACCTAATAGAGATTAAGTTATTATGAGAATAATAGAAAGAATATGGTTTACATATTCTTTATGAGGTAAATGGGAGTTATCCCATCAATTTTTAGGAGGAAAATGTGGGGGGAGTTGACAATAAATATAAATCCCACTCCCCCTCTCATACAGAAATATGTGTATAGAGAGACTGATTATTTTGGGTTAGTTGTTCTCCCTCTCCCTTTTGCTTAGTCTTTCTGCACTAGAAAAAAGTTTATTGTGCACATGTCTTCTCTTCTCTCTCCTTTGATGTATTTACTATGAAACATAACCAAGAGTTTGTAACGGTACTCTAGTTTCATGTGGGTACTCAATGAGTCAAAGTCAAATTCAAGTACACCTAAAATTCTTCGTTGGTATCAGAGCTTGGTTATTCTATAATTTTTTTGTAGGTGCTTCTCTATGTTCTTTCTTTTCTAGTTGTATGATATGTTCTTGTCTTTATTTTGGTTTTCAGTATTTATTTTGTGTTAAAAGACCTGGAGCATGCAACTAAACCTTAAAATGAAATAGAACAAATGTAGATAAGTATAGTCATAATGTCCAAGTTTCATTGTTCAAATTGGGTCCTCAGAAAAATGCGTTTTTATGCTTCGAAATTGGTTTCATTGCATAAAGGATGAAAAAAAATGAAGAAAACGATACCAAGAATGTGAAAAACAAATGTTGGATGATAAAATTATGGAGTAAGAAAGAGTCAGACCTGACCCATGATCCAGTCAAGTCTAGTACGACTTGATTAGAGATTAGGGAAGATCAAAAAGGTACATTTTATCACCCCCAAAATGTCATCATTTTGCATTTTAGCCTGCAAAAAACTGAAAGATGAAGAAAAAATTGAGCTTATATCAGAGTGGGCCCAGCCCAGTCAGAGAGAAAAAAAGTGCTATAGGGGTATATGGTTAGGTCAGATCAGTGGATCCCACTCGAACCCATAATAATAAATTTAAGTAAAAAAAAAATATATTTTTGGATAGAGTAGCCACATGGTGACTCCCTCTAGCGCGTAACATCACGCGCTATGCGTGAGAGTGGCGTAACATTTTTTTTTAATTTTAACTTCTAGGGGAGCTAGAGGGAGCGTGGAATCTCAAATTGATATGCGGTTTGCCCTTAAAAATCTCTAAAATTAATATTTTTATTTTTTATATAATTTGCCTATTTTTGAAGGCAATTCTGTACCTATTTGTGAGTATTCAATATATTTTATAGTGTTTTTGGTATTTAACAAATTTTAGAAAATTATGGTAATTAATATTTTTTAATTTATAGGCAAAAATGTCTTCATCTAGCACTGAAACCCTATGACATAGCTTGTTTGATGATATATCATACCTAGATAATTTGTTACTAGTGTATGAACCTAAAAGTGATAATGAGGATAGGAACTTCTTGAAGAAAATGATCCACACAATGATCTTATAGAAGGTCAAGACGTAAATAGACCAGAGGTGAACCTTCAGAGGACCCTAAGGAGGATCTTGAAGATGACCTAAAACCAGACCTTGACGAATTCCCTAAAGAAGACCTAGAGGAGTTAATGGAGGAACTACCACATGAGGAACCTCAAGAAGCATGTGATTCCGGACTTAGGTCAGAAACTTTATTTCCCATTGAATCCTTTCATGAGGAACCTTTCCTAGTTTCTTCATATTCACACCCTAAGTCAGTGCCTACTATTCTCGATGAATCTCAAGTTGAGGAAGGAGAGGAAGTGAACCAACCATGTACCTTTTGCTTTGGCTATGAGTATAGCTGAAAGAGATGTAGTCAAACTAACAGATATAAAAGATATTAATAGCATGCTCTCCAAATATATTGAGTTCATGATAGATAAGCAGAATACTGAATTCTACATAAAAGTTATAATATAATACATAAAACCTACTAGAGTTAGAGGCAAACTCAAAGGAATACCCATAGGGAAGGTCTACTGGCTTAAGATTTTTGTATCTAGCTATATGAAAATGTCTCACAAACTTAAGAAACTAAGAAAAGTGATGCTTGCATATTGTCATTCTCATATCAAATGATGTTATATTTGTGTTTGTTTTGCTTTGTTAAAGGCATATTTTTAGTCTTCCTTTCTTTATAAAGATTTATAATTTGTTACATACCTTATATGTTAAAAGAATATGTTTATATTTTTTAATTATTCATATATACTTTTTGTAAGTAGGAGCCTTTTAGAAAATGAGTATTCTAAAATCAAAATTTAATGAGTATAGTGCTTACATTATTTTGATAGGACGTTATGGCTATTGCTAGCATCTATGTGATGGGAGGTACAAGCGTATTCTCCTGATCATAGGTCTAGTGATATTATAATTTTTTTGATAAAAAATAATATAAGTATGTAATATTGTATACTTCACTGTGTTATAAATGTAAAATTACTAAAATGTTCTATGGTTCAAATTCTCTCAATATTAATATAGGATAGGTTTGTCATTGAACCAAAATTAAACAATGGCAACCAAGAACATTATTGTTGAATTAAACAAGGGGAAAGACTCAACAAAGATAATTGGTATATTTGGCACTGAAGGGTCTAATATATCCGAGAAGAACATGATGCCATTGAGCCATTATAAATGTCCCTTATGGAACCTGAGGCTAAAAATAGGTTCAACACAGGAGAGACCAGGAGGCATATCTGATTTGGAAGAAGAATAGCATTACAAGAATCACACTATTGAGCGTTATGGCTAACAGCCTAATTTGTGAATTTGAGACACATAGGACTGCACAAGCCATGTGGATAGCCTTAAAGGACAAGTTTGCCAGAGTCTCCACAACCAAGCTTAGAAGGTTGAAGATTAAATTTGATACATATAAACTTAAGCCAAATAACCATATGAGGCAATATCTTAGAGAGATGGCCAACATGATTCATGTATTGAAGGAGGTTGGACATAATCTATCTGACGAGCAACAAGTACAGGCTGTTATTGTCACATCCTTACTCTCAACCTCAATTATACTCATTCACAAGTCATTGGAACCAATTACATAGCCTTTTGCCTTAGAAACATCCATTTTCAAAAGAATTACTCTCGGCTACTAATTCACTTTTACTGTTCATTTAGTAATTCTAGAACATGTGGTACTTTGAAAATTTATAATTAAATGTAAAAAAATTGAAATAAGGCAGTTATAATTTCTAATAAAATATCTTTCATTGAAATTTGAGGGAAAAATATAAAATCGAGGTTCCATTTTCTCAATGAAATCATTTTATTCATTGAAAACACGGTTCATTTGGTAAAATCTGGAAGTTCCAGTTTCTTTGCCTTAATTTCAAAAATTCATTTATCTTTCATTAATTATCCAAATGAACCGTGTTACCTATGGTTTTAAAGATCTAGAAGTCCTTTTTAATCTCAACAAATTTCATGGAAAAACACATTCATTTGCTATACGAAATTCATATCAGAACGTTACTGTCTCCAATTGCTTACTTTATCTCTATTCCAGATTTTAACTCTAACTTTGAAAAATCATAACAATTAAGCTACTTAACTAATTGAGGTTTTCTTGGTGTTCATTTAAATCTTTGTATGTTAGCTATTATCATGCCAAATTTTAAGTTCAAAATCATTGGTTTAGGCATTATAGTCATCGTCACAAAGCGTCAGCCTTAGAGCACACTTACATAATCATACAGTATACATACTATCATATCCTTCCTTAGTATCATGTAAGTAATGTAACTTATTATACAAAATCATCCATCTATGTTTACCCTTTTTCCTTGTGAAGATCCAGCACCTATAAGATGGTTATGCATATAGAAGGAATGAGATTTCATGGAAATCCCAATAGCAAGTTACACAAACCATAATATCATGCATGATTAATTGGATGCTTAACATGTTATCATGAGATGGGAGCTACTTCATAATGGTACATAAGAAAACTCTAACATGCATATTGTCATGACATAACTTGCAAGGAGTTGTAATCATTCATACTTCATCATAGACATGATGACATAATCTTAAGCTCAACTAAACACCATAATCAACAAGCAAGCAACAATTAAGCAAACATAAAACTATAGTTAGGTATTCTTGCTACCTCTTAGCTATCCTTGTCAAGGTCTTCTTGAGATGATTTCCTTTCTTCACAAATATCAAAACCTACCCATTACAAAGTAATGTCAAGTTACAACTCAACTTGAACACAAATCCAGGATTAGGTTTTCACTAGTTTCCATTCTTTCTCTATTTTATGTTTTCTACTTCTATCTTTCCAAAATAAATTCTCATGATTCATTTCCACATAATTTTTCATGTAAAATCTAAATATGAAACTAGAATTTCCAAAATCAAATCATGTCACATGGTACAGTACCAAACTGAAGTGCATGCTCTTGTTTTCCAAAATTCATATTTTGATTCCAATGCTTCCAATATTTGTTCCCCTACTTTATCCTCACACAATTTTCCATTTTAAACTCATTGGAAGCATCAAAATCATTAAATTCCAATATATGAACAGTGTCATGCATAGTAACAGCAATGAACAAAAAACTCTAACTTCATGCATACTTGGATTCCCAAGCTTGTACCACTTGATTCTAGCTTGTTTAAGCTTATATAAACTATCCATAACATAAAACTCATATTCTAACCATATTTAGACAGCACCTCTAGAAGCAACCTCAAGGGAAATATAGTACAAAAATCCCTTAAAATCATGAGTTATCTTGCTAGAATAAAGCTCAAGATCAAGGGAGATGATTACCTTATTGTTGCTTCAAGTTGTGTGCTTCTTTCTTAGTTGAATGGAAATTTTGCAAGAGGTTCCCTATGGTTGTCCAAGCATGCAAAACCAAGCTGAATAGGGGGTATTTATAGATGAGCTTGAGTGCAAATGGATTGCCAAGATTGATTTGGTTACTATTTGATCTAATGGTCCATATTCATTCTTGCACAAGCTTACCCTAGAAGCCTCCCCTTTTGATGCCATGCATGGAATAATTTAGGGGCATGCTTGGTTGGAAAAATTGAAATATACTGATAGGAAAAATTCTAGTTCAGTCCGGTATCAATCGGAGCAGTTTAACAAAAACCAGACTGCTTTCTGTTCTTAATTTTTATAATTTTTTAGGATATGTATTATGTCCTAGAAATCAATGTCTAGGTTCCTCATACCATTAAAATTTTTAGAATGAGTATTTATTTGCCATCCATCCCTTGGGAAATGACCAAAATACCCTTGGTGTCCTTTCTTGCATTATATTAACCTTAAGGGCATAATTGTCATTTTACCCCTCTTTGTATTGCCTCATGGCATATAATGGCTCTAAATAATCATATTTATACTATATTACACATTTTTAGCCTCTACAGAATGACCAAAATGCCCTCCATCCATCACTGGTGCAATATGGTCATCAAGGGGCATTTTCCTAATTTCACACTTTTCTTGGACTTCTCTGGACTCTGGGCCACTTAACTATCCAATCACCTTATTGGTCTATTGATGGTACCATGTGGGACTCAGTTTGAGCTCATTTCCCTTATAGCATAAATCCCAAGACAACTCTTCTGGTCCTATTTATCGGGTATTTTATTTCACCGTAAAATCCCGTAAGAATTCTACAGGATTCCTTTTCTTACTCTGTCAGTTTTATAAATTCATATATTAAATATAGGAATTTACTATCAGGTTTAATCTAATTCTAATATCTAAAAAATACTGTAATAATTTTTTCTGACTTCAAGAATTTATATCAATTAATCGGGACCTCAAATCAAAATTCTGTGACTCCTTAAATTGACCAGAATAACTTCATCTATCTATTGGTAAACTTTGGGTCTAATTTGATTCCAGGCATTTTTGAGCATTTTTTAGTTCAACTTTCTCATAATTACATTTAGGTCCATGACTTTTTGTATATTTACATTTAGGTCCCTAAACTTTTAGAAATTACCTCTTTTGGCCCAACTTTTGTTTCTACTTTAACTGATACCATCAATAGACCCTCTCTTTCCTTTCTTAATCTGATACAGTTTATTCCAAGAATCTCATGTCCATTTTATATAAACTGTACAATTACATCAGGTAAAAAAATTGGAGATATGACAGTTATCAGGTCCCTACCTATCAGTTGGTATCACATGAAAGTTAACTTGGCCCATAATAAAAACATCGTCACTTTTATTGATGTAGCTAAACATTTAGAGCTAAATGATGAACGTCTAGAGTCTTACAAGGCTACTAGATAAGCCTATTCGACTGAGGATACTAGTCTTTCCTATTCAAAGCCCAAATCCAAAAATGGAAAAACATTCTAAAATAATGGGAAGAAAGGTGGACCTCTATCAAAGAAAGGTAATAAACAATACAAGAAGAAAGGAAATAAAGGTGGCAAGAAAAAGTTAGACCTGAAGAAGGTCAAATGCTTTGCTTGCCATAACATGGGGCATTTCGCACGCTACTATTCTAAACAGGCCGAAAGTGAAAAATGTATAAGTGAATTATGTCAATTCACATGTCTCATTTGTTTTTAATACTATTTTTCTAACATAACATGTTTCTTCTTCTTGGTTATTGACTCAAGTTTCACATACCACATAAGTCAAGATTGAGGATCTTTCATGGATTATCATCAGTTGCTATATCAAAGCAAGTAGCTTTATGTTGGGAATAATGTGAGGATTGATGTTCGAGGCATTGACACCTACAAACTTGTTTTGTGTGGTAGAAAGACCTTGATGTTGCATAATATGCTTCATGCTCCTGACATCTGACGGAATTTAGTTTATGTTATTTGCTTACTAGACTTTGGGTTTCATGTAAACTTTTATAGTAAAATTCCAAACATTTTTAGCAACTCAATATTTTATGTTTTAGCTTTCCGATTTCAAAAGATTTTTATTATGGACCTTGCTAGTGATTTTAATGCTCACGATTATTTTGCTATTACTTCGAGTAATCCTGATATAAATATTTAGCATGCTAGACTAGGATATATTAATCAAAATAGAATAATTAAACTAGCAAAACAAGGTATGTTAGGGGTAATCCCCAACATAGATATGTCATTATGGGAAAACTATCTAGCCAGTAACAAGTAAAAAGCCATTCGGTAGGGGAACATGAGCTAAAAATCTGTTGCAATGAATCCATTCTGATATTTGTGGTCAAATGAGTGTCAGGGCAACACATGGAGCTTGGTATTTCATTACCTTTATTGATATTTTTCATGATGTGGAGATGTCTATTAAGTCTAAGGCACTAAAGTGTTTTAGATGATACATACATGAAGTAGAGAATCAAATTGACAATAAAATCAATGCATTTTACACTGATTGAGGTCTTGAATACTTGTCTGATCAATTCAAATAGCTCTATAAAGAAAAATGAATTATTAGGAAACTAACTATCCTTGGCACACCTTAACAGAATAAGATTACCGAAAGAAGAAATGGAACTCTTCTATACATAGTTAAGTCTATGATAGCTTAGGTAAACCTTCAAATTTCATATTTGGAGTGATGCTTTATTGACAACAACCTTTATACTTAACTGTGTTCCCTTAAAGTCAATTACTTCTATACCCTACGAGTTATGGACTAAACACTAGCCAGATCTAAGCATCCTTAGACCTTAGGGCTTGACAACATATATCCATGAAGGTTCTCAAAGATATGGGAAACTGGTCTTAGAGGGAAGAATTGTATCTTCATAAGGTACATTGAACCCTAAAAAATATATGTATCTAGAAGTAAAATTGAAGATGGAACAGTGATTGAAATAGAATCAAGAGATGTTACATTCATTAAGATAGAATTTCCTATTAGGGGAGATATTGACTGCACAATGTCACTTTATGAGACTC
Source organism: Leucaena leucocephala (assembly GCA_037074615.1). Taxonomy (NCBI): domain Eukaryota; kingdom Viridiplantae; phylum Streptophyta; class Magnoliopsida; order Fabales; family Fabaceae; genus Leucaena; species Leucaena leucocephala. The sequence continues at coordinate 9,892,609 of CM073525.1, forward strand.
AGGAACAAGATAGTGTAGAGTAAATTGATAGACCAGAATTCTCTAGGTATGTCAATCTAAGGGGAAGCCAAGAATGGTCAACATAAAGATCGAGACAAATAAAAAATATAAGTAGGTAGCTCCGGTTAAAAGGAATAATAAGGAAAGTGTTTTAAAGAGACACTTCCAAATAAAAGATGAATCACTTTTAGTTACTCTAGAAAGGGATTATGAACCACATTCTGTCCATGAACCCTTGGCAGCTCCTGCCAATGAGGAATGAAAGAAAGTAATAGAAGAGGATATAGACACAATGATGAAAAAAATAAGTTTGGGAGTTGGTTGATCTGCCAAAATGGCTTAAATCCATTAGGAACAAGTTATCAAAATCAAGAGAAAGATGGATTGATCAATTGACAAATTGAAACCCCAATTGGTTACAAAGGGATATATACAACATAAAAGTATAGACTATGATGATACATTTTCACCTGTTGTGCACTTCAACTAGATAAGACTTATTCTGACAATAGTAAACATTCTAAACCTATAACTACATTAAATGGATGTAAAAACTATATTTCTGAATAGTGATCTAGATGAAGAAATATATATGGAACAATCATTATATTTCATTAAAAAGGGTTTGAGCACAAAAAGTATAAACTTAAAAGACTATTTATGGACTAAAATAATTATCCAGATAGTGGTACTTGAGGTTTCACAAGGCAATAACTTTATATGACTTCCAGATGATGGAAGAAGACCACTGTGTCTGTCATATCCTAATTTTTTCCTATCTGTATAATATTGATAGAGGAAAGAGGTTTGGAAAGGATTATGACGATGATCAAAAGAAATAATAGAGGTTAAATGAGTCTTGAAGAAATAAATGGACCTAAACAAAAATTAGAAAAGTTTAAAGGCCAAAAGTTAAAGTAGAAACAAAAGTTGGGCTAAAAGTGATACTTTTCAAAAGTTAAGGGACTTAAATATAATTAAGTAAAAAGTTCAAGGGTAAAATTGTAATTATGGAAAGGTCAGCCTGAAAAGGGTTAGAACTGCCCAAAAGTATTTCAGTCTCATATTCCATTAGTAAATAGAGGAAGATATGCTGGTCAATCTAGGATGATACAGAAATTTTATTAGGGATCCAGAACACATATATTTATCTGACAATCTGAAAGTTATTTAAAATTTTATTAGATTTCATAGACTTCAGATATAAGTTGGAGAATTACAGGAAAGTGTACCCTACAGTGTTAGATGTCCTAGATCTGACAAAATCCCAGAAGAAGTTTTGTATAAAAAGTTATTCACATATTAGTGAATTTTGACAGGACTTTGATAACACCTGTGATCCGATAATGAAACTTATTGGTATGTAAGCCTAAATAGAATGAGATCATATGACCTCATATATAGTCCCATAATGCACTAAGGAGGGCCCAAAACCCAGGGTACCAGTCCATCAGCAAAAGAGGCTAATATCCAGAAAAAGTGTGAAACTACGAAAATACCCCTGGACGCTCATATTGTACTAGAGATGGATGGAGGGCATTTTAGTCATCTGGGACAAGCTAGAAATGTGGCATATAGTGTAAATATGATTAGTTAGAGCCAGTATATGCCCTGAGGCAGTATAATGAGGGGTAAAATGACAATTATGCCCTTAAGATTAATATAGTACAATAAAGGATACCAAGGGTATTTTGGTCATTTTTGAAGGGATGGATGGCAGATAAATACTCAGTATAACAATATCAATGGTATGAGAAGCCTAGACATTGATTTTTAGGATAGAATACATATCCTGGTATATTAAAAAAATTAGGAATATAAAATAGTCCAGTTTTTTGTGAAACTGCTTCGATCGATACCGAATTGGACTGAAATTTTTCTAGAGGTTTCCTACCATGAGAATTTCACCACATGTATCATGAGTTTTCCCTTGAGTTGTCCCTTGTGATTTCATGGATGATGTCATAATTATTATTTTTGAAAAAGTTAAATCCAATATTAAATGTTGGCCTTTAGATCAAATAGTGCACAAAGTAATCTTGGCTATTGATTTTCCATGAATTTTTCTATAAATACCCTTCAAATCTGCATCCAAACTGTGAGCCATGGAACCTAGGGGAAACTCTTGCAAAATGAAAACTCAAGCCAAGACAAAGAAGATTCAAGGTACCAAAGTTCAAGCAAGCTAGAGATTAAAGGTAAACATTCTATCCTAGCTTATTTTCCTTTGATTTGAGAGCTTGAACTTAGGGTTTTCATGGGAGAAAATTTGGGTTTTCTATAAGGTGTTTTGCTGTCCAAAAACCTTAGATGAAAGGGAAAAGAAGAAATTAAAGTTAGAGACATATGATTGAAGCTTAAACAAGCTAGCTAAGTGGTTAGTTGTTGAATCAAGTTGATATTCTTGGCTTTGCCATGGTTGAACCTATTTGGTATACACTATTCATGAAGGAAGGAAATGGAATTTCAATAATTTAATACTTACATTGAATTTATATAATGATTTTGTGTAGGATTGGAAAGGTTTTGAACCTTGGAAGCATTGAAATTCTAAGTTTGTAGTTTTTGAAATCCTTCACAGTTACTGTTTACTCATATGAACAGTGATTGGAATTCATGATTTTGATGCTTCCAATGATTTGAAAATGAAAAGTTGTGTGGGGTAAAGTGGAGAAACAAGTATGGGAAGCATTAGAATCAAAATGAGGATTTTTAAAAGAATTGTATGCATATGTTCAGTTCTATACAGCAGGCCATGAAGGAATTGGAATTTCATTATTCCAAGCTCATAAATGGATTTAAAATATGAAATTGTGTAGGGTAAAGTCAAGACATCAATTTATTTAAAGGCCAAACCCATTAGTTAAGAATAAGGAAAGTTAATGAGATTAATGTTCAAGAAGTAAGTTATGTTATTTAAAGTGAGTTTAATATTCAAGGAAGTTAGATGGTGATGGAAGAATGGTTATGTGATGTTAGGAATTGGTTGGTATGGTCTAAAAGTGGCAGCCACATGTTCAAGAAAAGTGAGAAGAAAGAAGCAAGAGGAAGTGAAAGAGAGTCAAGTATATGAGGTAGTAAACTTATCCTAAACTTGTATGCCCTGAATGTTATGCTTAAATGTGCTATGGCTTTGTTGAATTGTGTTACATATGTGCTTATGTATGAAGCTCTGTTGCTATGATTACTTTGGCCAATTGTATTTCATATGTTACATGGAAGCATGCACATTACACAATTTTAATACTTTGACAAGTAGGCACAAGTATCTACATTAATGTATGCATTGCTTAGTAATGTTTGCTACTGAGATTTCCCAAAAAATCTCATTCCTTTTCATGTAAACCCAATCCCACAGGTTTGTGAATAATGAAAGAGGATAATGAAGCATGAAGAAAAGCTAGGGATTGGATAGTATATGTATTATGTGAGAAATTGGTAAGTGTAATGTTGCTGTATGACCAATCTAAGTAGTGGTGGTCAAGATGTAATGAAACATAGAAAATGATGGAATAAATATATGAAATTTTACAGATATTTAGTTGACATGCCAAGCCTTATTTTGACACCAAGAACGCTTTATTTGGATGTCTGTACAAAGATAACTAATTTTCCAAATTAAGGGACCAGAATCTATTTCCAAGATTTTTGACCAAATGAACAGTAAATTTTGGCGAATAAACTGTATTGATTGACATATCATTTGGTCTAGACTTTATTTTTTCCTTAAAGTTCAAGATGTTATCTTCACGTAGCTTTTTGAGCCACTTCCCTTTGATTTTTCTAGAATTAATTATGATTTTTCAAAGTTCATTGCGTAATCTGGAATACCATATGAACAGTAACCCGAGCAAGATTAAAATTCTAGATTTGGCTAATAGACTTCCAAGGTCTTGTAAGTGGTTTCAAATGCTACTGAATGGTCCCTAAGATGTATAAAAGTAAGGATGTTATAGTTTCTATGTTAAGTAGTTTGGGGATAACTTTATAATATTATCCTTATATGTAGACAATATACTCTTAGCAGGAAATAATATTGACTTGATGATAGCTATTAAAGAATGGCTCTAATCAAATTTTCAGACGAAAGACATGGGTGAAGCAGAATATATAGTTGGAGTCAAGATCTTAAATGGTCGCTCTAGGAGAATCCTCACTCTTTTATAAGTGAATTACATCAAGAAAATACTTAAGCGATTCAATATGAGTGACTGCAATCCCATGGATATCCCTGTGGCCACTGAGTAGCCTTGAGTCTTGACATGTAAAGATGGAAAGAGTTCCATATGCCAGTACTGTTGGCAGCATGGCATATTCAATCATGTGTACAATACTAGATATTTGTTATACCATGGGGCTAGTTAGTAGATTCTAATCCAACCCCAGTAAGAAAAATAGAAAACAGTGAAAAGGATCTTGAAATACTTAATGGGTACAACTGACTATGTATTCTATTATCAAGGAAGCAATCTGTACGTAGTCAGATACTCTAATGTTGATATAGGCAGAGATGACGAAGAACAAAGATCGACTCCAAGATACACCTTCTTACTTAAGAACGGTACCATATGTTAGAGTAGCAAGAAGAGGACATGCATTACCTTATACATTGTGGAAGCTGAGTTCATGGCATACATTGTAACAATGCAAGATACTATTTGGTTGAAGAGATTTATCGAATACCTAGGATCTAGGAATGAGAGTACCTATCTGGTGCTGATACACTATGACAACACTATAACCATGGCCTACACTAAATACCTTAAGTATGACAGCAAGACCAAACACATTAATAGCAAGTATAACTTTGTGAGAGATTGTATAACACATAAAATTGTAATTTTATAATACATTTCAACCAAATGTATGGTAGCAGATCCTCTATTTAAGCTAGTAGGAAGAAACATTTGAGAAACATGTAAATGCTATTGGCATGCGTAAAATGTAAAATTGTAGACCTTTTGTAATATTTTTTTATTAAGGATACCATGTTATTCATTATTACTTATATGTCTGAGTGAAAGTATACAATGTCTAGTATGTTATATATGTTAAAAAGGTTAGCTCTCCCATTCAAGCAACTGCCTTTGATACTAGAGAGAAGCGTTCAAAAATGAGAAATATGCTCACTAGTAAAGTAGCAAAAGTGCTGATATAGTAGAGAAGAAATATAGTGAATGTTGTGTTAACTTAAAAAGGTGTAGTAAGTCCATATGAGATCCATAAGTATAGATATGGATCAAACTGTGGATACTCATATCCATGAAACTTGCTGCCAGATACCAAATTCTTTAAAATTGATGTCATATTATATGATTAGAATTGAAGAGTTTAGATTTAAATACTATGAATGTCTAGACTCTGTACAATGTGATTTATAGAACCAAAATGACATATACTCTTATAGGATAAGAGGAATATCATAGCATGTGATTCATACAGTGTGTGCTAAAGAATTACAAATGGCAAGTGAATCAATCCCTGCTTCATTACTGTGTGAATTCCATAAAGGTACCATCATTTTATTAATGTCCTTTGACTTTGATAGTATCATAGAGGTATGTTGTAGCGTTTACTACTTTAGTATATGTCCTATGATCAAGTTATATATGAACTAAAGGTATTATGCTAAGAAAGAGATTGATTCATATCAAAATAATATATAGGCGAAAGACAGATTACTAGAATATACATATCCATGCTGGTATCTATGATCGGTCCCTTGTGATATTATTTTCTTAATTTTATAAGTGTGGATACTATGAAATAGAGGCTATTTGAGTTACATGCTAACTAAAGAGGGACTAGATTAGCCATAAGAGAAGTATATATAGATAAATATAGGACATTCAAGGTACTATAATATATTTGGTCGATCTGTACTAAAGGGTTGTCTTGTGCTGGTCTTTATAAAAAAGATTTCTAGTACATATACCAAAATGGAGATGTCATGCCTATGTGGTCACTACAAAGCATATAGTATGAAAGAAGAAAGAGAATGAGATTGGACCCACGGCATCTAATATACCAAATGTGAGTGGGAGATGTTGGAAAATTGGCTTATCTATCTTTAGTGGATTAAGCCTAAACCCAAGAGAGATTTGGGTCATTATGTGAATAATGGAGAGAATAGAGTGTATATTGTTAGTTTAGGCAGAAACACCCAAGAGGGGGTGAATTAGGTGTTTTAAAAAATTTAACTGAAATATAAACATTAATAGAAAGATAAAAATATATGCTTGATAAATAAGAAGATAGGAGAGTTTTCACCAAGGGGACGCAAATCAAGTTATACTAGTTTGGACTAAATTTTTGTCTTACATCTAGTACTCAGACACTTGTGATTTTTCATTATCTCCAAGATTACAACGGGCTCTTGGTTCCTTTAATATAACAAATCTAGAATTGACTCCTTTAATTGCTCCCCTTTACTTCTCGTAAGGTTATGATTACAACTTAAGATAAACAATCTCTTAAGCTAACATAATGAAATGAAGGTTGAGACAATCTCTCTTAAAGAGTAAATATAAAGATACACACTGAAGCTCAATGTTTGTGGAATTGTTACTGAATGAAGAATAACTAATAATGTAATAAATTCGATGTTGTTGTATCACTTAGTTGGTTGTTGTCTTTATTCAATGAGTCCTTAAATAACTTTTTCTTCACTTGTAGCCATTAGAATCAGATTTGTAGCCATTGAAGTGAATGCATGGTTGGTCGTTGACGAGAGTAGGTAAGCATTTCATGCATTGCCGGAAGTAGAAAGTTTTCGTTGTGTAGCCTTCATCATTTTGAATCTATAGCATTTTCTAAATATATTCAAACAAAAGATCCAGTAGTCATTGAAACATTAATTTGAGTATATCATCTTGTCAATGACTTGTTATTAAGATACGGAGTTCCTAAATAAATTCATATGACTTAAAAAGACAATGTGTTGTATTAATCGATTACCCAATTGATTAATGCATAGTTAGTGTGTGACATAGAGAAACAGAGCATCACATTAATTAGTTTATTCAAGCATATGCAATGTAAACTTGTAAATATAAGTTTCTCAATGGAATCCTTATGAAGAATAATGAGAACTGAAACAACCTTAACTTCCGATGTTACCTTGGGGTTACTTCAAAAATTAAACAAAGGATTGCGTATAGTGCAATATCAGGTCTTTCTCTTTGAGGAGCCAAAAATAAAATTGAATTCCTAAGTAACTAAATGCAATGCAACCTAAACTGGAGAATGAGAGTTTGATTTGATGACTAACAAATAAATGCAATGAATAAAAATAATTTTAAATAAAATATTTTTAGAATTTTTAATTCAATGAAAGGAATAATGAATGATAATAAGTGAATCAAATAAATTTGAAGGTGATTAATAATAATAAAAGCAATTCTCTAATTCAATAACGCAGGAAATCATAGATTTAATAGATATGTGAGTTATAAAGAATGAATTAAAAATTATAATTAGCTTTTAATTCAACAACCGAGCCACCTTGAATTGTCACAAAATATTTTCCAAAGCCCTAATTGATTAACTACCACCAGAATAATAAAATAAGACTAAAGATATTTAAAACCAATACTTAATTATACCTCAATAATTTATAAAAATATAAGTTAAGCCAACAAGAGACACAATGATCCAATAATTCAAGCCACCATGAAAAATCACAAAATATTCACAATAATGTCAATACAATGTCTGACCCATATCAAAGTAAATGAAATTAAAGTTAATTAAAGATTAATGTCAAATGTCAAGCAAAAAATTAGTTACAATAATCCTCAATAATTATAAATAATGCATTATCAAGCTTCCCAATAATTATAAAATTAATCCTAAGATCTAGGAGTCATAATATAATTATTGGGTAGAGAATTAGAGTAACTTATACTTCACTTTAAGATTCCAAACTCATGTCTTTATCATTAAATTAGAGAATTAGGACGCTCTAGTCTCGCCTAGTCATAGAGATGGACACCAACTTCAAGATTTTATGGCCACCCATACTCATATTCACTATAACTGATTATGTTCGTTCTACTGCTGGGTTCTTTTGTACTTGCTTGCATGGGACGGAGGCCATGGTGTGCTGCTGTCTCTGTTGGTGTGTAGGCTGAATGGTGCTATCGTGAATGGAGAAGGAGGACGGTGGAGGATGACATGATTGCTGAAGCTTTCCCTATGGTTTCTTATAGCCATTTGGTTTTTCTGTGATGTCTCCTCCCCTTCCCTCTACGTGTATGGTGTGACGATGGAGGCTACTGCTTGTTGAGGGTGTGAAGGTTGAAGGTGTAGAGGTGGAAGATGAAGTACCGCCACGTGAAGGGTTTTGTTCTCATGTCTATGATGTCACCCCTGGTTGATTGCTCTGTGTGTGTTCTGTAATATCCTTAATCTTCTGTACTAGTTCCTATGTACAGATTAAACGGAATATATGAGCTCTGTTTCAGGAAAAACATGTGTACCTTTATGTAAAGAAAAGGATTAAATTGCAAAAGAAAGGAAATTAAGGGACCTAAATGCAATTATGGAAAGTTTAAAGTTAGGAATGAAAGGTAGACAAAAATATGGGGTCTTAAAGTGTAATTTTAGCCAAATTAAGGGACTTAATTATAAAGAAGGAAAAGTTCCCTGGGGCTAAAGTATAATTAAAGAAAATAGGCCAGAAGTGGTTTGCACTGCCCGACAGCATGTCAGTCCCAGATTCTACCAGAAGGTAGGGCAGGTGACGCCGGGTAACCAAGCCTAATACCGGAATTTTTGAAGACTCCAGATAGCCAGAAATGGACTGATCGTCCAAAAGTTATAAAAATTTATACCGGATACCCTAGATTTCAGATATAAGTGGGAAAATACAGGATGATGCGCCTTTATGGGCGGATGTCGGGAAACTGACAGGATACCGATAGGAGGTCTGTAGGAAAAGTTATTCACAAAATAAAAAAATCCAGACGGAGTGTGAGGCCCCCGGGGATCCGGGTAGGAGATTTATCGGTATTTTTAAAGAGGCTGAATGCGATCGGATGACTTCGGTCAGATGACCGTTATAACCCCCAAGGATGCCTGAACACAGTAGGACACTATATCTGGGAAAAAGAGCCGGTGACCGGAAAAGGTATATACTCGGTAAATAATAGTTAAAATATTCAATGAATTGTGTTAAAGGAAGATTCCTCGTAATGCGTGCCATACAGGTAATGGACCCAGGAAGCCCGAAAATGGCGCCATTAGAGGCCCAATAAGACTCTTGGACTGATAGGTGGGCCAGTGTCCAGCAGAACCCCGGAAAAGTGCGAAATTACGAAAATGCCCCTATGTTGTACAAAAAGGGCAGCAGATGAATGTAGGGTATTCTGGTCATTTTGGACAGACCCAGAGGTCAAGACATGTCTAAATAAGGTTGACTAGAGCCAGTATAAGCTTTGACCGGGTCCAGAAAGGTGTGAAATGACGATTTTGCCCTTAGGGATTAAAATAGGACAAGATATGGCACCAAGGGCATTTTGGTCATTTCGCAGGGGATCTGTAATTGAGTCTGGACCCAATATTAAAAAGTTAATGATATAAAGGGTCTAGATACTAAATGTGAGGTCAGTAGACATAAAAAGGATCTTCAGAAACATCAGATTCAGAAAACGGCACGTTTTTCGAGGCGATAGACCGGGCCGGTACCAGATTGGACCAGAAAGCTTCCAGAACCTCCAAATTTCGTCACATGAAGAATATGGGTGGTGAGGTGTCCTATGAGGTGTCCCATGAGGTGTCCAGGGTGATGCAGTAAAAAGAATTAAAGAAAATAGGAAATTCCAGGAAAAACCAGGACCACATGTTCAGATGGCTTCAAAATTACAAGAATGCCATCCATTAAAGCTATAAATACCCCCTTCCCCTCCCATTTTATGCATCCCACGTTTTTGGCAAGAAAAGAGAGAGAAAGAAGAGAGAGAAGGAGAAAGAAAGAAAGAAAGGAAGTTCTGGTGGAGTTGGAAGTAGTAAGGAAGTTCTGAAGCTCTGCTTTTGAGGTAATAACTAATCCTAGCTCTTATGTAATGTCTTTGTGATGTGTTGTTTTGTTTGGTTGATTGTTGTCCTATATGTTATGCTTGAAGCTCTATTCCAATGCTATGATCATATGTTATTGAATATGGAAGCATGCAGCATACTTATCTATACACAGTCACAAGCAAGCACCGTCACTTTGCATTACATATTTTGTTATGATTGTTGTTACTGGGATTCTTTTGAATCTCATTCCCAAACATAACATTACAGGGGAGGTTCTGTCAAAATAAAATTTGGAAATCTTAAGAGACGCCGGTAGGCTGCCGAAATTCTGACAACGAAGACGGAACAAAGAAAGGAACTGATACGTACTGTGTACGTAGTGCTGTCTAAGGAGGCTGGAAGTGAGTGGACCCAGCAGGTTCATCCAGTCTTTCCTGGGTACTACGTAGAATGGTAGTTCGCATAAGGGAATTACCGAATTGGTACAACATCAGTTACTTTCTAAAGAAGAATTGCAGCAGTTATGCTGCCGGTTTTTAGACAGAAAAGGATGTAATACAATATGAGGGAGTTAATCATGCACTAATATATAACAGTTGATTATTTATTAATTGTTATCTGGCCTGTATGACTGATATGTGTTGGCTGTATGCTTGAGTATGTAAAGACTAAATGCTGAAAATAGGCTCAGTGAACAGTAACTCGTGAAGACCCATTCATGTTTGATAAATCATTAAAAATAGTAAAGGATTGAATTAATGTACGAAATTTTTAGAGTAAAAAGTAGACATACTAAGATTTAATTTGATATATAGAATGTCTAATTTGGATGTATACACGAAAATATATAAATTGTTAAAGTTGGGACCAGAATGCTGGATTCAAGAGAAAGTCATTGGATGAACAGTAAGATTGAAACGTTGACCCACGTGAAATTTGTCAAGGATTGGTCAACCAATGATTTTTCCCTGAAATATATTTGAGTTAGCTTCATGTAGCAATTTGAACCACTTCATTTCAATTTTTATAGAATTAGTTATAAATTTTCAAAATCAGGTCACTCATCTGGAATTTGCCACAGTGAACAGTACTCGATATGAATAAAATTCCAGATTAAGTGTTATGACTTCAATGACCCTGAAAGTGGTTTAAGTGCTACTGAATGGTCCCTAAGATGTATAAATATAAGGATGTGACATTTTGGTATCAGAGCAAAGGATTCTGGCTTAAGAAATGCTCTGAATAGATGATTTATAGAAAGATATACCATGATAAAGCCGTCATAATTGACACTAAGTAGTGTTTGCAGGATGGCTAGACATAGATTTGGGTCTGAAACTACGGTAAACCAATGGGAATTAAGACCAGAGGTCTCTAGTTCAGATAGTTCAGAAGAAGAGATAGTAAGCAATGATTCTGACCTCTGGACACCTCCAGTAGCTGGTGATTCTGAGGAGGATAGTTCCTCGATAGGATCAAACTTTCCAATTGATGATCAGGAAGTGATGATAACAGAAGGCCCTATTCCTGCCATTTCCATATGTGCGGTACCCTTGAATATAACAGACAGTTCAGGGTCCAGCTAAGTACGTGTTCAGAGTAATGCGCCAGGTTCCAGTAGGCCCGAAGTGACTCTGGTAGAAATGTATTTGGGAGGTTTAATCGTAAGAATGGTCCCAGGGAGGAACCTGAGTAGAGAGCAACTTGAGAGATCGGTAGCATTAGCCCGACAACTATACGAGTTGAGGCAGACCCTGTTCGAAAACATAGATCAAGATTATTCGGTCTACCAGGAGTTTATTACAAGGGTGAAAGCCATATATCAAGCCTGGGATTCAAATGTGTTAACCATGGGGTTTTGGCTAGAAATTATGAATGACGTATTGCCGAAGACTCCTACCTGGAGATCGGAGTTGGACCAGTATTTTGATAGAGAATCATATTGTACCATATCCGACTGGATCTACCTAGTAGAAGAATACATTAGAATAAAGTTTAAGAAAATTAGAGTATAAAAGACTAGAATGGTACTGTGATATGTACATACATTCTGTATGTATATTATGTGTGAAATGAAATTTATTGTATTTCCTTCTGTTTTTAAGTATAACAAAATGGTACGAACAAGGAGAACTATTCTAGCTGAGGAACCCCGAGAGGCTGGAAACCTTAATCAAATGATTCTAGAACGATTAGAACAGCAACAAAAGATGATAGAAGAAATGAGAGCTGCTCAAGCACGAAATGAACAAGACAGAGATGCTGCCATAGCCGCGGCAGTAGCAGCAGCTGTAAATAATTTAAGACCGCCAGAGCCTTCAGGAGTAACTAGTAGAGAACCTGAAGAAGTACCACAGCAGGCAGAACAGCCCCAGAGAAGGGTTGAATCAAGGGAGGAGGCAGTTGGCATCCAACAATGGATGGTGCGATTTTGCAAACACAATCCTCCCATATTCGAAGGGACATTTGAAGTACATGTAGCAGAAAATTGGGTCAGCAGATTAGAGAAGATCTTTAAGGTCCTCGACTGCCCGACTGAAACCAAGGCTCAAATGGCCATCTATCAATTGGAAAAGGATGCGGATAGATGGTGGAAGAATACAGAATTACTTCTCCAAGCAAGAGATATTCCAGTTACCTGGGAAGTATTTCTTGAGCAATTTTATGAGAAATATTTCCCTCAATCTGTCAGAGATGAAAGGGAGGCTGAATTCCTTGTGCTAAGGCAAGGAGAAAAAGAAGCTTTTGATGAATATTTGGCCAAGTTCATCCGGCTATCTCAATATTCAACTTACCTACGCCAAGTGGATGACGAACGCTGGATGACAGAAAGAATGATTCGAGGGCTGAATTCTATGTTAAAGGAGAAGTTAACTCCCCAACAATATAGCCAGTTCAATAAGGCTGTGGAAGCATGTCGAATCGTTGAGAACAGCATGAATCATAGAATGCTGTCCAGATCTGGGAGTAAAGATCAAGCGACTCCTGATAAGGCCGGACGGAATCAAGAAGCGGCCAGTGGGAGCGGCTATAAGAAAAGAAAGCGCCTGTGGCAGACCAAGAGGCCTAATAGGGGAAATTTTCACGGAAGATCCAATAACAGGGATCCGAAGGCCCCAGTATGTGAAAAGTGTGGAAAGAATCATGGTGACAGACCATGTTTGATGGGCCAGAATGTATGCTACACCTGCGGAAAGCCCGGACATTTTTCCAGAGAATGTCCTCAAGCTATAACTGATCCAAGGCCAAGGACGGCGGGACGAGTGTTTGCACTCACTAGAGAGGATGCTCAGCGATCATCTGAGATGATCCAAGGTACAATCCATCTCAATGATCATGTTGTGACTGCCCTATTTGATTCGGGTGCAAGTCATTCCTTTATATCTTATGAATGTGCTAAATGCCTAGGCCTTCTGATAAGCAAGTTATGTTATGATATACAGGTGAAAACCCCCCACCAACGCTAGGGTGATCACATCTGATGCCTGTCTAAATAGTGTGGTGCGTTATGAGCACTGTAGTACCACCCTGGACCTAATCTGTATGCCTTTCCAGGAGATTGAAGTCATACTCGGTTTAAATTGGTTATCCTCCAATAATGTGATGTTGGACTGCAGAAACAAGACCCTAGTTCTTGGTCCAAAGATCACTGATCGGAGCTTAGAAGTACAACTGAATTTCGTGACAGAGGCTCAGGCAGAAAAATGTCTACGGAAAGGATGTCAGGGATATGTGGTATTCTTTTCTGTTCAAACAGAAGTGGAGGAAGGCATCGAGGAGGTTCCTGTAGTCAATGAATTTCCTGAAGTCTTTCCAAAGGAGATTCAGGGATTGCCTTCGGAGCGTGAAGTGGAGTTTGCGATCGACATTGTACCTGGAGCTGGACCAGTATCAAAAGCCCCATACAGGATGGCTCCCAACGAAATGATGGAACTGAAGAAGCAAATTGAGGAGCTATTGGAGAAAGGTTTTATACGACCCAGTGTATCGCCATGGGGTGCTCCAGTACTGTTCGTCAAGAAGAAAGATGGTAGCTTAAGGCTGTGCATTGACTACAGGGAATTAAATAAGCTTACAGTTAAGAACAAGTATCCTCTTCCCAGAATTGATGACCTGCTAGATCAATTGGCAGGAGCGAGCTTATTCTCCAAGATTGACTTGAGATCTGGCTACCATCAACTAAGGGTCAAGCCAGATGATATTCCAAAGACGGCGTTCAGAATGCACTACGGACATTTTGAATTTTTGGTGATGCCTTTTGGACTAACCAATGCACCTGCTATTTTCATGGACTATATGAACCGGATTTTCAGGCCTTATCTAGATCAGTTCGTTGTGGTCTTTATTGATGATATTCTGGTGTACTCCAAATCTCCAGAGGAGCATAAAAGGCATTTGAGGATTGTTCTTGGTATCCTTAAAGAGAAGAAGCTCTATGCTAAGCTGAGTAAGTGCGAGTTTTGGCTTTCAGAAGTCAAATTTCTCGGTCATGTCATATCCCGAGACGGGGTAGCTGTAGATCCTAGCAAAGTTGAAGCAGTTTTGAGCTGGGAACAGCCAAGGACAGTGACAGAGATTAGAAGTTTTCTCGGCCTAGCAGGGTACTACAGACGATTCATTCAAGACTTTTCTCGAATTGCCTTACCACTTACCAAGCTGACCAGAAAGAATCAGCAGTTTAAGTGGGATGAGAAGTGCGAGGCTAGCTTCCAGCAGTTGAAGCAGAGATTAACGACTACTCCCGTGCTGATTATTCCAGACCCAACTCAGACTTATGTAATCTACACTGATGCTAGCAAGCAGGGTCTGGGATGTGTGCTTATGCAGCAAGGTCGAGTAGTAGCCTACGCCTCTCGACAGTTAAAGCCACATGAAGAGAATTATCCCACTTATGATCTGGAGCTTGCGGCGGTGGTCTATGCCCTGAAGATATGGAGGCACTATTTATACGGAGCAACGATAGAGTTGTTTTGCGACCACAAAAGCCTGAAGTATCTGCAGGATCAGAAAGAGCTGAACATGAGGCAGCGGCGATGGATGGAATTGTTAAAAGATTATGACTTCCAGATTAAATACCATCCAGGAAAAGCCAATGTGGTAGCTGATGCCCTGAGTAGAAAGGTGGTGCAGGTTGCATACATGATGATCAAGGAATTGGAACTGATAGAAGATATGCGCGACTGGAGCCCTCTATATCAAATGCAACTGACGGAGAATCCTTTTGGAGGAGTTCATGTCAGAACTTGCATAGAAGATGAGATCAAAAAGGCTCAGAAACAGGATAAGCTCGCAGCAATATTCAAAGACAAGCTGGAGAAAGGGAAGACAAGGGATTTTGGGATGTCCCCAGATGAATTGCTACAGTTTAGGGGAAAACCCTATATCCCAAATGTTGGGGGATTAAGGGAAAGAATTCTGGAGGAAGCACATAAAAGCCGATATACGGTACATCCAGGTATGACCAAAATGTACCATGATGTTAAAAGATTATTCTGGTGGCCTGGACTGAAGAAAGATGTTGTAGCTTACGTATCTAAGTGCTTAACCTGCCAGAAAGTGAAAGTTGAACATCAAAAACCAGCAGGAACGTTGCAGTCTTTAGATATTCCTGAGTGGAAATGGGATGGGATTGCCATGGACTTTGTGGAAGGACTACCCTTGACACCAAGTAGACATGATGCGGTTTGGGTAGTAATCGATCGACTGACAAAGTCAGCACATTTCCTGGCAATCAATAAGAGAGATTCTCTAGAAAAGCTGGCAAAGCTGTATATAAAGGAGATCGTTAGGCTCTATGGTATCCCAAGCAGCATTGTGTCTGATAGAGATCCACGATTTACTTCAAATTTCTGGAGGGCTCTACAGGAAGAAATGGGCACTACTCTCAGATTCAGTACAGCTTATCATCCTCAGACAGATGGTCAATCTGAAAGAACAATACAGACGTTAGAGGATATGCTGAGAGCATGTGTCCTAGATTTCAAAGGCAGCTGGGATATCCATTTACCCCTTATAGAGTTTGCATATAACAATGGTTATCAGGCCAGTATACAGATGGCACCTTTTGAAGCACTCTATGGACGAAAATGTAGATCCCCCTTATGCTGGCTAGAGTTGAGCGAGAGAAGAATGCTTGGTCCGGATATAGTGGATCAAACTGCAGAACAAGTTGCGGTAATTAGAAAATGATTGTTGACGGCTCAAAGCAGAAAGAAGAGCTATGCAGATGTCAGAAGGAAGCCGTTGGAATTTGAAGAAGGAGAACATGTATTCCTTAAGTTAACTCCAACCACAGGAGCCGGACGATCGATTAAGGTGAAGAAGTTGCATCCAAGATACATCGGGCCATTCTAGATTCTCTCAAAGATAGGAGCAGTAGCCTACAAGTTAGCTCTTCCTTCGAATCTCAGCCAGATACATGATGTGTTCCATGTTTTCCAATTAAAGAAGTATATTCCAGATCCATCTCATGTGATAGAGCAAGATGAGGTTACACTGCGAGATGACTTGACCTATGAGGTTGGACCGGTGCGAATTGCTGATAGAAAAGTCAAGCAGTTGCGGAATAAGCAGATTCCTTTAGTTAAAGTGATCTGGAAAGGTTTGACTGAACAAGAGGCTACATGGGAAACAGAAGAAAAGATGAGAGAAAAGTACCCTGAATTATTGGTATAGGATAGATGTAATGTAAATTTCGGGGACAAAATTTATTTTTTAGGGGGAGAGAAATGTAATATCCTTAATCTTCTGTACTAGTTCCTATGTACAGATTAAACGGAATATATGAGCTCTGTTTCAGGAAAAACATGTGTACCTTTATGTAAAGAAAAGGATTAAATTGCAAAAGAAAGGAAATTAAGGGACCTAAATGCAATTATGGAAAGTTTAAAGTTAGGAATGAAAGGTAGACAAAAATATGGGGTCTTAAAGTGTAATTTTAGCCAAATTAAGGGACTTAATTATAAAGAAGGAAAAGTTCCCTGGGGCTAAAGTATAATTAAAGAAAATAGGCCAGAAGTGGTTTGCACTGCCCGACAGCATGTCAGTCCCAGATTCTACCAGAAGGTAGGGCAGGTGACGCCGGGTAACCAAGCCTAATACCGGAATTTTTGAAGACTCCAGATAGCCAGAAATGGACTGATCGTCCAAAAGTTATAAAAATTTATACCGGATACCCTAGATTTCAGATATAAGTGGGAAAATACAGGATGATGCGCCTTTATGGGCGGATGTCGGGAAACTGACAGGATACCGATAGGAGGTCTGTAGGAAAAGTTATTCACAAAATAAAAAAATCCAGACGGAGTGTGAGGCCCCCGGGGATCCGGGTAGGAGATTTATCGGTATTTTTAAAGAGGCTGAATGCGATCGGATGACTTCGGTCAGATGACCGTTATAACCCCCAAGGATGCCTGAACACAGTAGGACACTATATCTGGGAAAAAGAGCCGGTGACCGGAAAAGGTATATACTCGGTAAATAATAGTTAAAATATTCAATGAATTGTGTTAAAGGAAGATTCCTCGTAATGCGTGCCATACAGGTAATGGACCCAGGAAGCCCGAAAATGGCGCCATTAGAGGCCCAATAAGACTCTTGGACTGATAGGTGGGCCAGTGTCCAGCAGAACCCCGGAAAAGTGCGAAATTACGAAAATGCCCCTATGTTGTACAAAAAGGGCAGCAGATGAATGTAGGGTATTCTGGTCATTTTGGACAGACCCAGAGGTCAAGACATGTCTAAATAAGGTTGACTAGAGCCAGTATAAGCTTTGACCGGGTCCAGAAAGGTGTGAAATGACGATTTTGCCCTTAGGGATTAAAATAGGACAAGATATGGCACCAAGGGCATTTTGGTCATTTCGCAGGGGATCTGTAATTGAGTCTGGACCCAATATTAAAAATTTAATGATATAAAGGGTCTAGATACTAAATGTGAGGTCAGTAGACATAAAAAGGATCTTCAGAAACATCAGATTCAGAAAACGGCACGTTTTTCGAGGCGATGGACCGGGCCGGTACCAGATTGGACCAGAAAGCTTCCAGAACCTCCAAATTTCGTCACATGAAGAATATGGGTGGTGAGGTGTCCTATGAGGTGTCCCATGAGGTGTCCAGGGTGATGCAGTAAAAAGAATTAAAGAAAATAGGAAATTCCAGGAAAAACCAGGACCACATGTTCAGATGGCTTCAAAATTACAAGAATGCCATCCATTAAAGCTATAAATACCCCCTTCCCCTCCCATTTTATGCATCCCACGTTTTTGGCAAGAAAAGAGAGAGAAAGAAGAGAGAGAAGGAGAAAGAAAGAAAGAAAGGAAGTTCTGGTGGAGTTGGAAGTAGTAAGGAAGTTCTGAAGCTCTGCTTTTGAGGTAATAACTAATCCTAGCTCTTATGTAATGTCTTTGTGATGTGTTGTTTTGTTTGGTTGATTGTTGTCCTATATGTTATGCTTGAAGCTCTATTCCAATGCTATGATCATATGTTATTGAATATGGAAGCATGCAGCATACTTATCTATACACAGTCACAAGCAAGCATCGTCACTTTGCATTACATATTTTGTTATGATTGTTGTTACTGGGATTCTTTTGAATCTCATTCCCAAACATAACATTACAGGGGAGGTTCTGTCAAAATAAAATTTGGAAATCTTAAGAGACGCCGGTAGGCTGCCGAAATTCTGACAACGAAGACGGAACAAAGAAAGGAACTGATACGTACTGTGTACGTAGTGCTGTCTAAGGAGGCTGGAAGTGAGTGGACCCAGCAGGTTCATCCAGTCTTTCCTGGGTACTACGTAGAATGGTAGTTCGCATAAGGGAATTACCGAATCGGTACAACATCAGTTACTTTCTAAAGAAGAATTGCAGCAGTTATGCTGCCGGTTTTTAGACAGAAAAGGATGTAATACAATATGAGGGAGTTAATCATGCACTAATATATAACAGTTGATTATTTATTAATTGTTATCTGGCCTGTATGACTGATATGTGTTGGCTGTATGCTTGAGTATGTAAAGACTAAATGCTGAAAATAGGCTCAGTGAACAGTAACTCGTGAAGACCCATTCATGTTTGATAAATCATTAAAAATAGTAAAGGATTGAATTAATGTACGAAATTTTTAGAGTAAAAAGTAGACATACTAAGATTTAATTTGATATATAGAATGTCTAATTTGGATGTATACACGAAAATATATAAATTGTTAAAGTTGGGACCAGAATGCTGGATTCAAGAGAAAGTCATTGGATGAACAGTAAGATTGAAACGTTGACCCACGTGAAATTTGTCAAGGATTGGTCAACCAATGATTTTTCCCTGAAATATATTTGAGTTAGCTTCATGTAGCAATTTGAACCACTTCATTTCGATTTTTATAGAATTAGTTATAAATTTTCAAAATCAGGTCACTCATCTGGAATTTGCCACAGTGAACAGTACTCGATATGAATAAAATTCCAGATTAAGTGTTATGACTTCAATGACCCTGAAAGTGGTTTAAGTGCTACTGAATGGTCCCTAAGATGTATAAATATAAGGATGTGACATGTTCCTTTAAAAAAGATGATTGAAATAATAATAAACAAAACCTAATAGGCCAAATCGTAAGGTTTGACCCATTGGTAATTTGATGTAATTTATAAATTTATAGTCTTTTGTTGTCATTTATAAATTTTGATTTTCCTAAATTTCTAAAATACAAATCATAATAATGTAATACTTTTTATTCAAAAAATAATTATTTGGGAGAAATAATAAAAATATGATAATTATACCCCTGTTATGTACTAATTCAATGTAAGGTATATGAATCTAAACAGTGCACAAATAATATATTTAAAGACCAAAATAATAATAAAAACCCACTAAAATGATATGAATAAATATATAAAAATATGTATTTGTCAAGAACGATAAACAAATTAATACTTGAAATATTCATATGAAATAGGAAATTAATTTGTGCTTCAAAAACTGAGATATATTTGAACTTTCTAAAGTTTTTAGAATTAATCCATTAATTAATTGATTAATATAAATTAATCGAATACCTAGTTGATTAATATGTCTGGAAGAATTGAATTGGAAAATATTTTAACATAAATTAATTGAACAATTAATCTGTTAATGAAAATTAATCGATTAACTAATTGATTAATTGATTTATATTTAAATTTCACAAAATTAAAACTTCATTGATTAATCGAACAGTTAACAAATTTATATAAATTAATCGATTAACTAATCAATTAATAGTAATATCTTTGTTCAAGAGAAAATAAGTTTTTAATGGATTAATTGATTAACCAATCGATTAATTGACTCATTAACTTTCTTCCAAAAGGCCAACATCCAACATTAATTGATTAATTGGGTTATTACCTTATAACAAAAACAATTTTTTGACATTAATCCATTAGTTAATCGATTAACGGTCAATCATTAATCGATAACTTAATTGATTAATAGACAACTTTTCAAAACACATAACGCTATTTTATATCAATCGAATAACCAATCGATTAATTAAAACCAATTATTAACTTGACTAACTTCTTTTGACAATATTTAAGGATAGAAACGCTTCTTAGATTACTTTAAAACAATTTTTAACACCATGTTTAAACACAAAGATAATTTAGTAAATTGGTTATCAGAAATATTATTTGTCAAAGCATCAAACCATCAAACAAAAATATTTTTATAACACTCTTAGTCTTAATCGTGTTTACTGAAAACTTTTTAATATTTGACATCATCAAAACATTTTAACATAATCAAAACATATAGTGTTTCCAACATATATGTGTAATATACCCCTTATGAGGTAAATGTGAGTCATCCCATCAGTTTTCAAGAAGAAAACATGGGGACATAGGCAGTGAATATAAATCCCGCTCCCCCCTCTCATGCAAAAATATTCGTATAGAGAGACTAATTATTTTGGGTTGGTTGTTCTTCCTCTCCCTTATGCTTACTCTCTCTGCATTGGAAAAAAAAGTTCACCATGCGCATCCCTTCTATTCTCTCTCATTTGGTGTATTTGTTGTGATAGTGATCTAGTTTTGTGTGAGTACTCAGTGAGGTGAAGTTAGATTTCAGGTATGACCAAAATTCTTTAAATATAAAAAAAACTTATAAAAGGGACATTAATATGGATTTAATAGGCCAATTGATTACATAGCAGTAAATGTTTACTGAAACAAACTAGAAGTACATGAGACATCATATACCCTTGGTTTTTTAATGATGGATTAAATAGTATGAACCTATGATTAATATGTAGGATATTTATCCAGAAAATTGATCAAATGCATCCTAAATGAGCTCAATCGACTTTTAATTTTTGAAGAACATTTACAAGTAATCTTAATTGGAAAGGTTTTCTAAAGTCCCACAAAGCTATGCTTCCATTGCATTTCTACCTAGGTAAATCTTATAATTAACATGTTATCTGTAAAGGAAATATTTTTCCTTAGTCTTGAGTTTAAAACTGTCGAGTTCTTCAGCCAACAAAGTTTTAGTTACACATAAAACTAATAAGGAAGTTAGACTTTTCTCAAGTATTGCAATTTTCTAATTATGTAGTCATAAAACTATTGATTTCTTTAAAGCACCTTATGTGATGCTTTTACTCAAAATCCTTATATTAGAAGTCACATGGAGGAAATATTAATGTTAGAATGATAGTTTTACCAAAGATGGGGTGAATTGGGTGATATTGAAAAGTTTAATACTTAAAGGAAAACACGAAGATTGAGTATAGAAAGATTCCACCGAGACAAGCAGATAAAGGAGAATTGCACACAATAATTTATACTAGTTTAACCCAAGCACTTGGCCTACATCCAATCCTCATAATACCTCTAAGTGTTTCACTAATCTCTAAGATTCTCCAAGCTCTTGGTGCCTTAGTACATCAACAAAAGAGTATCTCTCTCATTCCCCCTTACTACCTGTAAAGTTACAATCCCACTCAAGAGTCCAACACTTAAGTATCTTAAATAATAAATAAAAATTTATTAGTCTTTCTTTACTAGAGTGATTATGATAAGCACTGAAGATTAGCCTTATCGAAAATATTGAATGGAAACACATTAGTTCTTATCAATAGTACTTCAATAACTAGCATTATCAAAATATCTTTTCAAAAATAACTTTTTATAACATAGGGTTTAAGATTGATCGAAAATACACAACTCATATTAAGATAGCTAATTTATTGTAATTTCCTTCAAGAAATAGGCTTATTGAACATGTTATTGATAAATGCATGAAGAACAATGAACAAACTTTCAAACTTTTTTCTTTGATATTTAATCTTATCTCATGTAATATATGTCAGAGCAAGATTTCATAAAATCATTTTCAAAAGCAAGTAATAAGATTCACAAGTTGTCAAAAATATTTAACACATTTCATTTAAAATTGAAATATTTTCTATTTATCGAAGTGTTTATCCATAAATTGCCATATCACTTAATATTTCGATAAATGAAGTTTGAAATAGACTTCATAACAACTTGTTCTTATTTATCGAACAACTTATCAATAAATGTTTCGATAAATTCCTTTAAAAGCGGACAAGATTTCAGAAACAAAGTTGACTGATTGCATTTGTCGAAGTCTTTAACAACTTCACTAGGTATGAAACTTTCTTCCACAAGTCCCCATGCAAATAACAAAATGGCTCTATTTGATTACTAAGTCTAGTACAATATAGTCTTACTGAATCATGAATTTTAACCCTAACTCTTGAAGCAATCTTACCTACCATTAACATCCTGCTATATGAGGTTTTAATGCCTTCCACCTCTCTTCAGTGGATAAGAGTAGATATGTTATTAATGCGACATCAAGAAAGCAATGCCAACCCCATGGAAAAGGCAATAGCCAAATTTGCATTTTTAAAGCCAACCAATGAGAAATTGGCACCTCAAGATAAATAAATCATTGTTACTGACATCTTGGTTTGCATATATGATCATCTTAGAAGAATTCAATTGACCTTGGTATTGATCATTGATCAATTTCCAAACTCTTATGAGGCACTGTTTTAGTTATTCTATCTCACACTCCTATGGCAGCAATTGAAATAATACTTCCATAAATTGTTCATATAGGCATAACATCAATGTTATGGTTCCTTGCACAAATCATGCTATAACCTGAAATTTGTGTTGCTTTGGCAAAGGCAATAGCAGAGAAGCATTTAACGCAAATATAAAAAGCACAATCATTGATATGAGAGATAGGGTCATTGAAATTGAATTACAATTAAAATGACAGTACAATCAATTTCCAATATTTAAGTTTTATCGCAAGTTTGGTTCAAAGATATTCATAGGCCTCGTAAACAAGAATGTGACTCACAAAATCAGGTGTAAAAACCTGTTACGCTCCATCTTGCAGTTGTAAGTAAAGACATATCAAGATAATATTTCCCATATCTAAGAACAACACTTACAAATAATGTTTGCTGGTACTATGTAATAAATCAACACAAGAAATAAAGCTTGGTTTCCTAGTCCAGGAAGAGAAGAAATTTAATGTCATATACATATGTATTAGGGACATGATAGAAGAACTAAAGAAAGCCACCAACTCAATATAAGTTGCATGCATATTTATTAGCTACAACCATCATAAGAATACAAGTTAACTCATCATTTCCAAACATTACATTAAAGGGCACAAGCAAGAATCATAAAATATGCATCTGCTATATTATAGATGACTCAAGACTCAAGAATCAATTAAAGTCATAAGAACAATAGCCAAAGACTCTAAATTAATAGTTAATGATTAGTACCATAAAATTGGTAGCTTTTCAATAAAGGTAACGTGAAATCTGAAATAAAATTGACTCATGACTTCCTTTATCATTTATCATGCAATCTCAACGAGCCCTCTTATCACCAGTAACTTGAACAGTCCTTTCTTTCCTTTATCATTTATCATGCAATCTCAACGAGCCCTCTTATCACCAGTAACTTGAACAGTCCTTTCTTTCGAATCATCCCCTTCCCCAAGATGTTGAGGTATCAACAGAATTATGAACATGAACATCAGAATACTTGAACAAGAAAAATACAAGGTGACTAACTAGGGGAGACGGTGAAATGAGTCAAGAATATATCAACTAGAAAGAAAGTCTCTCCCCACAATTTTGGGGAATATTCCATAAAGTGCAAAACACTAAAGCAACACTTATATTGACTTGGATAATATTTAAAAACTAGTCAAATTACATGAAATGTCAACTCTACAAAGAAAAAACTTACAAAAAATTGAGGTCTAAATACTATGCCAAAAACCAATTTATAAAGATGCTAAGAGATCAAACACAAGAAATAATGAAATACACACTATTTGGTACCTACAAAATGGAAATTATATATAGATAAAGGTGTTGGATTATAAACTTCCCAAACATATTCTAATAAATCCAAATTACAATATATATAAGTATGAAACATATATGAGATACAACAGAAGATTTAAAATTATCTCTCACCATTAGCTTGATTGATCTGAGAATATCTGGAACTCAAATAAGATACTTGTTAATTAGAGAATACTGTTAGGTAAACAATAGGTTATTCCATCTATGATTAGGCATAGTGATGGTAACTTGTGTACTGCCGTCCCTAGTGGGGAACCTTCGAGAGTGAGCTGGGAAACTAGGTTATCGCTCTAAGACTTATATACTATCGTATGATAATTCTTAATTGTTAATTTTTACCATCAAAAAAATAATCTTAATAAACTGATTCAACAACCCATATTGTATTGGGCCCAATGACTACGGGTTACACTCAGAAATATTTATTAATTATCTTAATTAATATCTAAATAGGTTATATCATAATAAATATCTCACATTCTCCCACTTGGCCTGTATATTTAATGCCATTGCCCTGTCTAGGTAAACTGATGTCATGCTACAAAAATCATGGCGATACGTCCCCTTTTATGGAGTATTACCTTCCATGTATTATAGGTAGCACCATCACTTAATGGGTATCACATTATACATGAACTCAATGTTCATTCGGTCCATATCTCAATGTTTATCCATTTTAATAACATAAATGTATACAATCACAAATTTAAAATGATAAACCACAAAATATGATTTCATTGCTCATACTTCTACTAATCAAAAGAAGGACAAAGTCCCATATGATATACATGTGTGACAAAAATGTTCAGCTTCAATCTTTTTGTTAAAGGATCAGCCAACATATCCAATGTATTGATGCGCTCAACAGAAACTTGGCCATCCTGAACTCTTTCTCTCAAATAAAGGAATTTAAGTTTGACAAACTTGCTTTGACTTTTATTCCTTTTGTTGTTTGTTATGGCCACCGCAGCTGCATTATTACAGTACATTTAGATTGGCTTAGAGACTGAATCCATAATCTTAAGCCCATCAATGAAATTCCTTATCTAAATAGCTTGTGAACTTGCTTCAAAACACGCAATATACTCAGCATCACTAGTAGAAGGAGCTATTTGAGTTTGCTTAGCACTTCTCCACGATATAGCTCCTTCTACCAATAGGAAGATGTAACTAGATGTAGACTTGTTTGTGTCTACGCTTCCTCTAAGATCTAAATCTGAGTATTCAATTACGTCCAGACTATATGTTCTCCTATATGTGAACATGTAGTATTTTGTTCTTGATAGGTACCTAAACACCTTCTTTACAGTTGTCTAATGTTCTTCCCTAGGATTACTTTAGTATTTTCCTAACATACCCACAATAAAAGCGATGTCAGGTCTTGTATAAACCTGTGCATACATCAAGCTTCCCATCACTGAGGTATATGAGACCGTTTCCATCTGTTTCCTTTCAAACTCAGTTTCAGGACATTGACTTAGACTGAATTTATCTCCCTTTTCATTAGGAGCCACGTTAGATAAACAATTTTGCATTCTGAATCGTTCAAGAACCTTGACAACGTAAGCCTCTTGATGCAAGCCTACAAGACATTAGGTTCTATCTCTATAGATCTTTATGCCAATGACATAAGAAGCCCCACCCATGTCTTTCATATCAAAACTCTTAAATAGAAACTGCTTCCCCTCACATAATAGTCCCAAATCATTGGTAGAAAGTAAAATGTCATCCATATACAAAATCAAGAATATGATCATGCTTCCACTAGCCTTATGTTATATACAATCATCCATGATGTTCTCAACAAAACCAAATAATGTGATCACTTTATGGAACTTCAAGTACCACTGTCGTAAAGCATGTTTCATACCATATATTCATTTCTTTATCTTGCATACCAATTGTTCTTTACCTTTTGCAACAAATATCTCAGGTTGTTTTATATATACTTATTCCTCCAGTTCACTATTGAGGAAAACAATCTTCACACCCATTTGGTACAACTACAAATCAAAATCAGTAACCAATGCCATGATAATACAAAATAAATCTTTCTTAGATATAGGTGAAAATGTTCCACTATAATCGATTCCTTCCACTTGAGTGAAACCCTTAGCAACCAACCTAGCCTTATATCTATCGATGTCACCTTGTGATTCTCTCTTTGTTTTGTAAACCCATTTATAGCCAATGGCCTTAGACTCACTAGGAAACTCTATAAGTTTCAAAAGATAGTTGTTTGCCATGGAATTCATTTCATCAATCATAGCATTATGCCACAACTTAGATTTTGCACTATTCACAGCCTGAGTGAACTTTAAAGGATTATTCTCAACACTTACATCATACTCAACTTCAGCAAAATACACTACCTAGTCATCATGTAGTTATGGTCTTCTTTCTTTAGTTGACCTTCTTAATTCAACCTCTTGGGTTGATACAGGTTGATGAATAAGGACATTATCTATCACATTTTGTGGTGGTTCCACTTGTGTGATAGGTTGATCATCCAGTGTGTCTATCTTGTTCAGCATCGTCAACTTGAGCCACAAGGTCTACATCGTATTCAATGTCAATCTTAACAGTGGGATGATCATTAACTATTGACATATCCTTATGAATAATGTTAGTGGTTCATTCTATCTAATCGTCTGGTGGATAATCACTCCCATTAATCACATCATTCTCAAGAAACTTGACATTCCTAGACTCTATAAACCTTTTAGAAGGCAAAGGATAATAAAACTTATAACCCTTAGACCTTTTCGCATAGCCTACAAAGTAAGCTCTAATGGTCTTGGGTTCTAACTTTTTCTCCTGTAAATTGTACACTTTTACATCAACAGGATAACCCCATATCTTGAAATGATTTAAATTGGGTTTTAAACCTTTCCAGATTTTAAAGGGTGTCATGAACATTGCATTTGTTAGAACTATGTTTAATATGTAAGTAGTTGTCTTGAGTGCTTCCTTCCACAAGGAAGGTGACATTTTGGAGCTACTCATTATACTCCTAACCATAGCCAGCAAGGTCATATTTCTTCTTTCAGCTATACCATTCATGTCGGTGAACTAGATACAATATATTGGGCTACTATACCTGCCATAATACTCACCACCACAGCCTGATATCATGATCTTGATTGTTTTTCCAATCTATTTTTCTACTTCTACTTTATATTCCTTGAAAGTATCTATGCCTCACTTTTATTATAAAGCATGTAGACATACATATATCGTGAGTAATCATCAATAAAGGTGATAAAATACTTTTGGCCATGTGCAGTCAAATCAGGGAAACAACTATCCATGTGTATAATTTCTAACAATTCATAACTTCTCTTAGCCTCTTTATGTGACTTATTGGTTTATTTTCCCCTTATGCAGTCCACACAAAAATCAAATTCTGGATGGTTTAAAGATAGAAGAATTTTGTCTGTATTTAACCTTTTGATTCTGTCAACGGAGATATGACCCAATCTCCCATACCACAGGCTAAAGAATTCTCATCTTTAAATATGACACTTCTCCTATGACACTTCTCTTAGTACCACACGAAACATAAAAAGATTGAGGCAAATGAGAAATAATTTTAAATAAACCATCAATTATAACTAAATTCATAACCAAAACAGAATCCTTTGTCAAAGTCATAAGTTTCTTAGAAATAATTAGATGATAATCAAATGGAATGAGCTTTGATATAGAAATCAAATTCCTTTTGTAAGAGGGAACATGAAAAACATCATAAAGTTCCAAAATATGATTATTCAAAAAGGTTATGCGAAAAATTTCAACAGCTTTCACAGGATCTCCTTTCTCACTGCCTGAAAGGACAGTTTCCTCATTGGGATGTGGAGGCATGCTTGAAAGAAAGCCCTGCATGGTAGTCAAAATATGGATCACCGAACCAGTGTCAATCCACCAAGTATCATTATTAACGCTAGAAAAATTAGATTCAAAAGTAATACATTATGAAAGCATACCTCTCATCTTAATTATATGTTGCCTCATACTACTAATACCTGTAGACCTCATAGCATATAGTTCAGACATGATAGCACCACCCATCTAATCGTCTGTTATCTTGAATTGGTTGTCTAAAGCTTTCAGGTATTCTTTAATTGTGTCGCACTTAGGGACTGCTTCTCTAATGCTTCTAGTGATCCTTTGTTGTATAAGCAGAAGAGATAAGCCGTTACTCCACTCCCATAAATTATACCTTTCCTTTGGCTCTCTATTATTGGAGGCATCATAAGATCTTGGAGGTTTATCATACTTCAAGGCATAATCTAAGTCGAAGAAATCAAGCTACAACAAAATATCATCTCTCCAATCAGCATAGTTAATGCTACCATCTAAGATTGTTTTGTTCCTTACATCATCCATAATCTTAAGGGTAGCAATTGGATCTACAAAATATAATAGACAAACATATAAACAAGCTCATGAGTTAGAATTTGAAGCAATCACAAGTCACTATGCCATGTATGTATGCTTAGCTCAAATGTCATATACAAGCAGTATAAATACGTATCACCAATGTCTACCTGTTGGCAAAGGCATTAGCATAGCATGTATTTATCTCAAATGATGGGATTAAAATGCATTTGTAATTTTTCAATACCTGTGGATTACTTAGAAATAACAAGGTCATTCTATCCTAACCTAATTAAATGTACAATTATGAGATATCTACCTATAGGTAAAGATAAATCATATCTATACATTTAATTATAAATAATATTTCAAATCCATATGTGATTAATGAATGGATGTAACAAATTTAATAAATAAGAATGTTATGGCTATTTCTCAAAGAATTGCACGCTAACCACAAATATCATTCATTTGCATTAAAAATCCAAATATGAACAACTTAATTGAGCATTTAATAATGTACAATTATGAGATATCGACCTGTGGGTAAAGATAAATCATAAATATACATTTAATTACAATTGATATTTTAAATCTATATGTGATTAATTAATACATGCAACAAGAAATAAATAAGGATGCTGTGACTACTCCTCACAAAACTGCATGATAATCACAAATATAATTAACGTGCATATAAATCCAAATATGCACAACATAATAGAGCATTTAATAAATTAATTTAATCAACAAATCTGACTAAATAATTTAATTTAAATTCTCCCACTATTTCATGCACCTAAAAATGTGTTAGACATTAATTTCAATTCAAAAGATTTTTACAAAAATGAAATAGTTAATTTAATTGCCAAGGAAGAAATTAATATACAAAATAGACAATTAAATAACATAAAAATAAAATTTGTAAGCACCTTTACAAATAAAAATTAAAATAATGAAGAAATTAATTTAAACATTTACAATGCATGTAATAGTCATTAAAAGAACATATTAAAATTAAAAGAAATTTAATTTAAAATATTATGGAAAATCAAATTAAATGGCTCAAAACATTTTTTTCTGAAAATAAAACCAAATGACTAATACACAAAAGTTTAAAATAGAGCCCAAAATAATTTTCTAGAAACAAACAAAAAAATGTTCAGCCCAAATACGCATTAGCCCAATCAATTTCCAAAAAGAAAATTAAATTAAACAGATGGCCCAAATACTAAGGTGGTCCAGACAGTAGTTTTTTTAAAAAAAAATTGGCAACTGGCCTAAAATGCTATGGCTCAGAAAGTTTTTTCATAGAAAAATAAAAATTTGTTTATGGCAGCCTAGTAAGTAACCAAAACAACAACTTTTTTTTGAACAGACGGCCCACAGTTTGCGACCTAGTATATATTTTTAGTGAAATGGTGCATTTGTCCCTACTAAGTCGAGTTAGGTTAACCCGATTCAGTGTCCTGGCTTGTTGGCAATTATAGTTGCCGTAGTCGTGTCTGCATAGAGGTAGACTCCAATAAGCTTCACAGGCGATATCTAGCTGTTCAAGCAACGACGTCACACTCCAGCCCTCGGTGACCTCTCATGGAGGCTCCTCCTCTATTTTTTGGTAAGCTTTTACAGCGACTTCTCCAACAAAGGCGACATAAATGAGCTTTAGGGCTTTTATTCAAACTTTCTCAACTATAGCACCCTATGGCGACGGTCACAGCGACTCGTTCTCCATTTTTTGATGATCTCATGGCGGCTATTGTGGTGGTCACTCTCATTATCATGGTGACTTCTCTTTCCTACAGTTTTCGACGATTCTAGGGTCTGTCTCTGATGACTCTTGCTCTCTCTAGCCATCACAGATAAATAATGGTTAAAGGATCATAAATAAAATAAAAAATTATGATCTCTAGAGTTCTATATATCTCATATTGTTACTCATGAGGATTAGAGATCAATAAGTAAGGTAAGGGTGATCTCAACTAAGGCTCTGATGCCATGTGTTAGATTTAAATATCTCACATATTCTAATCAATCCAGATTACAATATATATAAGTATAAAACATATACGAGACGCAGCGAAAGACTTAAAATTATCTCTCGCCATTAGTTTGATTGATATGAGAATAACTGGAACTCAAATAAGATATCTATAAATCAGATAACACTATTAAGTAAATAACATGTTTTTCCAGCTAGTGATTAGGCACAGTGATGGCAACTTGTGTACTACTGTCACTAGTTGAGGAACCTTCGAGAGTGAAATGAGAAATTAGGTTATCGCTTTGGGACTAAAAACTATCGTATGATAATTCTTAATTGTTAATTTCTAACATCAGAAAATTAACCTTAATAAACTAAGTCAACAACCTATGTTGGACTAGGCCCAATGACTTCAGGTCATATTCAAAAATATCTATTAATTATCCTAATTAATATCTAAATAGATTATATTATAATAATAAATATCTCACAAAAGGATCAAATCAAACATCTGAATAAAAACAATAAAGACTATTGAATTTTGTATAAATTATTTAATACTCAAATAATAATATCAATTAGTTAAATAATTTAGGTTAATTAATAAAATATAGTAATAAAGAATCACTAATTTATCCATATCAAATACAAATAATTTAAGCATGCCAAATATTTTGAGGAACTCTAAAATGTGTTAGAAACAAAAACCTCTCAGAATAGATTAAAAAGTTAAGAAACACCAAGCCAATGTTCTTGAGCACATCGAGAAGTGTAACAATGTCAATGAAGACTTAACAAATTGCACAGTAAGGACATTACCTACACAACATACAATGTGTAATTTTTTCATAGATTAACATATATAGTTTAACATTTTTCCAATACATCAAAATTAACAATATATGTTCGTTTAAGAATGCTTGCACAAAATTATTTACATTTTACAATATATACCTAATTAATAATAATAATTATAATTATGATTAATAATTGATTAATCTGCGATAACCACATGCCAAATTGTATGCCACCATTGATTAATTTTAAAACATAAGTGGAATCATTTCATGAGTTTAAACTCTTCATTATAAGATAGCTCTTTACTCCCAATGATTTCTAAAATATGATTAGGTTCATGATAACGTATTACTCCAATTATTTCATACAAATTCAACATCTAACACTAGCGTCAATTCATAAGCCTCAACATAAACTTCAATGTAAAAGTGTAAATCTTATACCAAACTAAACGTGACCAGAGGGAAAAAAACTAGAGCATCAAACTTCATGATACACAATATCAACTACATGAATAACTGCCCCAAATTTAGTAGGACTTTAAGGTTTCTCTACCTCTCCTTCTGATTAATCCAACCTATGCAAAAAAGGTTTATGTGAGTCAAGGTTGGAACATAGGTCAACTATCATCCATGAATAGAAACATATAACAATATAATCATTATAACATTTTCATTCAGAACTTGTATATGAATTTGTTCAGAGCCTGAAGTATCATGTGCAGAGACGAGGCCTCGAGCAACAAGTGCTGAAGACCCCTCAGCAGCAGCCTGCATAATCAAATGAAACAAGAAAATGTAGCACGAGTGTGAGAAAAATTCAAATAAGAATAGAAATAAAAATAGGATATGGTATCAACCTTTATAATCATAGCATTTATTATCTTTTCTGCCTTCTCAATACTATCCAAGCTTCCTATTAATTCCACAAACCTTATAGTAGAGTGGGAATCAGCATCAACATCTCTTGTAATCTGAATCTTTGCCCCAGAATTATATTGCAGGTGTTTTATGGTATCTCCAGCCTTGCCAATAAGAACACCAACCTGTAAATGAATAGAATACATCCATCAACTTTGCTAAAATTACACCGAAGGCCAAGGCCCAATTACAGTATGAGTTCTAGTATACATGAAGGTATTACATATGACTGCATGGCCCAATAAGATGTCATTTATACTTCAAAAATTTGCCAAGGAAGCAAAGACTATTGCATACATTCTTGCAAAAAGGTTAATTAAATAAACAAGAAAACAAGGAGTGAGGACTATCATTGTTCATAAAAAAAACATAGAAATGAAAAACTACCCATAACCCAATCATTAACGGTGCATGAAACCCAAACCAGGCTTTTGCCCTGACCAATTTCAATCATGAGTCCTAAAGAAAAGAGTTTGCCTATGATCCAACCCTGGCATAGCCCAGTCACAGAATATGCCAGGTTGGCCAAGCCTATTTATTTAGGGGTACACAACTACTCATCTTTGTCACTATTAGACCTTTTATTGGGTACATGGCTACTTGCTTTGGTGCACAAGACATGTCGTGCAACCTCCCAAAGGAAAAAAACAAGATAAAACACATATAAACGATGACAAACTTAGCTACTTTGGGCATATAACCTGATTAGGTTATTTTTTATTTTGAGAAAATTTTTAGACATGATATAAATTGCCAAAAGTAGTTTGGTAGACTTATTTCTCCATAACATGGCTTTAGTATCTGAAGAAACACAATTTTGAGTTTTGCCTCTTTAACTTTCTATTTTGTAATTTATGTTCCACTCATACTTAAGAAATAGTCCTAGTAAAGGACTTTGATTCCCTAACCATATTGCTTCAGAAAACTTTCTATCTTATTGTCTTGCTAAAATTACAAAATGACCTCTAAGAAGCCATTCTTTTATCTTGTTCCTTCTTTAGTTTTATATTTCCACGCTAAGTTAGCAAAGAGAGCCAACCACCTATTCCAGCTTGTAAAATTCTTTTCTTGTTTTGTTTTAACATAACCTAACAAGGCCTAACTTGGTTAGGCTAATTGAGCCAGTGAATACTCCCAATAATAGGGGATGAGCTAAAAGGGTTCTAAATTAGAAAGCTTCTAAAAGCCTGCAAAATGGCAACATCTCTCCAACCAAATACAACAAATCAATCACATAAACAAATTCAAACCTATATCTCCTTAATATAGCATTAAGGAAATAGATAATCTACATTCATACTGATAGGCTCCTAAGGTCAAAACACGACATACTCTTAATCCAAAATAAATAACATAAAATATGGTTAATGTGTTTTCATAGTGATTTTTATATACAAAAGAAATATCAAACTAAAAAAGATAATTATTATTCCTCACTTTATTAGGTAAGAAATTAGTATTAGTATTAGTTTTATACCTTAATACCAACTAATATCATAGACATATGGATATAATTAAATACATATGAATCATATTTGTCTAAATTATCTTTCAAGTTGCTTGACACTTAACAATTGAAAACCACATAAAACTTGTGTGTAGCTACAATCAAAAGCCTACTGAAGTTACAAAACAAAGCTCATTAGAGGTGAATCCCTAGGCATTTTCTCAATAAAGCTTCCAACTGGGCCCATTATTTGCTAAATTCTAAACTTCTCTAACCAGCTTCATAGTATGATTAAGTGCAGGACACAACAAATAATTTTCTTCTTCACTCCTTCATATTTGTCTTGTCCTATGGCCAATAAGAGGGAAAGATCTCAGACTAGTACAAACATGATGTTTTTTCCAACCTAAGAAGAAATAATTCGCAGCTTCAAAATATTTGATACCACTATCTTCGGTTGGGTGAGAAGTTAAAATCTGATCTAAGCTTAGATCAATAAGCCATGTTGGACAAAAACTTTTCACCCATTTATACACAAGATTTTCTATCCAACACATTTGTTAAAACTTCATTAACCATTTATAAAGAGTTAACAAGAAAATACAAATCATCACAAAGCAAGGAAATATCTCTAGTGAAAAGAGTTCACCAGACAAAAACATCCAATTTGTCCAGTAATACTAGCAATAATTATCTAGCATGCTTAGGACACTAATATACAGCTTACAGATGTTATAAGTTTCACAAACCTTATTGGTAGGAACCATAATCGTAAGTGTCGTTGTCTCAACCGTAAAAGTTGGTTGCTCTTGCCCTATAGAAGCATCTTGTTGAAAAGTATAATAAATTTCAGATAAGTAAAAGATATCAATATTTTCATGCAAAGTACAATAAATAAGACTAAAGTTGATATATCAAAAAATATAACATTTACTATTAAACAAATCTTAGATTTGGAATGACAAAAACTTAGCTTCCGGAACCTTATCATAGGGAACCTCTAAATTATTATGCTTAATATCAATAGATTTAGATTGCTCTATAGAAGAAACATTTGGCTTAGTTGACTCTATCTAGGGCCTTTGAATTTCTTTGGATGGTTCCTCAGCACTCTCTATTCCAGAGTCCCCAACAGGTGATTCTTCAGCCGGAGGATTTTTAGGAACTCTACTAGGATTATGTTCGTCAAGGGCTGAATCTGTATGCTCGTTGGATTGAAGTTGACTATCATATGAAAGTGCATTCCCAAGAGAGGATTTATCATTTTCATTAAGGGTTCACCAGCTTGCTTATCTTGGTACCCATTTTTACTAGTCATTGACACCAAAAACATAACATCATCAACACAAAATTTCTTGTTATTGTTAGAATAGTTGTTTCACCCAAGAGAGGGTGAATTGGGTAATTTTGAAATTTAAAAACTTTGAAATGAAATCAAAAGATTAAGTTCAGAAAGATATCACTGATGAAGAAAGATGAAGAAGAGATTTTGCACAGATAATTTATACTGGTTCAGTCCAACCACTTGGCCTATGTCTAGTATTTAAAGCTCCTCTGAGTGTTCCATTATCCTCCAAGATTATACAGACTCTTGGTGCCTCAATACATAAATCATGAGAATCCATCTCACTCCCTCTTTTAACCCGTAAGGCAATAATCCACTCAAATGACCTACTTTTGAGTAACTCAGATAAAGAAATAAAATTTATAGCTCTCTCTTGACTAGAGTGATTTTGCTGGGCAATAAAGTATATACATACTCTCTAAGTTTCTCTCTCTCAAAGAATAAAAGATACTTTGTTCGGAGAATGAGAAACAAAGTGAAACAGAATTACAATCATCATAGCGATGAGTAAGATTATTCATGATAGTTGAGCATCATTGCGCATATCTCTTCCCTTAAACTTTAACTTTTCTCACCGGCTTCTTTTATAGTTTATTAATCTATAAATCCGTTAGATAGCCATTTGAATAACTGTTGAAGAATATAACCCTTCGTTGTTGATTGATGCACTCAGACAGATCTTGCTCTTTAATGAATATCTTCATTTAATTTTGTTTCTACATGCAAATGATCTTGAATTATGTTTCATAATGAATATATGAAGAGTTTAAGCATATAACAAGTAATTCATAATGATTTAGATTGAAACATCAAATCTTGTCAAAGTCTGGTTTGCTAAATCTTTTCAAATATCAGTTGAATTTATCAAATAGATGCCTTATCAAAAAGGTCTTCGATAAGTTATGAAAGAGTTCCTTTGAAACAATTTTTAGACTCATTGAATAGGACCTCGATAAACAGCCTTATCGAATAGCTCTTCAAAAAATATCCTTTTTATAACATAACTTTTAGACTTATCGAAAATAAGATTCATGTCAAAACATTTCACAACAACCAATTTATTTAGGTGTTCTTCGATAAATATATTTATCAAATAGTCTTTCTATAAATTCCTAAAGAACATATTTTCAAACTTTATTTGATGTTTAACCTTTTCTAAAACTATGTAATATATTTATAAATAAGATTTCATAAGATCATTTATCAAAGCAAAGTAAGTCATAACATTATAAAGATCTTTGTTCAAAGAATCATTCGTTAAATCTTTACTAGATTCATAAAATGATTTTTTCTTTCATTTGTTGAACTGTCTATCGAAGAGT
Source organism: Leucaena leucocephala (assembly GCA_037074615.1). Taxonomy (NCBI): domain Eukaryota; kingdom Viridiplantae; phylum Streptophyta; class Magnoliopsida; order Fabales; family Fabaceae; genus Leucaena; species Leucaena leucocephala. The sequence continues at coordinate 9,929,236 of CM073525.1, forward strand.
TTATCAATAAATGCTTCAACAAATGTAAATATACTTCACAAAATTTCAATAACTAAGTTTTATGCTTATATATTTGTTGAAGTATTTATCGCTAAATGCCTTTATGGATTAATACTTTGACAAATGAAGTTTAAAACAATTTTCATAACAATTTTGTCTTCATTTATTGAATAACTTATCGATAAATACTTGAAAAACAATGAACATACTATAAATCTTTCTTTCTTCAATTTTTATCTTATAAAATTTGTAACCCAAGTTTTCACAATTTATTTGAGAAGATAATCATTACTATCTATCAAAGCAAGTTATATGCAAAATCATTTATTAGTTCAACACTTCAATGCTAAAATAAAATTTTCTGTATTTATTGAAATGTTCTTCGCTAAAACATCTTATTGACTAATTCTTCAATAAATGAGTTTTAAAATATGTTTCAACTAAAAGACTCAATATTTATTGAATAACTTATCAAAAAAATGATAAGTTAAACAAATTGATTTTTTTTATTTATCAAATGCCTTATCGATAAATCCATTTTTTGATTAATGCTTCAATAAATCCTTTTGAGAAATTGTTTTCACAAAGCTTTCTGATCGAAGTCTTTATTGATAAATATATTTTTTGATTAATACTTCGATAAAATCATCTATATAAACAAATTGAGTATACTTCTCATTTGTTGAAGGCTTATTCGATAAACACCCTTATCGAATAAGTCTTCAAAGAATTATAGTTTAAAACAGTGACTCAGACTTTTTGTAAATTGATTATTTTATTTATTTATCGAAGTCTTTATCGATAAGTTGCCTTATCAAATAAGTCTTCGAGAAATGCCTTTCTGAAACAGATTCTCTTTATAAATTTCTTTCTCATTTATTGAAGAGCTTGTCGATCAATACTTTTATCGATAAGGTTAAAAATACTTCTTTAAAATCTTTTGTCATGATCAAAACATTCAAGTCTAATAGTTATAAATGATCATATACATGTTCTGCATACACACAGAAAAAAGGAATCTTCATTGGCTTTACTTATTGAGGTACCTTGACTTCCTTCTCTCCTTTCTCTATATACTCGATATTGTTGCACTGAAGGAAGAAGTAGACCAACTGAGGGTAAGGGATTAGAGTAGCCCTGTACTTGGAAAAGTAGAAGTTCCTCATCTCGATGTGGATTAGGGCTCCTACGTTGATCTTCTACCAACTTATGATTCTAACCAACAAGGTGTAATCTTCCTGAGTCATATATGTGAAGCTACCAGACTTGTTGACCACACTCCTTGAGAAGATATAGTGGATTATCTTATGATAATCACACATGTACTTTGGTATAAACTTGTGGTCTCCAGAGTTGTCATTGAGCATAAGAACCTTGTAAATTTTCCCTCATGGTCTTCTTAGGCTCTGTGATCTTCAGCAGAAAGCTGATCATACTCGAATCTAATATAATCTCTCACCCCTTAATTCTATAGTCAGGTGACTACTCACCAATTATCCATTATCACTGGCCTCATCTAAAACCTTCATATTATAGTAAAATTTTCTAACCACTTCAGGACAATATAAAAGGTTAATTCCTAACCAATTCTCATAATGATTTATAGGCTTGATCAAATCTAATTGAGTCTTGTTGTTGTATTTCAAGTAATCCAATTCTACCACAATGATAGGACAAAAATCCCTATGGGCATACTCAACTTTAAGCTTCCCTTTATCTAGATTTCCAGAGAGTAAGGCTAGAGTGGCAGGGTTGGAGGGTGGTGTAGGAATAAAAGGAGGGTCAGTATAAGGAGAAAGAGATAGGGAATCTGAGATACCTTGGGAAGAATCAATTTTTCTTATCCTTGCTTTCTGTTTGACCCTCCAACCGAAGGAAGCAGTAGCAGTGTTGATAGTTATTTGGACAACTTGGTGAAGGTTGTTGTCAAAGTGTGTGTTATCTGATTCTTCAAACACTATAGCTAAGAGATGTCTCTTTTCCTTTAAAGCTTGTTGAACACTTTGCCTTACTGGACTTAGTGACTCAGTGCTCAGTGCTATCTGTTATAAGGCTTGCTCCTTAGGTGGACTTTTGTCTTTTCTTACCTTTGGCCTATGCTTGGGCTTAGATGAGAACGCCTTCTACTTTCCTTTTTCATTGTCTGGACCACTTCCAAGAACATTTGTTCTCGCCATTACTTGTTAGAGAAAGAAAAGGAATGCCAATAGGAAGTGAAGATTTTTAATAGGGTTTAGATGAACTGAACAGTAATGGTCAGATTTTGCCTTTATAACTAATAATTTATCAATAAACACTTTGATAAATGCCCTGTTCAAAGTGTTTATTGATAAATAGCAAAGTAACGGTAAAAAATAACTTTAATGGATCATTGTATTTATCAAAGGACTTACAGATAAGTACCCTTATCGAAGAGTAGTTTGATAAATGTCAGTACTTAACACTACAAACAACTTGACTTACACAGTTCATTTATTGAAGAGCCTTTTTATAAGTATCCTTATCGAATTGATCGATGAACATCATAGAACACTTAACCAAACTAGATAATTTATCACTTATCATTTCGATAAGTACTCTTATTGATAAGATATTTGATAAATCTCATATTTTAATACATCTATTTTACCAAATCAGTTCAATTTTATCAAATAGTTGTTTAATAAGTGACCTTATTGAAGAGGTATTTGATAAATATCATTAAAAACAATTTTTCTAAATAATCTATTTATTGAAGAATTGTTCGATAAATGACTTTATTGATAATTTTTTTGATAAGACTCTATTATTGAATAACAAAAGAACTTTACTTTTTCCTCTTGTTTATTGAAGACTTTATCGATAAGGCCTTTTATTGATAACTTCAATAAATTCATGACTTCCTTCACCTCTGTAAAGTATGACATAATTCTCATGATATTTTTAAAAACATGAATTTCAAGAACAATATCTTATTCTCAGTTTAAAATAATGCAACAAAGGAAACGTTGATAAGAAAAAAAAGACACGTATAACATGAGAAACATTATCATCAAAATAGCTCAGATATATTCTCAATATAAAGAGAGAGTTTAGCAATACTCATTTAGATTCGATAATTTGATGATTTGATCTATGAAATTCTTTGCCTTCATCTCTTATTGTATTGAAATATCTTTTGTATTGGCATGAATGATGATCCTTTTTAACTTGTTGCCAAATGAACTTTGTAGCTATAGTGCTCCCTTGTATCAATTCTTAAACTCGATGCATCTTCCGTATAGTTCATTGAGATTTTCTTTCTCAGCATAAATTCTCCTTCTGTCATAAATGCAAATTCTTTCTTTATAGGAGATTGGTTAGTATAATCAAGTGTTAAATATATAAATAATGATTTCTATATAAGACCATATAGTAATAACTCATCATCAAAACTGATCAATTGACAATGAGTACGGATGAATATATTAAGAGATGAGATTGTAAAATATAATGCACATATAAATACAAAGCTCTCCTTCTTTGAAATGAGTGTATCTTGAAGAGTAATGCTTCATTTTCAAGAAAACAAATTTAATATACTTTTTCAAAAATATGGGTCTTTGAAAATTAATCTTGCGAAAATATGGATAGATTAAAGAAAAATACTTTTGTAAGATCATATTAGATAACATGTTGAACAACAATGTTAACATGTTTGGAAATTTTCTAGGAGCAAAAGTAATATTGGATAAGATGTTAACATAATGAAGGTTCAAAACTTTACTCATATTCAAATGATGTTTGAACAAAGAAGCATATTAACTCGTTAGTCCAAATAACCAGAGTAACAAGTATGTCCCAGTGATTCAACCAATAAGCTTGAACTTATGTAGATGGTTAGCTTGTTAAATAGACAAATGTTTAACTTGTTAGAGGATAAGGAGTCAAAGCATATGATAATAAGAATGATGACTGTAGCAAAAGGATTTGGAGCATTTTTAAAATTTCCATAAGTGCATTAACGTCCAATTTTGAAGCCCATACATTTCAAACAAATATTTTCAAATCATATGTATGCATTTTGTAAAATGAAGATATTTGAGTATGATTTGAAATTTATGTTTATCTTTAAAATCATGGACATGCATATTTATAATTTAAGATAAATTATGAATTGAAATTCATAAACAATATTTGAAAATACAAATACAGAAAACATGCACAATTTCGTTTTATATTCTATTTATCAATCTGAAAACATATTTAAAATATTGAATGTAGAATGCGAAAGGAATGCAACAAGAGCAAGTGTTCTTTACCCAAATTTAGAACTCATTTAAGTAGAATAAAGGGGTAAAGATTATATTTCACAAAGTTTCCTCTTGTCCTTATGACAACTTGCTTATTTTGTGGTGAGTTGATGTTTATCTTTTCTTTCTTGCACATTTAGTACCAAAATTCAAGCTTCACCAATTTATCTTCATCAAGATTTAAATTATTTCTCTTTATAGCCATAAATCTTAAGATGAATATTTCAATCATATTTCATACAAAACAATTAAACTAGTTTTCTTTCCTAGTATCTAACTTTTCTTGGATCCATCAATAGTTAGTTTGTAGGAAACAGAACTCATAAGCTCTATATAGATATAATCAATTCAAATCAATTGAGCATGATTACTTTATTCATATAAAAGATATTTTCTTTTCAGAATCATGCATGCACAAAGAATTGAACTATTGAATATTGCAATATTTTTGTAAATATTTGCCAAATAGATTTCTAATGAATATAAAAATAGTATTTCTTAGTAGTGCAATATTCATTCCTAAGATGATTTATTTTAAAAATGAAAGAGTCAAGCGAAGATGGTTGACTCGGAATATTTTGTAAGAACTAACTTGATGCTAAAGTTAGGAAAGTTAATCTTTAAAACATGTAACTTAATGTTTAAGAAAAGATATAGCAAATGTATGGGACATTCTTACAATGCAAGTGAGTAGGGATGAATTATGGAATTATTCTTTTGAACACAATCCCAAATGCATCTTTTTTGTGATGCTGAGCCTTTGGATTTCTTGATTTGAAATCTTGCAATCTACTTAGCGCTTGATAAATTCAATTTATCTTGTTCTCATCAATATAATTGAATGGTACTATGAGGTAGTTCGTTCGTGAAATGTGAGGTGATCTTCTTCTTTGTCTCTATTGCTTTTCATTATGAACACTCTTTGCAGCTCGAGCAAATGATGCTCTAAGAGTTTTCTTGTTGATCATGTGAGTAGCTCTCTTAGGCATTTTTTTCTTCTTTGAGCCAATCCATCCATTCTTAGAAATATCCTACAAAATTAAAGAACTAGAACGTTTTGGTACCCACTTTATTTGGGTCCTTGAGTGTTAACATTTGACTTGACTTATCCTTTAGAAACTCAAACTATATTTATCACATTAGAATTTCTTCTAATGTAGCATGTGTGAGAAATGTGACATGGTTTACAATAATAATTGAAAATAATAGGATGATGGCTTTCATGGATATCTTTGCAATTATTGTGTTGGTCAAGTGTAAGTAATCTATAATAAGTGTGCATAAATTCTTTCTTCCTATTATATTTTTTTGGTAATATCATATGTCTTGGAAAATGAAATATTTTTGCTTTTTGCAATAAGGTCAATAATAGGTTGAAAACAATTTTGTGCAATCTTTCAAAATCATTTTTCACTAATGCACAAGAAGAATTGGAACTTTTACCATAGATATATCTTGACTTCCATGCAGTGATTCATTTTCATTTGACTCTCCATGTTGAGCTTTTCTTGATACCTATCTTCCTCTTGTCTATTGAACTAATAGAAGTGTTATGAGATTTTTACTTCTTCAATCTCAGGTATCATTTGTTTAAGTGAACTGTTAGTATCATTTACTTCAACACAGTTGTTAGAAGTATAAATAGAGTCAAGAGTATTTACACATATCCTTTGCATTAGAGCAATATTTGATTTTCTCATACTATTCTTAGTTAAAATACTATACAAAATTTTGATTGCTCTAAAGTTCAAGAAATACATTTTCTTTTCTTTCTTAGTCCAATCCTTTCTTATTTTGAAATCAAAATTATTTGTAAAAATATATCTTATATCAAAATCAATAATTTTTAAAAATATCATAATCTGAGCTTTCCTAAAGTAGAAATCAATATGTTTGAGAAATGAAGGAATAGTAAAGTTAAAATCTTCGTATTCAACCATGATCTTTGTATTTGAGATTGTTAGATCTTTAAACAAATGACTTGCTCTGATACCAATGTTAGAATGGTTGTCTCACCCAAGAGGAGGGTGAATTGGATGATTTTGAAATTTTAAAACTTTGAAATGAAATCAAAAGATTAAGTTTAGAAAAATATCACCAATAAAAGAAGATGAAGAGAGATTTTGTACATAGACAATTTATACTTGTTCATCCCAACCACTTGGCCTATGTCTAGTCCTCAAAGCTCATATGAGTGTTCAACTATCCTCCAAGATTATCTAGGCTCTTGGAGTCTCAATATATCAATTGCGAGAAACCCTCTTACTCCCCCATAAACCCATAAGGTGATAATCCATTCAAAAGACTAACTATTAAGTAACTCAGATAAAGAAATAAAATTTCTAGATCTCTCTTGACTAGAGAGATTTTACTAAGTATTGGAGTACATATTCTATAAGTGTCTCTCTCTTAAATAATAAAAGATACTCTATTCAGAGAATGAGAAATAAAGCAAAATAGGGTTACAATCATCATAGCGATGAGTAAGATTGTTCATGAAAGTTGAGCATCATTATACATCTCTCTTCCCTTAAACTTCATCTTTTCCCACCGACTTCTTCTATAGTTGAGTAATTTATAAATCTGTTATATAGTCATTGGAATAATCGTTAAAGAATATAGTCGTTGGTTCTTGATGTATGCACTCAAACACATCTTGTGTCATATCCTAATTTTTTTTTATCTATATAAGACTAATAGAGGAAAGATGCTTGGGAAAGATTGTGATGATGAATAGAGAATAAAGATTATGATTAGACAAAGGTTTAGGCCTAGAAGTTTAGTATATAGCTTGAAATAGGTAGGCTACCACATCCCATTGAGCAAAAGTTTCAAAAGTACACAGATAATGTTCAGGGACTAAACTATACCTAATAAAAGTTCAGGGACTGAATTATAAATAATGAAAGTCCCTAGAGGCATAATGGTTATTTTAAAGAAAGAAAAGGACTAAAATGAAAAGTCTACAAATTCCATGGTGAAAAATATAAAGAAGACATAAACTTTGGGCCATTAAGTATAATTATCAAAAGTTAAGCGCCTAAAGTGTAATTTTCAAAAGATCAGGGGCAAAATGGTAATTATAGAAAGTTGAGCCAGAAAAGGCTCAAATTGCCCATAATCAATTCAGTTTCAAATTTTTCTAGTAAATAGAGAAAAATATTTTGATAAGTTTAACGCAATATATAATTTTTATTTAAGGTCCTGAAAAGTTGATATGAATTTTTGAAGAAAGAAAAATTAATACAGTATCCTCTGGACCTTAGAATTAGATGAATTTTGGCTTTACATTCTTATAATTAATATGAGAATTTATGAAATTGACATAACTCAAAAATGAGTTATGTAGAATTTATTATGGAATTTACAGTGGATTAAAACACCCGATAAATACGTTTCGGGAGAATTTCTCAGGAGTTGAGCCCATGAAATTAGTGTACATGTAGAAGGCCCAAAATAGCACCTTATAGGCCCAATAATTGTTTTAGATAAGTGTATTGGCTAGGGTTAATAAAGACCCAGAAAAATATAAAATTATAAAAATGCCATTGAGTGTGCCACTATGTTGTACCATTGTGCAAGAGATAGAAGAAGGACATTTTGGTCATTTGACTAAGGTTAGATGATCAAGGAGAGTTCTCATAATAGTTGACCAAGGTCAAGGAATAATATGATGATGTGTGAAAAGACGATAATGCCTTTGAGATAATAAAGTAAATAAAGAAGAACCAATGGGCATTTTGATAATTTGCTAAGGGATCTATAATTAAGTTTAGACCTAGTCTAAGAATGTCAATGGTAGAAAGAATTCAGATACTGGATTTAAGGTCAAAAAGCATATTATGAAATATCAGAAAATTGGATTTAGAAAATAGTATAGTTTTTGGGACTAAGCTGATACTGGATTAGACTTAAATTTTTCCAAATACTTCCTACCTTTGCAATTTCATCACATGTTTATGAGGTGTCCCTTGATGATGTCATGGATAATGTCATCTTTTGGGTTATAGGGGAAGCTTGATCAAGAGAAACTATGAGCCATTAGATCAAATAATGTATAAAGTGATCTTGGCCTTCCATTTTCTAAGATTTTTCTATAAATATCCCCATTTTTTTGCCCACGTCATGAAGAACACTTGGGGAGGTGCTACCCAAATAGAAACTCAAATCAAGACAAAGAAGAATTCAAGGACCAAAGGTCAAGCAAGCTAGAAATTAAGGAAGCAATCTATCCTAACTTATTTTCCTTTAATTTAGGGGCTTGAAATTAGTGTTTCTATGGAAGAAAGTTGAGCTTTACTTAGGGTATATGTGCTCTCCAAAAATGCTAGATGAAAGGAGAAAGAAGAAATTAAAGTTAGAGTTATGTGATTGGTGTTTAAACAAGCTAACTAGATGATTGGTTGTTGAATGAAGTTGATATTCTTAACTTTTTCATGTAAGAGAACATTCGGTCTGCACTATTCATAATAGAAGGAGATAGAATTTCAATGATTTAATGCTTCTATTGAATTTATATGATGATTTTGTGTAGGATTGGATAGGTTTTGAACCTTTTAAATCACGTTATTTCAATTTTTCTAGAATTAATTATGATTTTTTTAAGTTTGTCGCCAAATCTGGAAATACCAAATGAATAATACCCGTGAACTTGGAAATTCTAAATTTTGTTATTGAATTTCAATAGATGTTTAAGTGGTTCTAAATGCTAATGAATGGTCTCTAAGATATAAGAAAGTAAGGTGCTACAAGTAGGTTTAACACAAATTCTCGCCATGAGTTGAGCTCATTATTTACTAGCCACCACATTAGGTTTCGTTTAAACTTTGCAATGTGTTTCTCATTATAGTCAAGTGCTACATTTAGCTCTTAGTTAGTTAGAAATATCAATATATGCACCCCATGATCTCACTTGCATAGACAATGATATGAACAATGTAAATAACTTAAAACAAACGACACACTATAAATAATGATACCAATTGTTTAAATGACTAACAAATTGTTTTGTAGTGGAATTGGGGCCCAAATAATATCCCCATTTGTCTTCTTCCCCTTCCCAAGGAGATTAGGTTTAACTAACTCAATGATATTATAAAACCTATCTCTCTGGTCAAAAGACAAATGCATAAGTAAGCAATTTAGTTAATACAAATTTATAGTTATAAGGGGTAAATGATACACTTACGCATGATTTGATCACAAATGTCATGTCATTGCCTTTTGTACCCATTCTCTTTCTCTTCTTACTATAAACATTTTTGTCAATGAATCCAACACATAAATTCATTGTTTTTAGCTCTAGCACTAAACAGAACCACTGTACTCTGACAAGTGTAGGTCCAAAAATCAAATCACAATCGCATAAGGTGTAACCTATGTGTTCAAGTAATAGTTAATTCTTCTTTGCATTAACATCCCAATTAATCAGGTTAGAAGCCACCTACAAATATATTGAGCGTTAGTAATTTAGCATATTCCTATTAAATAGTCACATTATACTAGCTCACTGACAACTGTCATTTTAATTATCAAATAAAACTAAGCTAACCAATAGTAAAGTGGAGCTAACCTAGGTCGATTCACAATGAGCCTAAATGGATGCTAAAGTCCCTAATTAATCTAATGAGCCACAAGTTAAAAAATTAGTCAGATGATTTGTGATATGAGATGTTGACTAAATTCTGAATATAAATCCAATGCTACTTATTTATGAATTTAGGTGTTATGATGATGAAATGAATCAATGACAAGTGTGTTCCCTTAGAGATTACCTCACCTTTGTTATCTATAGAATATATGGAGCTAATTAGTTGAATTAGAATATGTTAGCTAATAACTCACCAGCTAAAATCTCAATTAAAGCTACAACTCATAGACATTGAATAGAGAAATAAGAATCATTCAACTTGAGATAGAAGAAGATGAATTAAACAGATGTAACTATACTCTGTTTTATGATTGCTTTAATTAACTACAGCCATATCCATCTCGGTTCAAGGATGATAATTAATCAAAACATCAATTATACAGAAATAGGAAATCTAACTTAGTTCCCTAATCATTAATCATCTACTAACTCTAATTGAATCAATAATTCCAGAATTAACTAATCAACTCGATACAATCTAATATGGATTAAAAACACAATAAACTCCCTATTTAGCTTATGGATTCTAGTTTAGCACTATCTCCAAGAGAGCACATCAACTCTAGCCTTCTATTATTGTTAAGACTTCAACAGTAACAATAGTCATGGTGAATGTGGAAGGAGAAGATTAAGGTGGAAGCTGAACTTTCCTCTGATTCTATTGCCTAGAATAGAGGAAAGTTGTAGATGAAAGAGAGAGGAAACAAAGATGGAGAGAGAGATGGAGAAGGAGAATGAGAGTGTAAATAGTATGTGGAGTGTAAGCTAGATGGAATGAAGGTATGAATGATGGAAGCTATAGTTGGCGTGAAGTATATGGAATATGGGATATGGAATAATGAAATCAGAGTGTAACGTGCGTGTGGGAGATCTGTTATGATAGCATGAATCTATTGTCTTCTCTTACATGTGATTTCTGTTGCAGCACATTGTTGGAAAATGTGCCCTAGGGGCCAATCATTGTCTTATGAATATTAATTTATGAATTTATTAATTGTGTTATCATATTATTTGCATGTTTATTGTGATGACCATCCTTGGATAATTCATGATCTTATCCTAAATGTCCCTGGTCGGTCATCTGTGCGGGAGCAGAGATGAAATAAGACCAGTATGACTTTGAAGATGTATAGAGATATAAATCAAAGTCATAGGCACATGTAAGAGTACAAGGTGTTGGACCGACCCACTATGAGAGAGTTGCATGGGTTACGTCATAAGTTTCTCTCATATACAAACCATGTCACTATGCCCTTTGACCTGAGATCATCATGGATTCCTACATGACAAACGCTCAGCTTTTACCTAGTCAAAAGTCACTTTTGACCGAGTGATCATAAAGACTATGTTCGGGTTTAGTGGTTTTTCATGCGGAGGAATGTGAATGGTCAAGATGGAATTTGTCTCTCACATTCGTAGAGAGATATTACTGAGCCCCTCGATGAGTGAGTCTGAGAAATGTATGGCCATACTGTAATGGAAAGGTTGTTCCATTTCTATAGTCAGGCTACTCAAGGATCGAGAAAGTAATGGTCAGGAATAGGAGGATGACATTATCCATGCCTCATCCATGACCAAATATCTCGTGACAGAAGGGACTTGATATAGTTGTATAAAAGGTTACATCGTTTATCGATCCTCATATAATTTGGGTAGTCGTTATGTCTTGCTAGAGACCGCTTGCAACTTGTGGGCCAGTATAGCAAATAGCCCATTGCCAACTTCATATGGGCCTATAGGGTCGCACAAAAAATAGCCCAACACGAGCTATAATATCCAGATTCATTGAATCTAAGACGTGTCCAGATTCAATGAATGATCCAGGGTTGATGTATATATTTATTTATATTTATATTCGTATATATATAAATTCATATATATACATTATATATAAGGGATATATAGGATTTAATTTATAAGGATAAATTAAATCTCTATCACGTTTGAATTTGAAATTCAAATTAATAAGATATCTCATATAAGGGATATTTACAAGATTTAATTTATAAGGATAAATTAAATCTCTATCACATTTGAATTTGAAATTCAAATTGATATAATATCTCAAATTTGATTTATGAGAATAAATCAAATATAGTCCAGTCTTATCTTTATTTTAAATTAAATAAATAGGTAAATTAAATCTGTGGGACGGATTTAATATAAACATTATTTATTTAATTAGTTTCTTATCAAATTATACAATATGTGATATTGTATTAATTTCAGAATTAATATAGATTAATTCCCAAAAATCCAATTCGATTGAGGAAAATGTAGAGCATCCTATATATCTGATTTTAGGAGCTATATTTTGACAACAACACATAACACAAAAAGGCTTAACAGAATCTGTAAAAAAGGTTTGCAGATAAGAAACTGCTGAAGTAGAGATGGAGAGAACGAATTCTTGAGAAAGCCTTGGAGGGACAGGAGACGCTAGCACGTCGTTCGTGGTTGGAACGCTGTTCGACTTCTTGCGATTAGAAAGAGAGCCCGAGCTGTGGAGAGAAGCTGTGGACATCTTCTTGCGATCCGAAAGAGATCACCAGCCGCGGAGAGAAGCTGTGGAAGTCGCTGAGAAACACTGAGGGTAATGCTTCTTCCTACTTGACTTAAACACAACGGTAGATCCTGGAAAGGAATGGAAAAATTTTTAAATTAATTTTCACTGCGTGTCTTCCAATTCCTTACACACATATGTGATCCCCACTTGCTTTTGTTTCAGCTCATTAATTCTAGTACATGTTTATTATGTGTTTACTTCTTCCCTCTAGCACATGCTTAAATATCCTTGTGTCCAGCTGTTAATTATAATCATTTCTGTTTCATTCTTATGGCAGCAGGTTGTCTTGGTAATTAATGAGCATTTTCCTGAAATGAAAAATTAAAAGAAACATATTATTTATTTAATTAATCACTAAAATCGCATCAATTATTTCCCAACTATTCCAATTTTATTTTATTAATTAATTGCCCATCATATTGGTAAATGGGGATAAAATCAATAATAAAACTCTCTTTAAATACACTAAAAATCACTATAAATATGAGTTTATCAACTCCTCTACTCTTAGCTTTTGCACTCTGAGCAAAAGTATTGATCCAAATTGAAATTCAAACACTCATGTTCAGCAAATTTAAGAAAAAAAATTCAGCATAAGCACTTGCATTCATCAATCATTTCTCTTCAATTGGCAACAATCCAAACTAATCTCATATCAATCAAATAATCTAACTCATGTAATTAAATCATAATAAGCAACTAGGTAAGATTTCCTTACAAGGTGTAATGTTTTACTCATTCTCTTATTAAGGTAATTTCACTCAACCATCTAGTTCAGGCTTCCCATAGGCTTGTAACCATCCTACATCTCTACCACAATATGCCACAAGGGTTGTGAATTAAAAGGTCTTTATTAGGTTGTAATGTTGGAAAGGTTAAGTAATGAAATAGAAATGCATGTCAATGATTAATGAAATACTGCACATGTTCTAACTTCTTTAAGCTATTTCAACATTTAATCACAATTTGAATTGTACAACTGCAGAAAGTATCAGTCATAAGCTAATTTCCTTTCATTGAACATCACATCTTGTCAATTGGTTTATCATTTTCTCTTTTCTTTCTTCTATCTCTATTTATTTTTTTCTTTTTTCTATACTCTTTCTTTGTGCTTTTCTTTTCTTTCAACTATTGAAACATATAGCAAATACATTAAAGTTCAAATATCCAACAAGTGATGCAACTAATCAGATATTTTTCAATTAAAGACTTACTACAGTAGTAAATATCTTGTACAACATTCATTAATCAAGGATGAAATTTTAAAAGAAAGTGAAGGTCTCAAAGGGGTAAGCAAAAGATTTGGTATTTATGTGGTTACTGTCTAGTCAAAAGGGTTTTGAAAGAAATGCCCTTATCATATTCACAATTCTAAGAAGCTAATATAATTTTGAATCAAGGATTGAGACAAGTTTTGCAAAGTTACCAAGCTAGATAGTATCACACAATGTAAATGAGTATATGTTGGACGCCCAAAATTCTTCCATATGGCTTACTCATCCTTATCAACTCACTATGATAAGATTGCATGAATATTAACTAAATACATGAGATCAATCATTCATGATGCACAATATCCAGTAGAAAATCAATGAAACAAGTAACTCAACTTCATCAAGTTTGCCAATGTTCAAAAGTATGTGTTCAAAATTCAATTTTAAATCCATGATAGTAAACTCCATTAGATTAAGCAACTATAAGATAAAACAGAAGAATTTCTCAGCAGAGGATCAATTTTAGTTGTGACATAAAGGACATCGGGTTGTGACTATTTTACTTAGAGAAGAAATTTTTAGAAAACAAGAAATGTTGGTTGCAACATACATGGATACTAGTCGTGACTCGTGATCACAGAGAGTAATCTTGCTAAACACATACGCTTAGGTTACGACCCACGTGTCAATCTAATCATGACCAAAATCCATAGAGAGTTACAATCGTGACAAAGATAAACATAGATCATGACTACACTTCATAGATAGGTTAACATAAGAAAATATGAACTCATTATTGCAATAAAAGAAACATTGGTCGTGACTAATTTTCACAGAGAAGAAATTTGAAATATTCGCACACATTAGCACGACAATAACAATACAAGGTCATGACCAGAATACATAATTATAGCAATCATTTGATTTTATTTACCTATTTCAGACACTACTTTCCCCCACACTTAATTTTTATATTGTCCTCAATGTGAAGAAGTAATGAAGCACATGGAAAAGCTGAACTAATTAGGACAAAATTGAACCAGAATTCAAGATGAACTTATTAATTTCTATCTACCCCTACTGACTTGGTCTCCTCCCCACACTTAATTAATAAATAACAGCTCAAGTATATAAGTAAAACTATGTAAAACAGACTATAGTAGGTGAGGAAACAAGGAAGGAGACAACTTAAACATCATAGGGGTTTGAAGTGCTCCTTGTATAGCTTGAATAAGTGGCCATTAACTTGAAATGCTATACCATCTACTTTATCCTTTCTTGTTAGTATAGCCTTCACCCATCTTGAGAGAATCCACAGTTAGCAAAATATATGCATATCCAAAAGATAGTAGGAATGGTCTTGATGATGTAACTGCTGCAATATCTATTTCTATCCCTACAATGAAATTCTCAACAACTATGTCTTTACCCACACATTTGTCATGTTGGTACTTTCCAAAGCCTTCATTCAAAAGGTTAGTAACAGACAAAGAAATTTTTTATTCAAGCATATCATTTTCACCCTTATCAGAATTTTGGAGCAACAATTCATGTTCCTCTTTAGCCTATTCCTTGTATGCATCAAGTGCATTTAAGCCTAACAGTAAGTCATCTTCAAATGGATGTCTTATTACTTTATAGACATTAAAAGTTATAATATCATCATCCACTTCCATTGTGATGCTCCTATTTTTCATGCTTATGATAGTGTTAGCTATTATAAGGAATAACCTACCCAAGATAATATGTCCCTCTAAGGTTGACTCATGTGACATATCCAAGACATAAAAATCTACAGGTATAATCAAGTCTTTGACCTTCACTAATATGTCCTCTAGAAGTCCCTCAGGTTTCCTAGTGGTCCAATTAGTAAATTGAACTATCATTGAGGTTTCCTTAAGTGAGCCTATGTCAATGCCTAATGATGTATAAATGGAGGTTGACATTATATTAATGGCTGTGTCAAGATCTAATAGATCACTAGCACACTAAAACTTATAATGGTGATTGGGATTGTAAAGGAACCTGGATCATTATATTACATTTAATAGGAAGCTGTGGCTTAAGTAAAACTAACACACTGGATCCTACCGGAACCCTTTCATTTGGCTTACAAATTCTTTTATTAGTGAAAAGTTCTTTAATGAATTTCACATACTTAGGTATACTTCTAATCAGATGCCCCAGTGGCATATTAACTTCCAATTTCCCTAACAAATTTAGAATATCTTGTTCCTGTTTATCTTTTAAAGCCTTCTTTAGAAACATGTATACATTAGGAAAAGGTAGGTGTTTCATACTTACCTCTCTGTCCTTCTGTTCTACATCTTCGTGCTCCTTCTTATTCTAGTTTTTGTTTGATTTTGACTTGCACTACTGGAACTAGCAACTACTTCATGCATAACAGATGATTGTGCAACATCCTTCAAAATGGTTTGCTCATTTTCCTACTGCAATATCTCCTTCTCTTTGCTACTTTCTAATTCTGGCATGAGTGAATATTTTTCTTCAATAACTCTTTACTTTTAGAACTGTTCAATTGCTTATTTGCTTCATTATCCTTCTTATCCTCTTTTGTATTTGCTTTCCCCACTATTTTTTCACTTCTCAAACTTGTAGCATTCATAGATTTGGGATTAAGAAATGTGTTTGAAGGTAAATTTCCATTGATTCTTGCTTGAACATCACTTATTGAATTGGCTAGTTTTGATACATAGCCATTAATGTTAGAAGCTTTAGTTTCACACTATTCTATTTTATTCTCCAAGGAAGCAAACTTAGAATATGTCATTACTAGGTTGTTTTCTACAGTAGATCTCAGGTCATCGAAGTTAGAGCTGAAATTTATGTTTATGGAGTTTATATTTGCATTCATCACATTAATGCTCTTGATTATATCATATATACCATCATCTTTTGTAGCAGTAGGTAATTTTATAGCTCTAGACGATTTAGCCAATTGTTTATCATTGTTGAATTTATTCTACCTAAAATTCTTGTCTCTAACTCTATATGATATTAGGATGATCTCTCCATCCTTCATTATACGTGTTGGATTATGGATTCTTGAAACATCCTTACTTTCATACATTTTAGGGACCATTCAGTAGCATTTAAAACCACTTACAAGACCTTGAAAGTCTATTAGCTAAATCTAAAATTTTACTCTTCTTGAGTTACTGTTCATATGGTATTCTAGATTAGGCAACAAATTTCAAAAAATCATAATTAATTCTAGAAAAATTGAAATGAAGTATTTCAAAAGGCTAGATAAAGATAACATCATAAAATTTAAGGAAAAAATAATTTCCAGACAAATTCTTAGTCAATTAATACAGTTTATTCATAAAAGATTATTGTTCATTTGGTCAAAAATTCTAAAAACAGATCCTTGTCCCTTATTGTGAAAAATTCATTCTCTTTGTACAGACATAGAAATAAGGTGTTCTTAGTGTCAAAATGAGGCTTGACATGTTAACTAAATGTATATAAAATTTCATATATTTATTCCTTCATTTACAATTTCTCATTACATCATGTACATTATTGTTCAACTTGTCATATAATATCATTACACATAACACTTCTTCACATAATATTTACACTATCTAATCCCTAACTTCTCTTCATGCTTCTTCATCCTCTTTCATCATTCATGAACCTATTGGGATTAGGATTACATGGATGGGGTGAGATTTATGGGAAAATCTCAGTAGCAAACGGTACTAAACAATGCATGCATTAATATAAATACTTGTGCTTGCCTGTGAAAGTGTTAACATTGTGTAATGTGCATGTTTCCATGTAACATATGAAATACAATTAGCCAAAATAATCATAGAAACAGAACTTCATTCATAAACACATATACAACATAATTCAACCAAGCCATAGCACAATCAAGCATAACATTCAATACATACGAGTTTAGAAAAAGTTTACTACCTCATATATTTGACTTTCTTTCACTTTATTCTTGCCTCTTTCTTCTTACTTCTCTTCGATATGTGGCTGCCTCTTTGGAGTCTACAATCAAATTCTAACATCACATAATCATTCATCCACTATAATCTAACTTTCTCTTGAACATTAAACTTACTTTAACTAACAACTTCCTTTGATCTTTACTAATTGACTTGGCCTTTGAACCAATTGATGTCTTGACTTTACGCTACACAATTTCACCTTTTGAATCCATTTATGAGCTTCGAATCATGCAATTCCAGCTCCTATGCATTGTTATGGAAAGATTTGAAAAACATGCATAATTCTTCTAAATATTCTCTTATTGATTCTAATGCTTACCATACTTGTTTCTCTACTTTATCCCACACAACTTTTCACTTTAAAACCATTGGAATCATCAAGGCTCAAAACCTATCCAATCCTACATAAAATCATCATATAAATTCAATGGAAGCATTAAATCATTGAAATTTCATCTCCTTATATCATGAACAGTGCAAACTAAAAAATTTCAACAATGGCAAAGTCAAGAATACCAACTTAATTCAACAACCAATCACCTAACTAGCGTGTTTAAGCTTCAATCACATAACTCTAACTTTAATTTCTTCTTTCCCCTTTCATCTAAGGTTTTGGACAGCATATACACCTTAGAGAAAACTCAACTTTCTTTCATGGAAAGCCTAAGTTCAAGCTCCCAAATCAAAGGAAAATAAGCTAAGATAGATTGTTTACCTTTACTCTCTAGCTTA
This sequence comes from Leucaena leucocephala, assembly GCA_037074615.1. NCBI lineage: Eukaryota > Viridiplantae > Streptophyta > Magnoliopsida > Fabales > Fabaceae > Leucaena > Leucaena leucocephala. The sequence goes on from CM073525.1 coordinate 9,947,655, forward strand.
CTTGAACTTTGAATCTTGGATCCTTCTTTCTTTTGACTTGAGTTCTTCATTTTGCAAGAGGTTCCTCAAGGGTTCTCCTTCACAGTTTTGAGCAAAAATAGTGGGGGTATTTATAGACAAATTCTATGGAAAATGAATGGCCAAAATCACTTTGTGCACTATTTGATATAATAGCTTATAGTTGCTCTTACATTAAACTTGCCCACCAAGCCACCTTGATATAAGATCACATAACAAAAATCTTCTCTTCTCCCTAGTCTTGGACGCCATGTGTGAGGTCTTATGGGTCCCACCATGTGCAAACCCTGATTCTCACTTTTTTCCTTTTTCTTTTCTTTTTCAAAAATTCATAAATTATTCATTATTGGACTTGGGCTCCAAGACAATTTTGGGACTTATTGGCTGCCCTAGGATGAAATATTGGACTTCCCTAGGCCTTTTTTGGGCTCAATAGCTAATTGGCACTTTCCTTATATTGATATCCTTAAAATATCTTGATTTTGAACTAAATGCTAGACACCTCTTTTAATAGTTTTAATATTTTTAGAAATTTATTCTAATATAAAATAAATCCCCTGTAAAGTCTCATAATTTTTTGAGACTCAGAAGTTCTGATAAAAATCTCCTATATTTCCTCAAAACCCTTTATGTATGTCTAATTTTACTTTAATTTCTCAAAGGGCATTATCGTCTTTTCACACCTCATCAAAGATTCTCTAACCTTGGTCAACTATTTTGGGAACTCTCCTTGACTTTCTAACCTTAGTCAAATGACCAAAATACCCTTCATTTATCTCTGGCTCATTAACACAACACAGTGGCATACTTAGTAGCATTTTCGTAATTTTACATTTTTCCTGGTCTTTATTAGCTCTGACTCACATACTTATCAAAAAATGTTACTGGGCCTATAAGATGCTATTTTGGGCCCTCTGCATGATTCACTACCTCATAGGCTAAACTCCCAAGAAATTCCCTCGAAATATATTTATCGGGTGTTTTAATCCACTGTAAATTCTATAATAAATTTTACATAACTCCTTTTTGAACTCTGTCAGTTTCATAAATTCTTATATTAATTATAGGAATTTACTGCCAAATTTCATATAATTGTGAGATTTAGAGAATACTATATTAATTTCCCTTTCTTTAGAAATTAATATAAATTTTTCAAGACCTCACATCAAAATTCTGTGTTGTGTTAAACTAATCAGAATAATTTTCTCTATTTATTGGAAAAATTTGGGACTAATCTAATTCTGGGCCTTTTTTGGCTTAACTTTCTCATAATTACCATTTTGCCCTTGAACTTTTAAAAATCACTTTACGCCTTCAACTTTTCATAATTATACTTAATGGCCCAAAGTTTATTTCTACCTTCATTTTCCACCATAAAACTTTTAAATTTATTCATTTTAGTCCCTCATTTTTATATCTTTGTCTAATAATTGTTTTTCTTTTATATTCATCATCACAATTCTTTCCAAACCTCTTTCAACTATTAGTATTATACAGATAGGGAAAAAGTAGAATGTGACATTTCTACCCCCTTAAAATAAATTTCGTCCTCAAAATTTACTTAGCACCTCAGTCAACTATCTTAGATTTATATTATTTTCCCACTTTATGAATGAGGATTGGGGTATCTATCTTGATAGCTTAGCGGAGTATTTTCCATATCTGTAAATCTTCATATCTTTGTTGTAATTATTCTTATGTTCTGAATCAACTCAATCAGAGTTGAAGTCTCCTTCATTCTATTACTTGCTTACTTGCCATGCATTTATTTGCATATAGACTTCTCACCATACTGGAATTGTGAGTAGTGTCCATTTCTTTTATATAAAACTCTCTCTAACACTATTGTATTATGGAGTTTTCATACCTTTAATACATATCTCTTATTATTTATTTGAGTATCTAGCAGAATTTTCTTAACAATCGCAAAGCTTTATATCAAATTTTCGTATCATTGTACTTCTTTTCTTCTCATCATCTTTAATAACTCAACATAATACAGAGAGAGGACTTAACTATTCGTATCATTGTACTTCTTTTCTTCTCATCATCTATGGATAAATAAATTTTGACCTCAAAATCTAACTATTACCTTAGTCAAATAACTATAGATATGTTTCCTTCATATCCTTCTCTTTTTCCATGTTGTCACATTCTCTAATATTCTTCTAGCTAGGAAGCATATAGTATTGACTAAGGTTCAAGAGTAAAGCTATCTCAAGGTCTAGCAACTTTCCCTTAACCTCATTGTAGCTTCTTGTCTATTTTGAATAACATTTTCTTCATTAACTTGATTCGAGTTGAAGTTTGATCCTCTCAATTGGTTTATCCAGCTATAGATGATTCGTTGTGCTAAACTTGAGAAGTGTATATTTCTTTCATGCAAAGCCCTCTAAAAACTCAATAAACATTTGGGGTCTTTATTGGGCACTATACTACTCAAAACACCATACTTTCCCATATACTATAAATTCTAACAATCTCCTTGACCCACTGTGAATCCCATCATAGGACTACTCTTGCTTGAGCACGCTTAACTAAAAATATTGATGGGTTATAGTTAGGTTATGCTCTGTAGGGGCCTTAGGTCATCGCTATCCCTACTTACAAGGTTGTATCCTGCCATTACCTTACCTTAAACCCTTTTCTCCTAGTCTCTAATAGGGCTATACTACTTTTATTTTCTCTAACCTCATCTTTGGGATATATCTACTAATAATCAGTCTATTCTCATATCATATGGGGTTCTCTTTTATTCATTAAACATGCTTACTGTAGACTTATCAAATCTGAATACCACATACTTTAGATTGAAAACTTTAAATTTACTAACTCTAACTCCCTTTTGTTTAAGAGTAAATTGAGTTCAGTCTATATAATAAGGTTATCAGGGTAACATCGTGGGTATTCTCTTTGTATGAGTTAATCAACTTGTGAGGCTTTTACTCCTTAACCTCATCTTTAGTGATCTTCTTCCCAAAGAAATATTGTGTTGTCACCTTATTCTCATGGATTACATTTTCTTTCCCCCAGGCTAGGCTTTTCATGATTAAAAATCACCTGCAATCGTCCTAAATCATTTTCAGGATCTACTGGACCTTAGAATACTATTCTCGTGGGAGCCATGTTAAGATCGGACCATAATCCTCTAGAAAACTCAAGACCAACAGACTAAGTTATAGAGTTAGCCACTTCTACTTGGTGGTAACTCAACTGATAATTCCCTAAGACTATTTATAGAAGCAAATATTATCTACCAATACTTTACTCATCTCCTTTATCACTCAAGAATTTATCATATTATTCTTATCTTTCTTATAAAATACTAGCTACACCATGCATAGCACTACAGAAAAACTTCTCATCTTATCTCGTGACGCGGTTCTAACACGAGCTGCACTGTCCATTGCTTTATCATAGCTCTATCTGAAGAGCAGTATATTTCATTACATAAATGTTAGTCTCTCTTAGAGCTTTATCAATTTCATAGTTGTACATTATTTTATGCCATACTCATAGAACATCATTTATGCCTCTTATCCCTGTTAAGGGAACTTCTCTTTTCTTGGTAGTTAATATGATACTACCATAAGAAAATGCCCTGAGTATTGTCGAACACCATTTATGATTGTGACTGAGTATCTAACCTTACTGGGAATATTCTATCATTATCTTTTACTCCAGTTACCTATACTCAGGGCATACCCTGAGTTGTTTATCACTGTCTTATCTTAGACTCTTTTCCTAATCCTAATCCTACTTATTATCCTAATTTTAATCATAATCTTACTCCTAATTTTATTCATAATCTAATCCTAATCCTAATCCCTTGGCGATTAATTAAGGCTAACTACCTCCTCACTATCCCTTCCTTTACTTTATGCATGTTCTACTTTCTACCTGTCTTTTCAAGGAAATAATCATTCCATATCATGCAAAGGCAAATAGATCAGGTATAGAGTAGCATAACATTGTGCATGCCAGACACTACAATTTAAACATATATGGGGCATAACCTCCTTAAGCCAGTGGGAGTAGAACAAGAATATTGATCTAATTTGTACCTTGGATTAGCTTAGGCAACCTTCTTACCTCATCTCTAGTTAGGGCAAACTCACTTCCCGAAGTATAGGGTCTTTCATCTACCATATTATGTGGACAATCCCTCAAAACATGTCATAGCTTTCCCCATCTATAGTAGACTCGTTGACTTGCTAAATAAGGCCTACCACCGTGGTATCTACCACATATCTCACATCTATTCGGTCTTAGTTGCATGTTTACTCTTCTTGCCCTACCACCTAGCCTACCTCCTCTCTTACTTATAGCCCTTTGTCCTAATCCTTATCGGAGGCACTAAAATAGGTTCATCTCTCGGGGTGGAAAAATTATAAGCCTAATAAAATTCTTAACCAATTAATACATTTTGAACATAAAAAAATATTTTTTATTTGTTCAGTTTCCTTGATTCCATATTTGGTCAACTTACTTTAAAAAATTAATTTTTTTGCACACAAACATCCAAATAATGCATATTATATATCAATTTGAAGCTTAAGATGTATATTATTTACACACAAAATGTCATACATTTATTTAAATGTTAACTATTTTCCTGAGCAAACACAACTTACTACCAAAAATAGTACATACTACATTTATACATCTTACAAGTTATAACAAAAGTCACATATCAAGCCATCCAAACACCAAATCATCTTTAATTGGCTTTGTCTCCTCTGTAGTAAGGGCCTACTATGATTGATGTGACTTGGGAAGGGATGAGATTTTGGGACAAATCTCAATAGCAAACAATACCATACAATGTATGCAAGATTATATCGGTATTAAACATGCTTGCTTACAATGATCATGTTAACAAAATGATATACCTGCATGATTCAATGCTTATTACTTATAACATATGGCTATAACATAAAATGAAGCATAGCTTTATCAATCATACATGCTTCATATAATCAAGTCAAGCCAATAGCACATCAACAACATACAAGCAACAAGCATACAAGTTTGGGTAAGTTCACTACCTCTTCCAATTGCGTTTGTCATATCCCAATTTTTAGTCTTAAAAGACCAGTATATAGCTTGAAAAAGGGATGCTACTAGATCCTGTTGAGTAGAGGTCTCAATAAATAGAGAAAATTATGCTGATCAGTTTGATGCAACATAAAATTTTGATATGAGGTTCCGAAAGATTTATATTAATTTCTGAAGATAAGGAAAATTAATACAATATCTTCTAGACCTCAGAATCAGATGAAATATGGCAGTAAAATCCTATAATTAATATAAGAATTTCTAAAACTGACAGAGCTCAAAAAAGAGTTTTGTAGAATTTACTATAGAATTTACAGTGGATTAAAAGACCCGATAAATAGGTTTCAGGGAAATTTCTCGGGAATTGAGCCCATGAAGATAGGGGATCATACAGAGGGTCCAGAATGGCACCTTATAGGCCTAATGATATTTTTAGATAAGTATGTGGGCCAGGGCTAATAAAGACAGAGAAAAAAATGAAGAATTACAAAAATGCCACTGAAGGTATGCCACTGTGTTGTGTCCTTAAGTCAGAGTCAGATGAAGGGCGTTATGATTATTTGACTAAGGTTAAACAATCAAGAAAGGGTATCTAGATAGTTGACCAGGGTCAAGAGATACTCTGGTAAGGTATGAAAAGATAATAGTGGTCCTATAAGTACTAAAAAGGAACTAAGGGCATTATGGTAATTTACTAAGGATGTTCCCTGGGAACCGAGCCACCAGAGTGCTTGGGCTTGGTTAGAAACCTAAGATGACAATCCAAGGCCCAAAAACGTAGCCCAAGAGTAATGTGGGCCCAAGAGGCATTAAAATATTGTTTTAGTGCTTTTTCAATAAAGTAAAGTGACCCGGTCCAAGATAGAACTGGGTAAAGTGATTTGGAATCATGAGAGGACATAAATGGGGGCCACAATGTGCCACATGGCATGATTACAATAAAAGAGGAAAAGCAAAGGACACATGGCATGATTACAAGAAAAGGAGAAAAAGCAAGAGGACACGTGGCACTATCTCAGCCGTCCATTTAGGGAAAAGACTCTGGAACTCTCTGGAAAGGCTGAGTCAGCTGGTGAGGTGTCCCAAGGGCCCCACATTTTGCCACATATACCCCTGAGGTGTCCCTTGAGGTGTCCTAGATGATGTCATGAGTGGTGAGTCATCAGGGAGGGTGATGTCATCGTGATGATGCAGGCAAAGCTTCTTGAGGAAGCAAGCAATCTGAGCCATTCATCACGAATCAATCTGGACCATTCATTCCACCTCCTCTCACCTATAAATAGGCCACTCCCCTCCCAATTCAAGTCACACCACGGATCTAGCAAGAAAAGGAAGAGAAAGAAGAGAGAAAGAGAGGAAGAGAGGAAGAAAGAAAGAAAGGAAGGAGTTATGGTGGAGCCAAAAGTAGTCTGAGGAGCTGAGGGACTGGGCAAAGCTTAGGAATGAGGTAAAAAATTTATCTAGTCCCTGTTCTAATAAAGTAGAGGATTGCTCTTAGTGGTTAGAATAGAGAAATATCTCTATTAATAAAGGTAGCTAAAAGTAGAAAGAAGCCAGGGGAATGTCAGTGTAAGAATATTACCCCTAGCTATGCATGAATTAAATAGAGCTATATTGATAGAATAATAATGAAGATATTATTATTCTATGTATAGGCTCTGACCTATGAAAAGAAGGAATCTTAGAGCAAAGGCTAAAAGCTAGAGGAAGGCTATATGCCAGGTAGTGAACTTATCTTAAACTTGTATGCATTGAATGTTATGCTTGATGTGCTATGGCTTTGTTGAATTGTGTTGAATATGTGCTTATGTATGAAGCTCTATTCCTATGATTACTTTGGCCAATTGTATTTCATATGTAACATGGAAGCATGCACATTATGCAATGTTAACACTTTCACAAGCAAACACAAGTATTCACATTAATGCATGCATTGTTTAGTGCTGTTTGCTACTAAGATTTCCCTATAAATCTCACCCCTTCCATATCAATCCAATTACAGCAGGTCTTCTCAAGATGAAGGAGATAAAGATGCATGAAGAGATGTTAATTGCTTAGCATGATTGATATGTGATTCATGTATGTATAATTGCTGGAAATTGTCACTGTGAACAGTAACTCGTGATGGAGGCAGTAATATTTGAAATGTAATTATAACTAGTAAATGATTGAATAAATGTATAATATTTTTCCAATAAATAGTAGACATTCCAAGCTTCGATTTGATATATAGAACGTCTCATTTGGATGTCTACACATAAAGATATGATTTATCAAAGTTGGGACCAGAATGCTGGAATCAGGGACAGGACATTGGATGAACAGTATTTTCGAAATGCTGACCAACGTTGACCTGTTCAAGGCGTGGTCAACGAGTCATGTTTTCCTGAAATAGAATTATGTTATCTTCGTGTAGCAATTTGAACCACTCCATTTTGATTTTTATAGAATTAGTTATGATTTTTCGAAGTCAGGTCACTCCGCTGGAATTTACACAGTGAATAGTAGTCGCTGGGAGTAAAATTCCAGATTGTATGATTTGACTTCAATGGCCCTAGAAGTGGTTCCAAATGCTACTGCATGGTCCCTAAGATGTTTCTTACACTTTTCCTCCATGCTTTGTAGTCCTCTTTAACACAAATATGAAAACCTAAACATAGCATAATAGTGTACACATTATAGTCCAATTCAATCAAGTTTCAAACTTGGGCTCAATTTCTAAATTGACAGGCCCTTAACTTTCTCTAGTTTTGGTTAATTACCTTACCCTTTGAATTAATTCATGCCTTGTCTATTTTTGACACAATTTTGCAAAGGAATTCAAATATGAAATCATAATTGGAAAATTCCAACTCCTCCTTTGAATCTGGACAGAATTGTGAAGCTTGAGAATTTTCTCCAAACATTCCACTGTTGATTTTAATGCTTCCAACTCTTTTCCTTTGATCCAATCCTGTACAATTTCAACTCTAGACTCAATGGAAGCATCAAAATCATCAAAAATATCTTCCCCTATATATTTTCTGGTTTGGCTAAGATGCCTTCTTGTGTGAAAAAATAGAAACTACACAATTAATTCAAGGTATAACCATCAATATAAGCTTATGTAGGTCTCAATTTTATAGTTCAATTTTAGTTTTCTGTTCCTCCTAATTTGGACAGCCACAAATAGCAAGCATACAAAGGGAATTTTAACAATTTCTTCTATTAAAATCCTAGGTTCAAGCTTCTAAATTGAATATATTAGTTACCTAAATTTCTAGCTAGCTTGAACCCTATAAGACTTGGATTATCCCTTGATTGCTCTTGTATTGGTTGAGTTTTCAAAGTATAAGAGGTTCCTGTTAGGTTCCACTTGGCCCACAGTTTATAAGAAGAGAGGGGTATTTATAATGAAACCTTGGAAATTTTAGAACTAACCTACCTTTGGAGTTACTAATTATTACAACCTTAATTCGGCTCCTGATTGGTTGCTTTTTCCATTTTATCATGCTTAACCACTTTCTTAACATTATAATGTGTGGTTTAAACTTCTTCCTCAAGAAGAAGACATGTGGCACCCCCTTATATGGTGACTCACACCTTCTGGAAGACTCTAGTTGCTTCCTACAAGGTTATGACAATTCTGACTAATCTATTATGGTATTGAGGGATTTTCCTAAATTATTATACTATCCTTTAGTCCAATAATTTTCATGTTTCCCAATATATTTCTTTGTCAGAAGAACATTGTCTAGAAGATTGTTAATAAAAATCCCTTTATCAGATCAATTCCACAGTTATAAATGTAATCGGGTAACTATGTTTTATTAAAAAAATGCTAAAATATTATTTTTATGTATTTGGGCTCTCAAGAACTATTGGAGAATGTTTTTGGTCTCTTGGAACTCCATCTTAGGCCTAGTCCAAGCCTAAGTCCTCAGTTGCCTATATTCCAAGAAATTTCTCTTAAAGCTTGCACTAGGTGCTTTAATTCACCTTAAACCATTATAAATTTTTATACTTATTAAAGTAATTTCCTATAAACTTTTATCCAATTATGTGGTCCAAAAGGTCCTATAAAAATTCCACATAATTTTCTATAATTAGGAAAATTAATATCAATTTTTCGGGACCTCAAATCAAAATTTCTTGTCCCGTCAAACAACTCTAAATATTTTTCTCTATCTCCTGGTGAAATATGGGATTCTAAAGCTTTCAAGTAGTTTTCTGCCACGTTCGGCTCAAATTCCTCAAAATTACACTTTTATCCCTATAAACTTTTAGACTTTCCAATCAAGTCTCTTTGCATTTTCTAAGTCCCTTACCCTTAATACTTTTTCACTTTACAATTAGGTCCCTCTCTTTTATATTTCCTTTATATTTACTAAATTAACCTATTCTAATAACTTAAACCTCCTTTCACCATTATCTTTTCTTCTGAGTAATGTCACAATCCCCTCTTAACATATTTTCTCCTATTATTAGCCTTACACAGATAGAGAAAATTTGGGATGTGACACCCTCAGCCCTAGACTCTCAACTTCTAAGCCCTTAACCTCTAAATCCTCCTCCTCCAAACCTACTTGATAATGTCAAAAATGGGGAGAGAACTTATATGAAAGAATGTCATCTATTTTTTTAAAAAAATCATTTTGAATAATTTTTTGAATGTATTTACTTTAATTTCAGTTATCTCAGTTATTGCACTTTGTTATCAGTTACTTCTAACTTTATTTTGCTTTCAGTTGTTTCATCTATCTCAGTTTGTTCATTTGCACTTAATACATTTACTATATTTCATTTATCAATTGATCTCAATTTGTTTAATTTATGAATTTTATGCTTGATTCTATTATGCTAACATTTATATTTATCAGTTGAGTTTTACATTACAAAAAGGGAGAGAATATCAAAGTCCATGTTTTGATGATGACAAACATTTAAAATTTTAATTATATTTTAACATAGCTTATTTTTCGATAAGCTTATTGATAAGGGCTCTTATCGATAAACCATTTGATCAATAAGAATAATTTTATATTGTGAAATCAATTTCTAAATGGTATTTATCTAAGGATTAATCAATACAATATTTTATCGAAGCACTTCTATAAATGAACCAATTAAGTGATATTTGACTCAGAAAAATCTTGATCTTATCTAAGCTAAGTTTGAAATGATTTTCAGAAAATGATCTTATAAAAATTTGGAAATCTCTATTTTCAAAGTACTTCCATTATATCTTAAACTTAGAAGAATTATGACGAAGTCAAGTTCTATTTTCAAATGTTTATAAATTTTTTACACTAGATAATTTATTGAAGAGCTATTCGAAAGGACTATTTATCAATAAACACTTTCATAAAATTGTCTATTTTGTTCAATGTTTTGAAAAGAAGAAAAGGGAATTAATTGAAAACATTTAAAAAATATCTCTGTTTAATACTTGTTCCGATAAACTTGAATCCAAGCCTTTGTAACTTAACATTCAATTTTCATAGGACACTTCAATAAGGCTAGTTTTCAAAGTACTATTTGATAAGAGTCATTCTAGTTAAAGAAGACATTTATTGATCTATTTATCGATAAGGTTATTCTTCGTTAAATTATCTTGTTCTTCATCAAATACAAAGCTGATCTTCAACCTATGTTTCTAGAATTGAATCTAAGGTTTTGGAAACTAATTTGCTTTTTCTTAAATACTTGTTATATCAATCAAACAATGTATTTCAATATTACTTACAGGCAAAAACAAGATCAATTATAGAAATCTTCAAAAAGTAGTTTATGTTAGACAAGTATTAAATGGATTCAACCATTACACTCCAATGACTCACTTTCTCAATAGCAATTCAATAGACACATCATCAGACACAACTATTTTGTTCAATGTTTTAAGAGGTTACTTGGGAAACCTAGAAAAGAATTTAGAGAACAAATACCTAGTGAAGTTGTAGTTGAAGAAGAGGTAATGTCAAATCATGATTTTTCCTTATTTATATGGAATAGACAGTGGAATCTATAAGGAACAGATAGAGAAAAGAGTTTTGAAAGGGATTGTGATGATGATCAGAAGAAATGAGAAATGTTAGATATGTTTTAAGTTGAAGAAAGACATGAAAAGTATAAAGTTATAATGCTTCAGGACGTGAATGTCATTTTGATAAAAGTTTAATATAAAGAATTCAAGAGGCCTAAATGAAAATTCTGAGAATTTAGGGACCAAATTGGAATTTTCAATTTGGTTAAGATGGACTAAAATGACAATTCAAAAGACCCCAAAAGGGCAAAAATGTAATAATGAGAAAGCTGAGCTGAAAATGACCAAAATTGCTTAGAAATATTTTGGATCCAAATTTTACCAATAAATAGAGACTGGTAATCAGGCAGGCATATTTTTTAGAATTTTGATTTGAGGCTCTAGATAATTGACATTAATTTTTAAAATCTAGAGATTATTACAGGACCTTATGGATTTCCTAATCAGATGAAATTTTGTAGAAAATTCTCATAATTAATATAAGAATTTATAAAATTGATAAAACTTAAAAAGTAGTTATGTAAAGTTTATACTTTAATTTAATGTGAAATAATAAACCCAATAAATACTTTTTGGTAGGTTTTCTTGAGAATTGTGCCATAGAGGCATTGAACCCATTTAAAGGCCTAAGTTGGTGTTCAATAGGCCCAATAATACACTCTAACATATATGTGGGCCAATGTGTATAAAAACCCTAAAAAGTGTAAAATTATAAAAATGCCCATATATTACTATATTGAACAAATGAGGAATAGAAGGCATTTTGGTCATTTGGGCATGGTCAAGACATCAAGCGAGAGACAAGAATGATTAATCATAGTTAGAATATGCCCTGATGAAATCTAAAGAGGTGTGAAATGACAATAATGCCCTTAAGCTTAATATTGTATGAAATAGTGAAATAATTGTATTTCACTCATTTTCTAAGGGATAGTAAGTAGATAAATACTCATTCCAACAATTTAAATGGTAGGAAAAATATAGATAATGGATTTAAGGTTTAAAAACATATTATAGAATCTCAAAAAAATTAGATTCATAAAACAATCTAGTGTTTATGAAATTTGATAGAGCTGGTATCGAATTTGACTGAAAATTTTCCAATTAGATTTTTACCCTAAATTGTCCAAATGAAGCCCTAAATGATGTCATGCATGATGTCATAAAGTGGCTTGGTGGGCAACACAAGTTCAATATTGAATATGAACCATTATATCAAATACTAACCAAAGTAATATTGGCCTTTCATTTTCACCCAATTTTCTCTATAAATATCCTCCCATTTTAGGACATTTTAGCAGCACAAGGACTTTAGGGTACCTCTGCCAAAATTTCTACTTGAGTTAAAAAATAGTCCTCAAACTTGGAAGCAAGTCAAGGTAATTAATTCCCTAGCTCTTAAACTTTATTCTAGGAAGATTGCTCTTGGTTTTAAGTGATTGTAATGGCAATTTTCTCTTTATTATTTCTAGAGCAAGTCAAGGTATACACAATGTAATTATGTTTAGGGCCATGATATGTCAAAGAAAATGAGTCAAAGAGGATGAGCAAACAACTAATGTTTGGTTGGAGACAAAGGGAGCAAATAGAAAAGGATAAAGTTTTAAGGTAGTGGATTCAACTCTTTATGTGCTTGATATGGTATGCTTATGTGTTGACATGTATATGATGATTTAATGATGTTGTGACATAATAAATGATGTTGAATATGTAATGAATAACATGTTTACTATGGCCATGCATTTTTATACAAAGCATATAGCATGATAGAATGCCACTAATTAAAGAAATTTTAATGAAATTACATATCATGCATTAACATCTATCTTGCATATGTAAGTGGTAATGTTTGCTACTAAAATTCCCCACAATCTCACCCTCCCATAACCAACCAATTTAGTTAAAGCATGATGGAAAAGTTATGCATGGAGAAGAGCTAAAGAAGGGAAGAAAGAAAGTCGCAATTATTTGTTCTAGCATGTATTGTATAAATTGTGAACTATGTTCATGTCATATAATATGCCATTATGTGTAAAAAAATGTATGAAAAATTAAGGCATAACTCAATGTTGTATATGAGTGTATGGGAAATCAAGTTGATGATTTATAGATGTTGGAATAACTTATGAGATCTATGAAAGAAATCAAATAGTAAAAACGTAGGTCCTACAATAGTTTTGTTGTGGCTTCAGTTTGACCTAACAAATGAAGGAATTAATTCACAAAATTTTGTGAACAATTATTACACATCTATATCTTTAAATACATAGGTAATACACCTTATTTGGACGTGTATATCAATAGAAATGAATTTCTAAATTTAAGAGACAAGATCTAGAATTCCTATAATTTACCATATGAATAGTAAAACATAACTATTTAACTGTATTTATTGGAAAATTAAATATCCATATTTATATTTTACCCTTAAATATCTATAAAATAACTTCAAGTAGAAATTTAGATCACCTCCATATGATATTTTTAGAATTAGTTATGAATAATAGTGATCCTTGAGGATAAGGGAAACTTAAAAGTATGAATGACATAGAGATGTGGGTAAGACTCTTCCTCAGTTAGCTAGAAGGAAGCAACTGACTCAGTTATAGATTATAGTGAGGCCAAGGACATAGAAGTCCTTCAGGCTAGGGACACATAAGTCTTACAAGCAATGGGGAGATGTTTTGATGGAATGACACTAAGTATGACTAGAAGTAGTTAAGGGAAAGGTATCCATAGATTAAGAGACTCCCCTGTTTTAGAAAGAGTAATGCTTGAGAGTTAGATAAAGTAGTTAAGGGTTAAGTCTATACCCTATACCTAACAGTAGGGTAAAGTGGCAACTTAAGCTAAATGAATGAATATAGCCTAGTTAAGGTAAGATGGTATGACATAATAGCTATCTCAGATTCCTGAATTAATGAACAGGACCTTAGAGATAGGAAGCTAAAGATAAATAGCCTCAGTAATTTCTTCGGGTTTAATAGAAAGAGATGATAAGAGATAGATAATAAGATAGATATTTATAGGGAAACTAGTATGATAAGAGATAAGTATATTCCCGATGATGTTAATAGTTACTCAATTTTGGGGTTATGTTGAGAGTCTCATGAGTAAGGGTTACGATGTATAAAAGTTCTGACCACATAGTTTTCTTAAGAATTCAGAATTAGACCTCTGAATTAGAGTTGATATTACTCTAAATGGAGTAAGATACCCTATTCGTGTAGAAAGGGGATACAATTAAGTGGAGTTGATGTTGCTTTGATAGAATAATATGTCCTCTATTAAGAACAAAGAGAATACAACTGAGGTAAGGCAAGCGGATTTGACTTTACCTAATAAAAGTATGATTGGCCAAGAACAAAGTTTAGGGATAGAGCTTAACAAGGTATTAAGTATGTAAGAAAGAATATACTAGTATAAGTCCTCTCCCTCTAATTTTATAAACAAGATGATTTTATAACTAACTCTAGACAGATAGAGAGACTCTATTTGTAGGGATAAGATGTTTGAATGTTATGCTATAGATGAAATAGTAAGTAAGAGCTTTTATTCCTTACATAAAATGCCAAACACTATACTATGTTTGTAAAATATGTTAAAGCTTCAAATGTTAGAGTTATATAAGCTCTGAGTGTTAGACCTATGCATATTAAGTAAAGGAATGCTTGAGCTATGATGTTAGAGCTATGCATTCATGAGCCTGCATGTAGTCTGTAACATGTTGGCTATACATTATGCATGTTAGAGTATGTTCTCCTACTTAGCAGTAAAGTAAGGAAGAGAATAACTGCATAAGTCCTCTCTCTATACTAATTATAATTGTTAGAGACGGTGAGAGCAACTGGTGGATTAAGAAAACCCCTAAACTCATATTGTAAATTAATTAAGTATAGGATAATGCCTAAGCTAAACCTAAAAGGATAGATAGGTTATTGGCTGGAGAATTGCTAAGGCTTAAGAAAATAGTACTAGTATATGGGAATGAATTAGAATCATTAGGTGTACCTAAAGGAAGCAATAAGATAATATAGAGATGATGAAAATAAAGGCAAACTCATTGAAGTTTATCAACTAGAGGATTGATACAATATATGCATAAGCCAGCTAGTGTGATACACTGACACAGGAATAATCATTTTAAGGAATGCTCAGAAGTATATCCTCTATGCAATAATCTAGAGTATATCTATATTATGAAAGATTTCGTTATGCTAGCCTTTTTCCAAATGAAAGTAGCAGAGGCTAGATCGAGGCTTGTTTAGAGACATGCCTAGCATACAATCTAAGGTAAAGAATGTAATGATTGATAATAGAGAGTTGATGTTTCCAAAATAGAAAAATTCCACCACAAAGGAACCAATGGCTCAGTGGACCCAATACAAAATATTTTAAATAAGCTGAAGCAACAGTAGTAAAAGAAATATGAGATCCAAGCGATTCAAGCTATCTAAGAATAAGAAAGAGATACTACTATTATAGTTATAGAAGTAGTAACTATTGCTAGCTTGTGATGCCTTGAGAAAATGATCAGGAATGAGCTATAGTCTAGTCAGGAGAAGACTGAGACTGGTAGACAATCAGGGTCTATTAAGGAATAGAATAATATTCATTTACATAAATATGAATAGCTTATGTTCAAAGGAATATTTAATACCTCTAAAGTATTGTAATGTCCCTTAGAGTGGAAGGCGTATCTAGTTATTTATGAAATATAGAATGATATTAAGAGATGTTAAATAGTACATAAATTACCCTACAAGAAAAGAATAACCTACTGAACTGGGAAGTGTAACTTAAATAGTTTACAAAAAGTATTTACCTCAATGCGCATGAGGCTAAGTTTAAGTGATAAGATAGTGTCAGAAAAGAGACCTTTTAATGGATATTTAGCTAAGTTCATCCATATGAATGATGAGAAATGTATAATTAAGTAGGGGACTTACGAACTAAGTTTTGTGTTATAAGAAAGGATTCTTCCCAAGCAGTTATAAAGGTTTAATGGAGCGTAGGGCATACAATATTTTAGAGAGAAGCTTAAAATGCCCAAAAAATGTAAAGGCTAGAAGTTGAGAAGATGTAATGAATTAAGAAGTTCAAATATGTAATTTGTACCTAAGGGATAAGAGATATATGGTAGAGACCATAAGGATAAGATTTGTTTAACAGGTCAAGGAAGTTGCTACAGATGTGGCAAGCTAGAACATTTTACCAGGGAATATCTATAGAATAAGACATATGAGAGACCCTAGACAAATGAAAGAACTTTTCCCTAATCAGAGAAAAGTTAAGGCAGTCGCTTGAGATAATCCAAGAGATGGTATGAATTAACGATCACTAAGTAGATGAGATATATGACTTAGGTGCTAGTCATTCATTTATAACAATGATTATAAAGGGCAACTAGATCTTCCTGTTAGCATTCTGCCATATGATGAATGTGTTCCTATTTCTACTAGCTTAAGGGTAGTAGCTTAAGGGTATGGCTGTCATGCACACTGTTGAGCTACCCTAGACTTGACATATTTGCTTTTACATGTTAGAATGCATGAGATAATTAGCTCTAGTTAATCCTTAATGATTAAAGTCAGTACTAGAATGACAACTTGAGGTAAGATAATGATATTGGTTAGAAGAAAGGAGATAATAGAATATACTCAGTATGTCTATATTGACAAATGTTATTAGCATACCTATGGGTATATGATTACAATACGTAGAACATGTCATTTAATAATGATTAGATATATGAATGATGAGTTATGAACATAACATAGATGATATAAAACAAAATGAGATATAGTTATGAAAATGATGACATAGAGAAAATGAGTAAAGTCCTAATGAAAAATATTGTTTAAAGAAAAAGTTTTGGGGAAATTATCAGTTGAGTAACCAACTGAGTGAAAGTAGCTAACCTTGTAACTTAAATCATTAGTTTTAGGTCTTCTAGAGAATTATGACACAGTACAATGTAATCACAATAGATTCTAGAGGATCATAGTTAGATAATAACATGGCTGAGTTCAAGGGTTGTAGTTTGATCCTGAAAATGCTTATGATAGATCACAAGCTTTTAGTGATTTATTTGGAAGTTTAATTTATGGTTTTTAGGGGTTGGGAACCCTAGATTTCTAAGGGAGATGCTGTCCAAATTAGGAAAAGGATAAGATTTAACATTTTTGAGCTCATGAAATCAATAGTTTCTTGGAATTGTTCTTGAAATAACTTGCTGTCCAAATTTGTGCACTCTATTCTAGGGTTAAGATATGATGATTTTAAGGCCTCCAATGTGTTCAAGATTCAATTTTGTGTAGATGTACAAGCTTGATGGGCTTAATGATATGGTAATATCCTTGCTAAGATGTCATGGTAAATGCATGTTAGAGAATACCAAAATATGAGAATGACTATGTGGCTCCCATATTATATAACATGCTTTAAATAATTGTTTGATGATGTTAAGGTTATGTTAATTGCTATTGGGATTTCTTTGGAAATCTCAATCTTTTTCAAACTAAACCATGTTAGGTGCTAAACATTCAAAAAGAAAAGAGCCAATGGATGATGTTTGAAGCATTCTTGTTTATGTCAGATAAACCTATATTATGTAAATATGAAACAAAGAGTGCTTTGTGTAAGTTCTATTAGAAGACAGTGAGCTTGCCACCCTGTTTTGAATATGATATTGTATGAATCAAACTCTAAAATTTATCATGCTTAAAGTTAATATTCTAAGCTTTAAGTGGATATCAAGTACACCCAATTTGGATGAGAAACGAATTTTTAGTGATTTTTCAAAGTCAAGAGTTGAATTTTGAAAAATTGGAAAAATTACCATATGAATAGTATATTTTTTTGAATTTATTGGTAATGTTACAGTAACTTTTGAACCTAGTTATTATTTTTTCCATAAATATATCTTAAATAGGTTTCAGTAGGACTTGGAACCATCTCATTTGGAATTTTATAGATTTAATTATGAATTTTCAAAATTGAGAAAAAATCTGAAAAATGCTAGAATAGTAATCAGGAAGAATTTTTAGAAATTCCAGATTTTTGTTTCCAACTTTAATGGATCCTAAAGTGGTTCCAAAGGCTACTAATAGATTATATAAGGGTATTAAAGTAAGGATTTGATAGACTATACCCAAGTTTTAAAAGCTTGTCATTCTTGGGTCAGTGGGGGTCACTTTGGTGGGAAGAGGATTGCACGTAGAGTCCTTGAATATGTTTTTATTAACCTTTATTATTTAAGGATGTTTTTGAGTTTTGTAAGGCATGTGATAGGTTCTGGATATTTGGGGGAATTAGTTAGCATTATGAGATGCCACAATAACCTATTATGTTTTGTGAGGTTTTCGATATATGGGGAATATAATTTATGGGACCTTTTTCACCCTCAATTAGTTTTCACTATATCTTATTGGGTATAGATTATTTGTCTAGGTGGGTAGAGGCTATTCTTATGAGACTAGATGATGCCCAGATTGTCTCCAAATTTTTAAGGTCACACATCTTTAGCATAATTGGAGTACCAAAGGCATTGATTAGTGATTAAGGTACCCATTTTTGCAATAAGTGAATCAATAGCTTATTGACAAAATATGGTATGACTCACAAGGTATCAACCTCATATCACCCTCAAACCAATGGCCTAGATAAGGTCTAATAGGGAAATTAAGCACATCCTTGAAAAGATTGTTAATCTAATAAAGATTGGAACTTACGATTAGATTATGCTTTATGATCATACAAAATAACTTCTAAAACACCTCTAGGTGTGTCTCCTTATAGGACATTTTTTAGGAAGGCTTGTCACATGCCCATAGAACTTGAATATAAAACACATTAGGCAGTGAAAGCTTGTAATGAGGACCTTACAAAAGCCAATTCACAAAGGTTATTGCAGATTTAAGAGCTAGAAGAGATCAGACTGGAAGCTTACGGTAGCTATGAGATTTATTAGTTGAGGACAAAGTTGATTCATGATGCTCACATATTGAGGAATAGGTTTAAGGAAGGTGACAAAGTGTTGAGGTACCAAGCTCAGTTCAAGTTCAAACATGGTAAATTTAAAACTAGCTGGAATAGCCCCTATAATGTTGTTAAAGTAAACAACTTTGGGATAATAAAGCTGAGAGAGGAGGTGACAGGCAAAGTCTTTCAAGTAAATGGCTACCTCTTGAAACTCTTTGAGGAGTCTACTTCACCCCCATGAGGCCAAGTTATCCATTTCCTATCTCTCTTACCTTTCTTATGCTTTTAAATTGTGATGTTATGTTTCTAATGATGGTTGAATGAGTTAGAAAGGGATGATTTAATAGGGATACTATTTAGTTTTGCTTATTTCTACTTGAATAAAATTCCTCTATTATCCATTTATTTTTCATTTCATGTTGTGGTCTTATCACACAAGAACTCATTTACATGATTGTAGTTTACCCATCTATTCAACTAAGTCTTTCTTGGATTGCTTTGTATGATTGGAATGTGACTGCGTGCTTAACATTAAATTTACATTGAGTTATGGGTTAAGTTAGGAGATTTATTTGAATGGGTTTGATTTATATATGATTTAAAGTAAGTTAAAGAGCAACTGTGTATTTTGGTCGTAACCATAGTCATATAGTTGTGACCAATATAGCTCGAGAAAGGAAAATTGATTCTTTATGCTTTCTAGTCGTGACATACATTAATGTTAGTAACTACTAGGATTCATTCTCAGTAACTTCTCTCTTTGTGTATTGGAGTCATGACCTGCACTTATTGTGGTCGTGACTTAAGTAACATACTCAGCTATGTGTTTTGGGCATCAAACCTTACTTCCATGGTCCACCTTTCTCTACAACCCTAAGTCATGAAAAGCTATTTTTGTTTCAATTTTTCTAGCACGACTTGCAGCTACTACTATTTTCTCCTTCTCCTTCTCCTTAACTTGTCATTTTTGTGCTCTAGTTGGTTGCATCTTCATCTTGTATCTCTCACTTCAGTTTTCATATTCGTTGTACACGGAGTTATTCCTTCTCTATTTCCATATTCTTGGCTACTCTCTCTACAACTCGACCTCTATTGCCAACTTTCAAGCGTGACCATTTATCCATTGTTTTGATTCTCAAGGTAGTTCCTTATTTCTCTTTTTGTCTTTCTATAATTTTTGTTTCTTTTTGTTAGTTTATCTAGGATTAGATAGATTTTTTAGTAGAGAGTTTTATGGAATTGTAAATGGGTAGTTTAGCAATGGGTTTAAGCATGTTACTAGTTTTATACTTCCTTGGATTGAATTTTTGCGGGTTTAGTTTTGGTTGGTGAATTTTGGCTTATGTCTTTACTAATTTAAATGAATGTTGTGTTCAAGTCAAGACTAAAGAGTCATTTAGTCATGACTAGAAGTCACAGATGTGGATAAGTCATGCCTTGTGGATCATTCTGTCGATTATACACTTCATACCAATATTTTTGAAATAATTTTGTAAAAAAAACAAAAAGAAAAAGAGTAGGCCAAAGTCACATCAATCATAGTGTAAGGAATTTTCCAAGGGTAGAGATCTCTTAGTGTTAATCACTTGAGTGCATATGCTTGTTTAGATGGTCCAGACAAAGAATTATGGGGTTGCTAAGAGGTCCTATTCACCAATAGCTACTAAGCTTTCCTAGAAGGACATAGAGGCAATGTTTAATAACTGAGGTTTTGTTCAAGAAAAAGAGTTTCTAGAAACTGATGAAGTACTCTTTTACAACTTGGCTGAAGCTCAAGGGTTCAAAGAACTGATAAAGGTCTGATTGAGAGCTAATATCATATTAGTTAGAGAATTTTACATAACTTTTGCTCTAGAGGACTCATTTGAGATTGCTTGTAGAGGAAAAGAATTTTTCATGGATGGGTTTGATATTAAAGCTTTATACAAACTACCTATCCTATCTGAATGTAAATTCCATCATATGAAGGATCATTTGAATGAGGCTCTATAGGATAAAGTTTTACCTATTTTGGGGGAGATGGAGCTGACTGGACTATTCGAGGTCAAACAAGGATATATTTGGGGAGAAAATTTATGAGTAATGAAGCGCGAATTTGGCTAAATTTCATTACCTATAATATGATGCCTCAAGCACACATTTTAGACATAAATGAGGAGAGAGTTCTCCAACCTTATCCTTTGATGGCCCAACAACCTGTCGACATATTTCACGTTGTCTATAACTCCATATACCACTGTGTTAACTCAGCCCCAACTCTTTTAGTTTTTCCTCACCTGATCATAAACTTGTGTATGCCTAAAAAGGTCCCTATTCTCAAAGATGACTTATTTCTCTATCGTTTCATTACCAAATGTTATAACATCTCCAAGGCCAATAAGAAGGTGGGAGAAATAAGGAGTGCAAAGAAGGGAAAGAGAGTGGCAGACATTGTACCTAATATAGGTAAAGAACTGGAGAATGTAGCTACAAATAATTTTGGTCTGTGTGAGCAAATAGTAGCCCTTTTTGATCAGTTTGTTGAGGTTATTGCTTAGTTACAAGAGCAAAAGGCTATTTTGATGAGTCATTAATTATGAAGGTAGCAATTTGTTGATCCATTAGTTCTTTAGATAGCTAAATCTCTCAACATTTCTCTTCCTCTAGGGTTTGAGGCGTATTTCTTTAGGAGCAATATTCCTACCTTTGCTTATTTTGAAGAGGGACCAGGTTAAACATCAGGTTCTCATGCTACTGGTGTTAGGAATAAAACCAAAGTAACTGCTAGATTGGACAAAGGAGGTGGTACAGCTGAAGTAGCAGAGTTAGTCTTACAGTTTCATTTTTATTCTTGATTGGGTTGTACTTAAACAATGATGTTGATTTTTGCCTATTAAGTGGATAATGTGCACTTGTTCAAATTTGTTAATCTATATACATTTGTTTCTTATTATTCATATTTTAGGCTATTATTCATATATATATCTACTGAGAGTTACAATGTTTTGTATTTCTCCTCATGGACAGTGGGGATACTATCGTGTTTAAGTATAAGGGAGATGTTTTCTAGTTTTTGTTCCAATGAATGCAATTTTTTCAAATAATTCAATCTTTCATCACAACACTTTTTTTTTTTACTTGATTGTATGATGAATTAATGAAAATCAGATTCCTATTTTAAACTGCTTTGTTGCTTGCTAAAAAGGTTTAAGTGTTAAAAATGCTTTAGGACTTGAAAGTTGCCATTTGGTAGTTTCTATGATTACTGGTCACAACCTACAGGTTGTTTGGTCATGACTTAAGATGGAATAAAAGACTAAATGAACTCACTATATTTTATGGTAATAGACAAAATGTTGTAAGTTCAGAGGAATTGCTAACTCGAAAATCTAGCTTTGACCTACACTATTTTTAGTTGCGACTAGGTTGCACTGCGAAAATGTCCATCTTCCTTCTCTTTGCTCTATACAATGTTATATAGAAAGATTTATTTTGAACTTCCATGTTGCTTTTAAAAGGGAATCATTGCCCTATTTTTGTAGCCTTTTTGCATAAACAGTTTTATGAAAACTATTTCCACACTTGAGTTTTTAAAAATCTTAGAAATAGAATTGGATTCAGTTAAGTTTTCACTGGTAAACTTGGGATTCTTACATAATCTTGAATGATTGATTTGGTACTTTTAACCATCATTTTAAATGCTTTTAATTGTGATAAGTATTCTAATGCTTAGTGAACAATGAGCGTTGTTTGAGACTTTAGTGTATGAGCAATTTAGATACAAACCATTGTTGGAAGGATTCTTAGTCTTAATTCCTATATTGAGTGATTATTCATTTGGCTTGCATTCTCTAGAATTTGTCTTAGCTCTTAGTTGAAAATTATTTACTCATTCATGTTATTGAATATGATGGAGACATTCATTTCTACACCCTTGGGCCTAAACACAAACTATAAACACTAATCTATTGTTTACCCCATTGGGCCTTTGTTTCTTTCATTTCATATATTGTTCATTCATTGTTTGTTCAAATGTTTAAGTTGCATTGTTAAGTGAGTTAATTTCATTCCTTTATTTGACACTTATAACCTTCAAGGAATCTGTAATTTCAACACCAAAAAAAAGTTAAAATAAAGTTGTAGTGATATCAACATGATACAACAAAGGAATAAAGTTAAAATGAATAATTCCTAGTAATAGAAGGTTATACTCTAAGCTTATTTAGATGGAATTTGACTTGCACTTAATTACATTCTATTCCATTTGATATTTTCACCATCTCAACCCTAAAAGTCCTCTTAATTCTTTGCATGAATGTTGTTTAGTATAAGAGATTTAGAGCTATTACAAGCCTATGACAGGTTGTTTCTCATTTGAATTGAACTAAAAGAACCCTAATAATTAGATATTTGAGAGCTAAACACTTATATACCTATAGAAAATCTATTGCGCTCATACATTTAAGGTTGATCTCATTAGGTACTTTATTACTTGGAATTGTTCATGTTATCATTTTTAAATTCCTAAAAGATGGTTGATTAATTGTTTCAAAAATTCCCTATTAATTATGTCGCTCTCTTTGGTTTTGATAGCGGTTGTTTAGGTGTGATTTACTTCTTTGCCCAAGAGTACAAAGGTTCAAGTATGGGGAAATTGGTAATATACAAATTGTATATGGCTTCTTTGGAATTTTTAAAGGTTTTGTGACACTTTTACCATTTATTTTATGCATATATTATGCTTTTGTGGTAATATATGATTGTACATGGAAATATGCTTGTTAAAGGGTATAATGGTCAATTAGTTCTTCTAAAATACATATATTTTGTTCTTTAATTAGATTGGCCTTTACAATGAGTTTTATTTTTATTTGCAGAGGTTTTGGAAGAGACTTAAACACCCAAAGTGGAGTAGAGAAGAAATCACAAGACAAAGAAGATCATAATCGAGAAAGTTAGTTTCTGTTATGTTTAGTCGCGACCTCAAAATCCACTAGTTGTGACATATTTTTCTTCTAGGAGATTCTCTGTGTTCTTAGGTCGTGTCATAAATATGGATCTAGTAGCAACTAGAATAGACAATTAGTGAAGATGTGCATTTTCACTTAGGTCACTTTGCAATTAAGGGAAGGGGAGTAGCAGTCACGAACAAGAGGGTCATTGCCAGATTTGGCCAAAATCAAGCTTCTCTCATCCTTTCAACTCCCCTCATTAGTTCACAGCTTAAACTTCCATTTTCCTTCAATCTTCCATATTTCTACACCTATCAATTCATATTTGTATCATTTATCTTCATCTTTTCATCACCTATTTTTGTTTCTCTTATGGCACTGACCTCAGATCATGATAGCAGCATGTTAGAAGCTATAAGAGGTTAAATCTTTTAGCTTCTTGGTGATATATAGCATAGCTTGAGCTTATAAATGTCAATGGTGAAGTTTCTATCTTAATATGCATTTATACACATTTTGAGGACTCTAGATTTGGGGATTTTATGATTTGTATGAGATTGAGTTAAAGATTGATTAATTCTCTAATTAGACATTTGTAATTAAATTAGATAATATGATTTTTAAAATTTATTTATACATTCAATTGATTTCTGGTTAGTTGAACAATTATTGATGATTGTTAATAGTTGATTCAATTGATTAAAGGTTTTAACTATTGATTGATAATTGATCATTGTGCTTCGTGTCATCTGATTCTAATTACGAACTAAGTAAATTTTCAAAAGTGCATTAAGGGGTTTTTAATTCAACTTTGATTAAAGTGACTTTTAAACTCAGTGATGTGTTGGACTCAATCGATTGATTGAGGTTTAATTTAAGACTTAGTGATTGTATAACTTCCAACTCAAATTAAGAGCAAGGAAATCTATGTTTTCATTATCTAGAGGTGTTTTTATCATATTTCTCCTACATTCATCACTAAAGAATACCAAAAATATTTATTTTCTTGCACCCTTATTTTTATTAAACCAATGTTTAATCAAATTCAAAACTCCATGTTTTTACTCAGGTTTTTAAAGTTATCATTCATCAATTATTAAGATTCCACATTAAAGGCTCCTTGAGAAGAATGATAGGGTTGTCCTCCTATACTACATTATTAGGGTGCACTCTTTATTTTGAAGCCTAGATGTAGTGGCTATTGTGTGGCTAGTTAATCACGAGCTCAACTCAAGGCAAGAATTTGTATTAAGCCTACTTCCACAAAGTAAGACTGCCACAATGACCAAATGATGTTTACATTTTTGTGATGTCTAACTTTTCTAATGTTTCATTTTTGGGAAGTTCAACCATTGACCAACTGATGTTCAAACTTAGTCAATCACTTTTTAGTGTACGACATTTATACTGTTAACCTTCTAATGATTATGACTATATTTTGTAATGACTATATACATATTTTCCTTTCACATATCGCTAATGGGATTTGCAACATGTGTAACAGGGTATCCAACTACTCCAAGGGGATTTGTAGCTTCTAGAAGGGGATTTGCATCATCCACAATGGTATTTGCAAGTCTCTCAATGGGATTTGTAACTTCCACAATCAAAGTTACAACTTCCATAATGGTATTTGCAACTTTCAAAATGGGATTTATAAGTCTCATCATGAGATTTGCAAATGCCACAATTAGAGTTGCAACTTCCACAATGGCATTTGCAACTTCCATAATTGAGGTTGCAACTTCCATAATGGTATTTTCAAGTCTACCAATGGGATTTGTAACTTCCATAATTAGAGTTACAACTTCCATAATGGTATTTGTAAGTCTCACAATAGGATATGTAATTACCACAATCAGAGTTACAACTTCCATAATGGTATTTACAACTTCCATATTGAGATTTGTAACTACCATAATCAGAGTTACAACTCTCACAATGGTATTTACAACTTTTACAATAAAATTTACAACTTCCACAATAGTATTTACAACTGCCACAATCAAAGTTACAACTTGCATAATGGTATTTGTAACTTACAGAATGAGATTTGCAAGTCAGAAAATAGGATTTGTAACAACCACAAGTAGAATTGCAACTTCAACAATGATATTTGCAACTTCCATAATGGGATTTATATGTCTCACAATGGGCTTTGCAATAGCCACAATCAGAATTGCAACTTCCACAATGGTATTTATAACTTTCACAATAGAATTTATAAGTTTCACAACTTGATTTACAAGTCTGACAATGGGATTTGCAACTCATTTTATGAGGTCTATAACTAATGGAGTTAGTATCCTGCTCTACTAATGAGGTTTACAACTCTTGCTATAGTATTTGCAACTTTCACAATGGGATTTATAAGTCTCACAATGGGATTTACAACTTATAGCCATAACATACAGCACAATTTCATTAATGACATTGACTATTTAACTTAGGCCACTTACAAAAAATCATCCTTCCTATGAAGCAATTATATTACATATGAAAAATGCCAAGCAGACATTAATACTCCACTTGAGCCTATTATTTTCAACTATTAACACTATACATCATATTCCATACACTATATATTTTCTTCTTATACCCTAAACATTATATACAAAAAAGATAAGTTGAATACCAAAAAATCATCCCTCATGTACTGACATCCAACTTCACATTGAATTTGGATTTTTGCATGTTCTTCTAGTGTGGCTAGCTTGGTGGCATGTGCTTCAGTAATATATCTTCTTGTTTTGGAATTAAGACTCTCTTCTTTTACTTCTAAACCTTCCTAGTGGTCTACTTGTAAGAGTTGGTGTTAGAGATGTTTGGTCATCTATATTTTGCAGCTGATAGTCATTAGAATTTGGCATGTCAATTGTCACCACTAGAATCATGGTCCTGCTAAAAATCTTTTGCTGGGATGTAATATTGTCACACAGCTACATTCGTGTGAACCAAGATTCACATGTAAGGCTTCTTTAGATGTATGTACATATACCTGCCCTCTTCCATAAGGTACAGGAGTCATATGCCTAGCATCAACCATATTCTCTATCACTTTTGTATTTATGTTTAGAACTACACAATTTTTCTATTTTCTCATAGCCATTGTTGCTTCATACATCTTCTTAGCCACTTTCTCGCGATGCTCATGGATAAATTAGGCAACGTTATGATGTCTCTCCTTCATAATCCATGCATTGAAGGATGCAACAAGATTTGTTGTTATATTATCCTAATTTTTAAATGGAACTTGCTTAATGCCCACTTATCTACTTCACCATGATTGAGAAGCCACTCAAATAACTATTCATTGAAAGCTCTCATGTTTTCTATTGCTTTATCAAAATCAATGTAAACCCTTGCAAATACAATATCAATAAGCAACTTTAGTCCATCTTCCCTTGTTTGTCTACTCATCTTTCTCTTACCTCTGCTTGTTTAATCAGTTGCATGCTGAAGTTTTACTTGACATGCCTATAATAGTATACATAGATGTCACCTCTAAATATTGCTTGGATAGCACTTGCTATTGCCTTGTGATAGTTAGACACAATTGTCAATTGTATAGAACCAACTATTCGTTTAATCATGTAAAGAAACCATGTACAGTCCTCTAATGTCTCTCCCTTCACAATTGTGAATGCAAATGGAAACAATTCATTGTCTGCATCGTACGTAGAAGCTACAAACAATATTCCCTTATAGGGCCCACTTAAATGAGTTACATTAATATATAGCACACTTCTACAACCAATGAACCCTTCTATACAATATCCATAGGCTATGAATACACACTCAAATGTGTTCCCTCTAACTACTCATTTAGCCATAGATTGGTTATCACTTTTCTTCAACCATTCACATGTCCATGGTATTAACATATAAGACTAATAAGGACTACCATGTATGTCCTCTAATATTTTTTTTTCTTCGCCCTATATGCTTGTTTATATGTTAACTTCACACCATAATCTCTCTCCAAACTATTTTTGATTTCAATTGGATGATTTTCTACATGATCTATTACCTCATCAATTATAATTACTGATGTCAAGGTAACACTTCCACCATGTGTCACTTTAAGATTGTCTTGGGCACTATTAACATGGTCATTTTTTTATTTTTGTCACACAGAGGAAAATTGTGCTTTTCCCAAGTACTCTCGCAGTTACAAGCTATAAACAACCTTAACCTTATATTTCACACACATATTGTCCTTATAATATTTTACATATTTATGCTCGAACGATGCACAATACTGAACTTGTGCAATGCCTTCTTAAATGTGTCCACATTTACAAAAATATGTATCCCTCCAAGCAACTCTTCCTTCCACTTCACATAGTTCATTGTAGGCATCAATATTTATGTATTGTGTACTCCACATAGTATGCTTAAATTAAGTCATTCACCACCCTTATCAGTTATACATCCAATAGTACTTTGCTCAAACAGAGTCTCTAAATTGTTACCCTGGTTCTATGAAAAGGGACACCTTTGTTTTGACAGTCCGAACAAATCATCAATACTAGAGGCAAAATAACAAGTATTGAAAAAAAATATTAACACTAACAATGAAATAATTAACAACTTCCATAAACACAATAAATCTCACTTATATTTCTGGATCATCCCTTTATTCTGGTATATTATCATTTACTTTAACTGCTACATAGACATGTGCATTGTTGTCATTAAACTAAAAAAGATTATAAACTTCATCATTGTCATTGAGATCTAGTCATATCCTTTCATCAAACTTCACTATATATTTCATGACACAACTATTACCATCTGTATCAAACCATCCACTTATCTTTACCCTCAATTCTTTAAGTCTTATCCCTCCTTTATCTATTTTATCTTCACATCTCTACCATTATATTTAACTCCACCTTTAACATTATATACAAAGTTCCCACTTACATGAAAAAATAACAAATTTCCTTTGAATATGTTGACCCAATATTACATGTCATCTTGCCTACTAACCTGCAACAAATAAAGCATTCATCATAATCTTATGCCCATAACAATCATCATTCAACACTTTACAAGATAGCCACAACACAAAATTTATTGATGTAATGAAGGTTATAAGTTTTTCTACGGATTAGTAAATGTCTTAGCTCAAGTTGTTAAAACTATTACTGAAGTTACAAATTCTATTACAGGAGTTGCAAACCTAAAAGCAATACCAATTACTTGTTATAGAGTTATAAATTTCCTAGCTCCAATTGTCAAAATCATTACTAAAGTTGTAAATCTTATTACAGGAGTATTAAATAACCCAACTTATTGCATGTAACTTTTCTCAGAGTAATAAATGTGTAAGTTGATGTCGTTAACATCATTTCCAAAGTTATATACCCTTTAGAGGAATAATAAATGACCAACTAATTACACCTAGCTTTTTCTAAGGAATATTAAATATCTTAGCTGAAGATGTAAAAATCATTCATGAAGTTATAAATATCATTAGAATAGTAGTAAATGACCCAATTAATTAGTTTCATGACTTGTAGGTTAGTCTTACTATAAGCATTAGGAGTCATGTGAAAAGCAAATGACTGCTCTTTGAAACAATCTTACATCCGATGTCGCCTTAAGGTTACTTCAAAAATTTAAACTAAGGATTATGTATAATACAACCTCGGGTCATTTTCTTTGAGGAGTAAAAAATGAAATTAAATTCCTAAGTAACTAAATGCAAAGCAACTTAAGCTAAAAAATGGGATTTGTTTTGATTAACTAACAACTAAATGCAATGAATTAAAAATAAATGTAAATAAAATATTTTTGGTATTTTTAATTTAAAGAAAGGAATAATGAATGATAATAAGTGAATAGAATGAAAGCAAAAATGATTAATAATAATGAAAGAAATCCTCCAATTCAACAACGTAGGCAATCATAACTTCAACATATATGAGAGTTCTAAACAATTAATGAAGAATTATAATTAAGCTTTTAATCCAACAACTGAACTACCTCGAATTGTCACAAAATATTTTCCAAAGTCTTAAGTTATTAACTGCCACCAGAATAATAAAATAGAACTAAGTATATTAAAAACCAATTCTCAATTATAAGTCAATAATTCATAAAAAAAATGGGATTAAAGCTAGCAAGAGATATAATGATCCAATAATTCAACCCACCTTAAAAAATCACTAAATATTCACTATAATCTCAATACTAAGTCTTGACCTAAAACTGAGTAACGAAATTAAGTTTTAATTAGTTCAATATCAAATGCTAAACAATAATCTAGTTACAATAATCCTCAATAAATATAAATAATCATTATCAAGCTTTCCCATAATTATAAAATTATCCTAAGACCTAGAAATCATAAAATAATTATTGGGTAGAAAATTAGAGCAACTTAAACTTCCTTTTGAGATCCCAAGCTCATGCCTTTTCCATTGAATAGGAGGATTAGGAGACGCTTTAGCCACGCTTAGCCAGAAAAGATGTTGCCACCATTACTAATATCACTGCACAGGGACTGTTTGTTCGTTCTACTGACTAAGCTATTTTTGCTATGCTATAGAGTGATGTCGTCTGTAACGTCCTTACTTTTATACGTCTTAGGGACCATTCAGTAGCATTTAGAACCACATACAAGACCTTGGAAGTCCATTAGCCAAATCAAAAATTTTACTCTTTCTCGGGTTACTGTTCATATGGTATTCTAGATTACGCAACAAACTTCAAAAAATCATAATTAATTCTAGAAAACTCGAAATGAAGTGATTCAAAAAGCTACATGAAGATAACATCTTAAAATTTAAGGGAAAAATAATTTCCAGACCAAATGATTTGCCAATTGATACAGTTTATTCGTTGAAGTTTACTGTTCATTTGGTCAAAAACTCTGAAAACAGTTTTTGGTCCCTGATTTTGGAAATTCATTTCTCTTGATATACACATACAAATGAAATGTTCTACATATTCACTTAAAGCTATGGATGTGTGCTACATTCTCATAAAATTTTGTGAACTAATTCCTTCATTTGTTAGGTCAAACTGAAGCCACAACAAAATTGCTTTAGGACCTACGTTTTTACCATTTCAGATTCTTTTCTTTCATTTCCAATAATTGTTTCAGCATGTACAAGCCATCAAATAAGCTTCTTAACATTCATATACATCATGTACATAAGCCATACGTATTACAATAGTTTCATCACATAAATGGATACCTTACATGGTATTTACATACATGGACAATTTATAATATATGTTAAAATCTCAATACTTCACTTCCTTTCTTCCATTCTTTAGCTCTTCTCCATGCATACCTTTTCTTCATGCTTGACCTAAATTGGTTGGTTAAAGGAGAGTGAGATTCTAGGGAATCTCAGTAGCAAACATTACCACTTAAATATGCAAGATGGATGCTAATGCATGATATGTAATTTCATTAATCTTT
Source organism: Leucaena leucocephala (assembly GCA_037074615.1). Lineage (NCBI taxonomy): Eukaryota > Viridiplantae > Streptophyta > Magnoliopsida > Fabales > Fabaceae > Leucaena > Leucaena leucocephala. The sequence continues at coordinate 9,979,108 of CM073525.1, forward strand.
CTTTGATTAGTGACATGCCAACATGCTACAAACTTTTACATAAAGTGCATGGCCATGGAAACATGTTATTCATAACACATTCAACATCATTTATCATGTCACAACATCATTAAAATATCATATACATGTCAACACAAAAGCATACCACATCAAGCACATAAAGAAGTAAGTTCACTACCTTGCACTTAAGCTTTCCTCTTAATCTTTAGCATTTACTTCCTAGCTTTCCAACCAATAAACCTTTATGCCAATCACTTCCCAACATGTTCTTGGATGTTTCAAGGTCCTAAACACATTCATATTCATCACCTAATTCATTAGGACTCATGAACTCCAACCATGTTCAAGACTAACTTTGTTACCCTCTTTATTGTCATAACTTTCCCTAATATTCACTAATCCACTTGGCTCTTGAATCAATTGATGTCTTGACTTTACCCTACATAATTTCATCTTTTGAACTCATTTATGAGCTTAGAATCATGAAATTCCAGCTCCTTCATGGCCTGCTGTACAGAATTGAACATAAGCATACAATTCTTTCAAAAATTCTCATTTTGATTATAATGCTTCCCATACTTGTTTCTCCACTTTACCCCACAAAACTTTTCATTTTAAAACCATTGGAACCATAAAAATCATAAAATTCCAATCACTGTTTATGTGAGTGAACAGTAACTGTAAGGAATCTCAAAGACTACAACCTTGAGATTTTAATGTTTCCAAGATTCAAAACCTTTCCAATCCTACACAAAATCATCATACAAACTCAATGGAAACATTAAATCATTGAAATTCAATTTTCTCCCCTCATGAATAGTGCAGACCGAACAGGGCACGCCATGGCAAAGTCAAGAATATCAATTTGATTCAACAACCAACCACTTAACTAGCTTGTTTAAACTTCAATCATATGGTTCTAACTTTAATTTCTTCTTTCCCCTTTCCTTTAAGGTTTTTGGGAAGCACCTTACCTTAGAGAAAACTCAACTTTTCCCCCATAAAAACCCTAAGTTCAAGGTCCCAAATCAAAGGAGAATAAGCTAGGAAAGATTGCTTACCTTTAATCTCTAGCTTGCTTGAACTTTGGAATCTTGAATCTTCTTTGTCTTGGCTCGAGTTCCCATTTTGCAAGAGCTTCCCCAAGGGTACATGAGCTTACGGTTCTGAACCAGAACTGAGTGGTATTTATAGCCAAAATCCAAGAAAAAAAATAGCTAAGATTGATTTGGTTACTATTTGATCTAAAGGCCCACATTTAATCTTGGATTTAACTTTTTCATAAAATAATAATTATGACATAATGTGGGACCCATCAAGGGACACCTCAAGGGGTTAGGTGGAATGCTCATAGTGTAAGGAACCTTCTGGAGAAATTCTAGTCCAATCCGGTACCGATCAGTGCAGTTTCACAACAACCAGACTGTGTTCTGTTCCTAATTTTTTATAATATACCAGGATATGTATTCTATCCTGAAAATTAATGTATAGGCTTCTCATACCATTGAAAATGTTAGACTAAGTATTTATCTGCCATCCATCCCTTGGGAAATGACCAAAATACCCTTGGTGTCCTTTCTTGCACTGTACTGACCTTAAGGGCATAATTGTCATTTCACCCCTTCTTGTACTATCTCAGGGCATATATTAACTCTATATAATCATATTTATACTATATCCCACATTTTTGGCCTGTCCAAAATGACCTCTATCCATCACTGGTATAGTATGGGCATCTAGGGGTATTTTCATAATTTCGCACTTATCCTGGATTGCTCTGTACTCTGGCCCACTTAACTGTCTAGTCATCACATTGGGCCTTGGTTTGGGCTCATTGCATTTATGCCCTTTATGGCACAAATCCCAAGACACCTCTCCCGATCATATTTATCGGGTATTCTATTTTACCATAAAATCCCGTCAGAATTCTACATGATTCCTTTTCTGACTCTGTCAGTTTGATAAATTCATATATTAAATATAAGAATTTACAGTAAAGTTTTATCTGATTCTGAGATATGAAAAATACTATAATAATTTTTGCTGACTTCAGGAATTTATATCAATTAATCGGGACCTCAAATCAAAATTCTGTGTTACGTTAAACTGACCAGAATAATTATGTTTATCTACTGGTAAAATTTGAGTCTGATCTGATTCTAGGCATTTTTAGCCTGTTTTGGCTCAACTTTTCCATAATTATATTTGGGTCCTTGACTTTTGCTTAATTACATTTAGGTCCCTAAACTTTTGGAAATTATCACTTTTGGCCTAACATTTATTTCTACTTTAACTTTTGGCCTTTAACATTTTCCAATCTGCGTTTAGGTCCTTCTCTTTCTTTAAGACTTGTCTAACCTTTATTATCTCGTCTGATCTTCGTCATAATCTTTTCTAAGCCTCTTTCCACTATCAGTACTATACAGATAGGGAAAATTTAGGATATGACATCGTCGTTGTGTTTCTATGGTGGAAAGACGAAATAAAAGTAAAGGATGCTAGAGACATGCCTAGAATGATGGAGGATGGAATATGGAATGCGTGATGGCGTGGCTCTGTGCTTCTCGCATGCGTGTATGGTTTCTTGCGGTACCTCCCTTCTTTTCTGCGTGTGTGCGTCCTAGTTGTGAATTACTAAAGGGAGCAATTAGAAAGTAACCTAATGGGACAAATCGCATGATTTGGCCCTTTGGGTCTTTATATGCAATTTCTGAATTTATAGTATGTTGTTGTTATTTATAAATTCTTATTTCTCCTGAGTACTTGAAATACAAATCATAATAATGTAATACTTTTTGTTAAAAAAATAATTGTTTGAGATAAATAATAAAAATATGACAATTATAACCCTATTAAACACTAATTCAATGTAAGATATATTAATCCAAATAGTGCACAAACTATACAATTAAGGATCAAAATAATGAATAAAGTCTACTAAAATGATATGAATAAATATATAAAAATATAGGTTTGTCAACTCTCCACACTTAGCCTTTTGTACTCTTGGGCAAAATATCAGTCATAGGAATCCAACAGTTAAACTCAATGCAAGCAAATATAAAATTGACAAGGTAAGAATATGCAATCAACTCAAATAACCTCTATCCTTAATCAATCAACAATCATGAAATGCTTTAGTGCAAGGAAAATAACACAAAAGACAGCAAGATAGAGGAAGGTAAACATAATAAAGCTTTCATAAGTATAAGTGTCTCACTCAATTCTCAAATATAAAGAATTTTTACTCAATCCACCTAGATTAGTACCTACCATAGGCTTGTAAAGATTATATTATCTCCACTACTAATATACCATAGATTCACGATCAATGGAACTTTATTGGGTTGTAATGTTGGTGAAAGGCTAATGAATGGATGGAATGCAATATAGAATAAGTTTAATGCATGAGTATTAAGAACAATTCAAAGTAAGCTAAAGTGTTACCATCAAATGAATACTAATGTGCCAATAAAATCAATTCTCAATATTCAACCATCAATGGATGCCTTATTTCAACTTCATACCTTGTTGCCAATTTTTATTTTCTTTTTCTCTCTCTCTTTCTTCTTTTTTCTCTTTCTTCTTTGGCAATCCTAGCCCAAAAGGATAAATATAGCAACATCAATAGTGCATATTTAATCATGAAGAACATAATATAACTCATGCAAGTACTTGTTCAAAATCAATAGAATTAAATGAAAGTGATGGGCTCAAAGGGGTAATCAAAGGTCAATTGAGATAGCTTGTGTTTAGGTGAAAGGGTTTAGAAATGAATGTCCCTATCATACTCACAATTCTAGGTATAAATGCAGCGTTGAAAAAGAATCTAGACAAGTTCTAAAGATAAACCAAAATTAGGTGGAAATTACACAAGATAAGAATGAAAGGTTAGGCTAAAAAATCCTTACAACAAGGCGTTCTCTAAGATATTTCCTCCTTAAGATCAAGCTATGAAAAAAGGTTAATAACACTACACCAAAAGCACTCCATTATGCTAATCAACTAAGAATAAAAGTTGCTCAACTCAAGATGCATTCAAACCTAGACATGTTAATGTTCACATGCATAAAGCAATAAGGATTTAAAAATAAAGCCCAAGGATTGCAAAAATCAAGTCAGAAAGTGGAAATTATAGTAGAAAACTACCTATATAGCAATGAAAAACTCGATCAATTTAGCTCAAAGGTTCAAATTTTTAATGCTCTAGATTATGGCGATTCAAGCAATGACAACACAAATTAGCAAAAGCAATCCCTCCCCCACACTTAAACCATATGTTGTTCCCAATGCATCACTAAAGCATATATCAAAGGGAGAAGGTAAGATAGTTAAAGAATTATGTGCTAAAGGGAAGGTTTATTCAAAGCAAAACTAACTTAAGAGTAAGAAATCTTTAAAATGCAACTTATTTTAATAAATTGTTAAAAGACCTAAAGCAATAAATCTAAATTATTCTAACTTTTACTAGTGAGATAATCCCTCCTCCATACTAATCTTAAGCAATAAAGCTCATTAAATCAAAGAGTGGGGAGGCAAGGAAGGAAAGGGACAACCTTGAGAATGAAATCTCTTCAAGCTCTTGTAAGAGAAATTTTCATCTCGGATGAGAAAGAAACATTTTTTCATTGCAGCTACTTCTCCTACATTATTCTTCCTTGATGGTGGTGGTTCTTGATCAATTGGAGGAGCCTTAGTATAAGAGATATGGTAATCACCATACAATTTTCTTAAGTGAGATGCCTACAAGAGATTTGACAAAATACAAGCAATACCTTTTCTAACTCCAAGTTTAGGACAAGAATTCAAATACTTGAAGCCATGAAAAGTCTTCAAGTGTGCAAGCTTAGTAATCGAGATATCAGATATGAAAGCTCTATAAGATATATAGAACATAAGTATTTCTCACATCCAATAAAATCAATAAGACTCCCTTCAATAAAAGTCTTAACTTCAACATGAAGAATTGATAAACAAGTAATAACATCACCATGCTTCCCAACCATGTCATACCTATTAGGTTCATGCACATGATTCTCCTCATCATATGTGGAGTCAGAAGGGGTTCCTTTCTCCACTTGTATTTTAATGATAGTTGTGGCCTTTTCATCATTTTGTAGCACCGGTTATTTTTAAGACTCTCTAACAACTTCTTTTTTTATTAGGCTTTTTGATTGAATAAAGACTTCTTTCTCAGCTTGGGAAGTTTCTTGAGTAATGTTGGTCAAGAGAGATTCAACTTCTATTTTCTCATCAACCAGTTCTTCATCCTCTTCATTCTCTTTAAATTTCACTTTCTTAACTCCACTTTCTTTACCACTTCTTCGTGTTATTGCATTCAAAGATTTATGATTTATCACTGTGTTTGAGGGTATAGAATTACTACTTTTTGCTTGTTGTTCACTCAAGTTGTTGGAGATTTGAGTAACAAAAGTGTCCAAGTTTTCATGCTTAGTCTTCATTTGCTCCAATTTATAGAACACATTTTGTAGACATGAGTGCATTTATTCTCCATAGCATGTAACTTAGCCTCAATTTGTGACTTCTGATTGTCCAATTTTGAATTAAGTTTGGTAATGACTTTCACGATCATAGCAAGTTCATTACTTCCAAAAGAAGAAAATGATGCCCCTTGATTAGACACCACTTGATTGAAGAAATTTTCTTGAGTGTTGCTTTGATCCCTAGCCCATATAAAGTTATGGTAATCTCTCCAACCTGAATTATAGGTTTTAAAGTAGGGATTATCACCTGCAAAGCCATAGAATTTAGGTAAGGAAAAATTTAATGCTCCCTTAATTTTAAAATTCATATAATCAGTATAAAAGTCATAAGGATCATAATTAATATTGGAATTATAAATCTTCATCATGCTTCTATTATTCTCAAAATTATACCATAAGTTGTTCTCACTATATATGTTGTTCCCATTAAACCCATTATATTCATTACTATCATTAAAACCATTCATGGTTTCTTTTTCATGATTCATAATCACTAACAGACAAGTGTTCACTAGATGTAGCTATCAGATAAAAAGAATAAAAGAAAAGAAAAACCTAAATAAAATAAAATAAAAAATGAATCAAACAAAACACAAAAGAAAAAAAAGAAAAAGGAAGAACCAAATAAACCAAAAACAAATTTCACCTAAATTTTTTTATTTTTTAAAAATGCAAATGCAAAAAATTATGCAAACTAAGATAGGGTCAACAAATAAATAAATCCTAATCAATGTTACTTGACATTTAGTTATTAAGGAACTAGGGGATGTATGGGCAGAGTTAGGCAAGGCAACCCCCTTCTTGGTGCCCTGTCTGAATAGGTATGGGCTGTATTTTATAGCCCGATACCTTGCCCTACCCGGTAAAAGGTCTAACTATTTTGGGTTGGGTATATGTGAGCTGGAATAGTGGGCTGGGGATGCCCAAATCATGATATCCTGCTCATATTTTGAGAAAAAAATCTGCAATCATGAACTTATAAAATAATATCATATTTATGTCTTCAAGAGTTAAATAATATCCATAATCCACTAAGAATAAGATAACAAAAAGATAATAATTAAAGTCTTGAAGTCCATTGCATATATAAAAAAGAAATATTGAAATATATAGGGGTTAGATATTTGTAGTGTTATTGCAACACTAATAATTGAATGCTTGGCAAATAAAGCATAGGAGCAACTTTGGTATCTATATAAATATAAGAGTTATGTTCAATACTTTAAAAATGAGCAATGAGAGTTGTCAGCTAAAGTAAAAAGTGTAAAATTATAAATAAAATAAGCTAAGAAAAGAAATAAAACTATGAGAAAAAATTAAAAATATATATATAGAGCCGGGCCAAATAGGCAGAGCGGCATACCTTGCCCAGTGCCCTGCCCAGCACTTGGCCTGGCTTGACCCTGCCCAAATATATTTTAGGCAACTTTTTTTGGGCAGCGCTAGGTGATTTTTCTGCGGACTCGAGCAGGCAAATCGGGCCATGGGCATTGTGCACACCCCTATAAGGAACCAATTTCTTGGCTCCCCGACCTACTTGAAATCGCCTTGCGTCCGATATCATCTTGAGGTTACTTTAAAAATTTAAACTAAGGGTTGCGTATAGTGCAACTTCGGTTCATTCTTTTTGAGGAGCCAAAAATTAAATTAAATTTCTAAATAACTAAATGCAATGCAACTTAAGTTATAAAATGGGATTTATTTTGATTGACTAATAACTAAATACAAGGAATTAAAGATAAATTTAAATAAAATATTTTTGGTAATTTTAATTTAAAGAAATGAATAATGAATGATAATAAGTGAATGGAATGAAAGTGAAAGTGATTAATAATAATGAAAGCAATCCTCCAATTTAAGAATGCAGAAAATCAGCGCTTTAACATATATGAGAGTTCTAAATATGACTAATTAACTACCACCACAATAATAAAATAGGACTAAGGACATTAAAAACCAATGCTCAATTATAACGCAATAATTCATAAAAAAATAGGATTAAAGCTAGCAAGAGAGACAATGACCCAATAATTCAAGCTACCTTAAAAAATCATTAAATATTTACTATAATCTCAATACTAAGTCTTGACCCAAAATAAAGTAATGAAATTAATTTTTAATCAGTTCAATATTAAATGCTAAACAATAATCCACAATAAATATAAATAAATTATTATCAAGCTTCCCCATAATTATAAAATTATCCTAAGACCTATAAATCATAAAATAATTATTGGGTAGAAAATTAGAGTAACTTAAACTCCCCTTTGAGATCCCAAGCTCATGCCTTTGCCATTGAATAAGAGGATTAGGACGCTCTAGCGCTATCTAGCCATAAAAGATGCCGCCACCATTACTAATATCACTGCACATGGATTGTTTGTTCGCTCTGCTGATCGAGAGCTGTTTTTGCTATGTTGTAAAAGTGTTGTCGTCGCTGTGTTTCTATGGTAGAAGGACAGAATGAAAGTGAAGGATGCTGGAGATGTGCTTTGAATGATCGAGGATGGAATATGGAATGCATGATGGCATGGCTCTATGCTTCTCGCATGCATGTATGGTTTCTTGTGGCACCTCCCTAATTTTTCGATTGTGTGCATCCTAGTTGTGAATTGCTGAAGGGAGCAATTAAAAAGTAACCTAATGAGCCAAATCGCATGGTTTGGTCCTTTGGGTCTTTATATGCAATTTTTTAATTTGTAATCATTTGTTGTTCTTTATAAGTTCTAATTTCTCCTGAGTACATGAAATACAAGTCATAATAAAGTAATATTTTTTATTTCAAAAATAATTGTTTGGGAAAAATAATAAAAATATGGCAATTATAACCCTGTTAAGTATTCATTCAATGTAAGATATAGTCTAAATAGTGCACAAACTATATAATTAAGGACCAAAATAATGACAAAAATTCATTAAAATGATATGAATAAATATATAAAAATATTAGTTTGTCACTCTTTCCCAAATAACTACTATTTTTTGCTCAATCTAAATGGGCTGAAAAGGAATGTCCCAATGCGAAATGCCCTAATGGACTGCAACACACAAACACGTTGTCATTCACACAAATCATATCTATACTTGCCCTATAAATGTACCGACTTCTACATGCCTTCAAGTATTGCCTAGCAATTTTTGCCATTTCTCCGACTACTTTCTTAAACTGAGCTATAATATATATAAAACTCTTTCTCCCAAGGTAACCATCAAAATAAACAAAATATAGCTGATTACCGGAGGAGCAAAAGAAGAAGATTTGTGTCAAAACTTTACTTATACTTCCTCCTTTCCAGCTTCAACTTAGCCAAAGGTGTCTCCTACAAGCTTCGTCTCCCATTTGTGCCAATAGTATCTTCTGTCTAGTGATACTGCTGTAGTATACTCTTTATTTAGTATAGGGGTAATTTGGTATTTGTACATAAATTTATAAATGACAGATTAAACCTGCTGCCCAATCTATTATTTTAAATATTCAGATATCCAAATTATCATTCTAAAATTCAAATGTGATTTTCTTGTCTTTTTTCTAATTTTTTAGATGTAATTAATAGCCTTAAATATTTAAGGGTATAATTACAAATACTAAAATACCCTCAAAAGCGACTCGGTAATATCGGTGGAGGAGGAGAAGAAAAAGCTGGGCGAACATGAGGTTTCCGATTACCCAAACTACAAAAGTATTCTTGTTTTCCTTTTCGCAAAATCCTACTTAACTAGTCCTTTGTTTGGATATGACTAAAGATGCAATCAAAACAAAATGAAGAAGATGTAATAGGAGGATTTTGCCTATAGGGGATTCATTTTGGTCGCAACTCTAGTTTAGATTCTTGTAGCTGGTTCTCCATTTGTTCAAAGGTAGAAGACAATGGCTACCTCCCAGCTTTCTGCTCCCTTCTCTCTGTCTCACTACCTGTCAAACTCCTCTAGTCCAGTTGCCGTTCAAACGCAATCCTCCATCCTTGATGAAGAAGATGATTAGAGATTGAAGATGATAAGAGTTTGAACAACCATCTACAATCATGTAGGTTCTAGATGCTTTTGAAACTCTCACAAATCCAAACTTCCCCCAAATCCCAACTGGAATCTCCACTGCACTGGTGATACTTTTCGTCAGATATGAGCAAGAGGGCATTCCAGAGTCAAAGCATTTTTTCATCTCCATTTGCATCAAATCTGCCTCATCGTCCCTTCTTTTAAGTTTGCCATGTTTCTTCTTCTCCAGCGATTTTAGCTGTCTGATTTTGGTGACAGTTGACCGCCTCTTCCCTCTCGTCCATTGATCTTCATGTTGCTAGTTTTTCAATGGTCATGGGTTGGAGCTTACCGGTGGTAGGGTGTGAAGCTTGAAGGTAGATCCGGATTCTGAAGCTTGTAGGCAGTTTAGGTTCCTCACACGCACAGGTTAAACTTTAGGGTGACGGAAGTTTTAATAAAATTTAAATGATCTATATAGAGTTTAAAAATATTTAAAAAATAATATGTAAAAAAAATCTATTTATTGATAATAATTATTTTATGATAAAAATAAATAAAGATTTATGAGGCAGCATGGTTACTTTTTGGGTTTTGTTGATATCAAATCCTTTTAATGTCTTAATTATTAACAAAAAAAATCCCTTTAATATCTTCTTTATTACAAAAAAATGGCAATAGCCAATAGCTGTGGTTATCCAAAAATACAATCTAGCGTGTGAAATAAGCTTTTCTCCATCACTTTCTTCTAGGCCTATCAGATCCAGGTAAATGGTAAGTGTGGCAGGGGGACATGAGATTAAACAGATTGAGAAAAATAGATGAGAGACTTGAGCATTTTGAATCTCACCAGTTTGCATCTTTCCCATTCACTCATCCCTACATTTTTATGTGCAATTGTCATTCTCTGTTCACTGTCATCCCTGCATCTCTTCGTATCGATCACTCCCATCCCTTTTTCTCTTTGTCTACAATATGCCATATACGGTGGTTCTTGGTAAGCTTCATAGCCTTTATTTTTCTCTCTTCTTTCATCTTCTATTTCTCTTTTATCATCTTTCTTCTATTTTATCTTTTATCTTCTTCTTCTTCTATAGTACTCTCCTTTTATCATTATCTTCTTTTGTTCTTCATTAAGTCTTCAAGTTAGAGGAAGTTCACCATTTTCTTTTTGCTGTTTTTTTTTAAACCAAAATGACACGGGTCCTAATGTGTAGAGGCAAAAGTGAAATCTTGTAACCCACCCAACACACCGGTTATTCAAGTTACACTAGTTTATATCGGTTAGATTTATTCTAAATCAAACTATCAATTAGAGTAGATAAGTGACTAGATCGCCAATTTTTGATATGACTTAATTAGTCTAATCTAGTTTTTAATACTATGAAAAAAATAATATCCATTATTCAACTTATTTCAAAAATACATTTCATTAATTGTGGATTAATTAGGGTTTAGTATTAAATGAAAGGAATTTTTAATTGTTTATACTTTTTTAAAAAGATTAAACTTTCTAACGGTATTTAATGAGATTTATTGATCGTTGCAAATTGTTCAAAAATCATATTAAAAACTAAAATTAAAATGAAGTATTTAAAACTCATGTGGAACCAAATAATATTAATTAGAACATAGGGACGGATGGCAAATCGGATGAAATTTTGACAACCAAAATGACGTTTTCTGCCCAAAAATTTTAGTATTTAAAAAATAATACAGAAAAAAATGAGTATTTGCAGCGTGGAAAATACGCCACGTGACTTGAGGAAAAAGTTAGGGCCGTCTTTGGAGGACCGTGGCAACCGCGTTCCTTCCTACTTCTTTGTTCTTACGTTTATCATTTTTTGTCGCTCCTCTTCTGTGCTTTGCCTGGTTCTCGAACTTCATCTTCCGTTAGTTTTCTCTCTCTCTTTTTCAGATTTTCTCCTAGAACTTCAGAAATGGCGTCATTCGCTCAAGCGCCTCCTGGCGATGGCAAGTCTGGAGAGAAAATCTTCAAGACCAAGTGTGCTCAGTGCCACACCGTCGATAAAGGCGCCGGTCACAAGCAGGGTATGCCTTTATCTTCTTTTTCTTATCTTTTTAATTGATTTCGGATTTCGAGTTTGTGCATTGAAATGTGTCGGATGTATGTTTTATCGGTTGGATTTCTTTTTGAGTTTGAATGAAATAAGGACTGGCGACAAATTCTAGATCGAAATTGGTGTTATTTGTCGGGTCCTAGCTCTTTTGGTTTTTGAGGGTGATGTTCTATGATGTGTTTATCGGAGAGAAAATAAACGTTTGCTTTCTCCGTTGTTTTATTCCTCTACGTTAGTTGGTCCTTCGATTTGGTTAGTCATGAACTATTTGTCTCTTTGTTGGATTTATTCCTCTTCACGGGGATCAATTGCAATATTTGAAATACTTATTCGTTTAGAGGAATAAATCAAGCATTGATACGTATGGAGGTAGATTTTCTCCGAAGGAAACTGTATATGTACTCTTTATTTCAAAGCACTTAGTATTCTGTCATTCTTCTCGTTGCCTTCATAATCCTTTGTGCTTACCTGCCTTGTACAAGAAAGGAAGAAAAGATGTTTAAATTTTTCTGTGGGTGCACAACAGATCTGTGCTTGTTAAGTGACTAATTTTTATCAATTATTGGGAAGTGATTACTCTTTTTGTCTGTTTTTACCATTGGTTTTATTATTATGAGTAGTGAGATGTGCTATGTTGAATTGTTTTACATATGGTACAGAAGAATGTTTTGTTGTTTCTGGGTATCTTCCTATCTTTCTCGTGATTTATTTTCCAATACATTAAAATTTCGGATTTGGTTTGAAACACCGATTCAGCCATGTGAATGCTCATGAAAGCACAAAACACATTTGGTGCGTGTGTTGATTATGAAAAGATGTAGAGTTAAGTAAATAGGACGTATAAGGAAGTTATAAAATGGGATCTCATAGTGAATGATATATCTGAAAAGTTGGTTTTGAATGATCCATGTAGCTGACTTCATTTAATGGGATATGACTTATTGTTTTGTTGCTATTGTATAGATTTTCTAGTTCTGAAACTTCCAAGAAAACCGTTCAAAGGATAATTTGATGTCGGATTGTTGGTTAGTTTGGTTTATTTGGTCTAACTAATCCGCCATAGTTAAGTTTTTCTTTATCTGATTTGTGATTAGCGCATTCCTGATCATGTTAGGGTACTGTTTTTGTTATTTCTCCTTTATAAAGTTCTGCAGTGCATTTTAATTTATAAGAAATCTATAGCATTTCTGAGTTTAAGGCTCCTCAATGTCCCCGTGGTTCAACTAGAAATCTTTACATTGTCAAGAAATATTTATTTACTTTGAAATTTATGTTAACATATTGTTATAATTTTTTTAATATTCATGTAGCTTTTCTGCATTTCAATATTTCATTTGTTAATTGCAAAAATATACGCCTACCTACAAATAACTTGTGTTTTAAATTATATATTATATATTATATAATACTCTTACAGCGAGATACTTTGTTTCTTTTCTTTTTGTTTTGCCCCCTTTTTAGTTAGTTTGGTAGAATTGTAGATTAGACTTCGACTATGGTTATATTTTTTGACTTAGATTCTGTTTCTATTCCCCCTTGTGTGTGGTAGTTCTGTTTCATTAAACTTACAAAGTTTTTGTCTATTAGCCATGTAATGAATTTACATGTTTCTTTCTGTCTCTTTCCTTATATTATATCATTATGCACTATCCTAGTGAAAGCATCTGTTTTATTTGTTGGCAAATGCAGGACCTAACCTGAATGGTTTGTTTGGAAGGCAATCTGGTACTACTGCAGGATATTCCTATTCTGCAGCTAACAAGAACATGGCTGTGATTTGGGAAGAAAAAACTCTATATGATTACTTGCTTAACCCCAAAAAGGTATTGGACGTGAATTACTAATTAAGTACTAACTCATTTTTTACATTATCCCAGTTCAACCTTTCTATTGGAATAAGGTGTTTACTTATGACTTGTAAATGTAATTTCATTGTGGATTTAGTTTTTCTACTTTAACTGAGGTGTTGTGCTACATCTAATTCCTGTGTTAATGTTTCCATATGACATTTTCGAAATCTCTATTGTGTGCAGTATATTCCTGGGACAAAGATGGTATTCCCTGGCCTCAAAAAGCCACAGGAACGAGCTGACCTTATAGCATATTTGAAAGAATCCACTGCCTAGTGATTCTATCCCCACAGTTACTAAATCAAGTTCAGGAGTTTGAATTTTAAGACATCAGTTTTGCAGTGCTATTAAGTACTGTCTATTTGCAAATAAAGTAGACTGATATTTTTGCAATGCTATTTTGTTCCTTTTAGCATTGCCCACCCATTACTTTTCTTTTTTCATTTTCCAAGAGGTGGCCATAAATGGTGGCAGATGTAACGTTGCAATTACCTTAGTTTTGAAATTGAGACTTTATTACAATATTCGGCGAACTGTGAAGCAATTTGCAGGATAAGTGGAATTATGACAGTTATTGCAATTCATTCCCTTTGTTTTTTCTGGCCTTACATAGACGTCATAATATACTGCAAATATTGTAAGACCTGGCTTTTGCATTATATCCATGGTAGACATATTCGATCATAGTTCTGTAGTATCGTTCTTCAACGACTCGTTCTTTGCTTTCATTTCTATGTTAGGAATTTTATTCAAGATTTCTCTAGCGAAGAATGATGTTCTCAATTATATACATGCATCAATAATAATGGAGCAATGTGGATCTAATTTAGCTCATCCATGCATAAGTTTTTTTTTTTAATTCTAGGTAGTATTCAGTTGAAGATTAATTATTTTGGGATGTAAAGATTAGTTTTTAGCTGTTTTAATCATATATAATTGCGGATGGGGCCTTGAATGAAATAATGAAAGCAATATGGGCTTGAGGTAATATCTTGCCAATGGCTTTCTTAATCAATTATAGTTTTTTTTTATAAGTGCTCTATAAGTTTTTTATAAGTGCTCTATAAGTTTTAGAGTTATGTGTTTAATTTAGTGGAGAGTAGGTGCCAAATACATAATAGAAATAGAATTGGTATACAAAAATAGAATTTTGATGTAGATGTGGGAAAATAGGTTAATACATAACAAAATGCAGGCTGTATAGCCCACCCTGCTTAGGTGGACCATATTTTTTTAAAAAAATATTTTTAAATATTTTTAAAAAAATAATTTTAAAATTTTTAAAATATTAATAAACAATTTCTAATATGATTAGTATAATAAAAAATTGCTAATGTTCTACTTTTAAAAGTTTCTATATTTTATAAAAAAAAATTAAATTTTACAATTATAAATATAAATAAATATCAATATAATATTAATCAATTATAATATGTTAATATATATAAATAAATAAATAATTATCTTTATTAGTGTTTGATAACAGAAGTATTTAAAATAATATTTGAGTAAAATAAATAATAATATTAATAAATTAAAAAAAAAGGATTGGAGGGTTGTGTAGCCCTAATTTTAGCTAGTTCAAGCTCACCCCATTTTAGGGTAAAATGCGGTTGAGCCCATTTTACCAGTTCTATTTGATGCCCACTTCATCATTTCTTTCCTTTTTTTTCTTCTTTTAAAAAATAAAACCTTTGAAAGTGGATCTTCTAGTGATTGTTCATGGAAAGTATCATTTATTATCAAATATATAATATATTTAATTAATTTAATTAGATTAAAGAAGTCAGTTAAAATTAATTAATATAACATATTTTTTAAATCACTTTAATTATCTTTTTTAACTCCCTCCCTCACTTTTTTATATAATTATTGTTGAAAGAATATCAATAGAAATAATTTAAAAAAATTGATAAATATAAAAAATAAATATTATATTTAAAGTTAATATTAACTCTTCTATTATGTTTTATATTAAAGATAAAAGAAGAATTACAAATACATATGAACTCTCACAACCCATCCATCCCACGTACCAAATTGAGCCTTATAATCTAGAGATCCCAACAAAACTGAAGCTGGCTGAAGGTGCTTCTATTGGAAAAATGGTCTGTTGCAACAAGAACTCAAGATTATAAGTGAAAAATAGGGTGACAGCCTGACAGGTGGATGCGTTCTGTAAGCGCCTTGATATCTTTTATTTTTGCATTTTTAAATATTTTTCGTCCCCGAGCATACCGAAATTGAGGATTTTAACACGTCGGAAATAGTACACGGGCTATTGTTATTGGACTTCTATTATACGCCGCGATCCAAACATTCTTTTTTTCGATAATAGGCAAAATGATATTAATAAATAAACGAGTATATTACAAAGTACTATAAATAGGATAATAGGGGAAGATATTAATAAGAGAATCAAACCAAGAAGGAGAGGAGGTGAAAACATAAACATTTGAGAACATTTTGAGGATAGTGTGCACATCTCTCCAAATGATATTGTTTTATGAAGCAGAAAACTGATTAGGATCAATCCTCCTTTTGTTAATGCAGATAAGCTCCAAATTATTCCTATAAGAAGAAGCCAGGAAATCTCTTCTATTATAAATCCAGTAAAGGCTTTACTGAAAACATAGTAATGCAAAAAGATTGGAGGATCTGGATATCTTTTCCCAATGAAAATGGCATAGAAGGTGACCATTTCGACAAAGCATAATATGACAAAAGTGAACCTTATTCCTCTTTATAGGATTTCGAGCATATTTAGAATTCGAGTTTGACTCTTTGAGTACTCACTTGAAACTGAAATACTTATTTAGACTCTAATTACTCTCATAACAAATTCACTGAGAGGGGAGAGAAAGAGTTTCAGATGTAGAGAGAGAGAGGAGCATATTAGAATTAGTTTGATATGGATAATTTGGAGGGGAGGAATTTTGCTCCCCTCCCCTTATTTGGCTAATTAGAACATTTAGGAGGGGAGAGTTTTTTTTTAAATTTTTCCTCCCCTCCCCAACTTTACCTCCCCTCTAAAATTGGGGGAATTTGGAGGGGAGGTGTATTTTTATTATTTTATAATTTTAATATATCTATAATTTTTTTAATATCTCACTATTATTTTTATATTATATTTTATTAAAATATTCTATAAAATAATATAAGATAAATTTATCTATATAAAAATATTTTCCCTCCCTTTCCTTCTTGAACCAAATAAGGTAATATGAAAATTCCTCCTCTCCCCTCCATTGATATTAATCCAAATAAAGTAATAATAAAATCCTTCATCTTCCCTTCCTTCCCTTTTCCTCTATTAAAATCTCTCCCTTCCCCTTCTCTCCGTTGAGCCAAACACACCCTAAGAGAAAATACAATGCACACACCCTCACTAGTGAGGAAAATTGCAGCCTCTACAAGAATGATAACACACCCTTTATTGCCTACCTCACGTCCTCATATTTTGTACATGGTGGGAGGCGTGGGATACTTATAAAACATCCCACTCCCTCCTTTTTCTCCTTTCAAACAAAAAATGTTCCCTCTATAGAGCTCCTCATATGGATCTGGGTCTAATCTACTATAGGTAGACTAACATATTTTCTAACATCTCCTACTCACACATAGTAAATGATATATCATGACTCCAATTTCATTATCTTCCTTCTTTCATACTAGGTGCTTTATCGTGAATGCGTAGGCATGGCATCTCCATCTGGGTATTTGTACTATAAATCCCCTTTTATAGAGATCAACACAAAATAACCCTTTAGTGTAGCTTGACCAAAATAAGTTATAGTTCCTTGAATATCATAAATTTGTCCATATACACTTTTCTTATAGTTAATATAATCCCTCTTGAGTCAGCATATAGCTCAGATAGCCTTCACTTATGTATAATATCTACACTTATGAAAATAACAAAATAATATCACTAATACTGGGAATACAGGCTTGCCCACGGGTTGCGGTCAACCTGCCACAACCCGCAAGCTAGAAGGGGTGGGCTGCGCAGCCGGGCACAAAACTGGCTGGGTTTTTTTCTAGCCTAAGCCTGCCCCCTTTGGGCTTTCTTAAAAAAAAAATTGAAGCAATATATAACTAAACACTACAATAATTCCTCACAATCTAAATAAACATTAACGACATAATATTAATCCTTCATAATCATTCAAGTATCAACACATTAACAAAACAATAATCGTCTTTGCTAGTCTTTTATATTTAGAGTATTTGAAGCAATATTTGAAACTGCAACAGTACTATAAACAGTACAATAATCACCTTCCTCTTCCTTAAACTCATCTGCCACATAGAGCACACAACATTAAAAAAATGAGTTAATAAGATTGAATTAATATATATAAGAAAAATATAAAATGGGAAAGAAAATCTAATTAAATTATCACCCCATGAATAACCCAGCATCCAATTGCGAGTATAAATAATAGCTTCAACATTTTCTAGAAGAAGGCAACTATAGTACTTTGTAAGAACTCATGAACCAATACTAAAAGCTTATTCACTTGCAACTGTGGTGATTGTAATATATAGTATGCCACAGGCCATCTTTGAAAGACAAGAAAATCTAGCCGTATTAGTCATTCAGTAACTCAACAAATTAAATTTGATAGACAATTTAGGATCAAGTGTTATTTCTACCAAATAAATGTCTAGTTCAGACTTTTAAAATACCAGAATATCTCTATTCTTCGCTTCAAAAAAATATTGCACCATATAAATTAAATTTTAACATTGATAACATGACAATGATATAAATTAAGATGAACAATCACTTAATCAGCACTCACTTTCTTGTTCCTTCTGATTAAGATGAACAACCACAATATTGAATGCGCACAAGCACTTAACCTAAAGAATAAAACTGATACAAAGAAGAATTGGTGCCAAAGGAGATATTTTCATTACAAGTATACTCTACATATCAGAGGAGTAACAACTAATTTTAAGTCTCAATTAATTAACTTAACTAGCTAAAGAATTGTTACCCTCGCCGACTAGGGGAAATTGAAGCAAGGATATCAATCAAACCACCTAGCTAGGAAATTAAGGACAAAAATGGAACACGATAAGTGGTTTAGTGATGAATGACTTCAGTGGAAATTAACAATAGAAATGTAGCATCGACATACATCAACTAGCTGAGTAGAGGACCAAATAGGTAAGAGATGAGTGACTTTAGCTTAAAGCTTTTTGTAAACCCATTTGATTTTAGCTTATAGCTTACAATAGTACCATAGACTTCATACTTTATTTTATAAACACATTTGCAACAATGTGTTGGTTTTATAAATTAAATGTTAACATTGATAACATGACAATCATATAAATAAAGAACTAACATTAAATATATCAAACTTCAAAAGCATCCAAGTAGTTGTTTTCATCATTTATAGATGACTCAACACCACTTTGTGGGAAAGACATTGTTGTTGACACATTGACATTAGAGCTTGATTCACCTCTAACAAAAGGGACTGAGGATGATGAAGATGATCTTATGCTTTTATATTCATTTAAGACATAATATAACTTTCTCCTAATGTGTTCAATCTTCTCTTCATAATTTATAAGATCAAGTTTTGCATAAAAAAAACTTTACAACATCAAACTTTATCCTTGGGTCAAGAATATTTGCCAATGCAAGAATGACTGCAATCACCCTAATATTTATCAATTTTTTTAAGCATCCTCTCAGTCATATCTTGAATCAAAAGATCATCACTTTCCACATGTTGTTTCAATAGTGTCTCAATTTTGGAGATTTGCATGAAATACATGTTAGCAGTTAGATAAGATGACCCATAAATCAAATTTGTAATCAGTGTAAATGGCTTCAAGAATGCACACATCACTTCTACTCTAGTCCACTCTTCACTGCAAATATGAGTAATTTGCGTCAGTATTTAAATATGAGTGGAAATCTCTAAGTGCCTCCCACTCAACAAAAGAATATGAAACATCATGTATGATGATACAATAAGCTAGCAAATCTCGAATTTGTTCTTATCAAGTTTTCTAGCTCTAACATTCCCTGCATGGTCTAACATCATAGCACCAACATCTTTATATTTAGGGATTGTTGCACAAGTATTTATATGATGAAGAAGATGTGAAGTCCTATAATCCTTACCTCTAACACTATATGGTTTTTTACACCATTTACATTCAATTTTTTCCTTGTCATCTACTTTACCGATTTTAGTAGAGGTATTTTTCTTTCATTTCTCACTTGAATTATCTTGTACAAAAATAGAAGGGTCAACTTGTCCAAATTGATTTTTCACATTAGTTGCATTAGTATTATCATCAGCAATCTTTCTTTTACACTCCCCAATCCCAATGACAATGTCACCTGAATCCATCTTAAATTTGGTCAAATTATTGCAAATATTAATAAGCAAACAACCAGACATTTAAGACAAAGCCTCAATTCAATCAACTAGACAAACTACACCTTCTATGAAGTTTTTTTGCTTACAACAAAATTAAATTAAGCTGGGAGAAAGTTTCCAAATCTAACAATGTGTAGTGATACTATCAAAATAGAGAAAAGCAATTGATTTGATCAACAATTAACATTTTATGTATTTAGCTGGTTGTTCTGTCTCTTTTGAAGTTGTGGTTTTGGGAGAGAGTTACAAAAAATTCTTAAAGAAATGTTGGAAGCAAGAGGCATTGGAAGAAGAACAAAGCATTATTTTCTAAAAGCCTAAGCTTAAGAATAGAACATTGAAAAACAAACTAGGTTCCCTTTAAAATTGAACCTTCACTGGGTCAATTTCAACAAACGACGACAGGCGAGGATGATAGGTGACGATAGGAGAGGCAAGGGCGATGGGCGATGACAAGCGAGGCGACTGGCATGAGAGGCAACGGAGGCAACAAAGCAAGGCAACTGGCACAAGAGGCAAGAGAGGCGATGGCGTGAGGCAACTGCACAAGAGGCAGGTGAGGTGACGGCGAGAATATGAAAATCAAAGTACCAAACGAAGCTACGACGACTGGAGAGAGAGGAATGTGAACGGCTAAGATGGGCCACGAGAGACAGAGTGAGCGGCTCAAACCTGAAACTAGGGTACTAAAGAAGTAAAGAACTGGAGAAGTGAAGACTAAAGAGTGAAGACCCCGATCAAAATATTAATAATTATTAATTATTAAAAAATGGGCTAGCCTGCTTCTTGTGGCAGGCTAATATGAGGCTAGCTATGCAGCCTATCACTAAACAGGCTGGCTTTAAGCCAGCTCAAGCTAGCCTCATTTTCTTGTAAAATGAGCTGAGCCTATTTTATCAGCTCTAAATTCACAAGGGACCGGTCATAGGCACAATATAGATGTATATATTATGGTAATATTTCTTTCGCCCATATATCATTTTAATATGAATCAACCGGTTTCTTAGCATAATACCTTTAGTTCATATACAATTTGACTATAGGACATATGATAAAGTGGTAGGCGCTGAAACATACCTCCATGATATTGTTAAAGTTAAAGGACATTAGTAAAAGAATTAATAAAAGAATGGTACCTTTCTGTAACTCACACAACAATAAAGCATGGATTGATTCACTTGCTTTCTATTTGCAGTTCTTTAGTACATACAGTATGAATTACATGCTACATTGTTCCTCTTATCACATAAGAGTGTACGTTATTTTAATTCTATCAATCACACCATACAAATTTAAGTCTAGACACTTGTAGTATCTAAACCCAAACTCTTCCATTCTATTTACATAATATGATGTCAATTTTGAAGAATTTGGCATCTGGCAACATGTTTCGTGGATGTGAGTATACATAGTTCTATCCATATCCATACTCACAGATCTCATCTCGACTCACTACACAGCTTCCATGAAATTCCAAGAGAGGTTGTCAAAAGCCTTTGAAAATTTCACTTTGAGAGCTGCGAGCTTCTTTCTACTAGAGCCAACTTGAGTGCACTTAATGCATGACATCAGCTATTATTAAGAGGTTATCAGTAATAAGACGTCCTTTCAAGAAAGCACACTGATTAGGAGCAATGCAGTGGTCAAGAACCTTCTTTAATCTGTTACAAAGAACCTTGGAAATTATTTTGTAGGAAACATTACATAGACTAATCTACCTGAGATCGGATAGATTGGGGCATGTCAGTTTTAGGAATCAGAACAATATAAGTATTATTAAAGGCCCTGAAAATGTGTTATGAATTCCAGAAAGATGTAACCATGCTGTATAAATCATCTTTAACCAAGTTCCAATGATCCTGGTAAATATCCATATGAAAACCATCAGGACTCGGAGCACTATCACGAGGGAGGTAAAAAACAGCACATATAAGCTCATCTACGAATATTGGAAGTATAAGAGATAGAACATCCTCCTCTTGAAGGACTGGAATGTCTAGATCAAGCAATCCAGAAAGGATCCATGTGGTGATGGACAGAACTAAAATACTGGACAGCCATGAGTGACAATTCCTGTTGATTATTTGTCTAAGAGGAGATATTATTGTGAGCTTTCCTTCTCCTGACAAAGGCATGAAAAAATTTAGTATTCCTTTCCCCTTCAACTTGCCATTTAAGTTTAGCTCTTTGTGCCGAATAGTTGGCTTGACAATCATATAAGAATTCTAACTCATGTTTAGTTGTAGTCCGATGTCCAGCCCTGCCCTATGTTTATTGGGTTGGACAGGGCATTTTTATTGCAGGTTCGGGTGGGCATATTAGGCCGTGGGCTTTATGCACATCCAACTTGAGTTGATCTTTTTGGAGATTTTTCTCATATTCAATGATTCTACGAAAGAAGTTACCAATATGAGATCTACTCCAGTTGAAGAGAGTGGACAAAGTCCTGTTCAACTTGCAATGAAGATTGAAACTAGGAGAGCTATTCACGTTCTGGGACCAACATTGATCAATGATATCCTTGCAATTTGTAAAGAGATTCCAATAAGCCTCAAATCTTTTACTTTTATTCTTCCTTTGCAGTTGTTCTGTGGAGAGCAAGATGGGACTGGGATCAGAGGCTGCAATAGCTAAGGTGTTGACCTAGAAGAGAGGAAAGCAATGAAGCCAAGATAAATTGCAAAAAAGCCATGTCAAGACTTTCCATAACAAAGCTAGGCCCTTTCCTATTGTTGGTCTATGTAAAAACTGGTCCATGTTCTTGAATATTCATCAGGTGAGCTAATTCAATGCAATGGTGAAAATCTAATATGCCAGAAGAGCAGGGATTAGAGCCAAGTTTATCATAGTGATAGAAAACTTGATTAAAGTCACCAATGAGCAACCATGGACCATTAATCTGTTGAGATGTGGTATTGATCTAGTTATATAAGATATATTTCAAATCATGCTAAGGAGGGCCATAAATGAAAGAGAGGGACTGTGCAGGAGAGGAATCGTTACTAGGAATCTAACAATGACAGAAATAGGGGAAAATATCGAAAACAGTCATTCAGCAAGGGCTTCCAAGCCACAATACTACCCCCTCCCTTATTAATGGCATCGAGCCATCATAACAATCAAATCCCAAATCAACTAAAGTTTTGCAAGCATCTAATAAGCTAATTTTGGTTTCAAATCAAAAAATAATATCTGATCATTAGATTTGATCAGCTGCCTACATCATTGAACTGCCGTAGCTTTGCGGAAGCCACGATAGTTCAAACTGAGTACCTTCATAGCTACCAGGGAAGCTTTAGGCAACCCAAACATTCTAATAGAACGCCGATTCCTATGGTATATTGGAACGGGCATTGCTGGGTGAATGGAATGGCAATTCAACCATGAATCCAAGCAAATTATGGTTTTTGGAATCACAACACCATTGAAATCCAAACAAATGGGGCTTTAATTGGTGTAAACAATGTGAACTTGTCCTTTTTGAAATATTCCCATAACCTCCCAACAAGTTTCTCTCCATTGCCAAGTGGAGCAATGATTAAAGAACCGATGTAGACGGTCAGACAGTTG